>BSYR01000027.1:18920000-20170000 GCA_030270665.1 Hibiscus trionum
AAACCATAAGCCATTAATACTAAACCCAAAATCATAAACCTTAAGGAATCAAAATTAATCACATAAACCAATAACCATAAGCTAAACCATAAACTATTGATACTAAATCATAAATCATTGATACTAAACCTTAAACCTTAAGGAATCTAAATTTATCACATAAACCAATAACCTTAAACTAAACACAAAACTAAACCATAAATCTTAAAAAATCAGAATTAATCTCATAAACCAATAAACTGTTAATGTTAAACCATAAATCTTAAGGAATGATGTTGACATCATTTAGATATTTAATAAAACTTTTAAATATTATTATATACTATAATTTATAAATATAAAAGTAGACATATTAATTTAATGATTATAGTTAATCATGTACATTAAATTGTGAAGATGTATTTTGTCACACTATAATATAATAAATTCATAATCTCACAAATCCATCAATTGTAACTTATTAGTTATTATGAGTCAGATAAATATCAAGTCAGGTAAATATCAGATCAGTTCAATAACAAGTCAAATCATTTACGGGTTGAGTCAATTACAGACCAGGTTGATAACATGTCAAATTGATAACATGCCGAGTAATATCAGTTATTTACTAGGTTAAACTCAGGTCCGGGTTCATATCAGGTCGAATGTAGGTCGGATTCGGTTATCACATTATCAGGTTGAATACGGGTTCAGGTTGTTCTCAGGTCGGGTTCAGATCCAAAAGTTCCAGGTCCAACTCGGGTTTAGGTCAACACCATTTCAGACTCGAATCGATTTTGAATCAGCACCACCTCGAGTCACAAGCAGTTCTGACTCAAGTCGGTTTCAGTTAGTTTTGCTAGTCGGGTCAGCTTTATACATCCCTACTTCCATTCTATAAGTGCCTGACTTCGCTACTTTACCCCCAAACATGCCACGAGTTGGAAGTAAAAAAGATGTGGTAGAGAGTCATCAAAATAGCGGCTTAGCTTGATGGTTAGGCATTAAACCTTCCAAGCACAAGACCTGTGTTCAGTTCCTAGATGATGCCACTCGTCATCATCTGGTTGGTAAAAAATTTGTATAAAATAAATATAAAAAATAATTATTTTTTTAAAAGAATGTTGATGTCACGTCAGCATCTCTATCCATGTGGCATCGTCACATTAGCAAGTCATGCCATGCAGACATCTCATGTCATCGAAGGGCGTTGATCGTTAGTTGACTGACGGTTTCCATTCAACGAGGGTGAAATTTGAACGAAAATCAAACGTTAAAGGTTCGTTTGCACAAAAAAAGAGAATAGGTGCTAAAGTGACCAAAAAGTCAAACGTTGGAGGTTATTTTTAACTTTATGCCTTTTTATATTAGTGTAATATAACTAAATATTAGTTTCATATATTAATAATTATTATATTTAATATTATTTTACAATATTAAGTTTATTATTATTATTATTATTATTATTATTATTATTATTATTATTATTATTATTATTTTATTTAAAATATTAATTCTTAATATTTTTTATAATTATTATATTTAATAATTATATATTTAATATAATAATATTAATTTATTATATTAATATTACTATATTTAATTTTAATATTTTATTATTAATATTAGTGTTAAATAATTAAGGGTAAAAGTATTTGTTTTTGACTGAATTAAGGGTAAAAAGTAACTTCACCCAAAAGTGATTTTTTTTCATCCAGAAAGCTAGAAATATTAGTGTCCGTTTGATTTAAAAAAATATTTTCGATTTTCATTTTTAATTTTTTAAAAATTAGAAAACATGCTTGGTTAATAGGGTTGAAAACTTATTTTCAAAAATGAAAAGAGTGAAAATATGTTTGGTATTTAGTTTTTCAAAATAGAAATAAAAATAGTTATTAAATAATTAAAATAAAATATAATAATAATAATAAATAAAATATAAGTAAATAAACTAAAGTTTTAAAAATGCCGTTAGAAGAATTCAAACCCAGATTAAAATAAAGTTAAACTTAAAAAAAAAATTATTTTCATATTTTTCACTTTCTTAAAACATTTCCATTGATTCCATCTTCTTAAAACATTTCCAATGAAAAACATCTTATTTATATTTTCAAATTTTCATTTATTTCTGTTTTCATTTTTTAATTTGACAACTAAACATATTTTTTTCACAGTTTCTATTTTCCAAAAAAAATGAAAAGGAAAACGAACTCTATTTTTAGATACAAACGGACCCTTCAATTTTAAGATTAGGTGAGAAACATTTTAAAGTGATTTTTTACTCCAATATATAAATGTTTGACATTGTTTGTAAAATCTATTTTTACTATAACAATAGTAAATTGGTCCTAAACTCAAATTCAACCATATTAATAATAAGGATGAGTCTACCATGTGCGACAAACACTACTAATGATTAACACCATTAAATTAATTAATAAAGATTTAAAATTTCAAGGACCCATCATACAATTAATATTTCTTTTTAAAAATTCAATTAAATTATTTTTTATATATATTAAAATTTTATTTTTTAATAAGGGTAAACTATATATTTAGTACCTCACTTATTTTTGTATTTCTATTGAACCCTCGTTATTTAAATATTATTTCAATTTGACCCTATTCTTTATAAAAAAAATAATGGGTAATTTTTACCAATGGTCCCTTTCGTTTAGGGCGTGTTCTATTTTGGTCACCAAAATTTAAAAAAGATTATTCTGGTAACTTACGTTTCGAATCGTTTCTATTTTGGTCACTTAGCCGTTAGTCTCCGTCACTTAAAAACTAGTTTTTAATTTAACCCCAAAACTTTCAAAATTTTATTTTTCACCATATTCCCCAAAAATTATAAAACTAAAACACCAGAAAATTAATTCAAAACCCTAACCTCCGCCTCCCCTCCCCTATAAATTCACTGCACACAAAGAACACAGAAAATCACACAACCGAAAATTCCTATAAGTTCCAAGTTTTATATAAACACATAAATTAGTAAATGTTAAATGCAACAACAATTCATATAAGCATTAAAAAAACAAATCGTAAAAGAATAAACATTCAATCTAGGATTTCCGGTTAAGTGTAGCATTAAAATTTCAGCTCAATAGTCAACTAAACAGTTCAGGACAATATACAAAGCTCTAATAGACCTTTTCTAACCACAACTCTGAGTTTTCTATAAAATCAAGGACCTCTTCTGGATCATACAAATCAGAAGACTGTAAAAATATCTGCAATCAATCCCGTACATGACTTTCAAAGATCGAATCTGTTTGAGGTTCAATGTTTTTCAAATGCTCTCGCCCTCCGGCATCAGGGCCTTGTAAGTTGCTTTCTGAATTAAAAGTTTCAATAGCATAGAGCGTATGAAACTGAGTCTCATCAGAGCCTTGCTCTTCAATTAACCACTAGAGATAGCTGCACAAATAAGGAAGCTTAAAACGGAATTGATGCAGTGATGGTCACATCTAATACTAAAAGGAAAGAAAAGTTGCACACAAAATTTAAGAGATCATACGAAACAAAGATGAATACTATGAAAAACAAATGAATCATGTTCTAAGTATGAGCGTAGAATAAAAAAAGTAAAGGATAGTAAGGCTAGAAAGATTTCAATACAAGCTGAGTTGCAAAAGAATAACCCTGTGAATAATGTACCTACAATGGTAAGTGTACTAGTGTAGAGCCTTGAAGCCAAAACTGCAAAAATAATTATAAGCCATAAAATAAAATAGGAACATATCATTGGAGTATCTCAACTTTTTTTGGATCAATCGCGGCAATCACTTCATCTGCAGCAAGGTATTAATTAATAAATTATGCATCATCCAGAAATAAAATTACAGCTGAAATTTCCCATGCATTATCCTAGACAAACAAACTTAGAAATTAGATTCACCTGCTGAAAGTTGATTCGCCCTTTTATCTGATGTCAAAACTCGTACGGGAAATTTTAGGTTTATGTCTGCAATCTGATAAGCAATGTTCAAGGTCAATAATTAACTATTAAGTTCAAGAAGCTCAACACCTTCAATTTAAAAATAATATAAAATGAATCTTTCATAAGAAATAACTACATACCCATGCAAGATGCTGCAGAACTAAACCCTGGTCAGATGAATCCTCAAGAATATTTGCTGCCTCAGTTGCACCAGTCTCCCTACTGGATGTTGCATTGCCATCATGTATCACTCTCCAAAGCAGGATCTTTCTAGAGACCAGAGAAATAATTTCTTGCCAAGATGCGCCAAATGGCAAGAGCCTTTGAGCTCATCTCTTTACTAGCATATAGGAAGGCAAGTGTCCGCAAATGCCCAGAGCCATCTAATAAAGTTTCGAATTCCTCCTGCACTGCCCATGCAAGTTGTACAGTCATCCTTCAAGCAACCTCCTGACAACGGTCTCTCTGTTTTCCAATGCATTGGAATACTAAGACTTCACATTTTATCAACAATTTTTGCTCATAGGGTATTTACTTTAGGCCTATAACCATAATTTGAACTTTACTAGACCTAACAAAGAAAATATGTATTCCGACTTGAAAGACCTGGTCGGTTGTGTGATTTTCTGTGATCTTTGTGTGCGGTGAATTTATAGGGGAGGGGAGGCAGAGGTTAGGGTTTTAAATTAATTTTCTGGGGTTTTAGTTTTATAATTTTTGGGGAAGATGGTGAAAAATAAAATTTTGGAAGTTTGAGGGTGTTGCATGTAAAAGAGTATATCGTAATAGAGTGCAAGTGTAGACGACGAAAGTAGTAAAGTGATACTCGAGGTATCGGATGTCGAATCCCCAGGGACTGGAAATAGCTTTATCCTTGGATTGTTGCGCAAGAGAGAAAGAAAGGAGTTTAAATTAATTGGGGAACAATATCGAAGAATACTGAATATAAGAAAATGAAGATTCAGGGTTATGAGATAGGCCGGTATTGATTTGCTCGGTGGTGCAGGTGTTGCACTGTATAGAAATTCATGTTCTGTCGTCGTCCCTATCGCGGCAGCACCTGTCGCGACAGCAGTCTGTTGTTGTCGCGGCAGCGATCACACAACTCTGTACTTCAAGCTTGGCAAGAATCCCTGCTGTGACTTGTCCTATCCCTAGGTCCAAGTACTCTTGATGACTGTTAAGTATGTAAAAGTTCTATATTTTACCCCCTATTTAACCCACATTTCTGCTGCATTCAAGCATATTTCATTGCATTTAGGATAGATTTTAATTATACATCACAATTATACAAAAAGACACAGTTGCTGCTGATTTTGGTTACTTTTGCAGGTAGCTGCTGTAGCAGACTCATGGCAGTGGAGAAGCAGAGCTGGAACACATGACTAAAGTCGAGAAGGACGGTGCTGCCAAGGCCGCTGCCGTGGCAGCCAAGGACGACAACAATGGTGAAGGGAAAAAGTAAAATGGAGATTGACAGAGAGAGGAAATTAAGTCGGTCTGTCATGGAGCACTCCTATATTTTTCCGAGCCCTAGATCAGAATAAAGGCCAAGCCTAAAGTTCAAGGAAGAAACTCCAAGCAAGAAGAGAGGACGAATTAAAGACATCTACTTTGAAGATTTAGTCTTTAATATAGTTGCACTTTATTTTAAACTTGTATTTTTGCCATATTAGAAAACTTGAACCCAAGGCCTATATAAAGGCATGTAATTCGACCTAGGAGAGATCATCTTATTCTCTAGCCGTCTTCCCCTAAACCCTAGTCGTTTTCCCCCTTCTCATCATGTTCTAAACTTCCCCTAGGGCTAAGGGTTGATTCTGTAAAGTAGTTGCAAGGATTGTATTGTTTTAGGATTTTTTCTGTTCAATAAAATAGACTTCAAGTTTGCTTATTCTGGTTTTCAACATCTTGCAAGAGTATCGGGAGAGCATTGTGAGATTACACATTTACTTAATATCGGGAGAGTTAAGTATACGAAAGGAATAAGTACGGGTTCTCCAGTTTATGGTTGAACTATCTCGGACCTAGGGATAGGACGAGGTTAAGTGGCTAAGGAAGAATTCAACAACATCGGTGTTCATCCTTCGATTCACGCCGGGAGGTATCATCAAAGACGTGTTCATCGACAGACTTGGACCTAGGGATAGGACAAGGCACAACAGGGATTCTTGCCAACCTTGAAGTACAGAGTTGTGTGATCGTTGCCGCGACAGGTGCTGCCGCGACAGGCGCAATGACAGAACAGACAGTCCTAGACATTGCGACACCTACACTACTGAGCAAATCAATACATGCCCATTCTCTCCATCCTGATTTCTTTAATCCTTTATCTTCAGTATTCTTTAATATTCCCTTACAAACAATTAAAATTATCTTCTTTCTTGTGCAGCAATTCAAAGGTTAAGGCTATTTCCAGTCCCTGTGGATTCGACATCAGATACTTCGTGTATCACTTTACTACTTGCGTCGTGTACACTTGCACTCTATTGCGATAGACTCTTTTACATTCAACAAGTTTTTGGCGCCGTTGCCGGGGACTTGCAACATATCTTTACCCTACTTTTACTGCACATTCTTTTAATTTTTCTGTTTTTACTTAGATTGTTCACCCTGTGCTTTTCACAAGGTTTTCCGTTTGCTTATGCGCAGATCGAGACGAGGAAAGAAACCTGAGTATATGATAGATCCTGAAATCGAATGCTCGTGCAATCTTAGGAACCGACTCGAACTCGTGTTAGCCAGAAACGAGTATCTTGAAGAACAGTTAGAGGCCATGAACAACCATGGGAATCCCCAAGGTCCTGAAGATCCTATCGGAGATGGAGGAAACGGACGGCCTGCCACTCCTCCTGCTGCTGGGGCCGCACGCCGGTCATACCGAGATTACATGATCAATGATCATGTGGAACTAGAGACCACCCTACCAGACGTGGAAGCTGAAAATTTCGAGCTGAAACCTGTCATGTTCAGCATGATTAATTCCGCTGGCCAATTTAGTGGTGCTACTACAGAAGATGCTAGAGAACATCTGAAAACGTTCCAAGAAATTTATGGTTCGTTTAGACTACCAGGAGTAAATCCGAAGATATTGAGGCTTCGGTTATTTCCTCATTCATTGAGGGACAGAGCTAAAACTTGGTGGAACAAACTAACGTCGGGTTCAATATGAACTTGGGCAGATTTAACTCATGAATTTTTATCTCGTTTTAACCCTTCCCATTTATCAGAGCGATTACATAATGAAATTGCTACTTTTCAACAGGAAGATGATGAGCCAATGCACGAGGTATGAGACATGTTTACTACTCTTCTGAGGAATTGCCCAATGCATGGATTCCCTGTTTGGAATCAAGTAATCAAATTCTACAATGCTGCCAACCTACAGACTCGCATGAGAATCGATTCAGCAGCCAATGGGTTGTTGTTAGATAAAGATCCGGATGAAGCCATGGTAGTGTTAAAGAATTTGGCGAAGAATGAAGAGCAATTCCCCACATCGAGGAGAGGTAAACGAGTACTAGCTGTGAAGGATTACGAAGACGATAATTCCCTAAAGACACAAGTTGTGTATCTCACAAAGGCAGTAGAAAACTTGCTGAAGAAAGATTCTCAACCGGTCTATGCTGTAGAAGAGGTATATGGAACTTGCAGTGGGAATCATAGTTCGGAAGACTGCCCGCTACAGCTAGAGGAAGGGATGTATGTTGGGAACTATAACAAGAAAAATTACAATTCCAACAACTACAATCCCAACTGGAGGAAGGATCCCAAATTCTCTTGGAGCAACCAAAACAATGCCCTGAACCCTCAAGCACAGAACACTCAAAATCAGGGGGCACCTAGAATTCTGACTCGGCAGCAACCACAACAGCAGCCGCAATAGCCACCAGCAGCCACACCTAGTGTATTGGAGCAGACTTTTGCCACGTTTATGTCTCAGACAGGAACTTACATTGAAAACATGAATCACTTCGTCAAGAAGACTGAGTTGTTCATGGATAAAACAGAGATGCGGATGACTAACCATGAAGCTACTCTAAAATCATTGGAGACACAAATGGGTTAGGTTTCCCAGCATATTAAGCCAAGGCAGAACGGAGGATTCCCTAGCGATACTGAGGTCGCTAGACAACCCACACATGAGCAGTGCAAAGCTATCACAACTAGGAGTAGGAAGAAATTACCAGGGCCAGAAAAGAAAGCTGAACCAGTTAAGGAACCAGCCCTAGAATCGACTTCCGCGAACGCTGCCCCGGCAAACGATAAACAGCCTGCTGCCACCACACCTGTCACGACAGCAGAAGGGATAGAGAAGAAGGATGAAGAACCTAAACATCCTCAGATCCGAATACCGTAGGAAGGACGCATTGAAGATTATCGTCCTCCACCTCCTTTTCCACAGCGGCTACAAAAGCAGAAACAAGAGTTCCAACTTAAGAAGATCTATGATATTTTTAAGCAGGTCCACATCAATATTCTGCTGTTAGATGCCATCAAGGAGATGCCCGATTATGCCAAATTTCTCAAGGATGCTATGTCGAAGAAATCCAGACTTGGGGAATTTGAGACGGTTAAGCTGACAGAAGGATGCATGACTATTCTGCACAAGCATCCACCCCAGAAAAAGAAGGATCCTGGGAGCTTCATAATGCCGTGCATAATCGGTGATAAATTCGTGGGTAAGGCACTTTGTGATCTAGGTGCTAGTATTAATTTAATGCCAAAATTTGTATTCTAGAAACTAGGTATTGGACGAGCACGACCCACAACAGTTATGCTGCAGCTGGCAGACCGCTCTTACGTGCAACCAGAAGGGAAGATTGAAGATATTCTGGTAAGAGTGGATAAATTTATTTTTCCTGCTGACTTTCTTGTTTTAGATTGTGAAGCAGATGAGAATGCACCAATCATCCTGGGGCGACCCTTCTTAGCCACATGAAGATCACTGATTGATGTAGAAAAGGGAGAACTCACTATGAGAGTGAATGATCAAGAGATCAAGCTAAATGTTCTTCAAGCAATGAAACATGCTGATGCAGAAGAAGAATGCAAGGCTATCACTGGAGTGATCCTTGATCAACCCTGCATCAGGTCGGACTGCCATGACATCAAATTTGGCCACTGCAGCCATATAGAAGATTGTCACGGCAGCGACGACGACAACATCTCCTTAGATTCTGACATATCAGACACTGAAGGTCATGAGGAGGTAAACTGGATAGGCAATCATCCAGGTAAGTTATTCGAGCCCTTAAACTATACCTCGAATGAACATATCATCCAAAAGCCATCAACTGTAAAGCCACCTGTTTTAGATCTTAAGCCCCTGCCAGGGCAGCTCAAATATGTTTTTCTTGGAGTAAATGATACGTTGCTCGTAATCATTTCTTCCAAGTTGATGCAGGAACAGGAACAACAACTGATAGGGATGCTGCAGCAGCACAAAAAGACTATTGGATGGACGATAGTTGATATCCAAGGCATCAGTCCAGCACTATGCATGCACAAAATCCTCTTAGAGGATGATCACAAGCCGACCATTGATGCCCAGAGACGTTTGAATGATGCTATGCGAGAAGTGGTTCGAAAAGAAATTATCAAATGGCTAGACGCTGAGATAATTTATGCCATCTCGGATAGTAAGTGGGTGAGCCCGGTCCAGTGCGTTCCTAAAAAGGGAGGAATAACTGTGGTGACCAACGAAGAAAACAAGTTAATCTCAACCAGAACTGTGACCGGTAGGAGGGTTTGTATGGACTACCGGAAGCTTAACAAAGCTACCCGGAAGGACCACTTTCTCCTGCCTTTTATTGATCAAATGCTTGATAGATTAGCGGGAAAGCCTTACTACTATTTTCTTGATGGTTACTCAGGTTATAACCAAATAGCCATCGCACCGGAGGATCAAGAGAAAACGACTTTCACTTGCCCATACGGTACTTACACTTTTCGGAGTATGCCATTTGGACTTTGCAACGCACCAGCAACCTTTTAGAGGTGTATGATGGCGATATTCTCCGACATGGTGGAGGATTTCCTGGAGATATTCATGGACGATTTCTCTGTCTTTGGAGAAAATTTTGAAAGCTTCTTAGGCAACCTACAGAAAGTGCTCGAGAGATGCGAGAAAGCGAACTTGGTATTAAACTGGGAGAAATGTCACTTCATGGTGGATGAAGGGATAGTCCTAGGCCACAAAGTAAGCTGTCGCGGCATAGAAGTCGACAGAGCCAAGATTGAGGTAATTGAAAAGCTGCCACCCCCCACCACACTCAAGGGAATTCGGAGTTTTTTAGGGCATGCTGGGTTCTATCGAAGATTCATAGAAAATTTCTCGAAGATCACCAAGCCATTATGCCACCTATTAGAGCTGAATCGTCCCTTCGACTTTAATGTTGAATGTACTGAGGCCAGAATTCTGAAAGAGAAGCTAGTCACAGCCCCAATCGTACAGCCACCAGACTGGAAGTTTCCATTTGAGATTATGTGTGATGCCAGTGATTACGCTGTAGGGGCAGCACTTGGGCAGAGAAAGGACAAACTATTCCATGTAATTTACTACGCTAGCAAAACACTCAACGATGCCCAAGTGAATTACACCACAACAGAGAAGGAATTGTTGGCTGTGGTGTTTTCAATTGACAAGTTCCGATCCTACATACTTGGAACGAAAGTGGTGGTCCACACAGACCACTCTGCCCTGAAATATCAGTTTGCTAAAAAAGATACAAAGCCTTGACTGATTCGTTGGATTCTACTGCTGCAAGAGTTCGACATAGAAATCAAGGATAAAAAGGGGACAGAGAACGTAGTTGCAGATCACTTGTCACGACTAGAGAAGGGAAATAGTCTCCCAACAGACGAGACACACATACTGGAGACATTCCCTGACGAGCAGTTGTTCGCTGCTACAAGCACTACCGCGACAGCCATGGCGACAGGTAAGTTTTCTGAACTCCCCTGGTATGCTGATTTTGTTAATTATTTAGTTAGCGGAATATTTCCTCTTGATCTTAATTATCAAGCTAGGAAGAGGTTCCAAAATGATGTTAAGCATTATTATTGGGACGAACCTCTTCTTTTCAAAATTTGTGCAGATCCGATCATCAGGAGGTGTGTACCACAGGATGAGCAGGAAGTTGTGCTTCATCACTGCCATGCTTCACAATATGGAGGACACTTAGGTGGTAACAAAACTTCTGCCAAGGTTTTGCAGTCTGGTTTTTATTGGCCTTCACTGTTCAAGGATGCCCAAGCATTCTACAAAAGCTGTGATAAATGTCAACGGACTAGAAACATCTCAAGGAGACATGAGATGCCGCTGCAAAACATCCTTGATGTTGAAATCTTCGACGTTTGGGGGGATTGATTTCATGGGACCATTCCCAGCATCATATGGGAATCTTTATATCCTCCTGGCAGTAAACTATGTGTCTAAATGGGTTGAAGCGATCGCCACACAGAAAAACGATGCCAAGACTGTTCAAAGATTTTTACATAAGAACATTTTCTCTAGATTTGGCATCCCAAAGGCGATCATCGGTGATGAAGGGAGGCATTTTGACAATAGGGTAATGGCTGCTGCTTTAAAGAAATATGGTGTCAAACATCGGATTACAACAGCTTATCACCCTCAGACCAATGGACATGCCGAAATATCCAATAGAGAGGTAAAGAACATTCTTGAGAAGATGGTTAAACCAACTCGAAAGGACTGGTCCCTACACCTCAATGATGCACTCTGGGTCTATAAAACAACATTTAAAACTCCATTGGGAATGTCACCCTACCGGCTGATTTATGGAAAAACATGCTATTTACCTGTCGAGATAGAGCACAGAGCATACTCGGGCATCAAGGCAGTGAACATGAACTTGGAAAAGGCAAGACAGAAAAGGCTACTTGACTTGAATGAGATTGAAGAAATTCGAGCAATGGCCTATGACAACGCAAGAATTTACAAGGACAAGACAAAGAAGTGGCATGACAAGAAGTTGCTGCCACGACAGTTCTGCCCAGGGCAGCTTGTGTTGTTATTCAACTCTAGGTTGAAACTCTTCCTGGGGAAGCTGAATCTAGATGGTCCGGCCCATTTCAACTGGTGCAAGTTTTTCCCCATGGTGTCATCACGATCAAATCCTTAAAAGACGGGCACCAATTTAAAATCAATGGACAGAGACTGAAGCATTATCAGGGACTGAAGCCCCAAGAATGCAGGATGTGGTTACTTTAGGAGATGCCCCTCCTGGCATCCCTAATTTAACTTAATTTTATTTTTATTATTATATATATTTATATTTATTTATTAGGAAATTAGAATTATTTTATTTTTAGAAACTAAGTTTTTATTTTAATTATTTTTAGGAAATAAAGAAGACAATGAGAAGAGAAGAAGTGAACTCAGCCCACCATCTCACCATCAGCCCAAAGGAGGAAGCTGTCGTGACAGACGCGGAAAATCCAGCCTGTCAACACGCTGTCGCGGTAGACACGCAAACGCGTAACAGACGCGCAGCAGACACGGAAACGCGTGACAGACACGTCAGAAACCGCGTAACAGCTGGCCCCGTTATTCGTGTCTGTCGTTACAGCTCCAACGGGCAGCAAACTCTTCATCTATATAAACCCCGTTTTACTATTCATTTTTCACTTCACTTTTACTCTCTCTACTTGCTTCCTCTCTAGATTTTTATTTCTTTTCATTTTTCTACAGTCTCTTGCAACTATGAGTACCAAAAAGACCAGAATAAGTGCTGCCTCAAGCTCTACCCCAGTAGCAACACCAGCAGCCACTCCCAGCCACGACAGAATCCCAAACTGATTTTCCAACGTAGAGTCCAATGATCGATATTACACCTCCTTCCAGAAAAGGGATATGTGGGAGGAGAAAGGGTGCATCTACAGCAAACGAATGGAGAATCTCGGGCTCAAACCATTCATCGCCCGTAAGATCAGAGCGCTTCATTGGCAGATGTTTGCTGAGCAACCTGAGGAGATGAACGTCACCCTGGTTAGAGAATTCTATGTTGTCGTCGACAGCAGAGACACGACAGCAGTGACGGTTCGTGGTAAGGAAATCCCCTTTGAGCCAGAGTACATTAACACCCTCTACGGACTCTACGTCGGCAGAAAGGAAGATGGGCATCAGAGGTTCCTGGAAAGCCTGGAGGCAGCAGATTATGATGCTGTCATGGCATAACTCACCAAGGAAGGAACCCAGTGGAATACAGACCCCAAACACCCAAGGACGGTGAAACAAGCTGAACTCACCCCCGAAGCAAAACTGTGGAACGCATTCGTGAAAAAGAGGATTATGCCCTCCTCACACAACAGCATAGTGGATCAACCAAGGCTAGCTCTCGTTCATTCTATTCTAAAAGAGAGGCCTATTAATGTTGGTCGATATATTCGGGAAGGGATCTTGGATTGTGCATTGTGGCCATCGGGACCCCTTGTCTTCCCCTACCTCATCACAGCACTCTGTCGTGGCCACAATGTCCCTGAAATTACTGAAGATCTGAAGGTGCGAGGAAAAGGATGAACGGAGAAAAACATCTTCAGTTTGATGGAGCTGAAAACTGCAAATCCAATCTCCTGCTTCGACCCGTCTGCCGCGGTAGGTGAGCCGACAGAGCCCACCCAGATAGAGCCTGCCGCCACAGAACAGAGGTAGCCCACAGCAGGAGCTCCCACAACAGACTCCTCCACCCAAATCCTGGCTTCCCTGCAGAAAATGGAGGAACGACAGCTGGGCCTGATGAGCTTTATCCAGGACTTCACAACAGCAACGATACATTTCATTAAAAGCACTTTAAATTTTCCAGATGTACAGTTTCCTATTTTCCTCGATCATCATTTTGCTGCCCCCACACCTGCCCACACCCCTACCCCTGCTGCCACACCGAGAACACCTTCTGCTACGTCCACTCCAACCCCGGCCGCGACAACTGCAGGTGGCAGCCCCACTGCCACAGCCTCTGCAAGGGGAGAAAAAAGAAAAGAGCCCATGTCCGACCTTGACGAGTTCATTGTTGGTTTCTCCTCTTCCTCAATTTGTGAGGAATCTGACGGCGAGCCCTCTATTAAGAGGAACCTGTCCAAAGAATTCACCCAGATGAAGCGGCAGAAACCCAACACAGGTGACGGACCATCCGGCCAAAGGAAATCTGACGGCAGCAACAGCAGCAGCAGTGGTAGCAGCAGCAGCAGCAGTAGCTCTTCCGATGAGGTTCAGGTGCTGGAGAAACCACCCAGATCTCACCGACCCGCATCCAGCCCCCGAGGGAAGCCAAGAAAAAGACCGCCTCTGCCTCTTCAAGCCATCTGCCGGCACCGACGATGAAGGTCACTGCCCGCCGGCAGATACAGATCAACAACAGCAGCAGCAGCAGCAGCGACGACAGCACTTAAAACTTAAGTTTTTATCTTATCTTTGTTGCCTGCTATTTTTTTATAATTGTGATGTTTTTATTTTCTTCATTCTGTCATCATGCATTGAGGGCAATGCAACCCTTGAGTTTGGGGGTGGCATCCGTCCATTAATGAAGTGTCTATTTTGTTTAAGAATTGTGTCTAAGTGTTAGTTTATTTTTGCTTAAAAATGATGAAAATTGAAAATTTGGCTTAAATCTTTGAACTGAACTTACCTGCCGTGACAGCCTCTATCGTGGCATTGCCTTTAGGATAGTTTTAGGAGCAGTGTAGAGCCTTACTATAGTTCTGATCCTTAAAAACCCTTTGTGACTTTTATACTGTCTAGAACTCTACTGGTAAACTAGAATAGGGAAAAGCTTAATACTTGAGTTGCCCCTAGAGGTGCCTAACACTGGCTCTAGGAAAAGAAGTAAAGAAAAAATAGACTCAATATACCTAGAGGTGCCCGAAACCGGCTCTAGGAAGTTAGCTAGAGGTGCCCGAAACCGGCTCTAGTCAAACTTAAATTAAGAAAAGAGAATCGAGTCTAAATAAAAACTAAAGGAGCCTAAGAATTGCCTCCAAAAAAAAGATGAAATTTGGCATAAAAATCGAGTTATAAGCTTAGCTATTCTAGTAAACTAATAGAGTCTAGGCATATAATTGTTCACAAAACATGTACACACTACACGAGGATTATAGAAAGGTTCCGACTGAATCCCGAATTATCCAACAGGGTGTTACTCACAATAGAGAATGAATGGTAGGTAAAGAAAAGTTCACTGTTTTAAGCCAAACAAATTTTTTTTTTGTTTTAGGTCTAAATTGCATGAGGGCAAGCAAAAACTTGAGTTTGGGGGTGTGTTGAGTATGTAAAAGTTCTATATTTTACCCCCTATTTAACCCATATTTCTGCTACATTCAAGCATATTTAATTGCATTTAAGATAGATTTTAATTATACATCACAATTATACAAAAACACACAGTTGCTGCTGATTTTGGTTACTTTTGTAGGTAGCTACTGTAGCAGACTCATGGCAGTGGAGAAGCAGAGCTGGAACACAAGACTAAAGTCGAGAAGGACGATGCTGCCAAGGCCGCTGCTGTGGCAGCCAAGGACGACATCAATGGTGAAGGGAAAAAGTAAAATGGAGATCGACATAAAGAGGAAATTAAGCCAGTCTGTCGTGGAGCACTCCTATATTTTTTCGAGCCCTAGATCAGAATGAAGGCCAAGCCCAAAGTTCAAGGAAGAAACTCCAAGCAAGAAGATAGGACAAATTAAAGACATCTACTTTGAAGATTTAGTCTTTAATAGAGTTGCACTTTATTTTAAACTTGTATTCTTGCCATATTAGAAAACTTGAACCCAAGGCCTATATAAAGGCATGTAATTCGACCTAGGAGAGATCATCTTATTCTCTAGCCGTCTTCCCCTAAACCCTAGTCATTTTCCCCCTTCTCATCATGTTCTAAACTTCCCCTAGGGCTAAGGGTTGATTCTGTAAAGTAGTTGCAAGGGTTGCATTATTTTAGGATTTTTTTTCTATTCAATAAAATAGACTTCAAGTTTGCTTATTCTGGTTTTCAACATCTTGCAAGAGTATCGGGAGAACATTGTGAGATTACACATTTACTTAATATCGGGAGAGTTAAGTATACGAAAGGAATAAGTACGGGTTCTCCAGTTTATGGTTGAACTATCTCGGACCTAGGGATAGGACGAGGTTAAGTGGCTAAGGAAGAATTCAACAACATCGGTGTTCATCCTTCGATTCACGCCGGGGGGTATCATCAAAGACGTGTTCATCGACAGACTTGGACCTAGGGATAGGACAAGGCACAACAGGGATTCTTGCCAAGCTTGAAGTATAGAGTTGTGTGATCGCTACCGCGACAAAAACAGACCGCTGCCGCGACAGGTGCTGCCGCGATAGGCGCAACGACAAAGCAGACAGTCCTAGACATTGCGACACCTACACTACTGAGAAAATCAATACCGGCCCATTCTCTCCATCCTGATTTCTTTAATCCTTTATCTTCAGTATTCTTTAATATTCCCTTACAAACAATTAAAATTATCTTCTTTCTTGTGCAGCAATTCAAAGGTTAAGGCAATTTCCAGTCCCTGTGGATTCGACATCCGATACTTCGTGTATCACTTTACTACTTGCGTCGTGTACACTTGCACTCTATTGCGATAGACTCTTTTACACGCAACAATGACACTTTTCGGATGATACCTCTCGGCGTGAATCAAAGGGTGAACACCAATGTTGTTGAATTCTTCCTTAGCCACTTAACCTCGTCCTATCCCTAGGTCCGAGATAGTTCAACCATAAACTGGAGAACCTGCACTTATTCCTTTCGTATACTTAACTCTCCCGATATTAAGTAAATAAATAATCTCACAATGCTCTCCCGATACTCTTGCAAGATGTTGAAAACCAGAATAAGCAAACTTGAAGTTTTATTTCAATGAACAGAAAATTCCTAAAAACAGTATAATCCTTGCAACTACTTTACAGAATCAACCCTTAGCCCTAGGGGAAGTTTAGAACATGATGAGAAGGGGGAAACGACAAGGGTTTTGGGGAAGACGGCTAGAGAATGAGATATCCTTCCCTAGGTCGAATTTCATGCCTTTATATAAGCCTTGGGTTCAAGTTTTCTAATAAGGTAAGAATACAAGTTCAAACTAAAGTACAACTCTAATTAAGATTAAATCTTCTGAGTAAATTCCTTTAATTCGTCCTCTTTTCTTGCTTTGGGTTTCTTCCTTGAACTTTGGGCTTGGTCTTCATTCTAATCTAGGGCTCGGAAAAATATATGAGTGGTCCACGACAGACCGGCTTGAATTCCTCTATCTGTCGAGCTCCACTTCACTTTTCCCTTTACCAATGTTGTCGTCATGGCTGCCACGGCAGCGTCTTCCTTCTCGACTCCAGTCCTGTGTTCCAGCTCTGCTCCTTCGCTGTCCTGAGTCTGCCACATCAGCTACCTGCAACAGTAGAGAAAATCAGTAGAAACTATGCTATTTTATCTAATTGTGATGTATATGTGAAACTTTACCTAAATGCAATGAATTATGCTTGAATGCAGCAGAAATATGGGTTAAATAAGGGGTAAAATATAGAACTTTTACACACTCAACACACCCCCAAACTCAAGTTCTTGCTTGCGCTCAAGCAAATATGACCTAACTATAAAAAAATATTTTGTTTGGCATAATTTAGTGAACCTTTCATTACCTACCACACATGCCCTATCACGAACAAACACCTTGTCAGACATTTCTGGATTTATTCGGAACCATGCTATAGGTCTCGTGTAGTGTGTGCATGCTTTGTGAACAAATATGTGCCTAGACTCCTTTAATTTACTAGAATAGTAAGCTACTTACTTGAATTTTTTTATGCCAAATTTCATTTTCTTGGAGGCAATTCTTGGGCTCCTTTAGTTTTTCTTAGACTCGGTTTTCTTTTCTTATTTTAAGTTTGAATAGAGCCTATTTTTGGGCACCTCTAGCTAACTTCCTAGAGCCGGTTTTAGGCACCTCTAGGTGTATTGAGTCTAAAATTTCTTATCGTCTTTTCCTAGAGCCAGTGTTAGGCACCTCTAGGGGCAACTCAAGTGTTTAAGCTTTTCCTATTCTAGTTTACCAGTAGAAGTCTAGACAGCATAAGAGTCACAAAGGGCATTTTAAAGATCAGAACTATAGTGAGGCTCTAAACTATTTCTAAAAATATCCTAAAGGCACTGCCACGACAGAGACTATCGCGGCAGGTAAGTTCAGTTCAAAGACTTAAGCCAAATATTTTTTAAACAAAAATAAACTAAATAATTAGACACAATTTTAAAACATAAAAGACACTTCATTACTGGAGGGATGCCACCCCCAAACTCAAGGGTTGCATTGCCCTCAATGTATGATGACAGGGATGAAAAAGAAAAAGAAATAAAAACAAAATACATCAAAAGATAAATAAAACAGCAAGACAGCAAAAATAAGATAGAAACTTAATTGGAGGAGCTGTCATCGTTGCTGCTGCTGCTAATCTGTACCTGCCGGCGGGCAGTGACCTTCATTGTTGGGGCCGGCAGAGTGCTAGGATTGGCAGAGGCAGTTTTCTTTTTGGCCTCCCTTGGCGGCTGGATACGAGTGAGTGAGATTTGGGGTAGTTTGTCCAGCACTTGTACCTCATCTTCGGAGCTGTTGTTGCTGCTGCTGGCAGACTTGCCCTAGTCGGATGGTCCTTCACCAGTTTGGTTGGGCTTCTGCCTTTTCATGGGAGTGAACTCCTTGGAAAGGTTTCGAGCAACAAAAGGCTCCCCGTCAGAGTCCTGCCAGACAGATGATGAGGAGAATCCTTCGAAGTAGTCGTCGTTGAGCTCTGGCGGTGGCTCCTTTCTTTTCTCACCTCTGGTAGAGGCAGTGGCTGTGTGGCTGCCACCTTCAGCTATCGCGGCCGGAGTAGGAGTGGATGCAGCAGATGGGGTCTTTGGTGTGGCAATAGGAGTAGGAATAGGTATAGGTGTAGAGGCAGAAAAATATTATTATGGGAAGGCAGGGAATTGTACATTTGCAAAATTTAAATTATTATGAATAAAATGTACCGTGGCTGCCGTGAAGTCCCTTACGAAACTCATCAGACCAAGCTGCCTTTCCTCCATCTTTTTTAGTGTAGCCAGAATCTGAGTGGAGGCATTTGCTGGAGGGGCTGCTGCTGTTGGCTGTTGCTGCTCTGATGCGGCAGGTTCTGGCTGACTGGGGTCTGTCGGCTCCTCTGCTGTGGCAGACGGGTTGAAGAAGGAGAGCGGTGTTGTTGCTTTCAGCTCCATGAGGCTAAAGATGTTACGCTCCGTCCACCCTTTCCCTTGGACTTTGAAGTCTTCGGCAATTTCTGGAACGTTGTAGCCTCGGTAGATTTCAGTGATAAGGTACGGGAAGACAAGAGGTCCCGAAGGTCGGAGAGCACATTCCAAAATCCCCTCCCTTATGTATCGGCCGAAATTTATAGGTCTTTCATTCAAAATTGAATGGACAAGTGCTAACCTGGGTCGGTCGACCGTACTGTTATGGGAGGATGGCATGATTCTCTTCTTCACGAAGTGGTTCCATAATTTTGCCTCGGGAGTTAGTTGAGTTCTTTTCACCGTCCACCGATGCTTTGGGTCGGTGTTCCATTCTATCCCTTCCTCCGTCACTTCTGCCATCACCGCATCATAGTCTACCGTCGACAGACTTTCGACGAACTACTTGTGGGCATCCTGCCTTCTACTGACATGGAGGCCGTAGAGGGTGTTAATGTAGGAAGGCTCAAAAGTAAGTTCTTTACCTCGTACTGTCACGGTCGTGGTATCCTTGCTGCCGATGGTAGCATAAAATTCTCGGACCAGTGTGACGTTCATTTCTTCCGGCTGAGTAGCAAACCGCTGCCACTTCAGGGCATGGATCTTCTGTGCGATGAAGGGTTCAAGGCCTAGGTTTCCTGTGGGCTCGGCGTAGAGAAAACCCCTTTCTTCCCACATCTCCCTCTTCTGGAAGGAGTGGTAGTATTTGCCGGCAGAGTCTGTGGAGGCAAAGCGGTTTGGGATGGCACTGTGGCTGGGTGTGCTCACTGCTATGGCAGAGCTGGAGGTAGCACTTCTGCGAGTTTGTCTGCTAGTCATGGTTGCAAGGCTATGGAAAATAAAGAGAAATTTGAGATCTAGAGAAAGCAAGTTGAGAGAGTAAAAGTGAGGTGAAGAATGAATAGTGAATGGGGGTTTATATAGATGAATGAAGGCACGAATAAGGGGGCCAGCTGTTACGCGGTTTATGACGCGTCTGTCACACGTTTCCGTGTCTGCTACGCGTATGTTACGCGTTTGCGTGTCTACCGCGATAACGTGGTGACATGTTGTATTTTCTGTGTCTGTCGTGATAGCTATTGACAGGCTGTAAGGACAGACTCATCCGTTGGGCTTTTTGGGCTGTTGTTGATATGGTGGGCTGGTTCACTTCTTCTCTTCTCCTTGTTTCCTTTATTTCCTAAAAATAATTAAAATAAAATCTTAGTTCCTAAGAATAAAATAAAATAAATCTTTATTCCTAATAAATAAATAAACAAAATAAAAATAAAAAAAAACTAAGTTAAATTAGGGATGCTTTGAGGGACATCTCCTAAAGTAACTACTTCCTGCATCATTGGGGCTTTAGTCCCCTAATAATGCTTTACTCTCTGTCCATTGACTTTGAATTGGTGCCCGTCTTTTAAGGATTTGATCGTGATGGCACCATGGGGAAAAACCTGCACAACTTGGAAGGGGCCGGACCATCTAGATTTAAGCTTTCCTGGGAAAAGTTTCAACCTAGAGTTAAGTAACAACACAAGCTGCCCTGGGCAGAACTGTCGTGGCAGCAACTTCTTGTCATGCCACCTTTTGGTTTTATCTTTGTAAATCTTTGCGTTGTCGTAGGCCATTGCTCGAATTTCTTCAATTTCGTTCAAGTCAAGTAGCCTTTTATGTCCTGCCTTATCTAAGTCCATGTTTACTGCCTTGATAGCCCAGTAAGCTCTGTGCTCTACCTCGACAGGTAAGTGGTATGTTTTCCCATATATATTCATGTAGGGTGACATTCCCAATGGTGTCTTGAATGTTGTTCTATAGGCCCAGAGTGCATCATTGAGGTGTAAAGACCATTCTTTTCGAGTAGGTTTAACCATTTTCTCAAGAATGTTCTTTACTTCCCGGTTGGATATTTCGGCCTGTCCATTGGTTTGAGGGTGACATGTTATTGCAATGCGGTGCTTTACGCCGTATTTTCTTAAGGCAACAGCGATTACCCTATTGTCGAAATGTCTCCCTTCATCACTGATGATCGCCTTAGGTATGCCAAACCTGGAGAAAATGTTTTTGTGCAGAAATCTCTGAACAGTCTTGGCATCATTTTTATGTGTGGCTGTAACACCCCAATTTTGGGCTTAGAAGTTTTGGGTTTGAACGGGACCGGTCGGATTTTCGGTTCGAATATAAAAGGTGGTTTTAGGGAAAGCCTAGTTCGAGATGCATTAAAAATATGGAAAAATATCTAAAAATCCTCTTTTAATATATATAAGAGGGTGGTGAAATCAATTTTACAAAATGAGGTTTGGAAATATGACATTTCGAGTTAGTGACTAAAATGTAATTTTTGAAAAGTTCATGACTGTTTTAAAAGGATTGAAACTTTGAATCTTTAAGGAGCTAATTTACCCAAGGGAGGATTTCTCCAGATTTTTCTTGATTTTTAAAGACTCATTTAGTGTTTAATTAATAAAAAGAAAAGAGGGAAAAGTGATATTTTAGTTTCATAACTAACTTTTACCAAAATTTTCCTATTTTATTTTCTCTCAAAATTCCCTCAGCCAAACACATTTCCACAGCAACTTTCCTTTTGATTTTCACACCTAAAGAAGATTTTTCAATCCCCAAATGATTCATAATCATTTCTACATCAAATCCTCACCATTTGCTTAATGAATTTTCAAGGATTTTGGCTCTAAACAAGGAGAAATCCATATTTAGAGGTACGAACGTCCTTCTCCTCTAAATACTCAGTTCTTTACTGAAATTCCCAAGTTCTCAATCCTTAAATTGAGTTTTATTAAAGGTTTTAATGTTGTGATCTTGATTTTGGCTTGAAATTCAAGATTTGGATTTAATTTTGAAGAAATTCGTATTGGATGATTGGGCTCTGTTTTGAGATGTCTTTTTGATGTATTTTGGATGTCTAAATGATGTGTACTTGAGGTTTAATCAATGCAATCTCGAATAGGTTGATTTTCCTAAGTTTTTACTTGTGAAAATGGTGGGTTTTGGGGTGATTTTGGTGTTCTGTTAATGCTGGAGGTATAAGGACGAGTTTGGGATCATTTTGGATGTTAATAGATGTTTAAAAATGGTTAGAAGTGATGGATCTTGGCTGGGTTAAGTTTTGGAAGAGTTTGGAGGTGATTTTGGTTGTGTTTGGTAGCCGAAATGTCGGATTTATGTAGAGCAGCGAGTTGAGTTGTATTGCTGGTATTTTTAATGCATGATGATGCATTAATCCTCTGTTGTTATGTGTTTAAAACAGGGGAGAATAATCCGGAAGCAATAGAGGTGGTGTTGGAGGTTTCGGATGCTTGGAAGGCTTGTCGGCTAGCTTAGTTTTGTGTATCGTGGAGTGAAGTTGGGTTTTCAGCTTTGAAACTAATGTTTGAAGGTTATGGGAGTTTAGTTTAAGTCTAAGCAACTTAACTAAGCTCAAGAGTAAGTTTTCGAAAAAACTCTTTCTCTTGAATGAATCATGAGATGGTTGGATGCATACATTTAATTTGCAAGTTTAAATTCTGTGTTTAAAGCATGTTTTAGCATGGTTTAATGTTGGTTTTGAAAGTCATGTGTTGAAGGATGCTTAAGGTAAGAGATCCTTGGTTTTGTACTTTGGAATTGTGGAATTGATGCATAGTGTTGCATGTTGTTTAATGGCTTTGTTTAATGCTTTAAAACAGTGAATTGATTATGGTAATTGATGGTATTGGCAAGTGATGTAAGTGGTTGTTGGTTACTTTAATCAGATATAGTTAGCTGGCTATAGGATTGGGTGCACCGTGAATTGAGTCGCCTTGGATGTCGAGGGGTTGTAATGGTACCGTAAACTCCATCCAAGTATCCTAGTGATTGAGAGAGTTGGTGTCACCACGATAGAGGATGGCTCACGTGGGTGGGCTTTGTTAAGTGCCACCACGATGGAGGATGGCTCTCGTGGGTGGGCTTTGTTAACTACCACCACGATGGAGGATGGCTCTCGTGGGTGAACCTTGTTAAATGTCACCACGATGGAGGATGGCTCTCGTGGGTGGACTTTGTTAAGCGTCACAACGGTGGAGGGTTGCTCCCGTGTGTGAGCCTGGTTAAGGTGATTACAATGGTTGTGGTAGCTTCCATGTGTAAGCCTTGTGATGTGTCCCGGCTCTCGCTAGTGAGTTATACAACTTCCGATGAGTGATGTTGAGGGGTTGTGATTGTACCGTTAAACTCCATCACGGGTGTTGAGGGGTTGTGATTGTACCGGTAATCTCCACCTTGTGTTGTTCGGTTGTGTGTATGAAGCGTGTGTGACAACGCTTGTAATCCGCATATCCGATTGTGTCTTGTGTTGTGATGGTTGAGATTTATCACTTGGAAGCCAATATAATGTTCTTGAATGTAATGATGCATGAGATGCTTGAAATGATGCAAGGTTGCATGAGAAGTGTGTAATGTTCTAAGAATGCATGTAGTACTTGTTAAGCTTGAACAAGTGTTTATCTTCTATTGAGAATGGTGCATATGTGCATAGAATCTCTTTAGTTCATTGAAGTCTTGTGAGGACTTGTTTTAAAAGGCATGTAGTGCAATGTTGTTTTTGGTAGTTCATGTGTTTTGCATTTGTTGAATGCATGTGAAAGTTAGAAGGAACCAATGGCTTTCGAAATGTTTTGCTTTGGAATGGCCATCAAGCATATGGAAAGTATGATGTGAAGTGGAAGTGTTTTCCAAGGAATTTGAGTTTAACCTTGCATGTGGTGTTTATTCTTGGAAAGGTTTAAATAATGGTTTTTGCAAGAATGTGTTTTGGGGTAAATTGTTTAGCTTTTCTAAGCTAAAGGTTGGTTTTCATGTTGAGCAAGGCATGGTTTAAAGCATGTTGTTTCAAAAGAGGTTTTTCAACCAATGCTTTGGTTTATTGATTTACATATACTTTTAGAGAGGGTTTTACGATTCGCTGCATTGATGGTGTTTTGGTTTTGAGCATTCCTCACTAAGCATTATGTGCTTACGCTCCTTTTTGTCCATCAATGCAGATAATTGAAGTTGGGACAGCAAGAATCAAGGGATTCAAGGAGAGCTCCACTTGAGAAGTATGTCTCGGTTAATAGCTATAGATAATAAAGGCAATGGGAGAGAGTCTTTTATATTGATGTGAAATGAGATTGTGTATGTTGGACAAGTTTGGTTTATGATTTGAACTATGTTGTATAACGCTTGCAACGTTTGAATCTTCTCCTTCATAAGTTGTTATGTTATGCTTCTTGTTTTAAAAGCATGATTAAGTGTTGGATATGTTGAAAGAGTTGGTGCACCTAGGGGTTGTTTTGTATCTAGATTTTAATGCAATTTGGTAGTTATGATGCTTGGCATGTTGTTGATTTGTTGAGGATTGATTTAGAGTATGTTTGATGGTGATTAGATGTGTTAAACCAGGCTTATCTGCTGTTTCTGGGCAGGGTGTTTCGAAACACCCTTGCATGTTTCGAAACTGGGGCATGTTTTGGCCTGGGCGTTTCAAAACGGGTAGAGGTGTTTCGAAACACTTTGGCTACTGCCAAGCCGTGTTTCTGAACGGTCTATACCCGTTTCGAAACACTTGACCGTTGGGCACTAATTTGAATGGTTTTGAGGTTTGCAAGGTTTACATTTTAGTCCTGATTTTTGTATGTGCAATTGATTGAGTTTGTGATGTCCGTTTGAGACGAAATTTGGCAGAGAGGCATGAAACATGACTAATTTCATAATGGTAACTTAAAAATTTGTAAAGTCCTCTTAATTTCCAGAATTTACAAATTGGTCCCTAAATTCGTATATTTTGCAATTGAGTCCCTTGTAGCTTTCCGATTGCTGTGATTTTTGAGTATGATTATCTCAAGAGTATGCCTAGGTTTAATGTGCATCTAGACAAGTTTAAAAAGAAAAAAAGGGTCATTAATCAAGGTTGACTTTCGGGTTGACTTTGGTTTTCCCCGTGTAATCTTCGTAGTTCGGGTCAACCGTCTAGGCCGGGCTAAGGGGGTTACATTTGGTGGTATCAGAGCTGAGTTGCGTGTGCTTGGGGAAATGGTAAATTGTTGTAATAAGTGTTTGATGTTTATTTTGATGTGTGGTTGAAAGTCGGTTGAAATGTGTGTCTTTGAGCGAATTGTTGATGTTTTTATCATGCTTTTTGGTTATGAATCTTTATTGAGCTAATGTGAAATTGTACTGATGATATGCTGGTGTTGTGAGTTGATTCTATGAAAGATGAAAGTGTGATGGGTATGATATGTTGATGTTATGCTGTTGCGAGTGAATGTTGTTTGATGAGAGCATGATCGAAGTATGTTGATTGATATGCTCGATGTTGTGATAACCATGTTTTTATTGATTGTTATGTTGTGTAAAAGGGGAGAATTTGGGATACCCATTGCCTTATTATTATAGCTATTGTGTTATGTTGGAGTGGGAGTCTTGAATCCTTGCTTGAATCTGGCCTGATCGTTTTGTTTGTTTTGTTATGATTGCTTGTTGTTAATAGCATGGTGGAATCGATGAGAGAATGGCAGTTGGGTGAGATGGTTGCTGCCTTAGAGCAGGTTGTTAAGGCATGGAATTCACCTTTTAGTGGAGGTGTTTCGTCTCAGTCTTCAATGCCTGGAATTGAGGTAGTGAGGCAGGAGGAGGAAGCAGGTTCTGTGATGAAGGGTTCATCACCTATAGTTCAAGAGGTGTCGGGAACATCTCAGGCTATGGTGAAAGTGAGGCCTGTAGACGTGCTGACTGTGGGACATGCGAGTTTGTCGAAACAATGTTTGTATGATTTGGGAGCTGTGGAGTATCGTGGTTCGACACCTGAGGCGTTCGAGGCTTGGTTAGCCAGTGTAATTCTGATTTTGGATCAGGAAAGGTGTGATTATGCCTGTAAGCTGGGAAGTGTTGTCTCATTGGTGTTGGAGGACGCCTGTGTCTGGTGGACATCTGTGGCGGTGGCAACGCATATCCACGATATAGATTGGGACTTCTTTGTGTCTACCTTTTATGAAAGGTACCTTGGAGGGAAATTCGCAAGGGTTAAGCAGCGCGGGGGTGTGACTTCAGATTATGAAGGTGAGAAAAGTTTAAGCAAGAGGGTTGTGGGCACTGACCTCGGGAGCGGTCAGCGTAAGAGTCTACGTGATAGAAGGTTTCGCTTGAATCGAAGTTTGGATGGTGGTGCAGATGTAGGTCAAGTGCAGTATGACCAAGGAGTGGTAGCTCAGTTGCCGAAGTGTGACCGTTGTGGAATGTGTCATGTTGGAGGTTGTTGGGGCACGGGAGTTTGTTGGAATTGTGGGTCTGTTGGGCATTTGAGACGAAATTGTTTGAAGTTGGCTCGGGGTAGCCAGGGTTCTTTACCGCAGGGAGATGGTGATGACCTTAATGTGTTGGCTGATGCTGTAGCGGTGCGGCTGGAGAATGATGGTTCTGCGAGGAAGAGAGCTCGTCTGTTGAAGCTCCGGGGCAGTGAGGTGTTTACAGGTAACCTTGTTAAGTAATCTTTGCCCTAGTTATCTTAGTTTGGTTTCGGTTTGGTTTTCCCTTACGTAGTGGGTATGGTCTCATAGCTAGCATGTTTGGGGTAGTAGTTGGTGTTGTTTTGAAAACAACTTTAGTGTGAAGAGGGCATTAGTGGGTATTTTGTGGTTAATGGGTTGTTAGAATGGTAGGTTTGGACAGGTTGGAAGTGAGATAGGAGGTTATTTTTAGGCAGATTCGGAGGATGTTATTGGTGTGTGTGAACCGACATACATGCACAGTTAAAATCATTTGTTATATGCTATATTATGTATATTGGTACATGCATACATGCGACATGACATTAGAAGTTTTGCATACATGTACACAGGCATTGATAGGGCATATAGGTGACCATGCATACGAACGTTCACACTTGCTAATAGCTAGTTGGGTCCGTTAGTGTTGTGATAGGGTTAGGTTGGATGATGGGTTTTAAAAGTTGTTTTGGTGCTAGGAGAATGTTAGAAGTAATGGAGGGTATTAAGCGAGCTGTCAGTAATAGTGAGTGCGATATAGCATGTTGGCAGAAGGAAAGTGTTTTGGCGCTTAAAGAGTTTAGCGGTGTGGTGGTGAGGAGATTACCGGTTGAAGTTAGAATCAGTCAAGGTGGTTGTGAATAGCTAGTAGAAGTAGTAGTTTCTTGGTGTTAAGTGATGTAGTAGGTTAGTGGATGTGTTTCCAGAATGCTGAGGTAACTTGGCATTGATGTTGTAATAGAAGGGTTGTTTTTGTAGGTGATGGTTCGTAGCAACCTTCGAAGAGTTGAGAAGAGGTTGTGTTAAGGGTTGTAGAAAAGGTTTGGCCTGGGGTGAATAGAAGTTTCGTAATCTTAATATGTATGTATAGAATGGGCGGTGTCCTGGTAAGGCTAGTGTTGTAGTCAAAGCTTGAAGTGGAAAGGCAATGTAAGTTCAAGGGCCATTGTTGGTTGGACAGGTTCTTGTGAGAAGTGGTTGGCTAGTCGTGTATAAGTAAATCCCTTCTGAAGTCAGCTAGTGGTATGTGGAACGGCTGGCGGAGTCAAGGTTAGGGTTTTGTGACGTGAATTTCGGATGTTGGGTGAGTAGTCCTGGTGAGTCGTTATGGTAATGATAGTGGCGGATGTGAAGGAATGTCATCAATACGTTGAGAAGTTTGAGTAAGCAGTTGATGCTTAATAATTTTTGCTTGTTGTTGTAATCTTTGAAAGAAGTTGAGTAGTTTTGCAAGGAGTTTTAGAAGCAGTGAAGGTTGTGGGTCACAGGGTGGCTGAAACTAGATGGGTTGGTGTCATCGTGTGTGCGAGTTTTGGGAGTTATGAGTTAAGTTGGTGTATGCTGTAAAAGTTTGGAGGTTCTTCGAGTTGTTGTTGGGGCTATGCACAGTTCGGAAGTGTGAAAGGTTAAGATGTGGTTAACATCTCAGTGTTCTGGAAATTGTGAACAGTATGTGGTGGTGTTGGGTTTGGTTATAGTGTAAGTTGATTTGTGGAGGAGTTGGTTTGGTGGAGTTTTGTGTGGAGAGTGTTCAGTGGTGGTTAAGTCTCATGTGTTGCCTTGTGGGTTGCTTTGAGAAGTTTGGTTGTGCTCTTTTCTCCCGTTGAAATTTCGAGGACGAAATTTCCTAAGAGGGGGAGAGTTGTAACACCCCAATTTTGGGCTTAGAAGTTTTGGGTTTGAACCGGACCGATCGGATTTTCGGTTCGAATATAAAAGGTGGTTTTAGGGAAAGCCTAGTTCGGGATGCATTAAAAATATGGAAAAATATCTAAAAATCCTCTTTTAATATATATAAGAGGGTGGTGAAATCAATTTTACAAAATGAGGTTTGGAAATATGACATTTCGAGTTAGTGACTAAAATGTAATTTTTGAAAAGTTCGTGACTGTTTTAAAAGGATTGAAACTTTGAATCTTTAAAGAGCTAATTTACCCAAGGGAGGATTTCTCCAGATTTTTCTTGATTTTTAAAGACTCATTTAGTGTTTAATTAATAAAAAGAAAAGATGGAAAAGTGATATTTTAGTTTCATAACTAACTTTTACCAAAATTTTCCTATTTTATTTTCTCTCAAAATTCCCTCCTCCAAACACATTTCCACAGCAACTTTCCTTGTGATTTTCACACCAAAATAAGAGTTTTCAATCCCCAAATGATTCCTAATCATTTCTACATCAAATCCTCACCATTTGCTTAATGAATTTTCAAGGATTTTGGCTCTAAACAAGGAGAAATCCACATTTAGAGGTATGAACGTCCTTCTCCTCTAAATACTCAGTTATTTACTGAAATTCCCAAGTTCTCAATCCTTAAATTGAGTTTTATTAAAGGTTTTAATGTTGTGATCTTGATTTTGGCTTGAAATTCAAGATTTGGATTTAATTTTGAAGAAATTCGTATTGGATGAATGGACTCTGTTTTGAGATGTCTTTTTGATGTATTTTGGATGTCTAAATGATGTGTAATTGAGGTTTAATCAGTGCAATCCCGAATAGGTTGATTTTCCTAAGTTTTTACTTGTGAAAATGGTGGTTTTTGGGGTGATTTTGGTGTTCTGTTAATGCTGGAGGTATAAGGACGAGTTTGGGATCATTTTGGATGTTAATTGATGTTTAAAAATGGTTAGAAGTGATGGATCTTGGCTGGGTTAAGTTTTGGAAGAGTTTGGAGGTGATTTCGGTTGTTTTTGGTAGCCGAAATGTCGGATTTATGTAGAGCAGCGAGTTGAGTTGTATTGCTGGTATTTTTAATGCATGATGATGCATTAATCCTCTGTTGTTATGTGTTTAAAACAGGGGAGAATGATCCAGAAGCAATAGAGGTGGCGTTGGAGGTTTCGGATGCTTGGAAGGCTTGTCGGCTAGCTTAGTTTTGTGTATCGGTGAGTGAAGTTGGGTTTTCAGCTTTGAAACCAATGTTTGAAGGTTATGGGAGTTTAGTTTAATTCTAAGCAACTTAACTAAGCTCAAGAGTAAGTTTTCGAAAAAAACTCTTTCTCTTGAATGAACCATGAGATGGTTGGATGCATACATTTAATTTGCAAGTTTAAATTCTATTTTTAAAGCATGTTTTAGCATGGTTTAATGTTGGTTTTGAAAGTCATGTGTTGAAGGATGCTCAAGTTAAGAGATCCTTGGTTTTTTACTTTGGAATTGTGGAATTGATGCATAGTGTTGCATGTTGTTTAATGGCTTTGTTTAATGCTTTAAAACAGTGAATTGATGATGGTAATTGATGGTATTGGCAAGTGATGTAAATGGTTGTTGGTTACTTTAATCGGATATAGTTAGTCGGCTATAGGATTGGGTGCACCGTGAATTGAGTCGCCTTGGATGTCGAGGGGTTGTAATGGTACCGTAAACTCCATCCAAGTATCCTAGCGATTGAGAGAGTTGGTGTCACCACGATGGAGGATGGCTCTCGTGGGCGGGCTTTGTTAAGTGCCACCACGATGGAGGATGGCTCTCGTGGGTGGGCTTTGTTAAGTGCCACCAAGATGGAGGATGGCTCTCGTGGGTGAACCTTGTTAAATGTCACCACGATGGAGGATGTCTCTCGTGGGTGGACTTTGTTAAGCGTCACAATGGTGGAGGGTTGCTCCCGTGTGTGAGCTTGGTTAAGGTGATTACAATGGTTGTGGTAGCTTCCATGTGTAAGCCTTGTGATGTGTCCCGGCTCTCGCTAGTGAGTTATACAACTTCCGATGAGTGATGTTGAGGGGTTGTGATTGTACCGTTAATCTCCATCATGGGTGTTGAGGGGTTGTGATTGTACCGGTAAACTCCACCTTGTGTTGTTCGGTTGTGTGTATGAAGCGTGTGGGACAACGCTTGTAATCCGCGTATCCGATTGTGTCTTGTGTTGTGATGGTTGAGATTTATCACTTGGAAGCCAATATAATGTTCTTGAATGTAATGAAGCATGAGATGCTTAAAATGATGCAAGGTTGCATGAGAAGTGTGTAATGTTCTAAGAATGCATGTAGTACTTGTTAAGCTTGAACAAGTGTTTATCTTCTATTGAGAATGGTGCATATGTGCATAGAATCTCTTTAGTGCATTGAAGTCTTGTGAGGACTTGTTTTAAAAGGCATGTAGTGCAATGTTGTTTTTGGTAGTTCATGTGTTTTGCATTTATTGAATGCATGTGAAAGTTAGAAGCAACCAATGGCTTTCGAAATGTTTTGCTTTGGAATGGCCATCAAGCATATGGAAAGTATGATGTGAAGTGGAAGTGTTTTCCAAGGAATTTGAGTTTAACCTTGCATGTGGTGTTTATGCTTGGAAAGGTTTAAATAATGGTTTTTGCAAGAATGTGTTTTGGGGTAAATTGTTTAGCTTTTCTAAGCTAAAGGTTGGTTTTCATGTTGAGCAAGGCATGGTTTAAAGCATGTTGTTTCAAAAGAGGTTTTTCAACCAATGCTTTGGTTTATTGATTTACATCTACTTTTAGAGAGGGTTTTATGATTCGCTGCATTGATGGTGTTTTGGGTTTGAGCATTCCTCACTAAGCATTATGTGCTTACGCTCTTTTTTGTCCATCAATGCAGATAATTGAAGTTGGGACAGCAAGAAGCAAGGGATTCAAGGAGAGCTCCACTTGAGGAGTATGTCTCGGTTAATAGCTATAGATAATAAAGGCAATGGGGGAGAGTCTTTTATATTGATGTGTAATGAGATTGTGTATGTTGGACAAGTTTGGTTTATGATTTGAACTATGTGGTTTAACGCTTGCAACATTTGAATCTTCTCCTTCATAAGTTGTTATGTTATGCTTCTTGTTTTAAAAGCATGATTAAGTGTTGGATATGTTGAAAGAGTTGGTGCACCTAGGGGTTGTTTTGTATCTAGATTTTAATGCAATTTGGTAGTTATGATGCTTGGCATGTTGTTGATTTGTTGAGGATTGATTTAGAGTATGTTTGATGGTGATTAGATGTGTTAAAACAGGCTTATCTGCTGTTTCTGGGCAGGGTGTTTCGAAACACCCTTGCCTGTTTCGAAACAGGGGCATGTTTTGGCCTGGGCGTTTCAAAACGGGTAGAGGTGTTTCGAAACACTTTGGCTACTGCCAAGCCGTGTTTCTGAACGGTCTATACCCGTTTCGAAACACTTGACCGTTGGGCACTGATTTGGATGGTTTTGAGGTTTGCAAGCTTTACATTTTAGTCCTGATTTTTGTATGTGCAATTGATTGAGTTTGAGATGTCTGTTTGAGACGAAATTTGGCAGAGAGGCATGAAACATTACTAATTTCATAATGGTAACTTAAAAATTTGTAAAGTCCTCTTAATTTCCATAATTTACAAATTGGTCCCTAAATTCGTATGTTTTGCAATTGAGTCCCTTATAGCTTTCCGATTGCTGTGATTTTTGAGTATTCTTATCTCAAGAGTATGCCTAGGTTTAATGTGCATCTAGAAAAGTTTAAAAAGAAAAAAAAGGGTCGTTAATCAAGGTTGACTTTCGGGTTGACTTTGGTTTTCCCCGTGTAATCTTCGTAGTTCGGGTCAACCGTCTAGGCCGGGCTAAGGGGGTTACAGTGGCGATCGCTTCAACCCATTTGGATACATAATCCACTGCCAGTAGGATGTAGAGGTTCCCACATGATGTTGGGAATGGTCCCATGAAATCAATCTCCCATACATCGAAGATTTCGACTTCTAGGATGTTTTGCAATGGCATCTCATGTCTTCTTGAGATGTTCCCAGTTCGTTGGCATTTGTCACAGCTCTTGTAGAAGGCTTGGGCATCCTTGAACAGTGAGGGCCAATAAAAACCCGATTGCAAAACCTTGGCAGCGGTTTTGTTCCCACCTAAGTGTCCTCCATACGGGGAAGCATGGCAGTGATGAAGCACAGCTTCCTGTTCATCCTGTGGTACACACCTCCTGATAATTTGATCTACACAATGTTTGAAAAGAAGAGGTTCGTCCTAATAATAATGTTTTGCATCATTTTGGAACATCTTCCTTGCTTGGTAATTAAGTTCAGGAGGTAGTACTCCGCTAACAATGTAATTAACAAAATTAGCGTACCAAGGAAGTTTAGAAAACTTACCTGCCGCCACGGCTGTCACGACAGTGCTTGTGGCAGCGAACAACTGCTCTTCAGGGAAGGTCTCCAGTATGTTGGTCTTGTCTGTCGGTAGACTCTTTCCCATCTCTAATCTCGACAAGTGGTCTACTACATGGTTTTCTGTCCCCTTTTTGTCCTTGATTTCAATGTCGAATTCTTGCAGCAGCAGAATCCAACGTATCAGTCTAGGTTTTGCATCTTTTTTAGCGAACAAATACTTCAGTGCTGAATGGTCTGTATGGACCACTACCTTCGTTCCAAGTATGTACGAATAGAACTTGTCGATTGAGAACACCACTGCTAACAGTTCATTTTCTGTTGTGGTGTAATTCACTTGGGCATCATTCAAAGTTTTACTGGCGTAGTAAATCACATGGAAGAGCTTATCCTTCCTCTGCCCTAGTGCTGCCCCTACTGCATAGTCATTGGCATCACACATAATTTCAAATGGCAAACTCCAGTCTGGTGGCTGTACAATCGGGGCTGTTACCAGCTTTTCTTTCAGGATTCTAAATGCCTCAGTACATTCAGTATTAAAGTCAAAGGGACGGTTTTGCTCCAGTAAGTGGCATAAAGGTTTGGTAATTTTCGAGAAATTTGCAATAAATCTTCGATAAAACCCGATATGCCCTAAGAAACTCCAAATTCCCTTGACTGTGGTGGGTGGCGGCAGCTTTTCAATGACTTCTATATTTGCTCTGTCTACCTCTATACCACGACAGCTTACCTTGTGGCCTAGGACTATCCCTTCATCCACCATGAAGTGACATTTTTCCCAGTTTAAGACCAAGTTCGCTTTCTCGCATCTTTCGAGCACCTTCTGTAGGTTGTCTAAACAGCCTTCAAAACTGTCCCCAAAGATGGAAAAATCGTCCATGAATATTTCCAGGAAGTCCTCCACCATGTCAGAGAATATTGCCATCATACACCTTTGGAAGGTTGCTGGTGCATTGCATAGGCCAAATGGCATTCTCCGAAAAGCATAAGTGCCATATGTGCAATTGAAGGTCGTTTTTTCTTGATCTTCCGGTGCGATAGCTGTCTGGTTATAACCTGAGTAACCATCAAGAAAACAATAATAAGGTTTCCCCGCTAATCTATCAAGCATTTGATCAATAAAAGGTAGGGGAAAATGGTCTTTCCAAGTAGCTTTGTTAAGCTTCCAGTAATCCATACAAACCCTCCAACCGGTCACAGTCCTGGTTGGGATTAGTTCATTCTCTTCATTGGTCACCACGGTTATTCCTCCCTTTTTAGGAACACACTGCACCGGGCTCACCCACTTACTATCCGAGATGGCATAAATTATCCCAGCGTCGAGCCATTTGATAATTTCTTTTCTCACCACTTCTCGCATAACATCGTTCAAGCATCTCTAAGCATCAATGGTCGGCTTATGATCATCCTCTAGGAGAATTTTGTGCATACATAGTGCCGGACTGATGCCTTGGATGTCAGCTATCGTCCATCCAATAGCCTTTTTATGATGCTGCAACATCCCTATTAACTATTGTTCATGTTTCTGCATTAACTTGGAAGAGATGATTACGTGGAACGTATCATTTAAACCAAGAAAAACATATTTAAGCTACACTGGCAGGGGCTTAAGATCTAAAATAGGTGGTTCTACAGTTGAAGGCTTTTGGATTATGTGTTCATTCGAGGTATAGTTTAGGGGCTCAAATAACTTACTTGGACGATTTCCTATCCAATTTACCTCCTCATGCCCTTCAGTGTCGGATGTGTATGAATCGGAGTTGTTGTTGTCGTCGTTGCTGCCGTGACAGTCTCCCAGATGACTGTTGTGGCAGTGACCAAACTTGATGTCATGGCAGCTCAACCTGATACAGGGTTGGTCAAGGATTACTTCAGTGATGACCTTGCATTCTTCTTCTGCATCAGCATGTTTGATCGCTTGTAGAACATTGAGCTTGATTTCTTGACCATTTACTCTCATTGTCAGTTCTCCTTTTTCTACATCAATCAGTGATCTGCATGTGGCTAGGAAGGGTCGCCCCAGGATGATTGGTTCGTTCTCGTCTGCTTCACAATCTAAAACAAGAAAGTCAGCAGGAAAAATAAACTTATCCACTCTTACCAGAATATCTTCGATCTTCCCTTCTGGTTGGACGTAAGAGCGGTCTGCCAGCTGCAGCATGACTGTCGTGGGTCGTGCTCGTCCAATACCTAATTTCTGAAACACAGATTTTGGCATTAAATTTATACTAGCACCTAGATCACAAAGTGCCTTACCCACGAATTTGTCACCAATTATGCACGGTATGATGAAGATCCCAGGATCCTTCTTTTTCTGGGGTGGATGCCTGTGCAGAATAGTCATACATCCCTCTGTCATTTTTACCGTTTCAAATTCCCCAAGTCTGGATCTTTTCGACATGGCATCCTTGAGAAATTTCGCATAACCGGGCATCTTCTTGATGGCCTCTAACAGCGGTATATTAATGTGCACCTGCTTAAAAATATCGTAAATCTTTTTGAGCTGGTACTCTTGTTTCTGCTTTTGTAACCGCTGTGGGAAAGAAGGTGGAGGACGGTAATCTTCAATTCGTCCCTCACATGGTATTCGGATCTGAGGAGGCTTAGGTTCTTCAGCATTCTTGTCTTTCTCCTTTGTCCTTTCTGCTGCCGTGACAGGTATGGCGGCAGTAGGTTTCTCCTCTTCTGCCGGGGCAGTGTTCGCGATAGGTGTTTCTAGGGCTGGTTCCTCAATCGGTATGGTTTTCATCTCCGGCCCTTGCAGTTGTTTCCCACTCCTAGTTGTAATAGCTTTGCACTGCTCATATATGGGTTGTCTAGCGACTTCAGTATCACTAGGGAATCCTCCGTTCTGCCTTGGCTTAATATGCTGGGAATCCTGGCCCATCTATGTCTCCAGTGATTTCAGTGTAGCCTCATGGTTAGTCATTCTCATCTCTGTTTTGTCCATGAATGACTCAGTCTTCTTGACGAAGTGATCCATGTTTGCCATGTAAGCTCCTTTCTGTGACATGAATGTGGCTAAAGTTTGTTCCAACATACTAGGTGCGGCTGTCGGCTGCTGTTGTGGTTGCTGTCGTGACATGGTTCTGGGTGCTCCTTGGTTCATGTTGTTCTGCATATGAGGATTAAGTAAGTTATTTGGGTTGCTCCAGGAGAACTTGGGATCTTTTCTCCAGTTGGGATTGTAATTGTTGGAGTCGTAATTTCTCAGCTTGTTGTAATTTCCAACATACATCCCTTCCTCTAGTTGTAACGGGCAGTCTTCCGAACTGTGATTCCACTGCAAGTTTCACATACCTCTTCTGCAGAGTAGACATGTTTTGAATCTTTCTTTAGAAAATTTTCTACTACCTTTGTGAGGTACGCAACATGTATCTTTAGGGAATTGTCGGCTTCGTAGTCTTTCACAGCTAGCACTCGTTTACCTCTTCTCACTATGGGAAATTGCTCTTCATTCTTTGCTAGATTTTTCAATACTACCATGGCTTCGTTTGGATCTTTATCCAACAACAGTCCATTTGCTGCTGAATCTATTCTCATTCGAGTGTGTGTGTTGGTAGCATTGTAGAATTTGATGACTTGATTCCATACGGGGAATTCGTGCATCGGGCAATTCCTTAGAAGAGTGGTAAACCTGTCCCATGCCTCGTGCATTGGCTCGTCATCTTCCTGTTGAAAAGTAGCAATTTCATTACGTAATCGCTCAGATAAATGGGAAGGATTAAAACGAGATAAAAATTCATGAGTGAGATCCGCCCAAGTTCGTATTGAACCCAGCGTTAGTTTATTTCACCAAGTTTTCGCTCTGTCCCTCAGTGAATGAGGAAATAACCGAAGCCTTAGTATCTCCGGATTTACTCCTAGTAATCTGAACGATCCACAGATTTCTTGGAACGTTTTCAGATGTTCTCGGGCATCCTCTGTAGTAGCACCACTAAATTGGCCAGCGGAATTGATCATGCTGAACATCACAGGTTTTAGCTTGAAATTTTCAGCTTCCACGTCTGGCAAGGTGGTCTCCAGTTCCACATGATCGTTGATCATGTAATCACGGCAGGACCGACGTGCGGCCTCGGTAGCAGGTCGTCCATTCCCTTCATCGATGGGAGGATCTTCAGGATTCCTTGGGTTGTTTACCCCGTTATGCATTGCTTCTAACTGTTCCTCAAGATAATCGTTTCTGGCTATCAAAAGGTGGACTCGGTTCCTGAGGTTGCAAAAACGTTCGATTTCATGATCTAGTTTGTACTCAGGTTCTTTGCCTCGTCGTGATCTGCGCATAAGCAAACGAAAAACCTTGTGAAAAGCACAGGGTAAATAGTCCCAATAAAAACAGAAAAATTAAAAAGAAAGTGCAGTAAGGTAAGGGTAAAGATATGTTTCCAGTCCCCGGCAACGGCGCCAAAAACTTGTTGCGTGTAAAAGAGTCTATCACAATAGAGTGCAAGTGTACACGATGAAAGTAGTAAAGTGATACTCGAGGTATCGGATGTCAAATCCACAGGGACTTGAAATAACTTTATCCTTGGATTGTTGCGCAAGAGAGAAAGAAAAGAGTTTAAATTAATTGGGGAACAATATCGAAGAATACTGAATATAAGAGAATGAAGACTCATGGTTGAGAGATAGGCCAGTACTAATTTGCTCGGTAGTGCAGGTGTTGCACTGTATAGAAATTCTTGTTCTGTCGGGGCAGCACCTGTCGCGGTAGCAGTCTGTTGTTGTCGCCGCAGCGATCACATAACTCTGTACTTCAAGCTTGGCAAGAATCCCTGATGTGACTTGTCCTATCCCTAGGTCCAAGTACTATTGATGACACTTCTCGGATGATACCTCCCGGCGTGAATCAAAGGGTGAACACCAATGTTGTTGAATTCTTCCTTAGCCACTTAACCTCGTCCTATCCCTAGGTCCGAGATAGTTCAACCATAAACTGGAGAACACGCACGTATTCCTTTTGTATACTTAACTCTCCCAGTATTAAGTAAATAAATAATCTCACAATGCTCTCCTGATACTCTTGCAAGATGTTGAAAACCAGAATAAGCAAACTTGAAGTTTTATTTCAATGAACAGAAAATTCCTAAAAACAGTACAATCCTTGCAACTACTTTACAGAATCAACCCTTAGCCCTAGGGGGAAGTTTAGAACATGATGAGAAGGGGGAAACGACAAGGGTTTTGGGGAAGACGGCTAGAGAATGAGATATCCTTCCCTAGGTCGAATTTCATGCCTTTATATAGGCCTTGGGTTCAAGTTTTCTAATAAGGTAAGAATACAAGTTCAAACTAAAGTACAACTCTAATTAAGATTAAATCTTCTGAGTAAATGCCTTTAATTCATCCTCTTTTCTTGCTTTGGGTTTTTTCCTTGAACTTTGGGCTTGGCCTTCATTCTGATCTAGGTCTCAGAAAAATATAGGAGTGGTTCACGACAGACCGGCTTGAATTCCTCTATCTGTCGAGCTCCACTTCACTTTTCCCTTTACCAATGTTGTCGCCATGGCTGCCACGGCAGTGGCCACGGCAGCGTCTTCCTTCTCGACTCCAGTCCTGTGTTCCAGCTCTGCTCCTTCGCTGTCCTGAGTCTGCCACATCAGCTACCTGCAACAGTAGCAAAATCAGTAATAACTGTGTTATTTTATCTAATTGTGATGTATATGTGAAACTTTACCTAAATGCAATGAATTATGCTTGAATACAGCAGAAATATGGGTTAAATAAGGGGTAAAATATATAACTTTTACACACTCAACAGGGGGTTAAATTAGAAACTAATTTTTTAAGTAACGTAGACTAACGGCCAAGGGACCAAAATAGAAACGATTCTAAACGTAAGTGACCAGAATAATCTTTTTTAAATTTTGGTGACCAAAATAGAACACACCCTAAACAAAAGGGACCACTGGTGAAGATTACCCAAAAATAATTTAACCCTTAACCCTCAACCTAAAACCCTAAACTATTAAACTCTTAAACCTATACCCTAAACCATATACCATTAAAAATAATTTCACCATCATCGATTCAATTCGATTCAATGAATTCTTGAATTCTCCTAAAAAATTCAATTAAATTATATTTTATATATATCAAAATTAATTAAACTCAAACCTCATAGAATTAACATTATCATCTTATTTGAGATGAAGAGGTCGTCACAATTAATAAAGAAAAGTCGTTAATAAAGAAAAGTCGCACCAGTTTTGATTGTTTTCTAGGGATTTTTTATTTGTTTGTTTGATTGGTTAGCTTCTATTTTGCGGTGATACATTAATAAAGAAAAGTCGTTAACCATTCAGATTAAATATGGACTAAATGTTTTCTGATTTTGCTAATGGCTATTGAGTTTAAATATGGCTATTGAATTAATTGTGATGGCCTCTTCATCTCAAATAAGATGATAGTGTTAATTCTTGGAGATTTGAGTTTAATTAAATTTTTTTTGAAATAAAGCAACACAAAGCAGTTGATTTTATAAAATTTTCAACCATAACTTAGAGAAACACACGCAAGGATAATAATGGGGCGCATTGAAAAGAAGTGCCACATTCAGAAAAAGCACCACATCTTCCATTACAATTTACAAATTCAATGGTCTGAAAAAGCTTCTTCACCGCATTGATAAAACATAATTCAACTCTCCATGAACTTGTGGCTACAGAAGAAGATTTGCTTAAATCACGAGCTGCTCCTGAAGGAACCAAGAGCTTTAACAGCACCTGCCCTCAGGACAAACTGGTGATAGATTGCAGCAATAGCAGCACCAATGAATGGACCAACCCAGAAAATCCAATGGTCATCCTAATACTTGTTTTGGTTGAACATAACAGCTGCTCCGAAACTACGAGCCGGGTTGATACCAGTGCCGGTGATAGAAATAGTTGCCAAGTGAACCATGAACACAACAAATCCAATCGAAAGTGTTGCCAAGACAGGGATATGGGAGTTTAATTAATTTTAATATATATATAAAATAATTTAATTAAATTTTTTAGGAGAATTCAACGATTCATTGAATTGAATTGAATCGATGATGGTGAAATTATTTTTTAAAGGTATATGGTTTAGGGTATAGGTTTAAGAGTTTAAGGTTTAATAGTTTAGGGTTTTAGGTTGAGCGTTAAGGGTAAAATTATTTTGTTTATAAAAAATAGGGTCAAATTAAAATAATATTTAAATAATGAGGGTTCAATAGAAATACAAAAATAAGTGAGGTAGTAAATATATAGTTTACCCTTATTAAAAAATAAAATTTTAATATATAAAAAATAATTTAATTGAATTTTTAAAAAAAATTATTAATTGTATGATGGGTCCTTGAAATTTTAAATTTTTATTAATTAATTTAATGGTGTTCATCATTAGTGGTGTTCGTCGAAAAATTTTAAATTTGATTCGGTTTAACCCAAATTATAGTGAGAGTTATCTCATCTGTCGGAAAAAACTTTTAGAAATATTTAAATGGAAAAGAAGAGACGAACTTTTTACTATTGTAATTCGATGTGTAGAATAAGGAAAATTCTACAACGGGCGTCGAACACCTATGAACACCACTAATGATGAACATCGTTGAACACCATTAAATTGATTAAGAAAGATTAAAAATCTTAAGGACTCAACGTACAATTAAAAATTATTTAAAATAAAATTTTAATTAAATTGTTTTTCATATATTTTATATTTTTAATCTTTATTTTCAAATAATTTGATCAAATACCAATCATATTCAATCTCAAATTCTCAAGTTAGAACCCTAATTCTTAAATTAAAATCTTCACCTCGTACCCACCCAAATTGTCAAAACAATACTCTTTTTTTTGAATAACACGTGCCAGCTAGCCATTTATTAAACGAAAATAATAAACACAAGAGTTACAAAGCAATAAAAGCAAGAACCTTTCGGTGTAAAACCGACAGATACAGCACCAAATCGAAAAGACACAACAAAAGGGGGAAAAAAGAAAAACAAAACGATGCAAAAACCAGGCGGCTAGTCCAGCAAAACCCTTGCATGGCCGGAATCCGAAGGTGAATAAAGAAGACGATGTCTGGGCAAGGGAGAGAAGGATCAGTTCATTTCGAAAGAAAACCATGCCCTTGAAAAATATGGGTTCAAACCTTAAGTCACGGTGGATCGAGCCACCGTCTTTCCATGGCCGTTATGGCCTCAACGGTTGCCGGAGCTTCTTCCACCCAAATTAAATCTGTCGTAGAGGTAAGGGGGGTCCGGGCTAATTCATGGGCCGCTTTGTTTCCATCTCTCGCAACAAAAGAGAACTGAACATTCTGGAAATTTTTTGCAAGGAGTAAAGCGTTCCAGACTAAAGCACTCACCTCAGATCTGTCATCCGCCCCCGATTGAAGCTTCCTCATAACGGACAAAGCATCCCCTTCAATCACTGCATCTCTAAAGCCCAGATCTAGGGCCAATCGGACACCATGCACCACCGCCTCTGCCTCCGCCGCGAAACTTGAGGAGGTATGGTCTAACTTTGCTGCTTTCGCTCCCAAAATAAAACCCTCGTTATCACGAATTAAAACCCCCACTTGTGCCGATTTTGTGGTAGGAGAGAAACATGCATCCACATTAATTTTTACCATCGGAGAGGGCGGGGGAGACCAACGGACCAGAGTCGGAGCATTGACCGGGGCTAAACTCGAGTGAAGTGTGTGATGGTCCAAACAGTATCCTCGGACATAGGTAAGGAGTTCCTCAACCTTCATTGCAGTTCCTTCAAAAACAAATTTGTTTCTAGCAAACCATAAGGCATATAATGTTATTATTACCTCCTGTATTTTATGATGCCCATTAATTTCGAACACTGCTGCAAGCCAGTCTTGAAAGCTAAGATCCATGGCATTAGATGGTTCTTTGATTGATAATTTAGACCATACCTGCTTAGCAAAAACACAATCGCAAAGCACATGTATGATATCTTCTGGTGCTTGTAAACATCTGAAACACAACGGGTCACTTGCCACCTTTCTGAAACAAAGGTTGGTTTTCGTAGGCACATAGTTCATTATGAACTTCCAACATTGGATGTTCATTTTTGTATGACAATTAGACTGCCAAATCTTACGAAATAGAGAAGTATTCTGGGAGGGAGATAAGGCCGAATGTAATAATAGTCTGTAACCACTTCGCACCGAGTAATTACCTGAATGCTCACCACACCACACTTTAGAGTCCGGTTGGGAGCCCAAAGGCAGTGGGATACTTAGAATCTCTAGAGCTTCTGATGAGGAAAAAATAGACATAACAAGATCAGTCTTCCAATTCCCAGTACCCGTATCTATCAAGTCCGCAACCCAATTGACTTCAGGGGATTGCCTTGAAGAGAATTTCTTAGGAACAGGCCCAGGTAACCAATATTCATTCCACACAGAGACCATCCGTCCACAGCCCACCTTTCATCGAATCCCTTTCTCTAGTAAACCCCGAGCACTCCAAATGCTTCGCCATATAAGAGAGGGATTAGAGCCCAGCCTAGCCTTCATAAAATCAGATGATGGGAAATATTTAGCCCGAAAAAGCCTGCCAACAAGTGAAGAAGGATTTATCACCATTCGCCACCCCTGCTTAGCTAATAGAGCCACATTGAACTTTGCTAGATCACGGAAGCCCAGCCCACCAAAATCCTTCAGATTACATAATTCAGCCCATGAACACTAATGAATACCCCGTTTTTCCTTTGAATTCCTCCACCAGAAACTAGCTAGAATATTCTCTAACTCTTTACAAAAAGTTTTTGGTAAAAGAAAGCAGCTCATAGCAAACACCGGTATTGCTTGTAAAATTGCCTTTATTAGAACCTCTTTACCTCCTTGAGAAAGAAACCGGGTCGCCCAATTCGAAATCCAAGATAAGATTTTGTCCCTCAGGTCCAAAAAAGCCTGCTTCTTATTTCGGCCCACAAGTATAGGGAGCCCAAGGTATTTTTCCGGGCTAAAACCTTGATTAATTCCCAATATACGACGCACCTCACTCTTATCACTGTCGAGAGTATTTCCACTGAAAAAGACTCCAGATTTATCAAAATTCACCAACTGACCCGAGCAGCTAGCATAAATCCCAAGGAGCTCGTGAATTATGGAAGCACCACTCGAATTAGCCTCCCCAAAGATTAAGCTGTCATATGCAAAGAATAGATGACTGATAACTGGGGCTCCACGTGCAATACAAACCCCTACTCCAACATCAGCCTGTCGAAGAAGAGAACTAAGGCCTTCACTACAAACGAGGAACAAGTAAGGGCTTAACGGGTCCCCTTGTCGAAGCCCACGAGAGGGGAAAAATCTGTCTCCTACTGAACCATTCAGAACCACAGAGTAAGACACCGAGGAGATACAGTGTAAAATAATAGATACCCAATCCGAGTCAAAACCCATCTTAAACATGAGGGCCTCTATAAATTTCCATTCGACTCTGTCATAGGCCTTACTCATGTCCAGCTTTAACGCAAAAAAACTCTTTCTGCCTTGACGCTTATTACGTAGAGAATGGATAATCTCAAAGGCAGCTAAAATATTATCCGTAATAAGACGCCTAGGGACAAAAGCGCTTCGGGCTTCATCAATACACAGAGGCAGAACCGACTGTAACCGATTTACCAAAACTTTAGAAATAAGTTTGTATAAGACGTTGCACAAACTTATAGGGCGGAACTGGGCCATACTAGTGGGCTCACTAACCTTTGGAATTAAGACAATTCTAGTATGATTTATTAAGTCCAAGGTAACCTCACCTTTTAACGCACTGATGCAGAAAGCGGCCACTTCTCTGCCCACAATGTGCCAAAAACACCGGTAAAAGAGGACACCAAGACCATCTTCACCCGCCGCCTTAAGAGGACTCATTGCTTTCAAAGCAGCAAAAACTTCATCCTGTGTATACTCTCTATTTAAGGAGCCATTCATTTCATCAGTAATTACCCTCGGAATACCCTCAAGAATCTTTGAACAATCACCCATTCCCTGAGACGTAAAGAGAGAAATAAAATATTCCTTTGCAATCCTACCCATCTCCTCCTCATCCGTAACCTCCACATTATCAGGGGAACGCAACTTCGAAACTTTATTTCTTTTCTTCCTCTGAGTAGTCGAGCGATGGAAATAGGAGGTGTTCCTATCCCATGTTGTAACCAGTTCGAACAGGCTCTTTGTTCCCAATAGAGTTCCTTCTTATCTAGCTCCAAATTAAGGGCAAATTTTGTTTCCACAATATCACCCAGGATGTCATCCGTTGGGTGAAGCTCGTTAAGATGGGCAAGTTTCTGATTCAAATCATTGACAGACAGATTCCTTTCACGTCGAATTTTTCGAAACCAACTATCGAGACCCTCCGAAACCTGGGAGAGTTTTTCCAATAAATTATTCCCCGAAGACTGCCAAATATCCGCAACAGTAGTTTCGCAAGAACTTTCAAGCAACCATGATGCTACAAAACGGAAATGTCAAACCCGATTCCCAGCATTCCCATTAGAATTAGTACACAACAAAAGAGGGCAATGGTCAGAGAAAGAGTGTTGCAAATGTTGAAGTTTAAAATTCGGAAAAAGACTCCACCAAGCATTGTTCACAACCCCTCTGTCTAGTCGCAAACGCATGTTAGACTGTTCACGTCGACCTTTCTCCCATGTGAACCACGAACCCGAGTAGCCAATATCATCTAAAGCACAATCCTCCAAAGTTGAGCGGAAAAGGTCCATTTGCCGGGGATTCCTCAGTAACCCACCTTGTTTCTCCACCGAAAACAAGATTTCATTAAAATCGCCTATAACCAACCAAGGCATTTCAGGAGAAACATCCAAACTTCGAAGCAAATTCCACGATTCCATACGCCTACTTGTCTCCGGATTACCGTAAAAACCCGTACACCTCCAAGTACTTCCAACAGTATCATCCTTTATCACCACATCAATATGTCGAAACGAATAAGATCGCAAAGTTACATCGCACGAACTTTTCCACCCCAAAGATAAACCACCACTTCTTTCAATCGCATCCACATCAATACCATTGGGGAAACCACAACGCTTTCGAACTTTTGACATCCGATCAGCAGATAACTTCGTCTCAATTAAGAAAATAATACAAGGGTTTTCGTCTTGTAATTTTTGATTGAGACGCCCCACCGTCCGAGGTTGTCCCAAACCTCGGACATTCCAACTTAAAATTTTCATGACGAACGGCGGACCTGGGATGACAGGTCGGCCGATAGAGATTTTTGGGCATCAGATAAATCAGAAAAAGAAGAAACACCTGATGCATGGTTCAACACACGCGCTCGCTTCAGTCCCTTAGTGGGCTCAATGGGACTGTCCTCCTCAGCAACAGCCATAACCGTATCCTGCACTGAAATCGGACCATTAGGAAAAGCCCGAAAAAGAGGCCCGGATTTAGCCCCCTCGAATTCAGCCCTGGTTGATTCCCAAATATTGGAGCGAAATTCCCGCCCAGACTTCCAGAAAATTCCGATCCGCCAACATTACTGCCATTAATGATAAAATCATTTCCTTGTGAACCGTGACCAGAATCCGACCTCGGATGAGACGCCACCGGTGAAGCATCCCTCAACCAAATACTCTTCGTGGTAGATGCTCTTCTCGGTAAAGCTCGCAGGGAAATGTCCCATTCCATTCTTAACTCACTAGGGTCCAAAGAAACCCTTAACGGGCAGAAACTTTCATCATGGCCTAATTTGCCGCAATTAAAACAAAAAAGAGTCAACTTTTCATATTCGAATCTAACATAGTGATCACCACCGTTCCTGACCCGAATCTTTTTCCTCCTTTTCAACGGACAACGAATATCAATAGAAACTCTCAGCCGCATTACCCCTTTATACCCCAAAGAAATGGCTAACGAGTCATATTCCAAGAAAGATCCCACAAAATTACCGAATGCCTTAGCAAACCTCTCCGAAACGAAACCATGGGGGACATCATAGACCAAAACCCAAAACGCCACATTAGTCAACGGAACAGACATCGGCTCCTTCTTTAAGCAGTGGAGAACAGCCACCAGATTCGATTCTGTCAGCATCAATCTGTAAATAAAGACGAAACAAAAATATGCCCTCACCCAAATCGGAGATTGAGATTCCTCCTAGTGGATGCCACACATTAGCGAGGGTAGAACGCATAGCCACGAAATGGATGACACTAGAGGTGAGGAAGGAGCCCACAAAACAGTGATCGTAAGAGATTTTAGAGACCAGATCTACAATATCATCCTGTAAAACCTCATCCTCCCCTGTATTGATCGAAAGACTTGCTAACTCATTTTCAACATCAGCCATCACGAAAGAGAGAAATGAACGAAAGACTCACAGAGAGCCAAGAAAGAAAGAATAACCACAAAACAAAAGCGTGCTATAGAGAGCAGAGGAAAAAGCGTGCTACAGAGAGCAGAGGAAAAAGCGTGTAAATTTACTAAAGTATTCAAAACAATACTCTTTTAATAATATATTCATACGTTTAAATTCAATTGGCTACTTTTTTTCTTTCATATTATGTTCTGTGAGTTATAGGGGAAATAAAAAATTCCATGATCGACAATAAAATTTAACACGACAAATAATTTAATTGAGAACCCTAAACGTATGAATTTTATATAAAAGAGAAGAATATTGAGAATTCGGGTTCGAGTCGAGGGTTCTAATTTGAGAATTTGAGATTAACTATGGTTGATATTTGATCAAATTATTTGAAATAAAGAATAAAAATATAATATAAATGAAAAATAATTTAATTAAAATTTTATTTGAAATAATTATAATTATATTTTGAGTCCTTGAGACTTTTAATCTTTATTAATAAATTTAATGGTGTTCAGCGGTGTTTATCATTAGTGGTGTTCAGCGATATTCATCGTACGTGGTAGACTCATCCATATAATAAACAAAGGATTCTATTAAAAAACAGAATAAACAAAGGATTGAAAACAAAAGGCAAGGGGAAAGGGACAAAAGCGTTAGATTCAATGGACAGCTTATTTCACGGGGTATTGTCCGGGCTGAGCAGGACAATATATTCTACATTCATCTCCAACTCCCCGTTCCTTACGAAAATCTCGACACGTACCCTTACCTGCCGAGGCCACTCATGTGGGTCAGCGTGCCTTCTGAAATGAAAAAAATTATTAAATGGGTCCGACTTATTAATTCATTCGTGATCTTAGTTAATAATATTTATTAATTTTGTTTTAATTTTTTAAATATCCACTCCTATTGATATGTAATAGGGATGTTCAAAAATACATGACCTGATTGACCCCCGACTACTTGAACATAAATAACTGAGTATTTACTCGGATTTTTCACTCGGGTCGGGTACCCGACTCGTCATTTCTTGGGTCGGGCCTAAATCACAAAATTAGAAATTTTTTAGTACCCTGTTCCTTTTTTTTATTTTAAATATAATTATTATTTAAACAAAATACCCTTATATTCACTATATTTCCAAATCAAACAACTTAATTTCTAAATCATGATCTCTCAAACTTTATTTTCAGAAAAGAATTAGGGACTCATTGTAAAAAAAAAAAAAATTAGGATTCATTGTAAAATAATAAATTCAGTTTTTCAAGTTGGCAAAATTTAAACTTTACTCGTTTAGATATACACTATTTTTGCATGTGCATTAACCAAGACGAAACTCAAGATTCTTTATATAATTCATCCGTCATGTTGAGATTCTTTACTATTTCTACTTTTTCTTTGGTGTGTGAATTCCTAATGCAGTAATACTAATAGCACAAGAGTAATAACTTTTAAATATGTATTACTCAAAGAATGTAATGTAAAGTTTATAGTGTAAACTAGTCAGGTGATATATAATATTTCTCACTTAAAATTAATTTTAAATCATTAATTTTTGTATTTAAATTATGTATTATAAATTTTTAAATTTTATTTATTTTTTATGTGATTTTTTTAAATTGAATTTAAAAAAAATATATAAACTAGGTATTCGACACCCGATTTTACGGGTACCCAAATTTTACATGTACCCGATTAGCGGGTACCCGAAAACCACAGAATGGGACACGGACCGAGAAATATGTTACTTGAAGAATCGGGTACCCGCACTTCGGGTACTCGAAAGTCCGGGTAGCCAGATTTAAACACTCCAAGCATGAAAAAAATGAAAAAATAAATAAATGAAGCTTATTAACTAAAACAACAAATAATGTGGTGAGGCACGTCACCCTTTCTTTCCATATTCCACTCCTCCGAATACTCCATGTTGGCACTTATGTGTCACCTCTCCAACCGTTTTTCACAAATCAACTCCATCTACATTTTCCTTATTCTTCACAGTTAGATTGTAGTTAGGGCGGTAAATAAAACAAGACAAATTATGAGTTATTCGAGTTTGATTCAGTCAAAGTTGAATTAATATTTAATTTGATTGGATTTGACTGGAGCTTAAAATTGACTCGAGTTCTTAACGAATTAAATCGAACTCAACACACCAAAATTCAAATCAAACTCGAATTCGACTCAAATTCTTAACAAGCTGAATCAAGCTGAGCACTAATGAGACTTGACTCAACTCATTTACGCCCCTAATCGTAGTATTAGAAAATCAAACGGTTCAACACCCAACACAGACGTACGCTAGAGAATTAAAATATTATGTATCGTGTTTGCGTTTGTTTTGTTTTTGATTGCAATCATGTCGGTTTGTTTGCTTTAAGATTCGTCGCCGAGCTTTCCTCTGCATGTTCTTCCTTTTAAAAAATTCACCGCCCACTTATCATTAAAATAATACATAAGATAAAACAGCAAAAAAGTCGACATTTTTGGTGTTCATGTTCTTAATTATTCTTTTCTCTTTGGACAGAGTTTAAAAAGAGAATTGAAGTTGTTTGGTTTCGTTGGATGAGATGGAGAGATTAAGGTACGGTGGAGGAAGAGGGAACCATGGTTATGAAAATGGTGTGGTGATTACCAGAGACCCCAATCCCAGGCTGAGATGGACGGCTGATCTTCACGACCGATTCGTCGATGCCGTAACTAAACTCGGTGGCCCCAACAGTAAGTGTTTTTCTAAGATTAATCGTGTGCATTTTCCTATTATCACGTCTTAAAACTGAGAAATTCTGTTTTCAGAAGCAACTCCAAAGTCTGTCCTAAGACTGATGGGCATGAAGGGCTTGACACTATACCATTTGAAGAGCCATTTACAGGTATACGACACATTGACATTAATGTTTTCGGTTTGTTTCTCAATTGCTTTGGGATAATTTGCTTTTCCAGTAGAAATACAGACTAGGACTGCAGTCGAGGAAGCCAAATGCAGCAGACCAAAACAAAGAGAATGGTGGTAAGTTTGTTGGCTCAAAACCCACATTTGTTTTTCCAAATATTTGATTGAATCAACCGTTAGTATTTGTTATGTTGATGTAGGGAGTTCGTATGTACAGTTTAGCAATCATTCTTCGGGGACTGTCATCAATGAGAAGAGGTAGACGCAATTAGCTCTATTTGCCTACATTTGTGTCAAATGTTTCTATCCTAATCATGGATGTGAATTGAAACAGACAAGTCCCAATGGCAGAGGCACTCAAGACTCAGATGGAAGTACAAAAGACATTGCAAGAGCAACTTGAGGTTCATTTATTCCCTTTTAAGCAAGGACATGTTAATGTTACTATGTATCGAATTAGCTCGTGAATTTCGATTAATCCGTAGGTACAGAAGAAACTGCAGATGAGGATAGAGGCTCAGGGGAAGTACTTGCAGGCAATATTAGTGAAAGCCCAAAAGAGCCTTTCGTTTGATAGTATCAACCATGGAGGGAATGGAAAAGACAGTAAATCAAACGTAGCACGAATGAAAGATGTGATGTACATGAAGCCTAGCTGTTCTGCTAATCTGCAGGATTATGGAGAAGAATACAAAGATGTAAAGCTTAAAGTAGGAGGAAATTCCATGAATTTTGATCTAAACACTAAGGATAGTTTTGAGTTTGTTACTGTAAATGGAAACGAGCTTCAATCACACTTGTTTTCTTTTAAGAGATGAAATAAAATAAAAAAAACAATGCAGTTATGAATTTATATTACCATTTCCTCGGGTTCAGTTTTATGAGGGACGTACGCAAGATTCTATGTAAGAAATGCGAACTATGTCGAAGTTATATTAGAAAGAGGTGAGTGCAAAATTACAAGATTTTAAGGGGTGTGAAATTAAATTATCAATAGAAAATGAATAAAAATACATTAAAAAGTTAATAAAAAAATTAATTTGTAATTTAACCCCAAACTTGAAGCATGAAGTGTTGTAACCTCAACTTTATCCCTAGCAAGGTTTGTTGATTTCTCGTACCTATATAATTCTTAAATCGTCCATTCGCATCTTGCTGATTCTGAATTTGCAGCTACACAATATTTTTGTCTTTTTGGTTGTGTAGTCTGAGTTTGTTTGTTTGCATGACCAATGTGCAAGAATTTGGTATCTGTTTCCTGCATATTTGATTGGTTCCAACAAGCTAAATAATAGTCATATATGCATGTCCACTTTGTAATATTAATATGAAGTTGTAATAAGATAATCTAAAAGGCAACCTGAGTTTCAAAAGATTCGTCGCAATCATAGAACTTGATAGAACAAACATAGAAACGGCCTTAATCTTTTTTATTTTTGTTCAAAGGAAACTTTTCATTAGCTTCCAACGTTCTAATTACATCGGAAGTCCAGTTGGGGGAAGAGGTCCCCAAACAGTCTGAACCTGGAGGTCCCTTACAGATTTAACAAGTTAGTAGGCTGCCTGATTACAGGATCTAGGTGCAAAAGAAAAGGCACACTCATCAAAAGTCTCAGTCATCCGTCTAATGTCTTCTTCAATAGCTGAAGAGGCCCACTCTGACATCGACCCTGAGCATAGTCTGTTAATAACAACTTGACAATCCGACTCGATGATGATTCGAGGGAATCTATTCGTAGCTGCAAGAGATAGGCCTAGTCTGATGGCCATTGCTTCAGCTACTCCAGTTGAAAGGGCAAGCTCAGGTTTCGAGACTCCTTGAATGTAGTTTCCTGAGGAGTCCCGAGCAATGGCTGCCACGGAGGTCTTTCCGGTGAGATTGTCAAAGGCGGCATCACAATTAATCTTAATTATACCCGGGGGAGGGGGTGACCATCTCTTGATTTCCTTAGGTCGGCTCAGGACCGTCGGCCTATTCGACGAAGTTTCTTGTGAGAGCTAGGAAAGCATTCCTTGACTTCCAGCTTGTCTTTCCTATAGTCAAACACGAAAGCATTCCTTGACTTCCAGATTACCCAAAGGAGAAAAGCTAGGAGAGCGCATCCTTCGTCGACGATACCAGATTTCCTGAAATCATTTATTTTGTACCACCATTGAGAAAAACCAGGAAAGCCTGATGGGAATGAAGAGTAACTGAATCCGGAAGCTCTCCAGACTGCTTGTGCAAACGGGCAAAAGAACATGAGGTGTTCAATAGACTCCGAATCAACCCCGCATCTCGGAAAACAGCCTGAGTCATTGAAGCTCCCATGGAATTGACCGGCAAGAGTCCCTTTAGTGGGAATAATATTATGGCACAGTTTCCATAGGTAAGAACGGATTTTGGTCGGAACCCCTTAGACCCCAAATGGAGCTCCAAAATTTTTTGTTGTTGCCAGTGTCATTACTTGAGAAGGGCTCTGAAGAAGGTCGGCAGTTGTCCTTAACGAACCAATAGCCCGATTTGGCCGAATAGTCCCCATTCTTCGTACCTGCCCAGATTAATGAGTCTTTTATATTTGGTCCGCCAATCGGAATGGCTAGAATGGCTTCCACTTCAACTGGCGAGAAAAGGAGATCCAACTTATATCGATCCCACGATCTTTGATCAAGATCCATGATGCTAGAGACAGATAGGCATGAGAATTGAGAGGAGGCCTGAGAAGATAACCGATACTTAGAGAGTTTAGGTATCTAGTTGTCCTTCCATATGGAGATGCTTCTTACGTTCCCTACTCTCCATAAAGAGCCATTTTTGATAACCTCAATCCCCTCCTTGATTCCGGCCCAAGCCCATAATGAGTTGTTGCATTTCGGAGCTTCAAATATATTACCATTCGGATAGTAAATACCTCGAAGGGTTTGCGCTAGGAGTGAGTCCGGGTTCTTTAGAAGTCTCCACGTGACTTTCGCCACGAGAGCTTTGTTGAAGGATCTGAGATTACATAATCCCATGCCTTCCCGATCTTTAGGTCGACATAGACACCTCCAGTTGATCCAATGAATGCTTCTCTCCTTGGAGGCACAATTATTCTACCAGAAATTTGCCACAAGCGAGCTGAGCTTATCGCAGAAAGTAGCGGGAAGGAGGAAACACTGCATCACATAAGTGGGTATTGCTTGAGTAACGACTTTAATGAGAACTTCCTTCCCCGCTTGATTTAAATATTTGGATTTCCAGCTCCTCAGCTTGTTCTGGACTCTTTCTTTTATGAATGTGAGAGCTTCTTTTTTACTTCGTCCCTAGAGAGATGGAAGGCCAAGGTATCTACTATTCTCTTCCAGTGGCCTGAAGCCCAGAATGTTGGATAGATGGCATTTGAGGTTGGCGCTGACATTGGGGGAGAAGAAAATAGATGATTTCTGGATATTCACCATCTGTTCCGTCGATTTCTGAAAAAAAATGAAGAGTCTTCATGCTTGAATAACAGTTCCTTTCATTTTCCGTTGAGAACATCAAACAATCATCGGCAAACATCAGATGGCTAATAATCGGGCATCTCCTTCTGATTTTAAGACCCTCAATACGAGCTGTGTTCACCTCTTTTTCAGAAGCATGAAAAGATGTTAGAAATGAAGGTGAATAAAAAAGGCGAGAGTGGGTCTCCCTGTCTAATTCCTCTCCCTGGAAGGAATTCACCCGATTTTTCTCTGTTTAAGACTAGAGAGAAGGCAGTAGAAGAAACACATGCCATTGTTCGATTAATCCACCAGTACCCAAAACCCATTCACTCCATAGTAAAACGAAGGAGGTCCCAATCCACCTTATCGTAAGCTTTTTCAAGATCAATTTTTATAGCCATTGTGCCTTTCTTTCCCTTCTTAGCTCTTTTAATCGCGGTGAAAGCTTCATTAGCCAGAATGATATTATCATGGATCGCTCTCCCCTAGACGAAAGCTGATTGACATGGAGAAATAATGTCTGGGAGAAAATTTCTTAGTTTGGATGCAAGAATCTTGGAAATAATTTTGTAGAAGAAATTACAGAGGTTGATCGGAAAAAAATGGGATACCTCACAAGGATTTGATCTTTTGGGAATCATCACCAGATTTGTTCGGCTAAGTTCTTTGTCCAGGGTACCGTTCTTAAAGAAAGCAAGGATCATTCCTAGAAGATCATCTTTAATGGTTTCCCAAAAGTTTTGATACAAGCATCCCGGAAAACCATCCGGCCCTGGAGATTTTGTCGCCCCTATACTGAAAACTGATGTCTTAATTTCCTCCTCCGACACTTCTCTGTATAGAACATCGTTCATTTCCTCATTCACCAGCTTTGGTATGTAACCACTGAGGCCCTGGAAGTTTATGGAATCATCTTTTGCAAAGAGTCTCTGGAAGTGAAGTTCAAGGAACTTTGCAATTTCAGTCGGTTCCTCGAGCCAGGTTCCGTTCTCGCTTTTAATTTTGAGGATGGAATTGGTTCTCCTATGCTGAATGGTAGAAGCATGGAAAGTTTTTTGTGTTTTTGTCCCCATATTTTAGCCAGCTTATTCTTGAGCGTTGGTGTCAGTATCTTTCCTCGCTTTCCCATTCGACATTCAGCTTATTCTTTAACTGTTTATATTCCTCCAGTTCTGTTTCTGTTAGTTTGCTCCTCTGAAGGTGCCTGATTTTTGACATAATTTTCTTTCTCCCCTCATTTTCCTGTTTGCGCTTCAACTTACTCCATTTAATTATGGTTGCTCTTGTTCTACCTATTTTCTTCCCAAACATGTTGGTAGTTTTGTTAGAGATGGCCGAATTCCAGCATTCCTTGATTGCCTGTGGACATTTCTTGTTCAGAAGCCATTTAGTTTCAAATTTGAATTCTCTCTTGTATTTTCGAGAGAGACCGAAGGGGAGTAGAATAATTGGATTGTGGTCGGATGACACAACAATGTCCGAGAGGCAAATAGCTTTGGGGAAGGCGATACTCCAATCGGTAAAACATAAAACCCGATCAAGTTTTTCCAGAATTGCCTCGTTATCACTTCTTTGGTTGTACCAAGTGAAGCAGCTCCCTTTGATCGGCAAATCAATAAGCATGGTTGATTCCACAAAGTCCTTGTAGGCCTTGGCTTCGTTTGGGTTGACCGGAGTCCCTCCTTTCTTTTTCGCTTGGCAAGTGACAATATTTGAATCCCCTATTACTAACCATTTAACGTTAGGGTATCTATTGAAGTTCGCAAGCTCAACCCAGAACTCTTTCTTCTCTTCTTTGTAAGGGGGGCCATAAATGAATGTTCCGAACCATTCCTCGCCTTCTTGCAGAGAAATCCTTGTATCAATAAAATTCTTATTAGAGTTCAAAATCGTCACTTTCGTGTCATTTGACCACCATAAAGTAAGGCCACCGGCTATGCCTTGTGGAGAAACGTAGAATGATTTGTCCATCTTCATCTTCATTCGTATTTTTTTGAGGTATCTTATTTTCTGTTTTGTCTCGCTCAGGAATATTATGCTCGGCTTGTGTTTCCAGACCGAACTTTTTAGAGCTCTGACAATCTCCTTGTTACCCAATCCTCTCACATTCCAAGCTAGGATTGCCATAAGAATGATCAAGGAAAACAAACACCGGACGAGAGGGAAAGAGTCGCGCCCGGGTAGAGAACCAAGTCAGCAGCAAAGGAGAATCTGACCAAGCCAGAAAAACCAATCCAAAAAACCACGACCAGAACCAATAACAATCGAAAAATTAATAAGGTACAAGTAATAAGAAACTCATCCCTGTCACCCGCAAGGAAACATGACTAAAACTCAATCACCAGCAGAACCAATTCAATACAGAGAAACTCTAACCATTTACGTAAGTAAATTCATCAAAGGGCAGAGGAAGAGATAAATCAATCCTGAAGCTTAAACAAAAAGGCCCGAAGGCGCCACAACCACAACCGACCAGAATAGGAGCGAGTCACCAGAGAGCGGGGCATAACCGGGGAAAGAAAGGGATGAGGAACCAGGGGCGGGTACACTGGGAATGGGGGAACGAGTATACCTGAGCTCGTGTAATTCGATGGCCAGAGTTGTCGATAACCATATGAAAGGAGCAAAAAGCTTGACCCTTGATCTTAGAGGCATAAGGGACCACAACCATCGGTAACCACAAATTCTCGACCGTCGGTAGACTCCCTCTCAGCAGCGGAAGTCCGTGAGAGGCTGAAACGGCCTCAATCTTCTGTCATAGGTTATTCTCCCAATAAATCACCCTGCCACAATTTGGGTAATCTTCACCCGTTTGAAATATATAATTTTGGGGAAGATGGTGAAAAATAAAATTTTAAAAGTTTGGGGGTTAAATTAAATATTATTATTTTTTATTAACGGAGATTAACGGTCAAGGACCAAAACAGACACGATTCAAAACGTAAGTGACAAGATTGATCTTTTTTGAATTCGGGTGACCAAAATAGAACAAACTCCAAACAAAAGGGACCACGAGTGAAGATTACCCTTTATTTATTGTCATCTACAAATCAAACAGGGGTTAACTATTGGAATTGTCACTTATGTTTTCCCCTAATATATGGTTGGTCATCAATTTCAAAAAACGACCAGTAATGTCACTTACATTTTCGGAGTGTAAACTTTTGGTCACTCAACCGTTTGTTGCCGTTAAACGTTAACATGAGGCTGATCTAACACAGTAAAAAGAAAGATAAATTACCTAAATAGTCCCTAAATTATTATTTCAATCTTATTTTGACCACCGAAATAAAAATAATTTATATAATTATACATTTAATCCTCCATATTTACAAATTTTTTATTTCTTCTCCTTTGCAAAACAACAAAAACAAACAGGTTATAGCTCTGCAGATCTAGCACAATCAATCTATAATCCAGGAAAAACTTAAGGCTGAGAAACTATTTAATAACAAAATCAATGAACCAAACCAAACTACTCTGGTGCAATGGAATTCTGTTCGGTCCGATTACCTATAACATTCAGTTTGGTTTTAAAAAAACCAGAATACTGCACATTAGCCACGATTTTTTTTTCCAAAACTGAAACAGACTGTTATCACCCATAAGTTATATAGCAAATCATATGTCGCAACATAAGAAACACCCTAAACAAAATGCCAGGTTGTGATTCTAAAAGAAGTCTAAACCTAGCATCCTGATATGTGAATTTTTTTGGTTTGGTTCAGTTTTCAGTTCAGAAGTCTAAACATTTTATTTCGATGCAAAGCCACAACTTCAGTATCGTACCTATGGACTTGTAAACTTTTGGATCATCAGGCACCTGACTCAGCTTCCCCAATGTTAAGAAAGCACGCTTCTTTTCACCTTCCTTTGGTCCGCATCTGGTTTTGCACCTAAAAGTCATAGGATTTGCTCACCTCAGTCTCGGAGGCTAAATATAGTTTGGAGAAAAATTTAGCTGGGTACAAAACTCACATCAGTTGTACAACAACTATTCTTGCACACAAAGCCGTTTCTGAGATTTTGGTGGCCCAATGGCGAATTTAAAAATCGGACCCTTAATAATATGTATTAAAAAAATAAATTTCAAAAGCATAAAAATAAATTAATTTAATTGTAAATTATTTTTTTAATTACACTCAATAAATTATCTAACAAATACACCATAATTGAAATGGAAAACATCAAAAAAATATTATTAAACACCCAACTACTCATACAAAACAATTTCTACGAGCATTTCTAGATGCAAAATCACTAATAATAGTGTCTACATCAATATGGTCTAACATATTTTTTCAATACATAAAATGACTAGATCATTTAACCTTTCTTGTGACATTGACGATCTCAAGTAGGTTTTCAACAATTTTAACTTCGAAAAACTTCTTTCAGTAGATGCAACTGTCACCGACATGGTTAAGAGGATTCGATAAGCAATTGAAATATTTGGATAACAATCCACAACTTTGACAAACTTGAGAATCTCCAATGCCGACATTAACTCATTTGGTAAAGTCACTTGCAACACTTTCAATTTTGAAAAAAGATCATCTGCATCAATATCAGACAAGTCATTATGAGAAAAAGCAATCCTAAAATTTGTGCAAGACTTTTTTAATTAATCATTACTCAAAGATTTTAATCTTTTGGAATCAAATAAAAACCCAAAAATATTGTCAAACAACTCCAATTGCTCAAATCTATTTTCAAAGAAATTATAGCCAAATCAACGACCACAAGAAAATAATTGATTCTAAAAGATTCTTCGGGTGATTGTACTTCTTCTCCATCATCATTCTCGTCAAATTGTTTTTTCTAAACACATGACGTTTTGTTAGAAGTGTTGGCTCTATATTCATTTCAAGTGCAAGGCTTTTGGCAATATCCATGCAAGGCTCAAACCCTTCATTTCTATATTTTTCAAAGAATAACATTACACTTTTTACTTCATTAATTGTAGTTCTAATGCACATAGATTTAGATTGCAATTTCTTGCTCACCTTATTAATAGTAAATAAAATTTCATACAAAATCACCAAACTAAGTAAGAACTCAAAACTTATAAGAGAATTAGCTAAACTTTCCGCTTCACTTTTTGTCTTGGTATCTTCACAACTAGAATTATACAATGCTAACAAAGCTAATTTTATTTGAGGTGCTTGAAATCTAATAGCTTTAACGTTTTTTATTCGACTTTCCCATCGAGTATTACACAAAGATTTCATTGTAAAACCCTTAACATTATCAACTAAAACCTTCCATTTTTTGTAGAACTTGCAAATAATGTGTATATACGTTGAACAATTCCAAAAAAAGAAATAGCTTTTACACAAGAATGTGTCATATCCGATATAGTGAGATTAAGACTATGGCAACCACATGGAATATATAAAGCCCTCGGATTTATTTCAAGTAACCTCTTTTGAACCCCTTGATGTTTTCCTTTCATATTAGAACCATTGTCATAACCTTAACCCCTAAATCATTGACATCTAAATCAAGTGACTTGTATACACCTAATAATTCATTAAAAAGCCCCAATTCAGATGTATCATTTATATTTAGGAACTCTAAAAAAACTCATCTATTTTTATTTTATTACTTGTCACATTAACACATCGTACTATCAAACTCATTTGTTCTTGATGGCTCACATCTGGGGTACAATCAAGAATAATAGAAAAATATTTTGCCTCTTTAATGATCTTTATTATAGAAGTTCTAACACCATGGGCCAAAACTGAAATCAACTTATTTTGAATTTTAGGACCAAGGTAGTGATAGTGAATTTCTTGGCTTTGGATACGTCTAACATGATCTTGCATTACTAAATTAAATTCGACTATCATTTCAATTAAACCTAAAAAATTACTATTACTATCTTCATAAAGTTTTCTACTATATCCACGAAAAGCTAAATTATTTTTGACAAGACATTTAACAATGGATATAATTCTTATTAAAACTTGTCTCCGACGTTCTTTTTCTTTTGAAATTCCTTCTTGCAAATCTTTATCAATACCTTTATTCTTTTCTAATTTTATTCTTGTTTCATTCCAAGTATTTATATTAGTCATATGCTCAACACTATTCTCATGTTGTTTGAGCCTCTCACTCCAATGTTTCCAATCATCCATTCCATCATTTGCTAAAAGACTTATGTTATTTTGAGAAGTGAACAATTTACAACAAAAACAATATACTTTATTCACATGTCTAGAGTAAACTAACCATTTTCTATCAAGAGTTTTTCCATTGCTCAACTTTCCAGAAAAATAAGAGTATGAAAAATGTCTAGAAAGACTATCCTTATGAAATGTAAGATTCAATTCTCTAACGGGACCTTTTCAATCAAAATATCTCTAGTTTTAGTATCAAGAACACCCCAATTTTTAAGATCATAGATATTGAAATGAGAAATTATATGTTCATCAATGACAACATCAACATTTGACCCATCAAGTACGTTATTATGTTCATTATTTAAATTAGAAGTATCATTATTACTCAAATTAGTAGTATCGTCATTAAGGAAATTATCGTCATTTAAATTTTCAGTAGAATGTTCAATATTATTTTCATTTGTGCCCAACCCATCACCATCTAAAGGTTCTACTTGTTTAGGAAAAAATTTATCTAAAACCCCCTTTTGTGATTCTATTAATTCCCGTGCTCGTTTTTGTTTTTTTCTTTTTTCACTACCGAAAGCATGTTTTCGCGTCAACATTATACTATAAAAAATTATAAAGAAAAAAAGTATAGACCGATAACACCTGAGTCTTTGTCGTTGAAGCTCTGCCTCAAATGTGGTTATAGTATATCAACAGTAAATCTTATAAACTGCAATCTCCTTGAATGGATGAGTTCTTGCTTTCTTGGAGTATTAATAAGATAGAGAGAAAGTGGATGAAAAATTGAGATGAGAAGAACAAACAATGTAAAGATTATTTATAGGTGTACTTGAAATTTTTATTTTATTATTATTTTTAAAATAAACTATTATTAAATCTTAATTATGGCCTTAGAATATACTAATACCTAAACTAATTAAAACTTAACAACTTTATACTAATTATGGCGGCGGACCCACTGTAAATAATAACGATCAAAGAACTTTTACTTTCATTTTTTCTTTCTTTGCATAAGTACTCTACTCTACTCTACAGCCTATTGTTTATAATTTATAAAAACTAATAAATCTATTAATTATATCGTTAGTTATAACGGTCATTATAAATATTGGAGGCCCCCAGCAATCAGGGCTATTGTTTTCTAATTGCTGGTGGACCCTGAGGCTCTAGGCGGTTGCCCCTCTCGCCCAGGCCCAGAGACGGCTCTGCTTGCACATAAGGACCTTTTTGTTTTATAGGATTATTTTTTTTTAAGAAAAGGGTTGAGCCACTCCAATGTTAAGACAAGCAACACAGGCAGCTCGACAACCTGCCTTTTAGGCACATAAAAACATACGAAGAAGAATATGAAAGATGGTGGGGGGAGGAGAAATAAAAAAATAATTGTAAAGATGGAGGATTAAATGTGTAATTATACAAATTATTTTTATTTCGGTGGTCAAAATAGGATTGAAGTAATAGTTTAGGGACTATTTACGTAATTTATCATTCTTTTTATTGTGTCAGATCAACCTCCCATTAACGTTTAACGACAACAAACGACTGAGTGACCAGAAGTTTACACCCTGAAAACGTAACTGACCTTACTAATCGTTTTTGAAAATCGGTGACCAACTGTGTACTAAGAAAAAACATAAGTGATCATTCCAATTGTTAACCCATCAAACAAACATAATAATTTGCGCGCGTTTATTCTCTTTCTCTTCTCCTGATTTAGTTTATTTCTACATCTATTAATTTTTATTTGACTTCAAAAATCTGAATTCAAATCTTTTTTAATTTTGATTAAGAATAAATATTTAATGATTTGTAATATCTGAATTTTATCCGGGTATATATATTGATATATACCATATTAAATAAACAAACAAATATAATAAACACAAAAAATATATAAATCCATAAAATGCCCATTTTACTTAACAAAGGCCTTTTACAATAACAAAGCTCAGATTCCTACTTTTACATCTAATATACAACCCCTTCCAGCCCAACAAAACAAAATAAAATCTGATAATTCAGTTTTCTCGCCCAAATCTTCAGCCCAAAGGACACGTGACAACTGCCCATTGGCTGAAAAAAACAGGTATGGATTGTGCATTAAGCTTTCTCAAAACCCAGCTGGTGATGACATCACCCATGTAACATCATCCATGACATCATCATCTGACAACCCTATAAATAGGAAGAGAGAAATTCATATCATTAATTAGAATCATTACTAAATAATAATAATAATAATAATAATAATAATAATAAGGAGAGAGAGAATTTATTGTCGGGAATCCGATCGTTCACCAGAAGCGGAGGAGTCAGAGACTTGAATCGACGCCGAGAAACTTGATCGTCACTAGAATATCACCGGAAAGATAGCCCACTTTCTTCCATTTTTTATTACTGCAAAAAAGTAAGATATCAGTTTTATGAGCGTGAAACTAGAAACAAAAAGTGAAAATCAACTAAAAAATATAATAAAAACAAATTGAAAAAAGGATAATTGTGGCCGGAGCATTTATCAGTGGTGGAGTTGAAGAGTTGCCAGTTGCGGGTAGATTAGATTTAGGAGGGGAAGACGGGTTATTCTTACAATTCAAGTTAGATTTTAGGGTTCTAGGGCAAAAAAAAAGGGATTTTTGAAGGTTTAAGGTTTCTAACGGCAGTCGGAGCGACGATTGAAAATCGTTTGTGGCGGCCGAAAATCGTTTCTTGCCGGCTAGCGAACAGTAGATGTGAAACTGATAAATTGATTTTGATATAACTAAAGAATTTAAGGAATAAAATGAAAAAGAGAAAACGAACTTTTAAGTCCTCAAAACCTCTCTATATATTTAAAGAAAAAATGTTTAAGTCAAAACATCAACTTGTCATATGTTTTCTAAGTGTTTATCAAGCCAAAACAATGATTTTCGAGTCACCGTTTCGGAACGACCATTGGGCGTTCCGAAACAATTTTGAAACTGTTACCTCTGTTTCGAAATGGATGAAGAACATCGAAATGGTTTGACCCATTTCGATACAACAGTATCGAAACGACCTCAAACGTTTCGAAATAGAATTCAAACTTGTTTTAAAAATATGACCGTTGAAGTTTTCAACTAAATTTAAACTTGTGGTTAAGGCGTATCGAAACGCTTTTAAGCCGTTTCGGTACGGTCTATTTATTACACCCCAACGACTCTTTCTATTTTGGTCTGTTTCGAAACATGATCGGGCGTTTCGGAACGGGTGGTTGCAGACTACATTTATGGAGGGAAGATAACATCCCAACGACTCTATTGATGAATGCAACAACCCCAACGGCTAGAATTCAATGAGAAGGTATAAAAGAGACCTTTAAAAGCTTCAACAACAACTATTGATCTCAAAAGTCTTATCCAAACATCAAAGCCAAGCATTTGTGCAAAAATCCCAATATTTCTTGTAAACCCCAATTGTGAAATTTGTAATTCCCATTCTTATCTATTCAATTGGGTTGAGTGCTTGTAAAAGGGCTATATTTTGCATTGAGAGGTACTAGTTTTAGCCTTTATCTTCTTTGTATTTTTCAAGTGAGGATTGGGTCAAATTTTGGGTAGAAAATTTGACCGGTATTGTAACGGTTACCTTCTTAGCCTAGAAAAGGGGAAGAACAATTAGTGGATTGTTGGAAAATCCTTAGTGAAGCTAAGGTTGTGGATGTAGAGTTCGATTGGAACTTGAACCACTCTAAATCCTTTTCTCTATCATTTTTATTTTTCCATTCCACCACCAAAGTTCTAAAAATCCAATTCACCCCCTCTTGGCTTATATTGTGTCATTGATCCACTAAACAATTGGTATCAGAGCCTACCTCTGTGAAGGACTAATAACCACAAGAGAAGTTCCTAGGAAGAGTGTGATCATCCAAAAATCAAGCCATGACATCTACCTCCGGGTCAAGCATGTACGAGTCTCAATCAACCACCAAACCTCCTTTCTTCAATGGTGATAACTACCTATTTTGGAAGAACCGAATGCACCTCTTCATCAAATCCAACAATTATCTAGTTTGGGATGCCATTGAAGATGGTCCCTATATTCCGATGAATAGAGACGACGAAGGAAGATTGGTGCTAAAGAAGAAAAATGAGATGAGTGAAGAAGAGAGAAAGAAGATTCAAATCAATGATAAAGCTCTTCACATGTTGTTTTGCTCTTCCGGTCCCGACATCTACTCCAAAGTTTCCTCCATTGAAAGTGCCAAGGAAGTGTGGGATACACTAGAGACCACTTATGAAGGAACAAGTGATGTGAAGGAGACAAAGGTTGGAATTCTCAATCTTAGCTATGAGAATTTCAAAATGGAGCCCGACGAAATCGTGTCAAAGATGTTCGATCGTTTCTCAATAATCGTCAACGGGCTAAAAGGTTATGGAGAGATAATCCCGAAAGACAAACTAGTCAAGAAGCTACTCTACTCACTTCTCGAGTCTTGGGATGGGAAGAGAACTGCCATCATTGAGGCCAAAAATTTGAAAACACTCAAGCTTGATGAGCTAGTGGGTTCTCTCCCAACTCACGAGATAATGAAGCAAGGAAGGGAAGATGAAAGGATGAAGGAAGAGAGAAGAGTGGAGAAGCTAGAGGTAGATAAGAAGAAGAAGATAGGAGTGACTCTCAAAGCTTCACTACATAAGGAGAGCACTTCTAGTGAGGAGGAAGACCTAGAAGAATTGGATATGATAGCCAAAAGGTTCTCACGGTTTATGAGGTCCAACCGAGGAAGGAAGATTCAAAGAAAAATGGACAACAAAACCAAAAACAAAGAAGAAGAGGGGGATCAAATCATTTGCTTCGAGTGCAAAAAATTGGGTCATATTCGTTCGGAGTGCCCTCAACTCAAGAAGAAGGGCTTTGAGAAGAAGAAGAAGCTCAAAGCCAAGCTTTCTACTTGGAGTGACGAGGAGTCATCCGAGGATGAGGAACACGAAGTGGCCAACCTTTGCCTCATGGCACTTGAGGAGGATTCATCCATGGTAACCTCTAACTCATCATCTTTTGATTTTACATTTGATGAATTGCATGATGCTTATGATGAGTTATAAGAGGTATATGATGAGTTAGTTGGGAAATATAAAGAGTCGGTCATAAGAAATAAAAAGATTATTTCCGAATTAAATACTAAAAATGACTCACTTTCTCAAGCTAACTTAAAATTTGAGAAAAAGATCTTAGGTTTACAAGATGAACTTAAATTCTGTCAAGATGAAAATGTAAACCTAAACAATCTTATTTCTCAATGCAATAGTGAACACCAAAGGGTGTTAGATGAGCTTAACAAGCTCAAGGAGTCTTTCAAAAATGTTGATAGTGTGAAAAATGAGATATGTGAATCCTCTAAAACTAACCAACCTAAAAGAAAGACATATAACTACAAACAAAATTGCTTCCATAGGCATAATAGAACCAAGAAAATTAGAAGTGTATGGGTTCCTAAGGAACTCGTCAAGTCTAATAATGTTGTTGCTATGTCACCTTGGATTCCTAAGGGAACCAAGCTTTTGGGAGCTAACACTCGTAGACCCAAAATGATTTGGGTACCAAAAACCAAAGTTTAATATTTTTGTTTGTAGGGGTAGCATTGCTACAAGGCCAAAGCACAAAGTCAAAATTCATGGTACCTTGATAGTGGATGCTCGAGGCACATGACCGGAGACAAGAGTCGATTCATGGACTTAAAGCCAAAAAGTGGAGGAGTAGTGACATTTGGTGACAACTCCAAAGGCCACTTTAAAGGTATTGGATCCATAGGTAATCACTCTACTATTCTCATTGAAAATGTTTTATATGTCGATGGTCTAAAACATAATTTATTGAGCATTAGTCAATTATGTGACAAAGGGTTTAATGCCTTATTTGATAAAAATGGGTGCAAAATTATTGACATTAAATCAAATAATATAATGCTCATTGGTCATCGCATAGATAACATATACATGGTGCATTTAGATGATATTCATGCATCCCATGCATGTTTTGTTGCACAAAATGAAAATGATGTATGGCTATGGCATAGGAAACTAAGACATGCTAGCACTAGTGTTTTAGAAAAATTAGTTTCCCTAGGATCTAGTTAGAGGTTTACCCAAAATTAAGTTCTCAAATGGCAAAATTTGTGATGCATGCTCTAAGGGTAAACAACATAAATCATCCTTTAAATCCATTAATGATGTTTCTACAAGTAGGTGTTTACAACTTATTCACATGGATTTATTTGGGCCTATTAGAACTATGAGCTTGGGTGGTAAATTGTATGCATTTGTACTTGTTGATGACTATTCTAGATTTACTCGGGTTCTATTCTTAAGTACTAAAGATGAGGCTTTAGAAAAATTCATCACATTTTCAAAATTAACTCAAAATGATCTTGAACTTAAAATTTCTCATATTAGAAGTGATCATGGAACCGAATTTCAAAATCTAGGTTTTGAAGAGTTTTTAAATGAAAATGGAATTAGCCACAATTTTTTGGCTCCTCGAACTCCTCAACAAAATGGGGTAGTTGAGAGGAAAAATAGAACTTTACAAGAAATGACTAAAACCATGCTTTGTGAAAACAATTTACCTAAATATTTTGGACGGAAGCCACAAACACCGCTTGCTACATTGTAAACCGAGTAATGAATATGCCACTTTTAAAGAAAACACCATATGAGATTTTAAAATCTAAAAAGCCTAACATTAGCTATTTTCATCCATTTGGTTGCAAGTGCTTTGTTTTAAACAATGGAAAAGATAACTTAGGTAAATTTGATGCTAAAAGTGATGAAGCTATTTTCTTAGGTTATTCCTTAAACTCTAAAGCCTATCGTGTATTTAATAAGAGAACTTTAGTAGTAGAAGAGTCTATCCATTTTGTATTCGATGATAACCTCCTTCCGAGGAAGGATTCTTGTGATGATGATGATGTAGGAATCCTTGATGCCTTTAATGGAGGACAAACTTCAAAGGAGGATGAGATTCCAATGAAAGAAGAGGATACACAAGATCCACCTCTTGGAGCCTTGAAGGACTTGGCTCTTGAGGAAAAGGAAGTGAGCTACCCAAGGGAGTACAACAATGTCAAAGGTGGTGAAATCTTGGGTGATCCATCCAAGGGGGTAACTACTAGATCTTCTCTTAAACTCATGAATCATGTTGCTTTTATCTCATGCATAGAGCCTAAGAACATTAAAGAAGCATTAAAAGATGATTTTTGGATTATCGCTATGCAAGAAGAGTTAAATCAATTTGAGAGAAGTAATGTTTGAACATTAGTTGAAAGGCCTAGTAATCAATATACCACTACAAAAAAATGTACATATACCAACGCTTATTTATACCGACGGACAAAAACCGTCGGTATATACTCTATATACCGACGGAAAAAGAAATTGTCGGTACACGTTTTGATTTTTACCGACGGTTAAAATATTTGTCGGTGTAAACATTAGATATACCGACGGATGACAAGAAACCGTCGGTAAAGATATCGTTTATAACTACAGTGGATTTAGTGTGTCAGTATAGATTTACTTTATACCGACGGTTAAATCTATCCGTCGGTATAGGTGAAAGATATATTGATGGTTGAGTTAGTTTGTCGGTATATATATATTTTTAATATTTTTTATTAATTTATTAAAACTCACCGTTTTAACCCCTCTCTCTCTCACCCAAACTCTCAGTCGATCTCAAACCAAACTTACAATCCCTAATTGCTCTGAATCGCCTCTCACTCTGTACACCAATCGGACAACTCGTCGGCGATATTCCGGTGCAGTGCTGCCCCCCTCTCCGCTGCGATATTCCGACGGGGAGCATTCAAATGTTGAACGGAACGGGAGGGGGTTCGAGCTTTATTATGACGACGGAAGTGGGTCAGGCTTGCGGCCGTTACCGGCGAGTATGTCGGAGTTTCTGTTAGGTTCCGGGTTTGATCGAATAATTCACCAGCTTTCACAAATGAAAATCCTAAACATCGGGCGTTACGACCAATCGCCGGCGTCGAAGGCGGCGGCGGAAGCAATGCCAACGGTGGAAATAGACGATACTCATTCACGACGAACTGTGCTGTGCGGTTTGCAAAGAATAATTCGAGTTGGGAACCAAAGTTCTGAACATGCCTTGTAACCATTTGTACCATTCAAACTGTATACTTAAGAAGAGGCTGGGCACTGGTGGAGGCAATCGAGGATGGGTCTACCAAGGGGAAGGAGTTTGCGGTGTTGACACTGTTGCAGTTGTGTTCCGATAGCGTTAGGAATCGGGGGTTGCTTGTTAGGGAAGGTGGAATCCCTCCCCTTGCGGCTTTTTCTCAGACCGGGAGCGCTAAGGCTAAGCATAAGGTAATTCTAGTTCATGTTGGTTGACTTGTGTTTGAATAAAGATAACTTATTCCTTTGATTGGTTGCTGGAGGATAAAGTTGAATGAAGACAATGTCTCTGGAATTCACAATGCTGCTTATAGTTTGATTGAATTACTTTTTGATTAAACATTGTTCTGTTACTAAGTAATTTGCATTTGAATGATCAGACCGAGCATGTTTCTACACCATAAAATGCAACATGTATCTTGTGTTGAACGCTCAGTCTTGCATCGATTCTACCTATGCATTTCTACACCATAAGTAATTTGTTGAATGTTGATTTTGCAGGCTGAAACTCTTCTTCGGTATCTGAGAGGATCCAGACAAGAGTCTTTGTGCTCCAGTCCTTAGAGAAGAGAAGTTTAATTAGTAATAACTATACCAGGTTATTTATTTATTTATTTATTTATTGTATAGGGAGTGTATTGATGGTTTGTACAGTGTGGTTGAGTTTTACAAGTACAAAAGACAAATTAGGGGAGACTCGTTTGCAAGGGACTGGCTTTGAGTTGTATGATTTTTACTAGATTTTGGGGGTTTTCCCCCATTAGTATTGACTTGTGTTCTCAGGATTGACTTCGGGTTGATAAGATTTGGACTATTTTCCTATGTTCTGTCTAAGTAACCCAAATTGATTGTACGTTTTCTGCATACTGAATATGAAGATTGTGTTAGTTTGATGTGATTGTCAACCGAGTGTTTTTGTATTTTGTCATCGTATCTTGTAGCTTGAGCCTTCTGTGATGGAAACGAGATTGCATTCGGTTTTGCACAAAGTTGCGTAAGGATCAAATGGGTTTTTGTACAAAGTTGCATTGGATAGTTGTTGAAATATGTATATTGCCTCCTCTTATTTGACATCACTTGCTGTTGCATTCAACAGATTGGAGAAAGACACCGATTTCAAAGAAAAACAGAGTTTGTTGAGTCGATACGTGACGTCGGTCTACTAGACTATTGTAACATTTACTACTGTTGGCTATGGGGATATTCATCCCGTGAATACAGGAGAGATGGCATTTGACATTTTCTACATGCTCATCAATCTTGGATTGTTTGCGTATTTGTTCCATTACTAAGAAATGAATTTGTTCCTTCTATCATTGGCAATTGGAAAAAAGTAGATAAATTGCCGTTTGTAAACAGATGAATATATCACATTCTAATCTTGTTTCATCTATCATTTTTATTTGAGTTCTTGTTTCCATGCTTTAGCATTATATTCCGGATATTAGCTAATCAACATGATAGTTGCTTGCAGATTTTCATTCAAGCTGTGTGGAGTCATGGCTGACTAAATGGGGGACATTTTGCCCTGTATGCAAACTCGATGTGATAAGCAAAACCGCATTTTCTGAGGTTAGTGAGAGAAGGACTTAGTTGTATGTATGCGGCTTTTATTTTGCTCATTGAGTTTTCACATTGTAAAGTTAGATACTCTTTATCAGACATGCCTATATTTTTCATTGTATACTATTTTTTCCCTTTTAAATCTGAATTTTAAGCTATTGTAAATATGAAATCATATATAATTATGAATTCACTGAAAGAAATTATAGTGGCTGCTGTAATTGCCCCTTGTTGATCATGTAAAATCTGCCATTTTGCACGTGCCATCACGTTTGACATGATATTAAGATTGGATGGTTGGTAACTTTTAATGCTAGACATTGCTTATTCTGTCTGATTTTGTGGTCATACTAAGTACACACATAGAAGTTGCTTATGAAGGTTGCAAATACATTTAGGTTAGGGGCATAGTTAAAGTATATGTAAAGGTAGTTGCAAAAATCTAGTTATCTTGTTTAACAATCGACATATTTGCAATTCCAATAGGATGTAACTTATAAAGCATGGAGATGATTCCTATATCCTGCTGAAACTGTTAAAAGGCTTGGGTTGAATCTCAACCTTACACTAACACCAAAGCCAACCTACACTTGGCTTGTGTGCTTGTTTGTTGGGTATGGTTGAGCTGATTCATTCTTAGCAATTTCAAATGGTAGAAATTCCTGTTTTCCTTCTTACTGTCGTCAGTGTTTCTACTTTCCAGTCAGTGTTAGTGGGTGCCAATAAATATATAGTATAACTCTGATTTTAGTCCTTATAGTATGCTGAAATTTTAAGATTTAGCTATTCTGATTTAACGTAACTTATTTTAGCCATTCTATTTTTTTTTATTTTGGCCAAATTGAAAATATCAACAGCGAGGCAGGCAGGCACCGCATTACCAATACTGAAACGACAACCTTTCTATGCAGATTGCAGCGCTACCGTTATTCTCCCATACTTTTATTTAGCTGAAAAGTGGAAGGAAAAAGAATTGAAGATTTGCAATGACAGAAACACTGCTTGGATTTCGCTTTGTTTTGGTTTCATTTATTGCTTATTTCATCCAGTTTTCTTTTGCAATCGTTGTATTGGAGCCCTTCTCCATTTCCTTTCCCGACCTTCCCGCCAAATTCGGTAACTTTCCTTTTTCTATTCCCTGTTTGTTTACTCGGAAAACATAAGAATACTTCACAAAACAAACGAGTAAGCTTACGCTGCTTGTATGCTCTACTTTGAACTAAAAATTCTCTATTTTTTTTGGTTTAGCTCGGGGGAATAACACGGGGCTTTGCGGTGCAATTGAAGTAGTGGATCCATTGGATGCTTGTACACTGCTCCGTAATGAATTCGGGTCCAACAAAACTGACTCCACAAGGTTTGCTTTGATAATTAGAGGCAATTGTTCTTTCGAGGAAAAAATTTGAAAAGCTCAAAGCGGTGGTTTTTCTGCTGCAATTGTTTACGATGATAAAGATATGGGCAATTTAGTATACAGTAAGTTAATTTACTTTATGTTTTGTCATTCTTGATAGAATTAAGTATTATTAGTACAATTTAGAGAAATATTCAATAGCGTAGTAACTGAGGTATATTTTGTTTGAAGTGATGGTGAACCCTAAAGGAATCGAAGTTTTGGCGGTTTTTGTTTCTAAATTTGCTGGTGAATTTTTGAAAGATCATGCTAAAGGAGAAAAAGAGGAATGCTGCATTTATTTGGGGCCAAATGTGAATCCATTGGCAGTTTTTGCCATATGCTTCCTATCACTTGTCGTTCTAGCAGTTTTTCTGGTGACAGCCTTGATTCCTCCCAGAATTTTCTGGATTTGGCGAAGAAAACATTTAGTAAAAAGCGTGGATAATAAGATAGTTGAAGCTCTTCTTCGTGTTACGTTAAATATTTGCTTGCACACTTCTTTTTATTGTAATATGCTCGTACATATTTTATTGATTATCTTTACATACTTTTTATTCGAAAATTAAATTAGATATTTTTCTCTTTACAAAATTAGTCAAATTTTGTTATAATAGTACTAGTAATTTTAATATTTAAAATAAAAAATAATATTAAATAAAAAAATTGTTAATATTTTAAAAATAAAAAATGCCAATTAAATCTATACTGACGGACAAAACCGTCGGTAAAGATGAAGGCTATAGCGACGGATACATCGTCGGTAACGATAAAGTCTATAGCGACGGACAAACTGTCGGTATAGATACACTTTTTTGTCGGGGTAGTCCATACCTATACCGACGGATACCGCCGTTGGTATAGGGTCCCAACATCTATACCGACGGTTGTTACCGTCGCTATAGATTTATACCGACAAGCATATTACCGACGGCACTTTATCTGTCGGAATATTCTTTTTAGCCGTCGGTAAAGGGTTTTAGAGTCTATACCGACGGATTTTTTGTGTTTTACCGACAGTTTAGCGTCCGTCGCTATATGTCATTTTTTTTGTAGTGTACTATAGGAACTAAATGTGTATTTAGGAACAAACTAGATGAGAGTGGTAACATCGTGAGAAATAAAGCTAGATCAGTCGCTCAAGGTTACATTCAAGAAGAGGGAATAGATTTTGATGAAACCTATGCACTCGTAGCTAGAATGGAAGCCATTAGGATGTTGCTTGCATATGCATGTCATCATGATTTCAAGCTTTTTCAAATGGATGTTAAAAGCGCATTTTAAATGGTTTTATAAATGAATAAGTGTATATGGAACAACCACCGAGTTTTAAAGATTCAAAATTTCCAAATCATGTTTTCAAACTAACTAAAGCACTTTATGGTTTAAAACAAACTCCTAGAGCTTGGTATGAAAGGCTTTCAAACTTTTTGATTGAAAAAGGTTTTGAAAAAGGTAAGGTGGACACTACACTTTTCATAAAAAGGTATAAAAATGACATCTTAGTAGTACAAATATATGTTGATGATATTATTTTTGGATCTACTAATGAATGTCGTTGCAAAGAGTTTGCTAAGTTAATGCAATGTGAATTCGAGATGAGCATGATGGGGGATCTCTCATTCTTTTTGGACTCCAAATCAAGCAAAGGAAGGATGTCACCTTCATCAATCAAGCAAAGTACATCAAGGATACGCTCAAGAAGTTTGGCTTGGAGAATGAAAAGCCTCAAGCCACACCAATGAGCTCATCTAAAAAGCTTGACAAAGATGAAGGAGGTAAGTGTGTTGACTCTAAGCTTTATCGCTCTATGATTGGATCTTTGCTTTACCTTACCGTAAGTAGACCGGATATTTTGTTTAGTGTTTGCTTGTGTGCTAGGTTTCAAGCTAGTCCTAGAGAGTCTCACCTTATAGCCGTTAAGAGAATCTTTAGGTACCTTAAAGATACTCCTTGTGTAGGTCTTTGGTACCCTAGAGACTCAACCTTCAACCTTCATGCTTATTCGGATGCGGATTACGGAGGGTGTAAAATCGATAGGAAGAGTACTTTGGGAACATGTCAATTCTTAGGTAGTATGCTCATATCTTGGTTCTCTAAGAAACAAAATAGTGTACCTCTATCTACCACCGAAGCCGAGTACATATCCTTAGGGAGTTGTTGTGCTCAAGTCATTTGGATGAAGCAACAACTCTTAGATTATGGTATTAAAGTTGAAACCATACCCCTTAAGTGTGATAACACTAGTGCCATATGCTTAACTAAAAATCCCATCCAACACTCTAGAACCAAACATATAGAAATAAGGTATCATTTCATTAGAGATCATGTCCTTAAGGAAGATGTTGCTATAGAGTTCGTTGACACCTTAAACCAACTAGCGAACATTTTTACAAAGCCTTTCGATAAGGAGCGTTTTTGGTCCCTTAGGAGAGAGTTAGGTCTAACTAGCCTATCTTGACCTTTTAGGACCTTTTTGTGCTTAATTTGCTTGATTTCTTGTAAAATGCCATGTTTATGTGTTTCTACTCTTAATTTCATCCATGCTAATAGTTAGGAGGAGTATGTTTTTGTTTATACATGTCTATCCTGCTCATTCATGTCATTTATGCATTTAGAACTTCATGAAATTCATTTTTCTGCATTATTAGAGCCTCTTCTGCTATTCCTGGCCTAGGTGTATCGAAACGGGTCTAATTGTTTCGATACGGGTGCCTTAAAAGAGCAATCTATGAGTAGGGTGTTTCGAAACGCCTTAAAAGGGTTTCGAAACGATTTTGCCTCTGCAAAGACGTGTATCGAAACGAGTTTCGATATGGGTCAACACGTGGGATTCAATACGGTCAAGGTCGTATCGGAATGGTCAACTGTACTCGAAATGTCAGTCAACGTTTCGGTACTCACGTTTCGAAACGATCGTGTCTGTTCCGAAACGGGTATGCGGACAGCTTTAAATGGGTTCTTTAATGACAAAACCACTTTTAATTAAAACTCTACAAAAACCCTAACCCAATTTTCTCTATAAAACCCTCTAAACCTCATTGTTTTTCATCAAATCTTGAGGGCTTTTACATACAAACTCAAGTCTAAGCAAGCCTTATTAATCTTGTGCAAGATTTTCCATTCATTCATCCAAAATCCCCATCTAAGGTATATTTTCTTCTTCTTTTTCTTTTTCCTTCGATTTTATTCATTTTTTTGTTAGAAAATCCCAATTTTGTATAGATTATATGTTTTGCCTCTTGGGTTTTTCAAAACTTGTAAAAAATTTTCAAAATCTTAAATTTTTTGGTTCGAATATATTATTTTTTACTCATATATTTTTCAGTTTTTCAAAAGTTGTTTTTCTCTTATTTTTTTAAATTCTTTTAAACCTAAATGAGATTTGTCATTGGATTGAATTGAGGATATTCATGCATAAACTTCAATTTTAAAATTGCTTGCTTTATGTTTTCAAGATTTTTCAATGGAAAATGCTAACAAGAAACGTAAGACGGGTCAAGCGAGTGAAGCTGCTGGTCAAGCCAATATCTGTAACACCCAGGGTTTAGGGGTCGGGTGAAAATAATATTTAAATAATATTATTGAGTCTCGGTTTTCTAATTAAAATAATAATATATTATTTTGGGCCTCGGGTTTTCAAAACAAATATTATATGTTGGACCCAAATTGATTTGGAAATCAATTTCCATAGATTTTAAATGTTAATGAGATTGCCATCTCATTAATGACAATCCTGTAAATAAACCAACTTTCAATTTAAATTCTCTTTTCATTAAAATAAACCCTTGTCTTCTTCCTTCTCACTCCCCCCATTTTCATTTTAACGACACAAAGAGTTTTCTCTACCAAGATACTATTCCATCACCCTAGCATCTTCATTTTGGCTTGGTTTTGAAAGGTAATCATGTTCCCATCTTGCTCTCATCTCCCTCTCTTTGAAAGTACCACTAGTTTTCATTTTTGTCCATGATTTTGGAATTTGAGTTTTTGGGAGTTTTGAATAAAAATGCTACCTTTATTGTTGTTAGCTAAAGATTTTGAATTGTTGATGATATATGAGTTGTTTATGAACCATGAGGTCCAACATATATGATTTTTAAAGCGTTTTTTTAAGATTCCCGGATTTGGGTTTAGGTGGGTTTTTAGAAGGGTTTTAAGGGAGTTTTTGGGGTTATTTTATGTTGGAAATGGAAGGCTAATGTTAGTATGTTAGTTAAGGGTTGTTTTGGGATCATTTAAGAGTGTTAAAGAGGTTGAAATCATAAGTTTTGGATTGGGTTTAAGGGCTGCTCGAGTTTGATGATTTTGGGGGTTGTTCATAGCTTGAAAATCATGTGTTTGATGTTTGAATAGTGTTCTGGGTTTTCTACATGGTTGTGTGGACTGATTTGGGATTGTTTTAATTGTGTTGGGATGTTTAGAAGCAAGAAATCTTGTTGGTGAAGCCTCGGGAGTGAATCCAGAGAATTCAACGACTTGAGCTTGGATTTCGGCTCTCTTTTGGGTAGCAACGGTGAGTAAAATGTCAAACCTTGATTTTGTTTGCAAATGGGAACTCTTGGGGGTTTGGGTGGAACCTTGAGGGTCCACTTGAACCCAAGTGTAAGTTAATCCTCCTACATCTTGTTAATTGTTGATGAATGATCGTATGTTGTGGTCTTGTGCATTTCGAGTTGTTGCATTGTTGTTGTTGTGTAGTCGTGTAGAAGTTGAGCCTCACGTGATGGTTGTCTAAAACTACGATGATAAGTGGTCCCACCGGTAGTGACTAGTAGTAGAGTAAGGTGATGAGTGGTCCCATCGGAAAACTACTAGTCGAACGGTGATGAGTGGTCCCAAGCGTGTGTAAGTTGGTTGTGTTTGTACGAACCATGTGTAGTCTCGTAGTAATGACCATTCGTGCATCCATTGATTTCTTGCGAAATGTGAAAAGTGTTTTGAAAACTGCATGCTTGTTGAATTGTAGAGCTTTTCTCACTAAGCTAGTTAGCTTACGCTCTCCTTTGTTTCCAACATGCAGATCGTTAGTGTTCAGGAGGCAAGCGGGCAAGAAAGGAGCTTTTGGAGTTCTCATTTTAGCTCAAGTATGATTTATGTATTGTAATAATGCCTAGACGATGGGGGTGTAGACTTGTAGGAGTTGGTGCCAAACTCCTTAGTTGATGATGTGTTTGTTGAGCATGTTGATTGTTGAATTTATGATGGCTATGTGTATGCCTATATGTTATGGATTGTAAACCATATCTACTTGATGCATGCTTGTCTTGTGGTTGAAATTCTTATCCCTTTTGATGCTATGTGTATGTTTGACTAAGATTCGAACCTTGAATGTTATGCATGGACCCTTGTCGTGCTTGTCGAACCTTCTATGAGTTGTCTCTCTTATGGTGTATGGTTGAACCTTTAAATGCATGTCTTCTTCATGTAACCTCGTGTGTTTTGTGTATGTTTGCAATAGGGTTCATGTCTCTAGAATGTGATTGTATGTTATGTATGGTTCTTGGGGTCGTTAGGGATCGTTTGGAGATGCTTAAAACTGGTTTTGGGAATTTGCAGGTTGTAGGTGTTTCGAAACGGGTTGTGCTATTTCGAAACGGGTGTGGTTCCAGGGTCCCCCGTATCGGAACCCGTTTCGGTACGGTCTGGCCACTTTGAGCCCCTGTTTCGAAACAAGTTTTGAAACACTTTGGCCACTGTAAATGCTTGTTTCGAAACGGGTATCGAAACACCTAGGCAAAATGTGACCCTGTTCCGAAACGGGGTGGAGGCATTTCTGTACGGGTGTCTGACTTTTTGAACTGGTGCCCGTGTTTCGAAACGGGTGACGTCTGTTTCAAAACACATGTATAAAAATGGGCTTTTTGACATCTCTAAAGGGTTTTAAGGTTTGGGCTTATTCCCAGGTTGTTGTTGGGCTTTCTTGTGAGTCTTGTTTCTGCTGTCGTTTCACATATAGGTCAAATTAATGCATCTAGACAAGAAAATAAATGAAAAAAATTCTAGGGTCGGTAACCGAGGTGGGACCTTAACGGGTTTCACATCGGTTTTCCCCGTGTAGCCTACTCAGACCGGTCAGTCGACCAGACCGGGACGAGAGGGTTACAATATCCGTCCTAATCTCACCTAACTTTTTCTCAAAAGTCTTCAGACTCCAGAGATGAAGGATCGTTTCACTTATGTCAATGATATTGTCGTTCGTCGTGAGCGTGTTGTTGATGTCCCATTCCTTGATTCCGAGTGTTTCGTTTTCCGCTATCTATAGCGTTTACATGAATGGAACTTCATGGCTTTCTTGAACATACCTAATATTGTCTACAAGCACATGGTTCTCATCTTCTACTCAAATGCCCAGCTCATTGATAATGAAGATCACTCCGAAGTCATCGGCATTGAGTCATATCTCTTGGGGAAGAAGTTTGTTATCAACATCTCCTTTTTAGAGAATTGTCTTGGGCTCAAGAACGAAGGCATTGAGGATGAAACCTACTTTGGTGCTCACACCGGTTCCGTGCTTTCTTTGGATGCTTATGACCGTTTCCTTCACTTTATGATTTCATGGTTTATCCGCCCCTCCGGGGGTAAATTCTCTCATATTCGTCAAGTTGATTATTTCTGGCTTGAGTGCTTTCGCCGAGGAGAACGCCCAAATCTTGTCAAGATTATGTTCGTCGAAATGGTCAATAATGTGAAGCTTCGTGAAACTGATGCTCTTAAATCCTTCACTTATGGGACTGTTTTGAGCTATATCTTTGGCATGCTCAACTTTGATTGCTCATATGACTCCCCGGAACCCCGTAAGCAAAAGATTGGCGAATCTTCTCTCCACAAGTCCGAGTTCCATTACACTCTTGGCCAATGGGAACGAGTTGATAGGCATGCCCCTCCACCTCAAGTTGAACCACAACCTCAAGCTTTGAGTCCTAACAATGAAGCTCTTATGGCTTTCCTCACCGAGCGGTTCAACACAATGGAGTTGGGTCTTGGTGCTATCAATAATCGTTTGCAATCCGTGGAGAATCGTCTCACCTCCCTTGAGAATCAACATCAATCAATGGACTTGTCATTCTCTACCTTCTATGGTTAATGGATGGCCTTTCGTCGCTCTCAAGCTAAGAACGATGATCATTCCTCGGATGTTGATGGTGACGATGACGAGGCATAGGGTCTTTATTGCATCGCATATTAGATTATCATATTAGGACTAAGTTTGCACCTCTATTTTATTTATGTTTTATGAACCTATGCTTTGATTGTTCTGTTTGGGATTAAGCTTTAAACTTTATTGCTTTAAGTTTTATGTTTGGATATTTGAATTATATGAATCTATATTATGTTGTTTATTGCTTTAACCTCGTTTCTTCTCTTGATGAGCCTTGTTTCTTATTCTTTTTGATCTAACAAAAAGGGGAAGAAGTAATATAAGAGACAAAATTTGTTTTAAGTCAGTTTTGAGTTTTAAAACTTGAATTTTAATTATTTTCAAAAACTTAAAAACTCATCTTAAATTGAGGGGGAGTTAGAACGTCTTCAAAAATTCAAAACACTTAAAAATTCTAACTTGATTTTGTTATATCAAAAATGGGGAGATTGTGAAACCGATAAATTGATTTTGATATAACTAAAGAATTTAAGGACTAAAATGAAAAAGAGAAAACGAAATTTTAAGTCCTCAAAACCTCTCTATATATTTAAAGAAAAATGTGTAAGTCAAAACCTCAACTTGTCATATGTTTTCTAAGTGTTTATCAAGCCAAAACAGTGATTTTCGAGTCACCATTTCAGAACGGCCATTGGCCGTTCCAGAACAGTGTTGAAACTGTTAACCTCTGTTTCAAAACGGGTTTCGAAACGGATGAAGAACATCGAAACGATTTGACCAGTTTTGATACGGCAGTATCGAAACGACCTTAAACGTTTCAAAACAGAATTCAAACTTGTTTTAAAATATGACCGTTGAAGTTTTAAACTGAATTTAAACTTGTCGTTAAGGCGTATCGAAACGCTTATAAGCCGTTTCGATACAGGCTTTGACAGTGGCAACGTGTTTCGAAACGAGTTTCGAAACGGGCTCTTAGCGTATTGAAATGACCGTGCCCGTTTCGGTACGATCTATTTATTACACTCCAACGACTCTTTCTATTTTGGTCTGTTTCAAAACAGGATCGGGCGTTTCAGAACGGGTGGTTGCTGACTGCATTTATGGAGGGATGATAACATCCCAACGACTCTATTGATGAATGCAGCAACCCCAACGGCTAGAATTCAATGAGAAGGTATAAAAGGGACCTCTAAAAGCTTCAGCAACAACTATTGATCTCAAAAGTCTTATCCAAACATCAAAGCCATGCATTTGTGCAAAAATCCCAATATTTCTTGTAAACCCCAATTGTGAAATTTGTAATTCCCATTCTTATCTATTCAATTGGGTTGAGTGCTTGTAAAAGGACTATATTTTGTATTGAGAGATACTAGTTTTAGCCTTTATCTTTTTTGTATTTTTCAAGTGAGGATTGGGTCAAATTTTGGGTAGAAAATTTGACCGGTATTGTAACGGTTACCTCCTTAGCCTAGAAAAGAGGAAGAACAATTAGTGGATTGTTGGAAAATCCTTAGTGAAGCTAAGATAGTGGATGTAGAGTTCGATTGGAACTTGAACCACTCTAAATCCTCTTGTCTATCATTTTTATTTTTCCATTCCACCACCAAAGTTCTAAAAATCCAATTCACCCCCTCATGGCTTATATTGTGTCATTGATCCACTCAACAGTAGAGGATGATCAATAGAATCATTGTGGCGATTGTGGCGGTGGTCGTTGACCGTGTTCTTCATTTTCACGAAGAACACAAATGAACACCAAATGAAAACTTGGTGTTTTGATCCAATTTGGGAAGAATTTCTGGGAATGGGAGGTTTTTAGAGAGAGGAAGAGAGTTTATTTGCGGTTTTGGTGAGGAGAGAGAGTGGGCAGAAAAAATAAAAAAGAGATGACAAATTTTGACCTAAAAGGGTCTTTATATAGAGATGCTTAAACGCACCGTTTTGGTGCTGGAGCCGGGAAGGATCCTAGGGTTTGCGCCCTATTATCCAACCCTTTTGTAATTCATCTCTCCTTTTTAATAAAATACAATTTGGTCCCTATCGTTTGTTTCCAAAGTTCAATTTATTCAATTTAGTCCCAATCTATTTAAATTCAAGTTTATTTTCATTCAATTAGGTCCATTTTTCATTAAATTTCAATTTTAATTATTAATGCAATTTAATTCAAAGTAGTTTGTATTATTATTAAAGCATGTAGCATTTATTAGTTTGACTTAAACTCCTAATATAATTTAAATTGTGTTAGAGCTTATTAGTTTAGGAATCTTATAATTTTAGAATTAGATAGTTAGACTATATTTAATTAATCTTAGTAATTAATCGGACACTTTCAAATGATTTAAATGCCCATATAATGATTAATGCCTTAATGTAATTGAGTGTTCATTCATTTGGGCCTTGAAATCATTTGAACAATGTTCTTTAGGCTTTAAAATGAATTAAATATTAGATGAAGCCATTAGGTTTTAGGATCTTTAAATTAGGATTTTAAATTCAATAATTTGATGCCATAAAACATAGTAATTAATATATATTATTTATACAATTTAGAAATTCAATTAGGAATAATACCCTAATGTAACTGGTGTTAATCCTAAGAATTTTTAAATTGGGAAATCAATATTGTTTGACTAGAATCTATCAACTGAAAACCTCCAGGAGGGTTGAATTTGCTTCTCGAATGAATTGGTTAAAACAAAAAATAAAGGACGATATTACATGATGATTTTAGAGTGGTTCAACTTCTAAACCAAGTCTATATCCAGTACCGTAGCACACCACTAAGGATTTCCCAATTCACTACAATGAATTCTTCCTTTTCATAGGCCAAAAGGGTAAGCTTTACAACCTTATCTTTTCAATGGATAAGATAGAACCACTCTAGTTTTTTCTTAGGCTAAACTAGAACCTCTCCCTTTCACACGGTAAATTTGTGTAAACAATAAAACCTCACAAGGTAGGTGTTTACAAGATTGAAGCTCACAAGAGTGTAAAGAATTAAAACAATTAAAAAACTCTCTATACACTATATACAAGAGAAATGATAAAATAAAACTTGAAAGCTAATTTCTCTTGATCATGAAGCTTGGATGTGTTCTCTAACCACCTTCAAGTATCCATGGCTTGCTTTTATAGTGTGGAATGTGAATCTAGCCGTTTATAATCGTTGGGGGTGGTTTGGAGCCGTTGGAGGGTGACAAATCAGCCTTAAATGCACTTCTGCAACTGTTGGCATCGATACTCAACTTGCCTTTTAGATACTTGCTTAAAAAGAAAATAGCCGTTGAAAAATTTCAGGGCATACCTGTACCTGTACTCGACTTGGCATACATGTACTCAACTTGGCGTACCTGAACCGAAACTCTTCATTTGAATTTTGAAAAACTTCATGTATCGGTACCGGGACTAGGGTATTGGTACTGGAAGCTATTTTTTGACCCTAAAGGTATTTTGGAAGTATTTGATTAAGTCAAAACACATAAAACCATTTAGAACCACTCTGAACATATTTTTCAAGTGAAAATAGACTTTAAATTATTTGGAAATATTTGAATAAGTCCAAAAAATATTTTTCCTTAAATTGTTATATCAAAACCATTATCTCAATAATCTTTCCCTTTTTGATATGACAAAACAACTTGAAAATTTGTTTCTAAAAAGCACTCTCCCTTAGAAAAATAAGTTTTGAAAAAGAAAATATTTTTAGAAAAATATTTAAGCTCCCCATTTTATTTTTTGAAATTGAATTTTTCACTTATCTCTTCCCATTTTTTATATAAAAATAATTCAAAACAAAGTTTGAAATCACATTTAAGTTCAATATAACAATGGAGAGTATATAAAATTTTTTGACAAAAGAAAGAATTTAAAATAAAATGACTCCCATTAATCAATGCATTCCATTTAAAATTTGGCTCAAATTTTGACACTTAAGAGATTGAATTTCAAAATAGGATAAAATCACTATAAGAACATAAAAAATTCAATTAATCCAAGACTTTCAAAACTTTATGCAATTAATCAAATTGACTCAATGAAACACAAATGCATAAAGTATCATAAATTGTCATGCACAAAAAATGATAATCAAATGTGCATGAAAATTAAAAAATGTTGCGCGTAATAAGTGATTCGCAATTGGTGCAAGTGTACACGTCGCAAGTTATAGTATAGAAAGATATCGTCTCCGCAATGATTGATGCTACTTCAAGAATTTAACTTCTCGCACTGTAAAATAAAAAGCACAAGTAGGTGATTATGAGAGTTCTAATTAATAAATAAACTAAGAGAAATGAAATAAAATAAAAGAAAGATGTAATAAAGTAAGAGAGAATAGGCCGAGTTATCGTGAGTTGAGGAGTGATAGCCGAATGGATCGTCTTGGTGAATGAGTGCAACGACAACTCAATTGCTACGACAATTGGTGTTAATCGAGTTTCCAAGGCAATTGGTATAGCGGTTGCCGAGGCAACTAGTATAACGATGTCAGGGTAGTGATTGCCAGAGCAACTACTTGGGCAACTAAGTGGCAACCTTCAAGGTTCGGTGAAGCGTTCTTCAATGGTTCCTCCTTATCCCTAAGTCAAAATCTAGTTACTGTGCAAGCCTTGATAACACCTCCTAGCATGAATCAAGGGTGAACAACAACCAATCTTGTGCTTCTCTTAGCCATTGAAATTCGTAACTTATTCCTAAGCAGAATTAACCTTTATCAAATTGGAAAAAAACCATGCTCATTCGTTTCTTGAATCTAACTCTCCCGATATTAGATAAATAGATGAAATTACGAGATCCTCTCTCAATTAAGTCGCAAATAAAGTTAAAACCCAAGAATGAGCAAACCTTGAATAAAAGTGCAAACTCAATTTACCTAAACAAAATCCAACCGATTCCGACAACCACAAAACACAATAACCCTAGCCAACTAGATTTAGTTCATGGCTAGGTTCCAAAGAAACACAAAACAAAGTTTTCCTAACATAAACCTAATCAAACAAGAAGGAAAAGCTTGAAGAAGATGTCGACACCCCCTCTCGGTCTCTCTCTCTCTCTCGAACATCTTGAGGCATGCGGCTTGGCCTTCTTTAAATAAGGGATGGCTGGGTCAAAGTCTTTCTTGAGGAGAAAGTTAAGTTGGATTTAAATTGGATAAAAGAAATATTAAATCTATTTCAACTAAAACTTCCTCCTATTTTCTTGGGATTCATCTTCTCTTGACCACTTCATGAACTTCCAACTCTTTTTCTCCACGCCACCTATCTCGATTAAGTCATATTTTTTTGCTCTTCAAGTCGGCTACCACTTCACCTCATTCTTTCTTGTCGACGGTTGTCGCGACAATTGGTTCGGCATGTACTTCCTGGGTTGCTACGGCAACTTGTTCGGAATCTTCTTCTTGGGTTGCCATGGCAACTGTCCTGGCAACTAGTCCTGCACACATAAAAATAACTTTCGGTAGCATCTTTTTCCACCAAAATTAAGCAAAGCATCAAGTCAAACCCTACCACCAATGAAACAATGCAAACATGCACGAATGGCTAATTATGCGACTAATATGAGCCTAACTATAACAATTTTATGAGTAAAAATGGTCACAAAATAGAACTTTTGAACACTTAACACACCCCCAAACTTGAACTATTGCTTGTCCTCAAGCAATGCAAACTAACGATTCCCTGTCAAGACTTTAATCATCAAAGACATGCTTCAAACTTGAATTCAATTCTCAAAATCGTGGCACAAAGTATGATCACCTTTTGGATTTTTTTGAATTGCACAAAAATTACTCAAAACCAAACTATAATGCTCGTGACAGTGTGTGTGCGTAACTGTGTAGAAGTTGATTTTCAAGATTCCATGTGAACAGTAGGCTTTTATCAATTTAATTGCTGGGGTATTTTTATTTTCTTTAGAGCCAATTTCGGGCACATCTAGTGATTCTTTAATGTGCATTAACTATTAGAGCCGGTTTCGGGCACCACTAGCAAGAAATTAACTTTTAATTTTTAATTTACCCAACTTTTAAGTAACCTAAGATCACTAAGTTTCTATTGATCAACAAGTCACAACTGTGAAAAAAATTTAGCATCATAGTAAAGTTCTAAGCTCTTTTCATGCAATCCTAAAATTAAAGGATTTTTTCAATTAAGTGTAGTTGCAACATTTCATCATCGAATATCCAACAAGTCTTAGGCAATAAAATCCGATTAAAGGCATGGCATGTAACATATGCATCCTAAATGCTATCACTAAAGATGAATGCAACTAAACATGAAGGCTAATCTAGAAACAATTCCCCCCAAACTCGAGTGAGGCATTGTCCTCAATACATGCAAAAAGAAAATAAAAACAGAAAATTAAAAATAAAAAGATGAGAAACAACGACTTACTCTGAGAGCTCGTCATCACTAATGATGAGTTTATGGTGGGCGGTTTGTTTGACCCGCTTGCTTGAGCGCGGTGGTTGCTTCTTTGTTGCCGGTGGTGAAACTGGTTCCCATGATGGGGCTACTTCTTCGCTCTCGTCCTCCATCTCTTCAATTTCCTCGGTTGTGGAGGCCTTGCGTTTGGATTTGGAGGACGTGGCTGGAGGTGATTTCATGGGTGTTGCCGAGGACTCGTCCGAATCTGAGAAACCATATAAGGTTTCAGTGTGTGTTGGTTCAATTATTGGAGTTTTAGCTTTGTCCTTGGCAATAGTTGCTGCAACATCTTCTCTCTCGGTTACCTGGGCATCTTCAGTGTCTGTTGCCATTGCATCTGCTGAGATGGGTACCGAGGCAGTTGCCTGGACATCGTCTATTGCGGTTGTCGTGGCAAGTAATTTGGTAGGGAAGGTAGGGAATGACACTTTACTGTCTGGGTACTTCTCCAAGATGACTTGCGTGATGGCAACAATGTGGTCCTTAATATACCTCATAAACAGTAATTGTCGCACTTTGATTTGTTCTAAGCGACGTGCTAACGGGCGTAAGAGAGCCTCAAGTCAATCTACTTTTTCTGGTCTGCTTGCCTTGGCATCGACACTGGCATTGGGCACTGCAGAGGCAACAAGAGTTGTCGCGGCAACCTTAGGTGTAGGAGATTTTTTTGATGCTTCACCCTTTAGTTTCCGATATCGTGCTTTGTTCCATCCGGGCCTTGGTGTTGCTTTCTCATCTATCGGTTCACTTGGGACCTTGACTTTCTTGCAAAGTTGCGATATGAGGCTAGGAAAGAAAAGAGAGCCTTTGTCCTTTTGACTACTTGCAACAATCTCATCACAAATAATTTTTCCAATGTTAATGATGCGATTATGCAAGATAGAATGTATGAGTAAAAGATGAGGTGTATCGACAGTAGTGTTGTGTGTTGTGGGCATTAAATAATTTTTGACAAATTTATTCCACAATTTCGCCTCGGGTTTTAGCCGAAGGCAATTTACCGTGCCCTTGTGTTTTCTATCGTTCCATTGAGGGCCCGGTAGCGTGAGGTCCTTTAGCACCTTGTTGAGTTGCCGGGGCGTCATTTGATTGACAAATTCTTGGTGCTCGTCCTTCTCGATGTAAACTTCATAAAAGGTGTTGATTTTTCGGCATCGAAGGGAATTGCCTTGCCACGAACAAACACATAAGGGTTATCCAGATTAGGAGAATGAGCATAAAATTCCCTTACCCATGTGATGTTTCTCGGTTCCTCTTGGTGGAAAAAGATTTGCCACTTTTGGTGCGCTATGACCCGAAAGATGAATGGTTCAAGGCCGAAATCTTGGTGAGAGTTGGAGTACTCAAAGCCTTGTTCTTTGCAAATCTTTCTACTTTTGAACTTGGAGCAGAATCGAGCTTCGACCGTCTTTATGGCAAAGCTCTTGTACTCGGGTTCTTGTGGAGGAGCTTGGATGAGAGAGTGTTTTGAGTTTCAAGGCCATTGTTGTTTTCTTTGGTTGTGAATCGGTGAGAAAGGGAAAAAATAAAACGTGGAAGAAACCTTAAAGAAGCAAGAAGATGAGGAGAGTTTGATTCTTGGAAGGTTAATGGTGATCGAAGATAGAAAAAAGTGAAAGGATGGGTAATAAAGATGGGTGGGTAGTGTTTATGGGAAAGAAAGTAAGAAAAGATTTGATTGGGCGGTTGGGCGACACACTATGATGGAGAAGGGGAAGGGTTTCTCTTGGCCGATTATGGGAGGGTTAGGGTAAACTTGGGGCTTAATATAAGCCTTAATTTTTGGCCCATAGGTTTTCTTATTGACCACTACTTCTTCTTGAATCAAATTCCTCTTTTTCTTGGACTCTTATCCTAAAATTCAAAAGCAAATAAGACAAGAATTAAAAATAAAATAATCAAATAACAAGAAATAGATAAAGACGTGGAAAGATAAATAAATAACAAGAACTCTTAATCCTAAAATTCAAAAACAACTAGATAAATACTAAATAAAGATAAAGTCATAAATCCTAAAAGAAATAAATATTATTTATATATCCTAAAAATAATCGAAAAATAAAAAATTAAGAAAAATAAAAAAATTGAAAGGAGTGCATGATCAAGCATCTCCGAGTGTGGCCACTTCTTTGTTGAGCTCCATATAGGCACCGTTGTAGTGCTTCAATCTTTTTCCGTTAACCTTGAATTCTTGTCCGTCAATTGTGGACTTGATTATCACGACACCATGAGAGAATGGTTTGACTACTTCAAATGGTCTAGACCATCTTGATCTCAATTTTCCCAGAAATAGTTTTAGCCGAGAATTAAATAGAAGGACTAGTTGCCCTGGCATGAATTGCCGCAACAACAACTTTTTTTCGTGCCAACGCTTTGTTTTCTCCTTGTAGATCCTTGCGTTGTCGTAAGCTAAGGCACATAATTCTTCTATTTCGTTGAGATCCAACAAACGCTTTTGCCCAACACTTTCCCAATCCATATTAATAGTTTTGATCGCCCAATCCGCATTGTGCTCGATTTCCACCGGCAAGTGGCAAGTCTTGTCGTAGACAAGTCGGAAAGGAGACATACCTAAAGGTGTTTTGAATGCGGTGCGGTATGCCCAAAGTGCATCATCGAGTCTCAATGACCAATCCTTTTGAGAGGGATTTACAACTTTTTCGAGTATACCCTTTAATTCCCGGTTGGAAATTTCGGCTTGCCCATTGGTCTGTGTGTGATATGTCGTGGCAACTTTGTGAGTTACGCCAAAGCGTTGCAACATCTTGGCAATATGTTTATTGTCTAAATGCTTTCCTTCATCACTGATGATTGCCCTCGGCATTCCGAACGTGTGAATATATTCTTCTGTAGAAATCTTTGCACGGTTTTTGAGTAGTTTCTAGGAGTTGCAATTGCTTCGACCCATTTAGACACACAGTCGACGGCAAGTAAGATGTATATGTTTCTATATGGTGATGGGAAAGGTCCCATGAAGTCGATTCCCCATACATCGAACAATTCGACTTCAAGAATGTTCTGCAATGGCATCTGGTGTCATCTAGAGATATTGCTCGTTTGTTGATAACGGTCACAATGTTTGTAAAATTTGTGGGCATCCTTGTAGAGTGTGGGCCAATACAGACAGTATTGTAATACTTTGGCTGCGGTACGAGTGCCTCCAAAATGACCTCCGTATGGTGAATCATGGCATTGCATGAGCACATTTTGATGTTATTCCTCGGGAACACATCATCGTATAACCTGATCTGCACATTGTTTAAACAAAAGAGGCTCGTCCCAATAATAATGCTTAGCATCATGCTGAAACTACTTCTTTCCTTGGTGAGTAAGGCTATAAGGTAAAATACCACTAACAAGGAAATTAACTAAATCTGCATACCAGGGTATTGATGAGGCATCAGGTCTTGCCGTGACATGTGCTACTAGAGTTTCCAAGGCAAGCACTACGGGAGTTGCCGAGGCAACTAGCATCTGCTCACCTGGGAATGCATCACATATTTTTCATCTCCGTTTTCTCTTCTTTGTTGTGTTCCAAGCGTGACAAGTGATCGTCAACTTGATTTTCTGTCCCTTTCACGTCCTCAATGTCAAAATCTTGTAATAGTAATATCCAACGAATCAAACGAGATTTGGCATCTTTCTTAGCAAACAGATACTTAATTGTCGAGTGGTCAGTATGAACAATTACCTTAGTTCCAATCAAGTAGGAGCGAAATTTGTCAAAGGCAAAAACTACAGCTAGTAACTCATTTTCTGTCGTGGTGTAATTCAATTGGGCATCATTAAGAGTTTTGCTAGTGTAGTCGATAACATGGAAAATTTTACCTGTTCTTTGACATAAAGCTGCTCCAACTACAAAATCACTTGCATCACACATGATTTCGAAAGGTAAAGTCCAATCGGGTGGAACGACAATGGGTGCCGAGGCAAGTTTTTCCTTAAGAGTTTTGAATGCTTGGGCAGAAGAATCATCAAAATTGAAGGCCTTGTTCTTTTCAAGCAAGTTACACAGTGGTTTAGTAATTTTAGAAAAATTAAGCATAAACCTTTTGTAAAAACCTGCGTGTCCTAGGAAGCTTCGAACTCCCTTGACTGAATTTGGGGGAGGTAATTTTTCAATCACTTCCACCTTGGCTCTATCAACTTCGATGCCCTTGGATGAAATCTTATGGTCGAGCACAATTCCTTCATCCACCATAAAATGACACTTCTCCCAGTTAAGCACTAGGTCGGATTCTTCACATCTTGTCAGCACCTTTTCCAAATTGTCGAGGCAATTGTTGAAATTATTCCCAAACACCGAGAAATCGTCCATGAAGATCTCAAGGTAGTCTTTTACCATGTCGGAAAAAATTGCCATCATGCATCTTTGGAAGGTTGCCGGGGCATTGCATAATCCAAACGACATCCTTCGAAAGGCATAAGTGTCCTACAAGCATGTGAAGGTGGTTTTTTCCTAATCATCTGGTGCTATGGAAATATGGTTATAACCTGAGTAACCATCAAGAAAACAATAAAAGGGTTTACCTGCAAGACAGTCAAGCATTTGATCAATAAAGGGTAAAGGAAAGTGATATTTCCTAGTAGCTTTATTCAACTTACGGCAATCCATAAAACCCTCCAACCGGTTACAATCCTGGTTGGAATAAGTTTTTTGTTTTCATTACTTACCACATTCATACCTCTCTTTTTCGGTACACATTGTACCGGACTTACCCATGTAATGTCAAAGATAGGATAGATGATACCGGCATCAAGCCACTTGATGATTTCTTTTCTCACGACTTCCTTCATAGCGGGGTTAAGTCTCCTTTGTGCCTCAATTGTCGGTTTATGATCATCCTCCAAATGGATTTTGTGCATGCATACCGTCGGGCTAATTCCCTTTAAGTCGGCAATTGTCCACCCTATTGCATTTTTGTACAGCGTCAACATGTCAATCAATCTCTTTTCCCGTTCAGACCGCAACTTAGAAGAAATAATTATGGGCACAGTGTTTTCGGTTCCCAAGTAAGTATATTTTAATTGCCTTGGCAATGGTTTCAATTCAAGAATGGGAGGTTGTTCAATAGATGGTTTTTCGAGTTTACCTTCCTTGCCTGAGTAATCCAATGGTTCGAAGTATGTACCTGGTCGACTTTTTATCAAGTTTGCCACTTCTTTCTCTTCGTCTATCGGTTCTTCAAATTCTTCATGCTCTTCTGGTTTAGTAATCAAGTTGTCGAAGAAACTTTCTTCCATGTCAACATGGAATTCAGTCGTGGCTTGTATTACTTGACATTCCTCTGGATCGTCGGCTTGCTTGAGGGTCTAGAAAACATTTTGTTTGACTTGTTGGTCATTTACCCTCATCGTGAGTTCTCCTCTTTCGATATCGATCAAGGTCTACCCGTTGCTAGGAATGGTCTTCCAAGGATAATGGGTGCACATTCGTCTGCTTCACAGTCCAAAACAATAAAGTCAGCAGAAAAAATAAATTTATCAACTCTTACCAGTATATCCTCAAATTTTCCCTATAGATGCACATAAGATCTGTCTGCAAGTTGTAGCATCACAGTTGTTGGTCTCGCCTTCCCGATTCCCAGCTTCTGAAAAACTGATTTGGGCATCAAGTTTATGCTTTCTCCAAGATCGCACAACCCCTTCCCGACATAGTGATTTCTGATTGCACGGGGTATTATAAAACTGTCGGGATCTTTTAGCTTAGGTGGCATTCGGTTATGCAACATGGCCATGAATCCTTCCGTCAAAGCAACCATTTCGAATTCTCCTAGCCTATTTCTCTTAGAGATTATGTCTTTAAGAAACTTGGCATAATTCGACATTTGCTCAATTGACTCAACCAATGGTAAGTTGATGTGAACTTTCTTTAAGATGTCGAAGAACTTCTTGAATTGGTACTCTTGCTTTTGTCGCTTCAACCTCTGTGGGAATGGTGGTGGAAGTTGAATGTCCTCAATTTTTTTATTGGTTTGGAACTTAATGGATGGCATTGCCAAGGCATCAGGTCTTTCCGCGTCATGAGTAATTGGTGTTGCCGGGGCATCTATACGTGTGGTTGCCGAGGCATCAAGAATTGCCTTGGTAGTTTTCGACTCACCAGTTTTGTCAGGGGTTTGGTTGCTGGATTCATCCTCCTGAATACGAGGTTGCCTCTTTGGTTGAGCTTCTTAAAATTGTCGGCCACTCCGAGTGGTGATTGCCTTGCACTGTTCATGGCCACTTCCCGTTGCGGCCTCAGTATCCCTGAGTAAACCTCCTTGTGGTCTTGTATTCAAATTTTGGGCGAACTGCCCAACTTGAGTCTCTAATGACTTCAGGGTTGCCTCTTGATTCTACAATCTCATCTCAGTCCTGTTAATAAAAGTGTTAGTCCTTTTCATGAAGTTATTATTCTCAGCCATATAAGATTCAATTTTTAACACGAAAGCTTTATGAGAGTTTTTACAAGGAACTAGATGGGGTTGATTGTTGTCACGGCATCGGTCGTCGAGGCATGTTTGTTGAAATCCCACTATTGGAGCGTTCTAATTGAGGGCATTGTTGGGATTGCTCCATGAGAAATTTGGATGCTTTTTCCAGGCTGGATTTTAGGTGTTGTACATCACGTTATTGATCCGGTTGTAGTTTCCAACATAAAAACTGGACTCCGGGTTTTGTGGACACTCAGAAAAGTCATGGTTACCATTACATAAATCCTTGTTGACGCGTTTACTACGTTGTAAAACATCGTCACTTGTGTCCATACTAGGAATCCATGTAGGTGACATTTGTGTAACAATTCTCTATATCGCTCCCAAGCCTCGTACATAGATTCATCATCTGCCTGCCGAAAAGAAGTGTTTTCGTTACGTAACTTATAAGTCATATTTTTAGGATTAAATCGAGCAAGGAAATTACGACATAAATCATTCCAAGATCCTATTGATCCAGATGAAATAGTATTCAACCACGTTTTCGCCCTATCCCTTAGTGAATAGGGGAATAATTTTACCCTCAAAATATCCTCATGGACTCCTTGTAGCTTGAATGAATTGCAAATCTCCATGAAGGATTTGAGATGTTGTCTGGCATCTTCAGTTGCCGAACCGCCAAATTGACCAATTGTATTGATCATATTGAACATTATTGGCTTTAATTCAAAGTGGGCAACTTCAATTTCAGGTGTGACAACTCCTGGGTTTAGTTCGTTGAGATTCTCCTCTAAATAGTCTCGAACGGTTCGACTCCTTGCTTAAGCAAGTTGAGCTGGTAGAATCGCTCCATCTCATGCCGCGACAATCTGATTGTCGTTGGCATTATTATTGCCGACTTGATCTCCCATTGCTGCTCTTAGTTTTTGTCTGAGTTTACGGTAGGTACATTTAAATTTCTGAGTCACAGGGATATTCTGGAGCTGTTGGATTTTCCCTGGTCATACATCAATGCAAAACTAAATTTTGTTAACCCTTTAGAAACTGAACAATAAAAAGTAAAAATAAAAGTGCAAGAAAATAAAATAAAAACAAAGTCGTTATTGCCAATCCCCGGCAACAACGCCAAAAACTCGTTGCGTGTAATAAGTGCTTCGCAATTGGTGCAAGTGTACACGTCACAAGTTATAGTATAGAAAGATATCGTCTCCACAGGGATTGGTGCTACTTCAAAAATTTAAGTTCTCGCACTGTAAAATAAAAAGCACAAGTAGGTGATTGTAAGAGTTCTAATTAATAACTAAACTAAGAGCAATAAAATAAAAGAAAGATGTAATCAAGTAAGAGAGAATAGGCCGAGTTATCGTGAGTTGAGGAGTGATAGTCGGATGGATCGTCTCGGTAAATGAGTGCAATGACAACTCTATTGCTGCGACAATTGGTGCCAATCGAGTTGCTAAGGCAACTGGTATAGCGGTTTCCAGGGCAACTAGTATAACGATGACGGGGCAGTGATTGCCATGGAAACTTCTTGGGCAACTAAGCGACAATCTTCAAGGTTCGGCGAAGCGTTCTTCAATGGTTCCTCCTTATCCTAAGTCAAAACTCTAGTTATTGTGCAAGCCTTGATATTACCTCCCAGCGTGAATCAAGGGTGAACAACAACCAATCTTGCGCTTCTCTTAGCCGTTTAAATTCGTAACTTATTCCTAAGCCGAATTAGCCTTCATCAAATTGGACAAAAATCACGCTCATTTGTTTCTTGAACCTAACTCTCCCGAAATTAGACAAATAGATGAAATTATGAGATCTCTCTCAATTCACTCGCAAATAAAGTTAAAAACCAAGAATGAGCAAACCTTGAATAAAAAGTGCAAACTCAATTTACCTAAATAAAATCCAACCATTTCTCACAACCACAAAACACAATACCCCTAGCCAACTAGATTTAGTTCATGGCTAGGTTCCAAAGAAACACAAAACAAAGTTTTCCTAACATAAACCTAATCAAACAAGAAGGAAAAGGTTGAAGAAGATGTCGACAACCCCTCTTGGTCTCTCTCTCTCTCTCTCGAACCTCTAGAGGCTTACGGCTTGGCCTTCTTTAAATAGGGGATGGCTAGGTCAAAGTCTTTCTTGAGGAGGAAGTTAAGTTGGATTTAAATTGGATAAAAGAAATATTAAATCTATTCCAACTAAAACTTCATCCTATTTTCTTGGGATTCATCTTCTCTTGACCTCTTCATGAACTTCCAACTCTTTTTCTCCACGCCACCTATCTTGATTAAGTCAAATTTTTCTGCTCTTCAAGTCGGCTATCACTTCACCTCATTCTTTCTTGTCGAAAGTTGCCGCGGCAACTAGTTCAACATGCACTTCCTGGGTTGCCACGACAACTTGTTCGACATCTCCTTCTTGGGTTACCATGGCAACTGTCCTGGCAACTAGTCCTGCACACTTAAAAATAACTTCCGGCAGCATCCTTTTCCACCAAAACTAAGAAAAACATCAAGTCAAACCCTACCACCAAAGAAACAATGCAAACATGCATGAATGACTAATTATGCGACTAATATGAGCCTAAGTCTAGCAATTTTATGAGTAAAAAGGGTCACAAAAATAGAACTTTTGAACACCTAACCAAAAACATCAAAATAGACAACCAAATATGTTATCAAATACATTAAGATTAGAGGTTACTCATCTTTCTTTACTTATGTGACTAGAGCATTCCAATATATTTGTTTTTCTTAATATTGATCTAACACACCTATAAGAGACAATCAAACATGTTTTAGTATCCAAATTGCTTTAGATCCATTGACATTAATTTTAATGTCTCTAGTTCCATTACGAACTCATACTAGTATAATCCTATAAGATTTTCTTTTCTTTATAGGACAAATATGTAAAGAATGACCATGATAATGACAATGTGAGCATTTTGTCATTATTAGATGAGATGAATTATTTGAAATAATTTCATTTTCTTTTGTCAAGCTTTCAAGCTTAACCTTTAAATCAAGATTTCCTTTTTTTCCAAAACTCTATTGCTCATTTTGGTTTTCAAAATCCAATTTTATTTTAAAAATAAAACCATTTCCAAATTCATGTTTTGAAATCATTTTCTTAAATTTGGAATTAATGGTCTCAAATTCTAAAAATAATTCATCAAATGCATCTTGTAACTCATAAAAAGAATATGAATTTAATTCATTTGAGTTAGAAGATACATTGGGCTCATCATGATCCATAAAAACATCCACCTTTGATGAGAGTAGGTTTGCACTTGATGCGAGGAGGTTTGTACTTGATGGGAACACTACAGCAAAAAGAGTCTTTAGCGACGTTTTTAGCCCTATAACGACATTTATAAGCGCCACTAAAAACTCTCCTGGCGCTAAGGAAAGCGCCGCAAGAAGTGCCGCTGAAACCAGCGCCGTAACAGTTTGTGGCATTTTTGTGTAGAAAACGCAAGTAGATGAAGGAATCAGATTGAGGAAGCAGGCTGGTATTGATTTGTTCAGCAGTGCAGGTGTTGCACTGTTCAAAGGACTTCTGTTGCGTATGTCGTCGAGCCTGTCACGGCAGCACCTGTTGCGGCAGAGGTCTATTGATGTCGCGACAGCGTACAACAACTCTGTACTTCAAGTTCAGCAAGAATCCCTGTTGTGACTCGTCCTATCCCTAGGTCCAAGTTCTTTCGATGAACACGTCTTGGATGATACCTCTCGGCGTGAATCGAAGGATAAACATCGATGTTTGTGGATTCTTCTTTAGCTGTTTAACCTTGTACCTATCTCTAGGCCAAGATAGTTTAACCATAAACTGGAAAACTTGTATTTACTCCTTTCGTATACTTAACTCTCCCGATATTAAGTAAATAGATAACCTCACAATGCTCCCCCGATACTCTTATGAGATATGAAAACCAGAGTAAATAAACTTGACGTTTTATTGAATTGAAGAGAGAATCCTAAAAAACAGTTTAACCCTTACAACTGCTTTACAAGATCAACCCTTTGCCCTGGGGAACGTTTAGAACATGATGGAGAAGGGGGAAAGCTAGGGTTTGTGATACAAGACGGCTAGGAATTAGGTTGTTCTTCTCTAGGTCGAAATAAAAGCATATATATAGGCATTGGGTGTAAGTTTTCTTAATGGTCAAGAATACTAGTTCGAATTAAAGTACAATTTATTTAAAGACTAAATCTCTGAGTAGACTTCCTTTAATTCGCCCTATCTACTTGCTTTGACTTTTCTCCTCAAACTTTGGGCAAGGCCTTCTTTATGCTTCTGGACTCCAAAAATAATGCAAGTGGTCTCTAAAAATTAGGCTTGAAATCCTCTATCAGTCGAACTCCACTTTGCATTTTTCTATCTCTTCTTCTTCACTGTTGCCACCTCTGTCACGGCAGATGTCATGACAGTGAGTATAAGGCAGTTTGCTTCGACCCTTTTTGCTCCAGCTTTGCAGTTATCTTCCGTTCCTCTGCTGCCCTAGATGCTGCCACGACAAGTACCTGCAAGAATTGATCGAAATCAGCAGCATCTATGCAAAATTATCTATTTGTGATGTTTATGCAAATTATATCCTAAAATGCAACTAAACATGCTTGAGTGCATCAATAATATGAACAAATGAGGGCTAAAATATAGAACATTTATGCACTCAACATGAATTATCTTATAAAAACTGGAAAATTAATAATTATAACCATAAATTTTGGTTATTCATTTCTTTATTAATAATTTTAAGGTGATTACAAGGTAGTATATGTTCATACATATTCTTAATCATTTGACAATGTACATACGCCTTACATACAAAGCAATTTGAATCATGATCACCTAGGATGAACATCATCCTTTTTTCACTAGGACCACTTGTTGGGACATGAAACGTGACCCACTAGCTATAGAAGAGTTAGGAACCAACACTATAAACAAATGAATGGATGAATATCACAAGACAAACTTGAAACCAATAAAGTTATTTAAAAGAACTAGAAAGAAAGCAACTCTCAAAAAGGATTTTTATATATCAAAGTCTAATTACAAATGAAAGAAAAAATGGGCCTATTTATAGTGTTCATAGGCTGAATATGAAAGGACACACAAAAGATATGAATGCTTCATCAAAATGGTGTTGAATGCTCTTGAATGCTTTGTTTCTTCTTATCTCCTTTAGTGGTTGAATATTCTAAATAGTCTAAGATGAATTTATACACTTTTGAGGCTGAATATGGCCTTAATTTCGTCTAAGGGATGAAGGACTCTTGGGCTGCCATGTCTTGCTTTCCTATGAAAAGAAAGGAGAATGAATGTAGACATTGAATAAATGTAGACACCCTTGTCGTCCACTAAAAGGTGACTCTTTCTATTCTATGATGATCTTCATAACTAAATTGTCTTAATAATTGAATAAAACCAGCTTTCATTGTATGTCCCCTTGAAGAATTTGAATAGCCACTTGAATTGGATGATTAAATCAACTTTGAATGCCTTAAATAGGTGCATAAAGAAGGCCTTCAATGGCTTGTCTCTTGGCTGAAGTTGAAAAGACTCCTCCTTGGTTCAAGCTTCATTCATACGTCCAAGCACCTAGACACAAATGTAGGTTTGATTCAAACTTTAAATAAAAAAACATGCATGAAACAATTAAGAGCTAGTTTGATTAATGAACTAGTTTAATCAATGAACTAGTTTAATTAATAAACTAACTTTATTCAATGAACTCACAAACATTATTAAACTAATATGCATTAAGTGAACTAACATGCATTGTTAAACTGATATGGAATAATGAAATTAACAAACTTAAATGAAACATCGTGCTTAAATGTTCTAAACAAGCATTATTTATTCATGCACAAATTAAATTTAAAACTTAATAAAAGCTCATGTAAACTAATGCACGAGTAGGAGGTTGTATTGTTCAAAAGATGACCAAGGCTCCAAGCTCAGATTCAAGGTTAGAAAACTCAAATTGTTGATATCCTCGGCTCGAAAACAAGTGTTTAAATTTTGCGACTTCTCCTCTGATGTGAACAAGGCCCAAAGAAGTTTGGTGCTAGCCTGGATCACATCAAGAATTCTGCAAGTTCCATCTTACTCTTTAACGCATGTTGTGCTTCATCCTCCATTGGATAACAGTCTGAATCCTTAGCTTCTTCCTCTTCGTCGCAATCATCCATCTGAAAATTCTAAAATTCTAGATTATGAACACCCTCATTTGCGTGATTTACTCATTATCTATCATGTAGGTATGGGTATGCAAAAAACTGATCCAATTGATATGATCCGTTTATCCTTTGATTCGATCTGAAATTTTAAATATTTGATCTGTTTTTTTTACTTTTTAGATAATTTCGGATCGGATATCTAAAAATTTCGGATCGGATACGAACAATTATTTCACATTCAAATCGGATATCTGATTATCTGATATCCAAAAATTCAAATTTTTTTTATAAATTTGAATCTTGTTATATTCGATATTTTTACTTATTATATATGAAAAATTAAAATTTTCATGGATAGAAATCTTGTTATATTCAATAATTTGTTGATTGTTATATTTGAAAACCTAAAATTTTCATGGATAGGACCGCCAAATTAAAAAAATAATAAAATCAAGTTATAAATTTGGATATTGAAATATACGATTCGAAATTTCTGATATTCGAAAATCGAATATCCAATTTTTTCAGATCAGATACGAATCATTAAATTGCCTATCCAAAAATTATAATATTCAAAATGTACACCCTACCTGCAGGCCCCCCTCTGTTCTACCCCTTCTTTCTACTGTTAACTCCTGAATTAGTCTTTCATTCTTTTTATATCTTCTATCCTCTGTCTCTCCATCCGCTCTTTCATAAATTTCTATTGTTGTTCCAACTGTCTTTGTGAAGCTAGCATAGTTTCTTCCATCGCTTTTAATTTTTCTTGCATGTCGGTGAATTGTTGATTACTGACTTTTAAAGGCGCCACTAGCATGATGGACATTCATTTCTGAATTGACAAACCATGGGGGTTGAGGCCAAAATTGTTGCCATTGTTGCATGTTTGGCGACATGACCTGTTCCACTGGAGTAAAATTTGCCCCTGAATTTACATTCAAATCCTTTGTATGCTTTTCGGCCATCTCATCTTGCTGATATCTTGTCATTTTTTTTTCTCTTGTGTGAAAACTAAATTAAAAATTTGTAGGTTTGATAGTCTGAAGGTCACGTGTTTGATCCACGCTCACCGCACCAATTGTTGACTGATAAAGTGAACAACATTCTGAGGTAATGGTAGGATGATGGTTCTGATGGTGGGTTGAGCTGGTTCTGATATGTTCTGCTTTTGTTTGGATAAAGAAGAGTGTTTGTTTCCTCTCTCTCTGTTGCATGGCCATTTATAAGAGTTTAAACAAGTGGCAGCAGGCGTCGATAAAGAGATGTCGTGGCAAGAGTATTTATTGGACGTCTTAGGGAGAGATGACCTAGATTAATTTGTCATCGCTCTGTGCCACGTGTACTAACACTTGGTATAGGATGATGCTCGCATGTTCGCGGGGGAACGTAGGTGGCCATCTGCGTTGGAGGTTCGCATGGTGGCGGTTTGCTGGTGGCCATCAACATGTTTAGAGGTTCGCATCCTAATATTCTAGTGTGTTTGCATAGTGGCGGTTCACAAGTGGTAACACATGTATACAATTTATTTATTAGTTCTTCAAAGGGTCACTATAACAATATTACCATTTTACGAGATAAAAATAAATTTATAATCAGGATTGAAGGAAGTTCATTTATTCTTCAGATTGAGCATTGTTACATAAATGGAGGAGTATTTTATATAATTCTATATTCGTTTTTTTGCCACTGGCAGTCCAGAACCAATAAAAAATTATTATTCTGATCTCATTTGTCAGACATTATGAGAAATTGGCTTATAAAAATTGAAAAATTAATACTTATAACCATAAATATAAAAATCATATTCATACGTCAAATCATACTGAATTGTAAATACAAAGCTTTATTTTATTAATTATAACCAAAATTATAAACGATTTAAATCCGGATCACATAAGATGAACATCTTTTTTTCACTAAAACCACTTGTTGGATTCATAAGTTTTTTTATTCAAAAAATAGATAAATAAAACTTTGTTACATACATCCGATAATCCTTGCATCAAAATAAATCTTAAACAAAGATTCTTAAGAAACCTGTCACTGTTTCTGTTACAATTATTTTCAATGCGTCCTTTTTTATATGTTGGAGTCTTGGGAAATAAATAAAAATAAATTGTACCTTCTCAACTTGTCTTGTGGCTTGTAAATTGATGTATTTTTTGTCTAAAATTTATTTTCAAATACTTGAATTGAATATAATCGAAATCTTTCCGAATGTTCTTTCAGACATATTCTACCAATAGAACTTTTAGAGTTCACCCTTAATTATAATTTGTTTCGTAAATGATTTTAGTCGTCAATTATTGAGTTATATCTTAACTATCACGTTACTTCACACCGTGACAAAGTGGATACGGGTAAAATCATGATGTCAAGCTACCAAATTAATCTTAGTGTAAATTACATAGATGACCATTTAATTATAGAGTTGATATCAATTTGACCACTATACTTTAAATTTTGACACTTTCACCACGTAATTATTTAAATAGTTTTAATCAAGTCATCAACCGTTAAAACATAACAGAGATACTGACGTGACAGTTAAATAAAATTGGTATAATTACACATTTGATCCCGTTATTTACACAATCTATCAATTTGATCTTAATTTTAATTTAATAAAATAAGTTGATTATACATTTGATGAGAAAATTTAAAGCAAAGAAATGACCCTCAACGAATTCAAACTTGAATATCCCTAGTGAGAGTAGCATGAGTTTACCACTAGGCCAATGATTGTTTTGTGAAATGAAGTACATCATTTAATATATGTGTTAACTGGTTGTTAATGCCAAAAAAAAAAAGTAAATGTGATTTTAGGGAACTCAAACATGACATACTTATGATGCATAAAAACATCTAACTCAATTCAATAAATCTAATAATTAAATTAAATTAAATAATTATATATATATATATATATATATTAAATTATAGTTATTGCACGATTTAAAATCAAATTTTAAAATTATATTAAATTCATTTAGCGTATTCAAACTCAAGAATATAATTCAAAATTATATTATGTTCGTGAGTTTGGACATTCGCAAAATGAATTTAATACAATTTTAATTTTTTTTACTGTTTTAATATAATTATATATATAATAACTTAATTAAATTTTTAATAAATATTAAAATTATTAATTAAGTTAAAAAATCAATTCAATGATTGTATACGTGAAATTATAAAATTAAATCTAGAAATGAAAAATATATTAAATTTAGTTTAAAATTATAAAAAGTATAAACTTATTTTTATATTAAAAATAAAAAATTTAAAAATGTATTAAATTCATTTAGCGAATCCAAACACACTAACATAATATAATTTTGATTTATGTTTGTGAGTTTGGATTCGCTAAATAAATTTAATATAATTTTAAATTTTTTATTTTAAATCGTGCACTAACTATAATTTAAAATATATACAAAATGTTGTGAACTTTAATGTAATTATTAGGTAACTTTTTTGAACCCAACAAGTGTCCCAGTGGAAAAGTAGATGATGTTCATACTAGGAGATACGAGTTTAAATTGCTTTGTCTACAAGGTGTATGTGCATTGTCAAATGGTTAAGAATATATATGAACAAATACTACCTTATAATCACCTTTAAACCTTTCAAAAAAGTATTAAATTTATTTAATAAGGTTAGATGTTGAACTTCATATTACAAAATAATTTTTGATTTAGTGGCAAATGCATGCCACCCCCACCTAGGATACTCATGTTCAAATTCGCTCAGGGTCATTTCTTTGCTTTGATTTTTCTTTCTCTAATAGGTGACACGTGTCATCACCTAATTGAATAATTAATTTATTTTATTAAATTAAAATTAAGATCAAATTGATAGATTATATAAATAATGAAAAATAAATATGCAATTATATCAATTTTATTTAACTGCTGCAACAATTGTTTTCTTCCCAAGTTGAGTTTATAATTGAGAGTTTAACAAGTTAGTGTTATCGCATTATACATACGTGTACGTAAACGTTCTAACACTTAAAACCACGTAATTAATTGCTCGTTCAGACCAATTAATTTCACCGTCAATTAAATTAATAAGAAAAAAAGTACACGATGAAAACACAAATAATTCATTTAGGACATAGAAATAAGATAGACATTAACAACAGTTGATGTAAATAAGAAGGGAAATGGTTTTCAACGCTTTGGGAAGAAAAGTCATCACCTGCTGCTTTAAGTATACGTGAGAAAGATTTAGGTAATAAATCCCTTATTTTGTTTGGTGAGAAAGATTTATATTATTTAATTCAAACATAGATTTTCAAGTAATCCTCCATGCGGGTGTACTCCACTTGGGGATAAAGCTTTGACGCTTCTTCACCTCCTTCCCCTATTTCAAAGTTTGTTAAGCATCCTTCGTAGAATATGTGGTAGAAATGCCCCACCCCCACCTGCCCTGCCAAGTCCAACCCTGCACGCATTTCACCCATCAATACATACATACATACATACATGCATGCATACATACATTCATACATACATGAATGCATAAAGATTCAGTACCTTTCATGGAGGCAAGGAAATCATCTGCAGAAATGCTGATTTTCTGCAGATTCTTACTAGAAAGTGTTTCCCACTTCTGGATAAGTTGTGATTGTGTAAGAATGTTATCCGGTGGCCTTATGTACAATGTTTTGTTCAATGTTCTGGGATCATCTATTGCTTTGATGGTGTATGTGGCAACGTCGTCTTCGTCCATGTAAACCACTGCAGATATACATATATATGATCATCAAAAAACTAAACAAGATTTGTGTGAATTAAGAGGGATTAATGGATTAATGTACCTTTAGTATTTCCATCACCATAAAGAAAAACCTTGTCTTTAGGAGGAGTGAGCCTTTCAAGCTGGGAAAGATTGCCCGCAAAGTAACCAGCAAAGCAGTTGGCAACAACGTAGGTGAAAGGGATGTTGGCCTCTTCGATTGCCTTTCTCACTACCATTTTCTCATCAAATGTTACTCTTCCTGGCTCCAGTGCATGCCCCATCAGCGCTGGATCCATGCCAAACTCCGACGGCAAAAATCGCTTCCCCAAGCCACAAGTTTAAGATCAAATTATGGAGTAACTTTTTAACACCCAAACTAGCATGCTTTATTCATGTCATAATATAATTTAAATATCTGATCTTTAGTGTCTCAATCCCAAGACAAACTGCTAGTTGATTCTAAAAATATTTCTTTATGAATGAGTGATAAAGAAATTTCTGGATTCCTTTTTTTTTTGTTTCTATCGTTATTGTTTTGTTTTCGTACGTGTGCTTTCGGTGATAGTGGAACATCCAGAGCCTGATAAAGGAAAAATATAAAAGGGGAGTTTGTTTTGGAATAGAAATTATATGTCTGTTTTTGATATCCCTATTTATGTCTACACTAAAAATTAGGTTTATGGTTTAAGGTTAGAGTTTGTAGTTAGAATTTAGCAAATTTAAGGTAGGATGTATTTTTTAGGGTATAAGGTGTATGATTTAGAATTTAGGACTAGGGCTTGAAATATAATTTTTAATGTTTTTTAGTGTTAAGCATATAAAGAGAAAAAAATAAAAGATTTTTATCTGTTTGTTTCCTAGCTTAAAATGGACTTATGGATTACATATCCCATCTGCCATAATTAAGAAAGGATAATTCAAGAGAATGCTAATTATTATAAAGTGTGCAATAACAATTAATTAACATTTATTTTCTGCGATAAAATGGTATGGATTTATACGTATGTAATGCGTGAGATCAGTTCGATTCAGCATATGTTTTGAATTTTTGAATAGTATACTTTAATTAAGTTGGGTTCTTGTTTTTTTTAATATTAGTTTTGAGTTTTAATTTTTAATTTAATTAAGTTGGGTCCTTGATTCATAATACAATAGCTTTAAACCATGAAAAAGCCAAGTGTATAAGTATATACCTTAACATTCCCAGCTTGTTTGATGGCGTCCACAAGCTTGAGCTGCAGCAGAAGATTGTGACTGCGGAAATGAACACCGGACATGGTGCATATAACCACATCGACTTGCTTAACAGCCTCTACCAAGCTTTTAGGATCATTAAACGATCCCTCAATCAGACGAGCTCCCTGCCTCTTGAATGACAGTAAGGTCTGCAGCTTCTCGATATCAAGCCCGATCTCTGGGCGTTGAAGCACATAGGTTTCATGCCCCTCGGCCAAGCTCGCCTTCACAATCTTCCGCCCGATGTACCCTGTTCCCCCTACCACTAGAACTTTACCCTTCCCCATTTATGTTTTACTACCCCTCTTGTTTCTCTAATTGCTTCCTAAATATAACACACAACCCAACTTCAAGGTGTTGTATATATAAGGAAATGGGGATTTTATGCCTACCTGCGAAGTTATGTCGGTGTTGGCTGATGTGTTTGGTTTTCCCACCGAATTATCGCACTTGACTCGAAAATGCCACCAAACTTTAAAAAGCTACAAATCTAATTCTGAACTTTAATTTTTGACTAAAAAATACCACTCTGTCGTTAACTATAAATAACGCCATTTTGATGCGGCTATTAACCCAAAATGACGTCGTTTTGTTAGAGGAAAAATATTAAAATCTTACACCCGAAAGGTTTCAAACCTAAGACCTTTAACTACACGGGCTAAGCCTTATCTACTGAATCAACATAATTTATATAATGTTTTACCAGAAACATTATATATCTCAAACTACTTGAGATTAATGCAAATTATTTTATGAAATAAATAATAATATAAATAATAATATATAAAAATATAAAATATATTATTTACATATATAAAAATATATTAATTTTATATTTTATATATTATTACTAATATAAATATATTATTTAAAAAGCTCAAAATATTCATAAAATAATATATTTATATTGTTAATAATATATAAAATCCCCTAAACCTTAAATTATTCGCTCACAAACCCCTAAACCTTAAACTTAAACCTAAAAGTTTAGGTTTTAGGGTTTAGGATTTTTTATATATTAATTTTATGAATATTTTAGTTTTTTTTAAAATAATATAATTATAATATAAATAATATATATATAAATATAAAAACAACATATTTTTATTTAAACTATATAAACTTATCCATTTGATTCAGAAAAATTATTTTATAAAAAAATAATACTATAAATAATATAAAATATATTATTTATATATATCAATAAAATATATTATTTTATATATTATTTATAGTATAAATATATTAATTTTAAAAAACTAAAAATATTCATAAAAATAATATATTTATATTATAAATAATATATAAAATCTTCGAACCCTAAACTCTAAGCCTCAAATCCTAAAGTTTTAAGGTTTGAGGTTTGTGCTTTGTAGGGTTTTTTTTACATATTATGAATAATATAAATATATTATTATATTTATATTATTAATAATATATAAAATATAAAAATAATAAATACTTGTTTATTTATATATATTGAGAGATATATATAAATAATATTTTTATTTTTTATATATTAATACTATTTATAGTATTATTTATTTCTTAAAATAATTTAAATTAATCCCAACTAGTTTGAGATATAATATTTGTAGTAAACCTTATATAACATAATGTGGATTAAGTGGTTAAGGCTTAGTCCTTGTATTTAAAAGACTTGGGTTTGAAACCATCGTTTTGACTTAACGAGGACGTTAAGAATTAACGGCGGTGTGACATTTTCGAGTCAAAAATTAAAATTCAGTATTAAATTTATAGTTTTTAAAGTTCGGTGGTATTTTCGAGTAATAGACTATAATTTAGTGACATTTGGTGTAGTTTAAAAAAATGGTTCTTAAGTTATCCGACAATGAGACTGCAGTTGGTTTGGATAATCAACTAACAAGAGCGGGACCACTTTGAAACTTTGAAAAGCATACAAGAATTTTTTACAACCACATCTCCATTATTGTAAAATTAAAAGACCAAATTATACGAGATCAAAATCATTAATTTGACTTAAATATTTTATTAATTATTATTAAAAGAGTATCGTACTTGTTATTTTTTTTGAAAGCTAAGTTGATTACAAGTAGTATCTGTTCTACATATATTCTTAACCATTTGACAATGCATGTTCAATCACCCTGTTGCAGCTGCTGATGCTCAAACCCGTGACCTCTAGGAACAATAATCGTCCCCTTACCCACTGAGGTAAGTTGGTTCGTGTACGGTACTTGTTATTAAAACCCTATCATTTATTTATTTATCATGTTTTGTTTAATTAGTGGTGGTGGTGAATATGATGAGTTTTATTTATGTTATATGGGATATATTTGTTGAACATTGGGTTGGTGTGTTAGGTGCTGCATACTTGCAGAGTTTAATTCCGCCTTAAGTTCTCATTCATTAATACTTCCACAGCAATCAACACATGCTTTGACCAGAACTTCTGCCCTAACGTTTCAGTATCCATTCTGTAAGCTACATTTTCAAATTCAACATTATGATGCATGCATGATCTCAACCCCACCCTTCCATTTTTCTAATTTTAGTTTTATACAGAAAAAAGTTTCATTTATATCCATAATGTTTTACTATATTATTACTAATAATATTTTGGATTTTAATATAAAAAAATACGTGTCTTTAATTATTTATGTAAACTTAAATTAAAGATATATGATAATAAATTAAAGTCGTTCGTAAAAAAAGTTTATCGTCCATGCATAAAAAATAACCCTATAATATTGAATTCTTTTAAAATTTTATGTGCGAGATGCAACACTAAATTTTTCAAGCAAGGTTTGAATTTAGAATTATGGCATTGTGAATTAAATAAGTTGGATTTGAATGGTTGATACGTGAAAAAAATAGTGAATTTTGTATCCCTTTACAACGATTATTGTTTGTACTTTGGGCCATTTTAGTAGCATTATCTCATTTTCTTGCATATATTAATAGTTTTCCGTTTTATGGGCCTTGAGTTCCCCATTTATAAAAGGGAGTGATTGCAGATCCAGAGAGAGAGCCATTCACCAAGATGCAAAGGGGGAAATCCTACCTTCATCTTCTCCATTGAGGAGCAGTCGCCATTGTTGGATTTTCGGTGGAGCATCCATCGAGCTAGGCTATCGACGAAAACCTAGCCCTACTGCACCACACAATCCTGGCGAGATGTAGACCAATGAGATCCAATCCGATCACCACAATTTCTTCTTTTATTTTCTTTTAATTGATTCAATGTTTAGGTTTATTATGTCATTGATTCATACTCAACCATGAACTAATTAAATTGGCTTAGGTTATTGGGTTCTGATGTTGTGAACGAATGCTTTATCTTTGGCTTTAATCTATTTAGATGTTTATCCAATATAGTGTTCTTCAGTGTGATTCAAGTAGTTTAAAAATAAATGCTTGATGCATATCCATTTATTTAGGCTCGAGAGAGTCAGACTCACAAAATATCTTTATTGGATATATGTTTCCATTACTCGAGAGTTATTGAAAGCTAATTCACCTTAGACCTAAGTAAGAATTTCAGAGACTAAAAGGAGTACAGTTAATCGGTGAAGAACATTCCACGGTTCACACATGCATGTATTGTCGTGGCATGTTCTTCAATTGTGATGTTGTTACCGTCTGACTTGTCGTGGCAATTTCACACATTTAGATGCTTGATAGAGGTTTCGTTTATGCCTTCAATTTTTGTCTAACAGAAGACTCTATAGACAACATGCCACGAAAATACATGTTTGCGTGAACCGTAGAATGTTCTTCACCGATTAAGTATACACCTTTTACATCTCTCTTCTAATGGTCCTTTTATAGCCCGATCCTAGGAGGACGCATGTCCTTCATGTGAAATTGGCGTCAAAATATCGTACAAATATGTTATAATAGATAGTACAGCTGGTGCTCTTCGACCTTATAACACCCCAGTTTTGAGCCTAGGAGTTTGTAGGCTGATTAGACGATCCGGTGGACTAGAGTTAGAGATTCGAGATAAAAATCAGAATAAATATTTTTGAGTGAGAAAATATTTGGGAAAATATCTAAAAATAATTATTTAAAATATGAATATTATTGTTTAAGTCAATTTTGAAAAATGAAATTTGGAGATTGGACATTTTGGTTGGTGACCAAAATGTAAAGATTGAAAAACTATTTTTAGTGACTGTTTTGTAAAATGATCAAAACTTTGAATATTTAAGGAGCTATTTAACCTAAATATTTTTATCAGAATTTTCTCTCAATTATGATTATTTTAATGAGTTTTAATTAAGGATTAAAGAGATTAATAAAAGGTGAGTTGGTTATTTCTTAAAAACAACTTTTGACGTAACTTTCTTTCTCTCATGTTTTCTCTCAAAATTTCTTCAGCCAAACACCCTTTTTTTCATAAAATATTTTAGGTAATACTATTGATTTACTAATCTCTTGATTTCTAATGAATTCTTCAATCTTGTTTTCCCAAAACTCATTGTTTTTCCTTTGTTTTTCAAGAATAAAACATCCAATTGAGATGAAATTCATCCATTAGAGGTAATGTTCATTCTTCTCCTCTAATGATTGGTTCTTTATTGAAATTCCCAAGTTATTGGTCCTTTATATATGTTTTCTAATGGGTTTTAATGATTTAATTATGGAAAATTAGTTAAATCAAGGGTTAATTGGTGAGATTATGTGATTTTCAAATTGGATCTGATTTGCTGGATTATTAATTGATTTTAATCATGATTGTGATATTTTATAATGTTAATAAGTTGTTTTAACATTGCAATCCCGAAGTTAGGTGAATCTCTAATTTCCTAGGTTGCTAGTTATGTGTTTTTGAGGATTTGTGGAGGTTTAATGAATGCTGGAGGTATAAGGTTGATGTTAAGTTGTTTTTGGATGTTAATTGAAGGTAATTGATGGATTAAATCGTTAGGTTTTGGCTGAGTTAAGTTTAGAAGATGTTTGATGTTAGTTCTGGTTGTTTTGGAGAGGTTTCGACTAGTGTTTGAAAAGGATTGTTGTGAATTGATGTTGTTGGGTTTGTGAATGCATTTTGATGCATTGAATCCTCTCTTTTCTGTGTGATAAAATCTGGGAAGGTTGATCCTCAAGCTTGTGGCACCGTTTCAAAAGCTTTGGGGGAGTGATTCGCATCGACGAACGAGGCTTTACGTTGTTGGTGAGTGAGAACGTGGTTTACAGTGTTAAAATAGGTTAAAGGTTGTTTTGGGAGTTTGAACTTAAGCTTGAAACACTAGTTTAAACTCGGAAGTAAGTATATTGAGATTTCTCCCTCGGCCGTGCTATGATGAAAATTAGTTTTATGCACTTGTTTTCGAATTACACGGTACCTATTGTTTATGCATGATTTGAGTATGATATATACTGGTTTTTGATCATATACTGATGATGAATGCATTGGTAAATTATCCATGTAAGTATGGTTTATACTTGTGAATGCATTGTTTAATGCATTGGAAATGTTTTGCTTAAATGCATATGAAAACAATGAGGTACATGGTTATAATGAATTATATTGGCAAGTGATGTGGTTTAAAATGTTATCGGATATAGTTGGCCGGTCATAGGATTGATAGTGCACTATAAATAAGTCGCCTCGGGTGTTGAGAGGTTTATGTGTACTGAATACTCCGCCACGAGTACCTTAATGGTCGATGGGTTATATGATACCAAAAACTTTCATTAGTGGATTATGCGTCTAACCGATGATTGAGGTTGTGATTGTACCCGATTGTGAATATACCTTTATTTCGGTTGAGATGGCATGAAGTGTTGAGAGGATACTTGTTGAATCTGTGTATCCAATGTAATATTTTGGAAAGTGGAATTGGTTTATGATCACTTGAAAGCCAATATTGTTGTTAATGTATCATGTTGATGGATTATGATGTTGGTTTATACATGTTTTCTCTTTAAAACTTGCATATGGGTTGTTATGCATGTAAAGCTTAAATTGAGGGTTAGCAAATGAGATTTTACTGTTGATGCATGATACATGTAGCATATGGTTTTAATATGTTGGTTTTTGGAAGTGTTAAGTGCATGGTTTTCAAAGGAATGGTGTTTAAATGATATTTCATATGATTATTGAAATGGAGTTTACAATGTGGTTTTGGAAAATGGTTTTAAAATGCATTGATGGTGTGTTTGTTAGAGCGTTCCTCACTAATCCTAGTGTGCTTACGCTCTCTTTGTCCATCAATACAGGGAATTAAGAATTGGAGGCAGTGAGCAAGAGAGGGAAAATCCAAGGACTTCGACTATTTGAAAGTATGATTTCAAACTAGACTAGTAGTAATAAAGGCAATGGGGTTCTCTGTTGTTTTGGGAGGGTTTTTGTTAAACTCCCTATTTGAGCAAGTTTATATTGCTATTTTGGGTTTGTAAATGGCCTTTTTGTATTTGGTTATTGCTTGGGTTTATGTTTGGTATGTCGGTTGGCCTGGTTTCTTAGGAAGCATGCCTATATTCTTTGATTGTAGTATTCTATCTTTTGATCATGTTTCCTTGATGTTTTGGCATGGTTTGATCCTTAGAATAGTTGTGTTTATGTTTTTGGCATGTTAAAGCATGTTTGAATCCTTGAAAGCTTGAAAAACCAGCAAAATTATACATTACAGGTTTGGGTGTATCGATACACGGGAAGGTGTATCGAGACAGATAAGTGTATTTTGGCTGGGCATATCGATACGTGGGAAGGTGTATCGATACATGTAAGTGTATTTTGGCCTGAGTATCGGTACGGGTAGAGGTGTATCGATATGGTTTTGAGCTACTGGAATTATGATAAAATTGGTTTGTAACTCGTGTATCGATACGCCTATTTGTACACTTTGGGACCGTATCTATATGCCTAGTTGTTATGTATATTATTATTGATTTTAAAAGTTTAGATTCTTCCGTTTGGTCCCTAATTGTTATGCATGCAATTAAATGAGTTCGTATGGTCCTTTAGAGCTGAAATTTGACAAGTGAGCATGAAACCTGACTAATTAAAGCTCGATAACCTTAAATTTAACCAAGTCCCCATAATTTTCTAGAAATTACATTTTGGTCCCTAAAGTGCTACGTTTACAATTGAGTGCCTTATTGTTGTCTGTTTTGTACGAGATTTGAACCACTGCTTGCATGAACACCATATGATCTATATTGCATCTAGACAAGATAAAAGGAAAAATGGACCATTTTTCAAGTTAGTTCTTCCGGGTTTGCTTCGGCGAACCCAATGTGATCCTCTTGATTTGGTCTAGCGTCTAAGCCGGGTCAAGGGGGTTAAATTTGTTGGTATCAGAGCTAGGTTTGCGATATTTGGGGTGAAGTTTGTGATAATTGGGATGTAGTTAATGGTTGATTGCTATTGTTTGCTATGCACGATGATTGTTATATGCACGTTGGTTGCTATATGCCATGTTGGGGGATATTTTGGGGACACATTTCCTTATTACTACAGTCAGAAATGTTTTTGATTTGAAATGGAAGTCTTGGATTCTTGCTTGAAGCTGGCCTGATTATTTTGTTTTGATGTAATTATCATGCCTTAGTTATATTAGCACGATAGGACCGAGAGGAGAAATGAGAGCTAGCACGAGTGCTGTTGCCGTTGAGCAGGGAAATCGGGAGGATGTTGTACCTCATAGGGTTTTTTGCTTAATCCTCTCGAGGGAGTGGAACAAGTACCACATATGCCAGTTGGGCCAGGGTTGGGTGATATGACGCCTTTGATATAGGCAATGAATAGAGCTTTTCAAGCTACCGTTGCTGGAGTGCATGTACATGTACCAGCTGTTGGACAAACGAGGTTGCTGTTGGAGAGCCTGCGAAGTCTGAAAGGAGTTGAGTTCAAAGGGTCGGCACCTGAAGCATCCGAGGGGTGGATGGCTTGCTAGTACTGATCAGATTTTGGATCAAGTGGGGTGTAGTGATGCCCGTAAGCTGGGATGTGATGTATCTATGTTGCAGGGAGATGCATATAGTTTGTGGACAACTGTAATCACGGGTATGGAACCCGATGATGTAACCCGAGAGTTCTTTCGAGCTGCCTTTAAGAGGAAGTATTTGGGAGTTAGATACTTGGATGAGAAGAAACGCGAGTTCATGGCCTTGGTTCAGGGCACTCTGTTTGTGGCAGTGTATCAGGTACAATTTGTTCAGTTGAGTTAGTATGCTCCTGAACTGGTACTAGATGAGAGACAATGCTATGATCGATTCTGTTACGTATTGGTACAGAATGTAAAGGCCTATATGTTGGCTTCTGATTATGCTGATTTCGACGTGTTGGTGACAAGGGGCGAGGAGTTTTAAGCAGAACTTGAGTTTATTTGTTCGAATGGGAGGTTCTGGCTCTGGCAAGAGAGTTGTGGATTCTAGTTCTGGTGGTGGTCAGTATAAGAGGCATCGTGATAAGTGGTATCTCCCTAATTTGAGGTGTGGTGGAGGTAGTGCTGGGCGAGGTTCATAGGGTCATGGTACCTAGGTTAGAGAAGTATTTGATACATGTTGAGTATGTGGACCGCGTGATCATTTGAGGTGAGACTATTCGCGTTTGACTCCTGATGGACAGACTCCAATGGTTGTAGTTGCTAATTCTTGTTAGAGTTGTGGTTGAGCGATATTTTGAAACGGTTGTTGCGAGGAAGCAGTATAGGAGATGTCCTTTGACGTTCAAGGTCATGTGTTTATGGTCGATTTGATGGAGTTGCTGTATTATGGTTTTCATGTAATCTTAGGCATGGATTGGTTGTCAGAGCATAGTGTAACCCCCTTAGCCCGGTCTAGGCATTTGACTCGAACTAAGAGAATTACACGGGGAAAACCGAAGTCAACTCGTTAAAGTCAAGCCTAATTAGCAACCCTTTTTTTCTTTTAACTTGTCTAGATGCACAATTAAATCCTATAGTGTTTACTCGCACAACGAATATATTTCCGATTAAACCGAACATCAACTCTTCATTCATTTGCAACAATCCGATTAAGGTCAAATCAAAAAATTATTGTTACCAACCTTTAATTAGGTTCAATACGTGCTTGCAGGTGAAATATCAACATCATACGATCATTCAATCATCCATAATTGCAAATCATACAAACATGGACTAAAATGTAAACATTCAAAATTGACAGATTATGCCATTTTAACTAACTTAACGACCCTGTTTCGAAACAGTCACCCCCTGTTCCGAAACCATGCATTCCAGTAGCATTTGGTCTCGAAACGACCCTTACCCATTTCGGAACCAAATCCCCAAATTGATCTCCCCTGCATTCAGACAACACAGAGCCGTATCGAAACGACCTCGAGTTTCGACACGGGAGCAAAATATAACTAGAGGTCTCGAAATGGTCTAGTAGTGTTCTGAAACATTAAGGCCAAATATGCAAGCTATATCGAAACAACTGCTACTGTTTTGAAACACTTGCCAGAACTACACTAAAACAACAACAATTAAGCATCTTAAACCACACCATATGGCCACCAATCATCATGCAAACATACGTAAACATCAACCACATTTTTATCCAACACATAGGCATCATCAAAGGCATCTATCATCACGAATTGCAAAACATGACTACTCTAGAGGCATGCAGCCTATAAGCAATCCACATAGAGCATCAAAATCCACAAAACAAAGCATATCAACAAATAAAGGCCCATTACATGTCTCAAAAGGCAAAACACACTTGTCAAACCAGGGAGTTTAAACAATCATCTCCCAAATACCGAGGTATCCTCCCCATTGCTATTTCTACCTTATTAAAAGTGTCAAAACCCATACTTGTAAATCGAGTGTCGTCTTGGGTGAAATTCATTGCTAATTTCCTGCCAATGAGCTCACTAATCTGCATTGCTGGAAAGGAGAGCGTAATCATATTTTCTTAGTGAGGGAAAGCTCAATTTAAACAACAACAATGCAGTTTTTTCAAAACAATGTTTCCTTTAAAACATAAGCACATCATGCTCAACTTCCTCATTCTTTTAAAACCACATTTAAAGCATCATTTATAAACCACATGTATCATTTCCTCATGCATATCTCAATGCAACCAAACCAAAACTTCACATGCTTAAATCTCATAAAGCATAATCGTCATGTATAAAAGTCTTTATACAAAAGCATTTCAAAAACAATGATACATGTTCAACTCATATATTGATATTTCAATTAAACCGAATAGAATCTACCCCTATCCATTAATGATCGGATATACGGACACACTTGACGGAATCAACCCCCGCCAAGCCCTTGATAGAATCAACCCCTATCAAGTCACATGATGAAATCAACCCTCACCATAATCTCACTTCAGTCGGGATGCCACTACCCGCATTGCCCATGGTGATAGAATCTACCCCTATCACTCGCAACACAATAGGATCTACCCCTATTGTGTAACCGAAGAATTTATCACACGCGCGGATTTTATGTATTATAGTGCACTTTACATCATATTGGTCGACCAACATATCTGATAATAGAAATCTCACCACTAAGCCAATATATCATTAAAATCCATGTTAACTCACTGCTTTCAATGCATTAATAAAATCACCACATATCCCATCTTAAAACATGCTTCAAATATAGCATAATATTTCATCAAGAATATAACCTCTTGAAACATAACCAAATCATTTCATGGGATATAAGTCAGCAAAACCATGCTTATAAAACATGCATAACAATGAGTAACAAAATATAAATCCAAAACATGAGCATGATAATCCACATGGACTTTAAACCAAAAACCGAGAGCTTTAGTAACCATACTTACTTCCGAGAATAGCTAAGCGTTTCAAGCTTACACTAACCTCCAAAAACCTTGTTTCCAAGCTTCCGAAACTCCAAAAAGGTTCCCTCCAATGATCAAGCAATGTCTTGCTATGCTTCTAACCAAGGGAAAAAAGAGGATTAATGCACACTCTTGCATCAAAACCTCCAGCAACACAAACTCCCACTCAACTCCAATATTCGCCAAGTAATTAACAACCGATACAACCCGAAAACATCAGCAAAACCACTCTAAACCGTTCCCAATCATTACCCAACAAAAGAAACCATCAATCTTCATCCATTTACAACCTAAAACACTTCCCCAATCTCTATAAACCTCCAGCTATCAAGAAATCACAACAACAACCCCTAAAACTCAAGATTTCAACACTAACATCTAGCAATCTAACTAGTTTCGGGATTACTCAACAAAATCTATCAAGTTAACATTATTAACCACTAACAACATGTTAATAATCAATCATTAACTCAGAAATTAACATCAAATCCAAAGATCTACCATAAATCTTCAAGAAACCTCAATTAAACATGATTTCATCAATTAATATATAAAAACCCATTAAAAACAATATGTAAAAGACTAAATACTTGAGAATTTCAGTAAAGAACATGTCATTAGAGGAGAAGAACGAACCTACCTCTAATGATTAGCGCTTCCTCCATTTTTGAAAAGAAACCAAAAGGAAACCAAAGAGAAAATAGTAGACTCAACAGGAAATCAATAGAAAATAGATAAGTCTTTAAAATTAAAATCAAATTTAGAGTTTACCTTGAAAATATTGTTGTTTGGGTGAAGGAAACTTGAGAGAAAATGAGAGAAGAAAACTATTGTCAAATGAAAATGAGTAACCGTCTCTACAAATTCCCTCCATCCTTTTTTTATTATAATAATTTAATTAAAATTGTAAAATAGGAGGAAAAATCTCTATTAGCCCTTGGTATTGCTCCTTAAAGATTCAAAGCATTAGCCTTTTATGTTTTTACCCTTAAATCAAACTTTACCATTTTTACATTTTAGTCACTAAACCAAAATGTCCAATTTCCAAAATTGTTTTCTTTAAATTACCTTGACCAAAATTAATCATATATATAATTATGATTTTATGAAATTTTCTCATATATTTATCCGACCAAAACCTTTTGATTTAATCATTTCTCGAAACTAGACTAGACCTCTAAACTGGTTCGAACCGAACCGCCTTACCAAACCCGGCTAACACCTAGGCCCAAAACTGGGGCGTTACACATATGGCTGAAGCTCACTTACGATTACGAAGTGTATGTTGTGGATGAAAATGCTAATTTCTTGTCGTATGTTGTTTTAGCTCTAGAAGCGAGTCATTTGTTGGATTCTCGGTGTCGGGCATTCTTGGCCTATGTTATGAATCTGAGATCAAAGAAGGTGCAAGTTCAGGACATCCACACGGTATGTGAGTTTTTGGGTTTTTTTTAGAGAAGTTACTGGGTTTGCCACCGGATGGAGAGGTTTAGTTTACCATTGAGTTGTGCGCGAATACAACTCCGATGTCTGTTGCTCCGCATTATATGGCACCGAAGAAGTTGAAAGATTTAAAGACGCAACTTCAAGAGTTGCTAGATCGAGGGTTTATTAGGACTAGTGTTTCACCGTGGGGTGCGCCGATGTTGTTTGTAAAGAAGAAGAATGACACGATGCGGATGTGCATTGACTATCGACAACTGAACAAGTTGACGATTAAGAATAAGTATCATTTACCGCATATTGATGATTTGTTAGATAACGTGTTTTAGTGTTTCAATGTTTTCTAAGATTGATTTGAGGTCTGGGTATTATTAGTTGAAGGTAAAGGATGAGAATGTGCCTAAAAATTCTTTTCATACGAGGTACGAGCATTATGAGTTCTTAGTGATGCCGTTTGGTTTGACCAATACACTGACTGCATTTATGGATATGATGAACTGAGGTTTTCATGAGTTTTTAGATTAGTTTGTAGTTGTGTTTATTGATGATATCCTTGTGTACCCTCGTACCGGGGAGGATCATGATAGACATTTGCGGATTATGCTTCAGGCACAGTTGGATCATCAGTTGTATGCTAAGTTGAGCAAGTGTGGGTTTTGGCTTAAGGGGGTTGTTTTTCTTGGGCATGATGTGTCAACTGAAGGGATTTGGGTTGATCCGCGCAAGGTTGAGGCGGTGATAGTTTGGAAGTCACCTAAGTCTGTGCTGGCGGTTCAAAGTTTCCTTGGGTTGGCTGGTTATTACTATAGGTTTGTGGATGGTTTTTCGAGGATTGCTGCTCCATTGACCAAGTTGTTGCAGAAGGACATCTGTTTTGAGTGGATGGAGGATAGACAATGCACTTTTGAAAAGTTGAAGAAGACATTGAAGCGAGCTCCAATCTTGATTCAACTTGAGTCAGGTAAGGCGTTGACAAAGAAGGATTCATTTTGGGTGATTGTTGATCGGTTTACGAAGTGTGCGCATTTTGTACCGGTGCATACGACATATACTTTGGATAAGTTGGCGGATTTGTATATTGCCGAGATTTTGCGTTTGCACGGGGTGCCTAAGTCCATAGTTTCGAATAGAGATCCAGGATCTACAGCAAGGTTTTGGGCGTGCTTGCATCGGGCTTTGAGTACACGGATGAATTTCAGTACTTCGTATCATCCTCAGACGGATTGTCGGTTTCAACGCGTGATCCCGGTCTTGGAGGATATGTTGAGATGTCGTATCATTAAGTTCCAAGGAACTTGGGAGAAACAATTGCCTTTGGTGGAGTTTTCCTTTAACAATAGTTATTAGGCTAGTATTCAAATGGCACCGTATGTGGCCTTGTATGGTAGAAAGTGTCGTACACCTTTGTGTTTGGCTGACCCTAGAGAAAAGTATGTTTCTTTGCCAGATGTGTTGAAAGGTAAGAATGAGAAGGTGAAGCTCATTTGTGATTTCTTGAAAGCGGCCTCGGATCGTAAGAAATCCTACGCAGATTTGAAGCGTAGAGTGTTTGGGTATGCGGTTGGTGATCATGTGTTCTTGAAAGTGTCGCCTTGGAAGAAAGTGATGCAATTCAGACGTAAGGGCAAGCTTAGTTCGATGTTTACTGGGCCGTATGAGGTTGAGGAATGTGTGGGTCCTATAGCCTATCGTTTGAGGATGCCTCCTGAGTTGGAGAAGATTCATGATGTATTTCATGTGTCGGTGTTCCGGAGGTATCTGTTGGATCTGTCGCGTGTGATGTCGGTGGAGGTATTGAGTTACGATCATATATATCTTATGATGAGGAACCTGTACAGATTCTTGATTCTGGAAACAAGGTTCTTCGTGAAAAAACAAGTGAGCTTGTCAAGTTGTTGTGGCGACATCAGGGAGTTAAGGAGGCCACGTGGGAGAGTAAGACAGACATGTTAAAATAGTTTTCGCAATTGTTTCCTTCTGATAAATTTTGAGAATGAAATTTCCTAAGTGGGGGAGAGTTGTAACACCCCATTTTTGGGCCTAGGAGTTTGTAGGATGATTAGACGATCCGATGGATCGGAGTTAGAGATTAAAGTCGGATTCTAGATAAAAATGGGAATAAATATTTTTTAGTGTGAAAATATTTGGGAAAAATATCTAAAAATCATTATTTTAAATATGAATATTATTGGTAAAGTCAATTTTGAAAAATGAAATTTGGAAATTGGACATTTTTGTTGGTGACCAAAATGTAATGATTGAAAAACTACTTTTAGTGACTGTTTTGTAAAAGGATCAAAACTTTGAATCTTTACGGAGATATTTAACCTAAATCTTTTTATAATAATTTTCTCTGAATTAGGATTATTTTAATGAGTTTTAATTAAGGATTAAAGTGATTTAATAAAAGGTGAGGTGGTTATTTCTTAAAATTAACTTTTGATGTAACTTTCTTTCTCTCGAGTTTTCTCTCAAAATTCCTTTAGCCAAAAACTCTCTTTTTCATAAAAGATTTCAGATAATACCCTTGATTTACTAATCTCTTGATTTCTAAAGGATTCTTCAATCTTGTTTTCCAATTCACATTGTTTTTCCTTTGTTTTCAAGAGTAAAACATCCAATTGAGAGGAAATTCATCCATTAGAGGTAAGGTTCATTCTTCTCCTCTAAGGATTGGTTCTTTATTGAAATTCCTTAGTTATTAGTCCTTTATACATGTTTTCTAATGGGTTTTAATGATTTAATTATGGAAAATTGGTTAAATCAAGGGTTAATTGGTGAGATTATGTGATTTTCGATTTGGATCTATTTTTTGGAGTTCTTGATTGATTTTAGTCATGATTATGATGTTTTATAATGTTAATAAGTTGGTTTTAACATTGGAATCTCGAAGCTAGGTGAATCTCTAATTTCCTAGGTTGCTAGTTATGTGTTTTTGAGGAGTTGTGGAGGTTTAATGAATGCTGGAGATATAAGGTTGATGTTACTTTGTTTTTGGATGTTAATTCAAGGTAATTTATGGATTAAATCGTTAAGTTTTATCTGGGTTAAGTTTGGAAGATGTTTGATGTTAGTTTCGGTTGTTTTGGAGAGGTTTCGGCTAGTGTTTAAAGATGATTGTTTTGAATTGATGTTGCTTGGTTTGTGAATGCTTTTTGATGCATTGAATCCTCTATTTTTGTTTGGTAAAATCATGGAGGTTGATCCTCAAGCTTGTGGCACCGTTACAGAAGCTTTGGAGGAGTGATTCGCATCGGCTAACGAGGCTTTGTGTTGTCGGTGAGTGAGAATGTGGTTTACAATATTGAAATGGGTTAAAGGTTGTTTTGGGAGTTTAAAATTAAGCTTGAAATTCTTGTTTAAACTCGAAAGTAAGTATATTGAGATTTCTCCCTCGGTCGTGCTATGGTAAAAATTTGTTTTATGCACTTGTTTTCGAATTACATGGTACCTACTATTTATGCATGATTTGAGTATAATATATATTGGTTTTTGATTATATATTGATGATGCATGCTTTGGTAAATGATCCATGGAAGTATGGTTTATACTTGTGAATGCATGGTTTAATGAATTGGAAATGTTTTGTTTAAATGCATATGAAAACAACGAGTTACATGATTCTGATGAATTATATTAGCAAACGATGTGGTTTAAAATGCATATGAAAACAATGAGGTACATGCTTCTTGGCAGGTTCAACTGGCGGTGTTACTGGCTTAGCTTTGGGTGTCTTGGCAAGGTTTTCCTCTAGTTCAGTTGAGGAATCGATGCTGGAAAATTCAACTTGCATCAGGGACATAGGAACCGTGGCATTAAACTTTGAACTAGCAGAACTGGCTGGACTGGCTGGCACAGTCGGACTGGCTGGAATGTCTGGCATGGCATCGTCATTGGCAGAGGACTCGACATGGAAAAGTGGGAATGCTGGCACAACTTCAGGGGATTGTTTGACAAGCACCTCCCTGATAATAGCATCCATTTTCTTTGTATAGTGTCTCATCTTAGCGTTAAGGTCCTCAGTTGCCTCCAGCTTTTGGAGAATAAGCTCATGGCGATGGTGAACTTGGGACAACACTACCAACGAACTGGTTGGCATGTTCTTTGGCACTTTTCTTAGCTTCGCCTTTGGCTTTGGTTTTGGCGTGGTAGTTTTGGCTTCCCCCTTGCCCTTCTCCTTTGGCTCAAAAGCTGTGAGGATAACCTCTTTGTGAAATTATTGATTGCACAATGAAAGGGAATATTTTACCATGGTGGTTTTAAACAACCACCTTAGAAAACCAAAAAATCTCTTTGTTGTCAAGGCATAGTCATCCTCATCTTGTTCTAGAATCTTCATGAAATCTTCAATTTTGAGCCGCAACATCTCTAGCTTTGTTATTACGACAAAATTTTCCTGCTTCAGTTCTTCATTCTCAGTCATTTGGCATCCACTTTTCCTTCCAGCAACAAGCCATTTGAGCACACCTTGCTTCATGAAATCAGTCCCGACCAGAATCGATATTCTTTGTCGCTCAATTGCTTTCCCATCACACTTTTGTTTTATGGATTCAGCTTTCATTCCTTGGCAATTCAATGCCAGGTTCTAATCAAAAATGGATTCCATTGGCTCAACTGCGTGGTATTCAATTTTAGCTGTACATTTAAGAGCGTTAAAATTGTCAACAGTAATACCTTCTTGTCTTACCAACCTAGGGTTGGCAAATGGTGGCTCCACCGGTTTTGTCGCGGTGGTGTTGGAATCTGACTGTTGTCTGGCATCGAATAGCGGCCCAACATCAGATAGTGGTCTGGCATCATCAGCATGATGCCTCTTCTTTCTCTATATCCATGGGTTTACCTGCTGGCGTTGATTTCTCTTCCTGGCAAATAATCGGTTGCAATTGCATGTGTTTCAATATCGACTTGTTTGCCACTCCAGGGAGCAACAACTTGGCATTGTTCTTTCCCTTTTTGCCAAGCATCCTCTGTATCACTTGACACAGTGTTCAAGATGTTCAAAATCAAATTTTTGTGATTTTCATTTTTTCTTCTCGTTTCTTCAATCTCTTGCCGGTGAGCATCCATCCTAGCTTGCATAGCCTCCACGGAGTGTAAGTTCTCTTGCCAAGACATGTAACACCCCAATTTTGAGGCTAGATGTTGCAGTTATGGATTTTGATATTCGATGAGCTAGTTGATTTTTGGGGTTAGACCAGGGAAAACCTTCTTCGAGTATTCCTAAAAATTTGGGAATAATTTCTAAAATTACTATTTATTATGTATAAGCATTTTGCAAAAACAATTTTGGAAAATTAATTCTAAAAGGTTGAGATTTCGGTCTAGTGACTAAATCACAAGTTTTCAAAAGTTGGTGGCCATTTTGTAAAATCATCCAAAAATGTGGTTCTAGTTTTAATTAAACCCAAACCTATTTTAAAAGGGTTTTAAAACAAAAAGAATGGCTTTTGAATCAGCCTCATTTCTATTTTCACGTTAGTTTCTTAAAACCAAGCCACCATTGAAGCATTTTCAATCCAAGGGATTACCCATCAAGGTTTTGGGAGGTAAACTTTATTTCATCTTGCCTTTCTTTAATTGAACTTGTTTTTATTAGTCTTCTATCAAAATCAAATGGTTACCTCTTTTGATTTAAAAGTTCAAAGTTTGAAATAAAATAGGTTTTTGGAAGATTTTCGTTCAAATGGCTTAGGCTGGTTTTGGAATGTTTTTAAATGGTGTTTTGGTGTTTAAATGATGTTTATATGAAGGAAGGATCATAAGGAAACTGAAACTTGAAGTTTGAGTGGAGTTTGGTATAAAAATTCTTGAGGTTAAGCTTGATTTAGGGTTTTTAATGGCAGTAGTGAATTTAGCATGTTTAAGTTGCTGATTTTGATGTTAATAGATGAGTTTTTTATGGTGGAAAGGATGAGTAATGGATGGGTTTGCGTTTTGGACGTTTTGGAAGTGATTTTGATGATTTTTGGTATTGGATTGTTGGGTAATTGAGAGTATTTGTTGGATTTTAGTGTTGCTGCAAGTTTGGAAGCTTATTTGGGTGTTAATACTCTGTTTAACTTATTTGGCAGTAGTGAATTTAAATGTTTTAAAGCATTTGGAAATGTTCAAAGATGATTTTGGGGGTTTAGTTTGGGCATGATAAGCCAATCTAAACTTAAGAGTAAGTTGCGTTACATTTCACCATGTTTTTGATATTGTGATGTGCTATAAAATTTCGGTAAGACTCGTGATTGTTTTGCCTATTATTTATCCTACCTTTATTGCCTATTTTATGTTGTGAGCATGCTTATGTTGTTGTCGTAAGATTGAAAGATATATGTGTTGGTAAAGGCATGCTTGGTATGGAAATGTTGGTAAGAGTAAGATGTGGTAAGATGGACTTGATAGCCATGTAAGTTTGGTAAGTTTGACCCTTGTTAGAATATTGGCATAAGTTAAAATCTTTATCGGATATAGTTGATCGATCAACTAGGATTAATGTGCACATGTAAGACTTGTAAGACAAAACTCGCATGTGTAAGACAAAATTCCTACGTGTAAGAAAATTCGGCCGTGTCAGACAAATTCGTACGTGTAAGATTAGCTTGGGCGCGATGATCGAGTTTACTCTCATCGACGTCCTGTAAGACTTGTAAGATTGTAAGAAATCCATATATCTGGGTATTGTTGTTAATTATGTCAATATGTTACTCTTATCCTTTGTAAGGCTTTGCTATATTATGGTATGTCGGGTTAAGGTTTGGTAAGGCCTTGTAAGAGTAAGTTGTTCTTTTGTAAGAATGATTGTATGTTAAGATGATCTTGTTGGTTAGTATGTTGTTGTAAGATGATGTATGCACATTTTGGTTTTGGTTTTCAAAGCTTTAATTGGTTTTAAAACTTCATTGTTGTTGTTGGTTTTGAGCTCCGCTCACTAAGCTTAAATGCTTACGCTCTCTTTTCCCAAGAATGTAGATCGTTAGAGTTTCGGGCAGCAAGCAAGCAAGGGAAGCGAGGCCTTTTTCCATTTTGGCTCAAGTATGAGTTTTTAAGTTTGTAAGAATACTAATAGCAATGGGGATGCTATGTTTTATGTTTGGAGACTTGATGTTTTGATGATGTTTGGTTTGAGACTAGTTTTTTATGACCCTATTATGTTGTGTGAAGTTTGGTTTCGTTGTTTTAATGTATATCTTGTTGTTTGACCTTTTATGAAAATGTGGATCATCATATGTTTCGTTCTTGTTTAATCATAGTTTGGATATGCTCTTGTTTGATGTTGTTAAGCCCCTTTGCTTGCGAAATGTACGTTATGTGGATCTTTTGTTGTATGTGTGTTGTTGGGTCGACTTTAGTAAGCTTGGAGGTGCCCAAAAAGTGTTTTAGAGCTAATCTGCAGGCAAGTGTTTAGAAACAGGCACCAACGTTTCGGAACGCCCTTGCATTTTTACCTTGGCGTTGCAAAACAAGCTTCCTTGTTCTGAAACGTTTGCTCTCTGGAAAATCCTGGTTAAGACCTGTTCCGAAATAGGCTCTTGGGTTTAGAAACGGTGGTCGTTATTTTCGGTTAGAGGCATCTTCTATGTTTGTTTTTCTTGCGTTTTGGTCCTCGGTTGATGTGTTATCAATCAGAAGTGTTCGGGTTGTTGTTTTGAGCTGCATTTCATCATGTGAGCATGAAATTGACTTAATCTCAAAGTTGTAACCTTAATTTCATATTAGGTCCCTATTTATGCTAGATTTACATTTTGGTCCTTGTATGCTTGTTTTTCTGTTCGAAGTTTGTTTCTTCGTGTTTTTATCCGCTGCGTGTTATCCTCGGCTAAGTTTTTATAAGTGCATCTAGAAAAGATAAATTTTAAAAGCTTGTTCCTCTTTTAAGGTGGGTAACTGGAGGAAAACCTTCGGGTTTTTCATCGGGTAGCCCCGTGTGACCACCTTGGGCCGGTCTGGTGGCTAGGCCGGGCCGAGGGGGTTATATTTGGTGGTATTAGAGCCAGGTTATGCATCTTTCGGGAAGGTAAGTGAGGTAAGTTGATGTGTTTGCGTGATTGTTGGGTGGTTTATCCATTGGTTGCCTTGTACGGTGGTTGTTTTGCCATGATTGGTTGATAGCATGATATGTTGCTATGTTGTTATTGTTGGTTAGAAGTTTGTTAAGCAACCCATTGCTAGGTATTATTGTAAGAAAATGGTTTTGGATAAATACTTGAGCAATTTGGACCCTTTCTCTTACTGACCCAAATCTTTATGCGTTATTGTTGTTGTGGTTGTTAGATTGCTTTTGTCTGTTGACATGGTGAGACCCCAAGGCAGGCCTAGAGTGGTTCGTCAAGAACTACGTGCTACAGCTCAGGCTGTTGAGGATCCTGTTGAGGATCATGTCGAGGCTCATGCTGAGGAGCCCGTTGTTGAGGAGGGGTTGCCATCATAACCGCCTAGAGAAGGCGAGGCCGGAGTTGAGGGAGTAGTACCACCAGTTGGCCTGGGTTAGGCTGGGATTAATTTAGCTCAGTTAGTTCAGACTACTACTGGTGTCTTTCAGGCAGCTGTGACCGGTATGCGAGCTGTTGCACCACCTCAGGGTGCGAGGACTAGTTTTCCCCTAGAGAGACTCCATAGTCTGGGCGGAGTTGAGTTTCGTGGATTGTCGCCTGAGCGGTCAGAGGCGTGGCTAGAGAGTACGACGCGTATATTAGGTCAGATGGAGTGCTCAGACACCAAGAAGCTTGGTTGTATCGTTTCTTTGCTTCAGGGAGATGTGTATGTCTAGTGGAGTACGACTACATCTAGTATGCCTGAGGGTGAGATCACTTGGGAGTTCTTCAGATCTGCCTTCTATAAGAAATACTTGGGTCTACGGTTCTTGGATAAGAAGAAGAGGGAGTGTATGGCTCTCGTTCAAGGCAGTATGTCCGTATATGATTATGAGATACAGTTTGTATGGCTAAGTCAGTATGCACCTGAGTTAGTGCCTAATGAGAAGGAAATATGTGAGCGCTTCCGTTATGGATTGGTAAAGGATGTGAAAACATACATGTTAGCTTCCGACTACGTGGATTTTGATGTTTTGGTCAGCCGAGCCAAATACATCGAGCAAAACTTCGGTTTGTATACTCGTGCTAGTGGTTCTAGCTCAGGGAAGAGGCACAACCAGTGGGACAGAGGTGATGCCAAGAGGGACAAGGATAATAGGCATCACTATGATCTTTGGCGTGGGGTGGTAACCCAGGTCGTGGCCATTAGGGCCAAAGAGTTGTTGCTCGTACTCCAGAGTGTGCTAGTTGCAGGAGGCATCATGCGAGTGAGTGTTGGGTTGTGCCTGGTACATACTGGAACTATGGATCTCGTGATCATATGAGACGTAACTGTCCTCAGCCGGTTAGGGCAGTTAATCATCAGAGAGGCCGTGTGCGCGGTCGAGGTAACTTCTAGCCGAGAATTGAGGCTCCGAGGAACGTAGCTCATGTTGTTGCAGTCCAGCCAGAGGGCGGTGGACCAGCTAGGGTGTATGTGCAGAGAGAGGCTGGGAACGACATATATGTTATTGCAGGTAATTTCATGTTACAGTCTATGTCATTGCTTTCCTTGATTGATTCTGGTTCTACACATTCATATATTTTGAGTGAACATGCGAAATTGTTGGACATCCCTGTTGAGATACTAGATGTATGAATGCATGTGAGTAGCTCTTTTGGTGAGACTGTTGTAGTTAGACGGATGTATAAGAGGTGTCCTTTGATGATTCAAGGTCATGTATTTCCGGTTGATATGATGGAGCTACCGTTATATGGTTTTGATGTTATTATGGGTATGGATTGACTTGTCGAACATAGAGCTAGGTTGGACTCTGAGACAAAAAGGATTACATTGAAGCTTGCAGATGACTATGAGGTAGTTGTAGTAGGCGAGAACATTAAGTTCTTGTCGTATGTCGTTTCAGCTCTAGAGGCTCAAAGGTTAATGAACTTTGGTTGTTAAGCATATTTAGCCTATGTGATGTATCCTAACATGAGTGAGGTCAGACCAAAGGACATTAGGACAATTTGTGATTTTCCAGAGGTATTTTCGGAAGAATTGCCTGGTTTGCCTCCTGATAGAGAGGTAGAGTTTGTTATTGAGACTATCTCTGACTCCGCTCCTGTGTCGATTGCTCCGTATCGTATGGCTCCAAAAGAACTGAAGGAGTTGAAGAATCAGCTTTAGGAGTTGTTAGACCGTGGTTTCATTAGGCCCAATATTTCGCCGTGGGGAGCTCCAGTACTGTTTGTAAGGAAAAAGATGGTAGTATGAGGATGTTCATCGACTATAGGCAAATGAATCAGCTAACAGTAAAGAACAAGTACCCTTTGCCGCATATTGATGATTTATTGATCAGTTGAGAGGGGCATCAATATTTTCGAAGATTGATTTGAGATCAGGGTATTATCAGTTGAAGGTGAAAGACGTTGATGTGCCGAAGACAACTTTCAGGACTAGGTATGGACATTATGAATTTCTGGTAATGTCATTTGGGACTAGGTGAAAGACGTTGATGTGCCGAAGACAACTTTCAGGACTAGGTATGGACATTATGAATTTCTGGTAATGTCATTTGGGCTAACTAATGCACCATCAACTTTCATGGATATGATGAATAGGGTGTTTCATGAGTACTTGGATTGGTTTGTAGTGGTGTTTATTGATGACATTCTTGTGTATTCACGGTCCGAGGAAGAACACGATGAGCATTTGCGGTTAGTGCTACTGACGTTGTTAAGTAATCAACTTTATGCCAAGTTGAGCAAATGTGAATTTTGGATCAGGGAAGTTGTATTTCTTGGCCATGTTGTTTCAGCCGAAGGGATTAAAGTTGATCCTAAGAAAATAGAAGCTATTGTGGAATGGAAGCAACCGAAGACCGTAACCGAAATTCGAAGTTTTCTTGGCTTAGCTGGTTGCTATAGAAGATTTGTAGATGGTTTCTCTAGGGTGGCTGCTCCATTGACAACATTGTTGCAAAATGGTGTTAGATTTGAATGGACAGATGCAAGACAACAAGCCTTTGAGAAATTGAAGGAAGCTTTGACTAATGCTCTAGTTTTAGTTCAGCCAGTGTCAGGGAAAGAGTTTGTAATCTACAGTGATGCTTCATATGTTGGCTTAGGTTGTGTCTTGATGTAACAAAGAAGAGCTGTTGCTTATGCTTCTAGGCAACTGAAGGTGCATGAGAAGAACTACCCTACACATGACATAGAGTTGGCCGCAGTTGTGTTTGCATTGAAGATTTGGCGACATTATTTGTATGGTGAGAAGTGCACAGTTTACACAGATCACAAGAGCTTGGAGTATTTGATGACACAGAAAGAATTGAATTTGAGACATCGAAGTTGGGTAGAATTACTTAATGACTATGATCTTACCATTGAATACCATCCGGGTAAAGCAAATGTAGTAGCCGATGCCTTGAGCAGAAAAATGGCAGTTGAATTGCGAGCTATGTTTGCTAGATTAAGTGTGTCAGAGGATGGTGGCTTAGTGACTGAATTGCAAGTGAATCCTTCTTTAATTCAGTTGATTCGTGAGAAACAGTTGCGAGACAGATCTTTGGATGCTCACGTACAAGACATTGCGGAAGGTAAACCAATTTCGTTTCAGTGATGATGAGATTTTGTGTTTCAAGAGCAAGGTAGTTGTCTCGGAAGATAGTGAGTTGAGACAAACCATTTTGAATGAAGCACATTGTAGCCCGTTTACTATGAATCCGGGTAGTACAAAGATGTATTGTGATTTGAAGAATGAGTACTTCTGGATTTGTTTGAAGAAGGACATGGCCGAATTTGTAAGTAAGTGCATGGTATGTCAGAGAGTGAAAGCGGGACATCATGTTCCATCAGGTTTGTTGCAACCGTTGAGGATTCCTGAATGTAAGTGGGAAAGAATCACCATGGACTTTGTATTAGGTTTGCCCTTATCACCATCTAAGAAGAATTTAGTTTGGGTGATAGTTGTCCGGTTTACAAAATATGCTCATTTCTTGCATGTTCATACTACATACTCCTTAGATAAATTAGCCAAATTATATGTTCGTGAGATTGTGAGGTTGCATGGTGTCATGAAGTCGATTGTGTCAGATAGAGATCCAAGGTTTACATCTAGATTTTGGGATTGTTTGCTTAATGCTTTGGGTTCTCGTTTGAATTTCAACATGTCTTATTATCCTCAGTCGGATGGTCAGTCAGAACAGGTAATTCAGATTTTGGAAGACATGTTGAGATGTTGCATCATTGATTTTTAGGGCTCATGGGAGAAACATCTAACATTAGTAGAGTTTGCGTACAATAACAGTTATCAGTCGAGTATTCAGATGGCTCCTTATGAGGCTTTGTATGGTAGAAGATATAGAACCCCTGTATGTTGGGCTGAAGCCAGTCAGAGGTTGGTAGCGATACCTGATATTTTGAAGGGTACTACCGAGAAAGTGAAACTGATTTGTGATCGTTTGAAGGCAGCTACGGATAGACAAAAATCTTATGCTGACTTGAAGAGAAAAGAGGTTGAGTATGCCGTGGGAGATAGAGTATTCTTGAAAGTTTCACCATGGAAGAAAGTGATGAGATTTGGTAGAAAAGGGAAATTTAGTCTGAGGTTTATCGGTTTGTATGAGGTAGTTGAGAGGATTGGACCGGTTGCTTGTAGATTGAGGTTGCCTTCTGAACTTGAGAAGATTCATGATGTGTTCCATATTTCTAAGCTTCGAAAGTATCGGTCAGATCCGTCGCACGTTATGCCTGTAGAATGATTGAGTTGAATCCGGATTTGTTCTACGATGAAGAACCAGTTGAGATCCTAGCATTTGACAACAAGGTGTTGGGTGGTAGAGCTATTGATCTCGTTAAGGTAAAGTGGCTACATCGTGGTGTTAAGGAAGCCACTTGGGAGAGAATGGATGACATGAAGAAACAGTTTCCGCATCTTTTCTCGTCAGGTAAATTTCGGGGACGAAATTTCTTAAGTGGGGAGAGTTGTAACACCCCAATTTTGGGGGTAGATGTTGCATTTATGGATTTTGATATTCGATGAGCTAGTTGATTTTTGGGGTTAGACCAGGGAAAACCTTCTTTAGGTATTCCTAAAAAGTTGGGAATAATTTCTAAAATTACTATTTATTATGTATAAGAGTTTTGCGAAAACAATTTTGGAAATTTAATTCTAAAAGGTTGAGATTTCGGTCTAGTGACCAAATCACAAGTTTTCAAAAGTTGGTGGCCATTTTGTAAAATCAGCCAAAAATGTGGTTCGAGTTTTAATTAAACCCAAACCTATTTTAGAAGGTTTTAAAACAAAAAGAATGGATTTTGAACCAACCCCATTTCCATTTTCACGTTAGTTTCTTAAAACCATGCCACCATTGAAGCATTTTCAATCCAATGGATCACCCATCAAGGTTTTGGGAGGTAAACTTGATTTCATCTTGCATTTCTTTAATTAAACCTGTTTTTATTAGTCTTCTATCAAAATCAAATGGTTACCTCTTTTGATTTAAAAGTATAAAGTTTGAAATAAAATGGGTTTTTGGAAGATTTTCGTTCAAATGGCTTAGGCTGGGTTTTGGAATGTTTTTAAATGGTGTTTTGGTGTTTAAATGATGTTTATATGAGGGAAGGATCATAAGGAAACTAAAACTTGAAGTTTGAGTGGAGTTTGGTACGAAAATTCTTGAGGTTAAGCTTGATTTCGGGTTTTTAATGGCAGCATTTAGTTTAGCTTGTTTAAGTTGCTGATTTTGATGTTAATATATGATTTTTTGATGGTTGAAATGATGGGTAATGACTGGGTTTGTGTTTTGGATGTTTTGGAAGTGATTTTGATGATTTTCGGTATTAGATTGTTGGGTAATTGAGAGTTTTTGTTGGACATCAGTGTTGCTGCAAGTTTGGAAGCTTATTTGGGTGTTAATACTATGTTTTAACTTGTCTAGAAACATGTGATTCTAGTTTGGGAGCAAATCCAGCGATCGTTAGCTATTTTTGGGTTTCGACTTTTTGGAACGAGTTTATTAGTGAGTGGAAATGTTTTAAAGCGTTTGGAAATGTTCAAAGATGATTTTGGGGGTTTAGTTTGGGCTTGATAAGCCAATCTAAACTCAAGAGTGAGTGGTTTTACATTTCACCATGTTTTTGATATTGTGATGTGCTATAAAATTTCGGTAAGACTCGTCGTTGTTTTGCCTATTATTTTTCCTACCTTTATTGCCTATGTTATGTTGTGAGCATGCTTATGTTGTTGTCGTAAGATTGTAATATATATGTGTTGGTAAAGGCATGCTTGGTATGGAAATGTTGGTAAGAGTAAGATGTGGTAAGATGGGCTTGATAGCCATGTAAGTTTGGTAACTTTGACCCTTGTTAGAATATTGACATAAGTTAAAATCTTTACCGAATATAGTTGATCAATCAACTAGGATTAATGTGCACATGTAAGACTTGCAAGACAAAGCTCGCATGTGTGTAAGACAAAATTCGTACGTCTAAGAAAATTTGGCCGTTTCAGACAAATTCATACGTGTAAGATTAGCTTGGGCATGGTGATCGAGTTTACTCTCATCGACGTCCTGTAAGACTTGTAAGACTTGTAAGATTGTAAGAAATCCGTATATCCGGGTATTATTGTTAATTATGCCAATATGCTACTCTTCTCCTTTGTAAGGCTTTGCTATATTATGGAATGTCAAGTTAAGGTTTGGTAAGGCCTTGTAAGAGTAAGTTGTGCTTTTGTAAGAATGGTTGTATGGTAAGTTGATCTTGTTGGTTAGTATGTTGTTGTAAGATGATGTATGCACATTTTTGTTTGGTAAAGGTTTTGGTTTTCAAAGCTCTAATTGGTTTTAAAACTACATTGTTGTTGTTGGTTTTGAGCTCTGCTCACTAAGCTTCAATTCTTACGCTCTCTTTTCCGAACAATGTAGATCGTTAGAGTTCCGGGCAGCAAGCAAGCAAGCAAGGGGAGCGAGGCCTTTTTCCACTTTGGCTCAAGTATGAGTTTTTAAGTTTGTAATAGTACTAATAGCAATGGGGATGCTATGTTTTATGTTTGGAGACTTGATGTTTTGAGGATGTTTGGTTTGGGACTAGTTTTTTATGACCCTATGATGTTTTGTGAAGTTAGGTTTCGTTGTTTTAATGCATTTCTTGTGGTTTGACCTTTTATGCAAATGTGGATCATCATATGTTTCGTTCTTGTTTAATCATAGTTTGGATATGCTCTCGTTTGATGTTGTTAAGCCCCTTTGCCTGCGAAATGCATGTTATGTGGATCTTTTGTTGTATGTGTGTTGTTGGGTCGAGTTTAGCAAGCTTGCAGGTGTCCAAAAAGTGTTTTAGAGTTGATCTACAGGCAAGTGTTTCGAAACGGGCACAAGCGTTTTGGAACGCCCTTGCATTTTTACCTTGGTGTTACGAAATGGGCTTCCTTGTTCTGAAACATTTGCTCTCTAGAAAATCCTGGTAAAGACCCGTTCCGAAATAGGCTCTTGGGTTTCGAAACGGTGGTCGTTATTTTCGGTTAGATGCATCTTCTAAGTTTGTTTTTCTTGCATTTTGGTCCTCGGTTGATGTGTTATCAATCAAAAGTGTTCAAGTTGTTGTTTTGAGCTGCATTTCATCATGTGAGCATGGAATTAACTTAATCTCATAGTTGTATCCTTAATTTCATATTAGGTCCCTGTTTATGCTAGATTTACATTTTGGTCCTTGTATGCTTGTTTGTCTATTCGAAGTTTGTTTCTTCGTGTTTTTTATCCGTTGCGTGTGATCCTCACATAAGTTTTTATTAGTGCATCTAGAAAAGATAAATTTTAAAAGCTTGTTCCTCTTTTAGGTTTTCTAACCGGTGGAAAACCTTCTGGTTTTTCATCGGGTAGCCCTGTTTGACCACCTTGGGCTGGTCTGGTGGCTAGGCCAGGCCGAGCGGGTTACAAGACATGTGTGTTGCAGCAACAAAGTTGTAATCATCATAAAAGTCTACTTGATCATCGTACGAGTACCTCGGCTGATGTTGAGGACTGTTTTGCCATGACATATGTGTTGCAGCAGCAATGCCATTATCGTAAGCAAAAACGTCAGCTCCTTGAACATACCATGGAAAATTTTGCTGGTAATGCCATTGGTTGTAAGCTCCAATAGGGTCTCTAATGCTCATTCTCTGATCTTCCATGTCCCTAGAAGTACCTAAAATAAATGAAACTAAAAATAATGTTTGAAAAATTAATAATAAAAAGAAAATAATCATAAACTAAAACAAAGACAAGTACAAATCAAAACAATAAATTCCGTTGCAATCCCCGACAACGACACCAAAAATTTATAGACTCTTTAGGGAGATGTGTAAATAAATGCTGGAAAAAGGTGTAAATTATATAGTTTTGGGCAAGTTATGCGAAGAGTCTTTTGTGTGCAAGTATACACGGTATGAAAGTAATACAACTTGGTGAGCTTTGATGGTTTGCTACTTGTCTTGGGAAAAAGATGATTTGTTTTGGAGTTGTTTTAGAAACTAAAGAAAATAAAGTAAAATAAAGTAAAATGTTGGAAAGGAAGGTGTTTCTAAATGAGTGATGACTGTTGGCAGCGAATGTATGGATTCAACATGGCTCATGTCAGCCTTTACTGGCAAAACTGTCTTGGCATTGTTTGCCGAGTAGATTCAACATTAGCAAAGCCTCTCTCGATGGTCATTGCCCTAAATTGGCCAAGTAAAAACCCCTATATCTCTATAGTGTATGTTTTTCTTAAACCAATTTGATTAAAACCAATCTATACTCCGAGTGGGGTAGATTTCACTTCCGAAGTAAGTTCATCTACTTGAACGACTTCTCTCGAAGCTTCTCTCCCAAGTATTCCACAACTTAACCGTCACCAACCCAAGTCTGTTAAGATATTGGGAGGCAATAGGCGTATTATGCCAGCTCTCCCTTGGCAGAGTGTTTAGGAAAAAATAGAGTATGCCAAATAGAAAAACTTTGCCAAAAACAAAATTACTATAAAAGAACTAAGACATAAAGCCAATATTCAATCCAAAACACCCCCACCAACTATGAAAATTAGTTCACGGTGAAGGGATTAACCAACACAACCATAATCATTTTCGTAAACATCACCATAAAAAACTAAAGATAAACAACTTATGTCAAGGGAATAAGCAGAGGGGTCTCTCAATGCAGCCCTCCACGACAGGCTCTCGGCCAAGAGGTTGAATCACCCTTCCTCGGTGCAGCCGGCCGTCACCCGTCGAGCTCTCCAACACCTCACTCCAATCACTCTAAGTCTTCACTTCGCTGTCCCCAATTGCTTGATCAGTTGGTCTTTATATAGGCGTGTATGGGAAAGGATGAGATAAGCTTTTGCATTTGAATTTGAAATAATCAAGGGATAAGAGATAGAGCTCTATCCGGTCATTTTGATATCTTATCAGCTCGGTGTGATAGTTTATCAGGCTAGGGCTGACATCATTATGCCAATGTTTCCTTGGCATCCAAGCTTGGCACAACTTTGCTAACATCACTTGGCACCACCTTATCCGTTATTTTTTTGGGAGTTGATCCATTCACGATCTTTTAGGAGCCTGATCGTTTGCTATTTTTTTGGGGTTCAACAATCTCTTGGCATGGCATGAAGTGCACTTCTCTGCCAACAAGTGCTTGGCACCGTCCGGTCCTTCTGTGCCAACAACACTTGGCATTCTTCTTGGCAATCCTAATTGTGTTGCTTTCCCACGCCAAATCCTATGCTAAGCCTACAAAATTACCACAGAAGCAACCATTCACCCTGGCATAGACACAAATCCTAACTCCTTATGTAAATGCATGATTTTAACATCCCAATGCAACTAAATGTACCTAAAAACAAGCAAAAATATTGTAAGGATGACATTAAAAAACATCACTTTTGTAGAGGTAACAATAGGAAGTTTTATCGATACAGGTAAGTGCACTTTTGGCCTGAGAATCGGTACGGGTAGAGGTGTATTGATACGATTATGAGCTACTGGAATTATGATAAAATTGATTTGTAACTCGCGTATCGATACGCCTAAGGGCCGTATCGATATGCCCCGCGTATCTGTACACTTTGGGACCGTATCTATACGCCTAGTTGTTATGTCTATTAGTATTGATATTAAAGGTTTAGATTATTCTGTTTTGGTCACTGATTGTTATGCATGCAATTAAATGAGTTCGAATAGTCGTTTATAGCTGAAATTCGATAAGTGAGCATGAAACCTGACTAATTAATAATATGTAACCTTAAATTTAACTAAGTCTCCGTAATTTTCTAGAAATTATGTTTTTTTTCCCTAAAGTGCTATGTTTGCAATTGAGTACCTTATCGTTGTCTGTTTTGTACAAGATTTGAACCGCTCCTTGCATGAATACCATAGAATCTAAATTGCATCTAGACAAGATAAAAGAAAAAATAGACCATTTTTGAGTGAGTTCTTCTGAATTTTCTTCGACAAACACAATGTGATCCTCTTGATTCGATCTGGCGTCTAAACTGGGTCAAGGGGGTTACAGTCCTTATCTTCAGAAGCTTCTATACAGCTAGCAGCTACGATGACATATCTGGCTGCAATTAGGAAATGTTTTTACAATGACATTAGCAATGCAGCGACAAAGTAGAAAATGCATATCGATACGCATCAGTTGAGGAAAGCATAACGACTAGTTCTGAAGAAGGGCGTACCGATACGGCTACCCACGTATCGATACGAACAACTCTAGAACTACATTTATTGCGGGAAACAAAGGTCCCAACGGCTCTAATTTAATCCCAACGGTCTCCAATGGTTGTGCATACATTGATAATTTGAGCTCACAAGTGTTTGTTTATACAAGAATGGACAATTTAGCACTAAGAAATTATTTTGATCATAACGTTGTTGACTTGTGGATCATTAGTCTTCCATTGATGCTTGGAGGCCCCTTTATAGTCCTAATTGAGTTTGTAGCCGTTGGAGATCGTTGGCATTGCATTGGAGCCATTGAGGTCTTTATTTCTCGCAATAAATGCAATTCTGGAGATATCCGTATTGATACACGGGTAGTCGTATTGGTACGAGCTATTCAGAAACTAGCTGTTGAAATCAAATGCAGCTTTGCATATCGATACGCCTTGGTGCGCATCTGTACCTGGGATCGGTAGGCCTTTGTATTGTATCGGTACGGGGTTCGTGAAGCTGCAGTGAACTAGCCACTTGGGGTTGTTGAAAATAGTTGTTGGGTATTTTAAAATAGGGTATCGGTACGCCACATAGCGTACCAGTACGACCCTATCTGTATCGGTACACCTTAGCTGTACCGATACAATTTTTGGCTACTGGAAAAATACTGTAACTGGAAAAATATAGTTTTTGGCTATTGGAAAAATACTGAACCTATCAGACCACGTTCATTTGGCCCCAAGTTCACTTGGTCAAATAGACAAAATGAGTCTTTTTAGCTAATAAACTCAATCGTGTACTGATTAATTCTTCTTGGATTGTTATCTTTCGAGATCGTTTGTAGAATTCTTGGCCCCTAGCGTTTCCGACCACTGCTTTGCCATCGTTGGGTTTACAAAAGAAGTTCTTGCCCCAAATGTTGGTCCCAGATTAGAAAAACTAGAAAAAGGCGCGGGAGAAGTTTTTAAAATTTATACTTTAAAACAGATTAAACGTGATATCTAATACAATAAATACAATCCATAATCAAGTACATGTTTATTTGAGAATAGGATGCAACGGCGATATCTTATGCTTGACGTAAATCCTCTAGTAAGTCTCTAGATTATTTTCTGTGACCCGAACCTTAACTAGATTTACGCTTCCATCCAAAAGATCTTTTCGCTATTCTAACACTCGCGGATGCTAGGTATGTGGGAACTACTCAATTTATGAACACAAAAAAACTAAAACTCTAAATAACCCTTATGGTTATTTTCCAAGAATTTTTCTTATTTAAAATTCCAAATAATTCTTAGAATCATTTCCCAAGAGTTAACTTGAAGTACAAATCTAATTAAAATACCAATATTCTAACTTACCAAATAAAATTATTAGAAATTTATTTTAATTAATTAAATAAAAAATAATATATATATATATATATATTTCTAAATTCGGGGTCAACTATATATATATATACATATATATATATATATATATATATATATATATATATATATATATATATTATATTTATTTTTTTATCTTTTTAATTGTTTATTTGATTTTGTACTCTGTCTAATTATTAATCAAATATTCGACTCCAAAATCTAAATATCCTAATAAATTTATAAATAAATAAAATAGACCCCAATTAATTTTAATCCATAATTAATTAAATAATTAATGATCCAAAATTATGTAAAATTATGAAAAAATTATTGTCTTATAATTTAGGTAAAACTTTATTTAATCTTCTATTTTAATGTCCAACTCTAATAATTCAAAATAATAATTTATTAATTTAATATTTCATCTTAGACTCCATTAGATAATGATCCAAAATTATTACATTAATTTTTAAACCATTAAATCTTGATTCATTAATTTAATATTTCACTTTGGAACCAATTAAATAATTTTCCAAAGTTATTAAATTATTATCCAAATCAATTTAATTCTTCTACCCATAAGAAAATGCAATTACTTGAATAAGTAATTTTCTGCAATCTATTTCTCATCCATCATTTTTCTCTTAGTTTATAATTTTATCAAACAGTCTGTATCGAGTCAAATTGAGCTAGCGAAAGGACCATTTAAACTTATAAGACATGTTCTAAAATAATATGTAATTAATTCCAGACTTTTTGTCAGTTAATTACATCTCCATTATTTAAGTCAATGAGTTATTACACTATAGTACCAAAACTGAACTTCCACACATATAGTCTAGAATTAATTACATATTATTTTAGCTTACCATAAATATATTACCCTCATAGGGTATCCACTATCCCTTTGGATTGAATTCGTTTATTCGATTTGATCACTTTTATCTCAAGGTTCCATTGTAAACCAAATAGTGAAAATAGTTATTGATCAGTGCTTAAAAGTTCTTTATTTTACCCATCATTTATTCTTATTTTTGCTGCACTTAAGCATGTTTAACTGCATTTTAGGTTAAGTTTTGCATCAACATCACATTTAGATAAAACTACGCAGAAACTGCTAAATTTGGTTACTTTTGCAGGTATCCGCTGTGACAGCACCCAGGGCAGAAGCCGTGACAGCACCCAGGGCAGCAATCGTGGCAGGCGCTGGGTAGCGATGCAGAAAAGCTGGAATGAGCAGTCAAGGAGGACGTTGCTGCCATGGTTGCCGCTGTGACAGCAAAGGACGACAGCAGTTTTGAGGAGAAGAAGCAAAGTGGACCTCGACAGATAGAGAAAATTCAGCCCGTCTGTCGTGTGAAATCACCATATTTTTCCAAGCCCCAGATCGAAAGGAATGTAAAGCCCAAAGTTCAAGGAGAGAAAATCCCAAGAAAGAAGGAGGACGACTTAAAGATAGATTCTCTAAAGATTTAGTCTTTATTAGAGTTGTACTTTAATTTAAAGTTGTAATCCTTGTTAAATTAGAAAACTTGGACCCAAAGCCTATATAAGGGCATATATTTCGACCTAGGGAGATAACACACCATTCTCTAGCCTTCTCTCAAACCCTAGCCGTTTTCCTTCCCCCACCATGTTCTAATATCCCCTTAGGGCCACGGGTTGATTTGTAAAGTAGTCGCAAGGGTTGCTTTTGTTTTAGGAATTTTCAGTTCAATAAAATAAACTTCAAGTTCTCTTATTCTGGTTATTAATATCTTGCAAAAGCATCGGGAGAGCATTGTGTGGTTATCAATTTACTTAGCATCGGGAGAGTTAAGTATACGAAAGGAATAAGAGCAAGTTCTCTAGTTTATAGTTGAACTATCTCGGACCTAGGGATAGGACGAGGTTAAGTGGGTAAAGAAGAATTCATCAACATCGGTGCTCATCCTTCGATTCACGCCGGGAGGTATCATCAAAGACATGATCATCGACAGACTTGGACCTAGGGATAGGCCAAGGCACAATAGGGATTCTTGCCAAACTTGAAGTACAGAGTTGTGTGTTCGCTACCGCGACAAGCAACAGACTGCCGCCGCGACAGGTGCTGCCGCGACGGGGACGACGACAACACAGATATTCCTAAACTCAGCAACACCTACACTACTGAGCAATTCAATACCAGCCTATTCTCTCTATCTTGATTACTTTACTTCTATTTTCCAATACTCTTTATATTTCTCGTGACAAAATCTTAAATCATTCTTTTTCCCCTTGTGCAGATAGCGAAGGAATGGGTTAGCCCAGTCTCTGTGGAGACGATATCCGATACTCTAGTATCACTTTATTACTTGCGACGTGTACACTTGCACTCAATTGCGATAGACTCTTTTACACGCAACAAGTTTTTGGCGCCGTTGCCGGGGACTGGCAACACACTCTTACCCTAGCTTCTGCACTTTTCTTACCTTTTTCTTTTTCTTTTTTATTTTTTTATTTTTCTATTTTTATAAAAAAAACTCAGGTGAAATACAAGTTTAAGGAGCATCAACATGCCAGGAAAAACCATTCGAGAGCTGATGTGGGAAAGTTCTTGCAATTACCGTAAAGGAAATCATGCATTCAAAAGTCGTCCCTATTTTTTCGGTGAATATATGGACAACCAACGATGGAACCAACAAGAGCAAGATATGCTGTCACGACAGCAACAGGGACAGCAAATGCCGATGCCGCAGTAGCAAAATTTTTTATGGTACGATCAAAACCCGCAAAATTTTTTATACCATAACAGTTTTGCTGCAGAACCCGACATGCCCTGGCAATGTCATCATCCTCAAGAGCATTCAAAATCCTTAGAAGACACACTACAAGCCTTCATGGCACTCACTCAAGAAGTGTCGGCTTCTATGGACGCAAGTATTGCCAAGATGGATGCAATCTTGAGCAGACCAGTCTTTATTCATGCCACAGATGAACCTGAAATCTTGAGGCAAGATGACGAGGATGCCCATGTGAAGGAATACCCAACACGTGATGAGTCTGAGCAACAACTTGCCATGGCAATGATCGAGGAGTTGGAATGGAGCAACACCGCGACAACGCTGAGTGAAATTCAAGAGAATGTCACGGCAGCAACCACATCCGAGGAAAACTCTCAACCCACTACCTCGGTTATACCCGACCAAGATTGCACACATCCATCCCTGTCATGGCACTCGCACGACCACCTAAAAGAGCTACCCAATGACAATGTCTCGCTGATGGAATATGAGCAGGTAATAAACGAACATGTTGAATTCTTTAAAAACTCACCAATTCCATTACAGGTATTAGAGGAACCAACACCGGTGGACACAGAATCATCAAAGTCTCTACTGATGGAGATCTACGAGTGGTCAACAGAATTTGGTATAGAGAGTGATGGCACTTACCAATGTCCCATTGACTTGCAAAATAACCTGACAACGGACTGTCAAAATAACTGGCTGCCGCAACAGCAGACACGACAGCAAGGGCTACATTCAACCACAACAACATTCAACGAAAACAAGGTAAGTTTGTGGCCGAATGTCAATTTAATTTTTTCTAATCATATATTCATGCCCTCAGAAACATTACCAAGAGAAGAGGACTTCATGGAATACAAAGGGAAGAGAAAGAAAGAAGTCTCCACCATGAGAATAATCACCAGATGGAGGGTACGGATGGACTTCAAGAAGTACCGAAAACGACCCCTCAAGCATCAATAGAACAAGGAGTAGTTACTTTAGGAGATGCCCCTCAAGGCACTCCTAATTTAACTTATTTTATTTTTATTTTATCTTTATTATTTAGGAATTAGAAATTTGATATTAGTTTTTAGTTTGTTTTTGTTATTAGGTAAACAGAGAAAAACCCTTGCAATGACGATATAAGCAACCCGAGGAAGCTCTGCCTCCACCCCTGCCGCGGCAGCACTCATATTCTCAGGGCAGCACCCACAGCTCCTCCGACAAAGTTCAAAGAGACTGTCCGCCGACAGCTCCTCATCCAAAGCTCCAGCAGCAGCGACGACAACCGCACAACTTAAGTTTTCTTTTTCTTCTTCTCTGTCGCCTGCTATATATATTATCTTTTTGTGATGTTTAACTTTTCTGTCATTTTTTTCTTTCTATTTTTCATCTTTTGTGTCATGTATTGAGGACAATGCAACCCTTGATTTTGGGGGTAGGCAGTCCTTCTAAATATTAATATAATATTGCATTTAGTTTTAATTGTGTCGCATTTATTTTATGCAAAAAAAATGAAAAATTTGGGTTAAGTCTTTGAACTGAACTTACCTGCCGTGACAGCTCTGTCGTGGCAGCGCCTTTAGGATAGTCTTAGGAGCAGTTTAGAGCCTTTCTATAGTTCTGAAACTTAAAACACCATTTGTGACTGTTATACTGCCTAGAACTCTATTAGCTAACTAGAATAAGAAGCTTAGCACTTGAATAGCCCCTAGAGGTGCCTAACACTGGCTCTAGGAAAGAAGTTTAGCAAAATAGACTCAATAGCCCTAGAGGTGCCCGAAACCGACTCTAGGAAGTTAGCTAGAGGTGCCTAAAACCGGCTCTAGTGAAACTTTAGCTTAAAAATAATAATAATAAAATCAAGTTAAAACAAAAAAATCAAAGGAGCATAAGAAGTGTCTTCAAAAAGATAAACTTTGGCATAAAAATTCAAGTTAGAGGCTGAAATATTCTAGTGAAACTAAGAGAGTCTTGGCATATAATTGTTCACAAGCATGCACACACTGCACGAGGACTATAGTGAGAATCCGGACAAATCCTAAGTTATCCGACAGGGTGTTACCGTCAACAGAGAACGAATGAAGGGTAAGGGAAAGTTCACTGTTTTAAGCCAAACAAAAATAATATATATATATATATATATGTATGTATGCATGCATGTTAAGTTAGGTTGCATTTGCTTGAGGACAAGCAAAGATTCAAGTTTGGGGGTGTGATCAGTGCTTAAAAGTTCTATATTTTACCCATCATTTATCCTTATTTTTGCTGCACTCAAGCATGTTTAACTGCATTTTAGGTTAAGTTTTGCATCAACATCACTTTTAGATAAAACTGCTTAGAAACTGCTAAATTTGGTTACTTTTGCAGGTATCCGCTGTGACAGCACCCAGGGCAGCAGCCGTGACAGCACCCAGGGCAGCAGCCGTGACAGCACCCAGGGCAGCAATCGTGGCAGGCGCTGGGCAGCGATGCAGAAAAGCTGGAATGAGCAGTCAAGGAGGACGTTGCTGCTATGGTTGCCGCTGTGACAGCAATCGAAGAAGTTGGTGCTGCTTTGTTGGTCACTTCATCTTCCTCATCGGTGGCAAGGAAAATTTCTTTAGTGGTGGTTGCCTTGCGCTTGTGTGATTGAGATGTGGTTTCATCAAACTTCTTAATGATTGATCGGATAGTGTCTGACCAACCGGATAATGACTCGGTCCGGATCATCTCGTCAAGAGGAGCTTTGCCTTCTCGATGTGTGGCTGTGGCCGCAAGAGGATCGGGAAATACTGAGGTAGAGTATGCATGTGTTGCCGAGGTGGAGAAGGTTGGCATTGCCGCGGAAGTGGAATCTGCTGCTGCCTCGGCAAGGATGTCGGCAGGGAAGGCTGGGAATGGCACTATGCTGTCTAGGAACTTCTCTTGGATGACTTGAGTGATGGAGTGGGTGAATTCTCTTGTGAACTGCATGAACTGTCACTGTCTTCTGTCCATTGCTTCTAGTTGCTGGGAAATGTGTTGGAGGGTGATTGCCGAGACGGAGGGCTGTGGAGTTACTGGGGTGTTGCCCGATGATGCCACGACTGCATTGCCATACATCGGCGTAGAGTGTGGCTCGGCTTCTATGATTTGCATGGGTTTGTAGTAGACCTCTTTGTCCCATCCCTTCCTCTTGGATGTGTATTCATTAGCTGGATTAGTGGGGACCTTCTTTTGTTTGCATAGGCCGGTGATGAGCATCGGGAAGTAGAGGCGGCCTCTCTCTTTTTGGCTACACTGATACATCTCATTGAAAATTATATCACCCACATTAATTATTCTATTGTGCAATATAGAGTGTATGAGTGCAATCCTAGGTTTATGAACAGTGCTATTGTGAGAGGTAGGTATTAGAAAACGTTTCACAAAGGTATTCCATAATTTTGCCTCAGGTCGAAGCCTTCGGCGGTTTACCGTTCCTTTGTGTGCACTGGTATTCCATGCCGTGTCGGCAATGTACAACTCTTTTCGAATGTCTTCGTAGTCATCATTTGTGATCTTGTCTACGAACTCTTTGTGCTCATCCCTTGCCACATGTATGTCGTAGTAGATGTTTATGGTTTTTAGATCTACGGGGATGGCTTCGCCTCGAACGCACACAAAGAGGTTGTTGGGATTCGGAGAATGGGCATAAAACTCTCTCACCCATGTCATGTTGGCCGATCCTGGTGGATGGAAAAGGATTTGCCACTTTTGATGCCCTATCTTCTCGAAGATGAACCAATCGAGACCGAAATCGGTGTGGGAGTCAGAGTATTGAAAGCCTTTCTCCTCCTAAACTTGCCGTCCGATGAGGTGCTTTTTGAATCTCCGTTCAACCTCCGGTGATGCAAACCTTTTGAACGCCGGTTCCTCGTTGGGTTTTGATCTTTCTCCTCTCTTGAGTTTTAGGGCCATGGTTTAGTTGCTTAAGGGTTGTGAGAAACATGAACTAACACAAATTGAAGATTTAAAACTCTTGGGATACAAAGATGATGAAGAAAATTGGGAGTGATGGTTTAGGGGAGGTGGGTGGTTGTTTAAATAGGTGGATGATATAGTCATTGGGGTGGGGCTAACCGTAGGAAGATATAGCCGTTGGGCTTTAGATGCGTGTGCGGCAATGGTTGCCGTTGCACTAGCCGTGGCGGCTTTATTGCCGTTTGGGCAATGGTTGCGTACTGGCACGAGGTTCCTCCAAACTAGCCGTTGGCGGCTTGTTGTCGTTGGGCAATGAATGGTCTTTAGGGTTTCTGTTGGGTTGTTGGGCTTGGTCCATCTTCTTCTCATCTTTGGGCTCCTTCCTAAAAAAATAACACAATTTTATTAGAGTAAAATAAAAAATCTTAATCCTAAAGAAATAAAGTGCATAAAATAAAAATAAAAATAAAAGAAAAAGAAAAGGGAAAGGGAAAAATTTTTAAGACACTAAAGGAGTGCATGGGGATGAATCTCCTAAAGTGATCACTTCCTTGTCCCTTATGACATGGGTTTTAGTGTAGTGCTTCAGTCTCTGCCCGTTAACCTTAAATTCATGTCCATCTTTGGTTAATTTGATTGTCACACCACCATGGGGAAATACTATGACAACTTCGAACGGTCCAGACCATCTCGATCAGAGTTTCCCTGGGAATAGCTTCAGTAGAGAATTGAAGGGGAGCACTAACTGCTTGGGTAAAAATTGCCGTGACAGTAGCCTGCAGTCGTTCCAACGCTTCGTTTTCTCTTTGTAGATTCTCGAATTGTCGTACGCCAAAGCTCAGAACTCTTCTAATTTGTTGAGGTCTAGGAGTCGTTTCTTTCCAGCATTCTTCCAATCCATATTTACCGTCTTGATTGCCCATTATGCGTTGTGTTCAATCTCAACTGGTAGATGACAAGTTTTTCCGCACACAAGTCGATATGGGGACATTCCTAATGGGGTTTTGAATGTTGTTCGATAGGCCCACATTGTCACATCCCAAAAATCGGTCCAGTCGAAATTAGGTTCCGGTGACCAAGTATTTTATATCGATTGTATAATTTATTCGATCTTATCTAAACCAATAAATATTATCCGGGTTAATTTATGGTAGTTTATTATTATTATTAAAAAAGAAAAATAATAATATATAGGGACTTGACGTGCAATTCCTTCATTTTTGAAGGAATTGCACAAAGCAATCTCACGAGTTAATTTGCCAGGCCACTTTGGCCATTTGAAACGAATTGTGGCAATTGCCACCAATATGAGTAAGCCACACGTGGCACTCAAATGGGGCTTTGCTTGCGTCAAATGGAGAATGAAGATTAGGGGGTGTTTAGCCGAGTATAAATAGGGGTAGGGTGTTTCACGGTAAACACACACAAAATCAAGGGTTATAAGGAAAGCAAGTGAGGAACGATTCAATGTTAAATTGGTAACCCGAATTGTTTGGTTTAGCGATATCGAGTCTCTGCTAACACTGGGGTAAGCTCAAATCTTTAGTTGATCTAAATTTTGGTATCGAATTTGATTAATATTTACGTATTAATTCGATACTATTTTATCGATTCTAACCGATCCCTATTAATTAACCTAGTTCAAAAGGTTTATAAGGGACAACCGTCATTTTCGAAGGCCAAGGATAATGACTTTGTTGTTCGAGATTCTTAAAAATTATCGTGTTGTCGAGGTGAGTGTAGTTGGAGCCTCGAGAAAAGATTAGATACTTTTTCCGATTTCGTTAATATCGATTACTATATAACTAACAAGTTTTCATAGGGTTATTGTATCGAACCTCCTTGTAGGGCTTATTGGTAAGAACCGGTAAGTTATCACATTGAAACATTGAACATGGCATCATTGATATCGTCATTGTTAATATTAAGATATTGGAACGTAAAAATCTTGACCATTAGATTTTATTAGTATCATTATCATAGAGACTGTACATTGAAATAGGCATTAATGTAGCTATTAAATATAGGCATCGCCGTTGTCATCAAATTTTTAATATTGAAATATTGATTATAGATATTAATAATGGAATATTAAATACTGACATAGATATTGAGACATTAATCATTGATTGGGGTATTGAAAACATTAATCATTAACATTGTCACTAAAATATCGACATTGTTATTTTTATAGGCATTGTTATAAATATTGTCATTGGAAATAATAATTGGTATTGTTATCGAAATATTGGCATTGAAACATTGATCATTGATATTAGAAATATTGCATATTGATATTGCTATTGAACCTTGGATTCGAAAGGACATTGGATAGAATTGACATGCCATAAAATTTATGAACTCATTGGTACGGGTGGACTAAAGTCCTTGGGCTACGGCCTTTATTGAGACGAGGAGGAGGGATGTTGTGTTATTGGTCAATTGGCAAGGCGAAGAGACTAGACCATTTATTGATTTTGCAAGACGTAGGAATTCGCGTATCCACTATCTTATTTCTATCCAAGGGAATACTATTAAAACACGTCAAAGATATTTTCTTAAATATTGTCATAGTATTGATTTCGTTATAACATTGACATTAACATGGCTTTGGTATTATTAAAGTAATGTCATTGCCCTAGCATGTTATGAGTTGCATACCATCGTATTTATTGTTAAATATGACTACCTCACTAGGTAAAGTATGCCTAATTTATCTCATCTCATGCATTTCAGGTTAAACAGAACAATGACAGGAGATCAAAGCATTCGAGTAATTTTGGCAAGTCACTATTAAGCTAAAGTAAGGTATTCCACCCTTATAAACTCCTAGTATGGTGGCAAAGTATTCAAACTAGTAACATATGAACCCTTTGATATGTGTGTATTACCTGTAGTTTGGGTAGGTGCAAAGGGCCTTAAATGACATGTTGAAGTTTTCTTGAAAGCGACCATATAGGCATAAATGGCCTAAGATAGTAAACGTACTTGAATGGTCCCAAATTTGGCATGCTGGTAGGTTAATTTAGCTAAAATCAACTAGAATCTGCTATTACATTCATTTTAAATAAGGTTACTGGAAAAACAAGGTAAAGCCAGGCGTATCGATACGATTTAGAGTCGTTTCAATATAATTTTTTACTGTCAAGACTCATTTCGATACGAGCCTAACCTGTATCGGAACGGGTGATAGTCAAAGTCAACGAAGGTCAACTCGTATCGAAACATGGCTTACCTGTTTCGATATGGTATTGGGTAGAATCAATATTGTGACTAATTTTTGTGCACCCGTTTCAAAACGGCTCAAGGCGTTTCGATACAGGAATAGTTAAGTTGGTAAAAAGAAATAGATTATAGTTTTGCATTCTTTACAGATTGATCACCAATTATTGTATGGCCTAATTGAATGAGTAATTGACCCCAGAACGACATGAAAATTTATAGGCTCGTTATTTATAAGTCGAATTTCGTTATAGTAAGGTTAAATTCAGATAAGGGTCTATAATACAATGATATTACATTTTAGTCCCTAAAACTTATAGCGCTTACAATTTGATCCTATTGGCTAGTCTTTATTCGTATTGAATTAAATTGGACTAAGACCTAAATTTTGATAACGCTTGATGACCATAATATTAATAAGATGTCGCTTAATGATTGACTTTTGTAGCCCCAAACACCATTTTGTTCTCCGGTAACGCCTTCCGACCCGATTTACTACCAAGCCAGGAAGGGTGTGTTACATTTGTTGTATCAGAGCTAGAGTTTAGTCGATTCTAGGTCTAAACCAAATATTATTTCATTGTTTTGTATTACTTTACCACATATGAGTTATTTATTGTGTATTGTGACTTGCCGACTAACCCGGTCTCTTCTTTTATATTATAAATATGTCTAACTTTACTGCAGTTCATTTAGATGAGCCTGTTAATGGCTCTTCGACTCTCGATGAGGGGATGTTACATTTGTGGTATTAAAGCTGTTACATCCCAAAAATCGATCTAGTCGGAATTAAGTTCCGGTGACCGAGCATTTTATATCAGTTGTATAATTTATTCGATTTTATTCGAACCAATAAATATATTCGGGTTAATTTATGATAGTTTATTATTATTATTAAAAAAAATAATGTATAGGGACTTGCCGTACAATTCCTTCATTTTGAAGGAATTGCACAAAGCAATCCCACGAGTTAATTTGCCAGGCCACTTTGGCCAATTGAAACGAATTGTGGCAATTGCCACCAATATGAGTAAGCTACACGTGGCACTCAATTGGGGCTTTGCTTACGTCAAATGGAGAATGAAGATTAGGGGGTGTTTAGCCGAGTTTAGATAGGGGTTCACGGTAAACACACATAAAATCAAGGGTTATAAGGAAAGCGAGGAATGATTCAGTGTTAAATTGGTAACCTGAATTGTTCGGTTTAGCGATATCGAATCTCTGCTAACATTAGGGTAAGCTCAAATCCTTGGTTGGTCTAAGTTTTGGTATAGAATTTGATTAATATTTGCATATTAATTCGATATTATTTTATCGATTCTAACCGATCCCTATTAATTAACCTAGTTCAAAATGTTGATAAGGGACAACCGTCATTTTCGGAGGCCAAGGATAAAGACATTGTAGTTCGAGATTCTTAAAATTATTGGGTTGTTGAGGTGAGTGTAGTTGGAGCCTCGGGAAAAGATTAGATGTTTTTCCCGATTTCGTTGATATCGATTATTATAAAGCTAACAAGTTGTCATAGGGTTATTGTATCGAACCTCCTTGGAGAGCTTATTGGTAGGAACCGGTAAGTTATCACATTGAAAAATTGAACATTGCATCATTGATATCTTCATTGTTAATGTTAAGATATTGGAACGTAGAAATCTCGACCATTAGATATTATTAATATCATTATCATAGACACTGTACATTGAAATAGACATTAATATAGCTATTAAATATAACCATCGTCAATGTTATCAAATTTTTGTTATTGAAATGTTGGTTAGATATTGATAATGGTATATTAATTACCGACATAGATATTGAGACATTAATCTTTGATTGCGGTATTGGAAACATTAATCATTAATATTGCCACTGAAATATCGACATTGTTATTTCTATAGACATTGCTATAAATATTTTCATTGAAAATAATAATTGGTATTGTTATTGTTATCGAAACATTGGCATTGAAACATTGATCATTGATAATGTAAATATTGCCTTTTGATATTTGTAGAGCGTTTTAGTGTTCTCTAAATATGAGCGCAAATGCACACTCCTGTCAAGTTATAATATAAAAGATATCATCTCCCATAGAGATTGAGAATCTTACTTGAATTGTAATTCCTACACGAAGAAAAGTAAATGCACAAATAATTTTAGCTTATGAAAGAAGTAAAAATAAATAAAACACAAATAATTGAAGAAAAGATCAGGGTGATAGGCTGATTCAGATTATGTTGTTCCCTAGTGTGAAACTGCGTTGAATAGGGTAAGATGCTTTGCGCTGCCAGACTTTGCTGCCTCGGCAGAGGATGACAGATTGGCTGCTTTGACGCTTTCGCTGCCTTGGCAGTGGAACGTACGATTGGCTTGGCGACAAACTCGACAGACCTTCAAGGCTCGGTACTTCAATATTGATCCCACTTATGTCTAAGTCAGAATACTATTGTTGCCCATTGCAGATAATACTCGTCACGACGTGAATCTTGCAAAGACAACAATCTTGGTTCATCCTCTTTCAGCCACCTTAAACTCGCACCTATGTCTAGGCCGAATTGATCAACACCTGATTAGGATGAGGATCGTACTTATCTATTTCGTGCGTTCGACTCTCTCGATATCGAACAAATAGATAGTTGACAACTAATCTTTCGAACTTAGATGAAAACTATGAAGAGCATGTAATAAGCAAACCTTGAAAGTTTTATTGAAAAAACAAAATTAATACCTAAACAATCGTTCTCACACTAGTTTACAACATAACCCAAACCCAAGAAAGAATTTAGAACATAATTGCTGCAAGAAAACCTAAGCTATGCCTAAGGAAAACCTAAGTTGTCTATAATTACAAAATATGTCAAGTATATATAGGCATTAGCTAGGTCAAGTCCTCATTGGAGTATAAGTCTTCAAAGTAGCTTTTGCATTAAATGCAACCTTTAATTCTGACTTCTTTGAGTTGAATGTGGACTCCTTCTCGTTGTCTTGTACTGAAATTTATCTCAATTTCCTCCTTCGGCGGCTCTGTTCATTGCTCCAAGTGTCAGAAAATTGAGTGGATGACATCGTTAGAATCAGGATTCTCTGCTCTACAGATCGCACTCCAATTCCTTAGCTAGCTGCCCTGGGCGGCAGGTACGGCGGCGGCAGGGGCTTGACATCGATTTTCTCTGCTTGGAACTGCATCAGTACAACTCCCTGGTCTGCTGCCTCAGCATCCCATCCTCTGATCTATCCTTCTCCTAACAGCTTCTAGCCCTGAAATGGAAACTAAACTAAAACATCATCTTTTCCTTACCAAATAAAAGATAATCAATAAAATCATGGCAAAGTAAAGAATACTTTAAATATGCAATGCATGAACCTAAATATGCCTAAAATGTACTTAAGAACATCAATAATATGAGATGGAATGCAAATAAAATATAGAACTCATGAACACTTTACACACCCCCAAACTCGAACTATTGCTTGTCCTCAAGCAATGCAAACCTAAACATACTTGCCCTTCAAAGTAATCAGAAAGAAAAACTTGTTTTAAATATGATTTAACACCTCAAGGCTGTGGCACCTACATTATATTAGTGAGAGGAGAAGAGCATAAATTACCTCAGAATTAAACTACAATGTCAGTGCAGTGTGTGCAGAAATTGTGAACTGGCTGAATCTGAAGAACATTCTAAGTAAACAATGATGCTGTCATGGTATATAAAGTTACTGCCGAGACAACATAAGTAAGCACATTTATTTAATCATGGCAATAAGGGCTTCATCTCATCACAACTACTCTCCAGGTCTGAAATTAAGATAGGAGTAAACTACAAAATCCCGAACCCATTGAGTAGTCATCCCGTGAAGACTTTCATTCACTCATGCTAATTTGTCCGTCTCTTCAAGGATTTTCAGATTCATGGACTTAGTCAACAGCAGGAGTGTCCTTGCACATGATTCTTCCTAGAGCCGGTTGCGGGCACCTCTAGGGAAAGACATCATAAAAATTTCTTTCTTGCCGTGGCAGTGCTTTTCTTTTTCTGTTTGATGCCTGCCACAGAAACTTCCTACAACCAGTGTTAGAATTTTTCAAATAATACAAGCATGCAATGTTTACCAGAAATTATAACAAATTCAGCAGGTAACATTAGTGTTTTTAGTTTTTGGAAATTATAGAAAAATTCAAAGTTTACTTCATGCTTTCCCCAAATTTAAGTTCTTTTTAAGTGGTGCGAAAAAAATTTAGAGTCGGCTATCCTATCATAGGCAGAAGTTCTAACAAATTTTTTCTTTTTCGATTAATTTCTAAGGCAAATACATTATGCAACCTAATATGCACTAGTCATGCCTAAATAAAATGAGTGCTACCCCCCAAACTCGAGATGGGCATTGCCCTCAATGTACAAAAATACAAAAAGAAAACAGAAACATAAAGATAAAGATAAATACAATTATGAGAATTAAAACATAAACCATAAAGTAAACAAGTAAATAAAGAAAAGAAAAAAAAACTGTAGAAGTTGGCTGAGGGCTGAGAGGAGGCTTGGGTCTTTGCGGTAGATAAGGAATATGAAGATTGAATGACAAGGCGGCGACCGGCAGATGTCCAGGCGGTAGACTTGGCAGGTGATACTTTTGCTGTCCGCGACAACTGAACTCTCTTAGGAGTGGGGCGAGGAGCTACACTTTGGTCTGGTTCGGATTCAGACTCCTCTTCCTCTGGCTCGACGGAGATGATACGCCGCTTCCTTTTCCTAGTTGCCTCTTCCATTGGTTCTGCCGAAGGGTCTGTCGCCATAGTGGTTGTTGTTGTCGGCTACTGCTCGACCTCATTGGATGCGAAGGTGTTTGCCACCGTTGCCGCTGTGCAAGCGGGGGAAAGATGTTGCTGAAGCCTCTTGGGGGTGTCTGTCACAGTGTTTGAAGCGGAGGTGGCGAAGTATGATGGGTAGTGCGTCGGATAGGGCATCTGGCGACAGAAGGCGACGTGGCGGGCAACTACTTTTGATGGTGTACCTTCTCTCGGTTCGGCTGCAGTGGCTAGGTCTGCTGGGAATGTGGGCAGTGTGGGGCCATCATTGGGAAATTTCTGAAGAAGATAGGCCAAAAAAGCCTCTTGGACCTCCCCACGTACTTCATAAACGTCAACTGTTGCTGCTCGATCCGTTTGTTGCTATCGATGAGAGTGCACAGCAGGGCAATGACGCCAGTGTTCTCGGCAGCTTCAGTACTGCCTGGGGCGGTTGGTGTGGTTGGTTGGGCGGCGGAGGGCTGGCTGGGAGTGATGGGTTCTGTCTCTTGGGCCTGCATCATATATAGGCGGACTTTTTGGGTCCAACCCTCCTTGGTAGCTGTTATTTCAACGTTTGGGTCGGAGGGGATGCTGAAGTTGGCACATAAGCCGGTGATGAGAGACGGGAAGTACAACTGGCCCTTTGATTTTTGGAAACAGTTGTGGCTCTCCTTGCAAATGATTTCCCCAACGTTTATCGGTCGGTTCACCATGATGGAGTGGATGAGGGCGAGACGCGGCCTGCCCACTATGGAGTTGTGGAAGGTGGACAGCATACGTCGTTTAATGAAAGTCTTCCAAAACATCGACTCGGGCAGCAATCAGCGGCGTTGGACGGAGCCGCCATGTTTTCCTGCAAACCTAGGTCTATTGAGTTCGCACAGCCTGGCCTTGATTCTGTCGTAGTTGGCAAATGTCAGTGACTGCCACCATTCTTTGTGAGGGTAGTCTTCCATGTCGAGCCCATAGAAGTTGTTTATGATGGTTGCATTGAGCTTAACCGGCTCCGCTCGCACAAATACGAATGGCAGCTCAGGGCGGGGGTTGTGGGCATAGAATTCTCTGACCAACGTGATGTTTGCTACCTCTGGCTATCATGCGAACATCTCCCAACCTTTCATGTGTATCTTTTCGAATAGGGCGGGCTCAAGGCCAAGGTCCCCTGTCTGCTTTGATTAGTTGAACCCTTGTTCCTCCCATATGGCTTGCTTGGCAAACTGGTTTTGTACCTCTTTTCGTCATCACATGAGAAGAAGCGTTGGTAGGTGGGTTTGGATTGGGATGTTGATGCCATGTGTGAGATGATTTTGTTGTTATCTGAAACTAAAGAGATGAGTATGAGAAAGAGAGAAATGGGTTCAAGAAGAGTTTAACAAGGAGATGAAAGAAAATTAAATGAATTAGAGAAGTGAGGTTTAAATCGATGTTGCCGAGAGATGCCGTGGCGGCATTAAATGTCCAACGGGTAGATTGCTTCGCGCACGTTACGAGATTTTTGCCCGTTACTTTTGTAGCAATTGGCAACTAGCTGTTAGCGGTCAACTAGCCGTTACAGGATTTCTACGCTGGGCCGCCCTCAGCTGTCTTGGCGGGATGGTGGGCGGGCTCCTTGTTGGGCCTTCTTCTTGGTCTGGCTCTTTTATTCCTAAAACCTGAATTAAAAATAAAAATAAAAATAAATAAATAATAAATTCTAAAAAATACAAATGTGGAAAATACATTTAACTAATTTAAAATCTAATCCTAAAAAGAAAGAAAATATATTGCAATAGATTAAACTCTATTCCTAAAACAAGAAAATAAATAAAAATAAACAAATAAAATTAAAATTAACTAAGTTATGTTGGGAGTGCATTGTGGTGCATCTCCAAGACATAACCACTTCCTGAAGTGATGTGCTATTTTTCCTCCTAGGGGTCATCTTGTTCTGTAAGGTGGTGTGCTGTTGGGTCCTTTGTGTGATAAGGTTTTTGAGAAACCACTAACTAGGTCTTATCACTTTTTGAAATTGGTTTTATTGAAAAGGGGAAAATTTGTGTTTTGGAAAACTTGTGAAAATTTAAAGTCGCCACCGGCCACTAAGGTAGGTCGGACACCACAAAACCAGAGAATCGTTTAAAACGGGTTCGGGAGTTGGTTACGTGTGGGGAAGGGTTAGCACACCCATCACGCCCGGAAATCGGTACCAAATAAATTGTTGCCTTTAATCGATAGAAATTATTTAAAAACCAAAGTGAATTTAATAAAGTGTTCTTAAATGAAAATGTGACTTAAATAACACGAGCTTTATTGAATAGTGGCATTGGGATTAATTAAACATTTAATTAAAAAGGATGACGGTACATCAGACCAAAGACTAAACCGAAATCATATAAGACTGATTATCGTGTTAGTTTAGGGTTCGAATCTCGTACGTCACCTTTATGCATGATGCAAGCGAATAAAGGATGATGTCATGATATTTCCATTTTTTATATTATTGCTTACCTAGAGACGGTGAAAATTAACCTAAATATTCGGTCGACATCCATTAAGCTTGGATTGTTTTGACACGAATACCGAAGTTAATTGATGCCTCTCTTTTGTATACTTTAAATTAATTACTGTGCAACCAAAATATTAGAGGGTCTTATGAATGACAATTAGAAGTGCATGCCACATATAAACAACACATTAAAGACGTCATATCTTACCAAGTTTTAAAGTCCATATTTTAAAACTATATATATTATATGAAGGCTACATTATATGAAGAAAACTTATATTATATATATACTATATATTATATTAAAACCATATATTAATATAAAACGTACCATATATAAACCATATTATATAAACTATATATTATATGTGAAACTATATATAAAAGAACTTATATTATGTATAAACTATATACTACATAGGAGCCTTATATCATGTGTACATTATACAAATATCACACAAACGAATAGTAACAATATCTAAAATATTAGGGCAAAATAATAACAATATCGAAATGGCAACCATATATTAATACATATCAAGGCAGAAATAAAATAAATAATAAGAAACTGAAATTAAAGACATGTATAATAAACAAAGGGTTTAAATACTGGAAATAGGACCAAATTAAGATAAAAACGAAATTTAAGGGCTAAATTAAGTAAAAACAGAGACCTAAGTAAAAGGGGACGAGATTGAAAATCATTTCAAGATTTCGATGGCTAGGAGTGTGATTTACCCATGAAGAGGGACGAAACATGTGATTTAGGAGTGCGGAAACCCTTCGGGTGTAATTAAGACAGGGCGGAGGTCCTTAAAACATAAATTTTCCATTAAAAAAATAAAAAAAGGTATACGATACAATTTTAAGCAAAAATTAGTTTTTTTTCTTGCCCAATTATTCAAAAACCAGAGAAACCTCCCTTTTCTCCACCCGTCTGCCGAAAGTCATTGCGTCGGCAGCCGTTCTCTGGCAACCGATAGATTCAAAACACCGAAAGCAAGCCCCTTTTCCGATCTAAAACCAGACCGACCTCCGATTTTTAAAAACAATCCACTTTTTGCCTAAACCCTAAAAGACAAAGACCAAAAAACGACCCCTAAAGGTTACCGCTCCGTCCGACTCACCATTTGCAACTTCAAAAAACCCGAAAGTCTTGCCGTCGGGGAGAAACTACACCGATCGTACAAAAGATAAATCGTTCGAAGGCAAATCGACGCGAAAGAATACGAACTGACAGAAGTAAAAAAAACTCTAAACTTGCATGCCTCTATGCTTCGAAATAAAAGAGAAAAGATATACCTCAGAAGGCTTTTCTTTGTATTTATGAATATGATTTTCCTTGTTTGATGCCTGGGATTACAATGAATTGTTTCGTGCTTTTATAGCCGAAATTACAAGAGTAAAAGAAAAGGAAAAAACCCTAGAAATTTTGCCATTGGTTGATCTGTTGTCCTTTGTTTGTATTCATATCTGTTAAATCCGTTGCATTTGTTTGTTAGGATTTCTAACGCCTTGCTTGTTTTGTTTGCATGTGATGGCATGGTGGACGGCGAGGGGAATCGGCGCGGCTGTAAATCCGTTCAATCGAGGTGGTGAGGATCTGGACGGCTTGGGAAGCTGAGGAGTCAAACGCGTGGTTCAGACACGCGCATGGATTCGATCACAGCCGCTCGATAAGCCCTTGATCCGACGGCTGCAATCGATGCGACGCCAGTGAGCTCAGAGCCATCTAGGGTTTCTTCTACCAAGGACCATCTGGACCGTTCGATAAACAACCCTTTATCTGACGATCCAGATGGGGCTGCGCACATAAACAAAAGTGAGGGCCATCAGATTAGGGTTTTAGGTTTAATTAAGTTGGGCCAGAAATGGGCTATGTACTCTTTTTGGGTTTTCAAATGTAAATGAACTAACAATTGGGCTTATTATTAATGTTGGGCTTTATTCTATATTTAATATGTTCTTTTTTAGATTTTCTAATAACAGTTATAATAATAATAATAATAGTAGTAGTAGATAATACTAATAATGACAGTAATAATAATAATATAACAGATAATAATATAATAGAGTAATAGATAATAATAATAATAAGATATGATAGTAATATAAATAAAAATGATAATAAATATATGATAATAATGGCATAGTAAGGTAACAAGTATAGTAAGAATAATTTAGAATAATAATTATACGATATCAGCATAAATAATGTAATAGATAAGACATTAACAATATATGGGAGAATAACCGATATTAATGGTGATAAAAATATATATATATATATATATAAATAATACATAATAATAATAAGTAGTAATAATAGTAAATAATAATAATGATAACAATACTAATAATTACAATAATATATAGTATATAATAATACTAGTAATAATAATAATATATGACAATTTATACTAATAATTTTTAGGGGTTTTTATAAAAAGTATAACATACATATATAAATTAATTTAATTTAAACAAAGCCCACAACACATTTTTAATTAGATAGTGACAAGATATGAAAAAGCCCTCATAAGTTCATTATTATAAAAAAAAATAAAAAGATGTTAACCCGGACAAAATTAGTGATCATAGTTGCCCCTCATTGCTTGTACTTGTGAAACAAGAATAAAGCAAAGACCATAAGCACTAATTTTGTCCAACTTCCCTATTTGGGTGATTTGCTCCTCCGAAGCGGCATAAACAAAGTGGGTAGCGTTGACATGTCCTTCTAGAACGGCAAGTGACATAATTGATTCATTCTTCCGAAGCGGCAAAGAACAAACCCAAATAACTTGTTTTCCCGAAGCGGCAAAAACAAACTGAGCAGGCCTTCTGGCTATTCTGCCCAAAAATCCTTGAGCTTTTTTGCTCTTAGATCATGACGCGGGGAGTTTGAAATTCTTCGCCTGAAGCTACGTTTGCTCCTCCGAAGCGCCAGGAACAAAGTGGGTAGCGTTGGTACGTCCTTCCGGAACGGCAAGGGACATAGTTGATTCATAATTCCGAAGCGGCAAAGAACAAACCCAAATAACTTGTTTTCCCGAAGCGGCAAAAAACAAACTGAGCAGACCTTCTGGCTTTTCTGCCCGAAAATCCTTGAGCTCTTTTGCTCTTAGATCCTGATGCGGCGAGTTTGAAATTCTTCGCCTGAAGCTACGTTTGCTCCTCCGAAGCGGCAGGAACAAAGTGGGTAGCGTTGGTACGTCCTTCCGGAACGACAAGGAACATAGTTGATTCATTCTTCCGAAGCGGCAAAGAACAAACCCAAATAACTTGTTTTCCCGAAGCGGCAAAAACAAACTGAGCTAGCCTTCTGGCTTTTCTGCCCGAAAATCCTTGAGCTCTTTTGCTCTTAGATCCTGATGCGGCGAGTTTGAAATTCTTCGCCTGAGCTACGAGTATCTGCCTCTTCTTGCTCGAAAAAATCTAATGTGGCGAGTTTGAAATCATTTGCCTGAAGTCATTGAACTTTGAGTATCTGCATCCCTTGCTGTGGAATTCTGATTACGGTGAGTTTGAAATCCTTCACCTCGAGCAGCGAGTATCTGCCTTTTCTTGCTCGGAAATTCTAAAGCTACGAGTTTCTTTTCTTTTTTCTTCTTCATTCTCTTTTCTCTCTTTTTTCTTTTTCTTCTTATTCTTCTCCTTCTTTTTCTTTCTCTCTCCCTTTTTCTTCTTTCTTTCTTCTTCTTATTTTTCTTCTTTTTCTTTTTCCTTCTTGTCCTTCTTCTTCTTTTCTTCTTCTTCTTCTTCTTCTTCTTCTTCTTATTTTGTCCTCTTTTTTCATCATTTTTCTTCTTCTTCTTCTTCTTCTTCATCTTGTTTTTCTCTTTTTTTCTCCTTTCTCTTTTCTCTCTTTTCTTTTATTTCTCTTTTTTCCTTTATTCTTTTATTTTTCTTTTCTTTTTTTGATCTCTTTTTCCATCTTTCTTCTTTTTTCTTTCTTCTCTTTTTTCTTTTCTTTTTCTTTAAAGACCAGGAAACCTGAATTTTTTATTAAAAAAACATTCCAAGGGGGATAAATTTGAGAAATTTAAATTTTGAGGAAAACGTCCTTTTGGGAAGGGCAAAATTGGGGAATTTGGATTTTTGAGGAAAATATCCTTTTGGAAGGAATGAAATTAAGAAATGGAGCTTTGAGAAAAACATCCTCTAGGAAGAATAAAATTAAGAAATTGGAATTTTAAGAAAAATTAACCTTTAGGAAGGAATGAAATTGAGAAATTGAGTTTTAAGAAAAACATCCTTTAAGAAGGATAAAATTGAGAAATTGAGTTTTAAGAAAAACATCCTTTAGAAAGGATAAAATTGAGAAATTGAGTTTTAAGAAAAACATCCTTTAGAAAGGATAAAATTGAGAAATTGAGTTTTAAGAAAAACATCCTTTAGAAAGGATAAAATTGAGAAATTGAGTTTTAAGAAAAAAAATCCTTTAGAAAGGAAAAAAAATTGAGAAATTGAGTTTTAAGAAAAACCTCATCTTGAAAGGATAAAATTGAGGAATTGGAATTTTAATAAAAAACATCCTTTAGGAAGGATAAAATTGAGAAATTGAGTTTTAAGAAAAACATCCTTTAGAAAGGATAAAATTGAGAAATTTAGTTTTAAGAAAAACATCCTTTAGAAAGGATAAAATTGAGAAATTTAGTTTTAAGAAAAACATCCTTTAGAAAGGATAAAATTGAGAAATTCAGTTTTAAGAAAAACATCCTTTAGAAAAGATAAACTTGAGAATTTGGAGTTTTAAGAAAAACATCCTTTAGGAAGGATAAAATTGAGAAATTTAGTTTTAAGAAAAACATCGTTTAGGAAGGATAAGATTGAGAAATCGAGTTTTAAGAAAAACCGCCTCTTGAAAGGATAAAATTGAGGAATTAGAATATTAAGAAAAACATCCTTTAGGAAGGATAAAATTGAGAAATTGAGTTTTAAGAAAAACATCCTTTAGAAAGGATAAAATTGAGAGATTTAGTTTTAAGAAAAACATCTTTTAGAAAGGATAAAATTGAGAAATTTAGTTTTAAGAAAAACATCCTTTAGAGAGGATAAAATTGAGAAATTGAGTTTTAAGAAAAACCTCCTTTTGAAAGGATAAAATTGAGAAATTTAGTTTTAAGAAAAACATCCTTTAGAAAGGATAAAATTGAGAAATATAGTTTTAAGAAAAACATCCTTTAGAAAGGATAAAATCGAGAAATTCAGTTTTAAGAAAAACATCCTTTAGAAAGGATAAAATTGAGAAATTGGAGTTTTAAGAAAAATTATTCTTTAGGAAGGAATGAAATTAAGAAATTTTACTTTTGAGAAAAATCCTTTAGGAAGGATAGAAATTGAGAAATTTGACTTTTGAGAAAAACATCCTTTAGAAAGGAAAAAAAACAGGGATTAAGAACCTTGATACCAGTCAAAGGATTCTTAAGATCTATTTCTCTTCTCGTAGAGCCGTAGATCCACCCATTTATCAATATTCAAATACCTGTTTAAAGTAAACAAAATGATATGATGGTATGAGTTAGCATGCTCCTAACAAAGGGATGTCTAACTATCAATGATGCATGAGCATATTTCATTATGCAAAGATGTGTATGGTCATGAGAATGCAAAGATGCGTGTGGTCATGAGGATGCAATGATGCATGAATTTAGTTTGTCTTCATTCTCTAGGGTCAGTGGTCATCATCTTGGGATTACAACCACTCCTCAGTCACATGTCCTGAAAAAATTTGCTCTCAACTTGTGTTGCTCATTCCCCGAGTGCAATGTCAAGCACTTCCAATTCGTATGCCATCTCCCATCTATTCTGATTCGAAATCCTATGTGCCAAAGCTCCCGTTGTTCCACAGACAATGATGCCCCTTCACGACAACTTAACTTCAATGACCCTTTCACCATCCCCACCGCATGTAGTGCCCCTCAACTTTGGGCCTTACTGACGGTGATGCATTTATCTCTGAAGTAATACAAGGAAATCTCTTTATTTTGAAATATGTCAATTCGCTGGTCGCCATTATAATGAAGAATGGATTTTCAGATTAACATACAGAACCTTGAAGCCAAAATTCTAATTAAAAGAAAAACAGAATAGGATGCCCCAGATATCAGATGCAAGAGCGTCTTAGATTCAACTTTTCGTTGATCTCTTCAAGCATAGCTTGCATCTTTGAATGTTATGGCGATATTTGAAGTTGTGAAACTCCCCCCAAATAGCTCGGTTCATCCTTATGATTATGGTACTTGCTGGATCAGCTCGATTACCATTCCTTCTCATCATGTTTCTCCATTAATATATATGTTTAAAAATTCAACTTTCGCTTAGCCCATAGGACATGTGCGTTTATGATTACCATTGATTTGTGTCTGTGTCCTCAATGATTCCTTTTCAGGACTTATTCAATTTGTTTATTCATTTCTTTTTCTTAGGGGAATTCAACTCGTCACAATCCTTTGGCTCGAGAATAAAGATGGAGCATACAACGATACCCCGAGTTACTCGGCATGGTCACGACTTTGAAAATATTAGCATCACTCATGAAGCAAAGAGATTCAGGCTTCACCGGAGTCCCCCTAAAATTCCACACTCGTATCCGAAAATTCCTATTACCAGGTTTCGGAAATTGGAGTGCTTTTTGTTAATGCTTATTACCAAGCTCTGAAGTTAAAAACATTTTATTTTGAAATAATCTATTTTTCTCTTTTTTTTTCTTTCTTTCTTTTTCTTTTTTAGGCACATTTAAGCAACTTTATTTGGATTCTCTTAGGAGATTTTCTTATCATCATACATCATCAAAGGAATAGTAATCTTGCTTCTCTCGCTTTACCGACCAGAGCAGACAGAGCGGGAAATCTCACTTCATAGTTATCACAACGTTCAGTCGATCTCTTTCATTAGAATCAATGCCACATCATGCATGTGATATCCGAGGACCTATGAAGGTAAGGAGGGATATACATATATATGATTTCAAGGTCATTGTATGTTAAGAAAAATGCATTTTCATTAGAAAGAAAACCCGCAAACGTAACAAATGCCCTCACAAAAAGCTCACTGTTATCTTTGGGCAAATGATAGCAATGTTGGTTCTATGCATTACTTCAAGAGAAAATGCAACATGCTCGCCAATTCCCAAAGATTTAAATCGAGAACAAAATCGAGAACCAAAACCCTAAAGGTTGTGTCTCTGAAGGTCATACTAGGTTGAGATTTGAGCAAAGGCTCCGTCTTGACGGGCAGAAGATGCCCCTTGGGGTGGGTTGTACGAGGGACCGATAACAAGAGGATTCTTAAAGATCGGGGTGGCCGAGTGGTCTCCTGAACTTTGAGCAAGATTCTCAACAACATTCTTTCCTCCATTTGTTCATTTTAAGAATAAATGCATGTAATGTGTTGTATGCACAACAAGGATAGGTGATTAAAGGTAATCAAACAAACATGTACAATTGAATGCAAAGATGCATTAATTTGATGGACATTAGTTTTATTTGTTTAATGAATGAATGAATGAATGAATGTGTCGTATGTACAACAGAAACATATGATTAAAGGTAATCAAACAAAATGTATAATTGAAATGCAAGGTGCATTGAACATTAATTTTATAAATGCAATGTGTCGTATGTACAACATATGGTTAAGAGTAATCAAACAAAATGTATAATGGAATGCAAAGGTGCATTGAACATTAATTTTATAAATGCAATGTGTCGTATGTACAACATATGGTTAAAAGTAATTAATCAAAATGTATAATGGAATGCAAAGGTGCATTGAACATTAATTTCATGAATGCAATGTGTCATATGTACAACATATGGTTAAGAGTAATTAATCAAAATGTATAATTGAATGCAAAGGTGCATTGAATATTAATTTCATGAATGCAATGTGTCATATGTACAACAGAAACACATGACTAAAGGTAATCAATCAAAATGCATAATTGAAATGCAAAGAGCAACACTGAGTTCGGCAAATATCCTCGTTAAACAACTCATATCAATGGGAACCTAGGTTTGTTAAAACGATCGGATGAAACCCACTACATGCAGTTCTTAAGCTGGCGTCTAGGCCGGTGATTTTCTTCAAGACTTACACAATCCCTTCTTCTTTCTCTAGGGATCGGGCGTTCTCTCGTATCCACGTTAACAAATAGGCCAACTCTCGGTCCTGCCCCCAAGTGGTGTAGGTTACGAATTATGATTGATCCACTGTCGATATTTGGTACTCTTGACTTACTCTTTGAAAGGGTCCCACTGAGCCTAACTTTCAAAGCTTATCGGAGCTGAGGTCGAAATTCCCTCTAACTTGAAGTATTTTTTTGTTCTAGATCGAGACTCGATTGTGGTTCTCGCTATGCCCGAGAAATTTCCGATCTTGCCCCGAAAAGCTTAGTTCTTGTTCGGTGTGGTTCTTGCTAATTCCCTTGCAGGACTCGGTATTTCCCAACTGTTGTAGTCAAATCAAAGCTGGCAATCGTAGAACAAATGTAGGTTGAACTCCAAGATTTGGAGTACTGGTCAGTTGCCTGGAACGTCTAACAAATATGTGAGGTTGCCCCCTTTTTGGTTTTTGAAAGTCTTTCTTGTCTCAGAACCCCAACCATGTAGTCGTTCTCCTTGTGACTACATTTTTGTCGAGGTCCTTCTCACTATTGTTGCAGACCAAATTTCCCACTGATCAAGTCTTTAATTTCAAACTGTTTCCAACTCAATGTGCTCTTTATGTAATATGCAAAATAAGGGGAAAAGAGGAAGAAAAGCAAAGGTGTTAGTCACATGATAAACATAAATCATAAGGCAAGTAAGGAAATTCAAGCATTATGGAAAAGGAAGCGTAGCAACAAACAATTAGCAAGAAAAACCTAGACACTCTAAACTCTAGGGTTATCCGCATGGCTCTAATGGGGTAGGTTTCTTATATTTTCACGCATGAGTTCGGTTCTAATAAAGGGTACCTAAACCTATCTTATCACCTACTAAGGCAATAAGAACCCCAATTCTGGCCTATAACAGGCTTGCGAATTGGTTTCAGCTCGAGGGAAAGCACGAACTAATGACGTGGATGACTGCTCACATGTCAAAAGGCGTGGATTTTGAAAGTGAATTACCGACCCGTGGAGGGATACTCACGTGGGTATGGGCGTTTCTCTCCCACTTAAGGGTAGCTCGGGTATAGAGCTTAATGAACATGGTGCAACACATGTCGGTGATTTCCTTAATAATTAAATGGAAAATTAATTCGAATGTCACTAATTCTCAAGGCCCGTTCAATTTAAATCATACTTTTAAGAAATAACAAACATATTAAATTCACTTTAAATTTTAAATAGTTTCCATCGATTAAAAGCAACAAGTGTTTTATTGGATTAACTCTCTTTTTTGTTTTGTAAAACAAAAATTCGTCCCCAGTGGAGTCGCCAAACTGTGATAAGGTTTTTGAGAAACCACTAACTAGGTCTTATCACTTTTTGAAATTGGTTTTATTAAAAAGGGGGAAACTTTGTGTTTTGGAAAACTTGTGAAAATTTGGAGTCGCCACTGGCCACTAAGGTAGGTTGGACACCACAAAACCAGAGATTCGTTTAAAACGGGTTCGGGAGTTGGTTACGTGTGGGGAAGGGTTAGCACCCCCATCACGCCCGGAAATCGGTACCAAATAAGTTGTTGCCTTTAATCGATAGAAATTATTTAAAAACCAAAGTGAATTTAATAAAGTGTTCTTAAATGAAAATGTGACTTAAATAGCACGGGCTTTACTGAATAGTGGCATTGGGATTAATTAAACATTTAATTAAAAAGGATGACGGTACACCGGACCAAAGACTAAACCGACATCATATAAGTCGTGTTAGTTTAGGGTTCGGATCCCGTACGTCACCTTTATGCATGATGCAAGAAAATAAAGGATGATGTCATGATATTTCCATTTTTATATTATTGCTTACCTAGAGACGGTGAAAATTAACCCAAATATTCGGTCGACATCCATTAAGCTTGGACTGTTTTGACACGAATACCGGAGTTAATTGATACCTCTCTTTTGTATACTTTAAATTAATTACTGTGCAACCAAAATATTAGGGGGTCTTATGAATGACAATTAGAAGTGCATGCCACATATAAACAACACATTAAAGACGTCATATCTTACCAAGTACTAAAGTCCATATCTTAAAACTATATATATTATATGAAGGCTACATTATATGAAGAAAACTTATATTATATATGTATACTATATATTATATTGAAACCATATATTAATATAAAACGTACCATATATAAACCATATTATATAAACTATATATTATATGTGAAACTATATATAAAAGAACTTATATTATGTATAAACTATATACTATATAGGAGCCTTATATCATGTGTACATTATAGAAATATCACATAAATGAATAGTAACAATGTCTAAAATATTAGGGCAAAAATAATAACAATATCGACATGCAACCATATATTAATACATATCAAGGCAGAAATAAAATAAATAATAAGAAACTGAAATTAAAGACATGTATAATAAACAAAGGGTTTAAATACTGGAAATAGGACCAAATTAAGATAAAACAAAATTTAAGGGCTAAATTAATTAAAACACAGAGACCTAAGTAAAAGGGGACGAGATTGAAAATCATTTCAAGATTTTGATGGCCAGGAGTGTGATTTACCCATGTGGAGGGACGAAACATGTGATTTAGGAGTGCCGAAACCCTTCGGGTGTAATTAAGACAGGGTGGAGGTCATTAAAACGTGATTTTTCCATTAAAAAAATAACAAAGGTATAAGATACAATTTTAAGCCAAAATTAGTTTTTTTTTCTTACCCAATTATTCAAAAACCAGAGAAACCTCCCTTTTCTCCTCCCGTCTGCCGAAAGTTACCGCATCGACAGCCGTTCTCTGGCAACCGACAGATTCAAAACACCGAAAGCAAGCCCCTTTTTCGATCTAAAACCAGACCCGGCCTCCGGTTTTTGAAAACAATCTCCTTTTTGCCTAAACCCTAAAAGACAAAGACCAAAAAGAGAACCCTAAAGGTTACTGCTCCGTCCGACTCACCATTTGTGACTTCGAAAAAGCCGAAAGGCTTGTCGTCGGGGAGAAACGACACCGATTGTACAAAAGATGAACCGTCCGAAGGCAAATCGACGCGAAAGAATACGAACCGATAGAGGTAAAAAACTCTTAACTTGCATGCCTTTATGTTTCGAAATAAAAGAGAAAAGATATACCTCAGAAGGCTTTTCTTTGTATTTATGAATCTGATTTTCCCCGTTTGATGCCTGGGATTACAATGAATTGTTTCAGGCTTTTATAGCCGAAATTACAAGATTAAAGAAAAGGAAAAAAACCCTAGAAATTTTGCCATTGGTTGATCTGTTGTCCTATGTTTGTATTCATATTTGTGAAATCCGTTGCATGTGTTTGTTAGGATTTCTAACGCCTTGCTTGTTTTGTTTGCATGTGATGGCGTGGTGGACGGCAAGGGGAGTCGATGCGACTATAAATCTGTTCGATCGAGGTGGTGAGGATCTGGACGGCTTGGGAAGCTGATGAGTCAAGCACGTGGTTCAGACGCGCGCATGGATTTGATCACAGCCGCTCGATAAGCCCTTGATCCGACAGCTGCAATCGATGCGGTGCTAGTGAGCTGAGAGCCATCTAGGGTTTCTTCTACTAGGGACCATCTAGACCGTTCGATCAACAACCCTTGATCTGGCGGTCCAGATGGGGCTGCGCACATAAACAAAAGTGAGGGCCATCATATTAGGGTTTTAGGTTTAATTAAGTTGGGCCAGAAATGGGCTATGTACTCTTTTAGGGTTTTCAAATGTAAATGGACTGTAAACAATTGGGCTTATCATTAATATTGGGCTTTATTATATATTTAATATGTCATTTTTTAGATTTTCTAATAATAATAATAATAATAATAATAATAATAATAATAATAATAATAATAATAATAATAATATTAATGACGATAATAATAATAATAATATAATAGATAATAATATAATAGAGCAATAGATAATAATAATAATAATAAGATATGATAGTAATATAAATAAAAATGATAATAAATATATGATAATAATGGCATAGTAAGGTAACAAGTATAGTAAGAATAATTTAGAATAATAATTATACGATATCAGCATAAATAATGTAATAGATAAGATATTAACAATATATGGGATAATAACCAATATTAATGGTGATAAAAAATATATAAATAATACATAATAATAATAAGTAGTATTAATAGTAAATAATAATAATGATAAAAATACTAATAATGACAATAATATATAGTATATAATAATACTAGTAATAATAATAATATATGACAATTTATAATAATAATTTTTAGGGGTTTTTATAAAAAGTATAACATACATATATAAATTAATTTAATTTAAAGAAAGCCCACAACACATTTTTAATTAGATAGTGACAAGATAGAAAAAGCCCTCATAAGTTCATTATTATAAAACGAAATAAAAAGATGTTAACCCGGACAAAATTAGTGATTACACTTTGGTCTGCCGTGACAACTGTTGGCTTGCCCTGTCTCAATGTTGATTTTGGAGGCCTGAGCGTCCTAGCATTCTTCCTTCTCCTTTTCTGAGGGTTGTAACACATTTAGCTTGATGCTTTGATTGTCTACCCTCATGATCAGCTCCCCATGTTCCACATTAATTAGTGTTCTGCCCGTGGCAAGAAATGGTCGCCCAAGGATGATATGGGCATTTTCATCAGCCTCACAGTCTAAGATGAGGAAGTTTGTTGGGAAAATAAGGCTACCCACTCGAACTAAGATGTCTTCGATCTTACTCTCCGGTTGTACAAACGAGTGATTAGCAAGTTTCAGCATAATGGAGGTAGGTTTGGCTTGCCCAATACCTAGCTTGTCGAAAACTACCTTAGGCATCAAATTGATGTTGGCTTCTAAGTCGCACAGGGCTTTTGTTGCATGGTTGCTGCCGATTCTGCATGGTATAAAAAAAGCTATCTGGATCTGTTTTCTTTGGCGACAATTTGTTGTGTAGCATAGTCATATATTCCTCTGTGACAACAACTGTTTAGAACTCCCCAATCCTCCTTCTCTTAGAAATCATGCCCCTTAGTTATTTTACATAGTTGGGCATGTTCTGGATGGCTTCGATGAGAGGGATATTTATGTGCACCTATTTCAGATTATCTAGGAATTTCTGGAACTGGTGCTCGTGCTTCTGTTGCATAAGCCTCTGGGGAAAGGTGGCGGCAGGCGGATGTCCCCTATACGCTCCTTGCATGGGAACTTGATCTGTAGAGGATCATCTGCCTCAGGGCTGTTGTCAGTCTCATCTACCAGGGCAGTTGGTATTGATGCTGCCGCGGCAGGCAGTTCTTTTTGTGCTGGCTGTTCATCTGCTAGGTTTTTCATTCTGGGTTCATCCAACTTTTTCCCACTTCTGGTTGATATGGCTTTGCATTACACGCACGTGGGTTTAGCTGCTACCTATTTGTTGTTGGATGCTGCACCCATTGCCCTGTTACTAATGATCTCCATGAATTTCCCAAACTAAGACTCCAGGTTTTTTCTCGCAGCCTCTTGATTGTTTGTTCTCATCTCAGTACTGTCCATAAACGACTCAATTTTATCAATAAATTTATTAGTACGAACAATAAGATCACTAGTTGAAGACATAAAAGTATGTAGAGTATTTTCAAGTGAGTTATTGCCCGTATTCTGTTGCTGCTGAGGCGGCTGTCTAGACAGGTTATGTTGGTATCCTCCTGATTGCTGAGTTGGATTCGCAATTGTGTTTGGATTGCTCTAGGAGAAGTTTGGATGCTTCTTCTAACCAGGGTTGTAAGTGTTGGTGTTGGGCCTACCATTCCTTTCATAGGTTCCCATGAAGTTGGCAGATTCACTGCATTTAGAGGAATCGTGGTTGCCCCCACACTCATCGCAAAAGGCTCCATAACCTTGGCCTTATACGTATTTCCCTTGGCCATGTTCATCACCAGCTCGGCCAGCTTATCCAGATGGGAATTAACAGATTTTGTGGCCTCTACCTCATTCACAACAGCTGGTCGCCTTATGCCGCCGCGGCGGGCTGTAGGGAACTTGTAGTCGTTCTTAGCAATTTTGTTCAGGATCTGTAGTGCCTCCTCAGGTGGTCTATCGAGGATTATCCCGTTGGCGGACGCGTCTAGCATCATTCGAGTTGGGTAGTTCACCCCATTGTAAAACATTGATACCTACGTGCAAGTCGAAAAACCATGAAGCAGGCAGTTATTGAGCATATGTTGGTACCACTCCCATGCTTCATACATTGGCTCGTCATCCCCTTGTCATAAAGCTATGATCTCGTTTCGTAGCCTATCTGTGACATTAGATGGACTGAAACGATCCAAGAAGTATTTGCACAACTCCGTCCATGTACTGAATGAAGCTGCTGGTTGGTTGTTCAACCACTGCTTCGCCCTATCCCTCAGTGAATAGGGGAATAACCTCAGCTTTAGCACATCTTGGTGGACTCCGTGTATCTTGAATGATCTACATATATCTAGGAATCCTTTCAAGTGCTGCTGGGCGTCTTCTGTGGCAATCCCTCCGAATTGCCCCAATGTGTTGAACATCACGGGCTTTAACTCAAAATGGTCTGCCTCGATTTAAGGTTCTACAATAGTTAGGTCAAAACCCTTGAAGTCATGCTCCAAGTAGTCCCTGGTGGTTCGTACATACTGTTGCTGCCTGGGCGGAATTGGGGGTTGCTGTCTAGGTGGGACTTCCTACTGCTGTCTGGGCGGCGGATCTTGCTGCCCATCCCTGCCGATACAGTCATCGATGGCAGGGTTATCGTCTTGGCCGTTAACCATTATTGCTTTTAATTTTCCCTCTTCCTTTGCTTTTCCTAGGGCTTCTCTGACTTCTTTCTTAAGTTCCCGTGCTCTTCGTTCGATGTCGACTAAGAAAATGATTTCGCCCTTTGGATATGCTTTGGTCAAGCACTAGCAAAGGAAACTGTAAAATTCTTTTTTTTCGAATAAAATAAAAACTAAAAATTAAATGAAAATAAACAAAAGTGCAGAGATATAAAATCGAATTTACCGTTGCCAATCCTCGGCAGCGGCGCCAAAAACTTGTAGATCGTTTTAGTGTTATCTAAATATGAGCGCAAGTGCACACTCATGTCAAGTTATAGTATAAAAGATATCGTCTCCCACAGGGATTGGACAGCTTACTTGAATTGTAATTCCTGCACAAAGAAAAGTAAATGCACAAATAATTTTAGTTTATGAAAGAAGTAAAAATAAATAAAACACAAAGAATTTAAGAAAATATCAGGGTGATTGACTGGGTCAGATTATGCTGCTCCCTAGTGTGAAACTGCGTTGAATAAGGTAAGATACTTTGCGCTGCCAGACTTTGCTGCCTCGGCGGAGGATGGCAGATTGGTTGCTTTGACGCTTTCGATGCCTCGGCAGTGAAACAGACGATTGGTTTGGCGTCAAACTCGGCAGACCTTCAAGGCTCCGCAGAACGCTTCGATATTGTTCCCAATTATGTGTAAGTCAGAATACTGTTGTTGCCCACTACATATAATGTCTGTCACAATGTGAATCTTGCAAAGACAACAACCTTGGTTCGTCCTCTTTTAGCCGCCTTAACACGCGCCTATGTCTAGGCCGAATTGTTCAACACCTGATTAGGATGAGGATCACACTTATCCCTTTCGTGAGTTCGACTGTCTCGATACCGAACAAATAAATAGTTGACAACTAATCTTTCGAACTTAATTGAAAACTATAAAGAGCATGGAATAAGAAAACCTTGAAAGTTTTATTGAAAACGCAAACTTAATACCTAAACAACCGTTCTCACACTAGTTTAGAACATAACCCAAACCCAAGAAAGAATTTAGAACAAAATGGCGGCAAGAAAACCTAAGCTATGCCTAAGGAAAACCTAAGTTGTCTAAAATTACAAAATATTTCAAGTATATATAGGCATTAGCTAGGTCAAGTCCTCCGTGGAGTAGAAGTCTTCAAAGTAGCTTTTGCATTAAATGCAACCTTTAATTCTAACTTCTTTGAGTTGAATGTGGACTCCTTCTCGTTGCCTTGTACCGCAAGTTATCTCGATTTCCTCATTCGACGGCTCTGTCCATTGCTCCAGGCATCATAAAATTGAATGGATGGCATGATTAGAATCATGATTTTCTACTCTACAGATCACACTCTGATTCTCCAATTTCTCAGCTAGCAGCCCTGGGCGGCAGGTACGACGGCGGAAGGGGCTCAACAATGGCTTTCTCTGCTTGGAACTGCATCAGTACAGCTTCCTGATCTGCTGCCTCAACATCCCCTCCTTTGATCTGTCCTCCTAACAGCTAACATCTTCTAGCCCTGAAATGGAAACTAAACTAAAACATCATCTTTTCCTTACCAAATAAAAGATAATCAATAAAATCATGGCAAAGTAAAGAATAATGTTAATATGCAAAGAATTAACCTAAATATGCGTAAAATGTACTTAAGAACATCAATAATATAAGATGGAATGCAAATAAAATATAGAACTCATGAACACTTTACACACCCCCAAACTCGAACTATTGCTTGTCCTCAAGCAATGCAAACCTAAACATATTTGCCCTTTAAAGTAATCAGAAAGAAAAACCTATTTTAAACTTGATTTAGCACCTCGAGGCTGTGGCACCTACATTATATTAGTGAGAGGAGAAGAGCATAAATTACCTCAGAATTAAACTACAATGCTAGTGCAGTGTGTGCAGAAACTGTGAACAGGCTGAATATGAGAACATTCTATGTAAATAAAGATGCTGTCATGGTATATAAGGTTGCTGCCGAGGCAACATAAGTAAGCACATTTATTTAATTATGGCAATACAGGCTTCATCTCATCACAACTACTCTCTAGGTTTGAAATTAAGATATGAGTAAACTGCAAAATCCCGAACCCATTGAGTAGAGTCATCCCGTGAAGACTTTCATTCACTCATGCTAATTTGTTCGTCTCTTCAATGATTTTCAGATTCATGGACTTTGATAGCAGCGGAGTGTCCTTGCACATGATTCTTCCTAGAGCCGGTTGTAGGCACCTCTAGGGAAAGACATCATAAAAATTTCTTTCCTGCTGTGGCAGTGCTTTTCTTTTTCTGTTTGATGCCTGCCGCGGCAGCTTCCTGCAACCAGTGTTAGAATTTTTCAAATAATTCAAGCAGACAATATTTACCAGAAATTCTAACAAATTCAGCATGTAACAATAGCGTTTTTAATTTTTGGAAAATATAGAAAAATTCTAAGTTTACTTCATGCTTTCCCCAAATTTAAGTTCTTTTAAGTGGTGTGAAAAAATTTAGAGTCGGCTATCCTATCATAGGCACAAGTTCTAACAAATTTTTTTTCTCGATTAATTTCTAAGGCAAGTGCATTATGCAACCTAATATGCACTAGTAATGCCTAAACAAAATGAGTGCTACCACCCAAATTCGAGATGGGCTTTGCCCTCAATGCACAAACATAGAAAAAGAAAACAAAAACATAAAGATAAATACAATTATGAGAATTAAAACATAAAACATAAAATAAACAAGTAACTAAAACATCATCTTTTCCTTACCAAATAAAAGATAACCAATAAAATCTTGGGAAAGTAAAGAATACTGTAACTATGCAATGCATGAACCTAAATATGCCTAAGATGTACTTAAGAACAACAATAATATGAGATGGAATGCAAATAAAATATAGAACTTATGAGCACTTTACAATATTGCTATTGAACCTTAGATTCGAAAGAACATTGGATACAATTGGCATGCCATATAATTCATGAGCTCATTGGTATGGGTGGACTACGGTCCTTAGGCTACGACCTTTATTGAGGCGAGGCGGTGGATTGTTTGTGTTATTGGTCAATTGGCGAGGCGGAGTGACTAGACCATTTATTGATTTGGCGAGGCATAGGAATTCACGTACCCACTATCTTATTTCTATCCAAGGGAATATTATTAAAATACGTCAAGGATATTTTCTTAAATATTGTCATAGTATTGATTTCGTTATAGTAGAGACATTAATAAGGCTTTGGTATTATTCAAGTAATGTCATCGCCCTAGCATATTATGAGTTGCATACCATCGTATTTATTGTTAACTATGACTACCTCACTAAGGTAAAGTATGCCGAATTTATCTCATCTCATGCATTTCTGGTTAAACAGAATAATGATAGGAGATCAGAGCAGTCAAGGGGTTTTGGCAAGTCACTATTAAGCTAAAGTAAGGTATTCCACCCTTATAAACTCCTAGTATGGTGGCAAAGTAGTCAAACTAGTAACATATGGACCCTTTGATATGTGTGTATTACCTGTAGTTTGGGTAGGTGCAAAGTGCCTTAAATGACATGTTGAAGTTTGCTTAAAAACGACCATATATGCATAAATGGCCTAATATAGTGAAACTTAGTAAACATATTCGAATGGTCCCAAACATTGGCAAGCTGGTAGGTTAATTTAGCTAAAATCAACTAAAATCTGCCATTACATGTTAGGCGTATCAAAACATGTGATGGTGTTTCGATACAACCCTTTTAAATAAGGTTACTAGAAAAATAGGGTAAAGCCAGGCGTATTGATATGGTTTAGAGTCGTTTCGATACAATTTTCTACTATCAAGACTCATTACGATACGGGCCTAACCCGTATCGGAACGAGTCAATAGTCAAAGTCAACGAATGTCAACTCGTATCAGAACATGGCTTACCTATTTCGATATGGTATTGGGTAGAATCAATATTAGGACTAATTTTTGTGCACCCTTTTCGAAATGGCTCAAGGAGTTTCGATACATGAATAGTTAAGTTGGTAAAAAGGCATAGATTATAGTTTTGCATTGTTTACAAATTGATCACTAATTGTTGTATGGCCTAATTGAATGTGTAATTTACCCCAAAATGGCATGAAAATTTATAGGCTCATTATTTATAAGTCGAATTACATTATAGTAAGGTTAACTTTAGATAAGGGTCTATAAAACAGTGATATTACATTTTAGTCCCTAAAAATAATAGCTCTTACAATTCGATCCTAGTGGCTAGTATTTATTCGTATTGAATTAAATTGGAATAAGATCTAAATTTTGATAACACTTGATGACCATAATATTAATAAGATGTCACTTAATGATTGACTTTTGTAGCTCCAAACACCATTTTGTTCTCCGGTAACGCGTTCCGACTCGGTTCACTACTAGTCCGGGAAGGGGTGTTACACACAATGCATCATCAAGTTGAAGGGACCAATCCTTACGAGATGGGTTGACCACCTTTTCAAGAATGTTTTTCAACTCTCTATTCGATATCTCGGCCTGCCCGTTGCTTTGCGGGTGATATGTTGTGGCAATCTTATGTGTGACACCAAATTTCTTCAATGTCGCGGTAATGAGCTTATTGTCGAAGTGTTTACCCTCATCACTGATGATAGCTTGTGGTACTCCAAACCGTGTAAATATGTGTTTTTGCAAGAATTTTTGTTCGGTTTGGAGTCATTGTTTGGAGTGGAAATGGCTTCGACTCACTTGGATACATAGTCAACGGTCATAAGTATGTAGAGATTCCCATATGTGGATGGAAAAGGCCCCATGAAATCAATTCCCAAAACATCTAACAACTCGACTTCAAGGATGTTTTGCAAGGGCATCTCGTTTCGTCTCGAAATATTACCGGTCCGCTGACATCGGTCACATTGCTTATAGAAAGCCTGGGCGTCTTTGTAAAGCGTAGGCCAATATAATCCTGACTGTAGTACTTTGGCCGCAGTTCTGGTTCCCTCAAATTTTCCTCCATATGGTGAAGAATGACATTGTTGAAGCACCTCTCCGTGTTCTTCTTCAGGGACACATCTCCTTATAACCTGATCTGTATATTGTTTAAACAAAAAAGGGTCGTCCCAAAAATAATGCTTCGCATCATGTTGGAACCCTTTCTTCCCTTGATGGTTAAGGTTATAAGGTAATACGCCACTAACTAGAAAATTGACAAGATCAATATACTAGGGTACTTGTGAGGCAGACATTACTATCAAGGGTATTGCTGAGGAAATGCAATATGAAATTGCTGAGGCAATACTGCCAGTCGCTGCTGAGGTAGTAGTAGTGTCAGTCGCTGCCGAAGAAATAGTAGTGTCAGTCACTGCCGACGCAATTAAAAGCTGCTCATCTGAGAATGCATCTTGTATTTCTGTGCCTGTGGTGTCTTCTCTTCCTTGTTCCAGTCGTGACAGGTGATCGACAACTTGATTTTCCTTTCCTTTCCTGTCCTTGATGTCGACATCAAATGCTTGTAGTATAAGAATCCATCGAATCAATCTAGGCTTTGCATCTTTCTTGGAAAACAAGTATTTGATCGCCGAGTGATCTGTGTGAACAGTCACCTTGGTTTCGATTAGGTATGATCGAAACTTGTCGAAGGTAAAGAATACTGCTAGTAACTCCTTTTCGGTGGTAGTATAGTTGACTGGGGCCTCGTTGAGTGTCTTGCTAGCATAGTAGATCACATGGAAGATTTTTTCTTTCCTTTATCCAAGGACTGCTCCGACTGCATAATCACTTGCGTCGCACATGAGTTCAAAGGGAAATGCCCAATGTGGTGGGACTACAATGGATGCGGTCACAAGTTTTTGCTTCAGTGTCTCGAATGCTTCAGTGCATGCGTCATTGAAGTCAAAGGCCTTATCCTGTTCAAGCAAGTTACACAAAGGTTTAGTGATCTTAGAAAATTTGCAATAAATCTCTTATAAAAACCTATGTGTCCCAAGAAGCTTCAGATTCCTTTGACTGTAGTTGGTGGAAGTAGTTTCTCGATCACATCTATTTTTGATTTGTCTACTTCAATGCCCTTTGATGAAATCTTGTGACCAAGAACTATGCCTTCATCCACTATAAAATGGCACTTCTCCTAGTTTAGGACCAAATTGGACTCCTCACATCGTTTGAGCACCCTTTCTAAATCTTCGAGGCAGTTGTCAAAGTTATTGCCGAATACTGAGAAGTCGTCCATGAATATTTCCAGGAAATCTTCCACCATGTCGAAGAAAATTGCCATCATGCATCGTTGGAAGGTTGTCGGGGCATTGCACAGTCCAAATGGCGTCCTTCTAAATGCATACGTGCCATATGGGCATGTAAAGGTGGTCTTTGCCTGGTCGTCCGGTGCTATTGCAATCTTAATGTAACCTTAGTAACCATCAAGAAAATAATAAAATAGTTTACCTACAAGTCGATCAAGCATTTCGTCAATAAAGAGTCAAGGAAAATGATCCTTCCTAGTAGCTTTATTCAACTTGCGGCAATCCATACAAACCCTCCAATCGATGGCAGTCCTGGTTGGGATTAATTCATTGTTCTCATGGCTTATCACAGTCATTCCACCTTTCTTTGTTACACATTGTACCGAGCTTACCCATGTGTTGTCAGAGATAGGTTAGATAATACCGACATCAAGCCATTTGATGATTTCTTTTCTCACTACCTCCTTCATAGCGTGGTTAAGCCTTCGTTGAGCCTCAATGGTAGGTTTGAGATCGTCCTCCAAAAGGATTTTGTGCATGCATACCGCTGGGCTTATTCCCTTCAAATCAGCAATTGTCCACCCTATTACCTTCTTGTGTAGCTTAAGCATGTCGATCAATCTTTGTTCCTCGTCATGCTGCAGCTTAGAGGAAATAATTATGGGCAATGTATCATTGTGTCCTAAATTAACATATTTCAATTGCCCTGGCAATGGTTTCATCTCAAGGACTTGTGGTTGCTCGATAGAGGGTTTTTTGATTTTCCTCTCCTCTCCCGAGTAATTGAAGGGTTCGAAATACTTGCCTGGGTGGGATGCTATCCAGTTGGCTTCATCTTGCTCCATAATCTCTGTCTCTTCATCTTCTACAAAATTCGACTAGTCATTGTCGAAACAGTCGTTAGGGAAATGGTCCAAGTGATTGCCGAGGCAATGTTTGCCTAGGCATGGTGCATCTATGTCAAAGTTGAATTCAGTGGTTGCTTGAATCATTTGACATTCTTCTTGATCGTCAACACGTTTTAGGGCCGGGAAAACATTGAGCTTGACTTGTTGGTCATTTACTCTCATGGTTAGCTCTCCTTTTTCCACGTCAATCAAGGTCCTTCCCATTGATAGGAATGGTCTCCCGAGTATGATAAGTGTACACTTATTTGCTTCACAATCCGAAACAAGAAAGTCAGCAGGAAAAATAAACTTATCTACTCTTACCAATATGTCTTCAATTTTTCCTTCTGGGTGCACATATGAATGATCGTCCAGCTAGAGCATAATTGTGGTGGGTCTAGCCTTTCCAATTCCCAATTTCTAGAAAACGAATTTGGGCATTAAGTTTATGCTTGCTCCTATGTCACACAACGCCTTCCAAACATAATGATTCCCGAATGCACATGGTATCGTGAAGATACCAGGATCTTTAAGTTTTGGTGGTGTCCGATTGTGTAGCATGACGATACATCTGTCTGTCACGGCAACAGTTTCGAACTCTCCAATCCTTGTTCGCTTAGAGACAATGTCTTTCAGGAACTTGGCGTAATTCATCATTTGCTCAATTGCTTCTACCAATGGCAAGTTGATGTGGACTTGCTTCAAGATATCCATGAACTTCTTGAATTGGTACTCTTGCTTTTTCCGTTTTAGCATTTGTGGGAACGATGGTGGAAGTCGAATGTCATCGATCCGTTCCTTGCATGGAAATTTAATCTGGGGTATGGAATCTGGTTGTTTAGCAGCGTTCTGGTTTTCCTTAGTATCTTTTCCAAGCTTCGCCGTAGCAGTATGGTTGGGTATTGCCGAGGCATCAGGGTCAGGCATTACCGAGGCAATATTGTCAGGCACTGCCGCAGCAATGGGCTCCTTCGGTTTGGTCTCCTCCTTTTCATTAGCATGGGGTTCCTTGAGTTGCTTGCCACTCCTTGTACTGATTGCTTTGCACTGTTCATGAGTTGCTCCCTTGATGACTTCTGTATCACTTGGAAACCCTCTCATTGGTCTGGTGTTCAGAATCTGGGCAAATTGCCCCACTTGGGTCTCTTGTGACTTCAGGTTTGCTTCATGGTTCTGCATTCTCATCTCAGTCCTATCCATAAAAGCATCAGTTTTCTTTATAAATCTATCATTACTAGCCATATATGCACAAGTTTGAGACATGAAAGCATTTAAGGATATTTCCAAGGAACTGGATGACATGGTTTGTTGCTACATTGATTGCTGAGGCATTTTTTGTTGTGGCATGTTCTGTTGGAATCCCTGTGCTGGAGCATTCTGGTTGTTTTGATTTAGGGCATTGTTAGGGTTGCTCTATGAGAATTTGGGATGTTTTCTCTAGGGTGGGTTGTAAGTGTTGGATGTCACATTGTTGTTTCGGGTGTAGTTTCTAACATAAAAGCTCGACTCTGGATTCTGTGGACACTCAGAAGGATCATGGTTACCATTACATAAATTACATAAAGAACCAACTACCTAGACCTCCTGTGTGTTTCTTGGTCTTTGCATGTTCTTAACCAAATTAGTTAAGTTTTCCAATTGTGAAAGAATTGATTCAGATTACTCAAGCTCATTTATGGTGGCATGGCGTCTGACTCCTCCTCTTCTGGCTGTTGGAAATTGATAGTCATTTTTAGCCAGCCTAATCAGGATCTCCATTGCTTCCTCCGGTTGCTTGTCTAGGAGTATGCCATTTGCCGAGGCGTCAAGCATCATCCTCGTTGGCGTGTTTACAACATTGTAGAACATTGTCACCTGTGTCCACAATGGGAATCCGTGTAGGGGGCATTTGTGTAGCAGCTCTCTGTATCGCTCCCAAGCTTCGCACATGGATTCATCATCAGCCTGTCGAAAAGAAGTGATTTCATTACGTAATTTATCAGTTAAATTCGTAGGATTGAATCTAGCAAGGAAATCACGACATAAGTCATTCCAGGATTCTATAGATCCAGCTAGAGTGCTATTTAACCAGGTTTTTGCCATATCCCTCAGTGAATAGGGAAACAATTGCAGCCTCAAAATATCCTCATGGACTCCTTGTATTTTGAATGAATTGCAAATCTCTAAGAAGGATTTGAGGTGTTGTCTAGCATCTTCAGTTGCTAAGCCACCGAATTGTCCCATGGTATTGATCATACTGAACATTACGAGCTTTTGTTCAAAGTGGGCAGCTTCTATCGCATGTGTGACAACTCTTGGATTCAGTTTATTCAGATCTTCTTCTATGTAATCTCGGATGGTTAGGTTTCTCACTTAAGCAAATAGAGGTGGCCGAATTCCTCCGTCTACTGCCGCGACATTTTGATTGCTGTTAGGATTTTGATTACCATTGACATTATTATTGCAGTCTACATGTGCCACTTCTATTATCCCTTGTTTGAGTCTTTGAAAAGTACGATCGATTTCAAGATCAAGTTCGAATAATGGATTCTTTGGATTCGCCCTGATCATACACCAATGCAAAACCAAATTTGATTAGCCCTTGAAAAACTAAAAATAAAAATTGCAAGAAAATAAAAAAAGATTGCTATTGCCAATCCCCGTCAATTGTGCAAGTATACACGCCGCAAGTAATAAAGTGATATGAGAATCGAGTATCGTCTCCACAAGGATTGGTCTGACTTCCAAAGTTTATTGACTTGCACTGAAAATAAATAAAAGTAAAGATCACAAGTGATGGTTTTGTTGAGAGAACTAATAAAATAAAAGAAAGCAAGTAAACTAAAGATTTGAGTAATCAAGATGAGAGAATGGGGCATATTATATTGCATCGTAGTATGAAATCTAATTGGAATTGTCTCGATTATTGAATGCAACGAACACCGAATTGCCTCGGCAATGACCAAAGCTATTGTTGCGATAACGGGTTAAGTAACTGCCTCGACAATCCCAGTAACCAACAAAGTCAAGGTTCGGCAAAGCGTCCTTTAGTGGCTCCTCCTTATCCCTAAGTCGAAACACTATTGATGTGCAGCCCTTGATAATACCTCCCAGCGTGAACCAAGGGTGAACACCAACCAATCTTATGCTTCTTTTAGCCGTTGAAACTCGAACTTATCCCTAAGCTGAGTTAGTTTTCTCCGATTTGGATGAAAAAGCATACTTATCCGTTTCGCGAGTCTAACTCTCCCGATATTAGACAAATAGATACAACCGCAATTTCCTCTCCCGATTCAATTGCAAGAAAACGTAAACACCAAGAATAAGCAAACCTTGAACTAAAATTGCATTAACAAAAACTTAAACAAAAACCAACCATTTTCTCACAAGTACTAAACAATACAATCTAAACCCTAAGAAGAAATTAGAGCATGATATTTGTAATGTCCTGGTTTTGGGCCTATATGTTTTAGACATCGGATCGGATCGGTCAGAAACGATTCGAATCATATTAGGTGGTTTAGGGAAATCAATTATCGGGAAAGGATAAAAATATGAAAAAAAATGATAAAATACTCTAAAATCATGTTTAAGAGGTTGGTCAAATCAATTTTACAAAATGAGTTTTGGAAGTGGTACATTTTGGGAAGTGACCAAAATATAAAGTTTTAAAACCGTGGAAAATTGCAAATTTCAAAAAGGAGTCAAAATCTTAGAATCTTTAGGGAGCTATGGTGCAATTACACCTTCCTTAAATTGACATGTGTTTTAAAATGATTTTTGGATGATTAAAATAAAAAGGATTTTTATTTAATCAAATTGGTAAAATAGGAAATTGAGATTTCATTTCACGTAACTAACTTTCATTTTCAGCAAAACAATTTTCTCAACTGTTTCTCCAGAATTCTTTTCTCCCAAACACTCTCTCTTTGATTTCTAAATCATTTCCAAGAATTCTCTTCAAGTTCTTCAAGATTTGTGAAGGAAAAACTTGTCAAGCCTTAAGGAAGGCAAGGATTGGAGGGAGTAAAGACCTATATGTTGGCTACGGACTACATGGATTTTGACGTGCTTGTATGTCGAGCTAAGGATATCTAGCAGAATTTGGGTCTATCATCTCGTGGAGGTGGTTTTAGCTCTGGTAAGAGAGCAACTGAGTTTAGTTCTGGTGGTGGACGGAACAAAAGAGGCCGTGATAAGAGGTATCAGCCTACTGTTAGGCAAGGTAATGTTGGACATGGTGCACCGGCTCAGGGAAATCGGACGAGGGATGAACAGAACACATGCTGCACATGTGGATCAAGGGACCATCTGAGGTGAGATTGTCTACGTGCAGCTAGAGAGGCACTGGCTCCTATTGTGGTAACAGGGAATTTTTGTTGGAACTGTGGTTCAGCAGATCATATGAGGCGTGAGTGTCCTCTGTTGGCTGGTGGAGGCCATTGACGTGCAATTGTTGTGGCTGCACCTCAGAGAGGCCATGGGCGCGGTCCTGCGAGGGTCTATGATCAGCAAGGTATCACCCATGTCGTAGCAGTTCGACTTGAGGGAGGCGGTCCTGTGAGGGTCTATGATCAGCGCGAGGAGCGCAACGACACCGATGTTATCGCAGGTACCTTTGTTCTACAGTCTTTATCATTGTTGGCTTTGATTGATTCTAGATCCACGCATTCTTATATCTTGAGTGAGCATGTGCATTTGCTTGATATACCTGTTGAGTTGCTTGAAGTAGGAATGCAAGTGACTAGTTCTTTTGGTGAGATTGTAGTCACTAAGAAGTTGTATCGGAGGTGTCCCTTATCTATTCAGGGTCATGTTTTTCTTAAGGATTTGATGGAGTTACCCTTTTATGGATTTGATGTGATCCTTGGTATGTATTGGTTGTCTGAGCATAGAGCAGTGGTAAACTTTGATGTTAAGCGAGTCACCTTAAAGCTTGCTTATGATTATGAGGTTTTGATCGTAGGCGAGAATGTAAAATTCTTGTCTAATGTTGTTTCAGTTTTGGAAGCAAGCCGTATGCTAAGGATGGGTTGTGAGGCTTACCTTGCATATGTGATGAATCATGGTAAAAAGGATGTACGTGTACAGGACATCAGAACCGTTTACGATTTTCTGGGTTGCCGCCAAACAGGGAGGTTGAGTTTGGTATCGAGTTGTATGAGAATACGACTTCGGTGTCCATTACTCCTTATCGCATGGCACCTAAACAGTTGAAAGAGTTGAAGACACAACTTCAAGAGTTGCTTGATCGAGGGTTCATCCGGCCGAGTGTTTCATCGTGGGGAGCACCAGTGTTGTTTGTAAAGAAGAAAGATGGGACAATGCGAATGTGTGTAGATTATCGGCAACTGAACAAGTTGATGATTAAGAACAAGTATCCCTTGCCAAGGATTGATGATCTCTTTGATCAATTCCGAGGAACCTCAATGTTTTCTAAGATTGACTTGAGGTCAGGGTATTACCAGTTGAAGGTAAAAGATGTGGACGTACCTAAGACAACTTTTCAGACGAGGTACGGACATTACAATTTCTTAGTGACGCCGTTTGGTTTGACCAACACACCTGCTGCTTTCATGGACATGATGAATCGTGTGTTCCATGAGTTCTTGGATCAGTTTGTGGTGGTGTTCATCAATGATATCCTTGTGTACTCTCGTACTAAGAAGGATCATGATAAACACCTAAGGATAGTGTTACAAGTGTTGTTGGAGAACCAGTTGTATGCCAAGCTGAGCAAGTGTGAGTTTTGTCTTAGAGTGGTGGTCTTCCTTGGACATGTTGTATCGGCTGAGGGTAATCGTGTCGATCCGCATAAAGTAGAGGTTGTGATGAGTTTGAAGTTGCCTAAGTCAGTGACAGAGGTACGTAGTTTTTTTTTTGGCTTGGATGGATATTACCGTAGGTTTGTCGAGGGTTTCTCGAAAATAGTTGCACCTTGGACCAAGTTGTTGCAGAAGAATGTTCGCTTTGAGTGGACACATGCGAGGCAACAAGCTTTTGAGAAGATAAAGAAAGCTTTGATGCAAGCTCCTGTCCTCATTCAACCTGAGTTTGGTAAAGAGTGTGTAGCCTATAGTGATTCGTCCATTGTTGGTTTGGGTTGTGTGTTGATGCAGGAGGCTAAGGTAGTGGCATATGCAACTAGGCAGTTGAAGGTGCATGAGCGTAACTACCCTACTCACGATCTTGAGCTTGCAACTGTTGTGTTTGCCCTGAAAATTTGGAGGCATTATTTGTATGGAGAGAAGTGTGTGGTGTTCACAGATCATAAGAGCTTAAAGTATCTTATGTGTCATAAGGAGCTGAATCTTAGGCAACATCGATGGGTGGAGTTGCTTAAGGATTATGAACTGTCGATCGAGTATCATCCAGGAAAGGCCAATGTTGTGGTCGATGCTTTGAGCATGAAAGTGGCTGTGGAGTTGAGGACGATGTTTGATCGCTTGAGCATATTGCGTGATGGTGGTCTTGTTGCTGAATTGCATGTGAAACCATCCCTGATCCAGTTGATTAAGGATAAGAAATCGCATGATGATTCCCTAGTTCCTCATGTTCAGAACATTGCGGATGGTAAGCCTTCAGATTTCAGTTTTAATGATGATGGTGTTCTGTGTTTTGGGAGTCAGATAGTGGTGTCGAGTGATGTTGAGTTGAGGCGCACTATTCTGACTGAAGCTCATAGTAGTCCTTTTCGTTATGCACCCTGGTAGTACAAATATGTATCGTGATTTGAAGGATAAGTACTAAGTGGTGGGGTTGAAAAAGGATGTTGCCGAGTTCGTTAGCAAGTGCATGGTGTGTCAGCGAGAGAAGGCGGAACATCAGGTTCCTTCTAGGTTGTTGCAAACTTTGAGAATCCCAGAATGGAAGTGGGAAAGGATTACCATGGATTTTTTGTCTGGGTTACCTTTGTCACCATCAAAAAATAATTCTGTGTGGGTGATTGTGGATTTCCTTAAGAAGTGTGCATGTTTGCATTAGGCCTTGGTTACATAGTTGAATTTTAGTACTTCTTATCATCCTCAGACGGATGGACAGTCGGAACGTGTTATCCAGGTGCTTGAGGACATGTTGAGATGCTGCGTTATAGATTTTCAGGGTTCTTGGGAGAAGCACTTGACGTTGGTTGAGTTTGCTTACAACTATAGTTACCAGGAAAGTATCCAAATGGCTCCATACGAGGCTTTGTATGGAAGAAAGTGTAGAACCCCTCTTTGTTGAGCAGAAGCTGGGAAAAAGTTGATTTTGATGCCGACTATGTTGAAAGGTACCACCGAGAAGGTGAAGCTCATTTGTGAGCGTTTGAAAGCAGCATCGGATCGACAAAACTCTTATGCGGACCTAAAGCACAAGGAGATTGAGTTCGCGGTTGGCGAACGTGTGTTTTTGAAAGTATCACCTTTGAAGAAGGTGATGAGATTTGGGCGTACATGTAAGCTTAGCCTGAGGTTTATTGGACCATATGAGGTTGTGGAGCGTATTGGTCCTGTGGCTTATCGGTTGAGGTTGCCTCCTAAGTTGGAAAAGATTCATGATGTGTTTTCATGTCTCGATGTTGCGGAGGTATAGATCGGATCCTTCGCATGTGATGCCTGTTGAGGAGATAGAGTTGAATCCAAATCTGTCTTATGACGAGGAACTGGTGAGGATCCTGGATTTGAGCAGCAAAGTTCTTCGTGGCAAGACAATAGAGCTTGTGAAGGTGTTGTGGAGACACCGAGGAGTTCAGGAGGCCACTTGAGAAAGCAAGGCAGACATGCTAAAGTAGTTTCCGCACCTTTTTCCTACATGTAAAATTTCGAGGACGAAATTTCCTAAGTGCGGGAGAGTTGTAACGCCCTAGTTTTGGGCCTAGATGTTTTAGACATCGGATCGGTCGGAAACAATTCAAATCGTATTAAGTGGTTTAGGGAAATCAAGGATCGAGAAAGGATAAAAATATGAAAAAAAATTGCTAAAATCTTCTAAAATCATGTTTGAGAGGTTGGTCAAATCAATTTTACAAAATGAGTTTTGGAAGTGTTACATTTTGGGTACTGACCAAAATGTAAAGTTTTAAAACTGTTGAAAATTGCAAATTTCAAAAAGGAGTCAAAATCTTAGAATCTTTAGGGAGCAATGGTGCAATTACACCTTCCTTAAATTGACATGTGTTTCAAAATGATTTTTGGATGATTAAAATAAAAAGGATTTTTATTTAATCAAATTGGTAAAATAGGAAATTTAGATTTCATTTCACGTAACTAACTTTCATTTTCAGCAAAACCATTTTCTCAACTCTTTCTCCAGAATTCTTTTCTCCCAAACACTCTCTCTTTGATTTCTAAATCATTTCCAAGAATTCTCTTCAAGTTCTTCAAGATTTGTGAAGGAAAAACTTGTCAAACCTTAAGGAAGGAAAGGATTGGAGGTAAATCTCGTTCTCAACCTTCAATCTAGGTTCTTTATTGAAATTCCCAAGATCTTTGGCTCCTAATTGTTGTTTTTGGCTGAGTTTTTATTATCGTTTTGATTTAATACCAAAATCTTGCAAAAATTATAGTTTAAATCTTGATTTTCGTAGTGTTGTTGATGATCTCTGTTTTGGATTATTTTAATTGAGTTTTGAGTTGTTTATTATGTTGAAAAAGAGTTTTGATAATGTAGATCCCGAAATCCTTGAGATCATTGAGTTTCTTGATGATTTAAGTTGGGTTTTTGTGGTGATTTGATGGTGTTATGCTTTCTGGAGGTATAAGGAAGGGTTTAGGTTGTTTTTAGTTGTGTTGTGATGTTTAATAATGGTTGGAAGTTATGTATGTTGGCTGGGCTTGGTTTAGGAAGTAATCGATTGTTTTGGATGGGTAAATTGGTGTAGTTTTGGTGAGTAATGAGTTTGTGTTTAGTTGCTGGTGTTGAAATGCATTTTAATGCATTTGGATCTCTGTTTTGATGATCTAAAAACATGGGATCTTGATCTGGAAGCAAGCGAAGCATTGTTGGAGGCTTCAGAAGGGTGATCTTCCCGTTGGCGAGCGAGGTTTCACGTGTCGGTGAGTGGAAATGGATTTTCCAGTTTTGTAACGCTTTGAGTGTGGTGTTGGGAGCTTAGTGTAAGTTTGAAACGCTTAGCTAAGCTCAAGAATAAGTAAATCGAAAGTCTCTCTCGGAATGTGCTATGTTTTTGTTGGAAATGCACTTGAATTAAATGTGGTTTTAATTATTGTTTTAAAGCATGTTTTGAGCATTGATGATGCTGGTTTTTAATTCCATTTTGTTAAGGATGCACATGGTAAGTGATCCTTGGAGTTATGTGATTAATGCATTTGGTTTAAGCATGTTTATTCTTGTGAAAATGGCATTATGATGTATGCTTGTAAAACAGTGGAATAATGATGTTAAATGATTATATTGGCTAGTGATGGAAATGGTTTTTGGTTACTTTAATCGGATATAGTTAGCCGGCTATAGGACTGGGTGCACCGTGAATAAAGTCACCTTGGATGTCGAGGGGTTGTGATTGTACCGTACACTCCATCCAAGTACTCTAACGATTGAGATTAAGATCACAACGGTGGATGGTCTAATCCCATGTGTGGATCTGTGGTATGTGTCTCATGCTCTCATTAGTGAAATTATACAACTATCGATGAGTGATGTTGAGGGGTTGTGATTGTACCGTTAAACTCCACCACGGGTGTCACAACGGTTGATGTTCTAATCTCGTGTGTGAGCCTTGAGGGTCCGGTAGTGTGTATGAAGAGTGTGGGACAATGCTTGTAATCTGCGTATTCGATTGTGTCATTGTGATGGTTTTCAGATGGTTTGTTAATGATCACTTGCGAGTCAATATAATGATGTTGTGAAATGGATTAAGCATGTTATGCTTGGGAATTATGCTAGAATGCATGTGATGCTTGGTTTAAGCATGAGCAAATGATTTTGCTGTTATTTTAATGATGCTATGAGCATGTGGTTTTAAAAGTGCATTGATGCTTCAAAGAGAATGTTTTAAAGAAAACATATGTTGACAAATGATGATGTTTTGGTTTTACAAAATGCATTGATGAATGTTTGGTTTTTAGCGGTCCTCACTAAGCTTTATGCTTATGCTCATTTGTATCATCAATGCAGAGAATTGAGCATTAGAGGCAGCAAGAAAGCAAGGGGATTCCAAGTATTTTGGCTAAGCAATGTATGTGGTTTTACTTTAGTGTAATAAGATGTAATGGGTGAGATTTCTACTCTTGATTTTGTTGGTGTTGCTAAACACCTTGGGCATGTTTGGTTTATGTTTTTGGACTTGTAAATGGTCTCTAATTGGTTTATGGTCTTGCTTATAGTGTTTTGGCTATGCTATGGCTTATATTCTAAAGCATGCTTGAGTAGTTTATACCTTCACCTTGAATTGTCAAGCTTCATGCTTGTGTTATGTTGTTAGTTGATGCTCATATGTTTGGTAAGTTGATTAAAGCATGTATAGATGTTCTAAGCATGTTTAGTTGATGTTAAATGTGGTTTAAAAGCTGTTGAATGCAAAAATCTAGTATGTGTATCGATGCTTGGGGAAGAGTATCGATACACTAAGGTTAATTTCAGGCTTTTCGGCTTAGGTGTACCGATACGAATTGCCCGCGTATCGATACACCTAGGAAAAAGTTTGAAGGGCGTATCGATACGGGCTTGAGCGTATCAATTCTCTTTTTTCAACTTTGGCTACTGCCATTTTGCGTATCGATCCAGGCTAAGGCGTACCGATACGAGTTCGTTAATTTTAGTTAAAAGAATCTTTTAAGTTTGGAATTGTTGAATTTTGGTCCTTAGATGTTGTATGTACTATAGGTTGAGTTTGGATGATCCGTTTGATATGAAATTTGACCTATTGGCATGTTACATGACTAATTAAGGATTGGTAACTTTAAAATCTGGAAAGTCGCTATAATTTATGGAAATTACAGTTTAGTCCCTAAAGTTGTATTTTAAGCAATTGAACCCCTAAATGAATTTTGATAGCTGTGTCGTTTTCGCCTAATCGATTGGCTGATCATATAGGATAATAATGTGCATATAGTGAAGATAAAAAGAAAAAAGGGTCGTTAATCGAGGTTGACTTTTACTAGTTGACTTCGGTTTTCCCCGTGTAATCTTCTTAGTTTGGGTCAGGCGTCTAGGTCGGGCTAAGGGGGTTACAATATCGATGCAAGCTCACTACAAAGTCTCTCATCTCTCGATTACTTCATTCCCAGATGATCTCAATGGTCAGCTTTGGCTTCGTATTTATAGAGAAAGTCTAGGTCAAGTCCTTCTTAAGGAGGAATTCAAGTTAGAATTAAATACATTAAAAGAAAAGATCTTCTTTTAAGTATTATGTCATTCTTCCTTAAAATCCTTTCACTTGCGTGGAATCTTCTCTTGACCTTCCTTCGGTGTTTTCATGATTTTCTCGCAGTCTGATCTTCATGCAAAGTACATGGAAAAATTCATCTTTTCATGCTCTTCAAAACGCATACCACTATGCATATTTTCTCCCTTATCGACTGTGTCTAGGCATTGCCTTGGCAGTGACTACGCTATTGCCGCGACAATGGTTTGTCTGTCTTTTTCGCTTAGCAAGGCTCTATCTCATGGTTCAGCTTCCTTCAGTACAAATTGACATCCATAGCTGGCTTGATCTAGATCGTCGAGAGATGGTTCTGCAATGTTCCTTCCTTTCCTTCACTGCCACAACAGTGCTTGCCCGAGCAGTGAGTGAAATTAGCAATAATTACCATATGAAATTATAGTAAAAGGGTATAGATTTAGCAATAATTGTCATAGAAAAAGGGTGAAATTATAGTACTTTTACACACTTAACAATTACCATATGAAATCAAATGATTATTTGATTCTTCTTTCACAAATAATTTATCCGATATAATTCTTCAAATCTATACAAGTCTATATGTCAAAACTTCTATATTCATAGATCCAAATTAAATATTTTATAGAATCCAATTCTAATCCTGTAAAATCATGACGACTTTATCGTTTCAAAATTTATGTAAAGCTTATTTAATTTATATTTGTACTTAGTATATGCACCGCAACTTTCTAGCATTTGGTTTCAGGATTTCTCTAATATCAATTTTACTATTCTCACTTGAAGGTGAAGGAGGCAGATGTGCTTAAGACGGCGTTCAAGACGAGATATGGTCATTATAAATTTTTGGTCATGTTGTTTAGTGTAGAGATGGCAACGAACCAAGAAGGGGTGAATTTTTTATCGCCTCGACCCCGACCCAAGAATTAAAGTTGCTTACCCGACCCTGACCTACCCCGATATTGATAAACATTTCATCCGCCCCAAAATTTAAACTAAAAACCCGTACCTAACCCGACCCGACTTAAAATGAAAGTAAAAAGCGAATGGTAAAATTATGGTTTGAACAACATAATGCAAGAAAGAAACAAAAAAGTATGATAATGGTTTGATTTTAAAAACAAAGAAAATGAAAAAAATTCAACCCAAAATAATAAACTCAACAGGTTTAACTCTAAACTAAAATAAAATTATGGTTTATTTTTAAAATGGATACCCAATATTTTGAAGTAATATCCATCCTACATCAAAATCCACTAAAATCTTAAGATCTAACAAAAAAAAAGTTTCATACTTAAACTCGGAATAATAGAGAAGAACAACATTAGAGATCTATAAAAAAACTAAAAATACTCGATATACACCAAAATCTACTCAAAATCTAACAAAAACATAATATTTTTCAAGTGGTATACTTAAAATCGAAAAATGAGAGAAGAAAAAAAATCAAATACTCAAAATAATATAAATAACATGCAACGTTAATATGAAATTTCAAGAATAAAGAACAAAAAGAAATGATGATTGGAGAGGAAAAGATAGAAGAAAACAAAAGCAAATAAAAGTGAGAAAAATAGGAGGGCAATGAAGGAGATGAGGGACGACAGAACAAAAGAATAAGAAATTGACAAAATTAACCTAATATTATGTGTATATAGTGGCCTATCTATAAATATGTAAAACTTTAACCTAAATATCTCGGGTCTGGTCAGGGAATTTTAACCCTAAACCTGACCGCACCCCGACCCGACTTTAAAATTTATAACCCGCCCCACCTCAAACCTAAATTTATAAAAAAAACTCACCCCTATAGGGTCAGGTCGGGTCGGAACCCATCAGGTATGGATCAAATTGACTTCCCTAGTTTGTTTGACTAATGCCTATGTTTCTTTCATGGATATGATGAATCGAGTATTTCGTGAATATTTTGATCAGTTTATGTTGGTTTTCATTGATGATGTCCTTGTTTACTCTCGTACCGAGGATGATCATGATCGTCATTTGAGAATAGTGCTTCAGGCTTTGAAATTGAAGTAATTGTTTGCAAAGTTTAGTAAGTGTGAGTTCTGGCTAAAGGAAGTGATGCTTTTGGGTTATGTTGTTTCTACGGAAGATATAAGGGTGGATCTGTAAAATATTGAAGCTATTGTTAATTGGAAGCAACCTAAGTCGGTGAAAGAGGTTCGTAGTTTTCTTGGCTTACCAGGCTACTATATACGCTTTGTCGAGGAATTTTCTAAGATTGTTGCATCTGAGAGGTACTAAGATATATCATTATCCTCATGAGATGTATCATTGGCATGTGTTAAAGAAGGATGTTTCAGAATTTGTGGCTAGATGTATGGTTTGTCAGTGTTTTAAGGCTAAGCACCAGTTCCCTTCAAGTTTGTGGCATCTTGTACAAATTCCTGAATGAAAGTGGGAAAGAATCACCATAGATTTTGTATCGGGATTACCTTTGATGCTTTCATGCAAAGATTTCATTTGGGTGAGTGTTGATCGATTAACAAAGTGCGCTCATTTTCTGTCGGTATGTACTACATATACATTTCAAAAGCTGGCCGAGTTATATGTGGCGGAATTAGTAAGGTTGCATGGACTTCCAAAGTCTAATGTATTTGTTTGGGATCCATGGTTTACAGCAAAGTTTTGGAAGAGTTTATAGGATGCCTTGGGTCCGAGGCTAAATTTTAGTACATCCTACCATCCTTAGATCGATGGTCAATCTAAGCGGTGATAAAAATTCTCGAGAGTATGTTGCATAGTTGTATCATCAAGTTCGAATGATCATGGAAGAAGCATTTGCCGTTGGTCGAGTTCGCTTATAATAATAGTTACCAGTCTAGTATTCAGATGACACTTTTTGAGGCGCTTTATGGATGGAAGTGTAGAATGCCGCTTTGTTGGGCTAAAGTAGGTGAAAAGCATGTTGTGATTGGCCCAAAATTGGTACAATATATAGATGAGAAGGTGAAGCTCATATGTGAGCGTTTGAAAGCGACTTTAGAGAAACATAACCATCTCTCCAGAACGGAGTATACACTAGATTTTAAGTTCTTTACACCGTTACAAACTAGATTTAACTACGGTTTAAATGGCATCAACTCATAATTTAACAATATCCACAACAATTATGAGAAATCTTAGAAATCTCGAAACAGAATCTATCCAAAGCAGAATCTGCTTCTAGATTTTCTGCACTAGCTTCACTTTAAAATTTATAACTTTTGATTTAAAAATAGAAATCAATCAGCGTTTGTTGGAGACAAAACTAGTTTTTTTGATATTTTACCTGGATTACCCTTTCTGACTGGCCGTCAGGTTGAGGGTGAAAGGTTGTGCTAAGATTAAATCTGGTGCCCAAGGCTCCTTGTAAGGTTCTCTAAAACCGAGATACAAATCGGGGATCTCGATCAGAGATAATAGACTTAGGTACTCCGTGGAGTCGGATTACTACCTTGATATACAAGTCAGCTAATTTAGGGAGACTGTAGTCCATTCTAACCGATATAAAATGGGCTGACATCGTGAATCGATCTACAATGACCCATATGGCATCATGCTTCATAGGAGTTAACGGAAGACCACTAAAAAATTCTATATTGATCTTTTCTCATTTCCATTTCGGTGGATCAATAGGTTGCAATAGCCCGGTAGGAGCGTAATGTTCTGCCTTAACACGTTGACACGTGAGGCATTTAGAAATGAAATCAACTATGGCCTGCTTCATGCCCGGCCACCAATAAAGTTCGCGTGGGTCCTTATACATCTTTACAGACCCGAGGTGAATAGAAAAAGAACTCGAGTGAGCTTCAGAGAGAATATAGGTGCAAAGAGATTCATCATTAGGCACACAGACTTGGTCATGAAAACACAAGAGTCCTTCAGAATTAATTTTGAAGTCGTGGTTGTCCGATAGCTTAGAGACAATGGATTGATGCTCTGGATCTTGCTCTTGCAAATCTTTGATTCGTGAAACAATTGTAGACTGAACATGAAGTTCATCTACAAGGCAACGATGCTTCCGAAGTCGAAAGTGAGCGTTAATTGCTGGAGGGGCTACAATATAACAATGTTACAATAAGTTAACGTACTATACAATACGTATGACTCCAAATTTATTGTCAATGCTTACCAGGCAGAGGTTTGCGGCTGAGTGCATCAGCTACAATGTTGGCCTTGCCCGGTGTAATCAATAACAAGATCATAATCTTTAAAGAGTTCCATCCACCTCCGTTGTCGAAGGTTCAAATCTTTTTGAGTCAATAGATACTTAAGGCTCTTATGGTCGGTGAAGAGGTAACATTTTTCTCCATAGAGGTAATGTCTCCAGATTTTCAATGCAAAGACAACTGCAGCTAATTTGAGGTCGTGAGTGGGGTAATTTATCTCGTGTGGCTTAAGTTGCCTCGAAGCATAAGTGATGACTTTGCCTTCTTGCAACAATACACATCCTAACCCGAGATGCGATGCATCACTATAAACTGTGTAGTCCTTTCCGGACTCGGGTTGGGTTAGGATAGGTGCATGGGTTAATACTTGTTTCAACTGGTTGAAACTTCGTTGTTGAACCTCAGTCCAAACAAAAGGAGCTTCTTACCTCAATAACTTGGTTAAAGGAGTGGCTATCATAGAAAATCCTTTTACAAATCTATGATAATAGCCAGAAAGCCCAAGGAAGCTTTTGACTTCACCAATGTTCTTCGGTGGGTGCCAATCTACTATAGCTTGAATTTTCTTCGGGTCCACTTGAATATCCGAAGCCGACACGACATGTCCTAGAAAAGCAACTTCGGTGAGCCAAAACTCAGACTTAGAGAACTTCGCGTACAACTACTTCTCTCTCAAAGTCTGAAGTACAATACGAAGATGATCTCGGCACTTTGCTTCATTCTTGGAATAGATCAGTATGTCGTCTATAAATACCACTACGAATTTATCAAGGTAGGGTCTAAAATCCCGATTCATCAAATCCATGAAGGTCGCAGGTGCATTGGTTAACCCGAAGGGCATCACCAAGAATTTGTATTGTCCATATCTTATATGGAAAGCAGTCTTCGGTACACCAGACTTCTTAACTCTCATTTGATAATAGCCTGACCTTAAATCGAACTTGGAAAACATAGAGGCATCTTTTAGTTGGTGGAACATTTCGTCTATTCTAGGCAATAGATATTTATTCTTGATAGTTACTTTATTCAATTGTCGGTAGTCAATACACAACCGCATAGAACCATCTTTCTTCTTAACAAAGAGAATCGGAGCTCCCCAGGGCAAAGAGCTCGGTTGAATGAAGCCTTTGTTCAATAGTTCTTGAATTTGAGTCTTTAATTCTTTTAATTCCACAACTGTCATATGATATGGTACAATGGAAACTGGAGCAGTCCCAGGTTGCACCTCGATGCCAAACTCCACTTCATGGGTTGGGGGCAATCACGGAAGCTCATCAGGGAAGACATCAGGAAATTCACACATAGTGTCAATATCTCGTAGTTGTGCTTCACCTTTGGTTTCCAGTGTCAAAGTATACAATGGTGGATTCTTCACATTCATCAATACAACACTTTCCTTACCCAAACCTCGAAGATACAATTTCCTTTTAACACAATCTACCCAGGCTTGATACTCACTAAGCCAATCTAAACCTAGGATGACATTGAATTCATGGATCGGTAAAGCCAACAAATTGGCCGGGAAAGGAATCCCTTGGATCATTAAAGGGCAATTCTTGCACACTACCCTTACGGTGACACAATCTCCTAAGGGATTGGTTACATAAATTATTGATGCTATTGGTTCGATAAACACACTATATTTCTTAACTACAATGATACTTATAAAAGAATGAGTAGAAACATGGTCAACCAATGCATATAAAGAATGTGAATATAACCCGATGGTACCTACAATGACATCAGGTTCATCCTCTTCTTCTCTGCTCCTCACATGATACATTTGGGTACGAGCCTTTGAATCTTGTTTATTAAAGGGTTTCCCTGGACGTGTAACACCCTAATTTCGGGCTTAGAAGTTTAGGGTTTGAACCGGACCGGTCTGAGAAATGATTCGAATATAAAAGGAGGTTTTAGGGAAAGCCTAGTTTGGGATGCTTTAAAAATATAGAAAAATATATAAAAATCCTCATTTAATATACTTAAGAGAGTGGTGAAATCAATTTTACAAAATAAGGTTTGGAAATACTACATTTCGGTGTAGTGACCAAAATGCGATTTTTGCAAAGTTTAGCAGTGACTGTTTTGTAAAGGATTGAAACTTTGAATCTTTAAGGAATTGTAACACCCCAATTTTGGGCTTAGAAGTTTAGGGTTTGAACCAGACCAGTCTGAGAAACGGTTCGAATATAAAAGGAGGTTTTAGGGAAAGCCTAGTTCGGGATGCTTTAAAAATATATAAAAATCCTCATTTAATACACTTAAGAGAGTGGTGAAATCAATTTTACAAAATAAGGGTTGGAAATACTACATTTCGGTGTAGTGACCAAAATGCGATTTTTGCAAAGTTTAGTAGTGACTGTTTTGTAAAGGATTGAAACTTTGAATCTTTAAGGAGCTAATTACCCAAAATATTTTTCTGCAGATTTTTCCTTAATTTGGGTGATTTAATTAATGTTTAATTAAATAAAAGAAAGGAGAAAACTACTTTTTGATTTTCATAACTACTTTTCTCTAATTTTCCCTCATTCCTTTTTTCTCTCAAAATTCTATCCTCCAAACACATTTTCTCCAGAAAAATTCACTTTGATATTCACTTCAATTGATGAGATTTCCATCACCTACTGGTTTCTAATCAATCTTGCAACAAATCCTTTTGATTTCTACATTGCTTTTTCATGGAATTTTGCCCAAAACAAGGAGAAATCACCATTTAGAGGTAAGATTGTTCTTCTCCTCTAACTACTCAGTTCTTTACTGAAATTCTCAAGTTGTCAATCCTTTATTAAAGTTTTATAAATGGTCTTAATGTTAGAAACAAGATTTTGGCTTAAAACTCAAAATTTGGAAGAAATCTTGAAGATTTTCGTTGTAATTGATTGGGCTCTGTTTCGAGATAGTTTCTTAATGTATTTTGGATGTTAAATGATGTTAGAAATGAGGTTTTATCAATCCAATCCCGAATAGGTTGTGTTTCGTAAGTTTTGGCTTATGTAAATGGTGGTTTTTGAGGTGTTTTTTGGTGTTCTATTATAGTCGGAGGTATAAGGACGAGTTGAGAGTTGTTTTTGATGTTAATTGATGTTTAGAAATGATTAGAAGTGATGGATCTTGGCTGGGTTAAGTTTTGGAAGAGTTTGGAGGTGATTTCGGTTGTGTTTGGTTGCCGAAATGTTGGTTTTAGGTTGAGCAGCGAGTTTGGGAGTGTTGGCTGAAGATTTCAATGCATGATGATGCATTAATCCTCTACTTTGATGTGTCTAAAACAGGGGAGACATCTTCGGACACTTTTGGAGTTGATCCGGAGGCTTAATCGGCATTTCGGCAAGCAAGCGAAATGAAATTGGTGAGTGTGTTTGGTTTTGAAGTCCATAAGGACAAAAACTCAAGGTTTGGGGATTTAGGAGAGGTTTGAAACACCTTCCTAAGTCCGGAAGTAATTATGGCTTGATTTGATCTCTCCAAAGTGGAGTTTGGCCCCAAATTCCTACTGTTTTTATGCATGTTTGAAGCATGAGATTATGCTTGTAGAGTTGTCATGTGATGGCATGATGCATTGAATAGATTTGAGCTCTTGGTTTAAAGCAAAGTATGATTGTTGATTTGAAAAGTGATGAGAAAACATTTGAGTTATTTTGCATGAAAAAAAGTAGGTGTGATGACATTTAAACACATTATATTGGCATAGATGTTGAGAAACTTACCGGATATAATTGATCGATTAATAGGATGAGAGTGCACTATAAACTAAAAATTCGTACGTGCTCTTTGGTTAAGCCAAAGGGATATTTTCCGATGATGGACATTCCATCGGGTAGGACTTGGTGAAATACCCAAGCTTTGTGGCGATGAGAGATTTCGCCATGTGAGTACGGTGATGAGAGATTCCACCGAAAGTTGTTGCTAGACAAGTGAGTATGATGATGTGATATTCCACCGGAAGAGTCTAGTGTAGAAATGTGTCTGCATATCCGAGTATTGATGAGATGCTAAATGCCAATATAATTGATGAAATGGTTTTTGTTACACATGTACCTTGATGAGATGATTTATGCTATGAGATATGCATATGTGTCTGTTTAGAAATGCTTTGACAATACAAGCATGTGAATGGCCTTGCCATGAGTTTTGCATTGGTTTGAATGCATGAGATAGAATGAAGGTACATGTAATTTCAATGAGTTTGCTTTGAAGTTTTCTAAGCATGAGAAAGAGATGAGCATGTGGTTTAAAAGCTTTGATGAAAGTGTTTTCTAAAAATGCATTATTGTGTTGGTTTTCTTTAGAGCATGCCTCACTAAGCAATTGTGCTTACGCTCTCTTTTACCAATAATGTAGATAATTGAGGTGGTTAAGGGCATCAAGGAAGCTAAGTTCATCCAAGGACATCCAAGCTCACGTATGGTGAAGTTTTCATACACTATTAGTTTTGATAAATTTGCAATGGGAACATAAGTTTTGTTTTGGGAGATGTGTTAAACTCCATATGGTTGAGGCATGTGTGCTTTGGTTTATTTGAATTCTAAATGGCCATTATTGCTTGTTTGGAGGTTTGATTTCCCTATTTGGATTGGATATTAGGATGCATGCCTCTAGACTTATGAATTTTCATGTTTGATGATATGAATGTGTTTAGGAGTTCTAAACATGCACCTTATATGTTTGATGACTTGTTGATATGCTTGGGAAGTCCTTTGGATGTGTTTGAACGAGTTTTTGCATGAAAAACCAGCATTTGCTGCTGTTTCTGGGCAAACCGTATCGAAACACCCCCTAGTGTTCCGAAACGGGGGCCTGAAATGGCTTTCGTGTTTCGAAACGCTAAGGGATGTTTCGAAACGATTTGGCTACTGTAAGGCCTCGTTTCAGAACCAGTCTCGGAACCAACCCGTGTATCGAAACGGTCAACTCCGTTTCGATCCATCGTTTCGATACAGCTAGTGGACGTTTCGAAACAGGTGACCGTTGGGCACTGATTTGAATGGTGCAGAAGTTTGCAAGCTTTACATTTTAGTCCCAAATGTTGATGTTGCAATTGCTTGAGTTTGAGATGTTCAATTAAGATGAAATTTGGCAGTGAAGCATGTAACATGACTAATTTCATATTGGTAACATTAAACTCAGTAAAGACCTTCTAATTTACAGAAATTACAAAATAGTCCCTAAACTTATAATTAGTGCAATTGAGTCCCTGTATGATATCCGATCGTTGTGTCGTTCTCAAATATGTTTTATGAGTACTCACTTAGGGTTAATATGTATCTAGACAAGACTAAAAAAGAAAAAAAAGGGTCGTGAATCAAGGTTGACTTTCGTGTTGACTTTGGTTTTCCCCGTGTAATCTTCGTAGTTCGGGTCAACCGTCTAGGCCGGGCTAAGGGGGTTACATTTGGTGGTATCAGAGCTTAGTTCTCGTATAATTGGGGTCTGTGATGTGGATGTTGTTTGTGTAATTGCATGATATGCCTTTTGGGTGAAAGAATGTTGTGTAAATAGTGATGTATGATATCAAATGTGATGCTTTTGTGATATGATGCTATGTTGGAGTGTGTTAGGAGATCCCATTGCCATATCAAAACTAATGAAATGAATTGTTTTCGAAAAAGAGCTTGAGTACTTGGATTACTTACCTTATTGAGCCTAATTGTGTTTATTGCACTTGTTTCAGTGTATTGTTTTCTTTGTAAATGGGGTCACGTAGAGAGATGAGGATGAATACAAGAGTTATGGCTCAGAATGAGAATGATGAGAATGCTGAGAATGTTGTGGATTTACCTCCTCCTCCTGGTGGTGGACCACTTGGTGGTGATGGTGGTGCTGGAGTTGGAAATTATGGTGTTGGTGTTGGTGCTGGGGTCGTTGGACCTGAAGGTGTGCAGGGGCAAGCTGCTCCTGACATGACTGTGTTGATTCATGCTATTGTTGGAGCCTTTCAGGTAGCAGTAGCTGGAGCTCATGGAGCTACGCATCAGGATGATGCCAATGTGAGATTGCCTTTGGAACGTCTTCGCAGTCTGGGAGGGACTGAGTTCAGAGGTCTATCTCCGGAAGGATCTGGGTGTTGGTTGGAAATCACCAAGAGGATTTTGGGTCAGATGAACTACAATAATGTGCAGAAGCTGGGTTGGGTGGTGTCATTGCTGCATGGTGATGCTTATACATGGTGGACGACCACTATCTCTGGGATGGAAGATGATGAGGTGACCTGGACGTTCTTCCTGAGTGCATTTAAGCGGAAGTATCTGGAAGTGTGATACTTAGATGAGAAGAAAAGAGAATTTATGTCTCTTGTGCAAGGTAGCATGACAGTGGCTGAGTACGAGATCTAGTTTGTCCGCCTCAGTCAGTATGCACCTGAGCTGATCCCTAATGAGCGGGAGAGGTGCGAACGATTCCGTTATGGGTTAGTAACGGATGTGAAGACTCTTATGCTTGCGGCTGACTATACAGATTTCGATGTCTTGGTCACTAGAGCCAAGGACATTGAGTCGAATCTTGGTTTGTCTAGCCCAGCGGGTGGATCAAGCTCTGGGAAGAGAGCAGATGAACGCGATTATGGTAGAGATCGCAACAAGAGGCATAAAAATAGGAGGCCGCACTTTGATGCTAGGCGTGGAGGTGGTAACCCTAGTAGAGGTCAGCAAGGACCTAATGCTGTTCAGAGGACTCTTGAGTGTAACCGTTGTGGTAGACGACATGGTGGCGAGTGTTGGGGTAACCTTGGTACATGCTGGAATTGTGGGAACATTGGACATTTGAAGAAGGATTGTCCTCAGCCTTTGAAGGAGGGACATGCTCTGGTGAGAGAAACAGAGCCATAGAGAGGCCGTGGGCGCGGCCGTGGTAATTTCCAGCGCAAAGATGATGGTGGGAGGAATGTAGCACATGTTGTGGCCGTTCAACCTGAGGGTGGTGGTCAGGCTCGAGTGTATGCTCAGCGTGAGGGAAGGAATGATACGGATGTGATCGCAGGTACCTTTACTTTGCAATACTTATCATTACTTTCTTTGATTGATTCTGGATCTACACACTCGTACATATTGCGTGAACATGCTCAAATGCTTGGTTTACCTGTTGAGTCTTTGGATGTTGGTGTGCGTGTGACTAGTTCCTTTGGTGAGACAGTTGTGACTCGAAAGTTGTATAGAAGATGTCCCTTGAAAGTGCAAAACCATGTTTTTCTTGTTGATCTCAAGGAATTGCCATTCTATGGTTTTGATGTAATCCTTTGTATGGATTGGCTTGTTGAACATCGAGCTGTAGTGGATTTTGAAGGAAAGCGAGTTTCGCTGAAACTTGGGGATGATTACGAAGTGGTGGTGGTTGGTGATAATGTGAAGTTTCTTTCTAATGTGGTGTCTACATTAGAAGCAATTTGGATGCCGAGGCAAGGTTGCGAGGCTTACTTAGCCTTTTTGATGATTCCTAGTACAAAGGAGTTGCACGTTCAGGATATCAAGACTATTCGTGAGTTTCCTGGAGTATTTCCGGAGGAGTTACCTGGATTGCCGCCTAGTCGAGAGGCGGAGTTTGGGATAGAGTTGTATGAAAATACAACTCCAGTGTCCATTGCTCCCTATCGTATGGCACCGAAGGAGTTAAAGGAGTTAAAGACGCAACTTCAGAAGTTGCTTGACCGCGGTTTTATTCGGCCTAGTGTGTCACCATGGGGTGCACCGGTCTTGTTTGTGAAGAAGAATGATGGCACTATGAGAATGTGCATCGATTATCGTCAGCTGAACAAGTTGACCATTAAGAATTGGTATCTTTTACCGAGGATTGATGATCTTTTTGATCAGTTTCGTGGAGCGGCTGTGTTCTCTAAGATTGACTTAAGGTTAGGGTACTACCAGCTTAAGGTGAAAGATGTGGATGTGCCAAAAACAGCCTTTAGGACGAGGTATGGGCATTATGATTTCTTTGTGATGCTGTTTGGCTTGACGAATGCTCCTGCAGCTTTCATGGACATGATGAATAGAGTGTTCCATGAATACTTGGATAAGTTTTTTGTGGTTTTCATCGACGATATCCTTGTGTACTCTCGTACTGAGGAGGAGCATGAAGGTCATTTGAGGGTTGTTTTGCAAGCGCTTCTGGAAAATCAGCTTTATGCTAAGTTGAGCAAGTGTGAGTTTTGGCTAAAGGAAGTTGTGTTCCTTGGTCATGTGGTTTCGGCTGAGGGGATTCGTGTTGATCCTCAGAAGATCGAGGCGGTTATGAATTGGAAGCCTCATAAGTCTGTTCATGAAGTCCGTAGTTTCCTTGGGTTAGCAGGATATTACCGGAGGTTTGTGGATGGATTTTCGAAGATTGTTGCACCTTTGACGAAGTTGTTGCAAAAAGATGTCAAGTATGAGTGGACAGAAGCAAGACAACAAGCTTTTGAGAAGCTTAAGGAAGCTTTGACGCAAGCTCCTATTTTGGTTCAACTTGAATCAGGAAAAGAGTTTATGGTGTACAGTGACGCATCTTACGTTGGTTTGGGATGTGTGCTAATGCAAGGGGGTAAGGTGATGGCTTATGCATCGCGACATTTGAAGGTGCATGAGCACAATTATCCTACGCATGATATTGAGTTAGCTGCGGTGGTTTTTGCTTTGAAGATTTGGAGACATTATCTTTATGGTGAGAAGTGTACTGTGTACACGGATCACAAGAGTTTGAAGTATTTGATGTGTCAGAAAGAATTGAATCTTAGGCAACGACGTTGGGTGGATTTGCTTAAAGATTACAATCTGTCGATCGAGTACCATCCGGGAAAAGCTAATGTTGTGGCGGATGCCTTGAGCAGGAAGGTGGCAGTGGAGTTAAGGGCCATGTTTGCCAGCTTGAGTATTTCGCAAGATGGAGGTCTTGTGGCTGAGTTGCAAGTGAAACCATCTCTGGTTCAGTTGATAAAGGATAAGCAGTTGTTGGATGATTCGTTGGTGCCACATGTTCACGAATTTGCTGAGGATAGACCATCGGATTTCTGTTTTAATGATGATGGAGTTTTATATTTCGGAAGACGGATAGTAGTGGCGAATGATGCGGAGTTGAGGCGTACTATTCTGACTGAAGCTCATAGTAGTTCTTTTGCTATGCACCCTGGTAGTACGTAGATGTATCGTGATTTAAAGGATGAGTACTACTGGGTGGGTTTGAAGAAAGATGTTGCGGAGTATGTGAGTAAGTGTATGGTTTGTCAGCGGGTTAAAGTTGAGCATCAGTTTCCTTCAGGGTTGTTGCAACCGTTGAGGATTCCTGAGTGGAAGTGGGAAAGGATTACCATGGACTTTGTGTCTGGTTTGCCTTTGTCGCCATCAAAGAAGAATTCGGTGTGGGTGATTGTGGATCGCCTTACGAAGTGTGCACATTTCTTACATGTGCATACCACGTATAATTTGGATAAGCTTGCAGAGCTGTACATTGCTGAGATTGTGCGTCTACATGGTGTGCCAAAATCTATAGTGTCGGATAGAGACCCAAGGTTCACATCGCGTCTTTGGGAATGTTTGCATCAGGCTTTGGGTACTCGGCTGAATTTCAGTACTTCTTATCATCCACAATCGGATGGTCAGTCTGAGCGTGTTATTCAAGTGCTTGAGGATATGTTGAGGTGCTGCGTAATTGAGTTTCAAGGCTCTTGGGAGAAGCATTTGCCTTTGGTGGAGTTTGCTTATAACAATAGCTACCAGGCAAGTATTCAAATGACACCTTACGAAGCCTTGTATGGGAGGAAGTGCAGAACTCCTCTTTGCTGGGCTGAAACAGGTCAGAAGTTGGTCTCGATGCCGGCTTTGTTGAAAGGAACCACCGAGAAGGTGAAGCTCATTTGTGAGCTGTTGAAGGCAGCTTATGATCGACAGAAGTCTTACGCTGATTTGAAGCGTAAGGAGATTGAGTTTACGGTGGGTGACCGTGTGTTTTTGAAGGTTTCACCTTGGAAGAAGGTGATGAGGTTTGGCCGGAAGGGTAAGTTGAGCCCTAGGTATATTGGACCATACGAGGTGATTGAACGAGTGGGTCCTGTTGTGTACAAGTTGAGGTTACCGCAAGAGTTGGAAAGGATACATGATGTGTTTCATGTCTCTATGCTTCAGAGGTATAGATCGGATCCTTCGCATGTTATGCCTATGGAGGAAGTGGAGTTGAATCCAGATTTGACCTTTGATGAGGAGCCGGTTGAGATTCTGGATTCGGACAGTAAAGTTCTTCGAGGTAAGACCATTGAGTTGGTTAAGGTGTTGTGGAGGCATCGTGGTGTTGAGGAAGCCACGTGGGAAAGAAAAGATGACATGAAGAAGCAGTTTCCTTATCTTTTTCCTCCAGGTAAATTTCGAGGACGAAATTTCTTAAGAGGGGGAGAGTTGTAACACCCCAATTTTGGGCTTAGAAGTTTAGGGTTTGAACTGGACCGGTCTGAGAAACGGTTCGAATATAAAAGGAGGTTTTAGGGAAAGCCTAGTTCGGGATGCTTTAAAAATCTAGAAAAAATATCTAAAAATCCTCATTTAATATACTTAAGAGAGTGGTGAAATCAATTTTACAAAATAAGGTTTGGAAATACTACATTTCGGTATAGTGACCAAAATGCGATTTTTGCAAAGTTTAGTAGTGACTGTTTTCTAAAGGATTGAAGCTTTGAATCTTTAAGGAGATAATTACCCAAAATATTTTTCTCCAGATTTTTCCTTAATTTGGGTGATTTATTAATGTTTAATTAAATAAAAGAAAGGAGAAAACTACTTTTTGATTTTCATAACTACTTTTCTCTAATTTTCCCTCATTCCTTTTTCTCTCAAAATCCTATCATCCAAACACATTTTCTCCAGCAATATTCACTTTGATCTTCACTTCAATTGATGATATTTCCATCACCTATTGGTTTCTAATCAATCTTGCAACAAATCCTTTTGATTTCTACATTGCTTTTTTCACAGAATTTTGCCCAAAAGAAGGAGAAATCACCATTTAGAGGTAAGATTGTTCTTCTCCTCTAAATACTCAGTTCTTTACTAAAATTCCTCAGTTTTCAATCCTTTATTAAAGTTTTATAAATGGTTTTAATGTTAGAAACAAGATTTTGGCTTAAAACTAAAGATTTTGGAAGAGATCTTGAAGATTTTCGTTGTAATTGATTGGGCTATGTTTTGAGATAGTTTCTTAATGTATTTTGGATGTTAAATGATGTTAGAAATGAGGTTTTATCAATCCAATCCCGAATAGGTTGTGTTTCCTAAGTTTTTGCTTATGTTAATGGTGGTTTTTGAGGTGTTTTTTGGTGTTCTGTTATAGATGGAGGTATAAGGACGAGTTGAGAGTTGTTTTTGATGTTAATTGATGTTTAGAAATGATTAGAAGTGATGGATCTTGGCTGGGTTAAGTTTTGGAAGTGTTTGGAGGTGATTTCGGTTGTGTTTGGTGGTCGAAATGTTGGTTTTAGGTAGAGCAGCGAGTTTAGGAGTGTTGGCTGAAGATTTCAATGCATGATGATGCATTAATCCTCTGATTTGATGTGTCTAAAACATGGGAGACATCTTCGGACACTTTTGGAGTTGATCCGGAGGCTTAATCGGTGTTTCGGCAAGCAAGCGAAACGAAATTGGTGAGTGCGTTTGGTTTTGAAGTCCATGAGGACAAAAACTCAAGGTTTGGGGATTTAGGAGAGGTTTGAAACACCTTCCTAAGTCTAGAAGTAAGTATGGCTTGATTTGATCTCTCTAAAGTGGAGTTTGGCCCCAAATTGCTTTTACATGCTCATGGTTTGTGATTGCTAAATTCCTATTGTTTTTATGCATGTTTGAAGCATGCGATTATGCTTGTAGAGTTGTCGTGTGATGGCATGATGCATTGAATAGATTTGAGCTCTTGGTTTAAAGCAAAGTATGATTGTTGATTTGAAAAGTGATGAGAAAACATTTGAGTTATTTTGCATGAAAAACAGTAGGTGTGATGATATTTAAACACATTATATTGGCTTAGATGGTGAGAAACTTACCGGATATAATTGATCGATCAATAGGATGAGAGTGCACTATAAACTAAAAATTCGTACGTGCTCTTTGGTTAAGCCAAAGGGATATTTTCCGATGATGGGCATTGCATCAGGTAGGACTTGGTGAAATACCCAAGCTTTGTGGCGATGAGAGATTCCGCCATGTGAGTACGGTGATGAGAGATTCCACCGAAAGTTGTTGCTAGACAAGTGAGTACGATGATGTGAGATTCCACCGGAAGAGTCTAGTGTAGAAATGTGTCTGCATATCCGAGTATTGATGAGATGCTAAATGCCAATATAATTGATGAAATGGTTTTTGTTACACACGTACCTTGATGAGATGATTTATGCTATGAGATATGCATATGTGTTTGTTTAGAAATGCTTTGAAAATACAAGCATGTGAATGGCCTTGCCATGAGTTTTGCATTGGTTTGAATGCATGAGATAGAATGAAGGTACATGTGATTTTTAATGAGTTTGCTTTGAAGTTTTCTAAGCATGAGAAAGAGATGAGCATGTGGTTTAAAAGCTTTGATGAAAGTGTTTTCTAAAAATGCATTATTGTGTTGGTTTTCTTTAGAGCATGCCTCACTAAGCAATTGTGCTTACGCTCTCTTTTACCAATAATGTAGATAATTGAGGTGGTTAAGGGCATCAAGGAAGCTAAGTTCATCCAAGGAAGTCCAAGCTCACGTATGGTGAAGTTTTCATACACTATTAGTTTTGATAAATTGGCAACGGGAACATAAGTTTTGTTTTGGGAGATGTGTTAAACTCCCTATGGTTGAGGCATGTGTGATTTGGTTGATTTGAATTCTAAATGGCCATTATTGCTTGTTTTGAGGTTTGATTTCCCTATTTGGATTGGATATTAGGATGCATGCCTCAAGACTTATGAATTTTCACGTTTGATGATATGAATGTGTTTAGGAGTTCTAAACATGCACCTTATATGTTTGATGACTTGTTGATATGCTTGGGAAGTCCTTTGGATGTGTTTGAACGAGTTTTTGCATGAAAAACCAGCATTTGATGCTGTTTCTGGGCAAACCGTATCGAAACACCCCCTAGTGTTCTGAAACGGGGGCCTGAAATGGCCTTCGTGTTTCGAAACTCTAAGGGATGTTTCGAAACGATTTGGCTACTGTAAGGCCTCGTTTCAGAACCAGTCTCAGAACCAACCCGCGTATTGAAACGGTCAACTCCGTTTCGATCCATCGTTTCGATATAGGTGGTGGACGTTTCGAAACAGGTGACCGTTGGGCACTGATTTGAATGGTGCAGAAGTTTGCCAGCTTTACATTTTAGTCCCAAATGTTGATGTTGCAATTGCTTGAGTTTGAGATGTTCAATTAAGATGAAATTTTGTAGTGAAGCATGTAACATGACTAATTTCATATTGGTAACATTACACTTAGTAAAGACCTTCTAATTTACAGAAATTACAAAATAGTCCCTAAACTTATAATTAGTGCAATTAAGTCCCTGTATGATATCCGATCGCTGTGCCGTTCTCAAATATGTTTTATGAGTACTCACTTAGGGTTAATATGTATCTAGACAAGAATAAAAAAGAAAAAAAAGGTTGTGAATCAAGGTTGACTTCCGGGTTGACTTTGGTTTTCCCCGTGTAATCTTCGTAGTTCGGGTCAACCGTCTAGGCCGGGCTAAGGGGGTTACAGGACCACTCGATCGCCCAAAATTTTCCGATGATCCTTGCTTCTATCCTTTACCTCGAAAGGATTGAGCAGGAGAAGAGCAGAAGTCGATGTGACAACAGATTTGGTTGCATTCAGAGGGCAATCACGAATAAAGTGACCCTGTTCACCACAGTAGTAACAGGCTCCAGTCTGCTTACGACGTTGACCCGATGGGTGCTTTTTCTGACAAAAATTGCAAAGTGGGTGTTGGTTGCCTCGATTTGAACCTCCAGTGCTATCAATGAACGCTGATTTAGCAAAAGACTGCGTCACAGACTTAGGTCTCTCAATGTTTCCAGAATGGGAGGGCTGTGGATAGATATTTTTTTTGAGGCCTTGATATCTCCCTTTCTTGTTCCAACTCGGAGGTAGACAATCATCCATGAACCTCTTCTCGGACTTTTCAGACCCTCCAACTCGTTGAGCTCTTTGTTCAGCTTTAGTGGCCTTAACTCGATTCACAAGGTCTTGGAAATCAGAAATGCATAAAGCAGTGAACATAGGGCGTAGTTCATCATTAATTCCTGCAATGAACATCCAACATTTTTCTTCCTCTTTCTTAATGTACTAAGCATCGTATCTACAGTACTTGCAGAAGTCATAGATGTACTGTTCGATCGGTCGCCCGCCCTGTTTGAGGTGAAGGAAGATGCTTCGCCTTTCAGCAAGGTAAAATTCACTGATATACTTCTTGTGGAATTCTCTAAGGAAGAACTCCCAAGTTATCGTGTCTTCCGAAACTGTCAAAATGGTAGTTTCCAACCAATAGAGTGCCTCATCGGCCAGCAATGCGATAGCGCACTCAAGCTTGTGCTCGTCCGAGCACTGAAGTTGCTTATTCATAATCCTCAAGGTGTTATCCAACCAATATTCGCCAACTTCAGGGTTGTCGTCATCTTGTCCAGTAAAAGTATAAGCTCGATACTGTGAGAGCTTATCAATTGGGGCTCGAGTGTGTTGGACGACATGAGCGATGGGTTGCACAACTTGTTCGGCCCTCATAGCAGTCATAAACTGTCTGAACATGTCGGCCATGTTCTTGTAACACTCAGCCTGAGTGGTAAGTGCTGCAGGCTCGGTACACTGAACAAGAGGGTCCCGCGGTTGTGGTGGATTTTGAGGATTTCCTCCTCTAGTCACCTCGCCATACGTCGAGGAGCCAATAGCAATCTCGTCTATGTGAGCTTCATTAATCTCAAACATATCTATATGAAAGATCAGATTATTCGACAAGTCACAATATACGCAAGATATATCTCCTAGGAGGCAAAGTAACACAATAACAATGCAACAAGCTTCGGTTTAGTCCTAGAATCGACTAAACTCTAGCTCTGATACCACAAATTAACACCCCATTCCCGGTCTGGTCGAGAACCGGGTCGGAAGGTGAAACCGATGATCAATACGAAAATTGGTACAATAAAATTTCATTTCGTTATTAACATTTTCAACAATGTCATACAACGAATCATTACTACCATGTAACTTAGTCCATACGAAACAATAATAAATCAATTAGGGCTAAATATTAACTATCACAAGTTTTAAGGACCAATATGTAAATTCGATAATTTAGGAGTCCTTCAATGCAATTGATTACACTAGATTGTAATTCATCATAATATTAACATGCCTGTAAAATTTCATACAATTTGGGGTCCATTAGCTCATTCAATTTAATATTTCAATATTCAATGACTAAACTGTGATCCTTTGCAAACTGTTTAATATGCCTTTAACTAATTAACTAACCCCGTACCGAAACGCCCTAGGGCTATTTCGAAACGGGTGGAAAATGGTCAACCTTTGTTAACTTTACCTTTAAGACTGTATCGATATGGGCATGCCCTGTATTGAAACGGGTTGACTTCCTTTGACTTTGACCCGTATCAAAACGAGGGACTCCAGTGGCAAAATGTTCAAAACGGCCATGACCCATTTCGATATGCCCTATTCCTCAGGTTCAATTATGCTTACCCGTATCGAAGCGCCATCACCCGTTTCGATACGGTATGACTTGTAATGACATATTTTTTCTGGTATTTATTCAATTTAACTTATCGAACGATGTCCGAATGCAACAAAACTTCACATACAACATTTCAATGGTATAAACTACTAGCATGCCAAGTTTCATGAAAGTACGAATACGTTTACTATGTTTTGACCTTTATGAGCAAAGTATGCACTTTTAAGCCATTTTAAGCCAACCAAAAAGGCCATTTAGGGCCATTAACCGTATTACAACATAGGCATTTCACAAACATAACAAAATAGGCATAAACGAATAGTTCGACTACTTTGCCACCTTTCTAGGAGTTCGTAAGGTCAAAATACTTTACTTTATGACTTGTAGTGACTTGTCTTGCCTTGCCAATCCGATCCTCCAACACACGATCTTTCAAACTGAAATGCATGAGGTGAGACACAGTAGGCATACATTGCCTAGTGAGGTAGTCAAAAACAATATGAACAACAATTTATCAAGTATCTATATATACATGATCTCATGCTCATCAATGTCAATGCTATGCAACAATATACAATGTTTATCATTTTCATTTTATCATTAATCCTTGGATTGAATCAAGATAGTGGATACAAGAATTCTAACGCCTCGCCAAATCAATGAATGGTCTAGTCCCTTCGCCTCGCCATTATGACCAATATCAATACACATCCCTCCGCATCGCCAAATCAATATAGGTCGTAGGCTTAGGACCGTAGTCCACCCGTAGACTAAGTTCATGAATTCTATGGCCTGCCAATTGTATCCAATGTCTATTCAAATCCAAGGTTTCAATGTTCATATCCATATTCAATATTCAATGAGAATTCCAATGACCAATGATTTCAATAATAACAATAACAACATGTCTCATGATCAATGTTTCATAGTTTAATTTCAATATCAATGTCCGAAAATTTCTTTGCAATGTTTCAATAACAATAACTATATCAATGACAATGCTCGATGACAATAACAATAGATATATCTGATATTCAATACTCCCTCCGTCCCACGATTTTTGTCTCTTATTGACTTTTTTGGTCAATTTTTTTCAACTTTTACTCATAATTATTTAAAATTTATCATTGATAAAAATATGAAAAAAAATATATTTTAAAAACCTCTAATCGAGTAGTTTTCAAATATATATTTTATAAAATTTAATTATTTAAAATATTCAATATAATAATAGTCAAAGTTTAAAATTTTTGACTTTCAAAAAGTCAATAAGGGACATTTTTTTATGGGACGGAGGGAGTAATAAACTTACTGACACTTACCAAAGTGTCTGTTTAACAATCTGAGGTAACTTCCTCAATGGTAATGTTAGCTAAATGACCGAAAACATCAATAAAAGATTCGGGAAGGCTTTTTGCCTAATCTCGGGACTCTAACTACACTCACCTCAAAATCCAATGCTTCTAAGGCTCTCGGATAACAATCCCATTGTTCCTAGCTTTGGATGGAGACGATGGATTCTCTTCATCAACTTCTTGAGCTAGGAAATCAATAGGGAGATTGTTAGGATCGATGTTTCAATATCAAAATCTACACAACGATATCAAAATCGATATCTGAATTCAATATGGACAACAACGATGAAATATCCATGTATAATCAAAACCCTAACTTAATATTAAACTTGATATATCCATGGAATCCAATAATCGATTGAGGAATATAGCTTACCCGATCGATAACAATGATTTGATATCAATAGTACGAAGAAAAACAAAGATTAAAATTTTCTCCAATCGAGGTGTATGTTTCAAGGAAGAGGATGAGGAAGATGAAGGTGTTTGCTTAAGAATTCTCGGGTAAGTCTCTCAATTCCCTTATTTCCTTTGTTGTACATATATTATAACTATTTAGCTTTCCTTCAATTGAAGGAAAGCTCTCTGACTATCCCACGTATGTGTGGTTTAATTAATGAGAGGATAATCGTAAGATTAGTCCCTCAACTATCACCATATTATGGTTTTGCTCCCTAACTTGCATTTTCTTTAATTTAGTCACTATATAGGTTTCAATGTTATTTGATAGAGTCCGATGAAAATACTTTAGCTCAATTAGAGTCCGATGTCAACAATTTAACTAGCCAATACAATGTTTGAATTTTATCAATATGAGATTTCCGATCACCAGAACCAAATTCTGACTAGACTGGATTTTGGGGTGTTACAAAAAGGCAAAGGGATGTGATCCTTTCCAGTTGATTTATTCAACTTGCGATAATCCATACAAACCCTCCAACCGGTCACAACCCTGGTTGGGATTAAATCATTGTTCTCGTTGGTTATTACGGTCATTCCACCTTTCTTTGGTACACATTGTATCAGGCTTACCCACGTACTTTTTGAGATGGGATAGATGATTCCAGCATCAAACCATTTAATGATCTTTTTTCTTACCACCTCCTTCATGGCATGGTAAAGCCTTCTTTGAGCCTCAATGGTAGGATTATGATCATCCTCCAAATGGATCTTGTGCATACATATCGTTGGGCTTTTCCCCTTCAAATCGGAAATTGACCACCATATTGCCCTCTTGTGCTGCCTCACCATACTGATCAAACTTTGTTCCTTTTTTGGCTACAACTTAGAAGAAATAATTACAGGCAATGTGTTGCTGGTTCCCAAATAAACATATTTTAACTTATCAGGCAATTGTTTTAAATCAAGAACTGGTGGTTGCTCGATTGAGGGTTTCTCAACCTTTCATTCCTCTCTAGAATAATTGATCGCTCGGAATACTTATCTGGACGGGAGGCTATCCAGTGGGTGTAACACCCCAATTTTGGGCTTGGAAGTTTAGGGTCTGAACCGGATCGGTCTGATTTTCGGTTCGAATATAAAAGGAGGTTTTAGGGAAAGCCTAGTTCGGGATGCTTTAAAAATATGGAAAAATATCTAAAAATCCTCTTTTAATATATATAAGAGAGTGGTGAAATCAATTTTACAAAATAAGGTTTGGAAGTGCGACATTTTGAAATAGTGACTAAAATGTAATTTTTGAAAAGTTCAGTGGTGACTGTTTTGATTGAAACTTTGAATCTTTAAGGAGCTAATTTACCCAAGGAAGGATTTCTCCATATTTTTCTTAGATTTTAATGGTTTAATAAATGTTTAATTAATTAAATGAAAAATGGAAAACCATATTTTAGATTTTCATAACTAACTTTTGCTAAAACTTTCTCATCTCATTTTCTCTCAAAATTCCCTCAGCCAAACACATTTCTACAACAAAATTTCTATTTATTTTCACACCAAATGATGAGGTTTCAATCATCAATTGATTCCTAATCCTTTCTACATCAAAACCTCTTGATTTGCTTATTGAATTTTCAAGGATTTTGGCTCTAATCAAGGAGAAATCTACATTTAGAGGTAAGGATGTTCTTCTCCTCTAAATACTCAGTTCTTTACTGAAATTCCCAAGTTCTCAATCCTTAAATTAAGTTTTATAAAAGGTTTTAATTTTGTGATCTTGATTTTGGCTTAAAACTCAAGATTTGGAAGAAATCTTGAAGAATTTCGTGGTGTTTGTTTGGGCTCTGTTTTGAGATGATTATTAAATGTATTTTGGATGTCTAATGATGTGTAAATGAGGTTTGATCAATGCAATCCCGAATAGGTTATGTTTCCTAAGTTTTTGCTTTTGAAAATGGTGGTTTTGGGGGTGATTTTGGTGTTCTGTTAATACTGGAGGTATAAGGACGAGTTTGGGTTCATTTTGGATGTTAATTGATGTTTAGAAATGGTTAGAAGTGATGGATCTTGGCTGGGTTATGTTTTGGAAGAGTTTGGAGGTGATTTCGGTTGTGTTTGGTAGCCGAAATGTTAGATTTATGTAGAGCAGCGAGTTGGGTTGTGTTGCTGGTGTTTTTAATGCATGATGATGCATTAATCCTCTGTTGTTATGTGTTTAAAATATGGGAGAATGATCCGGAAGCAATAGAGGTGGCGTTGGAGGTTTCGGATGCTTGGAAGGCTTGTCGGCTAGCATAGTTTTGTGTATCGGTGAGTGGAAAAGAGTTTTCCAGCTTTGAAACATTTTGGACAAGGTTTTGGGAGCTTAGTTTAAGTATAAACAACTTAGCTAAGTTCAAGTGGAAGTAAATGGAACTTCTCTCTTGGTTTGTGCTATGATTTGGTTTCAAATGCACTTGGGGTGGTTGTGTTTTAATTACTGTTTTTAAGAATGTTTAGTCATGGTTTAATGCTGGTTTTGAAAGCTAAATGTTAAAAGATGCTCAAGGTAAGAGGTCCTTGTTTTGGCATGTTGTTAAATTGGTAATGTTGCATGGTGATGCATGGTGTTTAATGGCTTTGTTTGATGCTTTAAAACAGTGAATTGATGATGGTATTTGATGTGTATTGGCAAGTGATGTAAGTGGTTTTTGGTTACTTTAATCGGATATAGTTAGCCGGCTATAGGATTGGGTGCACCATGAATTAAGTCTCCTTGGATGTTGAGGGGTTGTGATTGTACCGTAAACTCCATCCAAGTATCCTAACGAGAGAGGTAAGATCACAACGGTGGTTAAAAGTCCGTGTGTGGATCTTGGTAAGCTCAAAACGGTGGTTAAAAGTCCGTGTGAGGATTTTGGGTAAGATCTCAACGGTGGTTAAAAGTCCGTGTGAGGATCTTGTTAAGCTCACAATGGTGGTTAAAAGTATGTGTGAGGATCTTGTTAAGCTCACAATGGTGGTTAAAAGCTCGGGTGAGGATTTTGGTAAGATCACAACTGTGGTTAAAAGTCCGTGTGTGGATCTTGGTAAGATCACAACGGTGGTTAAAAGTCTGTTTGTGGATCTTGTGTGATGTGTCCCGTACTCTCGTTAGTGAGTTATACAACTACCGTTGAGTGATGTTGAGGGGTTGTGATTGTACCGTTAAATTCCATCACGCGTGTTGAGGGGTTTTGATTGTACCGGTAAACTCCACCTTGTGTTGTTCAGTAGTGTGTATGACTCATGTGGGACAACGCTTGTAATCCGCATATCCGATTGTGTCTTGAGTTGAAATGGTTTTTGAATTATCACTTGAAAGCCAATATAATGTTTTTGAATGTAATGAAGCGAGAGATGCTTGAAAAGATGCCATGTTGCATGGGAATTGTGTAATGGTTTAAGAGTGCATGTATTACTTGTTAATTTTGAGCAAGTGTATATCTTCTATTGTGAATGGTGCATATGTGCATGGAATCTCTTTAGTGCATTGAAGTCTTGTGAAGGCTTGTTAAAAAAGGCATGTAATGCAAATGTTGCTTTTGTAGTTCATGTGTTTTGCATTTGTGGAATGCATGAAATAGTTAGAAGGAACAAATGGTTTTCGAAAGGTTTTTCTTTGAAATGATCATCAAGCATGAGGAAAGTATGTTGTGAAGTGGAGTGTTTTCTAAGGAATTTGAGTTTAACTTTGCCTGTGGTGTTCATGCATGAAAGGGTTTAAATAATGGTTTTTGCAAGAATGTGTTTTGAGGTAAGTTGTTTAGCTTTTCTAAGCTAAAGGTTGGTTTTCATGTTGAGCAATGCATGGTTTAAAGCATGTTGTTTCAAAAGAGGTTTTTCAAACAATGCTTTGGTTTATTGAATTGCATCTACTTTTAAAGAGGGTTTTATGATTCACTGCATTGATGGTGTTTTGGTTTTGAGCTTTCCTCACTAAGCATTATGTGCTTACGCTCCTTTTTGTCCATCAATGCAGATATTTGAAGTTGGGACAACAAGAAGCAAGGGATTCAAGAAGAGCTCCACTTGAGAAGTATGTCTTGGTTTATAGCTATAGATAATAAAGGCAATGGGGGGAGAGTCTTTTATATGATGTGTAATGAGATTATGTATGTTGAACAAGTTCGGTTTATGGTTTGAACTATGTGGTTTATCGCTTTGCAACATCTGAATCTTCTTCTTCATAAGTTGTTATGCTATGCTTCTTGTTTTAAAAGCATGATCAAGTGTTGGATGTGTTGAATGAGTTGGTGCACCTATGGTTTGATTTGTATCTAGTTTTTAATGCAATTTGGTAGTTATGATACTTGGCTTGTTGTTGATTTGGTGAAGAATGGTTTAAAGTTTGTTTGGTTGGTTTTGGATGTTAGGATGCATGCCTATAGACTTGTGGATTTTCCTAATTGATGCCATGGATGTGTTTTGATGATGCAAATATGTACCTTATATGTATGATGACTTGTTGGCATGATTTGGAGGTCATTAGAATGTGTTTGAGTGGTTAAATGTGTGTTAAACTAGCAGATTCTGCACTTTCTGAGCAATCCGTATCGGAACGGGCACTAGCGTTTCGAAACGGGGGCCTGTAATGGCCTTTGTGTATCGAATCGGGTAGAGGCCGTTCCGAAACGTTTTGGCCACTGCCAGGCCCTGTTTCGATACAGGTCTCGAAACGAACCCGTGTTTCGGAACGGTCAACCCCGTTTCGATACAGGTGACCATTGGGCACTGATTTGAATGGTTTAAGGTTTGCAAGCTTTACATTTTAGTCCTGGAATTTGTATTTACAATTGCTTGAGCTTGAGATGTCTTTTTGAGCTGAAATTTGACAGGGAAGCATGTAATATGATTAATTTGATATTGGTAACTTAAAAATCAGTTAAGTCCTCCATATTTCCAGAAATTACAATTTGGTCCCTAACTTTTGTATGTTGTACAATTGAGTCCCATAATGCTTTCCGATTGCTGTGCTTTTCAAGTATGCTTTTCTCAAGGGTACGCTTAAGGTTAAGGTACATCTAGACAAGATTAAAAAGAGAAAAAAAAGGGTTGTTAATCAAGGTTGACTTTCGGGTTGACTTTAGTTTTCCACGTGTAATCTTCGTAGTTCGGGTCAACCGTCTAGGCCGGGCTAAGGGGGTTACATTTGGTGGTATCAGAGCCATGTTGCGAATATTTGGGGTGATGGTAAGTTCGTGGTAAGTTGTTAATAAGTGTTTAATGTTGTTCTGAAGTGTGGTTGAATGTTGGTTGAAAAATGTGTCTTTGAGCGAATTGTTGATGTTTTTTATCATGCTTTTTGGTTATGAATCATTCGTGAGCTAGTGTGAACTTGTATTGGTGATATGCTGGTGTTGTGAGTTGATTTTCTGAGTAATGAAAATGTGATGGGTATGATATGTTGATATTATGCTGCTGAGGGTGAATGATGTTTGATGAGAGCATGATTGAAGTTTGCTGATTAATAAGCTCGATGTTTGTGATGTCAATGTTTTTATTGATTGTTATGTCGTATAAAAGGGGAGAATTTGGGATACCCATTGCCTTATTATTATAGCTATTGTGTTATGTTGGAGTTGGAGTCTTGAATCCTTGCTTGAAGCTGGCCTGATCGTTTTGTTTGTTTTGTTATCATTGCTTTGTTATTAATAGCACGATGGAATCGATGAGAGAATGGCAGTTGGGTGAGATGGTTGCTGCTTTAGAGTAGGTTGTTAAGGCGTGGAATTCACCTTTTGGTGGAGGTGTTTTGTTTCATTCTACAGTGCCTGGAGTTGAGGAAGTAAGGCAGAAGGAGGAAGCTAGTTTTGTGATGAAGGGTTCATCATGTAACCCCCTTAACCCGGCCTAGACGGTTGACCCGAATTAAGAAAGTCACACGGGGAAAACCAAGGTCAACCCGAAAGTCAACCTTGATTAACGACCCTTTTTTTCTTTTTAAATTTGTCTAGATGCACATTAACCCTAGTTATGATCATTCAAACAACATACTCAAAGATCATAAACATCAGAGATCAAACAGGGACCCAATTGAACAATTTACAACTTTAGGGACCAAAAAGTAAATTCTGATAAATACAAGGACTTCACCCAAATTAAAGTTACCAACTTGAAATTAATCATGTTTCATGCATCACTGTCAAATTTCAGCTCAAACGGACATCCCAAACTCATACAATTGCACAAACAAGTTTCGGGACCAAAATGCAAACATTTTGAAACATATAACTGCCAATGTCAGCCCCCAACGGTCAGGTGTTCCAGAACAGGGAGAGCCTGTTTCGAAACGCGGGGTCATTCCGCAACGCGTACCGAAACGAGGGCTGGCAGTGGCCTTTCCGTTTCAGAACGATGTCTCCCGTTTCGGACGCCTGGGTTGCTACAAGGCACCCGTTCCGAAACGGTGGCCACTGTTCCGATACGGCCTGCACAGATTGCAGAAAATTGCTTGCTTAAACACACAATTGACCAACCAAACATGCTCCAATTGCTATCAAACTTTACCAGCAACTCATACAACATACAAGAGACATATTTGCATCAACCAATTACCATTATATCATCACATATGAAAGGCCCCAAATCTGAAGGCATGCTTCCTACACAAGCAAACCATTCATGCACTAAAACCTCCAAACCAACACATAATGGCCAATTACATAAACCAACATTAACAACAACATAAATCCAACTTAGGGAGTCCAAAACATCTCCCAAAACAACAACATAGGTCCCCCATTGCCAAAAACCAATAGCTAAAGGTGTTTAAGAAAACCTTCCCATACATGAGCTTATCTTTCACTTGATTGCTTGCCTTCCTTGCTGCCCTCAATGCACCTTAACGTTCTGCATTATTGGTTTAAGAAAAGAGAGAGAGCGTAAGCAAAAGCTTAGTGAGGAATGCTTCTTAAAACCACACAATAATGCATTTATAAAACACTTTACAAGTCATACTTCAAAATACACTTTAACATGCTCACAAGCAATCTTAAACAAGCATTTCATGCTTCATAACATAACATGTCATATTGGCCACAAGTGATAATTACCATCTTTTAACAAAATCAACATAAGACTCACACATGGACTTTTAAACACCATTGTGATCTTATCCCCATGGACTTTTAAACACCATGGCCCATGGACTTTTAAACACCATGGCAAGGACCACACAAGGACTTTTAAACACCTTTGTGTCCTTAACAAGTTTCACCTCAAGGACTTTTAAACACATTGACCCCAAGGACTTTTAAACACCTTGGCCCATGGACTTTTAAACACCATGACATGAATCACCCCAAAGACTTTTAAACACCTTGGCACCAAGGACTTTTAAACACCTTGGAAAGGACCACACAAGGACTTTTAAACACCTTTGTGTCCGTAACAAGAATCATCCAAGGACTTTTAACCACCTTGATGTTCTTAAGTAAACAAGGCTCACTCAAGGACTTTTAACCACCTTAGTGACCTTAACCTTTTCAAAACATCACTTGCCAATATACATCATTTATCATCAATAATCCACTGTTTTAAAGCATTTAACCAAGCCAAAAACATCATGCAACTTTAAGCATTAACCACATTTAAAACAATGTTCAAAAACAAGGAACTCTAACCTTGAGCTTCCTTAAACACATGGCTTATAATCTCAGCAAACAAACATGCTAGATATGCTTTAAAAACAGAATTTAAACATGCAACAAACACATTGCACCCAACCATCACATGGTTCCTCAACAAGAGAGTTTTTCCGAAAACTTACTCTTGAGCTTAGCAAAGTTGTTTAGACTTAGACTAAGCTCCCAAACCTCCAAAACATTGGTTTCAAAGCCGAAAACCAAAATCCACTCTCCGATTCCGTTTCGCTTCTTGCTGAAACACCAAATCAAGCTTTCGGATCACCACCACTTGGATCCAAAGAAGACTCCCCTGTTTTAAACACGTCAAAACAGTAGATTAATGCATCATCATGCATTAATAGCTTCAATGAAAGCACCTAAACTCGCTGCTCTCATCCACACTCCATTTTCGGCCACCAAACACAACCGAAAATGCATCCAAACAACTCCTCAACAAATCCCAGCCATAAACCATCAAAACTAAGCATCCATAAACATCATTTAACATCTAAAAAGGACCTAACAACATCCTTATACCTCCAGCAACAACAGATCCACAAGATCACTCCAAAAACAACCAAGAATCACAAGCTAAACTTAGGAAATTCAACCTACCCGGGATTGCATTAATTAAAACTCAATTTCCAATCAATTTAACATTCATTTATCATCAAATATACACCTCAAATCACTGCTTTAACAGATCCAACGAAAATTCATTAAAAATCATCAAATCTTGTATTTTAAGCCAAGATCCATTACACAACTTTAAAACCATTTATAAATCATCAAATAAGGATTGAGAACTTAGGAATTTCAGTAAATAACTTGAAGTTCAGAGGAGAAGGACGTTCTTACCTCCAAACTTGAGTTTCTCCTCTTTTAGAACCAAAAAGCTTGAAGAATCAAATGGCAATTGGTGAGGTTTTGTTGATGAGGTGATTAGCAACCAAAAGAGGATTGAAAAGAGAGATTTTAGTGTCAAAATCAGAAGAGAAATCTCTGGAGAAAGGTGTTTGGTTTGAGAGAAAATGAGAGAAAAGGAAAATGAGATTTTAGGAAAATTAGTTAGAAAATAACTTCCCTCCACTTTTCCTTTTGTTTAAAATCAGAATTAAAACATTAAATATCTTAGAAAAATCTGGAGAAACTCCCTTTGGGTAAATAGCTCCTTAAAGATTCAAAGTTTCAATCCTTTTTAAAACAGTCACACAGTTTTCAAAAATTACATTTTGGTCACTAGCCAAAATGTCACCCTTCCAAACCTCATTTTGTAAAATTGATTTCACAGTTCACTTATATATATTAAAAGAGGATTTTAGAACATTTTTCCATATTTTTAATGCAACCCGAACTAGGTTTTCCTAAATTCACTCTTATATATTCGAACCGCACTTTGACCGAACCGGTCAACGCCCAAAACTTCTAAGCCCAAAACCGGGGCGTTACAACTCTCCCCCCCCCCCCTTAAGAAATTTCGTCCTCGAAATTTACCTGAAGGAAAGAGATAAGGAAACTGCTTCAGCATGTCATCCTTCCGCTCCCACGTGGCTTCCTCAACACCACGGTGCTTCCACAACACCTTCACCAACTCAATGGTCTTGCCACGAAGAACCTTGCTATCCGAATCCAGAACCTTCACCGGTTCCTCATCATAGGTCAAATACGGATTCAATTCCACTTCCTCCACAGGCATCACATGCGAAGGATCATATCTATACTTCCGGAGCATAGAAACATGAATCACATCATGAATCTTCTCCAACTCTTGAGGTAACCTCAACCTGTACGCAACAGGACCCACACGCTCAACCACCTCATATGGTCCAATGTACCTAGGGCTCAACTTACCCTTCCGGCCAAACCTCATCACCTTCTTCCAAGGCGAAACCTTCAAGAACACACGGTCACCCACCGCATACTCAATCTCCTTACGCTTCAAATCCGCGTAAGACTTCTGCCGATCAGAAGCTGCCTTCAAACGCTCACAAATGAGCTTCACCTTCTCGGTGGTTCCTTTCAACAAAGCCGGCATCGAAACCAACTTCTGACCCGTTTCAGCCCAACAAAGAGGAGTCCTACACTTCCTCCCATACAAAGCCTCATAAGGTGCCATTTGAATACTTGCCTGATAACTATTGTTATAAGCAAACTCAACCAAAGGCAAATGCTTCTCCCAAGAGCCCTGAAACTCAATCACGCAGCACCTCAACATATCCTCCAAAATCTGGATAACACGCTCAGACTGACCATCCGACTGAGGATAATAGGATGTACTGAAATTCAACCTCGTACCCAAAGCTTGATGCAGACACTGCCAAAAACGCGATGTGAACCTCGGATCCCTATCCGACACAATCGACTTTGGCACACCATGAAGCCGCACAATCTCAGCAATGTACAGCTCCGCAAGCTTATCCAAAGAAAACGTAGTATGCACAGGCAAGAAATGCGCACACTTCGTCAGGCGATCCACAATCACCCATACCGAATTCTTCTTCGACGGTGACAAAGGTAAACCAGATACAAAATCCATGGTAACCCTTTCCCACTTCCACTCAGGGATTCTCAACAGTTGCAACAACCCTGAAGGAAACTGATGCTCAGCCTTAACTCGCTGACACACCAAACACTTGCTCACAAACTCCGCAACATCCTTTTTCAAACCCACCCAATAGTACTCATCACGAAGATCACGGTACATCTTAGTACTACCAGGGTGCATAGCAAAAGGACTACTATGACCTTCAGTCAGAATAGCACGCCTCAACTCAACATCATTGGGCACTACTATCCGACTCCCAAAACACAACACTCCATCATCATTAAAACAGAAATCCGAAGGTCTACCCTCCGCGATATCCTGAACACGCGGCACCAAGGAATCATCCAGCAACTGCTTTTCCTTGATCAACTGAACCAAAGATGGTTTCACTTGCAACTCAGCCACAAGACCACCATCACGCGAAATACTCAAACTGGCAAACATAGCCCGCAACTCAACAGCTACCTTCCTACTCAAGGCATCCGCTACAACATTAGCTTTTCTAGGATGGTACTCAATCGTCAGATCATAATCCTTGAGCAACTCCATCCAACGCCGCTGCCTAAGATTCAACTCCTTCTGAGACATAAGATACCTCAAACTCTTGTGATCCGTGTACACAGTACACTTCTCACCATACAGGTAATGTCTCCAGATCTTCAAAGCAAAGACCACCGCAGCCAACTCTATGTCATGCGTAGGATAATTGCGCTCATGCACCTTCAACTGCCGCGATGCATAAGCCACCACCTTACCCTCTTGCATCAACACACATCCCAACCCAACATAGGACGCATCACTATACACCACAAACTCTTTCCCTGATTCAGGTTGAACCAAGATAGGAGCTTGTGTCAAAGCTGCTTTAAGCTTCTCAAAAGCCTGCTGTCTCGCTTCCGTCCATTCATACTTAACATCTTTCTGCAACAACTTCGTCAAAGGTGCTGCAATCTTAGAAAACCCATCCACAAACCTCCGGTAGTATCCTGCCAAACCGAGGAAACTACGAACTTCATGAACAGACTTAGGAACCTTCCAATTCATCACCGCCTCAATCTTCTGAGGATCAACACGAATCCCCTCAGCAGAAACCACATGCCCAAGAAACACCACTTCACTTAACCAGAACTCGCACTTGCTCAGCTTAGCATAAAGCTGATTCTCCAACAAAGCTTGCAACACAATCCTCAAATGCTCTTCATGCTCCTCCTCAGTACGCGAGTACACGAGGATATCATCAATGAACACCACAACAAACTTGTCCAGGTATTCATGAAACACACGATTCATCATGTCCATGAAAGCAGCAGGAGCATTTGTCAAACCAAACGGCATCACGAGGAACTCATAATGCCCATACCTTGTCCTGAAAGCTGTCTTAGGCACATCCACATCCTTCACCTTCAACTGGTAATACCCTGACCTCAAGTCAATCTTAGAGAACACAGCAGCTCCCCGAAATTGATCAAAGAGATCATCAATTCTCGGCAAAGGATACCGATTCTTGATAGTCAACTTGTTCAACTGACGGTAATCAATGCACATTCTCATAGTGCCATCCTTCTTCTTCACGAACAAGACCGGTGCACCCCAAGGCGACACACTCGGCCGAATGAAACCACGCTCAAGCAACTCTTGCAACTGCGTCTTCAGCTCTTTCAGCTCCTTAGGTGCCATTCTACAGGGAGTAATGGACACAGGAGTTGTATTCTCATACAGCTCAATTCCAAACTCCACCTCGCGGTTAGGAGGTAAACCAGGCAACTCCTCAGGAAACACACCAGGAAACTCCTTCACAACCCTGATATCTTGCACCCTCAACTCCTTAGAGCTAGGATTCATCACAAAAGCTAGGTAAGCTTCACAACCTTGCCTCAACATCCGGCTTGCCTCTAAGGTAGACACCACATTGGCAAGAAACTTCACATTCTCACCAACCACTACAACTTCATAATCATCCGCAAGCTTCAGCGAAACCCGCTTATTCTCACAATCCACCACAGCACGATGCTCAGCAAGCCAATCCATACCAAGGATTACATCAAAACCATAGAAAGGTAACTCCATGAGGTCAACATGAAAAACATGATCTTGAACAACCAAAGGACACCTTCTATAGAGCTTTCGAGTCACAACAGTCTCACCAAAAGAACTAGTGACACACATACCAACATCCAAAGACTCAACAGGCAAACCAAGCAATTCAGCATGCTCACGCAATATGTAAGAGTGCCTAGATCCAGAATCAACCAAGGAAAGTAATGACAAGGATTGCAGAGTAAAAGTGCCTGCGATCACATCCGCGTCATTCCTCCCCTCACGCTGAGCAAACACTCTAGCCTGTCCGCCACCCTCTGGCTGTACAGCTACAACATGAGCTACACCTCGGCCACCTTCCTCTCTCCGCTGAAAATTACCACGGCCGCGCCTACGACCTCTCTGCGGTGCTGCAACAACAGGAGCACGAACTTGGCCACCAGCCAACATAGGACACTCACACCTCAAATGATCCGTAGATCCACAGTTCCAGCATCCATCACCAGCTGCCGCAACAGGAGCCTGCACCTCCCTCACAGCACGAGGACAATCACGTTTCATGTGGCCATGCGAACCACATATCCAACAAGCACTCGGATCAGCTCTAGCGTTGCCTCCCCGAGCAGGTGCTCCACCACCTCGCTTAGCCGAGGACTGATACTTCTGATCACGTCCCCTCTTGTTCCGTCCACCACCGGAACTATATTCAGCTGCTCGCTTACCAGCACCTTTAGCAGATAAACCCAAGTTCATCTAAATATCCTTGGCTCGGCCCACCAACACATCAAAATCATCATACTCGGTAGCCAGCACATACATCTTCACATCCGTCACTAAGCCATAACAGAACCTTTCATACCTCGCTCGCTCATCCGGGACAAGCTCAGGTGCATACTGACTGAGTCGAACAAACTGCACTTCATACTCAGCCACCGTCATGCTCCCTTAGGTAAGAGACATGAACTCCCTCCTTTTCTCAACTAGGTACCTCACACCCAGATACCTTCTCTTGAACACATTCTGAAAGAATGTCCAAGTCACATCAGCTTCTGCCATCCCAGCAATAGTGGTTGTCCACCACGTATATGCATCCTTCTGCAGCAAGGACACAACACAGCCAAGCTTCTACACATCAGTGCAACTCATCTGACCCAAGATCCTCTTGGTACTCTCTAACCAAGCCTCAGAACCTTCAGCAGACATACCCCTGAACTCAGTCCCTCCCAGACTGCGCAAACGCTCCAAAGGTAGTCTAACTCCAGCATCTTCCTGATGCCCAGCTCCACGAGCTCCAGCTACCGCTGCTTGAAAAGCACCAGCTATAGCTTGAATTAAGACTGACATATCAGGAACAGCTTGCCCCTGACCAGCCTCAGGTCCAGCAGCCTCAGCACTAGCTGCAGCTCCAGCTTCTTCAGCCCCAGCACCACCACCACCAGGTGGAGGAGGTAAAACCGCACTCTCAACATTCTCTTCGTTTTCATTCTCATTCTGAGTCGTAGCTCGCACATTACTCCTCAACTCTCTACGAGGTGCCATACTCTAACTATGCAATCACAATGCAAATAAACAAAGTCAGGCCCATCAAGGTAAGCAATCCAAGTACTCAAGCTCATTTCCAATTAAAATCAACATCATTTCATTAGCTTTGATTTGGCAATGGGTACCCACAACATGCTTCATCACAGCATACATCTCATTTGCAACATACATGCAATTCACTCAACATGCTTTCACCCAACAAGCATACAAAGCATACATACTTCAACATTCACATACACATTCCCAATTACTCGAGAACTCAGCTCTGATACCACCAAATGTAACCCCCTTAACCCGGCCTAGACGGTTGACCCGAATTAAGAAAGTCACACGGGGAAAACCAAGGTCAACCCGAAAGTCAACCTTGATTAACGACCCTTTTTTTTTCTTTTTAAATTTGTCTAGATGCACATTAACCCTAGTTATGATCATCCAAACAACATACTCAAAGATCATAAACATCAGAGATCAAACAGGGACCCAATTGAACAATTTACAACTTTAGGGACCAAAAAGTAAATTCTGATAAATACAAGGACTTCACCCAAATTAAAGTTACCAACTTGAAATTAATCATGTTTCATGCATCACTGTCAACTTTCAGCTCAAACGGACATCCCAAACTCATACAATTGCACAAACAAGTTTCGGGACCAAAATGCAAACATTTTGAAACATATAACTGCCAAAGTCAGCCCCCAACGGTCAGGTGTTCCGGAACAGGGAGAGCCTGTTTCAAAACGCGGGGTCGTTCCGCAACGCGTACCGAAACGAGGGCTGGCAGTGGCCTTTCCGTTTCGGAACGGTGTCTCCCGTTTCAGACGCCTGGGTTGCTACAAGGCACCCGTTCCGAAACGGTGGCCACTGTTCCGATACGGCCTGCACAGATTGCAGAAAATGGCTTGCTTAAACACACAATTGACCAACCAAACATGCTCCAATTGCTATCAAACTTTACCAGCAACTCATACAACATACAAGAGACATATTTGCATCAACCAATTACCATTATATCATCACATATGAAAGGCCCCAAATCTAAAGGCATGCTTCCTACACAAGCAAACCATTCATGCACTAAAACCTCCAAACCAACACATAATGGCCAATTACATAAACCAACATTAACAACAACATAAATCCAACTTAGGGAGTCCAAAACATCTCCCAAAACAACAACATAGGTCCCCCATTGCCAAAAACCAATAGCTAAAGGTGTTTAAGAAAACCTTCCCATACATGAGCTTATCTTTCACTTGATTGCTTGCCTTCCTTGCTGCCCTCAATGCACCTTAACGTTCTGCATTATTGGTTTAAGAAAAGAGAGAGAGCGTAAGCAAAAGCTTAGTGAGGAATGCTCCTTAAAACCACACAATAATGCATTTATAAAACACTTTACAAGTCATACTTCAAAATACACTTTAACATGCTCACAAGCAATCTTAAACAAGCATTTCATGCTTCATAACATAACATGTCATATTGGCCACAAGTGATAATTACCATCTTTTAACAAAATCAACATAAGACTCACACATGGACTTTTAAACACCATTGTGATCTTATCCCCATGGACTTTTAAACACCATGGCAAGGACCACACAAGGACTTTTAAACACCTTTGTGTCCTTAACAAGTTTCACCTCAAGGACTTTTAAACACCTTGACCCCAAGGACTTTTAAACATCTTGGCCCATGGACTTTTAAACACCATGACATGAATCACCCCAAGGACTTTTAAACACCTTGGCCCCAAGGACTTTTAAACACCTTGGAAAGGACCACACAAGGACTTTTAAACACCTTTGTGTCCATAACAAGAATCATCCAAGGACTTTTAACCACCTTGATGTTCTTAAGTAAACAAGGCTCACTCAAGGACTTTTAACCACCTTAGTGACCTTAACCTTTTCAAAACATCACTTGCCAATATACATCATTTATCATGAATAATCCACTGTTTTAAAGCATTTAACCAAGCCATAAACATTATGCAACTTTAAGGATTAACCACATTTAAAACAATGTTCAAAAACAAGGAACTCTAATCTTGAGCTTCCTTAAACACATGGCTTATAATCTCAGCAAACAAACATGCTAGATATGCTTTAAAAACAGAATTTAAACATGCAACAAACACATTGCACCCAACCATCACATGGTTCCTCAACAAGAGAGTTTTTCCGAAAACTTACTCTTGAGCTTAGCAAAGTTGTTTAGACTTAGACTAAGCTCCCAAACCTCCAAAACATTGGTTTCAAAGTCGAAAACCAAAATCCACTCACCGATTCCGTTTCGCTTCTTGCTAAAACACCAAATCAAGCTTCCGGATCACCACCACTTGGATCCAAAGAAGACTCCCCTGTTTTAAACACATCAAAACAGTAGATTAATGCATCATCATGCATTAATAGCTTCAATGAAAGCACCTAAACTCGCTGCTCTCATCCACACTCCATTTTTTGCCACCAAACACAACCGAAAATGCATCCAAACAACTCCTCAACAAAGCCCAGCCATAAACCATCAAAACTAAGCATCCATAAACATCATTTAACATCTAAAAAGGACCTAACAACATCCTTATACCTCCAGCAACAACAGATCTACAAGATCACTCCAAAAACAACCAAGAATCACAAGCTAAACTTAGGAAATTCAACCTACCCGGGATTGCATTAATTAAAACTCAATTTCCAATCAATTTAACATTCATTTATCATCAAATATACACCTCAAATCACTGCTTTAACAGATCCAACGAAAATTCATTAAAAATCATCAAATCGTGCATTTTAAGCCAAGATCCATTACACAACTTTAAAACCATTTATAAATCATCAAATAAGGATTGAGAACTTAGGAATTTCAGTAAAGAACTTGAAGTTCAGAGGAGAAGGACGTTCTTACCTCCAAACTTGAGTTTCTCCTCTTTTAGAACCAAAAAGCTTGAAGAATCAAATGGCAATTGGTGAGGTTTTGTTGATGAGGTGATTAGCAACCAAAAGAGGATTGAAAAGAGAGATTTTAGTGTCAAAATCAGAAGAGAAATCTCTGGAGAAAGGTGTTTGGTTTGAGAGAAAATGAGAGAAAAGGAAAATGAGATTTTAGGAAAATTAGTTAGAAAATAACTTCCCTCCACTTTTCCTTTTGTTTAAAATCAGAATTAAAACATTAAATATCTTAGAAAAATCTGGAGAAACTCCCTTTGGGTAAATAGCTCCTTAAAGATTCAAAGTTTCAATCCTTTTTAAAACAGTCACACAGTTTTCAAAAATTACATTTTGGTCACTAGCCAAAATGTCACCCTTCCAAACCTCATTTTGTAAAATTGATTTCACAGTTCACTTATATATATTAAAAGAGGATTTTAGAACATTTTTCCATATTTTTAATGCAACCCGAACTAGGTTTTCCTAAATTCACTCTTATATATTCGAACCGCACTTTGACCGAACCGGTCAACGCCCAAAACTTCTAAGCCCAAAACCGGGGCGTTACACATCACCTATGGTTCAGGAGGTGTCGGGAACATCTCAGGCCGTGGTGAAAGTGAGGCCTGAGGACGTGCCGACTGAAGGACACGCGAGTTTGTCAAAACAGCGTTTATATGATTTGGGAGCTATGGAGTATCATGGTTCGGCACCTGAGGCGTTCGAGGCCTGGTTAGCCAAAATAATTCTGATTTTGGATCATGAAGGGTGTGACTATGCCTGTAAGCTGGGAAGTGTCGTCTCGTTGATGTTGGAGGACGCTTGTGCCTGGTGGACATCTGTGGCGGTGGCAACGCATATCCACGATATAGACTGGAGTTCTTTGTGTCTGCCTTTAACGAAAGATACCTTGGAGAGAAGTTCTCAAGGGTTATGCAACATGGGGGTGTGGCTTCAGATTATGAAGGAGGGAAAAGTTTAAGCAAAAGAGCTGTGGGTACTGACTTCGGGAGCGGTCAGCGTAAGAGGCTACGTGATAGAAGGGTTTGCTTGAATCGAAGTCTGGGTGGTAGTGCGGATGTGGGTCAAGTGCTACATGATCGAGGAGTGGTAGCTCGGTTGCCGATGTGTGACCGTTGTGGTAGGTGTCATGTTGGAGGTTGTTGGGACGTGGGAGTTTGTTGGAACTGTGGTTCTAAGGAGCATGTGAAGCGGAATTGTCCTCAAGTGGTGAGATCGGCTTCAGTGGGTGCAAAAGGGTCTCAGAAGGGTCGTGGGCGCGGCCGAGACAAGGTTCGGAGGTGGCAGGAAAGGCAGAAAGGTGTGAGGAGCTTGGGGGATGAATCTTGTTGGAATTGTGGGTCTGTTGGACATTTGAGACGAAATTGTTTGGAGTTGGCTCAGGGTAGTCAGGGTTCTTTATCGCAGGGAGACGGTGATGACCTTAAAGTGTCGGTTGATGCTGCGACGGTGCGGCTAGAGAATGATGGTTCTGCGAGGAAGAGAGTTTGTTTGTTGAAGCTCAGGGGCAGTGAGGTGATTACAGGTAACCTTGTTAAGTAATCTTTGCCCTAGTTATCTTTGTTTGGTTTCCGTTGGGTTTCCCTTGCGTGGTGGGTATGGTCTTGTAGCTAGCAAGTTTGGGGTAGTAACCAGAGTTGTTTTGAAAACAACTTTAGTATGAAGAGGGCATTAGCGGAGTATTTTGTGGTTAGCGGATTGTTAGAATGGTAGAGCTGAACAAGTTAGAAGTGAGGTAAGAGGTTGTTCTTAGGCAGATTCTGAGGATGTTATTGGTGGGTGTGAACCGACATACATGCAGAATTAAAACCATTTGTTATATACTATATTATATATGTTGGTACATGCATACATGCGACATGACATTAGAGGTTTTGCATACATGTACACAAGCATTGATAGGGCATATTGGTGACCATGCATACGAACGTTCACACTTGTTAATAGCTAATTGGGTCTGTTAGTGTTGTGGTAGGATTAGGTTGGATGGTGGGGTTTAAGAGTTGTTTTGGTGCTAGGAGAATGTTAGAAGTAGTGGAGGGTAGTAAGCGAGTTGTCAGTAATAGAGAGTGCGATCTAGCATGTTGGCAGAAGGAAAGTGTTTTGGTGCTTAAAGAGTTTAGCGGTGTGGTGGTGAAGAGATTACCGGTTGGAGTTAGAATCGGTCAAGTGGTTGTGAATAGCTAGTAGATGTGGTAGTTTCTTTGTGTTAAGTGTTGTTGTAGGTTAGTGGATGTGTCTCCAGAGTGCTGAGGTGTCTTGGCATTGATGTTTGCAATAGGAGGGTTGTTTATGTAGGTGATGGTTTGTAGCAACCTTCGAGGAGTTGAATAGAGGTTTCGTAATCTTAACCTGATTGTATAGAGTGGGCGGTATCCAGGTAAGGCTAGTGTTATGGTCAAAGCTTGAAGTGGAAAGGCAATGTAAGTTCAAGGGCCATTGTTGGTTGGTCGGGTTCTCGTGAGAAGTGGTTTGCTTATCGTGTATAAGTAAATCTTTTCTAAAGTCAGTTAGGGGTACGTGGAACAGCTGACGGAGTTAAGGTTAGAGTCTGGTGACGTGGATTTCGAATGTTGTGTGAGTAGTTTTGGTGAGTCGTTATGGCGTGATAGTGTCGGATGTGAAGGAATGTCATCAATACGTTGAGAAGTTTTAGTATGCAGTTGATGCCTAAGGAATTTTGCTTGTTGTGGTAATCTTTGAAAGAAGCTGAGCAGTTTTGCAAGGGGTTTTGGAAGCAGTAAGGTTGTGGGTCACATGGTGGCTGAAACTGGATGGGTTGGTGTCACCGTGTGTGTGAGTGTTGGGAGTTATAAGATAAGGTGGAGTATGTTGTAAAAATTTGAAAGTTCTTCGGGTTGCTGAGGCTAAGCTCAGTTCAGAATTGTGAAAGGTTAAGCTGAGGTTAACATCTGAGTGTTCTGGAAGTTTTGAACAGTATGTAGTGGTGTTGGGATTGGTTATAGTGTGAGTTTGATTTGAGGAGGAGTTGTTTTTTTGTTGTGGTGTTCTGAGTGGAGGATGTTTCAGTGGTGGTTAAGTCTCTTGTGTTACTTTGTGTGTTGCTTTGAGAAATTTGGTATTGTGCTCTTTTCGCCGGTTGGAATTTCGAGGACGAAATTTCCTAAGAGGGGGAGAGTTGTAACACCCCAATTTTGGGCTTGGAAGTTTAAGGTCTGAACCGGATCGGTCTGATTTTCGGTTCGAATATAAAAGGAGGTTTTAGGGAAAGCCTAGTTCGGGATGCTTTAAAAATATGGAAAAATATCTAAAAAACCTCTTTTAATATATATAAGAGAGTGGTGAAATCAATTTTACAAAATAAGGTTTGGAAGTGCGACATTTTAAAATAGTGACTAAAATGTAATTTTTGAAAAGTTCACTGGTGACTGTTTTGTAAGGATTGAAACTTTGAATCTTTAAGGAGCTAATTTACCCAAGGAAGGATTTCTCCATATTTTTCTTAGATTTTAATGGTTTAATAAATGTTTAATTAATTAAATGAAAAATGGAAAACCATATTTTAGATTTTCATAACTAACTTTTGCTAAAACTTTCTCATCTCATTTTCTCTCAAAATTCCCTCAGCCAAACACATTTCTACAGCAACATTTCTATTGATTTTCACACCAAATGATGAGGTTTCAATCATCAATTGATTCCTAATCATTTCTACATCAAAACCTCTTGATTTGCTTATTGAATTTTCAAGGATTTTGACTCTAATCAAGGGGAAATCTACATTTAGAGGTAAGTATGTTCTTCTCCTCTAAATACTCAGTTCTTTACTGAAATTCTCAAGTTCTCAATCCTTAAATTAAGTTTTATAAAAGGTTTTAATGTTGTGATCTTGATTTTGGCTTAAAACTCAAGATTTGGAAGAAATCTTGAAGAATTTCGTGGTGTTTGTTTGGGCTCTGTTTTGAGATGATTATTAAATGTATTTTGGATGTCTAATGATGTGTAAATGAGGTTTGATCAATGCAATCCCGAATAGGTTATGTTTCCTAAGTTTTTGCTTATGAAAATGTTGGTTTTTGGGGTGATTTTGGTGTTCTGTTAATGCTGGATGTATAAGGACGAGTTTGGGTTCATTTTGGATGTTAATTGATGTTTAGAAATGGTTAGAAGTGATGGAACTTGGCTGGGTTATGTTTTGGAAGAGTTTGGAGGTGATTTCGGTTGTGTTTGGTAGCCGAAATGTTAGATTTATGTAGAGCAGCGAGTTGGGTTGTGTTGCTGGTGTTTTTAATGCATGATGATGCATTAATCCTCTGTTGTTATGTGTTTAAAACAAGGGAGAATGATCCGGAAGCAATAGAGGTGGCGTTGGAGGTTTCGGATGCTTGGAAGGCTTGTCCGCTAGCATAGTTTTGTGTATCGGTGAGTGGAAAAGAGTTTTCCAGCTTTGAAACATTTTGGACAAGGTTTTGGGTGTTTAGTTTAAGTATAAACAACTTAGCTAAGTTCAAGTGTAAGTAAATGGAACTTCTCTCTTGGTTTGTGCTATGATTTGGTTTCAAATGCACTTGGGGTGGTTGTGTTTTAATTACTGTTTTTAAGCATGTTTAGTCATGGTTTAATGCTGGTTTTGAAAGCTAAATGTTGAAGGATGCTCAAGATAAGAGGTCCTTGTTTTGGCATGTTGTTAAATTGGTAATGTTGCATGGTGATGCATGGTGTTTAATGGCTTTGTTTGATGCTTTTAAATAGTGAATTGATGATGGTATTTGATGTGTATTGGCAAGTGATGTAAGTGGTTTTTGGTTACTTTAATCGGATATAGTTAGCCGGCTATAAGATTGGGTGCACCGTGAATTAAGTCGCCTTGGATGTTGAGGGGTTGTGATTGTACCGTAAACTCCATCCAAATATCCTAACGAGAGAGGTAAGATCACAATGGTGGTTAAAAGTCCGTGTGTGGATCTTGGTAAGCTCACAACGGTGGTTAAAAGTCTGTGTGAGGATATTGGGTAAGATCTCAACGGTGGTTAAAAGTCCGTGTGAGGATCTTGTTAAGCTCACAATGGTGGTTAAAAGTCCGTGTGAGGATCTTGTTAAGCTCACAATGGTGGTTAAAAGTCCGGGTGAGGATTTTGGTAAGATCACAACGGTGGTGAAAAGTCCGTGTGTGGATCTTGGTAAGATCACAACGGTGGTTAAAAGTCTGTGTGTGGATCTTGTGTGATGTGTCATGTACTCTCGTTAGTGAGTTATACAACTACCGATGAGTGATGTTGAGGGGTTGTGATTGTACCGTTAAACTCCATCACGGGTGTTGAGGGGTTGTGATTGTACCGGTAAACTCCACCTTGTGTTGTTCGGTAGTGTGTATGAAGCGTGTGGGACAACGCTTGTAATCCGCGTATCCGATTGTGTCTTGAGTTGAAATGGTTTGTGAATTATCACTTGAAAGCCAATATAATGTTTTTCAATGTAATGAAGCGAGAGATGCTTGAAATGATGCCAGGTTGCATGGGAATTGTGTAATGGTTTAAGAGTGCATGTATTACTTGTTAAGTTTGAGCAAGTGTATATCTTCTATTGTGAATGGTGCATATGTGCATGAAATCTCTTTAGTGCATTGAAGTCTTGTGAAGGCTTGTTAAAAAAGGCATGTAATGCAAATGTTGCTTTTGTAGTTCATGTGTTTTGCATTTGTGGAATGCATGAAATAGTTAGAAGGAACAAATGGTTTTCGAAAGGTTTTGCTTTGAAATGATCATCAAGCATGAGGAAAGTATGTTGTGAAGTGGAGTGTTTTCCAAGGAATTTGAGTTTAACTTTGCCTGTGGTGTTCATGCATGGAAGGGTTTAAATAATGGTTTTTGCAAGAATGTGTTTTGGGGTAAGTTGTTTAGCTTTTCTGAGCTAAAGGTTGGTTTTCATGTTGAGCAATGCATGGTTTAAAGCATGTTGTTTCAAAAGAGGGTTTTTCAAACAATGCTTTGGTTTATTTAATTGCATCTACTTTTAAAGAGGGTTTTATGATTCATTGCATTGATGGTGTTTTGGTTTTGAGCTTTCCTCACTAAGCATTATGTGCTTACGCTCCTTTTTGTCCATCAATGCAGATGTTTGAAGTTGGGACAACAAGAAGCAAGGGATTCAAGAAGAGCTCCACTTGAGAAGTATGTCTTGGTTTATAGCTATAGATAATAAAGGCAATGGGGGGGAGAGTCTTTTATATGATGTGTAATGAGATTATGTATGTTGAACAAGTTCGGTTTATGGTTTGAACTATGTGGTTTATCGCTTTGCAACATCTGAATCTTTTTCTTCATAAGTTGTTATGCTATGCTTCTTGTTTTAAAAGCATGATCAAGTGTTGGATGTGTTGAATGAGTTGGTGCACCTATGGTTTGATTTGTATCTAGTTGTTAATGCAATTTGGTAGTTATGATACTTGGCTTGTTGTTGATTTGGTGAAGAATGGTTTAAAGTTTGTTTGGTTGGTTTTGGATGTTAGGATGCATGCCTATAGACTTGTGGATTTTCCTAATTGATGCCATGGATGTGTTTTGATGATGCAAATATGTACCTTATATGTATGATGACTTGTTGGCATGATTTGGAGGTCATTAGAATGTGTTTGAGTGGTTAAATGTGTGTTAAACTAGCAGATTCTGCACTTTCTGAGCAATCCGTATCGGAACGGGCACTAGCGTTTCGAAACGGGGGCCTGTAATGGCCTTCGTGTATCGAATCGGGTAGAGGCCGTTCCGAAAAATTTTGGCCACTGCCAGGCCCTGTTTCGATACAAGTCTCGAAACGAACCCGTGTTTCGGAACAGTCAACCCCGTTTCGAAATAGGTGACCGTTGGGCACTGATTTGAATGGTTTAAGGTTTGCAAGCTTTACATTTTAGTCCTGGAATTTGTATTTGCAATTGCTTGAGCTTGAGATGTCTTTTTAGGCTGAAATTTGACAGGGAAGCATGTAATATGATTAATTTGATATTGTTAACTTAAAAATCAGTTAAGTCCTCCATATTTCCAAAAATTACAATTTGGTCCCTAACATTTGTATGTTGTACAATTGAGTCCCATAATGCTTTTCGATTGCTGTGCTTTTCAAGTATGCTTTTCTCAAGGGTACGCTTAAGGTTAAGGTACATTTAGACAAGATTAAAAACAAAAAAAGGGTCGTTACTCAAGGTTGACTTTCGGGTTGACTTTGGTTTTCCCCGTGTAATCTTCGTAGTTCGGGTCAACCGTCTAGGCCGGGCTAAGGGGGTTACAGTGGGCTTCCTCAATTTCTGTCTCTTCAACTTCTTCGACATCAAGAAGGTTGTCCAGAATGATGCCGAGGCAGTGCCCATACTTATTGCCAAGGTAGGGTTCGTCAATGTCAAAGTTGAATCCAGTTGTTGCTTGCATCTTCTGACATTCCTCTTGATCGTCATCTTGTTTGAGGGTTTGGAACACATTGAGCTTGACATGTAGGTCATTTACCCACATCGATCAAGGTCCTCTCAGTGGCCAAGAATGGTCGCCCAAGTATGAGGGGTGCATGCTCATCTGCCTCACAATCAAAACAAGGAAATCATGAGGAAAAATAAACTTATCAACTCTTACCAATATATCTTCAATTTTTATATCTGGTTGTACATATGAGCAATCGACCAGTTGGGGCATGACTATGGTTGGTCTTGCCTTTTGTAACCCCCTCGACCCGGCCTAGTCGGTAGACCGAACCGAATGGGTCACACGGGGAATGTTGAAGTAAACCGAAACGGTTTACCTTACTAAACAACCCTATTTTTTTATTTTTATCTTCTCTAGATGCAAATTAGGTTCCTATGTGTTTAACATTGCAGCGGATCAATCGCAACTCAAACATACATCAATTTCATCCAATTACGGGTTTTATGGACCATTTTGTAATTTTTTGATTCGTAGGGACTTAAGCCATTTTAGTGTTACCGTCCTTTAATTAGTCTCATTACATGCATCTCAGTCAAAACTGTGCTCAAAATAATCATTCATGTTCATTCAATTGCATCAACAACATTCAGGGACTAAAACGCAAAGAATCAGAACTTCAGAACATTCCATTAACTAACATAACTGACACCCGTTTCGAAACACTAAGTCCTTGTTTCGAAATACGGGCTCGTATCGAAACGCCTTTGAAGTGTTTCCAAACCATGGTTTCCAGTAGCAAATCGTACCGGAACAAACCTTACCCGTTTCGAAACACTAAGACCATTTTAGGCACACCTTTTCGATACAGGCTCGAGTGTTTCGGAACACTTGGGCTTGTAATGGTAGTTTTTTCTGGTTTTTCACTCTAAAAATCAACCTTAACCAATCCAACATGTTTCTAACATGCATACATCATACCTAGACATTAATCCTTAAACATTTGCAGCATAATTAGCATCAAAGCATGGCTAATTATATCAATGGAAATCTAAAGGCATGCAACCTAGTAAATTAGCCATTCAAGAGTCAAAACACAATCCAAGTCTCCAAACACCAATTAAAGGCCTTTTACAAGTATAAAAGCATATAGCAAACATGCTTAAAGGGTGTTTGTACACATCACCCAAACAAAACATGAAATCCCTCATTGCCCTTATTACTCTAGTTCATAACCGAAACATACTTTCAAAGTGAAGTCTCTTATGATTCCCTTGCGAGTTGCTGCCTCCAACACTTAGTTATCTGCATTGATGGAAAAAGAGAGTGTAAGCATACAAGCTTACTGAGGGGTGCTAAAAATCCAAAAACACCATCAATGTTTAAAATCATTTTACACATTTGAAAACCATCATGCTTTCTTGAAATCCATGCACTTCATTAACAAAATCAGCATGTTATACCACATGCAACAAGTGTAAAATATTTCAACAACAAAATCCATTTGCTAACACATAACTCAAGTTTTCCATGCATAGCTACCAATATGCAAAGCCTAAAAGTAAAACATGCATTTTCATATTTTGCATCCCTATACATTCCATAGCAATAAATCAATTATATTGGCTCACAAGTGATCAACAACATTCCCATTTCTCAAAATGTATCGGATACACGAATTCCCGAGTGTTGTCCCAACAATTCATACATTCTCACCAGCATCTCAAGGTTCACACACAAGATCTACCCTCCACCGTTGTGACACTCGTGGTGGAGTATTCGGTACCTTACAATCCCTCAACACCACTCATAGGTAGATGCATAACTGTAAAGTGTCCATAAATTCTATATTTCATGCACATTCTATCTCATAATATTGTTGTTTTTAAGTACATTTTAGGCATAATTAGGATCATACATTGCATTTTACATAATTCTTTACTTGGCCATGCTTTTTATTTGTTATCTTTTATTTGGTAAAGAAAAGGTATCGTTTTAGCTTAGTTTTAGTTTCAGGTACTAGAGGCTGGTAGAAGGAGAGAGGAGCTGAGGATATGATGCTGAGGCAGCAGACCAAGGAGTTGTACTAATGTAGTTCCAGACAGAGACAACAACTGCTGAGTAGCTGCCGCCGCCCTACCTGCCGCCCAAGATAGTAAACTGAGGAATTGGAGAACTGGAGTGCGATATGTAGAGCAAAAAATCTTGATCTTAACGATGCTGCCCACTCAATTTTCAGATGATTGTAGCAGCAGGTAGAGCCGCCAAAAGAGGAATTTGAGATTACTTGCAGAGCAAGGCAACGTGAAGAAGTCCACATTCAACTCACAGAAGTCAGAATTTAAGGTAGCATTTAATGCAAAAGCTACTTTGAAGACTTCTACTTCAAGAAGGACTAGACCTAGCTAATGCCTATATATACCCATTGTACTTTTACTTCAAAACAACTTAGGTTTTCCCTTAGGCATAGTTCAGATTTTCTTGCCGCCATTATGTTCTAAAGTTCACTTTAGGTTTGGGCTATGTTGTAATTAGTGTGAGAACGGTTGTTTAGGATTTTAAGTTTGTTTTTTGCAATAAAGCTTCAAGGTTTGCTTATTCCATGTTCTTCATAGTTCTCAATTAAGGCGAAAGATTAGTTGATTACTATCCATTTTTCGGTATTGAGAGAGTCGAACTCACAAAAGGAGTAAGCACGATCTCATCTATAGACGATGTTGATCAATCCAACCTAGACATAGGTTAGGGTTTAAGGCGGCTAAAAGAGGACGAACAAACATTGCTGTCTTTGCACGATTCACGCTGCGACTGGTATTATCTGCAGTGTGCATCAACATCATTCTGACATAGACATAAGTAGGATCACTTTCGAAGCGTTCTGCCGAACCTTGTAGTTTTGCCGAGTTTGTCGCGGAGACACAAGTCCATTCCCCTTTCGAGGTAGCGGGAGCATTTCAGCAGCCTAACTGCCATCCCCCGCCGAGGCAGCAGAGTCTGGCAGTAGGGGTGTTCATTTCGAATATCAGATCGGATCGGATCCGAAAATTAGGATATTTAAAAAATTTGGATCACCTAAATAGCGATCCGTATCTAATCCGAAAAAATCGGATATCTGAAAATCTGGATATCCGAATATCTGAAATTTATGAATTTATTTGATTATTTTTTTTTAATTTAATGGTTCTATCCATGAAATTTTAATGTTTTCGAATATAAAAATCAATAAATTATTGAATATAACAATATTTGTATCCATGGAAATTTCAATTTTTCATATATAACAAGTAAAAATATCGAATATAATAAGATTTATACCTATAAAAATTTGAATTTTCGGATATCCGATCTGAATATAAAACCACTATTTGTATCTGATCTGAAATTTTTGGATATACGATCCGAATTATTCGAAAAATAAAAAATGGATCGGATATCTGAAATTTCGGATCGGATCAACAGATAATCGGATCAGATTTTTTTGAACACCCCTATCTAGCAGCGCAAAGCATTTTATCCTATTCAATGTAGTTTCACACTAAACAACAGCATAACCCGGCCCATTCTATCAGTCTGATCTCTTCCGTTTTATTTACTTGTGTTTTTATTTTATTGTCCCCTTAAACAAACCAACTTATTTGTGCATTTAGTTTTCTTGTGCAGGAACAACGAATCGAGTCAAGTTGTCCAATCCCTGTGGGAGACGATATCTTTTATACTATTACTTGACATGAGTGTGCACTTGCGCTCATATTTAGAGAACACTAAAACGCTCTACAAGTTTTTGGCACCGCTGCCGGGGATTGGTAACAATGAAATTCTTTTTTAATTTATGCACCTTTATTTTATTTAATTTTTAGTTTCTATCTTTATTCGAAAAAAAAATATTTTACAGTTCCTTTGCTATGTGCATGACCAGGGTAAACCCAAAAGGCGAAATCGTTTACGTTGACGACATCGAACGAAGAGCAAGAGAACTCAAAAAGGAAATCAGAACAGCCCTAGGGAAAACTAAAGAGAAGAGAAAAGCAGAGGAAATCATGGAAGTAATAAACGAAAACCTTGCCAACAATCCTCAGAACGACAGGGATGGTCAGCAAGACCCGCCGCCCAGAGAACAGTAGCAAGTTCCACCTAGGCGCCGCCCCCTATTCCACCGAGGCAACCACAGTACGTTCGAACCAATAGGGATTATTTGGAACATGACTTCAGAGGGTTCGATCCTACAGTGACAGAACCTGAAATTTAGGAGGATCACTTTGAGCTGAAGCCCGTGAAGTACATGATCAACACTTTAGGGGCAATTTGGAGGGACTGCCAAAGAAGATACTCGGCAGCACTTAAGAGGATCCTGAGACATATGTAGAGCCTTCAAAATACACAGAGTCCATCAAGATGTGCTAAGGCTGAGGTTATTCCCCTATTCAATGAGGGATAGGGCAAAACAGTGGTTGAACAACTAACAAATAGGATCATTCAACACATGGACAGAGCTGTGCAAGGATTTTTTGGATCATTTCAGCACATCAAATATCATAGACAGATTGAGAAACGAGATCACAACTTTCGAACAAGGGGGTGATGAGCCAATGTACGAAGCATGGGAGCAGTACCAATAGATGCTAAATAACTGCCTGTTTCATGGTTTTCCGGCTTGGACACAGTTGTCGATGTTTTACAACATGGTAAACTACCCAACTCGAATGATGATTGATGCCTCAGCTAATGGAATCATCCTCGAAAGACCACCAGAGGAGGCACTGGGGATCCTGAACCAAGCCGCCAAAAATGACTATAAGTACCCTACAGCCCGCCGAGGAGGCCAGCAGTTGTGAACGAAGTGGAAGGCTCAGAATCTATCAATGCCCGCCTCGACAAGCTGACAGAGCTGGTTATGAACATGTTAAAGCCCACTGGGAAAGTCTATGAGGCCAAGGTTGTAGATCCATTTTGCGATGAGTGTGGGGGCAACCACGACTCCTCCGAATGTACCACATCTGCCAATTTCATGAGAGGATATGAGAGGAACAAAAGACCCAACACGATTACATATAACCCTAGTTGGAAGAATCATCCAAACTTCTTCTGGAGTAATCCTAAAACTGCCGACAATCCACAACATCAACAAGGATGCAACCAGCAAAACCAGTCCAGACAACAACCTCAGCAACCACAAAACAATAATTCACTAGAAGCAACTCTTCAAACTTTTATGAGTAATACTAGTGAGTTTATTGTTCGTACAAATAAGTTTATTGATAAAACTGAGTTATTCATGGATAGGACAGAGATGAGGATGAACAACGAGGAGGCTGCGATAAAGAACCTGGAGAACCAGTTTGGGCAGTTCACTGCGATCTTCGGCAACATGACAATGGGTGCAACATCTAGCAGTACAGAGGCATCATCTAAACCCACATATGAGCGGCACAAAGCCATATCAACTAGAAGTGGGAAACATTTAAACGAGCCCAGGATGGAAAAACCAACAAAGAAACATCTAACACAAAAAGATCTACCTGCCGCGATAGCATCCACTGCAGCCGCCTTGGCAGATGGGCCTGACAACAGCCCTAAGGTAGATGATCATCCACAGATAAAGTTTCCATGCAAAGAATGTATAGAGGACATCTGCCTGCAAGCACCCTTCCCCAGAGGCTTAAGCAACAGAAGCAGGAGCACCAGTTCAGGAAATTCTTGGATATTCTGAAACAGGTGCACATAAATATCCCTCTAATTGAAGCCATTCAAAATATACCCAACTATGAAAAATACTTAAGAGACATGGTTTCCAAGAGGAAAATAATTAGAAAGTTTGAAATAATTGCTGTGACAAAGGATTGCATGGCTATGCTGCACAACAAGTTGCCACTCAAGCAAATAGATCCAGACAACTTTGTTATACCGTGCAGAATAGGCAGCAAGCATGAAACAAAAGCCCTGCGCGATTTAGGAGCCAACATAAACTTGATGCCTAAGGCAGTCTTCAAAAATCTAGGAATTCGGCAAGCCAAACCTACCTCCATTATGCTAAAACTTCCAGATCATTCACTTGTACAACTAGAGGGCAAGATTGAAGACATTCTTGGCCACGTGCAGAACGCTAATAGATTTCGAGCATGGGGAGCTGATCATGAGGGTATACAATTATAACATCATGTTAAATATGTTACAACCCTTAGAAAAGGAAAAGGAAGGTTGCCCAGATGCTCAAGCCGCCAAAATCAGCATAGAGACATGCCAAGATACAAACTATCACGGTAGACCCAAGGGCAGGCTGAAGGACCCAGCACCACACCACCTTAAAGAATAGGAGGACCCCCCAGGAGGGAAAGACAAGAAACACCACCTCAGAAAGTGGTTATGTCTGGGAGATGCACCCAAATGCACTCCCAACATAACTTAATTATTTTTATCTTTATTTTCCTTATTTTTATTTTTATACTTTAGGAATAGAATTTAATTTTTTGCAATTTATTCTTTTTAGATTTTATATTAGTTGAAATTATTTTCCACATTTTCAATTTTTCAAAATTTATTTTAATATTCAATTACCTTAATTTTTATTTTAGGCTTTAGGAATAAAAGAGCCGGATCAAGAAGAAACCCAACAAGGAGCCCGCCCACCATCCCGCCAAGACAAAAAAGGGTGGCCCAGCACAGACAGCGTGTATCGGCTAGTTGCATGCTAACGGCTAGCTGCCAACGACTACAAAAATAACGGGTAGAAACCCCGTAACGTGCATGAGACTACTTGACCGTTGGACATTTAATGCTGCCCTGACATCTCTCGGCAAACTCTATTTAAACCTTACTCACCCCATTCATTTACTTTACTTTCACATCCTTGTTATATTCTTCTTGAATCCATGGCTCTCTTAGCTCACAATATTTTCTTTTAAGTTTCAATTATATCTAAATCGTCTCACACATGGAATCAACATCAACATTAACACCCAAACCCACCTTCCAACGCTTCTGCTCCAAGGTAGATGAGAAGAGATACAAAAATCAGTTTTCCAAGCAAGCAATTTGGGAGGAGCAAGGTTTCCACTACTCGAAGAAAACAGGGGACCATGGCTTAGAGCCCACCTTGTTCGAGACCATCCACAGCAAGGGATGGGAAATATTCGCACGACAGCCGGAGATGGCCAACATCACCATGGTCAGGGAGTTTTATGCCCATCACCCTCGCCCAGAGCTGTCCTTCATCTATGTCTGAGGGGAGCCTATCAAGTTGAACGCTGCCGTGATCAATAACTTCTACGGCGTAGAGATGGACAACAACCCTCACAAGGAACGGAGGCTGTCACTTACGGCTACCGACTACGACAGACTCAAGGCCATGTTCTGCAAGCCCAACACGTCGTGGTTGGAAGGAAAGTATGGCAGCTTTGTCCAAAGCCACTACCTGCTGCCCGAGCCTATGATGTGGATTACCTTTTATCAAACGTGGTATGTTGCCCACCACCCGCAACTCCACTGTCGATTGGCCGCGCCTTGCACTCATCCACATTATCATGGTGAACCGGCCCATCAATGTTAGAGAGATCATATGCAAGGTGATCCACAACTACTTCCGCAAGACAAAGGGTGGGCTGTACTTCTCGTCTCTCATCACAAGCCTTGTGCCATCTTCAACGTCCCAACCGACCCCGAGGATGAGATGACAACCGCCAAGGAGGGGTGGACCAAGAAAGTCAACCTGCAGATGATGCAGGCCCCGGAGATAGAGCCCATCACGCTCAGCTAGCCCTCTGCCACCCCCGGCAGTACTGAAGCTGCCCCGACCAATGAAGTCATCACTCTACTGCGCACCCTCATTGAAAGCAACAAACGGATCGAGCATCAGCAGTTAACCTTCATGAAGTACATGGGGGAGGTACAAGATACCTTTGTGGCATATCTCTTTCAAAAATTTCCAGATGACACCCCCACCCTGTAAACCTTCCCTGCCAACCTCGTTGCCCCAGCTGCAGCCAGAGAAGGCACACCATTAGACTGCCCATCGTACTCTGCCACCTCTGCTTCCAAAATGGTGGCAGACTGCCTAGAGAGGCATTAACAACATCATTCCCTCATATGCACAGCGGCAACGATGGCCATCACCTCCTTCTTCGATGAGGTAGAGCAGCCGCTAGTAACATCAGCAGCAGCAGAAGAAGCAGTAGTCCCAATGACAATAGACCCTCCGGCAGCACCACCAACCAAAGGAATAAGGAAGAGGAAGCGACACATCATAGTCGTCGAGCCAGTGGACAAGGAGACATAATCTGAGGAGAGCGAAGCCCCTCTAGAAGAACCTCGTGAAGAGCCTCGCCCTATTCCGAAGAGAGTCAAGCCGCCGCGGACAACAAAGTTCTCACCAGCCAAGTCTGACGCCCAGGCAACTACCGGCCTCCACCTAATCATCCAATCCTCCTCTTCCTTCTCTGGCGCCAAAACCCAAGACTTCGCTCAACCATTTGCCAACTTCTAGTGTTTTATTTTTTCTCTTTTCTTCTTCTCTATTTTATTTTTTGTTGTTTATATCAATTGTATTTATTTTTCTATTCTTTAATTTTCTGTTTTTACTTTGTACATTGAGGGCAACACCCATCTCGAGTTTGGGGGGTTAGCACTCATCTTGTTAGGCACCCCTTAGTGCATATTAGATTGCATAATGTACTTGCCTTAGAAAATTAATTGAAAATAATTTTTTTTGTTAGAACTTGTGCCTATGATAGGATAGCCGACTATAAATTTTCGCACCAAGTTAAAATGTACATAATTCTGGGGGAAAAGCGTGAAGTAAACTTAGGATTTTTCTATAGTTACCAAAAAATTAAAACACTACTGTTACTTGCTGACTTTCTTTGAGTTTCTGATAAACATTGCATGTTGAATTATTTGAAAAATTCTTACATGGTTGAAGGAAGCTTCCGCGGCAGGCAACAAACAGAAAAAACAAAAGCACTGCCAAGGCAGGAAAAAGAAATATTTTTATGTTGTCTATCCCTAGAGGTGCCCGAAACAAGTTCTAGGAAGAATCATGTGCGAGGACACTCCGCTGTTATCAAAGTCCATGAATCTGAAAATTTTGAAGTGACAGACAAATTAGCATGAGTGAATGAAAGTCTTCACGGGATGGATCTACTCCATGGGTTCGGGGTTTTGTAGTTTGCTCCTATCTTAATTTCAGACCTAGAAGAGTAGTTGTGATGAGCCAAAGCCCTCATTGCCATGATTATTTAAATTGTTCTTGAATATGATGTCTCGGCAGTAACCTTGTATATCATGACAACATCTCTGTTTACTTAGAATATTCATCATATTCAGCTTCTACACAGTTCTGCGCACACTTCACTGGCATATTATAGTTTAATTCTGAGGAAATTCATGTTATTCCCCTCTCACTAATCTAATGAAAGGTTGCACGACCTTGAGGTGTTAAATCAAGTTTAAAACAAAAAATTTTTTCTTTCTGATTAGTTTAAAGGGCAAGTATGTTTAGGTTGCATTGCTTGAGGACAAGCAATAGTTCGAGTTTGGGGGTGTGTAAAGTGTCAATAAGTTCTATATTTCATGCACATTCCATCTCATAATATTGATGTTTTCAAGTGCATTTTAGGCATAATTAGCATCATGCATTGCATTTTACAATATTCTTTACTTGGCCATGCTTTTTATTTATTATCTTTTATTTGGTAAAGAAAAGGTACTGTTTTAGCTTAGTTTTAGTTTCAGGTACTAGAGGCTGGTAGAAGGAGAGAAGAGTTGAGGACATGATCCCAATCGATGAAAATAACTTAGCTTAGGGATAAGTTCGAGTTTCAACGGCTATAAGAAGCGTAAGATTGGTTGGTGTTCATCCTAGGTTCACGCTGGGAGGTATTATCAAGGCCTGCACATCAGCATGGTTTCAACTTAAGGATAAGGAGGAGCCACTGAAGGATGCTTTGCTGAACCTTGACGTTGTTCGTTACTGCCCAAGCAAGAGATTGCCGAGGCAATTACTTAACTCGTTGTCGCGGCAGTAACTTTGGTCATTGCCGAGGCAATTCGGTGTTCGTTGCATTCAACAACCGAGACAATTCCAATTGGTTTCCACACTACGACGCAATATAATCTGGCCCATTCTCTCATCTCGATTACTCAACTCTTTAGTGTACTTGCTTTCTTTTATTTTATTAGTTCTCTTAACAAAACCATCACTTGTGTTCTTTAGTTTTCAGTGCGAGACAATAAACATCGAAGGTTACACCAATCCCTATGGAGACGATACTCAATACTCATTACTTTATTACTTGAGACATGCATACTTATAAAATTGCGGGGCACTTTACACACTCAACAGTTTGTGTTCTCATGTTGGTGGTTCCAGCTTAGGTAAGAGAGCTATGGATTTTGGCTCTGGTGGTGGGCAGTTTAAGAGGCATCGTGATCGTAGGTATCGTCCTGAGCAGAGGCGAGGTGTTGTTGGGGTGGTGCGCCAGTTCAGGGTAATAAGGTGAGGTTCGAGCAAAATGTTTGTTGGGCTTGCAGATCTCGTGAGCATTTAAGGCGGGATTGTCCTCGTTTGGCTCGAGAGGGGCAAGCATTGTAGCAGCTAACTCTTGTTGGGGTTGCGGATCGACTGATCATTTTAGACGTGATTGTCCATTGTTAGTTGGAGGTGGTAGGTTAGAGCACTTGTTGTTCCACCACAGCGAGGCCGTGGGTGCGGTCGTGATAATTTCCAGCGTAAAGAGGATGGGCAGAGGGCTGTAGCACATGTAGTGGCAGTTTAACCTGAGGGTGGTGGTCCTGCGAGGGTGTACGCACATCGCGAGGGACACAAGGATACCGGTGTGATTGCAGGTACATTCAATTTGCAATCTTTGTCGTTGTTATCTTTGAATGATTCTCGTTCTACGCATTCATATATCTTGAGTGAGCATGCACATTTGCTTGGTATTCCTGTTGAGGTGTTAGATGTGGAAATGCAAGTAACTAGTTATTTTGGTGGAATGGTTATTACCAGAAGGATGTATATGATATGTCCTTTATCTGTTCAAGGTCATGTGTTTGCAATTGATTTAATGGAATTGTCTTTCTATGGTTTTTATGTAATCTTTAGAATGGATTCGTTGACCAAACATTGAGTCGTGGATGATTTTGATACGAAGCGAGTTACATTGAAACTTTCTGATGATTACGAAGTGGTAATCATGGGCGAGAATATTAAATTCTTGTCCAATGTTGTTTTGGCTCTAGAAGCGAGTCGTTTGATGAAATTGGGTTGTGAGGCTTTCTTAGTTTATGTTATGAATCGATGATCGAAAGAAGTGTGTGTGCAAGATATACGTACGATATGTGAGTTTCTGGGTGTATTTCCGGAAGAGTTGTCTGGGTTAATGTTGAATAGAGAGGTTAAGTTTGGCATTGAGTTTTATGAAAATACGACTCTAGTGTCTATTGCTCGCTTTCGTATGGCTCCGAAAGAGTTGAAAGAGTTGAAGAAGCAATTTCAAGAGTTTCTTGATCGAGGGTTTGTTAGGCCTAGTGTTTCACCCTGGGGTGCACCGGTGTTGTTTATGAAAAAGAAGGATGGCACGATGTGAATGTGTATAGATTACGACAATTCAACAAGTTGACGATTAAGAACAAATATCCTTTGCCAATAATTGATGATTTCTTTGATCAATTTTGAGGTGCTTCAGTGTTTTCTAAGATCGATTTGAGATCTAGGTATTATCAGTTGGAGGTAAAGGATTGGATGTGCCTAAGACTGCTTTTCATACGAGGTACGAGCATTGAGTTTTTGGTGATGTCATTCGTTTTAACGAATGCACCTATTGCATTCATGGACACGATAAATCATGTGTTTCATGAATTCTTGGATCAATTTGTGGTTAAGTTTATTTATGATATTCTCGTGTACTCTCGTACTAAGGAGGATCATGATAAGCACTTGCGGATTGTGTTGCAGGTTTTTTTGGATAATCAGCTTTATGCCAAGTTGAGTAAGTGTGAGTTTTAGCTTAAAGAAGTTGTCTTTCTTGGACATGTGGTGTCAGCCGAGGGTATCTGAGTTGATCCACATAAGATCGAGGCAGTGATGAGTTGGAAGACGCCTAAGTTTGCGACGAAAGTCCGTAGTTTCCTTGGATTGGCGGGTTATTGCCATAGGTTTGTGGATGGTTTTTCAAAGATTGTTGCTCCGTTAACCATGTTGTTGCGAAAGGATGTTCTCTTTAAGTGGACAAATGTTAGACAACAAGCTTTCGAGAGGTTGAAGGAAGCTTTGACGCAAGCTCCTATCTTGATTCAACCCGAGTCGGGTAAGAAGTTTGTGGTTTATAGTGATTCATCGTTTGTTGGGTTGGGTTATGTGTTATGTAAGGTGGGAAGGTTGTGGCGTATGCATCTAGACAATTGAAGGTGCACGAGCGCAACTATCCTACCCATGATCTTGAGATTGCCGCAGTTTTGTTTGCTTTGAAAATTTGGAGGCATTACCTTCATTGTGAGAAGTGTGTTGTTTATACGGATCATAAGAGTTTGAAGTATTTGATGACGCAAAAGGACTTGAATCTTAGGCAAAGTAGATGATTGTAGTTGCTTAGGATTATGATTTGACGATAGAGTATTACCCTGGTAAGGCCAATGTTGTGGCCGATTCTTTAAGTAGGAAGGTAGTTGTGGAGTTGAGAGCCATGTTTGCGTGATTGACTGTTTCGCGGGATGGTGGATTGATAACAGAGTTGCAAGTGATACCTTCCTTGGTTTAGTTGATTTATGAGAAGCAGTTTCTTGATGATTTGTTGGTACTGCATGTTCAGGATATAGAGGACGGTAATTCGACAGACTTTTTTTTTAATGATGATGGTGTTTTGTGTTTTAAGAGTGAATAGTTGTGTCGGGTGAGGTTGGGTTGAGGTGCACTATTCTGACTGAGGCACATAGTAGTCCTTTTGTTATGCAGCCTGGTAGTAATAAGATGTATTGTGGATTGAAGGATGAGTACTATTGGGTCGGGTTGAAGAAGGATGTTATTGATTTTGTGAGTAACTGTATGGTTTGTCAACGTGTGAAAGCTGAGCATCAGTTTCCTTCCGGGCTGTTGCAACCTTTGAAAATACCGAAATGGAAATGGGAGAGGATTACGATAGATTTCGTGTCGGGTTTGCCTTTGACCCCGTCAAAGAAGAACTCTATTTGGGTGATTGTAGACTGTCTTACGAAGTGTGAACATTTAATAGCTGTGCATACTACGTATACGTTGGATAAGTTGGCAGAGTTGTACATTGCAGAAGATGTGAGGTTACACGGTGGACCTAAATCCAAAGTTTTGGATAGAGATCCGAGGTTCACAGCGAGGTTTTGAGAGTGTTTGCATAGAGTTGTGGGTACACGGCTCAATTTCAATACCTCGTATCATCCTTAGACAGATGGTCAGTCTGAGCGAGTTATCCAAGTGCTTGAGGATATTTTACGGTTGTGTTATAGATTTCCAGGGTTCTTGCAAGAAACAGTTGCCTTTGGTGGAGTTCTCTTATAATAATAGCTATCAAGCAAGTATACAAATAGCTCCATATGAAGCCTTGTATGGTAGGAAGTGTAGGATGCCTCTTTATTTGGAGAAAGTAGGGCAAAAGTTAGTTTCTTTACCGGAATTACTTAAAGGAACGACAGAGAAGGTAAAAAGTGTTTGTGATCGATTGAAGGTGGCTTCGGATCATCAAAAGTCTTACGCGGATTTGAAACGTAGGGAGGTTGAGTTTACGGTTGGTGATCGCGTGTTTCTGAAAGTGTCACCTTGGAAGAAGGTGATGAGGTTTGGACATAAGGGTAAGCTTAGTCCAAGGTTTATTGGACCATATGAAGTTGTAGAGCATGCTGGTCTTGTTGCATATTGGTTGAGGTTGCCTCCCGAATTGGAGAAAATCCATGATGTGTTCCATGTCTCGATGTTGCGGAGGTATATGTCAGATCTGTCGCATCTTATGCTAGTGGAGGATATTGAGTTGCTACCGAATTTGTCTTATGATGAGGAACATGTTGGTATTCTTGATTCAAGTAGCAAAGTTCTTCACGGTAAGACGATTGAACTTGTAAAGGTGTTGTGGCATCATCGAGGAGTTGAGGAGGCCACATGGGAAAGCAAGGTGGACATGTTGAAACAGTTTTCGCACCTTTTTCCTCCAAGTAAAATTTCGAGGACTACATTTCCTTAGTGGGGGAGTGTTGTAATGCCCTAGTTTTGGGCCTAGGAGTTTTTAGGTTGGGTTTAGGGTTCCTTGGACCGAGACTAGAGATATGTGTTAGTTCGAGATTGGATCAGGGAAAACCTAGTTCGAGAAGTGACAAAATATGAGAAAATTTTCTAAAATCCTTTTTAAATATACATTAGGGTGTGTGTAGAGCGTTTGGGTGTTCTCAATTTATGAGCGCAAGTGCACACTCCTGTCAAGTTATAGTATAAAAGATATCGTCTCCCACAGGGATTGGACAGCTTGATTCGAATTGTTGTTCCTGCACAAGGAAAAGTAAATTCACAATTAATGTGAATGTTGAGAAGAAAAGTAAAATAAAAACACAAGTAATTGAATAAGAAGAAATCAAGTTGAAAGAATGGGCAGGGTTATGCTGCTGCTTAGTGTGAAATTGTGTTGAATAGGAAAAGTTGTCTTGCGCTGCCAGACTTTGCTGACTCAGCGAGGGATGACAGGTAGACTGTAGAGACCCTTTCGCTGCCTCGGCAGGGGAATGAAATTGTGTCTCGGAGGCAAACTCGGCAGAACTACAAGGCTCGACAGAATGCTTTGAAAGTGACTTCGCTTATGTCTAAGTCAGAATGTTGTTGATGCCCACATCAGATAATACCAGTCGCGGCGTGAATCGTGCAAAGACATCAATGTTGATTCTTCCTCTTTTAGCCGCCTTAAACCCTTAACCTATGTCTAGGCCGGATTGATCACACCGTCTATAGGTGAAATCGTACATACTCCTTTCGTGAGTTCGACTCTCTCGATACTGAGCAAATGGATAGAATTCAACTAATCTTTCACCTTAATTGAAAACTATGAAGAACATTGAATAAGTAAACCTTGTAATTTTATTTGCAAAAATGACTTAAAATCCTAAACAACAGTTCTCACACTAATTACAACATAACCCAAACCCAAGGAGAATTTTAGAACATATTGGCAGCAAGAAAACCCAAACTATGCCTAAGGAAAACCTAACTTGTTTTGAAATAGAATTACAATGGGTATATATAGGCATTAGCTAGGTCTAGTCCTTCTTGAAGTAGAAGTCTTCAAAGTCACTTTTGCATTAATTGCAACTCTAAATGATGACTTCTTTGAGTTGAATGTGGACTTTATCATGTTGCCTTGCTCCACAAGTAATCTTGTGCTCCTCCTTCGGCGACTCTGCCAGCTGCTACAGACGTCGGAAAATTGAGTGGACAACATCGATAGAATCAGGATTTTCTGCTCTACAGATTGCACTCCGATTCTCCAACTCCATAGTCTGCTGTCTTGGGCGGCAGGTTGGGCGGCGACAGCTACTCGACAGCTACTGTTTCTATTTGGAACTGCATTAATACATCTCCTTGATTTGCTGCCTCAGCTCCTCTTTCCCTATGTTAGCCTCTAGTACCTGAAACTAAAATTACACTAAAACAATACATTTTCTTCACCAAATAACAGATAATTTATAAAAGCATGGCAAAGTAAAGAAATACTATAAAATGCAATACATGATCCTAATTATGCCTAGAATGTACGCAAAAACAACAATAATATGAGATGAAATGTGCATGAAATATAGAACTTGAGGACACTTTACAGTGTTGTGAAGTCAATTTTGGAAAATTGTAATTGGAAGGTAGACATTTTGATTTAGTGACTAAATTGTAAAAATTGAAAACTGTTTTTTTAATGGCTAATTTGCAAAGAGCCAAAACATAGAATCTTTAGGGAGCTAAAGTAATTGTAATCAGTTATTCCTTTAATTTGACATGTTTTAATTAGAAAGGTTAAAAAGGTTTTGATTAAAAAGTGAATTAAGCTTTACAAACTTATTTTGACGTAACTTCCATTTCTATTTTTTCTCATCAGCCAACCACCCATTTTCTTTCCAAACTTACAGTAGATATTTTCCTTTTCATTTTACATTGATTTCCAAATGATTTCCATGGAGTTTCCTCAACGTGTTTCAATGGATTCTTAAATATTTTCAATCAAATCTTTTCAATTGAAAGAATAGCAAGAGATTAGAGGTAATTTTCGTGTTTCTCCTCTAATCAAGGTTCTTTAATGAAATTCCCAAGTATTTGGCTCTTTAATTATATTTCTTAACAAGGTTATATGATTGATTTCAAGAAAATGGCTAAATCAAGCTTTAAATGATGATTTTGTGTAATTTTTGTAGTGGATATGTTTTGGCTGATTTATAATTGATTTTAATAATTTTTTGGAAGTTTATTAATGTTGAGATTGAAGTTTAAGCATCGTAATCGCGAAACCATTTGGATCTCTAGTTGATTAGTTTGTTAGAATTGGGTTTTTGTGGTGTTAATGTGATTTTGTGAATGCCGGAGGTATGAGGTTCATAATAGGATGATTTTGTATGTTAATCAATGATAATAAATGGTTGGAAGTGTTAGGTTTTGGCTGGGTTGAGTTTGTTGAGTAATCGATTGTGTTTTCAGTTGTTTTGAATGGGCATTTTGGTGGTTTTGGGCAGAGCAAAGTGGTAGGATTTCTTGCTGGAGTTTTTAATGCATTGAGATGCATTAATCCTCTGTTCTTAGGTGGTTTAAACATAGGAGAACATTTCGGAAGCAACCAATGATGTTTTGGGAGCTTCGAACGCTTAGTTTCGCATCGGCTAATCAAGGTTTCGTGTGTCAGTGAGTGAGAACGTGTGTTACATCTTTGAAATGATTTAAAGGTGGTTTTGGGAACTTATATGTAAGCTCGAAACGCTTGTTTAAGTTCGGAAGTAAGTATAAGGAATTTCCCTCTTGGTTGTGCTATTATGAAATGGTTTTTATGCACTTGGTTTGAATTCATATTACCTATTGTTTAAGCATGTTTAAAGCATATGGTTTGCTGTTCTTAATGATGTGTTGATGAAGGATGCACATGGTAAGTGATCCTTGTAAGTGTATGTTTTATACTTGCGATTTAAAGCATGGTTTAATGCTTCGGAAAATGATTTAATGATGACGCTTTGAAAACAGTGAGGTATGTAGTGAAATGAGAATTATATTGTCAAGTGATGTTATGAAATTGGTTTATAAATGTTATCAAATATAGTTAGCCGACTATAGAATTGAGTGAACTATAAACAAGTCACCTTGGATGTCGAGGGGTTTATACGGTGTACCGAATACTCAATCCAAGTACCCTAATGATTGAGGAATGTATGTGGTGTCCCGTCTCTCGTTAGTGCGGTTATACATCTACCGATGAGTGGTGTTGAGGGGCTTATACGGCGTACTGAATACTCCTCCACGAGTGTCACAACGGTGGATGGTAGCTACCGTGAGTGAATCTTACGATGCCGGTGAGAATGTATGAAGTGTTGGGACAACACTTGTGAATCTGTGTATCCGATGTTGTGTTTTGTGAAAGGAACTCGTTAATGATCACTTGTAAGTCAATATAATTGATTGTTGAGTGGATCAATGGATTGATCAAAGCTAAGAGGGGGTGAATTGTGTTTTTAAAATTTGGAGTGAAAGTGGAATAGCTAAAAATGAAGAACAAAGCAATTTGGAGTGGTTCAAGTTCCAAATGAACTCTACATCAACTACCTTAGCTACCACTAAGTATTTTCCAACAATCCACTAATTGCTCTTCCCCTTTTCGAGGCTTAGGAGGTAACCTTTACAATACCGGTCAAATTTTCTACCCAAAATTTGACCAAACCCTCACAAGAATACAAGGAAGAATTTAAGGCAAGAAAGATATCTCTCAATACAAGTTTTCCCCTTTAAATACAAGCACTCAACCCAAATTTGAATACAAGATAGGAATTAAACACAACACGATTTGGGATTTTACAAGAGATAAGAAATTAGGCACTTTGAGCTTGGATTTTTTTAAATATGTTTCTTTTGGATGCAGTAGTTGTTGTTAGTCTTCAATTTGCTTCATTTTATACCTTCTCCATTAATTCTAGCCGTTTGGATGGTTAGGGTATTGAATATAGCCGTTGGGACCCTCTCTTTTCACCATAAATGCACCTCTGCAGCATACCGTATCGGTACGCGGGGATCCGTATCGATACTTGTATCAAAACAGAAAGAGCCGTTGCACAATTACAAGAGGGGCGTATCGATATGCGTATAGGCGTATCGGTACTGGTCAAGGAGGTGTTTCGGTACGGGTAAGACCTGTAATCACCTATTTTGTCCGGGGTGCTAAACCTGTTTTCTTTTCTTTTTAGTAATGGGCTTTGGTACTTATGTTAATATTGTGGTAAAAATTAAAAATCAAAAAAAAGGAAAAAAACAAAAGAAAACAATATATATATATAAATATAAATATAAATATAAATATTATATACATATTATCATTACTATTTCACTATCATATATTATTATTGTTATCTATTATTTCTATTAATATTATTTATTATTATTAGTATTATTTCTTGTTATTATCTTTACTATTATCGTATACTAGTATTATCTATTATATTATTATTTTTGTTGCTTATTATCATAATTATTAACACTATATTACTATCTTTGTCTATTATTATTACTACTTATTATTATTTATGATGTTATCATATTATTATATTTATTATTATTAATTATTGAGATAAGTTCGAAAAACAAAAATACTAATATAAATAAAGCACAGTATGTATTAATAAATAAAAAGCCCAAAGTTCATTTATAATAGAGTCCATTACAATTTCAAAACCCAAAAAATTTATTACATGGCCCGTTGGCCCAAATACTAGCCCTAATCTGATAACACAAAAACCCTAATGCATTCTCTGCTAATGTTTTGCAGCCACCCAATCCCAGCCCTTAGATCTGGGATAGATCTAACGGTCCAGATCCAATCGAGCAGAAACCCTAAAAGAAGCCCTCTCAGGTCCTGGCGCCACAAGCTTCCAACCGTCAGATCTGGCATGATCTGACGGTCCACGATTGAAGCCGAGAGCTCTCTAGAATCTCCATGCGCGACGCCTCGTCTCCCACGCGTGTCTGCCCGTCTCACAGACGCGTGCATGCAGTACACCGATGGCCTCTTCGAGTCTCCTCGCGACCGTCCAGATTCCCATCGATGGCACGCACAACCGGCCACGTCCCAGCCTTCTCTGGTCCCCTCCCCCCTTGTACGAGCGATGCATGCAAACAACAACCAAAATGTCAGAAGATGCATAGAGGCAAAAAACGCAACGAAAATTCAGAAATCATACGAGGCAACAACTACAATTTCAGCAGACGAGTAACAACAAAACATCAGCATAACCAATAGGTTTCTTTCTTCAATTTATGTAATCCAAAATATTGTAAATATTCGGGCTATATAAACCCAAAACATGCAATGTAAAGAAAAAAGTTTCAGAGAGAAGATTGTAATAGAAAATTTCAATCAATACAAGCAACCTCAGCATTTTCGGAGGTATTATCCTCGTTTTTTATTTTTTCATTTCCATTTCGAATCGAATATATATATAAGAAAAGCTAGGATTTTGTCTACTTTTTTTACCTTCGCCGAGTCATCCCCTTCTCTTTCTGTTGCCCATCTCGCCGGTGACAAGCCATCCGATCCCTTCGGGGACCATGCACGGTGAGCCAGTGAGAGGCAAACGTCGATAAAAAAGGGTTTTAAGTTTTTTTTTGGGTTCGATCTTTTAAAAAGGGGAAAAACATGGGTTTTTGGTTTTGGTTTCATGAAAAGAAAAGGGTTTCAAGTTTTTGGGTTCGAAGAAAGTTGGAAAAGACGGACTTTTTAGGGTTCCGGCGCCGGCAACGACGACCAGAACCGTAGCAGCAGCGTAGGAAAAACAGAGGACGAGAGAGTCTCATCTTTTTGGGTTAACCAAAAATGATAAAAGGGGCTGAAATCTATTTTAACCCGGCTTAAATATTGTTTTGAGTTTTTAAAATTGGTTTAAACTGCTTTTAATCCCTCTGTGCTCTCTTAATACCGCCCAGGCCCTCTCGTCCTTTTAAACCACGACCATAGTCCCTATATGTTTTCGGTCTTTTTCAATTTCGTCCTGATGTTTGTTCTAATCGATTTTTGGGTGGTAGAATCACCGTTTTGGTCCTTAGGGCTTTTCACGTTCTTTTAATTTGGTCCCTATTTCGTGTTCTAATTAGTTTTTTAAGTGGGTTTATTACAGTTGCGGTCCCTACGAGTTTGCATGTTAATCGTTTACTCAGCATTGTATTTTGTTATATTATTCATGCATTTTACCTATTTAGACATGTGTTTATCTCGAATATATATTTTTCCATATTGTTTATGTTAGTATGTGCATATATGTTTTTTAATGTGGCATGCCTATTTGTTTTAATGACGTTTTAATATGCTTTTTGTGACATGCATTTTAATTTTCATCCATGTGACTCCTTAATGTTTAAATTTGCATGTTAATTAATTTTAACTATAAAAAGGAGATACCTATTAATTCACGTATTCAGGTCGACTATCCTAGCTTATTGGATACTCCTCGGATATTCGGATTAATTCGAATCGTCTAAAGGCAAATCCATAATTAAAACGGACAAGACCATGACATCATTCTTTAATTGATTGCATCATGCATAAAGGTGACGTACGGGATCCGAACCCTAAACTAACACGGCAGTCAAACTTATATGATGTCGGTTTAGTTTTTGGTCCGGTGTACCGTCATCCTTTCTAATTAAATGTCAAAGTAATTCGAGACCACCAATTTGGATAAGCTCGTACGATTAAAGTCCAATTTTCAATTAAGAACCCCTAATTAAAGTCGTTTTAAATTTTGAATAATTTCCATCAATTTAAAAGCAACAATTGTTTTGGTACCGATTTCCGGGCGTGATGGGAGTGCTAACCCTTCCCCACACGTAACCAACTCCCGAACCCTTTAAAAATGAATCTCTGGTTTAGTTTTTTACGGTGTCCGGCCTACCTTAGTGGCTGGTGGACAACCAACACTTTAAAAATCTGTTACCTAACAACTGACACCAACGGTCAAAACATTTAAGGTTTTCAAATTTAAAATTCCATTAAATCATTATCGATACGGGGGACACCGTATCGGTACACCATTCAAACTCCTTCAATTTTTGCAGAGAGAACGTATCGATACATATTCAATCTGTTTCGATACGCTGTTTCGATACGGTAAGGGGCGTATCGAAACATGTTTCTCCAGTGGCCAAGTTTGGTTAAAAGGGTATCGATACGGCTAGAAGCGTATCGATATGGATGTGCGATTTTCAATAGTTTGGCCTTGGAACACTTAGAAAATATTTTGGAGTTTGAGTTTTTCAAACTAAATTAAAGCCTTGTTGATTTAAAATCTTTTGAGGGACTTAAAAATCTATTTTAAGTTTTTCAAATTAATCCTTAAACAACTTTTTTATATCAAAATGAAACATAGATTTTACAATCTCCCTTTTTTGACTTAACAAAACCAAAAACTTGAAAATTTTTAAGACTTTGAAGAACTTTGGAAAAAACAACTCCCCATTAATATTAGCTAGGTAAAATTTAAGTTAAAAATTTTAAGTGAGCTTGTTCCCTCTCCCCCTTTTTGTTAGATCAAAAATAGAGACATAGATAAACATAGGCAAAAGGCATAAATTAAAATCAAGCAACATAATATAGATAAACATTAAGTTCAAAAGAAAGGAAAACATCAAAATAAAATCCAAAAAACAATAATCAAAGCATAGGTTCTAGAATGCAAACTTAATCCTAAAAACATAATACAAAGTGCATAAATAGATATCCTAAATGACATGAACGAAATGCAAAGATAAACTACCACGCTTCTCCATCGCCATCTTCATCGTCCTCTTCATGTGCATCATCATTCCTCCAAGATTGACGCCAATCGTCATGAAAAGCAGTAAGAGATATATTCATCGAGTTGTAATTGCCTTCAAGAGAAGTGAGACGTGTCTCCACATTCTTCACACAATATTTAAGGCTTGTAAAGCGTGTGCCTATGGCGGCAAACCCTGAATTCATAGCTTGATCCATGGAAGCAATTCCCGTGTGTAAGCCCGTGAATTGTTCGTTGAAAAAGGTCATAAGGGCATCCATGAAAGGTGGAGGATGAGCTTGAGGAGCTTGAGCGGCTTGAGGATTGGCAATTTCTTCCAGAATCGCATCGCTAGGAAGTTCGGAGAAACGAAGCCAAATACCATTGAAGTAATGAAACTTCCCCCTTGAAAGAGTTCTTTCATCAATGGGACCAGTGAGGGGTGTCAGGTAGTCGTGAGAACAATCGATCTCCTTTTGGGTGAATAAATAACTCAAAGTTGTCCCATATGTAAATGAAGTGACAAGAGTTGTATGGCGGTGTTGCACGAGATAGACAATCTCCGCAAACATAATGCGAGAAAGATTTGGTTGTTTTCTTTGACGGAAGCACCGAATCCAAAAATCATCTACTTGGCGGATGGTAGAATATTTCCCTCCTGAAGGCCTAAACCACCAAGTAATCATCAAGTGAAGGATTCGGTCTTGAGCGTTGAGAACCGTCACGGAACCTCCCAAGACATGACCAAGGGAATTCTCATCTTTGATGCCCTCATCTTCTAACTTGAAAACAGAAAAAATAGATGGAACATCTATGGTGATCTTTTTACCCATTAGATAAGAATTGACAGCAGTAATTTCACCCGCTTGATTTGCAACACACTTGGCATTAGCATAGAAAATCAAAACCAAATTGCGAAAGAAAAAGCCGGGAATTTGTATAAAATCCATGAACTTCCATTCTTGGAGCAAAGGTAAATAGACAAATTTGAAGCGCTCCAAGTTAAGAAAAGGAACGGAAATTACCCTCTCCGAACGGATTTTATAGTTTTGAAAGTTTCAGAAATATGTGAGTTCTCCGGTGGTCCTAAAGCACTTTTGATAGATAAGAGTGAGGTTTGGGCGAGTACCATCTCCGGCATTGGAAGCTTCACTGACTTCGCTAGTACGCGCTCTTTTTTTGGGTACCATTGTCTAGAGAAATAGATCAAAACAGTGTGTATGCATTATTTTTCTCATTCAACCCATTGAAAATAAATAATCAAGGTTTTAAAAAAATTTTGAAAGACAAATCAAAAACAAAAGGTTTTGAAATTGTTTTTGAGATAACAAAACAAAACAATAAAAAATTTAAAAAGAAAATCAAAGAAAATAAAAAGATAAAAGAAATTTATACCTTGATATTGATAGAGAGGAATGAGAGAAGAACTAGCACCAAATTGATGGAAAGCTTTAAAGGCTTGGCTATATGTTGAAAAACCCTCAATAGATTTTGAGTTGTGTGGTGAAATTATGAGGAATTGAGATGCTTTTTATAGAGTAAAAATGACTAGGGTTTTGAAATTTCAATTTTGGTAAAACTGAAACTCTTTAAATGCCATTAAGAAGTTGTCTACGCAATCGAGTATCGATACACCAAAGGGCGTATCGATACGGGGGTAAAATGGTAATTTCTTAGAAACGGGTGTCAAAGGTCTGTATCGAAATGGATATCATCCGTATCAAAACGCTCAGATATCGTATCAAAACATGTTTAACCGTATCGATACCCATTTTAGACAAAATGCAGTCTGGTCAACTAATAAAGTACTTGTATCGATACGCATAAGGCCGTATCGATACCCTATGCCCAGAAATGCATTTTTGTCTTTAAGAACAACCAAAGGCTAGACTTTAATTCCTCCTAAATTAATGCAATTGATGAATGTGCAGTTCTAAGCATATTTTAACAGAAACATACTCCCCTAGCTATAAGCATGGTTTTTATCAAGATTAACAACACATAAATATGCATTTTCACAAATTCAAGCAATTGTAACCTCAAAAAGAGTCCTAAAGGGTGAAGGTAGGCTAGTTAAACCTAACTCTCTCCTAAGGGACCAAAAACGCTCTTTGTCTGTAGGTTTGGTAAAAATGTCCGCTAGTTGGTTCAAGGTGCCAACCTACTCTATAAGAACATCTTTCTTAAGGAGATGATCTCTAATGAAATGATGCCTTATTTCTATATGTTTGGTTCTAGAGTGTTGGATGGGATTTTTCGTTAAGCATATAGCACTAGTGTTATCACACTTAAGGGGTATGATTTCAATCTTAACTTCATAATCTAAGAGTTGTTGCTTCATCTAAAGGACTTGAGCACAACAACTCTCTAAGGATATGTACTCGGCTTCGGTGGTAGATAAAGCTACACTATTTTGTTTCTTATAGAACCAAGATATGAGCATACTACCTAAGAATTGATATGTTCCCGAAGTACTTTTCCTATCAATTTTACATCCCTCATAATCCGCATCTGAATAAGCATGGATGTTGAAGGTTGAGTCTCTAGGGTACCAAAGACCTAGACAATGAGTATCTCTAAGGTACCTAAAGATTCTCTTAACCACTATAAGGTGAGACTCTCTAGGACTAGCTTGAAACTAGCACACAAGTAAACACTAAACAATATATCTGATCTACTTGCGGTAAGGTAAAGCAAAGATCCAATCATAGAGCGATAAAGCTTAGAGTCAACACACTTACCTCCTTCATCTTTGTCAAGCTTTGTAGATGAGCTCATTGGTGTAGCTTGAGGCTTTGCTTGCTCAAAGCCAAACTTCTTGAGCATATCTTTCACATACTTTGCTTGATTGATGAAGGTGCCATCCTTCCTTTGTTTGATTTGGAGTCCGAAGAAGAATGAGAGCTCCCCCATCATCCTCATCTCGAATTCACCTTGCATTAACTTAGCAAACTCTTCGCAACGACACTCGTTAGTATATCCAAAAATGATATCATCAACATATATTTGCACTACTAAGATGTCATTTTTATATCTTTTTATGAAAAGTGTAGTGTTCACCTTACCTTTTTCAAAACCTTTTTCAATTAAAAAGTTTGAAAGCCTTTCATACCAAGCTCTAGCAGCTTGTTTTAAACCATAAAGTGCTTTGGTTAACTTAAAAACATGATTTGGTAATTTTGAATCTTCAAAACTCGGTGGTTGTTCCACATACACTTCCTCATTTATAAAACCATTTAAAAATGCACTTTTCACATAAATTTGAAAAGTCTTGAAGTTATGATAACATGCATATGCAAGCAACACCCTAATAGCTTCCATTCTAGCTACGGGTGCATAGGTTTCATCAAAATATATTCCCTCTTCTTGAGTGTAACCTTGAGCAACTAATCTAGCTTTGTTTCTCATAATGTTACCAATCTCATCTAGTTTATTCCTAAATACCCACTTAGTTCCTATAGTAGATTGATTACTAGGCCTTTCAACTAATGTCCATACATTACTTCTCTCAAATTGATTTAACTCTTCTTGCATAACCATAATCCAAAAATCATCTTTTAATGCTTCTTTAATGTTCTTAGGCTCAATACATGAGATAAAAGCAACATGATTCATGAGTTTGAGATAAGATCTAGTAGTTACCCCCTTGGATGGATCACCCAAGATTTCACCACCTTTGACATAGTTGTACTCCCTTGGGTAACTCACTTCCTTTTCCTCAAGAGCCAAGTCCTTCAAGGCTTCAAGAGGTGAATCTTGTGCATCATCTTCTTTAGTAGGAATCTCATCCTCCTTTGAAGTTTGTCCTCCATCAAAGGCATCATGGAATCCTACATCATCATCTTCACAAGTTTCCTTCCTCGAAAGGAGGTTATCATCGAACACAACATGAATAGACTCTTCTACTACTAAAGTTCTTTTTATTAAATACACGATAGGATTTAGAGTTTAAAGAATACCCTAAGAAAATAGCTTCATCACTTTTAGCATCAAATTTACCTAAGTTGTCTTTTGTATTATTTAAAACAAAACACTTGCAACCAAATGAATGAAAATAGCTAATGTTTGGCTTCTTAGATTTTAAAATCTCATGAGGTGTTTTCTTTAAAATCGACCTAATCATTATTCGACTTACAATGTAGCAAGCGGTGTTTGTGGCTTCCGCCCAAAAATATGTAGGTAAATTGTTTTCACAAATCATGGTTCTAGCCATTTCTTGTAAAGTCCTATTTTTCCTCTCAACTACCCCATTTTGTTGAGGAGTTCGAGGAGCCAAAAAATTGTGGCTAATACCATTTTCATTTAAAAACTCTTCAAAACCTAGATTTTGAAACTTGGTTCCATGATCACTTCTAATATGAGAAATCTTAAGTTCAAGATCATTTTGAGTTATTTTTGAAAACCTGATGAATTTTTCTAAAGCCTCATCTTTTGTATTTAAGAATAGAACCCGAGTAAACCTAGAATAGTCATCAACAAGTACAAAAGCATACGATTTACCACTGAAGCTCATAGTTCTAATAGGCCCAAATAAATCAATATGAATTAGTTTTAAACACCTACTTGTAGAAACATCATTAATGGATTTAAAGGATGATCTATGCTGTTTACCCTTAGAGCATGCATCACATATTTTATCATTTGAAAACTTGATCTTGGGTAAACCTCTAACTAGATTTAGGGAAACTAATTTTTCTAAAACACTAATGCTAGCATGTCCTAGTTTCCTATGCCATAGCCATGCATCATTTTCATTTTGTGCAACAAAACATGCATGGGATGAATGAATGTCATCTAGATGCACCATGTATATGTTACCTATACGATGACCAATGAGCATTATATTATTTGATTTAATGTAAAAAAATTTGCACCCTTTTCTTTTATCAAATAAGACATTAAACCCTTTATCACACAATTGACTAATTCTCAATAAATTGTGTTTTAGACCATCGACATACAATACATTTTCAATGAGTATAGTAGAATGATTACCTATGGAGCCAATATCTTTAATGTGGCCTTTGGAGTTGTCACCAAATGTCACCACTCCTCCACTTTTTGGCTTTAAGTCCATGAATCGACTCTTGTCTCCGGTCATGTGCCTCGAGCATCCACTATCAAGGTACCAAGAATTTTGGCTTTGTGCTTTGGCCTTGTAGCAATGATCCCCTACTAACAAAGAGATTAAGCTTTGATTTTTGGTACCCAAATCATTTTGGGTCCACGAGTGTTAGCTTCCAAAAGCTTGGTTCCCTCATGAATCCAAGGTGACATGGCATCAACATTATTAGATTTGACAAGTTCCTTAGGAACCCATACACTTCTAATTCTTTTAGTTCTATTATGCCTATGGAAACGACTTTGTTTGTAGTTATAAGTCTTTCTCTTAGGTTGGTTTGTTCTAGATGATTCACCTATTTCATTTTTCACATTAACAACACTTTTGGAACTCTTTGAGTTTATTAAGCTCACCTAACACCTTTTGGTGTTCTACATTATATTGAGAAATAAGATTATTTAAATCTGCATTTTCATTTTGAAAGAATTCAAGTTCATCTTGTAGACCTAAGATCTTTTTCTCAAATTTCAAGTTAGCTTGAGAAAGTGAGTCATTTTTAGCATTTAATTCTGAAATGATCTTTTTATTTCTTAAGACGGACTCTTTATACTTCTCAACTAACTCATCATATACCTCTTGTAACTCATCATAAGCATCATGCAATTCATCAAATGTAAAATCAAATGAAGATGAGTTAGAGGTTACCGTGGAGGAATCCTCCTCAAGAGCCATGAGGCAAAGGTTTGCCACTTCATGTTCCTCATCATCGGATGACTCCTCATCACTCCAAGTAGCAAGCTTGGCTTTGAGCTTCTTCTTCTTCTCAAAGCCCTTCTTCTTGAGTTGAGGGTAATCGGAACGTATGTGACCCGACTTCTTGCACTCAAAGCAAATTATTTGATCCCTCTCGTATTCTTTGTTTTTGGTCTTGAAGTCCATTTTCCTTTGAATTTTTCTACCTCGGTTGGACCTCATAAGCCGTGAGAATCTTTTGGCTATCATAGCCAATTCTTCTAGATCTTCATCCTCACTAGAAGTGCTCTCCTCATGTAGAGAAGCTTTGAGAGCCACTCCTAGCTTTTTCTTCTTGTCTACCTCAAGCTTCTCTACTATTCTTTCTTCTTTCTTTCTTTCATCTTCACTTCCTTGCTTCATGATCTCATGAGTTAGGAGAGAACCAACTAGCTCATCAAGTTTTAGTGTCTTCAAATTCTTGGCCTCAATGATGGCAGTTCTTTTCCCATCCCAAGACTCAGAAAGTGATTAGAGTAGCTTCCGGACTAGTTTATCTTCCGTGATTATCTCTCCAAAACCCTTTAGCCCGTTGACGATTATTGAGAAACGATCGAACATCTTTGAAACGGTTTCGTCAGGCTCCATTTTGAAATTCTCATAGCTAAGATTGAGAATTCAAATCTTTGTTTCCCTTACATCACTTGTTCCTTCATATGTAGTCTCAAGTGTATCTCACACTTCCTTAGCACTTTCGATGGAGGAAACTTTGGAGTAGATATCGGGACCAAAAGAGCAAAATAACAAGCGAAAAGCCTTGTCGTTGATTTGAATCTTCTTTCCCTCCTCTTCACTCATTTCATTTTTCCTTTTTGGCATAAGTCTTCCTTCGTTGTCTCTCTTCATCGGAATAGAGGGACCATCTTCAATAGCATCCCAAACAAGATAATCATTGGATTTAATGAAGAGATGCATCCGGTTCTTCCAAAAAGGATAGTTGTCACCGTTGAAGAAAGGCGGTTTTGTGGTCGATTGAGACTCGTACATGCTAGAGCCGGAGGTAGATGTCATGGCTTACTTTGTAGTTGATCACACTCTTCCTAGAATCTCCTCTATTGGTTGTTAATCCTTCAAAGAGGTAGACTCTGATACCAATTGTTGAGTGAATCAATGGATTGATCAAAGCAAAGAGGGGGTGATTTGGGTTTTTAAAATTTGGAGTGAAAGTGGAATAGCTAAAAATGAAGAACAAAGCAATTTAGAGTGGTTCAAGTTCCAAATGAACTTTACATCCACTACCTTAGCTACCACTAAGGATTTTCCAACAATCCATTAATTCCTCTTTCCCTTTTCAAGGCTTAGGAGGTAACCTTTACAATACCAGTCAAATTTTATGCCCAAAATTTGACCAAACCCTCACAAAAATACAAAGAAGAATTTAAGGAAAGAAAGATATCTCTCAATACAAGGTTTCCCCTTTAAATACAAGCACTCAACCTAAATTTGAATACAAATTAGGAATTAAACACAACACAATTTGGGATTTTACAAGAGATAAGAAAATAGGCACTTTGAGCTTGGATTTTTGTAAATATGTTTCTTTTGGATGCAATAGTTGTTGCTAGTCTTCAGTTGCCTTCGTTTTATACCTTCTCCATTAATTCTATCCGTTTGGGTGGTTAGGGTATGGAATATAGCCGTTGGGACCATCTCTTTCCACCACAAATGTACTTTTGTAGCCTACTGTATCGGTACGCGGGGATCCTTATCGATACCTGTCTCAAAACAGAAAGAGTCGTTGCACAATTACAAGAGGGGAGTATTGATACGCGTGTAGGCGTATCGGTACGGGTCAAGGAGGTGTTTCGGTACGGGTAACACCGTATCGAAACAATTATTTCATCAAAGCTAAGAGGAAGATTCCGTATCGATACGACCAAGGGCGTATTGGTATGGGACAACCAACACTTTAAAAATCTGTTACCTAACAACTGACACCAACGGTCAAAAACATTTAAGGATTTCAAATTTAAAATTCCATTAAATCAGTATCGATACAAGGGACGCCGTATCGGTACACCATTCAAACTCCTTCAGTTTTTACAGAGTGAGCGTATCGATACAAATTCAATATGTTTCGATACGTTGTTTCGATACGGTAAATGGCGTATCGAAACGCGTTTCTCATGTGCGATTTTCAATAGTTTGGCCTTGGAACACTAAGAAAATATTTTGGAGTTTGAGTTTTTCAAACTCAATTAAAGCCCTGTTGATTTAAAATCTTTTGAGGGACTTAAAAATCTATTTCAAGTTTTTCAAAGTAATCCTTAAAATTCTTTGTTATATCAAAATCAAACATAGGTTTTACGTTGTTGATGTATTATGAAATGATTTATGTTGAATAATGTGGTTTATACATGTTTTACTCTTTAAGCTTTACATATGGTAGTTATGCATGGGAAGGCTTAAATTGAGTGTTAGCAATGGGACTTGTTGTTGATTCATGATACATGTTGCATAAGGTTTATTATGCTGATTTTTTTTATTAAGGAAAGTGCATGGTTTTAAAGACTTGATGGTTTTCAAATGATGATTTGGAGTAATTCAAATGAGATTTCAATGTGGACATGGAAAATGGTTTTAAATGCATTGGTGGTGTTTTGTTTTGAGGACTTCTCACTAAGCCTTGTGTGCTTACGCTATAATTTGTCCATCAATACAGAGAATTGATGTTTTGGAGGCAGCGTGGAACAAGGGATCACAAAAGACTTCATTTGAGAATATATTTTTTGGTTTAGACTATAGGTAATAAAGGCAATGAGGGGTCATTTGTGTTTTTGGGAGATTTGTGCAAACTCCCTATTTGAGCAAGTGTTCATTGTTGTTTTAGATTTGTAAATGGTCTTTGGCTATTGGTTTGTGCTTCGCTATGCATTTTGGTATCTTTCTTGGCTTGTTTACTAGGTTGCATTCCTATAGTTTACCTTTGATACAAATTGCCATGATATGGTGTTGATTATGCCATGAATGGTTGAGGTTTGACGTTTGGATATGTTATATATATGTTGGAAGCATGCTTGAGTAGTTATGGGTGCATTAAAGTGTGAAAAACTAGCAAAATATGACATTACAAGCCCAGTTGTTTCGATACGCCTAAGGTTGTATCGAAACAATGAGCTTGAAATGTGCATGGGGTTTCGAAATGGGGAAGGGTGTATCGAAATAGGCTCGGTTAAGTAGGCTACTAGAATTTTGTGTATCGATACGTCTTGGAGACCGTATGGAAACGAGCTCATGTTCTGAAACACCAGAGCTATTCCGAAACAAGTTGTATCGATACACGAAGCTGTTAAGTTAGTTAATCAGATTCTTTTGAAGTTCTGTTCATTTACGTTTCAGTCCTTAAATGTTGGGAATGCAATTAAATGAGCTTGGATGATGAGTTTGAGCTAAGATTTGACACAGTGGCATGTAACATGACTAACTAAAGGATTGGTAACTTAAAATTTTGAATATGTCATTGTATCTTGCTGAAATTGCAAATTGGTCCCTATCAAATGATTGTAATCAATTGAATGCTAAATCGAAGTCCGATTGAGTTGATGTACCTTCCGCTGCGAGTCTTAACAATTAGGGTATCAATGTGCATCTAGACAAGATAAAAAGAAAAAAAAATAGGGTCATTTATTGAGGTAAACCTTCATGGTTTACTTCAATATTCCCTGTGAGCCTTGTTCAGTTTGGTCTTTCGCACAGGCAGGGTCGAGGAGGTTACAGTTCTTTTGGTGAAATGATTGTTACAACAAGGTTGTTTAAGAGATTCCCTTTTATTGTTAAAGGTCATGTGTTTGCGGTTGATTTGATGAAGTTGTTGTTTCATGGTTTTGATGTAACCCTGGGTATGGATTGGTTGTTTGAAAATAGGGTTGTCGTTGATTTTGAGTCTAAGTGAGTTACCTTGAAACTTGTTGATGATTACGAGGTGGTAATCGTGCGCGAGAATGTAAAATTCTTTTCTGATGTTGTTTCGGCTTTAGAAGCGAAATGGTTGATGGATTCGGGATGTGAAGTTTTCTTGGCTTACGTTATGAATTGGAATCGAGGGAGGTACGTGTTGTAACGCCCCGATTTTGGGCTTAGATTTTTTGGCAATGTCGGGTTAGGTGGGTGGAACTGGTGTTGGTTTTTCGAACCGTTAAAAGGTGGTTTAGAGAGATCGAGGTTTGGGATAGGATAAAAATATGATAAAAAATCTTAAAATCCTCTAAAATGATGTTTTAGAGGTTGGCCAAATCAATTTTACAAGGCGAGTTTTCTAAAGTGTACATTTTGGGAAATGACCAAAATGTAAAGATTTAAAAGTTGGAAAATGTGATTTTCAAGAAGAGTCAAAATCTTAGAATCTTTAGGGAGCTACTTGGCAATTATGCCTTTTCCCTAATTTGGCATGTGTTTTAGATGTTTATAAAATAATTAAAAAGGTTTTACTTAATTAATTAAGGAAGGTAGTCAATCAGTTAATGAAACTTTTTACGAGCTTTTCATTTCTCAGTTTCACTTCAGCCAAACACTTATCATTTTCTCTCAATTTTCCAGAAAAACTTTTCTCTCAAACCCTCACTTGATTTCTATCCTTTCTCTATTGATTTCTTCCATTTCCTTCAAATTTCTTCAAGCAAATCTTGCCAAATTAGAGGAGAAGCAAGGATTAGAGGTAATTTTCGTGTTATCCCTCTAATCTAAGTTCTTTAATGAAATTTCAAAGATATTTGACTCTTTAATACTGATTTTGATTGAGGTTTTGTTGTTAGATTAATAAACTCTCTAAATCTTGATGAAAAATTGGTTTAAAAGGTGATTTTTGGACTTTATTTGATTTGGCCGGTTTGAGATTGTTTCTAAATGAGTTTTGAAAGGTTTTTAGTGTTGAAGTGGAGTCTTAATCATATAGATCCCAAAATCCTTGAGATCCTTTGTTTTTGGAGTGTTTTAGGTGAGTTTTTGAAGTGTTCTTGAGGATTTCGAGTTGATGGAGATATAAAGATGGATTTAGGTTATTTTGGATGTTGATTAATGCTTAGAATGTGTTGGATGAGTTGGGGCTGGGCTGAGGTTTAAGGTCAATCGATTGAGTTTTCGGTTGTTTCGAATGGGTGTTTTGATGCTTGAGAGCAGGGCTGCGGGTTTTCTTGTATGTGCTGGAGCTTTGGATGCATTTTTATGCATTGAACCTCTGTTTTGATGTGTTGAAAACATGGGATATTAATCTGGAAGCAAACGAGGTGGTTTTGGAGGCACGAGACGATCGGTACTCACGTCGGTAAGCGTGGTGGGAGTCAGTGAGTTGAATTCGGTTTTCTAGCGTGGAAACGTTTTAGAAAAGGGTTTTGGGAACTTAGTAAGTGCTTGAAATGCTTTATTAAGTTCAGAAGTAAGTAAATCGAAATTTCTCCCTCGGTTGTGCTAGTTATAAGCCTTTGGATGCGCTTGATTTTAAATGCATTTTCCTACTGTTTTAAAGCATGTTTTTGAGAATATAAATTGTGTATGATGATACCATGTGGTCTAAGGAAGCACTAGGTAAGTGCTCCTTGTATGTGTGTGTTGATGCATGAGGTTTTAAGCATGGTTTAATGCTTATTGATGGCTTATCATGAATGCTTTGTAAAAAGAGTGAGTTATGCATGAGTTATGGGTTATATTGGCAAGTGGTGTGGAATAAAATGTTTTATAAGTGAAATCGGATATAGTTAGCCGGCTATAGGATTGAGTGCACTATAAACAAGTTGCCTTGGATTTTGAGGGGTTGTGATTGTACCGAATACTCCATCCAAGTACCCTAACGATTGATGATTGTTTAAGGTTGCAACGTTTGAGGGTAGCTCCCGGGTGTGAACCTTGTGTTTTGTCCCGTCTCTTGTTAGTGGATTATACATCTACCGATGAGTGGTGTTGAGGGGTTGTGATTGTATCTAATACTCCACCACGGGTGTCAAAACGATGGAGGGTCACTCTCGTGTGTGAACCTTGAGATGCCAGTAGAGTGTATGAAGGGTGTGGGACAACCCTTGGTATTTCGTGTATTTGAAACTTTGTTTTTGAGATTGTTGTTATCACTTGTGAGCCAATATAATGGATTTGTTTAATGTGGAAAATGTATGAAAGATGCATGTTTTGGTTTAAGCTTAGCATAATGGTGTTTATGCTTGAAAGGCTTGGTAAATGAGTAGCAATGGTTTAGTTGATGATTTTTATTGGATCATGATGCATGATGTTTAAAATAGTGAGTTTGATGAAAAGTGCATGGTTTATCAAGAAAGGCATGCTGGTTTTGAAAAGAGTGAAAAACAATTTTGTGCATTGAGGATGTTTGTGGTTTTGAGCAACCCTCATTAAGCTTGTATGCTTATGCTCTCTTTGTTTCATCAATGCAGATAATTAGACTTTTGGAGGCAACATCTTCGAGGAATCACACCAAGACATTTTGCTAAAAGTATGTTGAGCTTTTAAACTAGTGTAAAAAGGGCAATGGGGGTGTCCAAAGCTTGAATGTTTTTAGTTTGTTAATTTCTGGTTTTGAGCAAGTTTATTATGCGTATTTGGTCTTGTAAATGGCCTTTGGGATTGGTTTTATGCATGCCTTTGGTTTTTAGCCTTTTGGTGCTTTTGACATCTAGAAAGCATGCATATAGTTCCATAGGTTGAGTGAATGATATTATGATGATGCTTGTGCTTCGTATATGTGGTCAATGATGTGTATTTAAGTTGTATGTATGTTAGGGCATGTGTCGGGATAGTTTCGGGAGGCGAAAAGTGATTTAAACCATCTTTTTGGAAAGTTGCAGGCCCAGGCATTTCGAAACGCCCTTACCTGTTTCGGAACAGTGGCCGGTAATGGCCTTGGAGTTTCAGAACGGTGAGGGTCGTTCCGGAACATTTTGCCTCTCTGAACCATCGTACCGAAAGGTGTCTTGTGGGGTTTTGAAATGCACCGGTGTGTCAAAATGGTCAACTATGTTTCGAAATGGCCGTTCTGATACGAGGCTTTCTGTTCCGAAACACTCGATCGTTGGATCTGTATTTGAATTGTCCTGAGTTCAGTTTCTTGCATTTTGGTCATTAATTTCCTTGCATGCAATTTAATGAGTTCTAGGTGTCTTTTTGAGCCAAAATTTCACCGAGAAGTATGTAACGAATCTAATTAAAGATTGGTAACTCGAATTTGGTGAAAGTCCTCATAATTTATCAAATTTATAAAATGGTCCTTAAGCCTTAATTGTTTCTAATTATTTTGCAATTGTGTTGATGTCATATCCGCTGCTTGTGTACGAACACCTAGGAACCTAAATTGCATCTAGACAAGATAAAAAGAAGAAAATGGTGGTTTATTGAGGTAAAATTTTCTAGTTTACTTCAATATTCCCCGTGTGATCCGTTCGGTTTGGTCTATTGGCCAGGTCGGGTCAAGGGGGTTACAATTGGTGGTATCAGAGCCAGGTTACGAAAGGTTGGGATGATGGTAAGTTATGGGTAGGCAATGTGCGATGTGGATACTTATTTTGGTGATATTTGCTTTGTCAGGTGAATGTTTAAGCATGCTTATGATTGACTGTGTGATAGTGATGTTGTAATTGATAAGTGAATGTGGATTTGAATTGTTCCACGATGATGATTGGGCTGAATCTTGATGCTTGATGTATGCATGTTGTATAATTCAAAGCTATGTTATGGGGAAATTGGAATGCCCATTACTTTAAAGCGAGGCCAGGAGAATGAAATTCCACCTGGTGGAAATCTACCTCCTCCTCCGCCACTGCCACCTGGGGGTAATGAGCAGGGCCAACACGGACAGGCTGGTCCGGTGTTGGGTGATTTGATGCCTCTGGTGCATTAGATGATTGAGGCATTCCAAACTGTTGTTGCCGGAGTGCATGTACAAGCTCCTGCTACTGGGCAAGCGGGTTTGCCACTTGAGCGATTGAGGATTTTGGGAGGAGTAGAGTTTCATGGATTATCTCCTGAGGCATTTGAGGCATGGCTGGCCAGTACGATCCGGATATTGGATCAGGCTGGGTGTAATGATGCATGGAAGCTGGGTTGCGCAGTATCGTTGTTGAACGGTGATGCCTACACATTGTGGAAACTGCGACCGCAGCATTGGAGCCGGAAGAGATAGATTGGACGTTCTTTCGGTCTGCTTTTAAGAGAAAGTACCTTGGAGTTAGGTACTTAGATGATAAGAAGAGATAATTTATGTCTCTAGTTCAAGGGAGTATGACGGTAGCTGAGTACGAGGTCTAGTTCGTACGGTTAAGACAGTATACTCCGAAGCTGATGCCGAGTGATATGCATCGATGTGATCATTTTCGGTATGGCTTGGTACAAGACGTGAAGACATACATGCTAGCCACGGATTATACGGACAAAGATATTGAGCAGAGCTTGGGTCTGACCTCACGTGGGGGTGGTTCTAGTTTTGGCAAGAGAGTTGCTGATGTTGGCTCTAGTGGTGGGCAAAATAAGAGGAACCGAGACCGTAGATATCAACCTGCGGCTAGGCGTGGTAACTTTGGCCGAGGTGCACCGGCTCAGGGTCGCAGGCAGAGGTTTGAGCAGGGCACGTGTTTGACATGTGGTTCACGGGAGCACTTGAGGAGGGATTTCCCTCGTGCGAATCGTGAGGTGCAGGCTCCTGTGGCTGGAGCTAATTCATGTTGGAACTGTGGATCCACTGACCATATGAGACGTGAGTGTCCCCTGTTAGCTGGAGGTGGTCAGGGTCGTGCACCTGCAATTGCACAGCAGAGAGGCCGTGGGCACGGCCGTGGCAACTTCCAGAGGAAAGAGGATGGCCAGAGCGGTGTGTCCCATGTCGTTGCTTTTCAGCCAGAGGGAGGTGGTCCCGCGAGGGTGTATGCACATCGCGAGGGGCACAATGACACCGATGTGATTGCAGGTACCTTCAACTTGCAATCTGTGTCTTTGTTAGCATTGATTGATTTTGGATCTACGCATTCATACATCTTTAGTGAGTATGTGCATTTGCTTGATATTCATGTTGAGATGCTAGATGTAGGAATGCAAGTAACGAGTTATTTTTGTGAGACTGTGGTTACGAGGAAATTGTATAGAAGATGCCCATTGTCTGTTCAAGGTCATGTATTCCCTGTTGATTTGATGGAACTACCTTTTTATGGCTTTAATGTGATTCTTGGGATGGACTGGTTGGTTGAACACCAAGCTACAGTGGATTTTGATGTTAAGCGTGTTACCCTGAAGCTTGCGGATGATTACGAGGTAGTAATCGTAGGTGAGAATGTGGAGTTCTTGTCTAACGCAATTTCAGCTCTCGAAGCGAGTCGGATGTTGGAGTCGGAATGCGAAGCTTTCTTGGCGAATGTGATGAATCCTGAAACGAAGGAAGTGCGTGTGCAAGACATGCGAACTGTATGTGAGTTTCTGGATGTCTTTCCGGAAGATTTGCCACCCAACTGGAAGGTTGAGTTTGGTATGGAGTTGTATGAGAATACGACTCCAGTGTCCATTGCTCCTTATCATATGGCACCTAAGGAGTTGAAGACGCAACTTCAGGAGTTGCTTGACCGTGGGTTCATAAAGCCTAGTATTTCTACTTGGGGTGCGCCGGTCTTATTTGTAAAGAAAAATGATGGTACCATGCGTATATGCATTGATTATCGGCAACTGAACAAATTGATGAATAAGAACAAGTATCCTTTGCCGAGGATCGATGATTTGTTCGATCAGTTTTGTGGTGCTTCGGTGTTTTCAAAGATAGATTTGAGGTCTTGGTACTATCAGCTTAAGGTTAAGGATGTGGATGTACCTAAGACAGCTTTTCGGATGAGGTACGACCATTATGAGTTCTTGGTGATGCCATTTTGCTTGACAAATGTACCGACTGATTTCATGGATATGATGAATAAGGTGTTTCATGAATTTCTGGATAAGATTGTTGTAGTGTTTATCGATGATATTATTGTGTACTCGCGTACCAATGAGGATCATGATAGGCACTTGAGAATTGTTTTACAAGTGCTGCTGAAGAATCAACTTTATGTTAAGCTGAGCAAGTGTGAGTTTTGGCTCAAGGAAGTGGTTTTTCTTGGACATGTTGTGTCAGCCGAAGGAATCCGAGTTGATCCACACAAGGTTGACGCGGTGATGAGTTGGAAGACGCCTAAGTCAGTGATAGAAGTGCATAGTTTCCTTGGGTTGGCTGGTTACTACCGAAGGTTTGTTGAAAGTGTTTCTAAGATTGCTGCTCCTTTGACTAAGTTGTTACAAAAGAATGTTCGCTTCGAGTGGACAGATATTAGGCAACAAGCTTTCGAAAAGTTGAAGGAAGCTTTGACGCAAGCTCCTGTCTTGATTCAACCAGAGTCGGGTAAGGAGTTTGTAGTTTATAGCGACACATCATACGTTGGTTTAGGTTTCATGTTGATACAGGGTGGGAAGGTTGTGGCTTATGCGTCTAGATAGTTGAAGGTGCATGAGTGCAACTACCCTACGCATGATCTTGAGCTCGCGGTGGTGGTTTTTGCTTTGAAGATTTGGAGACATTACCTTTATGGTGAAAGGTGTGTGGTTTACACTGACCATAAGAGTTTGAAGTACCTTATGTTTCAGAAGGAGTTGAATCTTAGGCAACGAAGATGGTTGGAGTTGCTTAAGGATTATGATCTGACCATAGAGTATCATCCTGGAAAGGTCAATGTTGTGGCCGATGCTTTGAGTAGAAAGGTGGTTGTTGAGCCGAGTGCTATGTTTTCTTGTTTGAGTATATCATGTGATGGTGGCTTGATAGCCGAGTTACAAGTGAAACCTTCTTTAATTCAGTTGATTAAGGGAAAGCAGTTGTTGGATGATTCGTTGGTGCCTCATGTTCAGGATATAGCTTATGGTAAAGCTACGGATTTCTGCTTTAATGATGATGGAGTTCTATGTTTCAAAAGTCGAATAGTTGTGCCAGAAGATGTTGAGTTGAGGCGCACTATTTTGTTGAGGCTCATAGCAGACCTTTTGCTATGAACCCTGGTAGTACTAAAATGTACCGTGGCTTGAAGGATGAGTACTATTGGGTGGGATTGAAAAAGGATGTGGCAGATTTTGTAAGAAAGTGTATGGTTTGCCAACGAGTGAAGGCTAAGCATCAGTTTCCTTTCAGTTTGTTACAACCTTTGAGGATACCGGAGTGGAAATGGGAGAGGATTATAATGTATTTCATATTCAGGTTGCCTTTGACACCATCGAAGAAGAACTCAGTGTGGGTGATTGTGGATCGCCTTACGAAGTGTGCAAATTTCTTGGTTGTGCATACTACGTATACGTTGGATAAGTTAGCTGAGTTGTATATTGCTGAGATTGTGTGTTTGCATGGTGTGCCCAAGTCTATAGTGTCGGATAGAGATCTGAGATTTATAGCGAGGTTTTGGGAATGTTTACATCAGGCGTTGGGTATGCAGTTGAATTTCAGCACTTCATATCATCCTCAGTCGGATGGGCAGTCGGACCGAGTTATCCAGGTGCTTGAGGATATGTTGCGATGCTGCGTGATTGATTTCCAAGGTTCATGGGAAAAGCATTTGCTGGTGGTCGAGTTTACCTATAATAACAGCTTTCAGGAAAGTATTCAAATGGCACCGTATGAGGCCTTGTAAGGGAGGAAGTGTAGAACGCCTCTTTGTTGGGCTGAGGCGGGGCAAAAGTTGCTTTCCTTGCCAGAAATGCTCAAGAGAACAACAGAGAAGGTGAAGCTCATATATGAGTTGTAACGCCCTGGCTTTGGGCCTAGATGTTTTAGAGGTTGATTCGGGTCGTTTGGGAACGGTTCGAATCCTTTAAGGTTGGTTTAGGGGACACCTAGTTCGGGATGCTTTAAAACTATGGAAAAATGTATAAAAATCCTCATTTATTATATAAATGTTTATGGTGAAAACAATTTTACAAAATGTGATTTGGAAATATTACATTTTGGCATAGTGACCAAATTGCAGTTTTTGCAAAAGTTGACTAGTGACTGCTTTGTAAAGAATTGAAACTTTGAATATTTAAGGAGCTAATATTACCAAATTGTTTTTCATCAGATTTCTCTTTAATTTGGGAGTTTTAATAATGATTTAATTAAATGAATTAAAAGAAAAATCATATGTTTACTTTCCATAATTACTTTACGATACTTTTCCCTCTTTTCATTTTCTCTCAACTTCCACTCAGCCAAACACATTTCCCTCACCAAATAACCTATAGTTTTCATCTCTTTTGCTAAGATTTCATCTTCCTAAGGATTTCTTATCTTTACTTCATCAAATTCTTTTATTTTCACTTTGGATTTTCAAGAAATCATTCCCAAATTAAGGAGAAATCAGCCATTAGAGGTAAGCTTTGTCCTTCTCTTTTAATGATAAGTTCTTTACTGAAATTCCCAAGTTATCAATCCTCTGTTAATGGTTTTTAAGTTGTTTTAATGTTATAAACAAGAAATAATTGCTAAATTAAAGATTCTTAATGTGATTTTGATGATTTTCGTATTTCTGAGTTAAACTCTGTTTTGAGGTTGATTTCTAACATGTTTTGGATAATATTTGATGTTGAGATTGAGGTTTTAACAAGTAAATCCTGAATAGGCTTGGGTTCTTAAGTTTTAGATGTTAGATTTGTGGTTTTGGGGTGTTTTTGGTGATCTGCTATTGCTAGCGATATAAGGACGTGTTTGTGGTGATTTTTGATGTTGATTGAGGTTTAGAAAGGGTTAGAATTGTTAGATCTTTGCTGGGCTTTGATTTGAGAAAGTTTGGAGGTGATTTCGGTTATTTCGGATAGTCGAAATGGTGTTTTTGAGTAGTGCAGCGAGTTTGAATAAGTGGCTGGTGATTTCAATGCATGATGATGCAATAATCCTCTGCTCTTATGTGTAATGAACATGGGAGACTTCATCGGATGCATTTGATGTTGATCCGAAAGTGTTGGAGGCCTAGAAATTGTTTCGGCAAGCAAACGAAACGTAATCGGTGAGTGCAAATGGTTTTAGAAGTCCTTGAGGGACAAGAAAACAAGGTTTGGGGATTTAGGATTGGTTTGAAACACCATCCTAAGTCCGGAAGTAAGTATGTTTGGAATTTGCTCTCAAAAGTGGTTGATGCCCCTAAATTTTTTTAACATGCTCTTTATTTGAGATAGACAAATTCCTATTGTTTTATGCATGATTTATAACATGAAATGATGTTATGGGTTGACCCCATGAGATAGCACGACTTTGTAAAGAGCTTTGAGATTTTGATTAAATGCTATGCATGAATTGTGGTTTTGAAATGGGATGAGATAGATTTGAGAAATGTTGCATCAAAACAGTAGGTGAGATGATGAATTTTAATGTAATATATTGGCATAAATGATGAGATGATTACCGGATATAATTGTTCGACCAATAGGATAAAAGTGCACTATAAACTAAAAATTCGTACGTGCTCTTTGGAGTCGGTCAATGGGGTAGTGCCATCCCGATCCAAAGTGAGAATCCGATGATAGGAGATACCATCGGGGTGGCTCTTGGTGAAACACCCAAGCTTTGTGGAGAAGATAGATACCGCCATGAGAGTCTAGTGATGTGAGATTCCACCGGGGTAGGACATGGCTTTAAGTCAAGCTAATTCGCATATCAGAGTAAAGATATAATATGAAATGCCAATATATGAGATTGTGTTTGATTCACATGTACCAATATTGAAATGATGTTTATTCTATAAGAAATGCACATGAGATTTTGGGACTTATGAAATGCTTTTGAATGTCAAGCATATATGGCTATGCCATGAGTTTTACATTGGTTGAGTGCATGAGATTGATAGATAGATGGTACATGTGATTTTCAAATGGAGATTTGCTGTAAATGGTTTTCAAGCATGAGATAGAAAGATCATGTTGTAGAAAATGGTTTTTGAGAATGAGTTTTAAAAGCTTGCATTGTACTGTTGGTATTTTTAGAGCATGCCTCACTAAGCTATCGTGCTTACGCTCTCTTTTACCAACAATACAGATAATTGAGACACTTTGGGCAACAAGGAGGCTTAAGAAGATTCAAGAGTTTGTAAAGCTCAAGTATGGTGATGTTTTAAACTACTTTAGTAATGATATTTGGCAATGGGACCTAGTGGTTTGCCTTGGGAGATGTATTTTTGACTCCCTGTGGTTGATGCAAGTTTTGTATTGCTTATATGGTTTGTAAGAGGCCTTTATTTTGGTTTTGGTACTTATTCTTGCTATATGGTGTGATTGTGGTTTGATTCTTAAGCATGCTTCATGGATTGCTTTGCTATGCTTGAGTTAATCAACTAAATGATGCTATGTGTTTGGAATTGCATGTTTACATGTTTAACTAGATGCCAATAGCATGTAATCATGACTTGGGGAAGAATCGTTGAAGTTTGAAATGATTTTATGGCTGAATTTTGGACAATTCTGATATGTGTATCGATACACGGGCTTGCGTATCGATACGCATAAGCCAAATCTGTGATTTTCTACACAGACGTTTCGGTACAATTGTGAGGTGTTTCGTACGGGCTTGAAGGGCGTACCGATACACGGGGAAGTGTATCAATATGCTATATGTGGCTTTGGTCACTGCCATCCCGCGTATCGATACGGTCTCAAGCATATCGATACGCGACCGTTAATTTTATTAATGGCATCTTTGTATGTTTGAAGTTGTCCCATTTTAGTCCCTGTTTTTCAAGTCTGCAATTGGATGAGTTTGGTTGGTCAGTTTTTGATGAAAATTTGCAGAGAAGCATGAAACATGACTAATTAAGTAATGGTAAACTTAAAATCAGTAAAGCCGTTGTAGTTTGTAGAAATTACGTTTTGGTCCCTAAATGTCTAATTTGTTCAACTAACCCTAAATGTGATCCGATCGTTGTGTCCTTTCTTCCTATGATCTTTGGTGGTCGCATAGGTTTAATGATGCATCTAGAAAAGGTAAAAAGGAAAAAAAGGGTCGTCAATCAGAGTTAACTTTAACGAGTTGGCTTCGGTTTTCCCCGTGTAATCACCTCGGTTTGGGTCAACCGTCTAGACCGGGATAAGGGGATTACATTTGTTAGTATCAGAGCCATGTTTCCAAATAATTGGGGCATTGGTAAGTGGTTGGTAAATGTAAATGTGAATGGCTATGACCTTTGTGAAAGCATGTTGTGTGATTGTGTAATGTTTTAGCTTTAATGAGATGAAATGCATGCAAGTTGATGGATTGTGATGAATTTGTGATGCTATGCTATGTTTGGGGGTATAGGTGTGGAACTCATTGCCATATCATTACTATTGGAAAGAATTGTTTTGAAAATGAACTTGAGCACCTTGGGTTTCTTGCTTCACATTGCCTAACTGAGATTTATTGCATTTTGCTAGTTGCATTATTTTGAAATGGGGCCACGTAGAAAGCATATGATAAAAACGCGTAACACGGTCGAGAATGAAGCGAATGAGAATGATGGGAGTGCCGAGAATCTACCGCCTCCTCCTTCTGGTGGACGACCCAGTGGTGGTGGAACAGGGGTTGGTGTTGCGAGAATTGGAGTAGGGGTTGCTGAACCCGAGGGAGCACGAGGGCAAGCTGCTCCGGATATGACAGTGCTGATCCAGGCTATTGCTGGAGCCTTTCGAGCGGTAGTAGTTGGAGCTCATGTGGCTGCACCTCAGGCTGGTGCTGGTGCGAGTTTGCCTCTGGAGCGACTCTGCAGTCTGGGAGGGACTGAGTTTAGGGGGCTGACCCTTGAGAGTTCCGAGTCTTGGTTGGAGAGTACCAAGAGAATCCTTGGACAAATGAATTGTAATGATGTCCAGAAGTTAGGGTGCATCGTATCTCTGTTGCATGGTGATGCCTACACGTGGTGGACGACCACTGTAGTTGGTTTGAAGGATGCTGAGGTGTCTTGGACATTCTTTCTGAACGCGTTCAAGAGGAAATATTTGGGAGTCCGCTATTTGGACGAGAAAAAGATAGAGTTTATGTCCCTAGTACAAGGTAGCATGTCGGTGGCAGAATATGAAGTACAGTTTGTACGCCTTAACCAGTATGCAACAGAGTTGATCCCTAGTGAACGGGAGAGATGCGAGCGGTTCAGATATGGGCTGGTGGCTGATGTGAAAACTTATATGCTTGCATCAGACTATACCGATTTTGATGTCTTGGTCACTCGAGCCAAGGACATTGAGCTGAACCTTGGTCTGGCGAGTCGAGTGGGAGGATCTAGCTCGGGGAAGCGACCTGCGGATCGTGATATTGGAAGGGATCAGTTTAAGAGGCCTAATGATAGAAGGTCACACATTGATACTAGACGTGGGGGAGGTAACCATGGGAGAGGCCAGCAAGGGCCGAATGATTTCATCTGTACCCCTGAATGTAACCGGTGTGGCAGGAGACACACGGGAGAGTGTTAGGGCAACGTTGGTACGTGCTGGAATTGTGGTTCCCGTGGGCACATGAAACGGGACTGTCCTCAGCCGATGCAAGAAGGGCAGGCTCCGGTGAGAGCAACTGAACCACAGAGAGGCCGTGGGCGCGACCGTGGCAATTTTCAGCGTAGAGATGATGGTGCGAGGAATGTGGCACACGTTGTAGCTGTTCATCCTGAAGGAGGTGGCCAGGCCAAAGTATACGCCCATCGTGAAGGGAGGAATGATACGGACGTAATTACATGTACTTTTACTTTGCAGTCTTTTTCATTACTTTCTATGATTGATTCTGGATCTACACACTCGTACATATTGCGTGAACATGCTCAAATGCTTGGTTTGGCTGTTGAGTCTTTGGATGTTGGTATGTGTGTGACTAGTTCTTTTGGTGAAACGGTAGTAACAATGAGGTTATATAGGAGATGTCCCTTAAAGGTACAAGAACATGTGTTCTTGGTGGATCTTATGGAATTTCCTTTCTATGGATTCGATGCAATCCTTGGTATATATTGGCTCGTCGAACATAGAGTAGTTGTGGATTTTAAGAATAAGCGGGTTCTTTGAAACTTATTGATGATTATGAAGTTGTGGTGCTAGGAGAGAATGTAAAGTTTTTATCTAATGTGGTTTCGACACTTGAAGCGAGCCGGTTGTTGCGTCAAGGAAGATGCGTGAATTCCCTGGGGTATTTCCGGAGGAGTTGCCTGGATTGCCGCCTAGTCGAGAGGTTCAGTTCGTAATTGAGTTGTATGAGAACACATCTCTGATGTCCATCGCTCCCTATCGAATGACACTTAATGAGTTAAAGGAGCTGAAGACGCAACTTCAGAAGTTGCTTGATCGAGGCTTTATTCGGCCTACTGTGTCACCTTAGGGTGCACCGGTCTTATTTGTTAAGAAGAAAGATGGCGCAATGAGAATGTGCATTGATTACCGTCAGCTGAATAAGTTGACTATCTAAAATAAGTATCCTTTACCAAGGATTGATGATCTTTTCGATCAGTTTCGTAGAGCGGCTGTGTTCTCAAAGATAGATATACGGTCAGGATATTATCAATTGAAGGTTAAGGATGGTGATGTACCGAAAACAATTTTTCGAACGAGATATGGACATTATGAATTTCTGGTGATGCATTTTGGTTTGACGAATTCTCCTGCTACTTTCATGGATATGATGAACAGGGTGTTTCATGAGTTCTTGGATAAGTTCGTTGTGGTGTTCATCGATGACATCCTTGTGTACTCTCGTACCTAGGAGGAGCATGAAGAACATTTGAAGATTGTTTTACAAGTGCTGTTGGAGAATCAGCTTTACGGTAAGCTGAGTAAATGTGAGTTTTGGTTGAAGGAGGTTGTTTTCCTTGGTCATGTGGTTTCGGATGAGGGAATTCGTGTTGATCCTCAGAATAATGAGGTGGTGGTGAATTGGAAGCCTCCTAGGTCTGTTCATGAAGTTCGTAGTTTCCTTGGTTTGGCGGGTTACTACCGAAGGTTTATGGATGGGTTTTCCAAGATTGTTGCTCCTTTGACGAAGCTATTGCAGAAGGATATTAAGTTTGTGTGGACAAAAGCGAGACATCAAGCTTTTGAAAAGCTAAAGGAAGCTTTGACGCAAGATCCTATCTTGATTCAACGTGAATCAGGAAAAGAGTTTGTGGTGTATAGTGACACATCCTATGTTGGTTTGGGGTGTGTGCTGATGCAAGAAGGTAGGGTAGTAGCTTATGCATTGCGACAGTTAAAGGTGCATGAGCGTAATTATCCTACGCATGACATTAGGTTAGCGGCAGTGGTGTTCGCTTTAAAGATATGGAGACATTATCTATATGGTGAGAAGTGTACGGTGTACACGGATCATAAGAGTTTGACTTATCTTATGTCTTAGAAAGAGCTAAATCTCCTGCAACGATGTTTGGTGGAGTTGCTTAAGGATTATGACCTAACGATCGAGTATCATCCGGGAAAGGCCAATGTTGTGGCTGATGCTTTGAGCAGGAAAGTGGCGGTAGAGTTGAGGGCAATGTTTGCTTGTTTGAGCATATCGCGAGATGGTGGTCTTGTTGCTAAGTTGCAAGTGATGCCATCTTTGGTTCAGTTGATAAAGGATAAGCAGTTGCTTGCTGATTCTCTTGTACCGCATGTTCAGGATATTGCGGAAAGAAGGCCTTTGGATTTTAATTTTAATGATGATGGTGTTCTATGTTTTGGGATTCGGATAGTGGTGCCGAGTGATGTGGAGTTGAGGCGTACTATTCTAACTGAAGCTCATAGTAGTCCTTTCGCTATGAACCCTGGTAGTACAAAAATGTATTGTGATTTGAAGGATGAGTACTATTGGGTAGGGTTGAAGAAAGATGTTGCCGAGTTCGTTAGCAAATGCATGGTTTGTTAGCGGGTTAAGGCTGAACAGCAGGTTCCTTCTGGGTTGTTGCAATCGTTAAGAATTCCAGAATAGAAGTGGGAAAGGGTTACCATGGACTTCGTGTCTGGGTTGTCGTTGTCGCCATCGAAGAAAAAACATTTCTGGGTGATTATGGATCGCCTTACGAAGTGTGCACATTTCTTTCTTGTGCATACTACGTATACCTCGGATAAGCTAGCTAAGTTGTACATTGCTGAGACTGTACGATTGCATGGGGTGCCAAAATCTATAGTATCAGATAGAGATTCAAGGTTTACATTGATGTTCTGGGAATGTTTACATCAAGCTTTGGGTACGCGACTGAATTTCAGTACTTCTTATCATCCGCAGAAAGATGGACAATCGGAGTGTGTTATTCAAGTGGTTGAGGATATGTTGAGGTGCTGCGTTATTGAGTTTCAAGGATCTTGGGAGAAGCACTTGTCGTTGATTGAGTTTGCTTATAATATTAGTTACCATGAAAGTATTCAAATGGCACCGTATGAGGCTTTATACGGGTGGAAGTGTAGAACTCCCCTTTGTTTGGTTGAAACATAGCAGAAGTTGATTTCGATGTCAGCTTTGTTGAAGGGGGCCACCGAGAAGGTGAAGCTCATTTGTGAGCGTTTGAAGGCGGCATCGGATCAGCAAAAGTCTTACGCGGATTTGAAGCGTAAGGTGATAGAGTTCGCGGTTGGCGAACGTGTGTTTCTGAAAGTCTCGCCTTGGAAGAAGGTGATGAGATTTGGCCGAAAGGGAAAATTGAGTCCGAGGTTCATTGAACCATATGAGGTGATAGAACGTGTGGGTCATGTTGCTTACAAGCTGAGACTGCCTCCAGAGTTGGAAAAGATACATAATGTGTTCCATGTATCCATGCTTCGAAGGTCTAGATCGGATTCGTCGCATGTTATGCATGTAGAAGAGGTTGAGCTAAATCCAGATTTGACATATGATGAAGAGCCCGTTGATATTTTGGATACGAATAGTAAGGTTCTCTGAGGTAAGACTGTAACACCCCAATTTTGGGCTTGGAAGTTTAGGGTCTGAACCGAACCGGTCTGATTTTTGGTTCGAATATAAAAGGTGGTTTTAGGGAAAGCCTAGTTTGGGATGCTTTAAAAATATGGAGAAATATCTAAAAATCCTCTTTTAATATATATAAGAGAGTGGTGAAATCAATTTTACAAAATAAGTTTTGCAAGTGCAACATTTCGAAATAGTGACTAAAATGTAATTTTTGAAAAGTTCAGTGGTGACTGTTTTGTAAGGATTGAAACTTTGAATTTTTAAGGAGATAATTTACCCAAGGAATGATTTCTCCAGATTTTTCTTAGATTTAATGATTTTATTAATGTTTAATTAATTAAAGGAAAGTGGAAAAACTAATTTTGAGAGTTCATAACTAACTTTCTTAAAAACTTTCTCATCTCATTTTCTCTCAAAATTCCCTCATCCAAACACATTTCCACAGCAAAATTTCTTCTAATTTTCACACTAAATGATGAGGTTTCAATCATCAATTGATTCCTAATCCTTTCTACATCAAAACCTCTTGATTTGCTTATTGAATTTTCAAGGATTTTGGCTCTAATCAAGGAGAAATCTACATTTAGAGGTAAGGATGTTCTTCTCCTCTAAATACTCAGTTCTTTACTGAAATTCCCAAGTTCTCAATCCTTAAATTAAGTTTTATAAAAGGTTTTAATGTTGTGATCTTGATTTTGGCTTAAAACTCAAGATTTGGATTTAATCTTGAAGAAATTTGTGGTGATTGTTTGGGATCTGTTTTGTAACCCCCTTAACCCGGCCTAGACGGTTGAACCGAATTAAGAAGTTTACACGGGGAAAACCAAAGTCAACCCGAAAGTCAACCTTGATTAACGACCCTTTTTTTTCTTTTTAAACTTATCTAAATGGACATTAACCCTAGATATGTTCATACAATCGACATACTCAAAGATCAGCGCATTCGGAAAACATTTAGGGACTTAATTGCACAACATACAAGTTTAGGGACCAAAATGTAAATTCTAAAAATTATAAGGACTTAGCCCACTTTTATGTTACCATTATAAAATTAGTCATATTTCATGCTTCTCTGCCAAATTTCAACTCAAACGGACATCTCAAACTCATTCAATTGCATACACAAAGTTCAGGACCAAAACGCAAAGGTTTCAAAACATATAACCGTCAATTTCAGTGCCCAACGGTCGGGTGTTTCGGAACAGGGATGATCCGTTCCGAAACGCGGGACCGTTCCGAAACGCGTTGTGCAACAAGGCCTGGCAGTGGCCAAACTGTTCCGGAATGGCTCTGCCCGTTTCGAAACGCCTAGGCCATTTCAGGCCCTCTGTTCCGAAACGGCAGTACCTGTTCCGAAACAGGCTGCCCAGATTGCAGAAATTTAGCTAGTTTATCACACAATTGACCCATCAAACATGCTCCAAAGGCAACCAAATTATATCAGCAAGACATTACATGCATAAGGAACATAATGGCATCAACAATTCATAAACATGACAACAAACAAGAAAAGCCCCAATTCTATAGGCATGCATCCTATATTGAAAGACCATTCAAACACCAAATCATCAAACAATCCTCATAATGGCCATTTACAAGTTCCAACAATATCAAAGCATAAAACCAACTTAAGGAGTCCAAAACATCTCCCAAAACAACAACATAGGTTCCCCATTGCCAAATGCCAAAAGCTAATAGTGTAAGAAACCTTCACCATACATGAGCTTAGTTCTTCACTTGGATTCTTGACCCCCTTGCTGCCCTTAAACACTTCAATGCTCTGCATTATTGGTTTAAGAAAAGAGAGAGAGCGTAAGCACATAGCTTAGTGAGGAATGCTCATTTAAAACAACTCAATAATGCATTTATAAAACACTTTTATAACCTTAGTTCAAAACAACCTTTATCCATGCACAAAAGTATTTAAAACAAGCATACATGCTTCAAATTATTAACATGTCATATTGGCCACAAGTGATAATCATAATCTTTCCATTTCACAATACAATCAACATAAGATCCACACATGGACTTTTAAACACCATTGTGATCTTACAGTTCACAAGGACCATACATGGAATTTTAACCACCATTGTGTCCTTAGCACAAGAATCACCCATGGACTTTTAACCACCATGGTGTTCTTAAAATACACATGGTCCACACAAGGACTTTTAACCACCTTGTGACCTTAACACAAGAATCACCCATGGACTTTTAATCACCATGGTGTTCTTAAAATACACAAGGTCCACACAAGGACTTTTAACCACCTTGTGACCTTAACACAAGAATCACCCATGGACTTTTAACCACCATGTTGTTCTTAACACAAGAACCACCTATGGACTTTTAACCACCATAGTGTTCTTAACCTTTCACGAAACATCACTTGCCAATATGCATCATTTAACAACAATAATCCACTGTTTTAAAGCATCTAACAAAGCCATTAATCATCATGCATCCTTATGCAACAAAACCACATTTTATCAAATGTTCAAAACAAGGATCTCTTACCTTGAGCATCCTTCAACACATGCCTTATAAAACCAGCAATAAACATGCTAAAGTATGCTTTCAAAACAGAATTTAAAACATGCAAACAATCACATTGCACTCAACCAACTCATGGTTCATCAACAAGAGAGTTTTTCCGAAAACTTACTCTTGAGCTTAGCAAAGTTGTTTAGACTTAAACTAAGCTCCCAAACCTTCAAAACATTGGTTTCAAAGCTGAAAACCAAAATCCACTCACAGATTCCGTTTCGCCACTTGCCGAAACACCAATCAAACTTCCGGATCAACACCACAAGGATCCGAAGATGTCTCCCCTGTTTTAAACACATCAAAACAGTAGATTAATGCATCATCATGCATTAATATCCTCAACCAAGACATCTAAACTCGCTGCTCACATCAACACTCACATTTCGGCTACCAAACACAACCGAAATCACATCCAAACATCTCCACAACACTACCCAGCCAAGATCCATCAATTCCAAACATTCATAAACCTCAACTAACATCCAAAATGGATCTCATCACGTCCTTATACCTCCAGCTATAGCAGAACATCAAGATCACTCCAAAAACCACCAAAAACTTAAACAAAACTTAGGAAAATCAACCTATTCGGGGTTGCATTGATTAAACCTCAATTTCTCATCAATTATACATCCATTTTACATCAAAAACACATCTCAAAACAATGCCCAATCAGATCATACGAATTTCATCAAAATTAAAGCAAATCTTACATTTTAAAGCCAAGATCAAGAACTCAATTGCAAAACCTTTAACAAAACATAATTCAAGGATTGAGAACTTGGGAATTTCAGTAAAGAACTGAGAATTTAGAGGAGAAGGACGTTCATACCTCTAAACTTGAGTTTCTCCCTTTTTGGAACCAAGATTCTTGAAAATCCAATAAGCAAATGCTAAGGTTTTGTTGTAGAAATGATTAGAGATCAAATGAGGATTGAAATCTCATCTTTTGTTGTCAAAATCAGAGGGAAATTTGCTGGAGAAAAGTGTTTGGGTTGAGAGAAAAGTTGAGAGAAAAGAAAATGGAAAATTTGAGAAAGTGAGTTAGAATGACAAAATATCTTCTTCCCTCCTTTTTTTACCTTAATTAAAACCATTAATAAATTGATTAATATTAAGAAAAATCTGGAGAAACTCCTTTGGGTAAATAGCTCCTTAAAGATTCAAAGTTTCAATCCTTTTTAAAACAGTCACCCAGTTTTCAAAAATTACATTTTGGTCACTAACCCAAAATGTCACTCTTCCAAGCCTCATTTTGTAAAATTGATTTCACCTTTATCTTATATATAATAAAAGAGGATTTTAAGACATTTTTCCATATTTTTAATGCAACCCGAACTAGGCTTTCCTAAATTCACCCTTTTATATTCGAACCGCAACCCGACCGGTCCGGTCCAAACCCAAAACTTCTAAGCCCAAAATTGGGGTGTTACAACTCTCCCCCCCTTAAGAAATTTCGTCCTCGAAATTTACCTGAAGGAAAGAGGTACGGAAACTGCTTCAACATATCATCCTTCCGCTCCCACGTGGCTTCTTCAACACCACGATGTTTCCACAACACCTTTACCAACTCGATGGTCTTGCCACGAAGAACTTTACTATCCGAATCCAGAATCCTCATCGGTTCCTCATCATAGGTCAAATCCGGATTCAATTCCACTTCTTCCACAGGCATCACATGTGAAGGATCCGATCTATACTTCCGAAGCATAGAAACATGAAACACATCATGGATCTTCTCCAACTCTTGTGGTAACCTCAACTTGTACGCAACAGGACCCACACGCTCAACCACCTCGTATGGTCCAATGTACATAGGGCTCAACTTACCCTTTCGGCCAAACCTCATCACCTTTTTCCAAGGCGAAACCTTCAAAAACACACGGTCACCCACCGCATACTCAATCTCCTTACGCTTCAAATCCGCGTAAGACTTTTGCCGATCAGAAGCTGCCTTCAAGCGCTCACAAATGAGCTTCACCTTCTCGGTGGTTCCCTTCAACATAGCTGGCATCGAAACCAACTTCTGACCCGTTTCAGCCCAACACAGAGGAGTCCTACACTTCCTCCCGTACAAAGCCTCATAAGGTGCCATTTGAATACTTGCCTGATAACTATTGTTATAGGCAAAATCCACCAAAGGCAAATGTTTCTCCCATGAGCCCTGAAACTCAATCACGCAGCACCTCAACATATCCTCCAAAACCTGGATAACACGCTCGGACTGACCATCCGACTGAGGATGATAAGATGTACTGAAATTCAACCGTGTACCCAAAGCTTGATGCAAACACTGCCAGAAACGCGATGTAAACCTCGGATCCCTATCCGACACAATCGACTTAGGCACACCATGCAGCCGCACAATCTCAGCAATGTACAGCTCCGCAAGCTTATCCAAAGAATACATAGTATGCAGAGGCAAGAAATGCGCACACTTCGTCAAGCGATCCACAATCACCCACACCGAATTCTTCTTCGATGGCGACAAAGGTAAACCAGATACAAAATCCATGGTAATCCTTTCCCACTTCCACTCAGGAATTCTCAACGGTTGCAACAAACCTGACGGAAACTGATGCTCAGCCTTAACTCGCTGACACACCATGCACTTGCTTACAAACTCAGCAACATCCTTCTTTAGACCCACCCAATAGTACTCATCACGAAGATCATGGTACATCTTAGTACTACCAGGGTGCATAGCAAAAGGACTACTATGACCTTCAGTCAGAATAGAACGCCTCAAATCTACATCATTGGGCACTACTATCCGACTCCCAAAACACAACACTCCATCATCACTAAAACAGAAATCCGAAGGCCTACCCTCCGCAATATCCTGAACATGCGGTACCAAGGAATCATCCAACAACTGTTTTTCCTTGATCAACTGAACCAAAGATGGTTTCACTTGCAATTCAGCCACAAGACCACCATCACGCGAAATACTCAAACTGGAAAACATAGCCCTCAACTCAACATCTACCTTCCTACTCAAGGCATCCGCTACAACATTAGCTTTTCCAGGGTGATACTCAATCGTCAAATCATAATCCTTGAGCAACTCCACCCAACGTCGCTGTCTAAGATTCAACTCCTTCTGGGACATCAGATACTTCAAACTCTTGTGATCCGTGTACACAGTACACTTCTCACCATACATATAATGTCTCCAGATCTTCAAAGCAAAAACCACCGCAGCCAACTCGATATCATGCGTAGGATAATTGCGCTCATGCACCTTCAACTGCCGTGATGCATAAGCCACCACCTTACCCTCCTGCATCAACACACATCCCAAACCAACATAGGACGCATCACTATACACCACAAACTCTTTCCCTGATTCAGGTTGAACCAAGATAGGAGCTTGTGTCAAGGCTGCCTTAAGCTTCTCAAAAGCCTGCTGTCTCGCTTCTGTCCACTCATACTTAACATCCTTCTGCAACAACTTCGTCAAAGTTGCAGCAATCTTCGAAAACCCATCCACAAACCTTCGGTAGTATCCTGCCAAACCAAGGAAACTACGAACTTCATGAACAGACTTAGGAACCTTCCAATTCATCACCGCCTCAATCTTCTGAGGATCAACACGAATCCCTTCAGCAGAAACCTCATGACCAAGAAACACCACTTCTCTAAGCCAGAACTCACACTTGCTCAGCTTAGCATAAAGCTGATTCTCCAACAAAGCTTGCAGCACAATTCTCAGATGCCCTTCATGCTCCTCCTCAGTACGTGAGTACACGAGGATATCATCAATGAACACCACAACAAACTTATCCAGGTATTCATGAAATACATGATTCATCATGTCCATGAAAGCTGCAGGAGCATTTGTCAAACCAAACGGCATCACAAGGAACTCATAATGCTCATACCTCGTCCTGAAAGCTGTCTTTGGCACATCCACATCCTTCACCTTCAACTGGTAATACCCTGACCTTAAGTCAATCTTAGAGAACACAGCTGCTCCCCGAAATTGATCAAAAAGATCATCAATTCTCGGCAATGGATACCGATTCTTGATAGTCAACTTGTTAAGCTGACGGTAATCAATGCACATTCTCATAGTGCCATCCTTCTTCTTCACAAACAAAACCGGCGCACCCCAAGGTGACACACTCGGCCGAATGAAACCACGATCAAGCAACTCTTGCAATTGCGTCTTCAGCTCTTTCAACTCTTTAGGTGCCATTTGATAAGGAGTAATGGACACCGGAGTTGTGTTTTCATACAGCTCAATCCCAAACTCCACCTCACGCTTAGGAGGCAATCCAGGCAACTCCTCCGGAAACACACCAGGAAACTCTCGCACAGTCCTGATATCTTGCACACGCAACTCTTTAGAGCTAGGATTCATCACAAAAGCTAGATAAGCTTCACAACCTTACCTCAGCATCCGGCTCGCCTCCAATGTAGCCACCACATTGGCAAGAAACTTCACATTCTCACCAACCACAACCACTTCATAATCATCCTCAAGCTTCAACGAAACTCGCTTATTCTCACAATCCACTACAGCACGATGCTCAACAAGCCAATCCATACCAAGGATTACATCCAAACCATAGAAAGGCAACTCCATAAGATCAACATGAAAAACATGATCTTGCACAACCAAAGGACATCTTCTATAAAGCTTTCGAGTCACAACAGTCTCACCAAAAGAACTAGTGACACGCATACCAACATCTAAAGACTCAACAGGCAAACCAAGCAATTCAGCATGCTCACGCAAAATGTATGAGTGCGTAGATCCAGAATCAATCAAGGGAAGTAATGACAAGGACTGCAAAGTAAAAGTACCTGCAATCACATCCGCGTCATTCCTCCCCTCCCTCTGAGCAAACACTCTAGCCTGGCCACCACCCTCAGGCTGAACAGCCACAACATGAGCCACATTCCGACCACCCTCTTCTCTCCGCTGGAAGTTACCACGGCCGCGCCCACGACCTCTCTGTGGTGCAACAACTACAGGAGCACACCCTTGGCCACCAGCCAACATAGGACACTTTCTCCTCATGTGATCCGTAGATCCACAGTTCCAGCACGAATTACCCGCTGCCACAACAGGAGCTTGCACCTCCCTCACAGCTCGAGGACAATCACGTTTCATATGGCCACGCGATCCACATGTCCAACATGCGTTCGGTTCAGCTCTTGCCCTGCCTCCCTGAGCAGGCGCACCACCACCTTGCTTAGCCGCAGGCTGATACTTCTGATCACGTCCCCTCTTGTTCCGTCCACCACCGGAACTATACTCAACAACTCGTTTACCAGCACCAGAACTAGCACTCTTAGATGATAAACCCAAATTCATCTCAATGTCCTTTGCTCTCCCAACCAGCACATCAAAATCATTATACTCAGCAGCTAGCATATACGTCTTTACTTCCGTCACCAAACCATAACGGAACCTTTCACACCTCTCCCGCTCATCAGGAACAAGCTCTGGCGCGTATTGACTGAGTCGGACAAACTGAACCTCGTAATCAGCTACAGACATGCTCCCTTGGGTAAGAGACATAAATTCTCTCTTCTTCTCATCTAGGTACCTCACACCCAGATATCTCCTCTTGAACTCGTTCTGAAAGAACGTCCAAGTTACATCAGCTTCCTCCATTCCAGAGATAGAGGTTGTCCACCAAGTGTAAGCATCGTCCTGCAACAACGATACCACACAGCCCAGCTTCTGCACATCAGTGCAATTCATTTGCCCCAAGATTCTCTTGGTACTTTCCAGCCAAGACTTAGAACCTTCAGCAGACAAACCCCTGAACTCAGTCCCTCCCAGACTGCGCAAACGTTCCAGAGGTAGTCTAACTCCAGCATCTCCCTGATGCCCAGCTCCTTGAGCTCCAGCTACCGCTGCTCGAAAAGCTCCAGCAATGGCTTTAACCAGCATTGTCATGTCAGGAATAGCTTGTCCCCGACCAGCTTCAGGTCCAGCGACCCCAGCATCAGCACCAGCAGCAGCTCCTTCACCCCCAGCACCACCACCACCAGGCGGAGGAGGTAAATCCACCATATTTTCAGTATTCTCCTCATTCTCATTTTGAGCCATAGCTCGTGTATTAACCCTCAATTCTCTACGAGGTGCCATTCACTAAACAATGCAATCACAATGCAATAAACAAAGTCAGGCTCAGCAAGGTAAGCAATCCAAGTACTCAAGCTCATTTCCAATTAAAAACAACATCATTTCATTAGCTTTGATTTGGCAATGGGTCCCCCTAACATGCTTCACCACGGCATACACCACAATTGTAACATACTTACAATTCACACAACATGCTTTCATTCAACAAGCATACAAAGCATACATACATTAATCACCCACATAATCATTCCCAATTACTCGAGAACTCAGCTCTGATACCACCAAATGTAACCCCCTTAACCTGGCCTAGACGGTTGAACCGAATTAAGAAGTTTACACGGGGAAAACCAAAGTCAACCCGAAAGTCAACCTTGATTAACGACCCTTTTTTTCTTTTTAAACTTATCTAAATGCACATTAACCCTAGATATGTTCATACAATCGACATACTCAAAGATCAGCGCATTCGGAAAACATTTAGGGACTTAATTGCACAACATACAAGTTTAGGGACCAAAATGTAAATTCTAAAAATTATAAGGACTTAGCCCACTTTTAAGTTACCATTATGAAATTAGTCATATTTCATGCTTCTCTGCCAAATTTCAACTCAAACGGACATCTCAAACTCATTCAATTGCATACACAAAGTTCAGGACCAAAACGCAAAGGTTTCAAAACATATAACCGTCAATTTCAGTGCCCAACGGTCGGGTGTTTCGGAACAAGGATGATCCGTTCCGAAACGCGGGACCGTTCCGAAACGCGTTGCACAACAAGGCCTGGCAGTGGCCAAACTGTTCTGGAACGGCTCTGCCCGTTTCGAAACGCCTAGGCCATTTCAGGCCCTCTGTTCCGAAACGGCAGCACCTGTTCCGAAACAGGCTGCTCAGATTGCAGAAATTTAGCTAGTTTATCACACAATTGACCCATCAAACATGCTCCAAAGGCAACCAAATTATATCAGCAAGACATTACATGCATAAGGAACATAATGGCATCAACAATTCATAAACATGGCATCAAACAAGAAAAGCCCCAATTCTATAGGCATGCATCCTATATTGAAAGACCATTCAAACACCAAATCATCAAACAATCCTCATAATGGCCATTTACAAGTTCCAACAATATCAAAGCATAAAACCAACTTAAGGAGTCCAAAACATCTCCCAAAACAACAACATAGGTTCCCCATTGCCAAATGCCAAAAGCTAATAGTGTAAGAAACCTTCACCATACATGAGCTTAGTTCTTCACTTGGATTCTTGACCCCCTTGCTGCCCTTAAACACTTCAATGCTCTGCATTATTGGTTTAAGAAAAGAGAGAGAGCGTAAGCACATAGCTTAGTGAGGAATGCTCATTTAAAACAACTCAATAATGCATTTATAAAACACTTTTATAACCTTAGTTCAAAACAACCTTTATCCATGAACAAAAGCATTTAAAACAAGCATACATGCTTCAAATTATTAACATGTCATATTGGCCACAAGTGATAATCATAATCTTTCCATTTCACAATACAATCAACATAAGATCCACACATGGACTTTTAAACACCATTGTGATCTTACAATTCACAAGGACCACACATGGAATTTTAACCACCATTGTGTCCTTAGCACAAGAATCACCCATGGACTTTTAACCACCATGGTGTTCTTAAAATACACAAGGTCCACACAAGGACTTTTAACCACCTTGTGACCTTAACACAAGAATCACCCATGGACTTTTAACCACCATGGTGTTCTTAAAATACATAAGGTCCACACAAGGACTTTTAACCACCTTGTGACCTTAACACAAGAATCACCCATGGACTTTTAACCACCATGGTGTTCTTAACACAAGAACCACCTATGGACTTTTAACCACCATAGTGTTCTTAACCTTTCACGAAACATCACTTGCCAATATGCATCATTTAACAACAATAATCCACTGTTTTAAAGCATCTAACAAAGCCATTAATCATCATGCATCCTTATGCAACAAAACCACATTTTATCAAATGTTCAAAACAAGGATCTCTTACCTTGAGCATCCTTCAACACTTGGCTTATAAAACCAGCAATAAACATGCTAAATTATGCTTTCAAAACAGAATTTAAAACATGCAAACAATCACATTGCACTCAACCAACTCATGGTTCATCAACAAGAGAGTTTTTCCGAAAACTTACTCTTGAGCTTAGCAAAGTTGTTTAGACTTAAACTAAGCTCCCAAACCTTCAAAACATTGGTTTCAAAGCTGAAAACCAAAATCCACTCACAGATTCCGTTTCGCCACTTGCCGAAACACCAATCAAACTTCCGGATCAACACCACAAGGATCCGAAGATGTCTCCCCTGTTTTAAACACATCAAAACAGTAGATTAATGCATCATCATGCATTAATATCCTCAACCAAGACATCTAAACTCGCTGCTCACATCAACACTCACATTTCGGCTACCAAACACAACCGAAATCACATCCAAACATCTCCACAACACTACCCAGCCAAGATCCATCAATTCCAAACATTCATAAACCTCAATTAACATCCAAAATGGATCTCATCACGTCCTTATACCTCCAGCTATAGCAGAACATCAAGATCACTCCAAAAACCACCAAAAACTTAAACAAAACTTAGGAAAATCAACCTATTCGGGATTGCATTGATTAAACCTCAATTTCTCATCAATTATACATCCATTTTACATCAAAAACACATCTCAAAACAATGCCCAATCAGATCATACGAATTTCATCAAAATTAAAGCAAATCTTGCATTTTAAAGCCAAGATCAAGAACTCAATTGCAAAACCTTTAACAAAACATAATTCAAGGATTGAGAACTTGGGAATTTCAGTAAAGAACTGAGAATTTAGAGGAGAAGGACGTTCATACCTCTAAACTTGAGTTTCTCCCTTTTTGGAACCAAGATTCTTGAAAATCCAATAAGCAAATGCTAAGGTTTTGTTGTAGAAATGATTAGAGATCAAATGAGGATTGAAATCTCATCTTTTGTTGTCAAAATCAGAGGGAAATTTTCTGGAGAAAAGTGTTTAGGTTGAGAGAAAAGTTGAGAGAAAAGAAAATGGAAAATTTGAGAAAGTTAGTTAAAATGACAAAATATCTTCTTCCCTCCTTTTTTTACCTTAATTAAAACCATTAATAAATTGATTAATATTAAGAAAAATCTGGAGAAACTCCTTTGGGTAAATAGCTCCTTAAAGATTCAAAGTTTCAATCCTTTTTAAAACAGTCACCCAGTTTTCAAAAATTACATTTTGGTCACTAACCCAAAATGTCACTCTTCCAAACCTCATTTTGTAAAATTGATTTCACCTTTCTCTTATATATAATAAAAGAGGATTTTAAGACATTTTTCCATATTTTTAATGCAACCCGAACTAGGCTTTCCTAAATTCACCCTTTTATATTCGAACCGCAATCCGACCGGTCCGGTCCAAACCCAAAACTTCTAAGCCCAAAATTGGGGTGTTACATGTTTTGAGATGGCTTTTTAATGTATTTTGGATGTTTAATGATGTGTAATTGAGGTTTAATCAATGCAATCCCGAATAGGTTGAATTTCCTAAGTTTTTGCTTATGAAAATGGTGGTTTTTGGGGTGATCTTGGTGTTCTGTTATAGCTGGAGGTATAAGGACGAGTTTAGGTTCTTTTTGGGTGTTAATTGATGTTTAAGAATGTTTAGAAGTGATGGATCTTGGCTGGGTAATGTTGTGGAAGAGTTTGGAAGTGATTTCGGTTGTGTTTGGTAGCCGAAATGTTAGATTTGGTGAGAGCAGCGAGTTTAGGTGTAATGGCTGAAGATTTTAATGCATGATGATGCATTAATCCTCTGCTATGATGTGTTTAAAACAGGGGAGACATCTTCGGATCCTTGTAGTGTTGATCCGGAGGCTTGAACGACGTTTCAGCAAGCTTGCGAAACAGAATTGGTGAGTGAAGTTGGGATTTCCAGCTTTGTAATGAATGTTTGAAGGTTTGGGAGCTTAGTTTAAGTCTATGCAACTTAACTAAGCTCAAGAGTAAGTTTTTGGGAAAACTCTTTCTCTTGGATGAACCATGAGATGGTTGGATGCAATGTATTTAATTTGCATGTTTAAATTCTGTTTTGAAAGCATGTTTTAGCATGATTAATCCTAGTTTTGAAAGCCATGTGTTGAAGGATGCTCAAGGTAAGATATCCTTGTTTTATTATGGATAAATGTGGTTTTGATGCATAGTGATGCGTGGTGGTTTAATGGCTTTGATTAATGCTTTAAAACAGCGGATTGTTGATGATAAATGATGTATATTGGCAAGTGATGTATTGGTTTTAAAGTACTTGAATCGGATATAGTTAGCCGGCTATAGGATTGGGTGCACCGTGAATAAAGTCGCCTTGGATGTTGAGGGGTTGTAATTGTGCCGTAAACTCCATCCAAGTACACTAACAAGATGGTTAAGATCATAATGGTGGTTAAAAGGCTATGTGTTGATCTTGTGTTGTGTGTCTCGTGTTCTCGTTAGTGATGTTATACAACTACCGATGAGTGATGTGGAGGGGTTGTGATTGTACAGTTAAACTCCATCACGGCTGTTGAGGGGTTGAGATTGTACCGGTAAACTCCACCTTGTGTGTTAGGTAGTGTGTATGAAGCGTATGGGACAACGCTTGTAATCCGTGTATCCGATTGTGTTTTGTGTTGTAAATGGTTATGGTTTATCACTTGGAAGCCAATATGACATGTTGATGTTAATGAAGCAAGAGATGCTTGTTGTGTATGCATTGTTGCATGAGAAATGAGGTTTATGAATTTAAAGGCCTTATGAAAGGTGTTTTATAAAATGCATTATTGTGTTGTTTCTTTAGAGCATGCCTCACTAAGCAAATGTGCTTACGCTCTCTTTCCTGAACCAATAATGCAGAGAATTGAAGTGTTTTGAGGGCAGCAAGGAGGCTAAGAATCCAAGGGGAAAGCTAAGCTCATGTATGGTGACTTTTTCACACATTATTAGTTTTTGGTATTTGGCAATGGGAACATAGGTTGTGTTTTGGGAGATGTTTTGGACTCCCTAAGTGTGGCATGATGCCTTTGATGTTTTGGACTTGTAAATGGCCATTTTGGTGTTTGCTTTGATGTTTGATGATTGTTTGGTTTTGGAAAATAGGATGCATGCCTATAGACTTGTGGATTTTCCTAATTGATGCCATGAATGTGTTTTGATGATGCATATATGTACCTCATATGTATAATGACTTGTTGGCATGATTAGGAGGTCATTAGAATGTGTTTGAATGGATAAATGTGTGTTAAACTAGCAAATTCTGCACTTTCTGGGCAATCCGTATCGAAACGGGCACTAGCGTTTCGAAACGGGGGCCTGTAATGGCCTTCGTGTATCGAAACTGGTAGAGGTCGTTCCGAAACGTTTTGGCCACTGCCAGGCCCTGTTTCGATACAGGTCTCGAAACAAACCCGCGTTTCGGAACGGTCAACCCCGTTCCGAAACATTTGACCGTTGGGCACAAATTTGAATGGTTTTGTGGTTTGCAAGTTTTACGTTTTAGTCCTGAATATTGTTTTTGCAATTGCTTGAGTTTGAGATGTCCAATTGAAGTGAAATTTGACAGGGAAGCATGTAATATGATTAATTTCATATTGGTAACTTAAAAATCAGTTAAGTCCTCCATCTTTCGAGAATTTACATTTTGGTCCCTAGTAGTTGTAATTTGTGCAATTGAGCCCCTTAACGTCTTCCGATCGCTGTGCTCTTCAAGTATGCTCTTCTCAAGGGTATGCTTAGGATTAATATGCATCTAGACAAGATTAAAAAGAAAAAAAAGGTCGTTAATCAAGGTTGACTTTCAGGTTGACTTTGGTTTTCCCTGTGTAATCTTCGTAGTTCGGGTCAACCGTCTAGGCCGGGCTAAAGGGGTTACATTTGGTGGTATCAGAGCTGAGTTCTCAAGTAAACGGGAATGGTTGTGTGGGTGATGTATGCATGATTGCATGATAAGCTTTTTAAGTGAAAGTTTGATGCATGAATTGTAAGTATGTTGCAATTGTGATGTTATGCTATGTTGAAGCATGTTAGAGGTACCCATTGCCATATCAAAACTAATGAAATGAATTGTTTTTTGAAAAATGAGCTCGAGTGCTTGGATTACTTACCTTGTTGAGCCTAATTATGTTTATTGCATTTGTGTTAGTGCATTGTTTTAGTGTATCAGACCTCGTAGAGAGACGAGAGTTAATACGCGAGCTATGTCTCAGAACGAGAATGAGGAGAATGTTCATAACGTTGTGGATTTACCTCCTACTCCTGGTGGTGGACCGCCCGGTGGTGGTGGTGTTGGAGGTGATGGAGCTGGTGTTGGTGTTGGTGCTGGGGTCGCTGGACCTAAAGTTGGGCAGGGGCAAGCTGCTCCTGACATGACAGTTTTGATACAGGCTATTGCTGGAGCCTTTCAGGCAGCAGTAGCTGGAGCTCATGGAGCTGGGCATCAGGGTGATGCTAATGCAAGATTACCTTTGGAACGTTTGTGCAGTCTGGGAGGGACTGAGTTCAGAGGTTTGTCTGCTGAGGGTTCTGAATCTTGGTTGGAAAGTACCAAGAGGATATTGGGACAAATGAACTGCAATGATGTGCAGAAGTTAGGATGTGTGGTATCGCTGTTGCATGATGATGCGTATACTTGGTGGACGACCACTGTCTTCGGAATGGAGGAAGTTGATGTGACTTGGACGTTCTTTCTGAACTCGTTCAAGCGGAAGTATCTGGGTGTGCGATACCTGGATGAAAAGAAAAGAGAGTTCATGTCTCTTGTTCAAGGAAGCATGACGATGGCTGAGTACGAGATCCAGTTTGTCCGTCTAAGTCAGTATGCACCTGAACTTATCCCGGATGAGCGGGAAAGGTGTGAGCGTTTCCGATATGGTTTGGTGTTGGATGTAAAGACCTTTATGCTTGCAGCTGAGTACACGGATTTTGATGTGCTGGTTAGTAGGGCGAAGGACATTGAGCAGAACCTGGGTTTGTCTTCCAGGAGTGCTGGTTCCGGCTCGGGCAAGAGAGCTGCCAAGTATAGTTCCGGTGGTGAACGGAACAAGAGAGGACGAGATAGGAGATATTAGTCTTCTGCTAGGCGTGGTAGTGGAGGGCATGGTGCACCTGTTTAGGGAGACAGGGCGAGAGCTGATCAGAACACATGTCGGGTGTGTGGATCGCGTGGTCATTTGAGGCGTGATTGTCCTCGGGCAGCGAGAGAGGTGCAGGCTTCTGTGGCAGTGACGGGAAATTCGTGCTGGAATTGTGGTTCGGCAGACCACATGAAGAGGGAGTGTCCTCTGTTGGCCGGTGGTGGTAAGGGACGTGCTCCTGGAGTTGTTTCACCACAGAGAGGTCGTGGGCGCGGCCGTGGTGACTTCCAGCGCAGAGACGATGGCGGAAGGAATGTGGCGCGTGTGGTGGCTGTCCAACCTGAGGTGGTGGCCAGGCTCAAGTGTATGCGCAGCGAGAGGGGAGGAATGACACGGATGTGATCGCAGGTACCTTCACTTTGCAATCCTTGTCATTACTTTCCTTGATTGATTCTAGATCTACACACTCATACATATTGCGTGAACATGCTCAATTGCTTGGTTTTCCTGTTGAGTCTTTGGATGTTGGTATGCGTGTAACTAGTTCATTTGGTGAGACCGTTGTGACACGGAAGTTGTATAGAAGATGTCCCTTGGTTGTGCAAAACCATGTTTTTCATGTTGATCTTATGGAATTGCCATTCTATGGTTTCGATGTAATCCTTGGTATGGATTGGCTTGTTGAACATCGAGCTGTGGTGGATTTTGAGAACAAGCGAGTTTCGTTGAAGCTTGCGGATGATTATGAGGTAGTGGTGGTTGGTGAGAATGTGAAGTTTCTTGCCAATGTGGTCTCTTCCTTGGAGGCAAGCCGAATGCTGAGGCAAGGTTGTGAAGCCTACATAGCCTTTGTAATGAATCCTAGAACTAAGGAGTTGCGAGTTCAAGATATCAGGACCGTGCGAGAATTTCCTGGTGTGTTTCCGGAGGAGTTGCCTGGGTTGCCTCCTAATCGTGAAGTGGAGTTTGGAATTGAGCTGTATGAAAACACAACTCCAGTGTCCATTTCACCTTATCGAATGGCACCTAAGGAGTTGAAGGAGCTGAAGACGCAACTTCAGGAGTTGCTTGATCGTGGTTTCATTCGGCCGAGTGTGTCACCTTGGGGTGCACCAGTCTTGTTTGTGAAGAAAAAGGATGGCACTATGAGAATATGCATCGACTACCGTCAACTGAACAAGTTGACTATCAAGAATCAGTATCCATTGCCGAGGGTTGATGATCTTTTTGATCAATTTCGGGGAGCGGCTGTGTTCTCTAAGATTGACTTAAGGTCAGGTTATTACCAGTTGAAGGTGAAGGATGTGGATGTGCCAAAGACAACCTTCAGAACGAGGTATTGGCATTATGAGTTCCTTGTGATGCTGTTTGGTTTGACGAATGCTCGTGCAGCTTTTATGGACATGATGAATAGAGTGTTCTATGAATATTTGGACAAGTTTGTTGTGGTGTTCATTGATGATATCCTCGTGTACTCTCGTACTAAGGAGGAGCATGAACGACATTTGAGGATTTTGTTGCAGGCTTTGTTGGAGAATCAACTTTATGCTAAGTTAAGCAAGTGTGAGTTCTGGCTCAGGGAAGTTGTGTTCCTTGGTCATGTGGTTTTTGCTGAGGGGATTCGTGTTGATCCACAGAAGATTGAGGTAGTGATGAATTAGAAGCCTTCTAAGTCTGTTCATGAAGTCCGTAGTTTCCTTGGTTTGGCAGGATACTGCCGGAGGTTCGTGGATGGATTTTCAAAGATTGTTGCATCTTTGACGAAGTTGTTGCAGAAGGATGTCAAGTAAGAGTGGACGGAAGCGAGACAGCAGGCTTTTGAGAAGTTGAAGGCAGCTTTGACGCAAGCTCCTATCTTGGTTCAGCCTGAATCAGGGAAAGAGTTTGTGGTGTACAGTGACGCATCCTACGTTGGTTTGGGTTGTGTGTTGATGCAAGAGGGTAAGGTGGTGGCTTATGCATCGCGCCAGTTGAAGGTGCATGAGCGCAATTATCCTACGCATGACATTGAATTGGCTGCAGTGGTTTTTGCTTTGAAAATTTGGAGACATTACCTGTATGGTGAGAAGTGTACGGTGTACACGGGTCACAAGAGTTTGAAGTATCTGATGTCTCAAAAAGAGTTGAATCTTAGGCAACGATGTTGGGTGGAGTTGCTTAAAGATTACGATCTGACGATCGAGTATCATCCAAGAAAAGCTAATGTTGTAGCGGATGCCTTGAGTAGGAAGGTGGCAGCGGAGTTGAGGGCTATGTTTGCCTGCTTGAGCATTTCGCGAGATGGCGGTCTTGTGGCTGAGTTGCAAGTGAAACCATCCTTGGTTCAGTTGATTAAGGATAAGCAGTTGTTGGATGATTCCTTGGTGCCACATGTTCAGGATATTGCTGAGGATAGGCCATCAGATTTCTGCTTTAATGATGATGGAGTTTTATGTTTTGGGAGTCGGATAGTAGTGCCCAATGATGCTGAGTTAAGGCGTGCTATTCTGACTGAAGCTCATAGTAGTCCTTTTGCTATGCACCCTGGTAGTACTAAGATGTATCGTGATCTTAGAGATGAGTATTATTGGGTGGGTTTGAAGAAAGATGTTGTTGAGTATGTGAGCAAGTGCATGGGTTGTCAGCGAGTTAAGGTTGAGCATCAGTTTCCTTCTGGGTTGTTGCAACCGTTGAGGATTCCTGAGTGGAAGTGGGAAAGGATTACCATGGACTTTGTGTCTGGTTTCCATCGAAGAAGAATTTGGTGTGGGTGATTGTTGATCGCCTGACAAAGTGTACGCATTTCTTACCTGTGCATACTACGTATACTTTGGACAAGCTTGCAGAGCTGTACATTGCTGAGATTGTGCGGTTGCATGGTGTGCCAAAGTCTATAGTGTCGGATAGGGATCTGAGGTTTACATCGCGTTTCTGGGATTGTTTGCATCAAGCTTTGGGTACACGGTTGAATTTCAGTACTTCCTATCATCCACAGTCAGATGGACAGTCTGAGCATGTTATCCAAGTGCTGGAGGACATGTTGAGGTGCTGTGTGATTGAGTTTCAGGGCTTTTGGGAGAAGCATTTGCCTTTGGTGGAGTTTTCTTATAACAACAGTTACCAGGCAAGTATTCAAATGGCACCTTACGAAGCCTTGTGCGGGAGGAAGTGCAGAACTCCTCTTTGTTGGGCTGAAACAGGTCAGAAGTTGGTTTCAATGCCAGCTTTGTTAAAAGGGACCACCGAGAAGGTGAAGCTCATTTGTGAGCGTTTGAAGACAGCTTCTGATCGACATAAGTCTTACGCGGATTTGAAGCGTAAGGAGATTGAGTATGCGGTAGGTGACTGTGTGTTTTTGAAAGTTTCGCCTTGGAAAAAGGTGATGAGGTTTGGCCGAAAGGGTAAGTTGAGCCCTAGGTACATTGGACCATATGAAGTGATTGAACGTGTGGGTCCTATTGCTTATAAGCTGAGGTTGCTGCAAGAGTTGGAAAAGATTCATGATGTGTTTCATGTCTCTATGCTACGGAGGTATAGATCGGATCCTTCACATGTTATGCCTGTGGAGCAAGTGGAGTTGAATCCAGACTTTACCTATGATGAGGAGCCGGTGGAAATTCTGGATTCAGACAATAAAGTTCTTCGAGGCAAGACCATTGAGTTGGTAAAGGTGTTGTGGAAGCATCGTGGTGTTGAGGAAGCCATGTGGGAACGGAAAGATGACATGTTATTGCAGTTTCCGTACCTCTTTCCTCCAGGTAAATTTCGAGGACGAAATTTCTTAAGGAGGGGAGAGTTGTAACACCCCAATTTTGGGCTTGGAAGTTTAGGGTCTGAACCGGACCGGTCTGATTTTCGGTTTGAATATAAAAGGTGGTTTTAGGGAAAGCCTAGTTCGGGATGCTTTAAAAATATGGAAAAATATCTAAAAATCCTCTTTTAATATATATAAGAGAATGGTGAAATCAATTTTAAAAAATAAGGTTTGGAAGTGCAACATTTCGAAATAGTGACTAAAATGTAATTTTTGAAAAGTTCAGTGGTGTTTGTTTTGTAAGGATTGAAACTTTGAATCTTTAAGGAGCTAATTTACCCAAGGAAGGATTTCTCCAGATTTTTCTTAGATTTAATGATTTTATTAATGTGTAATTAATTAAAGGAAAGTGGAAAAACCAATTTTGAGAGTTCATAACTAACTTTCTTAAAAACTTTCTCATCTCATTTTCTCTCAAAATTCCCTCAGCCAAACACATTTCCACAGCAACATTTCTTCTGATTTTCACACTAAATGATGAGGTTTCAATCATCAATTGATTCCTAATCCTTTCTACATCAAAACCTCTTGATTTGCTTATTGAATTTTCAAGGATTTTGGCTCTAATCAAGGAGAAATCTACATTTAGAGGTAAGGATGTTCTTCTCCTCTAAATACTCAGTTCTTTACTGAAATTCCCAAGTTCTCAATCCTTAAATTATTTTTTATAAAAGGTTTTAATGTTGTGATCTTGATTTTGGCTTAAAACTCAAGATTTGGATTTAATCTTGAAGAAATCCGTGGTAATTGTTTGGGCTCTGTTTTGAGATGGCTTTTTAATGTATTTTGGATGTTTAATGATGTGTAATTGAGGTTTAATCAAAGCAATCCCGAATAGGTTGAATTTCCTAAGTTTTTGCTTATGAAAAAGGTGGTTTTTTGGGTGATCTTGGTGTTCTGTTATAGCTGGAGGTATAAGGACGAGTTTAGGTTCTTTTTGGATGTTAATTGATGTTTAAGAATGTTTAGAAGTGATGGATCTTGGCTGGGTAATGTTGTGGAAGAGTTTGGAAGTGATTTCGGTTGTGTTTGGTAGCCGAAATGTTAGATTTGGTGAGAGCAGCGTGTTTAGGTGTAATGGCTGAAGATTTTAATGCATGATGATGCATTAATCCTCTGCTTTGATGTGTTTAAAATAGGGGAGACATCTTCGGATCCTTGTGGTGTTGATCCGGAGGCTTGAACGGTGTTTTAGCAAGCTTGCGAAACGGAATTGGTGAGTGAAGTTCGGATTTCTAGCTTTGTAATGAATGTTTGAAGGTTTGGGAGCTTAGTTTAAGTCTAAGCAACTTAACTAAGCTCAAGAGTATGTTTTCGGGAAAACTCTTTCTCTTGGATGAACCATGAGATGGTTGGATGCAATTTGCATGTTTAAATTCTGTTTTGAAAGCATGTTTTAGCATGATTAATGCTGGTTTTGAAAGCCATGTGTTGAAGGATGCTCAAGGTAAGAGATCCTTGTTTTGTTATGGATAAATGTGGTTTTGATGCATAGTGATGCATGATGGTTTAATGGCTTTGATTAATGCTTTAAAACAGTGGATTGTTAATGATAAATGATGTATATTGGCAAGTCATGTATTGGTTTTAAAGTACTTGAATCGGATATAGTTAGCCGGCTATAAGATTGGGTGCACCGGGAATAAAGTCGCCTTGGCTGTTGAGGGGTTATAATTGTACCGTAAACTCCATCCAAGTACACTAACGAGATGGTTAAGATCATAATGGTGGTTAAAAGGTCATGTGTGGATCTTGTGTTGTGTGTCCCGTGTTCTCGTTAGTGATGTTATACAACTACCGATGAGTGATGTGGAGGGGTTGTGATTGTACCGTTAAACTCCATCACGGGTGTTGAGGGGTTGAGATTGTACCGGTAAACTCCACCTTGTGTGTTCGGTAGTGTGTATGAAGCGTATGGGACAACGCTTGTAATCCGCGTATCCGATTGTGTTTTGTGTTGTAAAATGGTTATGGTTTATCACTTGGAAGCCAATATGACATGTTGATGTTAACGAAGCAAGAGATGCTTGTTGTGTATGCATTGTTGCATGAGAAATGAGGTTTATGAATTTAAAGGCCTTATGAAAGGTGTTTTATAAAATGCATTATTGTGTTGTTTCTTTAGAGCATGCCTCACTAAGCAAATGTGCTTACGCTCTCTTTCCTGAACCAATAATGCAGAGAATTGAAGTGTTTTGATTGCAGCAAGGAGGCTAAGAATCCAAGGGAAAGCTATGCTCATGTATGGTGACTTTTTCACACATTATTAGTTTTTGGTATTTGGCAATGGGAACCTAGGTTGTGTTTTGGGAGATGTTTTGGACTCCCTAAGTGTGGCATGATGCCTTTCATGTTTTGGACTTGTAAATGGCCATTTTGGTGTTTGCTTTGATGTTTGATGATTGTTTGGCTTTGGAAAATAGGATGCATGCCTATAAACTTCTGGATTTTCCTAATTGATGCCATGAATGAGTTTTGATGATGCATATATGTACCTCATATGTATAATGACTTGTTGGCTTGATTAGGAGGTCATTAGAATGTGTTTGAATGTATAAATGTGTGTTAAACCAGCAAATTCTTCACTTTCTGGGCAATCCGTATCGGAACGGGCACTAGCGTTTCGAAACGGGGGACTGTAATGGCCTTGTTTCGATACAGGTCTCGAAACGAATACGCATTTCGGAACAGTCAACCCCGTTCCAAAACAGTTGACTGTTGGACACATATTTGAATGGTTTTGTGGTTTGCAAGTTTTACGTTTTAGTCCTGAATATTGTATTTGCAAATGCTTGAGTTTGAGATGTCCAATTGAAGTGAAATTTGACAGGGAAGCATGTAATATGATTAATTTCATATTGGTCACTTCAAAATCAGTTAAGTCCTCCATCTTTCCAGAATTTACATTTTGGTCCCTAGTAGTTGTAATTTGTGCAATTGAGCCCCTTAACGTCTTCCGATCGCTGTGCTTTTCAAGTATGCTCTTCTCAAGGGTACGCTTAGGATTAGTATGCATCTAGACAAGATTAAAAAGAAAAAAATGGTCGTTAATCAAGGTTGACTTTCGGGTTGACTTTGGGTTTCCCCGTGTAATCTTCGTAGTTCGGGTCAACCGTCTAGGCCGGGCTAAGGGGGTTACAAAGACCATCGAGCTGGTTAAAGTCTTGTGGAGACACTGTGGCGTTGAGGAAGCCACGTGGGAAAGAAAGGATGACATGAAGAAGCAATTTCCTTACCTTTTTCCACCAGGTAAATTTTGAGGATGAAATTTCTTAAGTGGGGGAGAGTTGTAACGCCATGGTTTTGGGCCTAGATGTTTTAGAGGTTGAATCGTGCCAGTCGGGAATGGTTCGAACCCTTTAAGGTTGGTTTAGGGGACACCTAGTCCGGGATGCTTTAAAAATATGGAAAATGTATAAAAATCCTTATTTATTATATAAATGTTTATGGTGAATTTTTTTTACAATATGTGATTTGGAAATATTACATTTTGGCGTAGTGACCAAATTGCAATTTTTGCAAAAGTTGACTAGTGACTGTTTTGTAAAGCATTGAAACTTTGAATCTTTAAGGAGCTAATTTTACCAAATTGTTTTTCATCAAATTTCGCTTTAATTTGGGAGTTTTAATAATGATTTAATTAAATGAATTAAAAGAAAAATCATATATTGACTTTTCATAACTACTTTACAATACTTTTTCCTCTTTTCATTTTCTCTCAACTTCCACTCAGCCAAAAACATTTCCCTCACCAAAAAACCTATGGTTTTCATCTCTTTTGCTGAGATTTCATCTTCCTAAGGATTTCTTATCTTTACTTCATCAAATTCTTTTGTTTTCACTTTGGATTTTCAAGAAATCTTGCCCAAATTAAGGAGAAATCAGCCATTATAGGTAAGCTTCATCCTTCTCCACTAATGATCAATTCTTTACTGAAATTCTCAAGTTATCAATCCTTTGTTGATGGTTTTTAAGTTGTTTTAATGTTACAAACAAGAAATAGTTGCTAAATTCAAGATTTCTTAATCGGATTTTGATGATTTTCGTTTTTCTGAGTTAAACTCTGTTTTGAGGTTGATTTCTAACATGTTTTGGATAATATTTGATGTTGAGATTGAGGTTTTAACAAGTAAATCCCGAATAGGCTTGGGTTCCTAAGTTTTAGATGTTAGATTTGTGGTTTTTGGGGTGTTTTTTGTGATCTGCTATTGCTGGAGATATAAGGACGTGTTTGTGATGATTTTTTATGTTGATTGAGGTTTAGAAAGTGTTAGAATTGTTAGATCTTGGCTGGGCTTTGATTCGAGAAAGTTTGGAGGTGATTTCGGTTATTTCGGATAGCCGAAATGGTGTTTTTGAGTAGTGCAGCGAGTTTGAATGAGTGGCTAGTGATTTCAATGCATGATGATGCATTAATCCTTTGCTCTTATGTGTAATAAACAGGGGAGACTTGATCGGACACATGTACCAATATTGAAATGATGTTTATGCTATAAGAAATGCATATAAGATTTTGGGACTTATGAAATGCTTTTGAATGTCAAGCATGTATGGCTATGCCATGAGTTTTGCATTGCTTGAGTGCATGAGATTGATAGATAGATGGTACATGTGATTTTCAAATTGAGATTTGCTATGAATGGTTTTCAAGCATGAGATAGAAAGAGCATGTTGTAGAAAATGGTTTTTGAGAATGAGTTTTAAAAGCTTGCATTGTTGTGCTGGTGTTTTAGAGCATGCCTCACTAAGCTATCGTGCTTATGCTCTCTTTTAGCAACAATGCAGATAATTGAGACACTTTGGGCAGCGAGGAGGCTTAAGAAGATCCAAGAGTTTGTAAAGCTCAAGTATGGTGATGTTTTAAACTACTTTAGTAATGATATTTGGCAATGGGACCTAGTGGTTTGCCTTGGGAGATGTATTTTGGACTCTATGTGGTTGATGCAAGTTTTGTATTGCTTATATGGTTTGTAAGAAGCCTTTATTCTGGTTTTGGTGCTTATTCTTGCTATATGGTGTGATTGTGTTTTGAGTCTTAAGCATGCTTCATGGATTACTTTGCTATGCTTGAGTTAATCAACTAAATGCTGCTATGTGTTTGGAATTTCATGTTTATATGTTTAAGTAGATGCCAATAGCATGTAAGTATGATTTGGGGAAGAATCGTTGAAGTTTGAAATGATTTTGTGGCTGAATTTTGGATAGTTCTGGTATGCGTATCGATACACGGGCTTGCGTATCGATACACATAAGCCAAATCTGTGCTTTTCTGCATAAGCGTTTTAGTACGATTGTGAGGTGTTTCGGTACGGGATTGAAGGCCGTACCGATACGCGGGGAAGCGTATCGATACGCTATCTGTGGCTTTGGTCACTGCCATCTCGCGTATCGATACGGTCTCAAGCGTATCGATACACGACCGTTAATTCTGTTAATGGCATCTTTGTATGTTTGAAATTTTTGCATTTTAGTCCCTGTTTTTCATGTGTGCAATTGGATGAGTTTGCTTGGTCAGTTTTTGATGAAAATTTGCAGAGAAGCATGACACATGACTAATTAAGTAAAGGTAAACTTAAAATCAGTAAAGCCCTTGTAATTTGTAGAAATTACGTTTTGGTCCCTAAATATCTAATTTGTTCAATTAAACCCTAAACGTGATTTGATCGTTGTGCCGTTTCTTCCTATGATCTTTGGTGGTCGCATAGGTTTAATGTTGCATCTAGAAAAGGTAAAAAGAAAAAAAAGGTCGTCAATCAGAGTTAACTTTAACGAGTTGGCTTCGATTTTCTCCGTGTAATCACCTCGGTTCGGGTCAATCGTCTAGACCGGGCTAATGGGGTTGCAAGAGCGGTTGAAGGCTGCATCGGATCGTTAGAAGTCTTACGCAGATTTAAAGCGTAAAGAGGTTGAGTTCGCGATTGGAGATCCGTGTTCCTTACGGTATCGCCTTGGAAGAAGGTGATGAGGTTCGGACGTAAGGGAAACCTTAGTCCGAGGTTTATTGGGCCCTGTGAGGTTGTCGAGCGAGTTGTTCTTGTGGCTTATCGGTTGAGGTTGCCTCCTGAGTGGAAAAGATTCATGATGTGTTTCGTGTATCTATATTGCAGAGATATAGATCGGATCCCTCGCATGTTATACTGATTGAGGAAATTGAGTTGAATCCAGATTTTCCTATGATGAGGAACCGGTGAGAATTTTGGATTCGAGTAGCATAGTTCTTCGTGGCAAGACGATTGAGCTTGTGAAGGTGTTGTGGCGACACCGAGGAGTTGTGGAGGCCACGTGGGAAAGCAAGGCGGACATGCTGAGGCAATTCCCGCATCTTTTTCCTTTAGGTAGAATTTCGAGGACGAAATTTCCTAAGTGGGAGAGAGTTGTAACGCCCCTGTTTTGGGCTTGGATGTTTTGGCAATGTCGGGTTAGACCGGTGGAACCGGTGTCGGTTGTTCGAACTGTTAAAGGTGGTTTAGGGAGATTGAGGTTCGGGATAGGATAAAATTCTTAAAATACTCTAAAATGATGTTTAAGAGGTTCGCCAAATCAATTTTACAAAGTTGGATTTCTAAAATGTTCATTTTGGGAAGTGACCAAAATGTAAAGATTTAAAAGTTGGAAAAATGTATTTTTCAAGAAGAGTCAAAATCTTAGAATCTTTAGGGAGCTACTTGGCAATTATGCCTTTTCCCCTAATTTGGCATTTGTTTTAAATGTTTATAAAATAATTAAAAGGGTTTTACTTAATTAATTAAGGAAGGTAGTTAATCGGTTAATGAAACCGTTGACAAGCTTTTCATTTCTCACTTTAACTTCAATGAAATATTTCTCATTTTCCCTCAATTTTCCAGAAAATCTTTTCTCTCAAACCCTCTCTTGATTTCTATCCTTTCTCTATTGATTTATTTCATTTTTCTTCAAATTTATTGAAGCAAATCTTGCCAAATTAGAGGAGAAGCAAGGGTTGGAGGTAATTTTCATGCTATTCTTCTAATCTAAGTTCTTTAATGAAATTCCAAAGATATTTGACTCTTTAATACTGAGTTTGATTGAGGTTTTGTTGTTAGATTAATAAACTCTTGAAATCTTGATGAAAATTGGTTTAAAAGGTGATTTTCGGACTTTAATTTATTTGGATGGTTTGAGATTGTTTCTAATTGAGTTTTGAAAGGTTTTTAGTGTTGAAGTGGAGTCTTAATCATATAGATCCCGAAATCCTTGAGATCCTTTGTTTTTGGAGTGTTTTGGGTGAGTTTTTGAGGTGTTCTTGAGGATTTCCAGTTGCTGGAGATATAAGGATGGTTTTAGGTTATTTTTGGATGTTGATTAATGCTTAGAATGTGTTGGATGAATTGGGTAATGGCTGGGCTGAGGTTTAAGGTCAATCGATTGAGTTTTCGGTTGTTTAGGATGGGTGTTTTGATGCTTGAGAGGAGGGTTGCGGGTTTTCTTTTATGTGCTGGAGCTTTGGATGCATTTTTATGCATTGAACCTCTGTTTTGATGTACTGAAACCAAGGGATAGTAATCCGAAAGCAAACGAGGTGGTTTTAGAGGCTCCGGACGATCGGTAGTCGCGTCGGCAAGCGTGGTTTCGCGAGTCGGTAAGTGGAATTTGGTTTTCCGGCGTGGAAACGTTTTAGAAAAGGGTTTTGGGAACTTAATAAGAGCTTGAAACGCTTTATTAAGTTCGGAAGTAAGTAAATAAAAATTTCTCCCTCGGTTGTGCAAGGTATAAGCATTTGGTTCCACTTGGTTTTAAATGCATTTACCTACAATTTTAAAGCATGTTTTTTAGAATATAAATTGTGTATGATGATGCCGTGTGGTCTAAGGATGCACTAGGTAAGTGGTCCTTGTTTGCATGTGTTGATGCATGAGGTTTTAAGCATGGTTTAATTCTTGTTGATATCTTATCATGAATGCTTTGTAAAAACTGTGAGTTATGCATGAGTTATGGGTTATATTGGCAAGTGGTGTGGAATAAAATGTTTTGTAAGTGAAATCGGATATAGTTAGCCGGCTATAGGATTGAGTGCACTATAAACAAGTTGCCTTGGATGTTGATGGGTTGTGATTGTACCGAATACTCTATCCAAGTACCCTAACGATTGAGGACTATTTAAGGTTGTAATGGTTGAGGGTAGCTCCCGGGTGCGAACCTTGTGTTTTGTCCCGTCTCTCGTTAGTGGATTATACACTTACCGATAAGTTGTGTTGACGGGTTGTGATTGTACTCAATACTCCACCACGGGTGTCACAACAATGGAGGGTCACTCTCGTTTTGGAACCTTGTGATGTCGGTAGAGTATATGAAGGGTGTGGGACAACCCTTGGTAATCCGTGTATCGGATACTTTATTTTTTAGATTGTTGTTATCACTTGTGAGCCAATATAATGGATTTGTATAATGTGGAAAATGTATGAAAGATGCATGTTTTGGTTTAAGCTTAGCATAATGGTGTTTATACTTGAAAGGCTTGGTAAATGAGTAGCAATGGTTTAGTTGCTGATTTTGATAGGATCATGGTGCATGATGTTTAAAATAGTGAGTTTGATGAAAAAAATGCACGGTTTATCAAGAAAGGCATGTTGGTTTTGAAAAGAGTGAAAAACGGTTTTGTGCATTGAGGATGATTGTGGTTTTGAGCAGCCCTCACTAAGCTTGTTTGCTTATGCTCTCTTTGTCTCATCAATGTAGATAATTGGACTTTTGGAGGCAGCATCTTCGAGGAATCACACCAAGACATTTTGCTAAAAGTATGTTGAGCTTTTGAACTAGTGTAATAAGGGCAATGGGGGTGTCCAAAGCTTGAATGTTGTTTGTTTGTTGATTTCTGGTTTTGAGCAAGTTTATTATGCATATTTGGTCTTGTAAATGGCCTTTCGGATTGGTTTTATGATTGCCTTTGGTTTTTAGCCTTTTGGTGCTTTTGACATCTAGGAAGCATGTCTATAGTTCCATAGCTTGAGTGAATGATACTATGATGATGCTTGTGCTTCGTATATATGGTCAATGATGTGTATTTAAGTTGTATGTATGTTAGGGCATGTGTCGGGATGGTTTCGGGGGGCGAAAAGTGATTTAAACTAGCTTTTTGGAAAGTTGCAGGCCCAGGCGTTTCGAAACGCCATTACCTATTTCGGAACAGTGGTCTGTAATGGCCTTGGAGTTTCGGAACAGTGAGGCTCATTCTGGAACATTTTGCCTCTGTGAACAGTCGTACTGAAACGTGTCTTGTGGGGTTTCGAAATGCACCCGCGTATTGAAAAGGTCAACTATGTTTCAAAACGGCCGTTCCTATACGGGGCTTTCTGTTCTGAAACACTCGACCGTTGAATCTGTATTTGAATTATCCTGAGTTCCGTTTCTTGCATTTTTGTCCCTGTTTTCCTTGCATGCAATTGAATGAGTTCTAGATGTCTTTTTGAGCCGAAATTTCACCGAGAAGTATGTAATGAATTGAATTAAAGATTGGTAACTCGAATTTAGTAAAATTACTCGTAATTTATAAAATTTAAAAAATGGTCCTTAAACCTTAATTGGTTCTAATTATTTGGCAATTGTGTTGATGTCATATCCGCTGCTTGTATACGAACACCTAGGAACCTAAATTGCATCTAGACAAGAAAAAAGGGTCGTTTATTGAGGTAAACTTTTCTGCTTTACTTCAATATTCCCCGTGTGAACCGTTCGGTTCGGTCTATCGGCCAGGCCGGGTCGAGGGGGTTACACGTGTTCAGGATATACGTACGGTATGTGAGTTTCTAGGAGTGTTTGGCATTGAGTTGTATGAAAATACATCTCCAGTGTCTATTGCTCCCTATTGAATGGCAACAAAGGAATTGAAGGAGTTGAAGACGCAACCTCAAGAGTTGCTTGATCGAGTGTTTTTTAGGCCTATTGTTTTTCCTTGGGATGCGCCGATATTGTTTTTGAAAAAGAAGGATGGCATGATGCGGATGTGCATTGATTATTGGCAACTGAACAAGTTGACGATTAAGAATAAGTATCCTTTGCCAAGGATTGATGATATGTTTGATCAGTTTCGAGGTGCTTAGGTGTTTTCTAAGATTGATATGAGGTCTGGGTATTATCAGTTGAAGGTGAAGGATGTGGACGTACCTAACACTACGTTTCGTTCAAGGTACGAGCATTATGAGTTCTTGGTGATGCCGTTTGGTTTCACAAATGTACCTGTTGCATTCATGGATATGATGAATCGAGTGTTCCATGAGCTTTTAGATCAATTTGTGGTTGTGTTCATCGATGATATCCTTGTGTACTCTCGTACTGAGAATGATCATGATCGACACTTGCAAATTGTGTTGCAAGCTTTGTTGGATAACCAGTTGTACGCTAAGTCGAGCAAATGTGAGTTTTGGCTTAGAGAAGTTGTTTTTCTCGGACATGTTGTTTCAGCTGAAGGAATTCGGGTTGATCCTCATAAGATTGAGGCGGTAGTGAGTTGGAAAACAACTAAAACAGTGACAAAAGTTCGTAGTTTTCTTGGGTTGGCTGGTTATTAACGTAGGTTTGTGGATGGTTTCTCATGGATTGCTGCTCCATTGACCAAGTTGTTGCAAAAGAATGTTCATTTTGAGTGGACAGAGGATAGACAACGAGCTTTTGAGAAGTTGAAGGAAGCTTTGACACAAGCTCCTATCTTGATTCAACATGAGTCGGGTAAAGAGTTTGTGGTTTATAGTGATGCATCATACGTTGGTTTGGGTTGTGTGTTGATACAAGAAAGGAAAGTTGTGGCTTATGCATCTAGGCAATTGAAGGTGCACGAGCGCAATTGCCCTACCCATGATCTTGAGCTTGTCGCGATTGTGTTTGCTTTCAAAATTTGGAGGCATTATCTTTATGGTTAGAAGTGTGTTGTTTGCACATACCATAAGAGTTTGAAGTATTTGATGACTCAAAAGGATTTGAATCTTCGGCAACGTAGATGGTTGGAGATGCTTAAGGATTAAGATTTAACGATTGAGTATCATCTAGGGAAAGCTAATGTGGTAGCTTATGCTTTGAGTTGGAAGGTTGCAATTGAGTTGAGAGCCATGTTTTCATGGTTGAGTGTGACACAAGATGGAGGTTTGTTGGCCGAGTTACAAGTTAAGCCATCTTTGTCACAGTTGATTAAGGAGAAGCAACCTTATGATGATGCGTGTAACCCCCTCGACTCGACCTAGGCGATCGACCGAACTAAACGGGTCACACAAAAAATGCTGAAGTAAATAGGGAAGGTTTAACTCAATAAACGACCCTATTTTTTATCTTGTCTAGATGCTCGTTACAGACCTAAGTGTTTTATGTTGCACCGAAACAAAAAAAAATATCAGACGAACATCAATTGCATTGAAAACAACTTTTAGGGACCAAAATGTAAACTTATAAAATTCCAATAGTTTTTCCCAATTTCGGTTTACCAACCTTTAATTAGTCTTATTTCATGCATCTCTGTCAAAACTCAGCTCAAAATAATAATTCGAACTCATTTAATTGCATTTACCACATTCAGGGGCTAAAACGTAATGATTCAGAACATTAGCAGATGCCATTTAACCAAAAATAACTACTATTGTATCAATATACGCCCTCGACGAGAAGACTCCCAGACTCAGCAATACAAGGCTCGTATCGATACGCTCAAGCCCCGTATCGATACACCCAAAACTAGTAGCCAAAATGAGTATTGATACGCCCCCGTGTATCGATACACTGCCCAGAGTATCGAGACTCTACAACCTACACTTACCCACATTGCTGGTTTTACACACTTTAACCCATCCTAAGGCAGTCCAACATGCATTTAAAAATACATACAACTCAAATACACTTCAACCTTCAAATATGCATGGCAACAACAACAGTATATCATGGTAATCATCAACAACATATTTATCCATCACATAGGCATCATCAAAGGCATCTATCAACAAGAATTGCAAGACATGATTACTCTAATGGCATGCAACCTAGAAGCAATCCACATAGAGTATCAAAATCCACAAAGCAAATCATAACAACATATAAAGGCCCATTACAAGTCTTAAAAGGCAAAACACACTTGCCAAACCAGGGAGTTTAAACAATCCCCTCCCAAATACCGAGGTACCCCCCATTGCCATTTCTACCTCATTAAAAGTGTCAAAACCCATACTTGTAAATCGAGTGATGTCTTGGGTGAATTCCCTTGCTATTTTGCTGCCAAAAAGCTCAATAATCTGCATTGTTGGAAAGGAGAGCGTAAGCATATTTGCTTAGTGAGGGAAAGCTCAATTTAAACAACAACAATGCACTTTTCAAAATGATGCTTCCTTTAAAACAAAACCACATCATGCTCATCTTTCTCATGCTTTTGAAACCACAATTAAAGTATCTTCACAAACCACATGTATCATCATCACATGCATATCTCAATGCAAAACCAAATCAAGCTTCTCATGCCTAAATCCCATAAGGCATAAACATCATGTATAAAAGTCTTTATACAAAAGCATTTCAAAACCATGATACATGTTCAATCCATATATTGGAATTTCAAGTGAATTGGATGGAATCTACCCCCATCCTTCGATAGCACTACCCCTATCCATTAATGATAGGATATACGGATACCTTGATGGCACTACCCTTATCAAGTCGCATGGTGAAACTACCCTCACCATTATCTCACTTTGGCCGGGATGCTACTACCTACATTGCTCGTTGGTGATAGCACTACCCCTATCACTCGCATCACAATAGCACTACCCCTATTGTGAAACAAAAGAATTTATCTCACGTGCGAATTTTATATATTATAGTGCACTTCACATCCTACTGGTCGACCAACATATCCGATACTAGAAATCTCATCACCAAGCCAATATATCATTTAAACCCATGTTAACTCACTACTTTCAATGCTTTAATAAAATCATCACATATCCCATCTCAAAACATGCCACAAATATAGCATAATAAGTTTCATAAAGAATATAACCTCTGGAACATAATCAAATCATTTTATGGGATATAATTCGGTAAAACCATGCTTATAAAACATGCATAACAGTGAGTAACAAATATAAATCCAAAACATGAGCATGATAATCCACATGGACTTTAAACCAAAAAACTGAGAGCTTTGGTAACCATACTTACTTCTGAGATTAGCTAAGCGTTTCAAGCTTACACTAACCTCCCAAAACTGTGTTTCCAAGCTTATGAAAACGTTCAAACCGCATCCACTCACTAATACAACTTCACCTCACTTGCCGAAGCTATTCCAAGCTTCTGAAACTCCAAATACGCCTTCTAACGATCAAGCAACGTTTTGCCCTGCTTCTAACCAAAGAAAAATAGAGGATTAATGCACACTCTTGCAATAAAACCTCCAGCAACACAAACCCCCACTCAACTTCAACATTTGACAAGCAAATAACAACTGATACAACCCAAAAACATCGACAAAACCACTCTAAACCGCTCACAAACATTACCCAGCAAAATCAACCACCAATCTTCATCCATATACAACCTAAAACACTTCCCCAACCTCTAAAAACCTCTAGATATCAAGAAATCACAACAACAGCCCCTAATACTCAAGATTTCCTCACTAACATATAGCAATCTAACTAGTTTCAAGATTACTTAACAAAATCCATCAAGTTAACATTATTAACCCATAACAACATGTTAATAATCAATCATTAACTCAGCAATTAACACCAAATCCAAAGATCCGCCATAAATTTCCAAGAAACCTCAACTAATGTATAAAAACCCATTAAAACAATATGTAAAAGACTAAATACATGGGAATTTCAGTAAATGACATGTCACTAGAGGAGAAGAAGGAACCTACCTCTAATGATGTGCTCTTCCTCCATTTTTGAAAGAAAACCAAAGAGAAAACAAGAGAATTAACAAAGGATCAATAGAAAATAGATAAATCTTTGAAATCCAAATCAAATTTAGAGTTTACCTTGAAAATCTTGCTGTTTGGATGAAGGAATTTTGAGAGAAAAGTGAGAGAAGAAAACTATCGTCAAATCCAATTTGTGAGAAACTGAAAAATCGTTTTAACTTCCATCCATCTTTTTTTAATATAATTTATTTAATCGAAATTATAAAATAGTAGGAAAAGTCTCTATTAGCCCTTGGTATTTCTTCTTAAAGATTCATAGCATTAGCCTTTTACGTTTTAGCCATTAAATCAAACTTTACCATTTTTACATTTTGGTCACTAAACCAAAATGTCCGATTTCCAAAAATTGTTTTCTTTAAATTAACTTCACCAAAATTAATCATATATATAATTATGATTTTAGGAAAATTTCCCATATTTTTATCCGACTAAAAACCTTTTAATTTAATTATTTCTCGAAACTAGACTAGACCGCTAAACAGGTTCGAACCGAACCGCCTAACCAAACCCAGCTAACACCTAAGCCCAAAACCGGGGCGTTACAATATGTTGGTACCGCATGTTAAGAATATTATGGATGGGAATTCGACGTATTTTCATTTTAATAATAATGGGGTGTTATGTTTCAAGCACTAAATAGTGGTGCCTAATGATGATGAGTTGAGGCGAACCATTCTGATCGAAGGGCATAGTAGTCCTTTTGCTATGCGTCCCGATAGAACTAAGATGTATCGAGGCTATGAAAGAATAGTACTATTGGGGTGGTCTAAAGAAAGATGTGGCTGAATTTGTTGCTAAGTGTATGGTCTGTCAGCGAGTTAAGGCTGAGCATCAGTTTCCTTTCGGGCTATTAAAACCGTTTTGGATACCAGAATGGAAATGAGAGAGAATCACTATGGATTTTGTGTCCGAGTTTCCGTTGACGCCAACTAAGAAGGATTCAATTTGAGTGATTGTTGATCGGTTTACGAAATGTGCACATTTTGTGTTGTACATACCACGTATACTTTGGATAAGTTGGCTATTTCTACATCGCTGAGATTATGTGTTTGCATGGAGTGGCCAAGTCTATAGTTTCAGATAGAGATCCCCGGTTTACGGTAAGGTTATGGGAATGTTTTCATCGAGCTTTGGGTACACGATTGAATTTTAGTGATTCTTATCATCCTCAGACGGATGGCCAGTTTGAACGTGTTATTTAGGTTTTGGAAGATATGTTGAGATGTTATGTCATTGAGTTCCAAGGAACCTAGGAGAAATAATTGCCTTTGGTGGAGTTTGCGTATAATAATAGTTATCAAGCAAGTATTCAAATGGCACCGTGTAACGCCCTGGTTTTGGGCCTAGGTGTTTTGCGAGTCGAGTTGGGCCGGTGGAACTAGTGTCGGTTGTTCGAACCATTAAAAGGTGGTGTAGGGAAATCAAGGTTCGGGATGAGATAAAAATATGACAAAAATTCCTAAAATCTTCTAAAATTATATTTGAGAGGTTTCTTAAATCAATTTTGCAAAATAAGTTTTGGAAAGCATGCATTTTGGGTAGTGACCAAAATGTAAAATTTTAAAAGTATGGAAAATTGTGTTTTTCAAAAAGAGTCAAAATCTTATAATCTGTCGGGAGCTTATTCGAAATTAAGCTTTTTTTCTAATTTGGCATGTGTTTTAAATGTTTTATTAAAAATTAGAAGGCTTTTAATTGATTTAATTAGAAAGGTATTTAATTAGTTAACAAGAAACTTGACGATCTTTTCATTTCTCTTTTTCACTTCAGCCAAACACTCTCCATTTTCTCTCAAATTCCATATTTTCTTCATTCTCAAATCCTCTCTTGATTCCCAACTTTTCCTTAGTGATTTCTTTCTTTTTCCTTCAAGTTCTTTCAAGCTAATCTTGCCAAATTAGAAGAGAAGTAAGGATTGGAGGTAAATTTTGTGCTAACCCTCTAATCGTGGTTCTTTAATGAAATTCCAAATATATTTGGCTCTTTATTCATGTTTTTTTATTGAGGTTTTGTTATTAGTTTGATAAAATATTGAAATCTTGGTAGAAAAGTGATTTAAATGTGATTTCGGTGTTGTGATGATTTGGCTTGGTTGAGATGATTTCTAAATGAGTTTTGAAAGGATTTTAATGTTGAAATGGAGTCTTAATCATAGTGATCCCAAAATCCTTGAGGTTCTTGGCTTTTGAAGTGTTTTTGGTTGGGTTTTTGGGGTGTAATGTGGAATCTGAGTTGTTGGAGGTGTAAGGATGGTTTTAGGTTGTTTTTAGATGTTGAAGTGTGCTTAAAATGTGTTGGATGTGTTGGGTAATGGCTGGGCTGAAGTTAGATATCAATCGATTGAGTTTTCGATTGTTTCATATGGGTGATTTGATGCTTTAGAGCATGGATGCGGGTTTTCTTTTGTGAGCTGGTGTTTTGGATGCATTATAATGCATTGAACCTTTGTTTTAATGTGTTGAAAACATTGGATAGTATTCCAGAATCAAATGAAGTGTTTTTGGATGCTTCGGACGATCGATAGTTGCGTCGGCAAGTGTGGTTTCGCAAGTCGGTGAGTTGAACTTGGTTTTCCAACGTGGAAAGACTTTAGAAAAGGTTTTGGGAACTTAGTAAGAGCTTGAACTCTTTACTAAGTTCAGACGTAAGTAAAGTAAATTTCTCTCCTAGATTGTGCTAGTTTGAGCTTTTGGTTGCTCTTGATTTTGAATGTGTTTACCTATTGTTTTAAAGCATGTTTTGAGTATATAAATGTGTTTGATGATGCCATGTGGTTTAAGGATGCACTAGGTAAGTGATCCTTGTATGCATGTGTTGATGCATGAGTTTTGAAGCATGGTTTAATGCTTGAGTTTATGGCTATCATGAATGCTTTGTAAAAACAGTGAGGTATATATGAAATGTGGATTATATTGGCAAGTGTTGTTGAATAAAATGTTTTGTAAATGAAATCGAATATAGTTAGCAAGCTATAGGATCGAGTGCACTATAAACAAGTCGCCTTGGATGTTGAGGGGTTGTGATTGTACCAAAAACTCCATCCAAGTACCCTAATGATTGAAGATTGTTTAAGGTTGTATCGGTTGAAGGTAGCTCCCGGGTGCGAACCTTGTGTGTGTCCCGTCTCTCGTTAGGTGGCTATAAATCTACGAATGAGTGGTGTTGAGGGGTTGTGATTGTACCGAATACTCCACCACAAGTATCACAACGATGGAGGGTTGCTCTCGTGTGTGAGCCTTGAGATGTCGGTAGAGTGTATGAAGTGTGTGGGACAACCCTTGGTAATCCGTGTATCTGATGTGTTTTGAGAATGTTGTTTGTCACTTGCAAGCCAATATAATGGAATGAAATGTCAAGGATAATGATGTGATGCATATTATGAAAATGCATGTTTTGACTTAAGCTTAGCATAATGGTGTTTATGCTCGGAAGGCTTGCTAATTGTATAGAAATGGGTTAATTGCTGGAAAAATTCATGAATCATGTTGCATGATGTTTAGTATGATGATTTTGATGATAATGTGCATGGTTTTTCAAAGGAGGCATAATGATTTTGAAAAGAGTGAAAAATGGTTTTGTGCATTGATGTTGTTTTTGGTTTTGAGCATTCCTCACTAAGCTTGTATGCTTAAGCTCTTTTTGTTCATCAATGCAAACACCTAGGCGTTTGGAGGCAACATCTACAAGGGATCTTTCCATGAAATCCTTTAAAAGTATGTTGTGTTTTTGAACTAGAGTAATAAAGTCAATGGGGGTGTCTAATGCTAAGAATGTTGTTAGTGTTGTATTTTATGCTTTGGTACAAGTTTATTATGCATATTTGGTTGTGTAAATGGCCTATAAGTTTTGCATGGTTTTGGAATTTGACCTTTTGGTACATATTTCTTCTAGGAAGCATGCCTTTAGTCTCATTTTTATTGTTAACGATGCTAGGATGATGCCTATGCCACGTACTCTTGGTTGTGGATGTATATTTGAGTTGCAAACAAGTTTGGGTAGATGTCGGGATGGTTTCGGGTGGCTTAAATCGAGTTAAATCCGCTTTTTAAAACATTGCAGGCCCAGGTGTTTCGAAACACTCTTGTCTATTTTGAAACGGTTGCTTGAAATAACCTTGGGGTTTCGAAACATTTTGCCTCTGTGAAACTCTGTTTCAAAATGGGTCTTAGATGGTTTCGAAACGAACCCACGTTTCGAAACGGTCATCAATGTATCAAAATGCCCGTTCCGATATAGGGCTCACTGTTCCGAAACGTTTGGTAGTTAATTTAGTTTTTAGAATATTCTAAGTGTTTGTTTTCTTACATTTTGGTCCATGTTGATCATGTATGCAATATGTGAGTACTAGTGGTTGTTTTGAGCTGAGATTTAACAGAGAAGTGTGTGATGAATATAATTAAGGGTTGGTACCCGAATTAGGTAATAACCCTTACAATTTGGCCAAGTTTACAAAATGGTCCCTAAACCGTAAATTGGTTAAAATCAATGAGCGTTTGTGATGTTGTTTTATCCGCTGCTTGTGTACACACATAGGGACTTAGGTTGCATCTAAACAAGATAAAAAGAAAAAAAAATTGTTGTTTGTTAAGGTAAACATTCCCAATTTACTTCAATATTCCCCGTGTGGTCCGTTCGGTTCGGTCTATCGGTCAGGCCGGGTCGAGGGGTTACATTTGGTGGTATCGGAGCCAGGTTGGGATGATGATAAGTTGTTGGTAAGTAAATGTATTCTGAATATGTGTTTTGGTGATGTTTGTTTGGACCGGTGAATTTTAAAAGTATGTTAATGTGGATTATGTGATGGTGATGTTATATATCATGGTTGAATATGAATGTGAGTTGTTATATGATGTTTGATTGGGCCGAACTTTGATGCTTGAGTCGCATGATTGTTATGACATGCATGTAGTATGCTTTATGTTATGTTGGGGGAAAATTGGGATGCCCATTGCCTTATTACCTAGTGAAGTGTTTTAAATTGATTTTTGAAGTCTTGGATCCTTGTTAGGAGCTGGCCTGATCTTTTGTTTGTTTTATGTTTATGCCTTAATGTTATCTAGCACAATGGGACCGAGACGAGAGTTACGTTCTGGAGCAGTTGCTCCTACTGTTGGGCAACGTGACGAGGAGAACGAGGTTCTGCCTGGTGGAAATTTACCTCCTCCACCGCCACCACCCCCTGGGGGTGAGAAGCAGGAGCAACAAGGACAGGCTGGTCCGGTGTTGGGAGATCTGACGCCTTTAGTGCAGGCAATGACGAGAGCATTCCAGGCTGGTGTTTCTGGGGTGCATGTACAAGCGCCTACTGTTGGGCAATCGGGATTGCCATTGGAGCGCTTGAGAAGTTTAGAAGGAGTAGAATTTCATGGATTATCTCCTGAGGCTTGGATGGCTAGCACGATCCTGATATTGGATCAGATGGGGTGCAATGATGCACGAAAGTTGAGTTGTGCAGTGTCGCTATTGCATGGTGATGCATACACGTGGTGGACGACTGTGACCGCGGCATTAGAGCCGAGAGAGGTGGATTGGATATTCTTTCATTCTGTATTTAAGAGAAATAATCTTGGAGTTAGATACTTGTACGATAAGAAGAGGGAGTTCATGTCTCTAGTTCAAGGGAACATGACAGTGGCTGAGTACGAGGTCCAGTTCGTACGATTGAGCCAATATGCTCCGGAATTGGTGTCGGGTGATAGGCATCATTGTGACCATTTCCAGTATGGCCTGGTACAGCATGTGAAGACGTTTATGCTCGCGGCTGATTATACAAATTTTGATGTGCTGGTGACTCGGGCCAAGGACATAGAGCAGAGCTTGGGACTGACCTCGCGTGGGGGTGGTTCCAGTTTGGGCAAGAGAGCTGCTGATGTTGGCCTTAGTGGTGGGCAAAATAAGAGGAACCGAGACCATAGATATCAGCCTGCGGCTAGGCGAGGTGCGCCAGCTCAGGGCAACAGGCCGAGGTTTGAGCAGAACAAATGTTGGTCGTGTGGTTCGCGTGAGCACTTGAGGCGAGATTGTCCTCGTGCGGCTCGTGAGGTGCAGGCTCTGATGGCTAGAGCAAATTCCTGTTGGAACTGCGGAGCTATTGATCACATGAGGCGTGAGTGTCCCCTGTTGGCAGGAGGTGGTTAGGGTCGTGCACCAGTTGCTGCACCGCAGAGAGGCCGTGGGTGCGGTTGTGGCAACTTTCAGAGTAGAGAGGATGGGCAGAGAGGTGTGGCTCATGTCGTTGCGGTTCAGCCAGAGGGAGGTGGTCCTACGAGGGTGTATGCACATCGCGAGGGACAGAACGACACATACATGATTGCAGGTACCTTCACCTTGCAATCCTTGTCTTTGTTAGCATTGATTGATTCTTAGTCTACGCATTCATACATCTTGAGTGAGCATGCGAATTTGCTTGGTACCTATTGAGATGGTAGACGTAGGAATGCAAGTGACGAGTTCTTTTGGTGAAACTGTTATTACAAGGAAATTGTATAGTAGGTGCCCATTATCAGTTCAGGGTCATGTGTTTTCTGTTGATTTGATGGAACTGTCTTTTTATTGGTTTGATGTGATTCTTGGAATGGATTGGTTGGTTGAGCATCGAGATGACGTGGATTTTAACGTTAAGTGAGTTACCCTGAAGCTTGCGAATGATTACGAGGTAGTAATAATGGGCGAGAACGTGAAGTTCTTGTCTAACGCAATTTCAGATCTTAAAGAGAGTTGGATGATGGAGTTGGGATGCGAAGCTTTCTTGGCGTATGTGATGAATCCTAGTTCGAAGAAAGTGCGGGTACAAGACATACAAACCGTATGTGAGTTTCCGTGTGTTTTTTCAGAAGAGTTGCCTGGGTTGCCACCAAACCGAGAGGTTGAGCTTGGTATCAAGTTTTACGAGAATACGACTACTGTGTCCATTTCTCCTTATCGCATGGCACCTAAGGAGTTGAATATGCAACTTCAGGAGTTGCTTGACCGAGGATTTATAAGGCTGAGTATTTCACCTTAGGGTGCGTCGGTCTTGTTTGTGAAGAAGAAGGATGGTATAATGCGTATGTGCATTGATTATCGGCAACTGAACAAGTTGACGATTAAGAATAAGTACCCTTTGTTGAGGATCGATGATTTGTTTGACCAGTTTCATGGTGCTTCGGTGTTTTCGAAGATAGGTTTGCGGTCTGGGTACTATCAACTAAAGGTTAAGGATGTGGATGTGCCTAAAACATTTTTTCGAACTAAGTATGGTCATTATGAGTTCCTAGTGATATCTTTTAGGCTGACAAATACACTGGCTGCATTCATGGATATGATGAATAAGGTATTCCATGAGTTTTTGGATTAGTTTTTGTAGTGTTTATCGATGATATTCTTGTGTTCTCGCGTACCGAGAAAGATCATGGTAAGCATTTGAGAATTGTGTTACAAGTGCTGTTGGAGAATCAGCTTTATGCTAAGCTGAGCAAGTGTGAGTTTTGTCTCAGGGAGGTGGTCTTTCTTGGACATGTAGTGTCAGCCAAAGGTATTCGGGTTGATCCACACAAGGTCGAGGCGGTGATGAGTTGGAAAACGCCTAAATCGGTGATGGAAGTGCGAAGTTTCCTTGGGTTTGGTGGATATTATCGAAGGTTTGTTGAGGGTTTTTCTAAGATTTTTGCACCTTTGACCAAGTTGTTGCAAAATAATGTTTGCTTTGAGTGGACAGGTGTTAGGCACCAAGCTTTCGAGAAGTTGAAGGTGGCTTTGACGCAAGCTCCTATCTTGATTCAACAAGAATCGGGTAAGGAGTTTGTAGTCTATAGTGATACATCATATGTTGGTTTGGGTTGCGTATTGATGCAAGGTGGGAAGGTTGTAGCTTATGCGTCTAGACAGTTGAAGGTGCATGAACACAACTACCCTACACATGATCTAGAGCTCGCTGCAGTGGTGTTTGCTTTGAAGATTTGGAGACACTACCTTTATGGTGAAAGGTGTGTGGTTTACACCGAGCATAAGAGTTTGAATTATCTTATGTCGCAGAAGGAGTTGAATCTTAGGCTACGAAGGTGGTTATAGTTGCTTAAGGATTACGATTTGACAATTGAGTATCAACATGGGAAGGCAAATGTTGTGGTCGGTGCTTTGAGTAGGAAGGTAGTCGTTGAGCTGATGGCAATGTTTGCTCGGTTGAGTATATCGCGTGATGGTGGGTTGATAGCCAATTTTTAGGTGAAACCTTCCTTGATTCAGTTGATCAAGGAGAAGTATATTTTGGATGATTCGTTGGTACCTCATGTTCAGGACATAGCTGATGGTAAGGCAACGGACTTCTGGTTTAATGATGATAGAGTTCTATGTTTCAAAAATCGAATTGTTGTGCTGGAAGTTATTGAGTTGAGGAGCACTATTTTGACTGAGGCTCATAGAAGTCCTTTTGGTTTGCACCCTGTTAGTAATAAGATGTATCGGGGCTTGAAGGGTGGTTACTATTGGGTGGGGTTGAAAAAGGATGTAGTTGATTTTGTAAGCAAATGTATGGTTTGCCAACATGTGAAGGTTGAGCATCAGTTTCCTTCCGGTTTGTTACAACCTTTTAGGAGACCAGCGTGGAAATAGGAAAGGATTACGATGTATTTTGTATCCGGTTTGCCTTTGACACCATCAAAGAAGAACTTCGTATGAGTGATTATGGATGGTCTTACGAAGTGTGCACATTTCTTGGTTGTGCATACTACATATACGTTGGATAAGTTAGCGGAGTTGTATATTGCTGAGATTGTACGGTTGCATGGTGTGCCCAAGTCCATAGTGTCGGATAGAGATCTGAGGTTTACAACGAGGTTTTGGGAATGTTTACATCAGGCGTTGGGTACGCGGTTGAATTTCAGAACTTCATATCATCCTCAAACGGATGAACAGTCAGAACGAGTTATCCAGGTGCTAGAGGACATGTTGCGATGATGTGTGATTGATTTTCAAGGTTCTTGGGAGAAGCATCTGCCTTTGGTTGAGTTTTCCTATAATAACAGTTTTCAGGCAAGTATACAAATGGCTCCTTATGAGGCCTTGTATAGGAGGAAGTGTAGGACACCTCTTTGTTGGGCTGAGGTGGGGCAAAAGTTGCTTTCCATACCGGATATGCTCAAGGCAACAACTGAGAAAGTGAAGGTCATATGTGAGTGGTTGAAGGCTGCAACGGATCGTCATAAGTCTTACGCAGATTTAAAGCGTAGGGAAATTGAGTTTGCGGTTGGAGATCGCATGTTCCTTAAGGTATCACCTTGGAAAATGGTGATGAGGTTCGGACGTAAGGGGAAGCTCAGTCCGAGGTTTATTGGACCTTATGAGGTTGTGGAGCGAGTTGGGCTTGTAGCTTATCGGTTGAGATTGCCTCGCGAGTTGGAAAAGATCCATGATGTGTTTCATGTTTCTATGTTGCGGGGGTAAAGATCGGATCCTTCGCATATGATGCCAGTTGAAGAAATTGAGTTAAATCCGGATTTATCCTATAATGAGGAACCGTTGAGAATTATAGATTCGAGTAGTAAAGTTATTCGTGGCAAGACGATTGAGCTTGTGAAGGTGTTGTGGCGACACCGAGGAGTTGAGGAGGCCACGTGGGAAAGCAAGACAGACATGCTGAGGAAATTTCCGCATCTTTTTCCTCCAGGTAAAATTTTGAGGACGAAATTTCCTAAGTGGGGAGAGTTATAATGCCCTGGTTTTGGGCCTAGGTGTTTTGCGAGTCGGGTTGGGCCGGTGGAACCGATATCGGTTATTCGAACCCTTAAATGGTGGTTTAGGGAAATCAAGGTTCGGGATGAGATAAAAATATGATAAAAATTCCTAAAATCCTTTAAAATTATATTTAAGAGGTTGGTTAAATCAATTTTTTAAAATAAGTTTTTGGAAAGCATACATTTTGGGTAGTGACCAAAATGTAAAGTTTTAAAACTGTGGAAATTTTGTTTTTCAAAAAGAGTCAAAATCTTAGAATCTTTAGGGAGCTTATTGGCAATTAAGCCTTTCTCTAATTTTTCATGTGTTTTAAATGTTTTATCAAAAATTAAAAGGCTTTTAATTGATTTAATTAGAAAAGTAGTTAATTAGTTAACAAGCAAATTGACGATCTTTTCATTTCTCTTTTTCAATTCAGCTGTTGAGTGTGTAAAAGTTCTATATTTTACCCCATATTTAACCCATATTTCTGTTGCATTCAAGCAAAATCCATTGTATTTAGGATAGATTTCATTCATACATCACAATTATAATAAATAGCACAGTTTCTACTGAAATTGGTTACTTTTGCAGGTAGCTGCTATAGTAGATGCAGGGCAGTGGAGAAGCAGAGCTGGAGCACAGGATTGCAGACGAGAAGAAGGATGCTGCCATGGCCGCTGTCGTGGCAGCCAATGACGACAACAATAATAAAGGGAAGAAGTGAAGTGGAGCTCGACAGAAAGAGGAAATTAAGCCGGTCTATCGTGGAGCACTCTTATATTTTCTGAGCCCTAGATCAGAATGAAGGCCAAGCCCAAAGTTAAAGGAAGAAACTCCAAGCAAGAAGGAATGACGAATTAAAAGACATATACTCTGAAGATTTAGTCTTTAATAGAGTTTTACTTTAATTTAAACTTGTATTCTTGCCATATATCTTACTCTCTAGCCGAAGGATATCTTACTCTCTAGCCGTCTTCCCCTAAACCCTAGTCGTTTTCCCCCTTATCATCATGTTCTAAATTTCCCCTAGGGCTAAGGGTTGATTCTGCAAAATAGTTGCAAGGATTGCATTTGTTTTAGGATTTTTCTGTTCAATAAAATAGACTTCAAGTTTGCTTATTCTGGTTTTCAACATCTTGCAAGAGTATCGGGAGAGCATTGTGAGATTACACATTTACTAAATATCGGGAGAGTTAAGTATACGAAAGGAATAAGTACGGGTTCTCCAGTTTATGGTTGAACTATCTCGGACCTAGGGATAGGACGAGGTTAAGTGGCTAAGGAAGAATTCAACAACATCGGTGTTCACCCTTCGATTCACGCCGGGAGGTATCATCAAAGACGTGTTCATCGACAGACTTGGACCTAGGGATAGGCAAAGGCACATCAGGGATTCTTGCCAAGCTTGAAGTACTGAGTTGTGTGTTCGCTTCCACGACAACAACAAACGCTGCCGCAGCAGGTGCTGTCGCGACAGGCGCTACAACAGAACAAAGAAGTCCTAGACAGAGCAAACACCAGCAATACGGAGTAGATCAATACCGGCCTATTCTTTACTCTGAATATTTTCCTCTTTTATTTTCAGTCTTCTTTATTATTTTGTAACAAACAATTAAACTCTTTCTTTTCCCTCTTGTGCAGCAATCCAAGGTTAAAGCTATTAGCCCAGTCCATGTGGAGACGATATCCGATACTTACGTATCACTTTACTACTTGCGTCGTGTAGACTTGCACTACATTGCGATAGACACTTTTACATGCAACAAGTTTTTGCGAGGAACCCATGTCCGACCTCGACCGATATATAGCTGGTTTCTCATCCTCCTCAATTTGGGGGAAATTCGATGACGAGCCCTCTGTCAAGAGGAACTTGTCCAAGGAGTTCACCCAGATGAAACGACAGAAACCAAACACTAGAGTCAGACCATCCGACAAAGGGAAATCTGACGGCGGCAGCAGCAGCAGCAGCTCTTCCAAGAAGGTTCAGGTGCTGGAGAAACTACCCTCACCGACCCGCATCCAGCCTCCGAGGGAAGCCAAGAAGAAGACCACCTCTGCCTCTCCCAGCCATCTACCGGCACCAACGAGGAAAGTCACTGCCCGCCGGCAGATTTAGATCAACAGCAGCAGCAGCGACGACAGCACTTAAAATTTAAGTTTCTTTTCTTATATTTGATGTTTGATATTATGTTATAATTGTGATGTTGTTTTATTTCTTTTTCTTTTTTCATTTTGTCATCATGCATTGAGGGCAATGCAACCCTTGAGTTTGGGGGTGGCATCCCTCCATTAATGAAGTGTCTTTATGTTTAGAAATTGTGTCTAATGTTTAGTTTATTTTTGCTTAAAAAATGAAAAATTTGGCTTAATTCTTTTAACTTAACTTACCTGCCACGACATATGCTGTCGTGACAGTGCCCTTAGGAAATTTTAGGATCTGTTTAGAGCCTTGCTATGATTCTACCCTGTAAAACACTTTTTGTGACTCTTATGCTTTTTAGATTACTTTAGTACACTGGAATAGGAATGTTTACCCGCTTGAAACTGCCCCTAGAGGTGTCTATCACTGGCTCTAGGAAAACAAGAAAGAAAGAAAGAAAATTCAGACTCAATAGCTTGCAAAACTGCCTTGCACTTACTTTAGGAGATTTCTTTTTAAGCTAAGTTAGAAAAAAGTAAAGGAGCCGAAGAATTGCCTCCAGAAAAGATGCAGTTAAATAAAGAGTCAGAAAAAAACTAAAGGAGCCTAAGAATTGTCTCCAGAAAAAAAATTGAATTGGCATAACCAAAAGTTTGTAGACATAACTATTCTGGTATACTAAGGTTGTCTAGATGCATAAGTGTTCACAAAACCCACACACACTTCACAAGAATTATAGCATGGTTCCGAATGAGTCCAGAAATGCCCGACAAGGTACTACTCTTGATAGAATACAAGTGGTGGGTAATGTAGAGTTCACTGAGTTAAGCCAAAGAAAAAAAATAAGTTAGGTAATATTTGCTTGAGGGTAAGCAAGAACTTGAGTTTGGGGGTGTGTTGAGTGTGTAAAAGTTCTATATTTTACCCCCTAATTAACCCATATTTCTACTGCATTCAAGCATAATCCATTGCATTTAGGATAGATTTCATTTATACATCACAATTATATTAAATAGCACAGTTTCTACTGAAATTGGTTACTTTTGCAGGTAGCTGTTGTAGTAGATGCAGGGCAGTGGAGAAGCAGAGCTGGAGCACAGGACTGCAGATGAGAAGAAGGATGCTGCCATGGCCATTGCCGTGGCAGCCAATGACGACAGCAATAATAAATGGAAGAAGTGAAGTGGAGCTCGACAGAAAGAGGAAATTAAGTCAGTCTGTCGTGGAGCACTCTTATATTTTCTGATCCCTAGATCAAAATGAAGGCCAAGCCTAAAGTTTAAGGAAGAAACTCCAAGCAAGAAGGAAGGACGAATTAAAAGACATATACTCTGAAGATTTAGTCTTTAATAGAGTTGTACTTTAATTTAAACTTGTATTGTTGCCATATTAGAAAACTTTAACCCAAGGCCTATATAAAGGCATGTAATTCGACCTAGGGAAGGATATATTACTTTCTACCCGTCTTCCCCTTAACCCTAGTCGTTTTCCCCCTTCTCATCATGTTCTGAACATCCCATAGGGCTAAGGGTTGATTCTGTAAAGTAGTTGCAAGGATTGCATTTGTTTTAGGATTTTTCTGTTCAATAAAATAGACTTTAAGTTTGCTTATTCTGGTTTTCAACATCTTGCAAGAGTATCAGGAGAGCATTGTGAGATTACACATTTACTTAATATCAGGAGAGTTAAGTATACGAAAGGAATAAGTACGGGTTCTCCAGTTTATGGTTGAACTATCTCGGAACTAAGGATAGGACGAGGTTTAGTGGCTAAGAAAGAATTCAACAACATCGGTGTTCACCCTTCAATTCACGCCGGGAGGTATCATCAAAGACGTGTTCATCGACAGACTTGGACCTAGGGATAGGCCAAGGCACAACAGGGATTCTTGCCAAGCTTGAAGTACTGAGTTGTGTGTTCGCTGCCGCGACAACAACAGACCGCTGCCGCAGCAGGTACTGCCGCGACAGGCGCTACGACAGAACAAAGAAGTCCTAGACAGAGCAAACACCAGCACTACGGAGCAGATCAATATTGGCCTATTCTTTACTCTGAATATTTTCCTCTTTTATTTTCAGTCTTCTTTATTATTTCGTAACAAACAATTAAACTCTTTCTTTTCCCTCTTGTGCAGCAATCCAAGGTTAAAGCTATTAGCCCAGTCCCTGTGGAGACGATATCCGATACTTATGTATCACTTTACTACTTGCGTCGTGTACACTTGCACAACATTGCGATAGACACTTTTACATGCAACAAGCTAATTGATTTAATTAGAAAAGTAGTTAATTAGTTAACAAGAAAATTGACGATCTTTTCATTTCTCTTTTTCAATTCAGCCAAACACTTTCCATTTTCTCTCAAATTCCAGATTTTCTTCATTCTCAAATTCTCTCTTGATTCCCAACTTTTCCTTGGTGATTTCTCTTTTTTTCCTTCAAGTTCTCTCAAGCTAATCTTGCCAAATTAGATGAGAAACAAGGATTGTGGGTAAGTTTCGTGCTAACCCTCTAATAAAGGTTCTTTAATGAAATTCCAAAGATATTTGGCTCTTTATTCATGTTTTTTATTGAGGTTTTTGTTATTAGTTTGATAAAATATTGAAATCTTGGTAGAAAAGTGATTTAAAATGTGATTTTAGGAGTTGTGATGATTTGATTTGTTTGAGATGATTTCTAAATGAGTTTTGAAAGGATTTTAGTGTTGAAATGGAGTCTTAATCATAGTGATCCTGAAATCCTTGAGGTTCTTCGTTTTTGAAGTGTTTTTGGTTGGGTTTTTAGGGTGTAATGTGGAATCTGAGTTGCTAGAGGTATAAGGATGGTTTTAGGTTGTATTTAGATGTTGAAGTATGCCTAAAATGTGTTGGATGTGTTGGGTAATGGCTGGCTGAGGTTAGAGATCAATCGATTGAGTTTTTTATTGTTTCGGATGGGTGATTTGATGCTTTAGAGCAGGGCTGCAGGATTTCTTTTGAGAGCTGGTGTTTTGGATGCATTATAATGCATTGAACCTCTGTTTTAATGTGTTGAAAATAGGGTATAGTATTCCAGAATCAAATGAAGTGTTTTTGAAAGCTTCGGACGATCGATAGTTGCATCGGCAAGTGTTGTTCGCAAGTCGGTGAGTGGAACTTGGTTTTCCAGCATGGAAACACTTTAGAGAAGGTTTTGGAAACTTAGTAAGAGCTTGAAACGCATTAATAAGTTCGAAAGTAAGTAAAGTGAATTTCTCTCCCGGATTGTGCTAATTGGAGCTTTTGGTTGCTCTTGTTTTTAAATGCGTTTACTTATTGTTTTAAAGCATGTTTTAGAGTATATAAATGTGTTTGATGATACCATGTGGTTTAAGGATGCACTAGGTAAGTGATCCTTGTATGCATGTGTTGATGCATGAGTTTTGAAGCATGGTTTAATGCTTGAGTTTATGTCTATCATGAATGCTTTGTAAAAACAATGAGATATATATAAAATGTGGATTATATTTGCAAGTGTTGTTGAATAAAGTGTTTTGTAAATGAAATCGGATATAGTTAGCCGGCTATAGGATTGAATGCACTATAAACAAGTCGCCTTGGATGTTGAGGGGTTGTGATTGTACCGAAAACTCCATTCAAGTACCCTAACAATTGAGGATTGTTTAAGGTTGCAACGGTTGAGGGTAGCTCCCGGGTGCGAACCTTGTGTGAGTCACGTCTCTCGTTAGTGGGTTATACATCTACCGATGAGTGGTGTTGAGGGGTTGTGATTGTACCAAATACTCCACTGCTGGTGTCACAATGATGGAGGGTTACTATCGTGTGTGAGCCTTGAGATGCTGGTAGAGTGTATGAAGGGTGTGGGACAACCCTTGGTAATCCGTGTATCTGATGTGTTTTGAGAATGTTGTTTGTCACTTGCGAGCCAATATAATGGAATGAAATGTTATGGATAATGATGTAATGTATTTTGTGAAAATACATGTTTTGACTTAAGCTTAGCATAATGGTCTTTATGTTCGGAAGGCTTGCTAATTGTGTAACAATGGGTTAATTGCTGGAAAAATTCACGAATCATGTTGCATGATGTTTAGTATGGTGATTTTGATGATAATGTGCATGGTTTGTCAAAGGAGGCATGATGATTTTGAAAAGAGTGAAAAATGGTTTTGTGCATTGATGATGTTTTTTGTTTTGAGCATTCCTCACTAAGCTTGTATGCTTATGCTCTCTTTGTTCATCAATGCAGACAACTAGGCGTTTGGAGGCAGCATCTACAAGGGATCTTTCCATGAAACCCTTTAAAAGTATGTTGTGTTTTTGAACAAGAGTAATAAAGTCAATGGGGGTGTCCAATGCTAACAATGTCGTTAGTGTGGTATTTTCTTCTTTGGTGCAAGTTTATTATGCATATTTGGTTGTGTAAATGGCCTATAAGTTTTGGTTTATGCATGGTTTTGGAATATGACCTTGTGGTACATATTTCTTCTAGGAAGCATGCCTTTAGTCTCATTGTTATTGTTAACAATGCTAGGATGATGACTATGCCACGTACTCTTGGTTGTGGATGTATATTTGAGTTGCAAACAAATTTGGGTAGTTTTTGGGATGGTTTCGGACGGCTTAAATCGAGTTAAATCAGCTTTTTATAACATTGTAGGCCTAGGTTGTAACACCCCAATTTTGGGCTTGGAAGTTTAGGGTCTGAACCGGACCGGTCTGATTTTCGGTTCGAATATAAAAGGACGTTTTAGGAAAGCCTAGTTCGGGATTCTTTAAAAATATGGAAAAATATCTAAAAATTCTCTTTTAATATATATAAGAGAGTGGTGAAATCAATTTTACAAAATAAGGTTTGGAAATACTACATTTTGGAGTAGTGACTAAAATGCAAATTTTGAAAAGTTTAGTGGTGACTGTTTTGTAAGGATTGAAACTTTGAATCTTTAAGGAGCTAATTTACCCAAATATGATTTCTCCAGATTTTTCCTTAATTTGAGTGAATTAATTAATGTTTTAATTAATTAAATGAAAAATGAAACTACCTTTTAGAATTTCATAACTAATTTTTCCTAAATTTTCTCATTTCATTTTCACTCAAAATTCCATCACCCAAACACTTTTCTCCAGCAGCTTTTGCTTTGATTTCCACTTCAATTGATGAGATTTCTATTATCAATAAGTTCCTAATCAATCCTACATCAAATCCTATTGATTTTCTCATTGAATTTTTAAGGAAATTAGCTCAAATCAAGGAGAAATCACCATTTAGAGGTAAGATTGTTCTTCTCCTCTAAATACTAAGTTCTTTACTGAAATTCCCAAGTTGTCAATCCTTAATTTAAGTTTTACAAATGGTTTTAATGGTAGAAACTTGATTTTGGCTTAAAACTCAAGAGTTGGATGAAATCTTGAAGAATTTCGTTGTGATTGTTTGGACTCTGTTTTGAGATGATTCTTAAATGTATTTTGGATGTTGATTGATGTTTAGAAATGGTTAGAAGTGATAGATCTTGGCTGGGTTAAGTTTCGGAAGAGTTTGGAGGTGATTTCGGTTGTGTTTGGTAGCCGAAATGTTGGCTTTAGATAGAGCAGCGAGTTTAAGTGTGTTGGCTGAAGATTTCAATGCATGATGATGCATTAATCCTCTGCTTTGATGTGTTTAAAATAGGGGAGGCATCTTCGGACACCTTTGGAGTCGATCCAGAGGCTTGATCGGCGTTTTGGCAAGCTTGCGAAACGGAATTGGTGAGTGGAGTTTGGTTTCCAGCTTTGGAACAATTATTTGAAGGTTTTGGGAGTTTAGTTTAAGTCTAAGCAACTTAACTAAGCTCAAGTGTAAGTTTTCAGAGAAACTCCCTTGAATGAGCCATGAAGTGGTTGAATGCATTGGTTATGATGTGCATGTTTAAATTTTGTTTTGAAAGCATGTTTTAGCATGGTTAATGCTGGTTTTGAAAGCCATGTAATGAAGGATGCTCAAGGTAAGTGATCTTTGGTTTAACATATTGTTAATATGGTTTTGATGCATAGTGATGCATGAGGTTTAATGGCTTTGATTAATGCTTTAAAACAGTGAATTGTTGATGGTAAATGATGTATATTGGCAAGTGATGAATTGGTTTTAAAGTACTTGAATCGGATATATTTAGCCGACTATAGGATTGAGTGCACCGTGAATAAAGTCGTCTTGGATGTTGAGGGGTTGTGATTGTACCGAAAACTCCATCCAAGTATCCTAACGAGAGAGGTAAGATCACAACGGTGGTTAAAAGTCCGTGTGTGGATGTTGTTAAGGTCACAATAGTGGTTAAAAATCCGTGTGTGGGCCTTGTGTTATGTATCACGTACTCTCGTTAGGAAGTTATAAAACTACCAATGAGTGATGTTGATGGGTTGTGATTGTACCGTACACTCCATCACGGGTGTTGAGGGGTTGTGATTGTACCGTAAACTCCACCTTATGTTGTTCGGTAGTGTGTATGAAGCGTGTGGGACAACGCTTGTAATCCGCGTATCCGATTGTGTTTTATGTTGTAAAAGTTTATGAATTATCACTTGAAAGCCAATATGTTGAATTGATGTAACGAAGCATGAGATGCTTGTAACGTATGCAAGGTTGCATGAAAAGAATTAAGCTTGTGTTGTTAAGCTTGTTGAAAGTGTTTTCTAAAAAGGCATTATTGTGTTGTTTTCTTTAGAGCATGCCTCACTAAGCTATTGTGCTTACGCTCTCTCTTTTGTACCAATAATGCAGACAATTGAAGTGTTTGAGGGCAGCAAGGAAGCTAAGAGTCCAAGGGAAACTAAGCTCATGTATGGTGATGTTTTCATACACTATTAGTTTTGGTAATTTGGCAATGGGAACCTAAGGTTGTGTTTTTGGGAGATGTTTTGGGCTCCCTAGTTTGTGGCATGATGCTTTTGATGTTTTGGATTTGTAATTGGCCTTTTGATGTTGATTTGGAGTTTGGATGGTTGTTTGGTTTTGGTTATTAGGATGCATGCCTATAGACATGTGATGTTTAATGTTTGATGCCATGAATGCGTTTTGAAGTTGCAAACATGTACCTTATATGTATGATGACTTGTTGGCATGATTAGGAAGTCAATTGGTTGTGATTGAATGGATTTGTGTATGAAAAACCAGCAAAATCTGCAGCTTCTGGGCAAACCGTATCGGAACGGGCACTAGCGTTTCGAAACGAGGGCCTGTAATGGCCTTCGTGTTTCGAAACGGCTGGTGACTGTTTCAAAACGTTTTGGCCACTGGAAGGCCCTGTTTCGGAACAAGTCTCGAAACGAACCCGTGTTTCGGAACGGTCAACACCGTTTCGAAACAGGTGACCGTTGGGCACTGATTCGAATGGTTTTGAGGTTTGCAAGCTTTACGTTTTAGTCCCGTAATTTGTAATTGCAATTATATGAGTTTGAGATGTCCGATTATGGTGAAATTTGACAAAGATGCATGTAATGTGACTAATTTAATATTGGTAACTTAAAAATCAGTTAAGACCTTCTAATTTCCAGAATTTACATTTTGGTCCCTAATATTTGTATTTTGCGCAATTGAGTCCCTCATGTTGTTCGATCGATGTGCTTTTCACCTGTATGTTTCATGCGTGCTCACATAGGGTTAATTTGTATCTAGATAAGATTAAAAGGAAAAAAAGGTCGTTAATCAAGGTTGACTTTCAGGTTGACTTTGGTTTTCCCCGTGTAATCTTCATAGTTCGGGTCAACCGTCTAGGCCGGGCTAAGGGGGTTACACAGGTGTTTCGAAACACCCTTGCCTGTTTCGAAAAGGTGGCTTGAAATGGCCTTGGGGTTTCGAAACGGTGAGGCCTATTTCGAATCAATTTGCCTCTGTGAAACCCAGTTTCGAAACGGGTCTTATATGGTTTCGAAACGAACTCGCGTTTCAAAACGGTCATCAATGTATGGAAACGCCCATTCCGTTACAGGGCTCACTGTTCCAAAATGTTTGGTAGTTAATTCAGTTTTTGGAATATTCTTTGTTTTTGTTTTCTTACATTTTGGTCCATGTTGATCATTTATGCAATATGTGAGTTCTAGTGGTTGTTTTGAGTTGAGATTTCACAGAGAAGTTTTTAATGAACATAATTAAGGGTTGGTACCCGAATTTGGTAATAACCCTTACAATTTGGCCAAGTTTACAAAATGGTCCCTAAACCGTAAATTGGTTAAAATCGATGAGTGATTGTGATGTTGTTTATCCGCTGCTTGTGTACACACATAGGAACTTAAGTTGCATCTAGACAAGATAAAAAAGGTTGTTTAGTAAGGTAAAACTTCCCGATTTACTTCAATATTCCCCGTGTGGTCCGTTCAGTTCGGTCTATCGGCCAGGCCGGGTCGAGGGGGTTACATTTGGTGGTATCAGAGCCAGGTTGCGAAAGTTTAGGATGATGGTAAGTTGTTGGTAAGTAAATGTGTTGTGAATATGTGTTTTGGTGATGTTTGTTTAGACCGGTGAATGTTTAAAGTATGTTAATGTGGATTATGTGATGGTGATGCTATATATCATGGTTGAATATGAATGTGAGTTGTTATATGATGTTTGATTAAGCAAGTATTCAAGAAAGTATTCAAATGGCACCGTACGAGGCTTTGTATGGTAGGAAGTGTCGTACTCCTTTGTTTTGGGCTGAAGTTGGGGGAAAGCATGTTTCTTTGCCTAATGTGTTGAAAAGCACAAATGTGAAGGTGAAGCTCATTTGTGATCATCTAAAAGCTGTCTCAGATCGTCAGAAATCCTTCACGGATTTGAGCATAGAGAGATTGAGTATGCGGTTGGTGATCATGTGTTTTTGAAAGTGTCACCTTGTAAGAAGGTGATAAGGTTTGGATGTAAGGGTAAGCTTAGTTTGAGGTTTATTGGACCATATGAGGTTGTGGAGCGTGTTGGTTATGTTGCGTATCTTTTTAAGTTACCTCTCGAGTTGGAGAAAATTCATGATGTGTTTCATGTGTCGATGTTGCGGAGGTATAGGTCAGATCCGTCGTATGTTATGCCAGTAGAGGATATTGAGTTGGGACCAAATTTGTCTTATGATGAGGAACCTATTGAGATTCTTGATTCTAGTAGCAAAGTTCTTCGTGGTAAGTCGATTGAACTTGTAAAGGTGTTGTGGTGTCATCGAGGAGTTGAGGAAGCCACGTGGGAAAGCAAGGTGGACATGTTGAAAAAGTTTTCGCACCTTTTTCCTCCAGGTAAAATTTCAAGGACAAAATTTCCTAAGTATGTGAGAGTTGTAACGTCCTAGTTTTGGGCCTATAGGTTTTTGGGATGGTTTTAGGGTCCGTTGAACCGAGATTAGAGATTCGGGTAAGTTTCGGGATGTGTTCAGGGAAAACCTATTTTGGAAGGTTATAAAAATATGGAAAATTATCTAAAATCATTTTTAAATATATAAAAGGTTTTGGTGAAATCAATTTTGGAAAACTAGTTTTGGAAATGTGACATTTTGGACTAGTGACCAAAATGTAAGAATAGTAAAACTAGTTTTAATCACTGTTTTGTAAAGGGTCAAAACTTTGAATCTTTAAAAAGCTATTTTACCATTTGGTCTAATCTGAGTTTTTCCTTAATTAGGATTATTTTAAATTTGCTTTATTTAAATGAATTAAAATGGATTTAATTAAGGAAGGTAGATATTTTGTAACGCCCTGGTTTTGGGCTTAGATGTTTTAGAGGTTGAATCGGGCCGGTCGAGAACGGTTCGAATCTATAAGGGTGATTTAGGGAACACCTAGTTCGGGATGCTTTAAAAATATGGAAAAATATCTAAAAATCCTCATTTATTATATAAATGGTTATGGTGAAAACAATTTTACAAAATGTGATTTGGAAATACTATATTTCGGTGTAGTGACCAAATTGCAGTTTTTGCAAAAGTTGACTAGTGACTGTTTGTAAAGGATTGAAACTTTGAATCTTTAAGGAGCTAATTTTACCAAAATATTTTTCATCAGATTTCTCTTTAATTTGGGTGTTTTAATAATGATTTAATAAAAATAATTAAGAGAGAAATCCTATTTTGATTTTCCATAACTACTTTACGATCTTTTTCCCTCTTTTCATTTTCTCTCAACTTCCACTCAGTCAAACACAATTCCCTCACCAATTAATCTCTGATTTTCATCTCTTTTGTTGAGATTTAATTCTCCTAAGGATTTCTAATCTTTATCTCATCAAATCCTTTTGTTTTTACTTTGGATTTTCAAGAAATCTTGCCCAAATTGAGGGGAAATCAGCCATTAGAGGTAAGCTTCGTCCTTCTCCTTTAATGATCAGTTCTTTATTGAAATTCCCAAGTTCTCAATCCTTTGTTAATGATTTTTGAGTTGTTTTAATGTTAGAAGCATGAAATTGTTGTAAAACTCAAGATTCTTGGTGAGATCTTGATGATTTTCGTAACTCTTTGTTGAGCTCTATTTTGAGGTTGATTTCTAATGTATTTTGGATGGTAATTGATGTTATGAAAGAGGTTTTAACCAATGATTCCCGAATAGGCTTGGTTTCCTATGTTTTAGATGATAGATTTGTGGTTTTTTAGAGTGTTCTTGGTGTTCTGTTGTTGCTCGAGATATAAGGACGTGTTTATGATGGTTTTTGGTGTTGATTGAGGTTTAGAAATGATTAGAATTAATAGATCTTGGCTGGGCTTTGTTTTGGGAAAGTTTGGAGGTGATTTCGGTTATTTTGGGTAGCCGAAATGGTGCTTTTGTGTAGTGCAGCGAGTTTGAATGAGTGGCTGGTGATTTCAATGCATGATAATGCATTAATCCTCTGCTCTTATGTGTAATAAACGGGGGAGACATCTTTGGACGCTTTTGGTGTTGATCCGGAGGTGCCGGAAGCCTAGATATTGTTTTGGCAACCAAGCGAAACGTAATCGGTGAGTGCGAATGGTTTTAGAAGTCCTTGAGGGACAAAGAATCAAGGTTTGGGTATTTAGGATTGGTTTGAAACACCATCCTAAGTCCGGAAGTAAGTATGGCTAGATTTGCTCTTGATATATGGTTGATGCCCCTAAATGCTTTTACATGCTCTTGTTTTGAGATAGATTAATTCTTACTGTTTTATGCATGATTTGTAGAATGAATTGATGATATGTATTGATTTCATGAGATAGCATGTTGTAGTAAAGAGTTTTGAGATTTTGATTTAATGCAAAGCATGAGATATGGTTTTGAAATGAGATGAGAAAGATTTGAGAAATGTTGCATCAAAACAGTAGGTGAGATGATGATTTTAATATAATATATTGGCATAAATGATGAGATAATTACCGGATATAATTGGTCGACCAATAGGATGAGAGTGCACTATAAACTAAAAATTCGTATGCGCTCTTTGGAGTCGGGCACTGGGGGTAGTGCCATCCCGATGCAAAGTGAGAATTCGATGATGAGAGATACCATCGAGGTAGGACTTGGTGAAATACCCAAGCTTTATGGCGAAGAGAGATACCGCCATGAGAGTCCGGTGATGTGAGATTCCACCGGGGTAGGACTTGACTTTGAGTCAAGCTAATCCGCATTTCCGAGTAAAGATGTAATATGAAATGCCAATATATGAAATTGTATTTTATTCACATGTACCAAATATTGAGATGATTTATGTTATGAGAAATGCATATGAGATTTATGGTATGAAATGCTTTTGTTTTCATTAAGTATGTGTATGGCTTTGCAATGAGATTTGCATTGGTTTAATGCTTGAGTTAGAATAGAGGTACATGTGTTTTCAAATGGACAATTGCTTTGAAATGGTTTTCAAGCATGAGATAGAAAGAGCATGTTGTAGAAAATGGTTTTTGAGATAGAGTTTTAAAGATGCATTGTTGTGTTGGTTTTCTTAGAGCTTGTCTCACTAAGCAAACGTGCTTACGCTCTCTTTTACCAACAATGCAGATAATTGAGACGTTTTTGGGCAACAAGGAGGCTAAGGACATCCAAGGAAGTGAGAAGCTCATGTATGGTGATGTTTTCGTATGCTTTAGTAATGATATTTGGCAATGGGGACCTATGGTTGGTTTTGGGAGATGTGTTTTGAACTCCCTATGTTTGTGGCAAGATTAATATGGTATTTGAAGTTTGTAAATGGCCTATATGGTTTAGTTTGTAGCTTGTGGCTTGCATATGGTTTTCACGACTAGGGAGCATGCCTATAGACTCCATGATCATATGTTTGATGCCATGCTTTAGCTTAAACCTCATAATAGTGATCTCTGATGTTTAATCATGTTGTTGGTGTGTTATTCTATCATTTGGGATGTGTTTGAATGTGTAAAGATGTGAAAACCAGAAATATATATAGTTGCAAGGCAAGGTGTATCGAAACACCCATATCTATTTCAGAACAGGGGCCTGAAATGGCCATAGTGTTTCAGAACGGGCAAGAGTGTTTCAGAACACTTTAGCTACTGGAGAGCCATGTTTCGATAATGGTCTCAGAACGCACCCGAGTACCGAAAAGGTCAAATCCGTTTCGATACGGCCGTTTCGATACAACGGTCAGCGTTTCGAAACACCCGATCGTTGGACTGCATTTTAAATTGTTTCAAGTTCTTGTTTCTTACATTTTAGTCCTTAATGATTATGGATGCAATTGTGAGTTTGGAATGGCTAATTAATTTGATTTTTGATAGAGATGCATGAAATATGACTAATTGCATAATGGTAAACTTAAAATCTGTGAAGTCCTCGTAATTTGAAAAATTTATGTTTTGGTCCCTAAAAGTCTAATTCTTGCAATTAAACCCCTAAATGAATTCTGATCGTTGTGTCTTTCCTTCCTATGATCTTGAGTGATCGCATAGGCTTAATATTGCATTTAGAAAAGATAAAAAAGGTCGTTAATCAAGGTTGACTTTCGGGTTGACTTTGGTTTTCCCCGTGTAATCTTCGTAGTTCGGGTCAAGCGTCTAGGCCGAGCTAAGGGGGTTACATATTTTCTAAAATCACAATTTCACGTAACTTTCTTCTCTCAAGAGTTTCTTTCAATTTCTCTTTAGCCAAACACATTCTTTTCATCAGAAAATTTAAGGTTGTGATCTTTATTTCTAAACTCTTTCGTTTCCTAAATGATTCTTCAATTTGTTTTCCAAAAATCTTATTGAATCTCTTTGATTTTCAAGAGGAAAACATCCAATTAAGGGGAAACTCATACATTGGAGGTAAGGTTCGTTCTTCTCCTCTACTGTAAGGTTTTTTTACTGAAATTTCAAAGTTCTTGATCATTTATATATGTTTTCTAATGCGGTTTTATGATTTAATTGGGTAATATGATTAAATCAAGGTTTCATTGATGGATTTATATGATTTTCGGATTGGATCTGTTTTGTTGGGTTTATGATTGATTTTTAATCATGATTTTTAATTTTGATAATGTCAAGATAAAGGTTTTAACATTGTAATCTCAAAAATATGTGAATCTCTAATTGTTTAGGTTGCTATATTTGGGTTTTTGTGGAGTTGTGGTGGTTTTATGAATGTTGGAGGTATAAGGATGATAATATGATAATTTTGGATTTTAATCAATGATGATTGGTGGTTCGAAACATTAGTTTGTGGCTGGGTTAAGTTTAGAAGTGTTATAGTGATGATTTCGGTTGTTCCGAGTAGGCGATTGATAGCTTTTGGCAAGGCAATGTTGTGGAATTGTTTGCTGGGATTTTGAATACATTGAGATGCATTAATCCTCTATTATTATGTGGTTAAAACAAGGGAGAATGATTTGCTAACAACCAGTGATGCTTTGGAGGCTTCAGACACTTAATTTCGCGTCGGCGAATCGAGGTTTCGCGTGTCAATGAGTGAGAACGTGGATTTCAGCATTGAAATGTTTTAAAAGTGGTTTTGGGAACTTATATTTAAGCTTGAAACATTTTTCAAATTTCGGAAGTAAGTATAAGTGGTTTTCTCTCTCAGTCGTGCTTTTACGAAAAGGTTTATGCACTTGATTTTGATTACATGGATTTACCTACTGTTTATGCATGTTTTAAGTATGTGATATACTGTTTTTAATCATGACATGATGATGGGTGTACGTGGTAAGCGATCCATGTAAGTATGTGTTTTATACTTGTGTTTAAAGCATGGTTTGTTGCTTTGGAAAATGATTTTATGTTGATGAATATGAAAACAGTGAGGCATGTGGTTATAATGAATTATATTGGCAAGTGATGTGGTTTTAAAAATGCTATCGGATATAGTTAGCTGGTTAAAGGATTGAGTGCACTATAAACAAGTTGCCTTGGATGTTAAGGGGTTTATATGGTGTACCAAATACTCCATCCAAGTATCCTAACGATCAAGGAAGTGTGGTGTCCCGTCTCTCGTTAGTGCGGTTATACATCTACCGATGAGTGGTGTCGAGGGGTTTGTACGGTGTACTGAATACTCCACCACATGTGTCACAATAGTTGAGAGGTTTTTATTGTGTACTGAATACTCTCATGTGTGAACCTTGAGGTGTCGATGAGAATGTAAACACTTGTGAATCCGTGTATCTGATGATGTTGTGATTTGGAAATGGAACTTGGTTATTGATCACATGTAAGCCAATATAATTGTTGATGTATCATGTGATGTATAATGGGATTTATATATGTTTACTCTTTAAGCTTTGCATATGGTATCTTATGCATGGGAAGGCTTAAATTGAGGTTAGCAATGTGAGTTGTTGTGATTTTATTATACATGTTTCATATAGTTTAATATGATGATTTTGATTGGTTAAAGTGCATGGTGTTTGAAATGATGATTTGAAGTAATTGAAATGAGATTTCAATTTGGTTTTAGAAAATAGTTAAAATGCATTGATCTTGTTTTGTTTTTTACCACTCCTCACTATGCCTTGCGTGCTTACGCTCTCTTTATCCATCAATGCAGAGAATTAGAGCTTGGAAGGCATCAAGAAGCAACGATTTTGCATTCAATTGACAACATACATGTTCTGGGAACCATATAGTAATTTTAATAAATTATAGGGACTTTAGCCAATTTATGGTTACCAACCTTTACTTAGACATATTCCATGCCACTGTGTCAAATCTCAGCTCAATTCGATCATCTAAACTTATTTAATTGTATCCACAACATTCAGGGGCTGGTCAAACAAATAAATCTTAGAAAACACCGAAGCACCTAGAAACTGGTTAAACAAATCATCAATCCTTGACAAAGGATACTTGTTCTTAATCGTCAACTTGTTTAGTTCCGAATAATCAATGCACATCTGCATCGTGCCATCTTTCTTTTTCACAAACAACACCGACACACCCCCAAGGCGAAACACTAGGCCTAATAAACCCTCGATCAAGCAACTCATGTAGTTTCGTCTTCATCTCCTTCAACTCTTTTGCAGCCATACGATAGGGAGCAATAGACACTGGAGCTGTATTTTCACACAACTCAATGCCAAACTCAACCTCTCTATTCGACGGCAAACCAGGCAATTCTTTCGAAAATACGCCCGGAAACTCACATATTGTACGTCTTGTACTCGCACTTCCTTTGATCCCGGATTCATAACATAAGCTAAGAAGGCCTCACAACTCGATTCCATCAAACGACTCGATTCTAGAGCCGAAACAGCATTGGACAAGAAATTAACATTCTCACCCACGATTACCACTTCGTAATCGTCAGCAAGTTTCAATGTAACTCGCTTGGTTTCAAAATCAATCACAACCTTATGCTCAAACAACCAATCCATACCCAAGATTACATCAAAACCGTGGAACAGAAACTCCATCAAACCAACCGGAAACACGTGACCTTGAACAGTCAAAAGACATCTCCTGAACAACCTTCTTGTAACAATCGTTTCACCAAATGAACTAGTTACTTGCATTCCCACATCTAACACTTATGAGATGATCGTTCAAACCACAAATCCCACAAGCGTTAGCAACAATAGGCGCAGAAATCTATACCACACAGATCAAACATACGCAATCTGCCTCATATGATCACACGATCAACATACCTAACAAGTACTAAATGCTACTCTAGCTTGGATACACTGACTCTACGGTCCTCGTCCAACACTACCACTACTTCGCACGTACTGAGGCGATACCTTTTAACATGATTCTTCTTTAACTGAATAATATCAAACCAAAGTCCGGAACTCTCTTGTTAGAGCCAAAACCTCCCACAAGAGAAGATAAACTCAAGTTTCCCTCAATACCCTTCGCCCATGTAACCAATACATCGAAAATGGTGTAACCAAAAGCCAACATTTATATCCTAACATCCTCAAACTTGACCACGAACATTTTGCCTTGAACCAAAGCCTTGAATTCATATTCCTTGTCATCCAAATATCTAACTCTTAGATACTTCTTCTTAAAGACAGTTCGAAAGAACTCTAAGGTTACAACACCAAGTTCACACCCACAACCACAGTTGTCCACCAACTGTACACATCACGTGCAACTAGAGACACAATACATTTTCAATTTACGACCCATTTGTTTCATAATTTGGACAGTACATGCCATCCAATCTACATATTCCTCGGGTGCCAACCCTCGAGCTCAACTACTCCCAAACTACGAAGGCGTTCTAACAACAACTCACAGTTGTCCAACAGCTGGTGTAGTCTCATACATTCCAACAATGACAACTTCACAAGCTCGGGACATCGCCTATATCTATGATGCTATGTCACCCAACACTGGCCCAACCGGCGTAGCTGGTACTTACTTTGGGGTGGCAAACCCCCATGATGTATAACATTCTCCGCTACTCCTTGCCCAAAGGAAATAGAACCACACTAGTTCTCACTTCATCTTTCGGTCGTGACATAACACATTTCTAAGGCATGATAATTTTACCAAAACAAAAACAATCAGGACAACTTCAGGCAAGGATCCAAGACTTCCTTTTTAAATCAAAACATTTCAAGATACTTTTCAAACTATAGTAATAAGGCAATGGGTATCCCAACTATCCTCCCCCAACATAGCATAACGCAACCAACATACATTTTGCAAATACTCTGTGTAACACCCCGGTTTTGGGCTTAGAAGTTTTGGGCGTTGACCGGTTCGGTCAAAGTTCTGATCGAATATATAAGAGTGAATTTAGGAAAGCCTAGTTCGGGTTGCATTAAAAATATGGAAAAATGTTCTAAAATCATCTTTTATTATATAAAAGTGAACTGTGAAATCAATTTTGGAAAATGAGGTTTGGAAGGTTGACATTTTGGCTAGTGACCAAAATGTAATTTTTGAAAGTTGCGGGACAGTTTTATAAAGGATTGAAACTTTGAATCTTTAAGGAGCTATTATTCCAAAAAGGATTTCTCCAGATTTTTCTAAGATATTTTAAGGCTTTATTCTGATTTTAAAGATTAAGAAAAGGAGGGAAATCATTTTAACCAATTTCCTAACTACTTTTTCATTTTCTCTCCATTTTCCTTTTCTCTCATTTTCTCTCAACCCAAACAAAATTCTCCAGATTTCTTTCTCTGATTTTGGCATCTAAATCTCTCATTTCAACTCTCATTTGATTCCTAATCATCTCATCAACAAAACCTCTCAATTTGCAAGTTATTTCATCATGCTTTTTGGCTCTAAAAAGGAGAAATTCAAGTTTGGAGGTAAGAACGTCTCTCTCCTCTAAACTATCAGTTCTTTACTGAAATTCCCAAGTTCTCAATCCTTGATTTGTGATTTGTTAATGGTTTTTCAAATGAGATCTTGATTTTTGGCTAAAATGCAAGATTTGGTGATTTTGGTGGAATTTTCGTGTGATCTGTTTGGGCAGTGTTTTGAAGTGTCAAAATGATGTTAAATGAATGTTAAGTTGATTAGAAATTGATGTTTAATGAATGCAATCCCGGATAGGTTGAATTTCCTAAGTTTCGCTTGAGTTTTTGGTTGTTTTTGGAGTGTTTTTGGTGATCTGTTATACCTGGAGGTATAAGGATGTGTTTGTATTCATTTTGGATGTTAATGGATGTATAAAAATGGTTAGAAGTGATGGATCTTGGCTGGGTTAAGTTTTGGTAATGTTTGGAGGTGATTTCGGTTGTGTTTTGTAGCCGAATTGTTGGATTTGTGTTGAGCAGCGAGTTTGGTTGTGTGGCTGCTGTTCTTAATGCATAATGATGCATTAATGTGCTGTTTTTGTGTGCTTGAAACAGGGGAGTTTGACCCTTGAGCTTTGAAGGTGTTTGCGGAAGGTTTCGGAAGCTTGGAAGGCTTGTTGGCTAGTCTTGTTTGGTTATCGGTGAGTGAAGTTGGGTTTTCGGCTTTTAATCGAAGGTTTGAAGGTTTTGGGAGCTTAGTTTAAGTCTAAACAACTTTGCTAAGCTCAAGAGTAAGTAAATGGATTTCTTACTTGATTTGTGATATGAAGTGGTTTTTAGGCAATTGTGGTTGATGATTGAAATGCATGTGTTTTGCATGGTTTAGTTCTGTTTTGAAAGCATATCTTAGCGTGGTTTAGTGCTGGTTTTGAAAGCCATATGTGAAGGATGCTCTAGGTAGGAGATCCTTGGTTTTATACATTGAAAATGTGATTTTGATGCATGATGTTGCATGTTGTTCAATGGCTTGTTTAATGCTTTAAAACAGTGAGTTGATGATGATAAATGATGGTTTTTGCATATTGGTTATGCATGTGAATCATTTGATTAATGTGGTAATGGTTTTGCATATTGGTTATGCATGTGAATCATTGGTTTATAATGAAATGGTTTTGCATATTGGCTATGCATGTGAAACATTGGATTAATGTGGCAAGATGGTTATGTTGGCAAGTGATGTAAGTGGTTCTTGGTTCTTTGATCGGATATAGTTAGCCGGCTATAGGATTGGGTGCACCGTGAATAAAGTCGCCTTGGAGGTGGAGTGGTCAAGAGTGGACCGGATAAGCTCCCTTCAAGTTTCCTAACGAGATGAGGTCATAGTGGAGGTGTTGCCCACTCGAGGACCTTGGTTATTTGAGGTCATAATGGAGGTGTTGCCCATTCGAGGACCTTGGTTAAGCAAAGGTTATATGGTGTTTAAAAGTCCATATGTGAGGACCTTGTGCTTGTTGAGATCACAATGGCGGTGTTAAGTCCATGTGTGGATCTTGTATAGGGTGTCCCGGATCTCGTTAGTGATTTCTACAACTACCAATCGGTTATGCAAAGGTTGTATGGTGGTTAAAAGTCCATACGGGAGAACCTTGTGCATGTTGAGGTTGTATGGTTGTCCATACATGGGAACCTCGGGAAAAGCTAAGGTTGTATGGTGTTTAAAAGTCCATGCATGGGAACTTTAGGCTTGTAAGGTCATAATGGAGGTGTTGCCCATTCGAGGACCTTGGATTGGGTAGGGTGTAGGGAGCGTAGGGACAACGCTCGGAATCCGCGTATCCGATCGGGTGTTGAGTTGGAAAGTGGATGTGATTGATTATTTGAAGGCCAATATGATGTTCTTAAATATAAAGAAGCATGAGATGCTTGAAATGATGCATGGTTGCATGTGAAGCATGAGATGCTTGAAATGATGCATGGTTGCATGTGAAGCATGAGTTGCTTGGAAAGATGCATTGTTGCATGAAAGGTGTATGATGCATGTGAATGCATGTTTACTTGTTAGGTTGAACAAGTGTTGATTATCATTTGGTAAATGATGTATGTGAGCATGAATATCTTTAATGCTTTGAAGTCTTGTAGGACTTGTTTGAAAGGCATGTGAATATGTTTGTATGGTATATATGTTGCCTTGGTGTAATACAAGTGTTGGTTGGCTTGTGAAATGGTTTTAAAGGTTTCTTGTTTGAAATGGCTTTCAAGTTTATGAAAGGTATGTTGTGAAATGGAAGTGTTTCCATGGTTTTGTTTTAGCTTTGCATATGGTATTTATGCATGGTTGATGCTTGAGGTTGAAAAGGATTTCAAACATGGTTTTGGTAAACAAATCGGGTTTGTTTTACAAGTGTTTTATGACCCGCTGCATTGATGGTGTTTTGGTTTTGAGCATTCCTCACTAAGCATTATGTGCTTACGCTCTCTTTGTCCATCAATGCAGATCTTTGAAGTTTGGGCAGCAAGGAGCAAGGGATTCAAGGTGGACTCCAAGTGAGATGTATGTCTCGGTGAATAGCTATAGTTAATAAAGGCAATGGGGGTAGAATCTCTTGGGATTATTGTGTTTGTGATCGTTTATGTTGTTCAAGATTGTTTTAATGTTGTTAAAGTTGTTGGAACATGATTTGGCTTAATTGAGATTGTTTTGGAAGGTTTGTGCCTAAATGGTTGCTTGTGTAGGAAGCATGCCTATAGATTTGGGGCTTTTTGCATGTGATGTGTTTCTGATGAATTGTTGATGCAAGCATGTCTCATTTATGCTGAATTGCATGCTGGTAAAGTTTGGTGGCTTTTGGAGCATGTTTGGATGGTCAATTGTGTGTTTGAGTGAGCAAAATGCAGCTTTCTGGGCTAGGCGTTTCGGAACAGGAGACACCGTTTCGGAACGGGTGCCCTGCATGAACCCAGGCGTCCGAAACGGGTGAGACCGTTCCGAAACGGAAAGGCCTCTGCCCGATCCCCGTTTCGAAACGGGCTATGCCTGTTTCGGAACGGCCCCGCGTTTCGGAACGGGCTGTCTCCCGTTTCGGAACGGTTGACCGTTGGGGGCTGACAGTGGCAGTTATGTGTTTCAAAATGTTTGCATTTTGGTCCTGAATCTTGTTTGTGCAATTGTATGAGTTTGAGATGTCCGTTTGAGCTGAAATTTGGCCGAGATGCATGAAACATGATTAATTTTAAGTTGGTAACTTAAAATCTGGTTAAGGCCTCAAAGTTTTCAAAATTTACATTTTGGTCCCTAAAGTTGTGTTTTGTGCAATTGGGTCCCTGAATGATCTCTGATGGCTGTGATCTTTGAGTATGTTGCTTGTGTGATCACATATAGGACTAATGTGCATCTAGATAAGATTAAAAAGAAAAAAAAATGGTCGTTAATCAAGGTTGACTTTCGGGTTGACTTTGGTTTTCCCCGTGTAATCTTCGTAGTTCGGGTCCACCGTCTAGGCCGGGCTACGGGGGTTACATTTGGTGGTATCAGAGCTGTGTTGCGAATGCTTGGGGAAAACGGTAAGTTGTTGTGGTGTGTGCTTGTTGTTTACCCTGATGTGTGGTTGAATGTTGGTTGAAACACGTGTTTCTGGGCATGGTGTTGATGTTTCTGAACATGTTGATGATGTTTTCAAGCATGTTTTATGGTTATGAATCTTGGTTGAGCTAATGTGGATATGTGCTGATGTTGTGAGCTGGTCTTATGCTTGTGTTATGCTTGATGGAAGTGTAAGTTGTATGTTATGTTGCTAGTATGCTGTGGCAAGTGGGTGCTGTTTGATGTAAGCATGATCAAGGTGTGTTGTTTGATATGCTTGATGTTGTGATATCCATGTTGTGTTGACTGTTATGTCATGTAAAGGGGAGGATTTGGGATACCCATTGCCTTATTAATATAGCTATTGTGTTATTTGGAGTTGGAATTTGAATCCTTGCTAATGCTGGTCTAACTGGTTTGTTTGTTTGTTGTGATTGTATGTTTGTTGTTGTTAGTGGTATGGCAAAGTCAATGGAGGATTGGCGGTTGAGGGAGATGGTTGCTGCCTTGGGGCAGGTTGTTAAGGCAAGGAATTCACCCTTTGGTAGTGGAGTTTTGTCTCAGTCTTCTGTGCCTAGTGTTGAGGTGGTAAGGCAAGGGAAAGAAGCTGGTTCTGTGGTGAAGAGTTCATCACCTGTTGAGCAGAAGGTGTTGGGAACATCTCAGGCTATGGTTGAGGTAAAGTCAGTAGATGTGCTGGCTGTGGGATGTGAGGGTTTGCCAAAGCAGTGTTTGCTTGATTTGGGTGCTGTGGAGTATCATGGTACTTCCCCGGAGATGTTTGAGGCCTGGTTGGCCAGTGTGGTTCAGATTTTGGATCGGGAAGGCTGTGATTATGCCTGTAAGCTGGGGAGCGTTGTTTCTTTGATGTTGGGAGATGCGTGTGCCTGGTGGACATCTGTGGCAGTTGCGTCACATATCCATGATATTGATTGGGATTTCTTTGTATCTGCTTTTTATGAAAGGTATCTTGGAAGGAAGTTCCTAAGGGTTAAGCAAGGCGCGGGTAGTGCTGTTGTTGAGCAAGTATTGCTTGAGCAAGGAGTGGAAGCTCAGTCATCTGTGTGTGACCGTTGTGAAAGGCAACATGTTGGAAATTGTTGGGGCGCAGGTGTTTGTTGGAATTGTGGTTCCAAAGTACATGTTAAGCGTGATTGTCCTCATGGAGCGAAGTTAGCTTTGGTGTTAGCCAAAGGGTTTCAGAAAGGTCGTGGGCACGGCCGAGGCAAGGTTCAGAGGTGGCAGAAAGAGCAGAAAGTTGTGAAGAGTGTGGGAAAGGAGAATTGCTGGAAATGTGGGTCTGCTGGACACAAGAGGCGTGATTGTTTGATGTTGGCTCGGAATAGCCAAGGTTCTTTACCGCAAGGAGTTGGTGGTAACCCTAGTGTGTAGCTGGTGCTGCAGTGGTGTGGCAGGAGGATGGTGGTTCCGCAAGGAAGAGAGCTCGTATGATGAAGCCTCAGGGTGGTGTTGTGTTTTCAGGTAATCTTGTTTAGTAATCTTTGCTCTAGTTGCCTTAGTTTGGTTTCTGTTGGTTTTCATTGCGTGGTAAGTCTAGTCTTTTCGATAGCATGTTGGGGTAATAGTTGTAGTTTGGAAATGTCTTGGGTGTGAAGAAGGCTTGGTAAGTATCTTGTGGTTAATGGTTGTTGGTATGGTGGAGTTAGATGAGTTAGAAGTGAGGTAGGAGGTTGTTCTTAGACGGATTTGAGGATGTTATTGGAGGGTGTGAATTGGCATTCATGCACAGTTAAAATCATTGTTATATACTATATTATATATGTTGGTCCATGCATACATGTGGCATGACATTAGAGGTTTTGCATACATGTACATCAGGCATTGATAGGGCATGTTGGTGATCATGCATACGAGGTTCACACTCGCTAATAACTAATCGAATCTGTTAGTGTGTTGGATTAGGTTGGATGATGGGTTTTTTTTTAGAGGTTGTTTTGGTGCTGGGTGAGAGTTAGTAGTGGGGTATATCAAGCTAGTTGCTAGTGGAAGTGAGAGTGGTGTAGTTGCTGGTGGAGGAGTTTAGTGGTTTGGTGTTGGACGGTATCGATTAAGTTTAGAATCGGTTTAGTGGTTGAATAGCTAAGTGGAAGGGGTAGTTCCTTGGTTCTAAATGATGTTGCAGCTTAGTGGTTGTGTTCCCAAGTGCTAAAGTAGCTTAGCTTTTAAGTTGTTGTGGAAGAGTTGTGTTTGTAAGTGCTAGTTCTTAGTAACCTTTGAGGAGTTAAGAAGATGGTTTGTATGTTTAAGTGGGACGATGTTTTAGTATGGTAAGTGCTATGGTTGAAGTTTTTGTTGGTTGTTTGGGTTCTTGTGAGAATTGGTTGGTGGTGTGTGGAATGGCTGACGGAGTCAAGTTGGGATTGTAATTCTTGGAATCTGGGTGAGTATTCCTGATGAGCTGTTATGGTAATGTTAGCAACAGTTGTGAGGGTTTATCAGTTTTCGTTGAGAGGTTTGAGTAAGCAGTTGATGCTTAAGGATTTTTGCTTGTTGGGTAATTCTTGGAAGAGGTTTGGGAGTTTGCAAGGGTTTTAGAAGCAGAGAAGGTTGCTTAGTGGCTGGATTGGGTTGGCTGTTGTCTTTGTGTAAACAGGTTTTGGGTATGGTGTATTGCGGTGATGTCTGCTGTAAGAGCTGAGGTTCTTCAGGATGATGTTGGGACTGTGTACAGTCCGGTTATGTGAAAGGTTAAGTTGTGGTTATCTTTGTGTTTTCTGGATTCTGTAAACAGCATGTGGTGGTGCTAGGTTTGGTGGAGGTTTTGGGCTTAGAAGTTTTGGGCGTTGACCGGTTCGGTCAAAGTTCTGATCGAATATATAAGAGTGAATTTAGGAAAGCCTAGTTCGGGTTGCATTAAAAATATGGAAAAATGTTCTAAAATCATCTTTTATTATATAAAAGTGAACTGTGAAATCAATTTTGGAAAATGAGGTTTGGAAGGTTGACATTTTGGCTAGTGACCAAAATGTAATTTTTGAAAGTTGCGGGACAGTTTTATAAAGGATTGAAACTTTGAATCTTTAAGGAGCTATTATTCCAAAAAGGATTTCTCCAGATTTTTCTAAGATATTTTAAGGCTTTATTCTGATTTTAAAGATTAAGAAAAGGAGGGAAATCATTTTAACCAATTTCCTAACTACTTTTTCATTTTCTCTCCATTTTCCTTTTCTCTCATTTTCTCTCAACCCAAACAAAATTCTCCAGATTTCTTTCTCTGATTTTGGCATCTAAATCTCTCATTTCAACTCTCATTTGATTCCTAATCATCTCATCAACAAAACCTCTCAATTTGCAAGTTATTTCATCATGCTTTTTGGCTCTAAAAAGGAGAAATTCAAGTTTGGAGGTAAGAACGTCTCTCTCCTCTAAACTATCAGTTCTTTACTGAAATTCCCAAGTTCTCAATCCTTGATTTGTGATTTGTTAATGGTTTTTCAAATGAGATCTTGATTTTTGGCTAAAATGCAAGATTTGGTGATTTTGGTGGAATTTTCGTGTGATCTGTTTGGGCAGTGTTTTGAAGTGTCAAAATGATGTTAAATGAATGTTAAGTTGATTAGAAATTGATGTTTAATGAATGCAATCCCGGATAGGTTGAATTTCCTAAGTTTCGCTTGAGTTTTTGGAGTGTTTTTGGTGATCTGTTATACCTGGAGGTATAAGGATGTGTTTGTATTCATTTTGGATGTTAATGGATGTATAAAAATGGTTAGAAGTGATGGATCTTGGCTGGGTTAAGTTTTGGTAATGTTTGGAGGTGATTTCGGTTGTGTTTTGTAGCCGAATTGTTGGATTTGTGTTGAGCAGCGAGTTTGGTTGTGTGGCTGCTGTTCTTAATGCATAATGATGCATTAATGTGCTGTTTTTGTGTGCTTGAAACAGGGGAGTTTGACCCTTGAGCTTTGAAGGTGTTTGCGGAAGGTTTCGGAAGCTTGGAAGGCTTGTTGGCTAGTCTTGTTTGGTTATCGGTGAGTGAAGTTGGGTTTTCGGCTTTTAATCGAAGGTTTGAAGGTTTTGGGAGCTTAGTTTAAGTCTAAACAACTTTGCTAAGCTCAAGAGTAAGTAAATGGATTTCTTACTTGATTTGTGATATGAAGTGGTTTTTAGGCAATTGTGGTTGATGATTGAAATGCATGTGTTTTGCATGGTTTAGTTCTGTTTTGAAAGCATATCTTAGCGTGGTTTAGTGCTGGTTTTGAAAGCCATATGTGAAGGATGCTCTAGGTAGGAGATCCTTGGTTTTATACATTGAAAATGTGATTTTGATGCATGATGTTGCATGTTGTTCAATGGCTTGTTTAATGCTTTAAAACAGTGAGTTGATGATGATAAATGATGGTTTTTGCATATTGGTTATGCATGTGAATCATTTGATTAATGTGGTAATGGTTTTGCATATTGGTTATGCATGTGAATCATTGGTTTATAATGAAATGGTTTTGCATATTGGCTATGCATGTGAAACATTGGATTAATGTGGCAAGATGGTTATGTTGGCAAGTGATGTAAGTGGTTCTTGGTTCTTTGATCGGATATAGTTAGCCGGCTATAGGATTGGGTGCACCGTGAATAAAGTCGCCTTGGAGGTGGAGTGGTCAAGAGTGGACCGGATAAGCTCCCTTCAAGTTTCCTAACGAGATGAGGTCATAGTGGAGGTGTTGCCCACTCGAGGACCTTGGTTATTTGAGGTCATAATGGAGGTGTTGCCCATTCGAGGACCTTGGTTAAGCAAAGGTTATATGGTGTTTAAAAGTCCATATGTGAGGACCTTGTGCTTGTTGAGATCACAATGGCGGTGTTAAGTCCATGTGTGGATCTTGTATAGGGTGTCCCGGATCTCGTTAGTGATTTCTACAACTACCAATCGGTTATGCAAAGGTTGTATGGTGGTTAAAAGTCCATACGGGAGAACCTTGTGCATGTTGAGGTTGTATGGTTGTCCATACATGGGAACCTCGGGAAAAGCTAAGGTTGTATGGTGTTTAAAAGTCCATGCATGGGAACTTTAGGCTTGTAAGGTCATAATGGAGGTGTTGCCCATTCGAGGACCTTGGATTGGGTAGGGTGTAGGGAGCGTAGGGACAACGCTCGGAATCCGCGTATCCGATCGGGTGTTGAGTTGGAAAGTGGATGTGATTGATTATTTGAAGGCCAATATGATGTTCTTAAATATAAAGAAGCATGAGATGCTTGAAATGATGCATGGTTGCATGTGAAGCATGAGATGCTTGAAATGATGCATGGTTGCATGTGAAGCATGAGTTGCTTGGAAAGATGCATTGTTGCATGAAAGGTGTATGATGCATGTGAATGCATGTTTACTTGTTAGGTTGAACAAGTGTTGATTATCATTTGGTAAATGATGTATGTGAGCATGAATATCTTTAATGCTTTGAAGTCTTGTAGGACTTGTTTGAAAGGCATGTGAATATGTTTGTATGGTATATATGTTGCCTTGGTGTAATGCAAGTGTTGGTTGGCTTGTGAAATGGTTTTAAAGGTTTCTTGTTTGAAATGGCTTTCAAGTTTATGAAAGGTATGTTGTGAAATGGAAGTGTTTCCATGGTTTTGTTTTAGCTTTGCATATGGTATTTATGCATGGTTGATGCTTGAGGTTGAAAAGGATTTCAAACATGGTTTTGGTAAACAAATCGGGTTTGTTTTACAAGTGTTTTATGACCCGCTGCATTGATGGTGTTTTGGTTTTGAGCATTCCTCACTAAGCATTATGTGCTTACGCTCTCTTTGTCCATCAATGCAGATCTTTGAAGTTTGGGCAGCAAGGAGCAAGGGATTCAAGGTGGACTCCATGTGAGATGTATGTCTCGGTGAATAGCTATAGTTAATAAAGGCAATGGGGGTAGAATCTCTTGGGATTATTGTGTTTGTGATCGTTTATGTTGTTCAAGATTGTTTTAATGTTGTTAAAGTTGTTGGAACATGATTTGGCTTAATTGAGATTGTTTTGGAAGGTTTGTGCCTAAATGGTTGCTTGTGTAGGAAGCATGCCTATAGATTTGGGGCTTTTTGCATGTGATGTGTTTCTGATGAATTGTTGATGCAAGCATGTCTCATTTATGCTGAATTGCATGCTGGTAAAGTTTGGTGGCTTTTGGAGCATGTTTGGATGGTCAATTGTGTGTTTGAGTGAGCAAAATGCAGCTTTCTGGGCTAGGCGTTTCGGAACAGGAGACACCGTTTCGGAACGGGTGCCCTGCATGAACCCAGGCGTCCGAAACGGGTGAGACCGTTCCGAAACGGAAAGGCCTCTGCCCGATCCCCGTTTCGAAACGGGCTATGCCTGTTTCGGAACGGCCCCGCGTTTCGGAACGGGCTGTCTCCCGTTTCGGAACGGTTGACCGTTGGGGGCTGACAGTGGCAGTTATGTGTTTCAAAATGTTTGCATTTTGGTCCTGAATCTTGTTTGTGCAATTGTATGAGTTTGAGATGTCCGTTTGAGCTGAAATTTGGCCGAGATGCATGAAACATGATTAATTTTAAGTTGGTAACTTAAAATCTGGTTAAGGCCTCAAAGTTTTCAAAATTTACATTTTGGTCCCTAAAGTTGTGTTTTGTGCAATTGGGTCCCTGAATGATCTCTGATGGCTGTGATCTTTGAGTATGTTGCTTGTGTGATCACATATAGGACTAATGTGCATCTAGATAAGATTAAAAAGAAAAAAAAAGGGTCGTTAATCAAGGTTGACTTTCGGGTTGACTTTGGTTTTCCCCGTGTAATCTTCGTAGTTCGGGTCCACCGTCTAGGCCGGGCTACGGGGGTTACACTCTGCATAGAAAATAGCAGAATATAATTGACAACAACCCACCAACATCCAACCTTTAGAAAGCTTACCCCACAAAGCATATCGCGATCAACATATATATAACAATCATAGTGCATAACAATCAACACTCAACCAATATCAACATTCCAAATTATTACAAACTTGGTTTAAGCAATCAACAACAACACTAATCAATCAAAACATACCTCCCAATTATCGCAAACCTAGCTATGACACAAACAAATGTAATCCCCTCGACCCAGCCTAGACGCGAGACCAAACTGAACGAGTCACACGGGAAATATTGGAGTAAATCGATAAGGTTTACCTCAATAAACGACACTATTTTTTTCTTTTATCTTGTCTCTAGGAACATTATCATCCTATGCTATTTAGACTTGTAGCGAAAAAAACTTGAATTCAAACAAACAACGATTTGGGATTCAATTGACAACATACATGTTCTGAAGATCAAATAGTAATTTTAATAAATTACAGAGACTTCAGCCAATTTACGGTTACCAACCTTTAATTAGCCATATTCCATGTCACTGTGTCAAATCTCAGCTCAATTCGATCATCTAAACTCTTTTAATTGCATCCACAACATTCATGGATTAAAACGTAAGAAATCAGAACTACGAAAGATTCCCAATCAACTACTTTACCCGTCACCATATCGATACACCAAGCACCATATCGATGCGGTTTTAAGGTAATTTAAATCCCAGATTCTAGAAGCTTTAAATTGTATTAATGCGGTCCCGTATACTGATTCCCCCAGCGTACCGATATGCATTGGCCTAAAATACCCGTATTGATACAGTACCCCGCGTACCGATATGCTAAGCCAAATTTGGCCTACTCGTACTAATATGATATCCCGCGTACCGATATGCATGGGCCTAAAATTCCCATTTTTTTGGTTTAACGTACAATTACGCTAAGCAATCCACTTAATCATGCTTCTAAGACATATACAACATATCTAAGGATCTATCCTCAACCAAACATAGCATATTCAGCATCAATTCATTGCATCATGCTTCAAAAAGGAATCTATAGGAATGCTTCCTAAAACCACATCAAGTAAGATATCAAAAACCATAGCAAAGCATAATCCAAACATCAAACGCCATTTACAAGTACAAAACAACAATATAAACTTGCTCAAACAAGGGAGTTTACACATATCTCCCAAAAACATAATGTATTCCCCGTTGCCCTTATTACTTATAGTCTAAATTGAAAACATATTTTCAAGTAACAAAGTCTCTTTTGATCCCTTGCTTCTCGCTTCCTTCCAAGCTCTAAATCTCTACATTGATGGATAAAGAGAGCGTAAGCAAACAAGGCTTATTGAGGAGTGCTCAAAAACAAAACACCATCCATGCATTTTTAACCGTTTTCTAAAACCACATTGAAATCTCATTTCAATTATTTCAAATCATCATTTGAAACACCATGCACTTTAACCAATCAAAATCATCATATTAAACCATATGCAACACATGATACATCAACAATTATATTCGCATACAAGTGATCAATAACCAAGTTCCATTTCCAAATCATAACATCATCAGATACACTGATTCACAAGTGTTGTCCCCACACTTCATACATTCTAACCGGCACCTCAAGTTTCACACACGGGAGTATTTGGTACACAATATACACCCATCAACTGTTCTGACACCCGTGGTGGAGTATTCGGTACACCGTATAAACCCCTCGACACCACACATTGGTAGATGTATAACCCCACTAGCGACAGATGGGACACCACACTTCCTCGATCGTTAGGGTACTTGGATGGAGTATTCGGTACACCGTATAAACCCCTCAACATCCAAGATGACTTGTTTATAGTGCACTCAATCTCATAATCGGCTAACTATTTCCGATAGCATTTTCAAAACCATTTCCATACCATTACTTGCCAATATAATTCACATTTAATCACATACCTCACCATTTTCAAAGCATCAACAATAAACCATTTTTGCTAAGCAATAAACCATGCTTTAAATACAAGTATAAACATATACATACAAGGATCACTTAACAATTTGCATCCTTCATCATCTCATGATTAAAAATAGTATATAACATGTTTTAACAGTAGGTAACATTAAACCAAAACCAAGTGCATAAAACCATTTCATAATAGCACAACCGAGAGAGAAAACCACTTTATACTTACTTCTGAACTTAATCAAGCGTTTCAAGCTTAAATCTAAGTTCCCAAACCACCTTTAAAACATTTCAAAGCTAAAATCCACATTCTCACTCATTGACACGCAAAACCTTGATTCGTCGATGCGAAACTTGGCGTCCAAAGCTTCCAAAGCTTCATTGATTGTTACTGGATCGTTCTCCCCTATTTTAACCATTTAATAGCAGAGGATTAATGCATCTCAATGCATTCAAAATCTCAGCAAGCAATTCCACAACATTGCCTTGCCAAAAACTACCAATCGCCTATCCGAAACAACCGAAAAAAACATCGATTAACCTTCAAATTTAACCCAGCCAAAACATAACACTTACAACCATCAATTATCACTGATTAACATCCAAAATCATCATATTATCAACCTTATACCTCCATGTAGAGTGTCTAAAAGTTCTATATTTTGTCCACATTCTTGCCCGTATTATTAATGTTCTTAAGTACATTTAGGCATATTTTGGTGCATTGCATGCATTATAACAATATCTTCTCTTTTATCATGCTTTTATTGAATATTTTATGTTTGGTTGAGAAAGGTTACTGTTTTAGTTTAGTTTTTATTTTCAGGTGATATAGCAAGGAGAGGAGAAGAGAGGACAGGAAAGCTGGAACAAAAGGAGTTGTACTGAAGTAGTTCCAGATGCCGCCAAGGACACTACCGAAGCAGCAGTGCCGCCCGAGCAGGAGTTACACCGACTTAGCCAAGATGGGTCGCGATTGAAAGAGGGCAATTTCCTAAGCCCAATAAGCCCAGTCTTGCAATTTTCTGAAGCCTGTAGCGGCCAGTAGAGCTGATCCAAGATCGATAAGTAAGAGCACTTATCCTTACTTGTGGAAGAAGGCAACGTCCAAAGAGTCCATATTTAAGAAATAAAGGAGTTTGTATTTAATGTAATTTACTTTTAGAACTCCTACTTCAAGGAGGACTCAAATTTAGGCCATGAGCCCTATATATACCCAATGTATGTAAGGGTATAGGGGCATGCCGAGGTTGAGGGGATGCGAGCCTGAGGAGCCGCACAACGAAGATGTAGCTAGATAGGTTGGAGTTGTTAGGGGTCACGACCCAACTCTCCTAGGGTTTAGGTGCGTGTATGTAAAGTAGTTTGAGGGAAACGACTGTATAGTTTTGAGTTGTTTTTAATAAAATTCTGAGTTTCCTTAATCTATGTTCTTTGTTTGTTCAATTAGTCTACACCAGTCAGTTGAAGAGAAAATCCATTTGTCGGGCACGAAATTGCAAGGCACACAAAAGGGTTCAACACGATCAGAACTTACAAGGGTGTGACTAAATTGGTTCCACACTAGTCCACAAGTTTCACCAGCTAAAAGGAAGTACCAACCGGGTTGACTAACTTGGTTCCACACTAGTCCTCAAGTTAGCATCTCGAGCATCCTAACCTAAAAATAGGAGGGATCACTGTTGACTATCCTACATGCTACGTATCCGGTTCTGTGATGACCAAATTCGTATGTGATGTTGCCCGATTGTGATTCTAGTATGAAGTTGCAAACTTGAAACTTGAGTGTGAAAGTGATGTATTTGCAATGAAGATGGTGAAAATTGTTGTTTTAATAGGTGCTGGAATGGTTGGTGATTATGGTTTTAAAGATAGATGTAAGGGGAAAAGAAAATGGATATAAGTTGATATGGATGGAATAGAATCAGTGTGGAACAAGGAAGAACCAACAAAATAGTGAATGTGGACCCAAACCTTACACATTCTTACCCTTTATGAAATGATGGAAGAAGGTTGAATGGTGACCCTTTAGCTATAATTGAGCTAAGAACAAACAATACAATCAAATAGAAGTGATGGTGGAAGGGTGGAACGTGACCCGCTAACTAGAAAGCTAGGAACCAACGCTATAAATAGAATGGAACGAAAATGGGAAATTTGCCATAAGACTAGCTTGAAAGCTGATAAAGTTCTTAAAGAACAATGAAGAGAACACTCTCATATATTTTTCATGCAAAAAAAGGTGCTTACAAAAGGCAAATGAGCATCCTATTTATAGTACATGGCATCCTAGAATTTGAATGGACAAAACAATGCATTAAGGCTCAAATTTATAACATTCAACGGTTTGTCTTCAATCCTATCAAGTGTGGCCGGTCATTTGTGTATTTTAGAATGAATTTGGACATAATAAGGCTTGAATGAAGACTTATACACGTCCAAGTGATGGATCCTTTGATATTCCACTTGCTTGGCTCTTAAAAGTGCATGTAGATGACTCGGAATGAATCTGCCCATGTTTGCATCTAAGTGTATGTGTTTCTTCAACTTCCTTTCTTTATTTCTCAACTTTATTGGCTGAATAAAAGCATAATAAAGTCTTCTAAATGCTTCATCCTCCATGGAAGTTAAAAATACTCTCTCTTTGAATGGTGATAAAGATGACATGTCTCCTTGAAGAAGATGAAAAGTCTTCAATCGTTTCCATCTTAATCCCAACGTGTAATGACAATAAAAACACATAAAATATTAATCAAAATATGATAAAAATGTTATGCAAACTTAAAGAATTAATTGAACAAGTTTAATGAATGAACTAGTTTAATGAATGAACTAGTTTAATTAATGAACCTACACGCTTAAATGAAACACATACATAAGTGAAGTATTTTCATAAATGAAGTGCTTGCATAAATGCAACAACAAGCATATTTATTCTCATGGAATGAATGAACTATTATGCAACTACTCATGCAAATTCTTATGCAACTTATTTAAACTTTCCATCAAACTCAAAACGTTGCAAGATCTAATTGTTGTTGCCATTTCTTCATTCATTTTCCAGCATTGGCAAAGCAAGCTTTCCATAGCATCTTGAATCATTTTAGCTCTTGCACGAGTCATAGGACCTCTAGGAAATTTATTGGGATTCTTACTGGTTGTGGTCACATCAGTCCCTCCCTCTTGAAAGCGATTTGCCCCCAAATCGTCACCTGCATCATAAGGAGATAGATCAGCAACATTGAAAGTAGCGCTCACATTATACTCACCAGGAAGGTCTATTTGATAAGCATTATCATTAATCCTCTTAACCACTTGGAAAGGACCATCTCCTCGAGGCATAAGTTTCGATTTGCGTTGGGATGGAAACCTCTCTTTCCTCAAGTGCAACCAAACCCAATCTCTGGGTTCAAAAGTTATTCGTTTCCTTCCTTTGTTTACTTTCTGCTCATATTGCTTTGTTCTCCTCTCAATGTTCTCCCGCACTTGTTGGTGAAGCTTCTTAACAAAATCAGCTCTATTTTGCCCATCCTTATTTTTGAATTGATCAATAGGCAAAGGAAGCAAATCAATTAGGATCAAAGGATTGAAATCATATACCACTTCAAATGGAGAATATTTAGTGGCGGTATGCATAGAGCGATTGTATGCAAACTCAATATGTGGCAAGTCCTCTTCCCAAGTCCTTGGATTCTTGCGTATAATTGTCCTAAGAAGCATGGACAATACATGATTGACAACTTCAGTTTGGCCATCCGTTTGTGGATGACAAGTTGTAGAAAACAATAGCTTTGTTCCAATCTTACTCCATAGCGTCCTCCAAAAGTGACTCAAGAACTTCACATCTCGATCAGACACAATAGTTCTTGGAACTCCATGTAATCTCACAACTTCCCTAAAAATAGGTTAGCAATATGGGAAGCATCATTAGTCTTGTTGCATGGAATGAAATGAGCCATTTTTAGAATCTATCTGCTACAACAAAAATGGAATCTTTGTTATTCCTTGTCTGTGGAAGTCCTAGCACAAAATCCATGGAAATATCCTCTCATAGTGCATTGGGAATTGGTAGTGGTGTGTAATGTCCATGGGGCACGACTTTGGACTTTGCCTTTTTACATGTGTTGCAATGCTCACACCACTTCTCCACGCCTCGTTTCATTTTTGGCCAATGCAAATGTTCTTGCAATATATAGTGTGTTTTGGCCACTCCAAAGTGTCCCATTAGTCCTCCACAATGGGCCTCTTTGATAAGTGATTCTTTAATGGATCCTTGAGGGATACAAAGCTTTCCTTCCTTGAAAAGATACCTATCAACCCTACAAAACTTCTCGTATGTTCCTTTTTCACAAGCTTTGTAAATTTCACCAAAATCATAATCAGATTCATAAAGCACTTTGATTAAGGCAAAACCTACCAATCTAGAATCCAAAAGGTTAAGAAGAGTATACCTTCTTGATAAAGTATCAGCAACAACATTTTCCTTACCCTTTTTATAATTGATAACATATGGAATGTTTCTAGGAATTCAACCCACTTGGCATGTCTCTTATTAAGCTTGTGTTGTATCTTCAAGTGTTTCAGCGCCTCATGATCCGAGTGGATGATAAACTCCTTAGTCCATAGATAGTGTTTCCACGTTTCTAATTCCATAGTGAGAGCATACATCTCCTTGTCATGAGTTGAATAATTTAGAGTTGCTCCACTCAATTTCTCGCTGAAATATGCAATAGGACGTCCTTCTTGAGATAATACAGTTCCAACTCCTAAACTTGATGCATCACATTCAATTTCAAAAACTTTATCAAAACTAGGTAAAGATAATAAGGGTGCATTGGTTAAAAGTTGTTTAATCAAACAAAAAGACTTCTCTTGTTCATCTCCCCAAAAGAAGCTAGAGTTCTTTTTGATAACTTCGGTCAAAGGTGCGGCTATGGTGCTGAAATTGGGAACAAACCGGCGATAGAAACTAGCAAGTCCATGAAAACTCCTCACTTGACTAATGTTAGTAGGTCTCGGCCATTCCTCAATTGCTTTATCCTTCTCTTGATCAACCTCCAAACCCTTTGAACTAACAACAAAACATAAGAACACAACTTTGTTAGTGCAGAATGTACATTTTTGTAGGTTAGCATACAACTTTTCTTTTCGCAAAACATCCAATACTAACCTCAAATGTTGAGCATAATCATTCAAAGTTTGGCTATACACAAGTATGTCATCAAAATACACCACACAAAACTTACCCAAGAATGGTCTAAGTATATGATTCATTAACGTCACGAATGTACTTGGTGCATTAGTTAAGCCAAATGGCATAACCAACCACTCATACAAACCTTTCTTGGTTTTGAATGATGTCTTCCACTCATGTCCTTCTCGCATTCTTATTTGGTGGTACCCACTCTTAAGATCAATCTTAGAAAAGATGTTAGAACCACTTAATTCATCAAGCATATCATCTAATCTAGGAATAGGATGACGATACTTTACTGTTATCTTGTTCACTGCTCGACAGTCCACACACATACGCCAAGTTCCATCCTTCTTAGGTACAAGTAAATCCGACATGGCACATGGACTAAGGCTCTCTCTCACATAGCCTTTTTCCATTAACTCGGAAACTTGTCTTTGCAACTCCTTAGTTTCTTCCATATTGTTTCTATATGCTAGTCGATTTGGAATGATGGCTCCTAGAATGAAATCAATTTGGTGCTTTATTCCTCGAATAGGTGGAAACCCATTCGGAATCTCCTCCGGAAACAAGTCTTCAAATTCCTGCAATAAAGAGACAATAAAAGATGGCAAACCAGGATCAAGATCATTAGTGTTCAAAAGATTTTCCTTGTACATGAGTACATGTGCCCATTTCTCTAAAAGCAAACACTTTTTGATCTCTTTCTCTCTTGCAAAAAGAATGGTTTGTTTTCCCTTATTTTTGTCACTCTCTTTGGATTTAAACTCTCTTTCTTTCTCTTTGGCTGTTTTGAAACGCACTCTCAAGTGGATTTGGTGTTTATGGACTTGTTTTGGTGAAAGAGGGGCAAAAGTGATCTTTTTGGTTTGATGGGTGAAAGTGTAACGGTTGGTATAACCATCATGGATAGCCCTTTTGTCGAATTTCCACGGTCTCCCCAACAAGATATGGCTAGCCTGCATTGGTACAACATCACACAACACCTCGTCTTTGTATTTTCCAATGGAAAATGGCACAAGAACTTGCTTGGTGAGTTTGAGTTATCCTCCATCATTGAGCCATTGTAGCTTGTAACGATGAGGATGCTTTGTTGTTGCCAATCTAAGCTTCTCTACCATCAAAGTACTAGCAACATTAGTACAACTTCCTCCATCAATAATGACAAAGCATACCTTTTCGTTTACATGGCAGCTTGTATGGAATATATTCTCGCGTTGATCTTCTCCTTCCTTGCCTTGCACACTTAGGCTTCTTTTCACAACAAGAACCTCACCATCTACAACATGTTCCATCTCTTCTTCTTCTTGGATAGAAACATCATCTTCTTTCTCCTCTTGGTCAGTTTCGATCTCTCCATCTTCTCGAATGAGCATTGTGTTGCGATTTGGACATTGGCTAGCAATGTGACCTCGCCCCAAGCATTTGAAGCATTACACATCATGAGATCGAACTGGCATAGCGGTGCTCTTTCCCTTACTAGTTTCGGCAATGGGTCTGGCACTCTTTGTTGGAACGCTTCGTTCATTAGGCGTAAAGGATGCCTTCTGTTTGTAGGTACCCTGCCCCCATTTAGAAGAAGACCCTCCATAGGCACGGGTTGTGCCCTTCCTTTTGAGTTGCCTTTCGACCTTCATGGCCATATGAACCATGTCTTCGATATCCACATAATGTTGCAACTCAACAGTGGCCGCAATATTAGGATCAAGTCCGGATAGAAATCTGGCCATGGTGGCTACTCGATCCTCATCAATGTTGGCTCGGATTATGGATACTTCCATCTCTTTAAAGTAATCCTCAACACTACGGTTGCCTTGGGTGAGATTTTGAAGCTTGTTGAACAACTCCCTATGATAGTGAGTTGGAACGAACCTCCTACGCATAATGGCCTTCATCTCATTCCAAGTAGAAATTGGATGTTCGCCATTGCGTCTTTTTCTAGATGTCAACTGATCCCACCATATTAGTGCATAATTTTTAAATTCAATGGCTGCAAGTTTTACCTTCTTAAGCTCGGAGTAGTTGTGGCACTCAAAGACGTGCTCAACTTTTTTCCCATGCAAGATAGGCTTCAGTATTCGTTCTTCCTTGGAAAGAAGGAATGGTTATTTTGATGTTGCTAAGATTATCATCAACTCTTGGACGAGCTCTTTCGTACCTAGGTTCTCGACGCCTCAAACTTTGCTGGGAGGCTCGCTCGTCTATGAGTTCATCGTCCACCTCTCCCTCATACTCTTCCTCGTGATCTGAATTATGCCTTTGTTGAGATCTTTCCTCCAAATGATCTAATCGTTCTTGAATCGGACCCAACCTTTGTTGCAACAACCAGTCCATCTCTCGGATAACATCTTGAAGATTGGAGTTAGTTGCATCTACGTTAACATTATTACTAGCACCAATAGTGTTTCTCACGGAATCTTGAGACATGATTAACTAATAAACCTCACTAGCACAAATTCTTACCGTTACACTCCAAGGAAAACACTCACACTCGGGTTTCACTCGGGATTGCTTTTACCCTTGATGTGCACTCTTGCCTTTTACCGCTCTTATTCTCTTATCAAAGTCCTTAGAGAACTTACTCAAGGCTTAACAAGTTCGCTTGTGGAAATTGGCTGAAAAAAAGGCTATAGGTAGAAAAGTAGAATGATTAGAAAATAACAAGGCAATAGGAAATAATAATTTACTGAATTGAGTAATACCAACAACACCCAAACTTCATTTTTTTTCTTTTTTTTCCTTTTTTTTCTTTTTTATGCAAACTGGGAGAGAGAAACACTTAACTCACTGAATCAAAATAGCTCTAATGCCAAATGATACGTATCTGGTTGTGTGATGACCGAATTCGTATGTGATGTTGCCCAATCGTGATTCTAGTATGAAGTTGCAAACTTGAAACTTGAGTGTAGAAGTGATGTATTTGGAATGAAGATGGTGAAAGTTGTTGTTTTAATAGGTGCTTGAATGGTTGGTGATTATGGTTTGAAAGATAGATGTAAGGGAAAAAGAAAATGGATAGAAATTGATATGGATGGAATAGAATCGGTGTGGAACAAGGAAGAACCAACAAAATAGTGAATGTTGACCCAAACCTTACATGTTCTTACCCTTTGTGAAATGATGGAAGAAGGTTGAATGGTGACCCTTTAGCTATAATTGAGCTAAGAACCAACAATACAATCAAATGGAAGTGATGGTGGAAGGGTGGAACGTGACCCGCTAACTAGAAAGCTAGGAACCAACTCTATAAACAGAATGCAACGAAAATGGGAAATTTGCCACAAGACTAGCTTGAAAGCTGATACAGTTCTTAAAGAACAATGAAGAGAACACTCTCATATATTTTCATGCCAAAAAAAAGGTTCTTACAAAGGTAAATGAGCATTCTATTTATAGTACATGGCAACCTAGAATTTGAATGGACAAAACAATACATTAAGGCTCCAATTTATGACATTCAATGGTTTGTCTTCAATCCTATCAAGTGTGGCCGGCCATTTGTGTATTTTAGAATGAATTTGGATATAATAAGGCTTGAATGAAGACTTATACACGTCCAAGTGATGGATCCTTTGATATTCCACTTGCTTGGCTCTTAAAAGTGCATGTAGATGACTTGGAATGAATATGCCCATGTTTGCATCTAAGTGTATGTGTCTCTTCCACTTCCTTTCTTTATTTCTCAACTTTATTGGCTGAATAAAAGCATAATAAAGTCTTCTAAATGCTTCAACCTCCATGGAATTAAAAAAGACTCTCTCTTTGAATGGTGATAAAGATGACATGTCTCGTTGAAGAAGATGAAAAGTCTTCTATTGTTTCCATCTTAATCCCAACGTGTAATGACACTAAAAACACAAAATATTAATCAAAATATGATAAAAATCTTATGGAAACTTAAATAATTAATTGAACAAGTTCGATGAATGAACTAGTTTAATTAATGAACCGACATGCTTAAATGAAACACATACATAAGTGAAGTATTTTCATAAATGAAGTGCTTGCATAAATGAAACAACAAGCATATTTATTCTCATGGAATGAATGAACTATTATGCAACTACTCAGGCAAATTCTTATGCAACTTATTTCAACTTTCCAACAAACCCAAAAAGTGCAAGATCTAATTGTTGCTGTCATTTCTTCATTCATTTTCCAGCATTGGCAAAGCAAACTTTCCACAGCATCTTGAATCATTTTAGCTCTTGCACGAGTCATGGGACCTCTAGGAAATTCATTGGAATTCTTGATGGTTGTGGTCACATCACTGCCGAACTTGGAATGCCTACCAGACTTGCCGCCAGGACTTCTTTTCGCTCCACCTGCCGAGACAGTACACTCCTGCAGTGGCAGTGACCTACTGCGGTCACGTGACAGGGTCGTAGTTTGTCGCCCGCCATCCAGCCGAGGCAGCAATTCATGGAAGCACAAAACATGCTCAACCTATACAATACAGTCTACAGGCTACTCAGCTACACTTGCCTTACCCAGCCTATCGCCCAAATCTCTCCCTATCATCTCTCTCATCACTATCTTTATCTTTACTTGTGTTTTTATATTTCCACATCATGAGATTTAATTGCGCATTTACTAAATCTTTGTGCAGGAAACCATTCATAGGAGTTGCTCCAATCCTTGTGGGAGATGATATCTTTTATACTATAACTTGACAAGAATGTGCACTTGCGCTCATAAATGGAGAACACCTAGTCGCTCTACATGTTTTTGGCGCCGTTGCCTGGGATTGGCAACAAAAACTACGTTTGAATTTCTGCACTTCTATTTAGTTTTTGCACATTAAATCTCTTTTCATTATTTGCTTAAAAAAGCCACTTTGTTTTCTTTGTGAATGTCCCGCCATGGCAGCAAGGTTGGCAGCAACATCCACTTGAGGAGGGGAAGAACATGCCCAGATGAATAGCCAAACACAAAGACCCTCAGAAAGTGGTTATGTTTGGGAAAAGCGTAGCCCAACATAACCCAATTTTTATTTTTATCTCTAATTTATTTTTATGCATTAGGATTAGATTTATTTTTTATTTAATTCTTGTATTTAATTTATTTCAGGATTAGGAATGAAGGAAAGATCAAGAAAGATGAAAGAATAAAGGAGAGGCCCATATAGCGACCAAGGCAGCCCAAGGCAGATAAGCATAACGGCTATTGGCTCCATAACGACTAGCCGCAACGGCTATATTTTTCCCCAGCGAGCGGAACAGATATCTGCGTAATGGCTAGAATCTCGTTATTCGTGCCGCAATAATTGTCGCTCGTTGACAGCGTGCTCGCCAAGGCAGTGGAGAGAAACGGCTATATAAAGCCAACTATTCTCCCCCCATTCTTCACTTTTCTTTCTTCTCTACTCTGAATTCTTTCTACAATATTTGCTTCAAAGATTTTCTTTGCTTAATTTTCTTTCACGTTCTTTCTTTTCTTTCTTTAGGAAAAACAACCATCCCACAAACTATGGCCTCATCACAGCAACCCGCCGCCACCTCCAAAACTTCATACAAAAGGTTCTTGAAACCTGCTGTCGAGGAGACCTACAACAAGTTCTACAGAGAAAGGAAACTATTGGGAGGAGATGGGCTTCCAATACACCCAATCTGACGGTGATTTTGGGTTGGAACCCTTCCTATTCGAAAGGATCCACAATATGGGTTGGGACCAATTCGCACGGCAGCCAGAAGGAATCAACAGCAACCATGTGCGAGAGTTTTACGCCCACTGGCCAAACCCAGAGGGCCCTTTCGTCTACGTCCGGGAAGAAGGTGTCAAGTTCACTGCTGACATGATCAACAGCTTTTATAGCATAGAGATCAATGGTGACCCGCACGGAGAGTGGGAATAATATCTGATAGGGGCTTACTACAACAAGGTCAAAAAGGAGCTCTATAAGCCAAACACCAAATGGCTGACAAGAAAAAACAATGGATCAGTCAACCGTCGAGACTTGCTGCCAGAGGCAGCCCTTTGGAGTTACTTTATCCATCACCGCCTGATGCCCACCTCGCATGGATCAACAGTAAACAGGCTGCGACTTGCCCTTATCTGCAGTATCATGAAGGGGCGGCATATCAACATTGGTGAAGTAATAATAAAGGAGATCTACGCCCACGCAGAGAAGCCAAACGTCAAAGGTCCACTCATCTTCATTGCACTCATCACTGGCATGTGTGCCAATTTCAGCGTGTCGCTGCACCCAAAAGACAAAATTCTTCCTGCCAAGGAAGGATGGACAAGAAAGGTACGCCAACAAATGATGCATAGCGCAGAGCCAGACACACCTTCAATCGCCCAGTCGTCGTCCCAAGCTGCCACCACCCCAGCCGCAGCAGGCAGTGCTGAAGCTGCCCTCCCGTCCGAGGTAATCCCTTTACTGCGCAGCCTAGTGGAAAGCTGCCAGAGGATTGAGCACAAACAGGTGATATTCACCAAATATGTAGCAGACGTGAAGGAGGCCTTTGTGGCCTACCAACTGGATAAGTATCAGGATGCCGGCCCACAATTGTCTGCCTTTCCCACGGAGTTAGCAGCTTCCAAGCCAATCTAGATCACTCCAAGACCAGCTGCTGCTCCTGCCGCCGACAACAACGAGGGGCCGCACCGCCGCCCCAAGAGAAGAACCTCTCCAACCCCTATCCAAACATGTGACCTCTCTTCCTCATCAGAATCAGAGAAGGAGGAAGAAACCATTGCTGCCTCCCAGTAGGCAAAATGACCATTGCCAATGACACCGGCTACTCAGACATGGAGATTTCAGACTCCCTTGATGACGAACCGGCAAAGGCATCCAAGAAGAGAAAGCGGCCATCAGCAAATCCCTAGGGTGGAGAAGCTGAAAGACAAACCAAGAAAGCCACCCCCAGTCGCATCCAGCCGCCGCCTAGCTCGAAGAAGAGACCAGTAGAAAGACCATCCGCTACGCGCTGCCTTGTCCTACATGCCTCCTCATAATCTTCATATGACACGGCAGCAACAGAGGGGAACTCCCCCAGCCTATAGCACCAATTAATTTTTTTCTTTTCTTTTCTTTTTTCATGTTTTGTTTTGTTTTCTTTTTATGTTTTATTTTTCTATTTTTAATTTTTAATTTTTCTTTTTATATTTTATGTTTTGTTTTTAATTTTTGTTTTGTAGAAGCATTGAGGACAATGCCAACCTTGAGTTTGGGGGGATTAGTCCTCTTTGTTTTAGGTTCACAGAATTTAGATGCATATGTAAATTCTGGCCCCTAGCACTTAATGAAATAGAAATCTTTAGTTCAAAACTTGTGCCTAAGATAGCTTAGCCGACTACTTATATTCGCACCATTCAAAAAAAATTAATCTAACTATGGGAAGAAACATGAAAAATACTTAGAAAATTTTTCTTTTTACCAATTATCTTTACACTTGTCTGTTAAATGCTAAATTTTGCTTGAGTTTTGAGTTTAACATTGCCTGCCTTACTTAATAAAAGTTTCTTGATTGAATACAGGTTAGCCACCACGGCAACACATTGCAGCACATCAAAGATGATAAAAAACCCTAGAGGTGCACGAAACAACCTCTAGGAAGAAAGATTTAATACCCTAGAGGTGCCCGAAACAGGCTCTAGGAAGGATCATGAGCAAGGACACTCCGCTGCTATCAAAAGTCCATGAATCTAAACCAAGTGACGGACAAATTAGCAAGAGTGAATGAAAGTCTTCACGAGATGACTCTATTCAAAGGGTTCGGAGTTCGTAGAGTGCACCTATCCTAGCTTCAGACCCGGAGAATAGTTGTGATGTGCTGAAGCCCTTAAAACCATGATCACAAAAAGAAGACAAAAGTGCCCAATTGTGCTACCAAGGCAGCAACTCGTATCCTTTCTAGTAATTTAATTATTTTAGGCATTCTTTGTTAACTCTGTAATTTCAGCATATTTAGCATGAACACGGACCCGCACACACTGCACTGGCATTAAGAAAATTAAATCTAAGTTATTTCATGCCATTCCTTATCACTAACATTAAATAGGTGTCACGGCCTTGAGGTAATAAATCAAGTTAAAGGCTAATGTTTCTACTAATTTTTTGCTAAGGGCAGTTTTACATGTTAGGTTGCATTGCTTGAGGACAAGCAATAGTTCGAGTTTGGGGGTATGTATAGTGTCCAAAAGTTCTACATTTTGTCCACATTTTTGCCCTTATTATTGTTGTTCTTAAGTATATTTAGGCATATTTAGGTGCATTGCATGCATTATAACAGTATCTTCTCTTTTACAATGTTTTTATTGAATATTTTATGTTTGGTTGAGAAAGGTTACTGTTTTAGTTTAGTTTTCAATTTCAGGTGCTATATCAAGGAGAGGAGAAGAGGGGACAAGAAAGCTAGAACAAAAGGAGTTGTACTGAAGCAGTTCCAGATGTCGCCAAGGACGCTGCCGAAGCAGCAGTGCCGCCAAGTGCCGCCCGAGCAGGAGTAACATCGACTTAGCCAAGATGGGTCGCGATTGAAAGAGGGCAATTTCCTAAGCCCAGTCTTGCAATTTTCTGAAGCTTGTAGCGGCTAGTAGAGCTGATCCAAGATCGATAAGTAGGAGAACTTATCCTTACTTGCGGAAAAAGGCAACTTCCAAAGAGTCCATATTTAAGTAATAAAGGAGTCTGTATTTAATGTAATTTACTTTTCGAACTCCTACTTCAAGGAGGACTCAAATTTAGGCCATGAGCCCTATATATACCCAATGTATGTAAGGGTATAGGGGCATGACGAGGGTGAGGGGATGCGAGCCTGAGCAGCCGCACAACAGGGATGTAGCTAGATAGGTTGGAGTTGTTGGGGGTCGCGATCCAACTCTCCTAGGGTTTAAGCGCGTGTTTGTAAAGTAGTTTGAGGGAAATAGTTGTATAGTTTTTAGTTATTTTCAATAAAATTTTGAGTTTGCTTAATCTATGGTCTTTGTTTGTTCAATTAGTCTACACCAGTCAGTTGAAAAGAAAATCCATTTGTCGGGCACGAAAGTGCAAGGCTCACGAAAGGGTTAAGCACAGTCACAACTTACAAGGGCGTGATAAACTTGGTTCAACACTAGTCCACAAGTTTCAGCGGCTAAAAGGGAGTACCAACCGGGTTGACTAATTTGGTTCCACACTAGTCCTCAAGTTAACATCCCGAGCATCCTAACCTAGAGATAGGAGGGATCACTGTCGACTATCCTACCGAATTTGGAATTCTTGCCAGACTTGTCGCTAGGACTTTTTTCCGCTCCACCTGCCGAGACAGTACACTCCTGCAGTGGCAGTGACCTACTGCGGCCATGTGACAGGGTCGTAGTTTGCCGCCCGCCATCCCGCTGAGGTAGCAATTCATGGCAGCACAAAACATGCTCAACCTATACAATGCAGTCCACGGGCTACTCAGCTACACTTGCCTTACCCAGCCTATCGCCCAAATCTCTCCCTATCATCTCTCTCATCACTATCTTTATTTTTACTTGTGTTTTTATGTTTGCACAGCATGAGATTTAATTGTGCATTTACTAAATCTTTGTGCAGGAAACCATTCATAGGAGCTGCTCCAATCCCTATGGGAGACGATATCTTTTATACTATAATTTGACAAGAGTGTGCACTTGCGCTCATAAATGGAGAACACCTAGTCGCTCTACACTCCAGCATTCAAAAAACCACCACAACTCCACAAAAACCCAAATCTAGCAACCTAAACAGCTAGAGATTCATATAGTTTTGGGATTACAATGTTAAAACATTTATCTTGACATTATTAAACTTCAAAATCATGATTAAAATCAATAATAAACCCATCAAAACAGATCCAATCTGAAAATCATATAAATCCATCAATAAAACCTTGATTTAATAATATTACCCAATTAAAACATAAAACCACATTAGAAAACACATATAAATGATCAAGAACTTGGGAATTTCAGTAAAGGACCTTACATTAGAGGAGAAAAACGCAGCTCACCTCTAATGGATGCTTTTCCCCTTAATCGGATTAAAACAAGATTAAAACAATAGGGTTTTGATAAGAAACCAACAAGAAATCATTTGATAACAAAAGATTTGAGAAATCAAGAGTTTATCTTAAGATTTTGAAGAAGAAATTAGTGTTTGGCTGTAAACAATTTGAGTAAAAGTTTTTGAGAGAAAAGAAGTTACGTCAAATTTGTTTTAATGAAATAGCCACCAATTAATTCCTCCAACCCATTATATTAATTAAGAACGATTTAAAATAGGCCTAAGGGCTCGAAAAGCCCCTAAACTTTTGCAAAAAAATCAATTAAAACCTTAAAAAAAATTTGCACTCAATGTCACCCTCAAATCCTAAAAATTAACCGATCCGACCCTTTGACTGACAGAATCTGTCGTTGATCGTGACAGTGCTGACGTGGTGGTCCATAATAAAAAAGTGATGACGTGGAAGAGGGGCTTAATTGATTTTCTTTAAAGTTCGAGGGTTTAATTGTTTATTTTATAAAGTTTAAGGGTTTATTTAATCTTTAAGAAAAAATTAAAAAAATTGTTAAAATATTCTAAAAATAAATATTAAATTACTAAAAATAAAAAATATATGACCATTGTAATAACAAAATAAGATTAAAATTATGTTATAACCTAATAAGTTGTGTAAAATCTAAAGTATATTCTAATACATTTAATGCAAACTCATGTCACAACATAGTTACATACCTTTTATTTGATTGAACCAACATCTTTCATGGAATTTAAGTTAGAAAATAAGAAAATTTAATAAACACTCTTGCGGCATACACAGACTCTATGGTGCTTGACTTTATTAAAGATTTTTTTCATCCGGTCAAACAATGATCTTCATCTTGCTCGATGCATCCAAGTATTAGTATCATAGGAAAATCCAAGCATTTTTTTATAGTGACATCACTTCCTTGCTCAAATAAGTTTTTTTTATATTAGAAAATGTAACTTTATATTTCTAAAAATTCATTGATAGTATTTTTTATTTTAGTATTTTTTATTTTTTAGTATTATAATATTTCTTTATATTTTTAATATTTCAAGTTAATTCAATTAATTTCTTAATTTTACTTTTTTTCTTAAAGATTAAATAAGCCCTCAAACTTTCTAACAAAATCAATTGAGCCCTCAAACTTTCTAACAAAATCAACTAAGCCCCTCTAGACACGTCGTAATTCAGACGTGGACTGCCACGTCAGCATTGTGAACTGTCATGTCAGCACCGTCACGGTCAACGATGAATTCTGTCAGTCAAAGGATCTGATTGGTTAATTTTTAGGGTTTGAGAGTGACATTGAGTGCGAAAAAACTTTAAAGGCTTAATTGATTTTTTTTCAAAAGTTCAAGGGCTTCTCGAGCCCTTAAGCCTTTAAAATAAGCCAATTAAGGGATAAAAGTCTGATATTAGACTTTGGGCAATTATCTCCTTAAAGATTCAAAGTTCTGATCCTTTTACAAAAGAGTTTTCTAAGTTTACATTTTGGTCACTAAATCCAAAATGTCATATTTCCAAAACTCGTTTTCCGAAATTGATTTCACCGAAGCCTTTTATATAGTTAAAAGGATTTTAGATAATTTTTCAATATTTTTATCACATTCCAAAATAGGGTTTCCCTGAACTCATCCAAAACTCACTCGAATCTCTAATATCGGTCAAACGGACCCTAAAACCTCCCAAAAACCCAAAGGCCCAAAACTGGGGCGTTACAATTTCCCCCCACTTAGGAAATTTCGTCCATAAAATTTTACCTAAAGAAAAAATTGCAAAAACCACTCATCCAATCCGCCTTACACTCCCACATGGCCTCTTTAACACCACAGTGTTGCCACAAGACTTTCACAAGCACCATTATTACCATGGTGAACTTTGCTATACGAATAAAGATCTCCATAGGTTCCTTATCAAAGGACAACCTCGGTCACAACTCCATATCCTCTACCAACATAACATATGATGGATCCGACCTAAACCTCCACAACATCGACACATGAAACACATCATGAATTTTTTCCAACTCAGGAAGTAACTTCAAACGATACGCAACAGGACCAACACGCTCCACAACATCATGTGGCCCAATAAACCTTGGACTAAGCTTACCCTTACATCCCAACCTCATCACCTTCTTCTAAGGCGACACTTTCAAAAACACACAGTCACCAACTACGTACTCAATCTCCTATACATTTCAAATCCACATAGAATTTCTGACGATCTGAGGCAGCTTTTAGACGATCACAAATAAGCTTCACTTTCTCATTTGTGGTTTTCAACACATCAAGCAAAGAAACGAGCTTTTCCCCCGCCTCAGCCCAACACAAAGGCATACGACACTTCCTAGCATACAAAGCCTCGTACGGTGCCATTTGAATACATGCCTGATAACTTTTATTATACGCAAACTCCACCAAAGGAAATTGTTTCTCCCAGGTTCCTTGGAACTGAACTCCACAACATCTCAACATATCTTACAAAACTTGAATAACACGTTCAGACTGGCCATCCGTCTAAGGCTGATAAGAAGTACTAAAATTCAACTGTGTACCCAAAGCTCGATGTAGACACTCCCAAAACCTCGTTGTAAACCTCACTCTCTATCTGAAACTATAAACTTGGGTACTCAATGAAAACGCACAATCTCAGTGATGTATAAATCTGCCAACTTATCCAAAGTATAAGTTGTATGCACAGGCACAAAATGTGCACAGTTCATAAACCAATTAACAATCACCCAAATAGAATCCTTCTTAATTGGCGTTAACGTCAACCTAGACACAAAATCCATGGTGATTCTCTCCCATTTCCATTTTGGTATTCTCAATGGTTGTAACAGCCCGGAAGGAAACTAATGCTCAGCCTTAACTCGCTGACAGACCATACACTTAGCAACAAATTCAACCATATCTTTCTTTAGACCAACCCAATAGTACTCTTCTTTCAAACCTTGATATGTCTTACTACTAGCGGGATGCATAGCAAAAGGACTACTATACGCTTCGCTCAGAATGGTTCTCCTCAACTCATCATCATTGGGCACCACTATCCGATCTTTGAATCACAACACTCCATCATCATGAAAATCTGTCGAATTTCCATCCATGATATCCTTAGCAGGTGGTACCAATTCTTCATCCTAAGGTTGCTTCTCTTTAATCAACTGTGACAAAGACTACTTAACTTGCAACTCAGTGAACAAACCTCCATCTTACGTCACACTTAACTACACAAACACCACTCGCAAATCCACCACAACCTTTCTACCCAAAGCATCAACGACATCATTAGCCTTAAGCGAGTGATACTCAAATCGTCAAATAAAAATCCTTAAGAAACTCCAACCATCTACGTTGCTTAAGATTCAATTCCTTTAAAGTCATCAAATATTTCAAACTCTTGTGATATGTGTACACAATACACTTCTCACCATAAAGATGATGTCTATGAAATCTTTACGCAAACCCAACCACGACAAGCTCCACGCCATACATAAAATGAGAGCGATTAAGCACCCTCAACTGTCTAGATGCATAAGCCACAATTTGCGCTTGTGATGCCACAATCTTAGAAAATTCCTTAACAAAACTCGATGTTAATTAACTGGATCTAGCAAACCCATAAACTTCTAACTCCAACCTTGGTTGCTCCAAAACTAGCACAAGCCAAACTCCCAAGAACCAAGTTTAACATCTTATTCATACCTTACGAACTCCAAAAACCATATTACCAAAGCCACTTACATAAGCTACCTAGCTTACACCATCACCCCATCGACCTCCGAACAGACATCCGTAAGTGTGAATACATGTATGCATTATTACGTATATGCCCTCGTAGATGTCTTTGAGTATTTATGTAAAACCTCTAATGTCATGCCCAAATGTATGCATGCAATGGAATAGTTATATATATACATATAAGTGTTTTTGCATTGTGCATGTTAAACTGTTCACAATTACTAATAACGTTCTCAAACCCATATTCCTTCTAACATATCCAAAACTTGTACTTTCTGAATAAAGAGTAACATATGTTCCTCTACAATAGCCTGCTAGCCTATTCTTACATACCGATTAAAATCCTTCCATTTACCTTTATGCACTAGAATATCACCAACAAACACAACAACACCTTGATCCAAAAACTCATGGAAAAACCGATTCGACATATTCCTAAACGCACCGACGCACTGGACAAACCAAACGACATCACCAAGAACTCACAATACTCGTACCTTGTACAAAACGCAGTCTTAGGTATGTCCACATCCTTCACCTTCAAGTGATAATACCTAGACCTCAGATCAATCTTAGAAAACACCGAAGCACCTAGAAACTAGTCAAACAGATTAGCAATCCTTGAAAAAAGGATACTTGTTCTTAATCATCAACTTATTCCGTTGCCGATAATCAATGCACATCTGCATCGTGCCATCTTTCTTTTTCACAAAAAACACCAGTAGACCCCAAAGGCAAAACACTAAGCTTAATAAACCCTCGATCAAGTAACTTTTGTAGTTTTGTCTTCATCTCCTTCAACTCTTTCGGAGCCATACGATAGGGAGCAATAGACACTGGAGCTGTATTTTCATACAACTCAATGCAAAACTCAACCTCTCTATTCGGCGGCAAACCAAGCAATTCTTCTAGAACTACGCCCAGAAACTCACATATCGTACATATGTCTTGTATTCGCACTTCATTCGATCCCAGATTCATAACATAAACTAAGAAGGCCTTACAACCTGATTCCATCAAACGACTCGCTTCCAGAGCTGAAACAGTATTGGACAAGAATTTAACATTGTCACCTATGATTACCACTTCGTAATCGTAAGCAAGTTCAAAGGTAACTCGCTTGGTTTCAAAATCAACCACAACCCTATGCTCAAACAACCAATCCATACCCATGATTACATCAAAACCGTGGAGCGACAACTCCATCAAACCAACCGGGAACGCACGACCTTGAACAATCAAAGGACATATCCTGAACAACCTTCTTGTAACAATTGTTTCACCAAAGGAACTAGTTACTTGCATTCCCACATCTAACACTTCTGAGACGATCGTTCAAACCACAACTCCCACATGCGTTAGCAACAACAGGCAGTGAAGTCTATACCCTACATATCAAACGTAGACAATCTCGCTTCATGTGATCACACGATCTACATGCCTAACAAGTAATAAATGCTACTCTAGCCTGGATAAACTGACTCTACAGTCCTCGCCCAACGCTACCACTACCTCGCCTCAACTCAGGCGATACCTTTTATCATGATTCGTCTTAAACTGACTACCATCGAACAAGAGTCTGCAACTCCGTTGTTAGAGCCAGACCCTCCCACACAAGAAGATAAACCCATGTTTCACTCAATATCCTTCTCCTGTGTAACCAACACGTCAAAAACGATGTAACCAAAAGCCAATATGTATATCCTAACATCCTCAAACTTGACCACCAACATTTCCCTTGAACCAAAGCCTTGAATTCATATTTATTGTCATCCAAGTATCTAACTCTTATATACTTCTTCTTTAAGATAGTTCGAAAGAACACTCAGGTTACAACACCAAGTTCCACGCCCACAACCACAACTGTCCACCAACTGTACACGTCAAGTCCAACCAGAGACACAACATATTTTCAACTTAAGACCATTATTACACCCCATTTATTCCATAATCTGGATAGTACATGCCATCCAATCTATGGATGCCTCGTGTGCCAACCCTCGAGCTCAACTTCTCCCAAACTACGGAGGCGTTCTAACAGCAACTCACAGTTATCCAACAGCTAGTGCAGTCTCATTCATTTCATCAATGACAGCTTTACAAGCTCCGGACATCGCCTATATCCTAGGTGCTATGTCACCCAACACTGGCCCAACTAGCGCAGAATGTACTTACTTCGGGGTGGCAAACCCCAAAGAGGTATAACATTCTCCTTTACTCCTTGCCCAAAGGCAACAGAACCACTCTAGTTCTCACTTCATCTCTCGGTCGTGACATAACACATTTCTAAGGCATGATAATTTTACCAAAACAAGAACAATCAGGCTAGCTTCAAGGAAGGATCCGAGACTTCCTTTTTAAATCAAAACATTTCAGAAAACTTTTCAAACTATAGTAATAAGGCAATGAGCATCCCAACTTTCCTCCCCCAACATGGCATAACACAACCAACGTACATTTTGCAAACAGCAGAATATAATTCACAACTCACCAACATCCAACCTTTCAAAAGCTTACCCCACAAAGCATATCACGATCAAAATATACATAAAAATCACAATGCATAACAAGAATCAACACTCAACCAATATCAACATTCCAAATCATTACAAACTTGGTTTAAGCAATCAACAACAACACTAATCAATAACAACTTAACTCCCAATTATCGCAAACCTGGCTCTAAACCAACAAAAGTAACCACTCGACCTGGCCTGGACGCGAGATCGAACTGAACGAGACACACGAGGAATATTGGAGTAAATCGGGAAGGTTTACCTCAATAAACGACCCTATTTTTTTCTTTTATCTTGTCTCTAGGAACATTATCATCCTATGTGATTTAGAGTTGCAACGGAAGAAACTTAGATTCAAATAAATGATTTGGCATTCAATTGACAACATATATATTCCGGGGACCAAATTGTAATTTTAATAAATTATAGGGACTTTAGCCAATTTATATTTACCAACCTTTAATTAGTCATATTCCTTGCCACTGTGTCAAATCTCAGCTCAATTCGATCATATAAACTCTTTTAATTACATCTATGACATTTAGGGAATAAAACGTAAGAAATCAAAACTTCAAAAGATCCCCAATCAACTACTTTACATGTCACGGTATCGATACACCAAGCACTGTATCGATACAGTTTTGAGGTAATTTAAATCCCTTATTCCCGCAGCTCAAAACCGTATTGATACAGTCCCGCGTACCAATTCTCCCTGCCATTTTTCTCTAAGCCAAAGTTAGCCTACTTGTACCGATACGGTACCCCGCATACCTATATGTCTGGGCCTAAAATGTTCATTTTTGTTGGTTTAACATACAATTAAGCTACGCAATCCACTTAATCATGCTTCTAAGACATATACAACATATTTAAGGATCGATCCTTAACCAAACATAGCATATTTAGTATAAATTCATTGCATCATGCTTAAAAAAGGAATCTATAGGCATGCTTCCTAAAACCACATCAAGTAAGATACCAAAAATCATAGCAAAGCATAATCCAAACATCAAAGGCCATTTACAAGTCCAAAACAGCAATATAAACTTGCTTAAATAGGGAGTTTACACATATCTCCCAAAAACACAACGGATTCTCCATTGCCCTTATTACTTATAGTCTAAATCGAAAACATGCATTCAAGTAATGAAGTCTCTTTTGATCCACTACTTCTCGTTGCCTTCCAGGCTCTAATTCTCTGCATTGACGGATAAAGAGAGCGTAAGCACACAAGGCTTAGTGACGAGTGCTCAAAAACAAAACACCATCAATGCGCTTAAAACCATGCACTTTAACCAATCAAAAACCAACATATTAAACCATATGTAGCATGTATCATAAAATCACAACAACTCACATTGCTAACCTCAATTTAAGCTTTCCCATGCAAAACATACCATATGCAAAGCTTAAAGAGTAAACATGTATAAATCCCATTATACAACACATAATAAATCAACAATTATATTGGCTTACAAGTGATCAATAACCAAGTTCCATTTCCAAATCATAACATCATCGGATACACGGATTCACAAGTGTTGTCCCCACACTTTATACATTCTCACCGGCACCTCAAAGTTCACACACGGGAGTATTCAGTACACAATATAAACCCCTCAATAGTTGTGACACATGTGGTGGAGTATTCAGTACACCGTATTAACCCCTCGATTGTTAGGGTACTTGGGTGGAGTATTCGGTACACCGTATAAACCCCTGAACATCCAAGGTGACTTGTTTATAGTGCGCTCAATCCTATAGCCGACTAACTATATCCTATAGCATTTTCAAAACAATTTCCTTACCATCACTTGCCAATATAATTCACATTTAATCACATACCTCATTGTTTTCAAAGCATCAACAACAAGCCATTTTTCCCAAGCAATAAACCATGCTTTAAATACAAGTATAAACATATACTTACAAGGATCACTTACCATGTGCATCCTTCAACATATCATGATTAAAAATAGTATATTACATACTTTAAAAATGCTTTAATAGTAGGTAACATAAAACCAAAACCAAGTGCATAAAACCATTTCATAATATCACGGCTGAGAGAGAAAAACACTTTATACTTACTTTCTAACTTAGTCAAGCGTTTCAAGATCAAATCTAAGTTCCCAAACCTCCTTTAAAACATTTCAAAGCTGAAATCCACGTTCTCACTCACCGACACGCGAAACCTTAATTCGTCGATGCGAAACTAGGTGTCTGAAGCCTCCAAAGATTCATCAGTTTTTAGCGGATCGTTCTCCCCTATTTTAACCACATAATAACAGAATATTAATGCATCTGAATACATTCAAAATCCCATCAAGAAATTCAACAACATTGCCTTGCCAAAAACTACCAATCGCCTATCTGAAACAACCAAAAACAACATCGATTAACCTCCAAACTTAACCCAACCAAAACCTAAAACTTACAACCATCTATTATCTTTGATTAACATCCAAAATCATCGTATTATCAACCTTATACCTCCAAAATTCACAAAACCACCACAACTCCACAAAAACCCAAATCTAGAGATTCACATAGTTTTAGGATTACAATGTTAAAACCTTTATCTTAACATTATTAAACTTCAAAATCATGATTAAAATCAATCATAAAACCAACAAAATAGACCCAATCCGAAAATCATATAAATACATCAATAAAACCTTGATTTAATCATATTACCCAATTAAAACATAAAACCACATTAGAAAAGACATATAAAGGATCAAAAACTTGGGAATTTCAGTAAAGAACCTTACATTAGAGGAGAAAAATGCAGCTCACCTCTAATGAATGTTTTCCCCTTAATCGAATAGATTTACATTTAAAAATAAGATTAAAACAATAAGGTTTTGATAGGAAACCAACAAGAAATCATTTGATAACAAAAAATTAGAGAAATCAAGAGTTTACCATAAGATTTTGAAGAAGAAATGAGTGTTTGGCTGGAGAGAATTTGAATAAAAGTCTTTGAGAGAAAAGAAGTTACGTCAAATTTGTTTTAATGAAATTACCACCAATTAATTCCTCTAACCTGTTATATTATTTAAAAAACCATTTAAAATAAACCAATTAAGGGATAAAAGTCTGATATTAGACTTTGGGCAATTAGCTCCTTAAAGATTCAAAGTTTTGATCCTTTTACAAAACAGTCACTAAAAACATTTTTCTAGGTTTACATTTTGGTCACTAATTCCAAAAAGTCGTATTTCCAAAACTCGTTTTTCGAAATTGATTTCCCCAAAGCCTTTTATATAGTTAAAAAGGATTTTAGCTTATTGTTAAGTTATGAGGCCGTATCGAAACGCTCGAACCCGTTTTGATACGCTCTTCAAATAGAAAGAGTCGTTGCAATGCCCGTATCGAAACGCCTAGTACCCTATCGAAACGATCTGCATTTAAATGTTAGTTGGGAAATAGCCGTTGGGGTTTATGACCGTTGTGGTCGATGCCACGTAGGCGTATCGAAACGGCATAGCCCGTATCGAAACGTTGGGCAAAAATCCTCTTCCAGAAAGGACCCGTTTCGAAAAGTTTTGACACTAGAAGACCCCGTATCGAAACACATAGGGGTGTTTCGAAACGCCTGGAAGGTTTTGTTTAGTTTTACTTTGAAAACATGTAAAAACCTTTGAAAATATCCCCTAAACATAGTTTCAAGTTGTTTGGACTTTAGAAATAGTTTTGAATTCTTTTTAACTTAGTCCAAAACAATTTTCAATTATTATATCAAAACATTAGTTCTACAATTATTTTTTCATATTTTTATCACATTCCGAAATAGAATTTCCCTGAACTCATTTGAAACTCACCCGAATCTCTAATCTTGGACCAACAAAGCCTAAAACCTTTAGGCCCAAACCCGGGGTGTTACAACTCTCCCCCACTTAGGAAATATCATCCTCAAAATTTTACCCGAAGGAAACAAGTCCAGAAAACCACTCCATCCAATCTGCCTTACACTCCCACATGGCCTCCTCAACACCACGGTATTGCCACAAGACTTTCACAAGCACCACTATTACTATACGAATAAAAGATCTCAACAGGTTCCTTATCAAAGGACAACCTTGGTCACAACTCCATATCCTTCCCCAACATAACACATGATGGATCTGACCTAAACCTCCACAACATCGACACGTGAAACACATCATGAATTTTCTCCAACTCGGGAGGTAACTTTAAACGATACGCAACAGGACCAACACGCTCCACAACATCATATGGCCCAATAAACCTTGGACTAAGCTTACCCTTACGTCCAAACCACAACACCTTCCACCAAGGCGACACTTTCAAAAACACACAATCAGCAACTATATAGTCAATCTACGTACGTTTCAAATCTACATAGAATTTCTGAAAATCTGAGGCATCTTTTAGACGATAACGAATAAGCTTCACTTTCTCATTTGTGATTTTCAATACATCAGAAAAAGAAACATGCTTTTCCCTGCCTCAGCCCAACACAAAGGCGTACGACACTGCCTACCATACAAAGCCTCGTACGGTGCCATTTGAATACTTTCCTGATAACTGTTATATACACAAACTCCACCAAAGGTAATTGTTTCTCCCAGGTTCCTTGGAACTCAATGACACAACATCTCAACATATCTTCCAAAACCTGAATAACACATTTAGATTGGGCATCCGTCTAAAGATGATAAGAAGTTCTAAAATTCAACCGTGTACCCAAAGCTCGATGTAGACACTCCTAAAACCTCACTGTAAACCGCGGATCTCTATATGAAACTATAGACTTGGGTACTCCATGCAAACGCACAATCTTAGTGATGTATAAATCTGCCAACTTATCCAAAGTATACGTCGTATGCACAGGTACAAAATATGCACACTTCATAAACCGATCAACAATCACCCAAATGGAATCCTTCTTAGTTGGTATTAATGACAACCCAGACACAAAATCCATGGTTATTCTCTCCCATTTCTATTTCGGTATCCTCAATGGTTATAACAGCCCGGAAGGAAACCGATGCTCAAGCTTAACTCACTGACAGACCATACACTTAGCAACAAATTCAGCCACATCTTTCTTTAGACCAACCCAATAGTACTCTTCTTTCAAGCCTTGATACGTCTTAGTAGTATCGGGATGCATAGAAAAAGAACTATCATGCACTTCGGTCAAAATGGTTTGCCTCAACTCATCATCATTAGGCACCACTATCCTATCCTTGAATCATAACACTTCATTGTCATGAAAATCTATCAAATTTCTATCCGTGATATCCTTAACATGCAGTACCAATTCTTCATCCTAAGGTTGCTTCTCTTTGATCAACTGAGACAAAGATTTCTTAACTTGCAACTCGGTCAACAAGCATACATCATGTGTCACACTTAACTCCACAAACACCACTCACAACTCCACCGCAAACTTTCTACCCAAAGCATCGGCAACATCAATTGCCTTACCCGGGTGATACTCAAATCATCAAATCGTAATCCTTAAGAAACTCCAACCATCTATGTTGCCTAAGATTCAATTCCTTTTGAGTCATTAAATATTTCAAACTCTTGTGATCTGTGTACACAATACACTTCTTACCATAAAGATGGTGTCTCTGATATCTTTACGCAAACCTAACTGCAACAAGCTCCACCATACATAAAATGATTGCGCTTAAGAACCCTCAGCCGTCTAGATGCATAAGACACAATCTTTGCTTGCGATGCTACAATCTTAGCAAATTCCTTAACAAACCTTGATGTAAATTAACTTGATCTAGAAAACCCACAAACTTCTAACTCCAACCTTGGTTGCTCCAAAACTAGCACAAGCCAAACTCCAAAGAACCAAGTTTAACATCCTCTTCATACCTTGCGAACTCTAAAAACCATATTACCAAAGCTACTTACATAAGCTACCTAGCTTACACCATTACCCCTTCGGCCTCTGAACAGTCATTTGTAAGTGTGATCACATGTATGTGTGATTACTTATTTGCCCTCATAGATGTTTATATGTATGTATACAAAACCTCCAATGTCATACCCAAATGTATGCATGTAATGGCATAATTATATATATACATATAAGTATTTCTGCACTGTGTATGTTAAACTGTTCACACTTACTAATAACGTTCTCAAACCAATATTCCTTCCAACATATCCAAAACTCATACTACCCGAATAAAGAGCAACATTCGTTCCTCCACAAAAGCCTACTAACCTATTCATACATGCTGATTCGACATCACCAAGAAACACAACAACAACTTGATCTAAAAACTCATGTAACACCCAATACGACACATCTCTGAATGCACCGACGTATTGGTCAAACCAAAAGACATCACCAAGAACTCACAATGCTCTTACCTTGCACAAAACGCAGTCTTAGCAACGTCCACATCGTTCGCCTTCAACTGATAATACACAGACCTCATATCAATCTTATAAAACAGCGAAGCACCTAGAAACTGGTTAAACATATCATCAATCCTTGACAAAGGATACTTGTTCTTAATCGTCAACTTGTTTAGTTGTCGATAATCAATGCACATCCGCACATTGCCATCTTTTTTTACAAACAACTCTGGCGCACCCCCAAGGCGAAACATTAGGCCTAATAAACCCTCGATCAAGCAACTTCTATAGTGTCTTCTTCATCTCCTTCAACTCTTTTGGAGCCATAAGATAGGGAGCAATAGACACTGGAGCTGTATTTTCATACAACTCAATGCCAAACTCAACCTCTCTATTCAACAGCAAACCAGACAATTCTTTCGGAAATACGCCCAGAAACTCACATATTGTACGTCCTGTACTCGCACTTACTTCGATCTCGGATTGATAACATAAGCTAAGAAGGCCTCACAACCCGATTTCACCAAATGACTCGCTTCTAGAGCCGAAACAGCATTGGACAAGAATTTAACATTCTCACTCACAATTACCACTTCATAATCGTCAGCAAATTTCAAGGTAACTCGCTTGGTTTCAAAATCAACCACAGCCCTATGCTCAAACAACCAATCCATACCCAGGATTACATCAAAACCGTAGAACGACAACTCCATCAAACCAACCGGAAACACATGACCTTGAACAGTTAAAGGACATCTCCTAAAAAACCTTCTCGTAACAATCGTTTCACCAAAGGAACTAGTTACTTGAATTCCCACATCTAACACTTCTAAGACAATCGGTCAAACCATAACTCCCACAAGCATTAGCAACTATAGGCGGTGAAGTCTATACCCTACAGATCAAACGTGGACAATCCCGCCCCATGTGATCACATTATCCACATACCTAACATGTATTAAATGCTACTCTAGTCTGGATACACTAACTCTACGGTCCTTACATTATAGGAGAAAAACTTAGCTCACCTCTAATGGATGCTTTTCCCCTTAATCGGATAGATTTACATGTAAAAACAATATTAAAACAATAAGGTTTTGATAGGAAACCAACAAGAAATCATTTGATAACAAAATATTAGAGAAATCAAGAGTTTACCTTAAGATTTTGAAGAAGAAATGAGTGTTTGGTTGGATAGAATTTGAGAGAGTTTTTGAGAGAAAAGAAGTTACGTCAAATTTGTTTTAACGAAATAACCACCAATTAATTCCTCCAACCCATTATATTAATTTAAAACCATTTAAAATAAGCCAATTAAGGGATAAAAGTCTGATATTAGACTTTGGGAAATAATCTCCTTAAAGATTCCAAGTTCCTATCCTTTTACAAAACAGTCACTAAAACAGTTTTCTAGGTTTACATTTTGGTCACTAAATCCAAAATGTCATATTTCAAAAACTCGTTTTCCAAAATTGATTTCACCAAAGCCTTTTATATATTTAAAAGGGATTTTAGATAATTTTCCATAGTTTTATCACCTTCTAAAATAGGTTTTCCCTGAACTCATCCTGAAACTCACCCGAATCTCTAGGCCCAAAAATGGGGCGTTAGAGCATCCTATAGATTTCATTTTGGAGCTTGATGCTATGAATTGGTGAAGTTTCTAATGTTCTTGGTTGAGGATCGATCATTGGTTATGTTGGTTATGCTTTAGAAGCATGCTTGGGTTTTTTGTTTGCTCGAATGCATGATAAACCAGCAAAATGGAAATTATGAGCCCAAACATAGCGGTACGTGACCTTCCACATTGATACAGGCCTTGTGAAATAGGCAAAGCATATCGGTTAGATGGGAATCGTATCGATATGGTTCATGAGTAAAATAGATGGGTGTTTCGATAGGAGTGGGGGTATCGGTACGGTAAATGGCTACTGGAATCTGGGATTTAAAATCCAACAAGACCATACTGATACGGTGCTAGGTGTATCAATACAGTGACATGTAAATTTGTTGAATGGAATCTTTGAAGTTTTGTTTTCTTACGTTTTTGTCCCTATGTGCTGTTGATGCAATTAAATGAGTTTGGATGATCGAACTGAGCTGAGATTTTACACAGTGGCATGGAATATGAGTAATTAAAGGTTGGTAACCATAAATTGGCTAAAGTCCCTGTAATTTATTAAAATTACAATTTGGTCCCCAGAACATGTATGTTTTCAATTGAATGTCAAATCATTGTTTGTTTGAATTGAAGTTTCTTCCGCTATAAGATTAAACCACATAGGATTATAATGTGCCTCTAGAAAAGATAAAAGAAAAATAGGGTTTTTTATTGAGGTAAACCTTCCCGATTTACTCCAATGTTCCCTGTGTGACTCGTTCGGTTCGGTCTTGCATCTAGGCCAGGTCGAGGGGTTACATAATAGAAATCAAGAGATCTGCATCGAAGACAGGATAGTTTGCCAAGGCAATATCCTGCATGTCTTTCATGTAGTCGGAGGTAGACTTGGAACCACGCAGATTGCGAGCCAACTTGGACTTGAAAGCAAGGATGCAACAAGGAGATGCTCGAACATAACTTGCAACTAGAGTATCCCATGTAATTTTGGCAGTGATAGTGGATGAAGTAAGTGATTGAACTTGATCATCACAACTGCAAAGAAGAGCACTTATAAGAATTTGATCCTGACCAAACCATCGTAGATATTTAGGATTAGCAATTGTTGTCGCGACATCGGTAACTTAGATGGGGAAGGCTGTGAACCATCAATATAACCGAGTAGCCCAAAACCAATGAGATAGCCTCCACTTGGCGATGCAAAATAGGAAAGTTAGCAGACGTAAGTTTGATTGGGAAGTTGGTTGGTGCACTAAGATGCACAAGATCATTGGAAGTAGAAGGCGAAGCCATGAAAGGAGATCCAGTTTAAAGATAAGCGGAAAAGAGAGGGAAATGAGTAGAGAAATTTTACTTGGCTCTAATTACCATGTAAAGGATTTATATTTTTTGATAAATAATAATGTTTACAATTGACGTATATATAGGCTTACAAATAAATATACAAGGATAAGGAAAATCAAATATTAAATACAAATCAAACATTTAAATACAAGATAAGATTTGAGAAAGAGATATGATAAGATAGAATTTGAATGAGATTTGACTAAAAGTTATCTTATGGATTTGAATGAGATAAAAGTTATCTCTTCTTATCTTTATCCTTAATATGATGCTCATATGCTTGATGATTTATGGCTTTTTCCTTTCAAACATCAGTCTACTTAATTAATATGATGATCACACCTGTTTTACAAAATAAAACTCCATTTGAACTAATGTTTCAACGAGAAACAAATTACAAAAAATTGAAAATCTTTGGTTGTCTTTTCTATCCTTGGAATAAACATTTTCAAGACGGAAAACTCAAAGCCAAATCTAGACCATGTGTTTTTGAAGGATACTCACCCACACAGAGTGCATACAAATGCTTCGATTCTACTAGCAACAAATTGATTTTATCTCGGCATGTTAAGTTTGTTGAAAATTGTTTTCTGTTTAAAGAAAAATTCTTTGCTACTCAAGAGGCTACAATTGATGCTACAAGAGAGGGAGAAGTTGCTCAATTTGTTCCTGTAGTCAGCGCCAACCTCGAAAATCAAACCACCATAGGTATGTCACTTGACCCAAGTCAATTGAAACATCTACACTCCTTGAAGCTTCTCACCCACCTAATCCGCCTACATCGCCACCTATTGAAATCGTACCTTCATCCGAACCATAACCTACAGTTGATACACCCCTCATCGATACCAATCTCATACATGATCCATCCACATACATATCCGATCATATCCCAACCTCAAACATCCACCCAATGAAAACAAGATCGAAAACGGAAGTTACAAAACCAAACCCAAAATACCTTTACCATGTCATAGATAGCTCAACTAGCCCTTAAATTGAACCAAGATGTGCAACTGAAGCTATGAAGGTGGACGAATGGAGAGAAGCTATGACCAAGGAATTCAATGCCTTAATTTCCAATGACACATGGATCCTCGCTACTCTAGACCCCAAACACAATATTGTAGGTAACAAATGGGTGCTCCGAAGAAAAAGAAATCCAAATGGTTCAATGGAGAGATTCAAAGCAAGATTTGTTTCTAAGGGGTTTCATCAACGTCCGGGAATTGACTTCAAGGATACCTTCAGCCCGGTCATTAAAATGTCTACTATACAAACAATTATTGCAATTGTGATCTTTAATAACTGGGCACTCACTCACCTTGATGTCAACAATGCCTTCCTCCAAGCGCATCTTGACGAGGAAGTCTATATGTCTCAACCAATAGGGTTGATTTACAAAGACAAAAGAGATTATGTGTGTAAATTGAAAAAGGCGATCTATGGGCTAAAACAAGCTCATGGGGCTTGGTACAAAGAACTCAGCAAGTTTTTCATTGACTATGTCTTCCAAAGCAATTCGGCTGATACATCACTTTTTGTGTACACTCAAAGAGGTAATATAATTTACTTCTTAGCTTATGTTGATGATCTAATCATTATAGGGAATAACAAGGCTACAACTCAACAATTTGTTGAAGAATTATCGAAAAAGTTTTCGCTAAAAGACCTTGGAAGCTTAAGACACTTCTTGAGAATATAAGTAATACAAACTAATAATGGTCTCCTTCTTCTTCAACGCAAATATATACTTGACCTCCTTCAACAGTTTCATATGGAGGGAGCTCATCCTACGTCTACACTAATGTCTACAACCACAATGATCAAAGCCAACAACGGTTCAGGCGAGACAAATGCCACTGGATTTAGGCAATTCCTAGGATCCCTACAATATGTACTTTTGAAAAGATAGAACATTGCTTATTTAGTAAATAGATTGGCAAAATACATGCATGGTCCAAAAGCTAGTCATTGGGCTATGGCAAAATGTATCCTTCATTATCTCAAAGGTACGATACGTCATGGGTTATTTTTGAAGAAGGGAAATGCAACAACAATAACATCCTTTAGTGATGCTGATTGGGGAGGTAACATAGATGATAGAACCTCTACAAGTGACTATGTGGTATATCTAGGTGGCAATCTAATCTATTGGAAGTCAATAAAGCAAAAAAAACGTTGCAAGGAGCTCAACCGAAGTTGAGTATCGGTCTCTAGCTAATGTCGTGGCAGAGGTCAAATAGATCAACTTGTTGCATGAATTATTGTTGCGTGTAAATAAGACTATCGCAAGAAGTGCAAGTGTACACGAAGCAAGTAATAAAGTAATACTAGAGTATCAGATATCGTCTCCACAGGGATTGGAAATAACTCTATCCTTGAATTGATGCACAGGAAAAAGAAATAGTTTAAATGATTGTTGAGAGTAATCTTCAGAAATAACTGAATTAAAAGATAAGGTAAACATATTGAGAGAGTAGGCTGGTATTGAATTGCTCAGTAGTGCAAGTGTTGCACTGTTCAGAGGAACATCTGTCGTTATGTCGTTGCTCTTGTCGCAGCAGCACCTGTCGCGGCAGAGGTCCGTTGATGTCGCGGCAGCGACCAACAACTCTGTACTTCAAGCTTGGCAAGAATCCCTGATATGACTTGTCCTATCCCTAGGTCCAAGTTCTGTTGATGAACACTTCTTGGATGATACCTCCTGGCGTGAATCAAAGGATGAACACCAATGTTTGTGAATTCTTCTTTAGCCACTTAACCGTGTACTTATCCCTAAGTCAAGATGGTTTAACCATAAATTGGAAAACGTGTATTTACTCCTTTCGTATGCTTAACTCTCCTGATATCAAGCAAATGGATAACCTCACAATGCTCTCCCGATACTCTTATGAGATATTGAAAACCATAGTAAATAAACTTGAAGTTTTATTACTTGAACAGAAAAATCCTAAGAATAATTACAATCCTCACAACTACTTTACAAAATCAACCCTTAGCCCTTGGGAAGGTTTAGAACATGGTGAAGAGAGAGAAACGACTAGGGTTTTGGGGGAATACGGCTAGGAGTGAGATATCCTTCCCTAGGTCGAATTACATGCCTTTATATAGGCCTTGGGTTCAAGTTTTCTAATATGGCAAGAATACAAGTTTAAATTAAAGTACAACTCTATTAAAGACTAAATCTTCTGAGTACATGCCTTGAATTCATCCTCTTTTCTTGCCTTGAGTTTCTTCCTTGAACCTTGGGCATGTCCTTCATTCTGCTTCAGGGCTTAGAAAAATATTGGAGTGCTCCACGATAGACCGGCTTGAAATCCTCTATCTGTCGAGCTCCACTTCACTTTTCCACCTCAGCATTCCACTGTCGTCTTGGCTGCCACGGCAGATTTCACGACAGATTGTACTTTTTGACTCCAGCTCCGCTGCTCGCCTCTCTTCCAATGCTGCTCTGGGTGCTACCACAGCAGATACCTGCAAAAGTAACCAAAATTAGCATCAACTGTGCAATTTTATCTAATTGTGATGTGTATGCAAAAATCTATCCTAAATGCAATGAATCATGCTTGAGTGCAGCAAAAATATGGGTAAATGAGGGGTAAAATATAGAACTTTTATGCACTCAACACACCCCCAAACTCAAGTTCTTGCTTGTCCTCAAGCAAATATAATCTAACTAAAAATAAAAACTTTCTTTTTTTGGCTTGGCTTAATTCAGTGAACTTTCATTACCTACAACACATTCACTATCAAGAGCACTACCTTGTCGGGTGTTTATAGATTTATCCGGGACAATGCTATAATTCTTGTGCAAGTGTGTGCAGGTTTTGTGAACAAATATGTGCCTAGACTCCCTTAACTACCAAAATAGTTATGCTACTCACTTGAATTTTATACCAAATTTCATTTTTTTGGAGGCAATTCTTAGGCTCCTTTAGTTTTTTCGAATTTAAACTCAAGTTTTTTTTCTTATTCTGATTTTACTAGAGCCCTTTTTGGGCACCTCTAGCTATCTTCCTAGAGCCAGTGTTAGGCACCTCTAAGGGCAATTCAAGTGGTTAAGCTTTCCTACTCTAGTTCACTAATAGAAGTCTAGACAGCATATAATCACAAAGTTGTTTTTGAAGTTTAGAACTATAGCAAGGCTCCAAATAATTCCTAAAACATCCTAAAGGCACTGTCACGACAGAGACTGTCATGGCAGGTAAGTTCTGTTCAAAGACTTCAGCCAAATTATTATTTTAGTCATTTTGTTGACACAAAACTTAACTGAGATGAGACACAACTAAAAAGTTCATTAATAGAGGGATGCCTACTCCCAAACTCAAGGCTTGGTGCTGAGAGATGGGGAGGCTATCTTCTTTTTGGCCTCTCGAGGTGGTTGGACTCGGGTAGGTGAGATGTGTGGGGGCTGGTCCAGGACCTCGAGGTCGTCATCACTGCTGCTTCTACTGCTGTCCGATCTGTCGTGGCAGGGCCCTTCAATAGTTTCGTTCAGCTTCTTTCTTTTCATCAGTGGGAAGTCCTTCGATATGTCCCAAATGATAGACAGTTCTGAATCAGAATCGTCCTACCAGAAGGAGGAGGAGGAGAACCCTTCAAAGTATTTTGGGTCGATCTCCGGTAGTGGTTCCTTCCTTTTCTCTCCTTGAGGAGTGCCCGATCTTTTGTCGCCATCTCCGGTCGTGGCAGGTGGTGATGTGGAGGCAGCAGTGGGTGTTCTGGGGCTAGCAGCAGGTGTGGGGGCGGCAAAAAGATATTCTGGAAAAGAGGGAAACTGCACGTTGGGAAAATTTAAATCAACCTTTATGAAATTTACTGTGGCAGTATTAAAATCCCTTATAAATCCCATGAAGCCTAGCTGGCGTTCCTCCATCTTCTTCAGCATCTGCAGGATTTGGCTGGAGGTGTTTGCCGGTGGTGCGGCCGTCGTCTGCTCTAGTTCTGTCGTGCCAGGTTCAGTGGAGTCAGGTTCTGCTGTTGCTTCTGTCGCGGCAGTGGGGTCCATGTAAGACAGGGGAGTGGCAGCCTTCAATTCCATCAAACTATAGAGGTTCTGCTGCGTCCATTCTTTTCCTCAGATTTTGACATCTTCATTGATCTCTAACACATTGTTGGCTCGGTAGAGTGTGGTGATCAGGTAGGGGAAGAATAGAAGGCTCGTTGGTCAGAGTGCACACTCGAAAATACCATCAATTATGTACCTGCCGACGTTGATCTGCCACTCGTTGAAGATTGAGTGCACGAGGGCTAATCTCTGTCGGTCCACTGTGGTATTATGTGAGGTAGGCATGAGGCATTTCTTCACGAAATGGTTCCAAAGCTTTGCCTGTGGTGTGAGCTGGGTCCTTCGCACGGTTCATCTGTGCTTGGGATCCTTGTTCCACTGTGTGCCTTCCTCCGTTAGTTCTGCCTTGACAGCATCATAATTTGCCGGTGACAGACTGTTAACGAACCTCCGATGGGCATCTTCCTTCTTGCTCACATAAATGTCATACAATGTGTTGATGTAGGTCAGTTCTAAGAAGATTTCCTTTCCTCTGTCGTGGCATCTTTGGAGGGGACAGCAGCATAGAACTCTCGCACGAACGTGACGTTCATCTCCTCTAGCTGGACGGCGAACATCTGCCATTTGAGTGCGATGATTTTCTTGGCGATGAACCTTTGAAGCCCTAATTCTCCTGTCTTTTGGGTGTAGGTGAACCCTCTTTCTTCCCATATCTCTCTCTTTTGGAACGAACCATAGTACCTCTGCTCCGAGTCCACTGATGCGAAACGGCTGGGTATTCTATTGTGGCTGGGTGTGGATATTGTCGTGGCAGAGGTGGAGGCAGCACTTCGTTGGGTTGATCTGGTAGCCATGAAGAAAACTGTAACAAAATGAAAGAAAGTTTTCTGAGATCTAAATTCTGGGAAGCAAGTAGAGAGAATAAGTATGAGATGAAAAATGAAAAGGGGGTGGGGGTTTATATAGAACGGGGTTTTCTGCCCGTTGGGACTGTAACGGTAGGCGCAAATAACGGGGCCAACTGTCACGTGGTTTCCTAACGCGCCTGTCACGCGTTTCAGCGTATGTTACGCGGTTGGGTGTCTGTCGTGACAGCTCCGTGATAGGCTGTATTTTCCGCGTCTGCCGCGACAGCTGGTGACAGGCTGTCACGACAGAGTTGTCCGTTGGGCTTTTGGGCTGTTGTGAATGTGATGGGCTGGTTCATTCCTCCTCTTTACTTTGCTTCCTTTATTTCCTAAAAATAAATAAATAAATAAATAAACTAAATTAAAATCTTATTTCCTAAAATAATAAATAAAATAAAATAAAACTAAGTTAAATTAGGGATGCCTTGAGGGGCATCTCCTAAAGTAACTATTTTATGCATCCTTGGGGCTTCAGTCCCCTGATAATGCTTGAGCCTTTGTCCATTGGCCTTGAATTGGCGCCCATCCTTGATTGATCTGATTGTGATGGCACCATGGGGAAAAACTTGGACAACTTGGATGGGGCCAGACCACTTAGATTTAAGCTTTCCTGGGAAGAGCTTCAACCTAGAGTTGAACAACAGCACCTGCTGCCCTGGGTAGAACTGTTGTGGTAGCAGTCTTCTGTCGTGCCACTTCTTTTTTTATCCTTGTAGGTCTTGGCGTTGTCGTAGGCTATTGCTCGAATTTCTTCGATTTCATTCAAGTCCAGTAGCCTTTTCTGCCCTGCCTTGTCCCAGTCCATATTAACAGTCTTGATAGCCCAATATGCCTTATGTTCTATCTCGACAGGTAGATGGCAAGTTTTCCCATAAATGAGGCATTAAGGTGACATCCCCAATGGAGTTTTGAATGTTGTCATGTATGCCTAGAGTGCATCATTTAGGTGTAGAGACCATTCCTTTCGAGTACGTTTGACCATCTTCTCTAGGATGTTCTTTACTTCTCCGTTTGATATATCGGTCTGCCCATTGGTTTGGGGGTGATATGATGTTGCAATTCGGTGCTTTACTCTGTATTTTCTTAGTGCACTAGAAATTACCCTATTGTCGAAATGCCTCCCTTCATCGCTAATTATCGTCCTTGGGATGCCAAACCTTGAGAAGATGTGTTTGTGAAGAAATCTTTGCACAGTCTTGGCATCGTTCTTTTGAGTGGTGATTGCTTCTACCCACTTAGACACATAGTCTATTGCCAGTATGATGTATAAATTCCCACAAGAGGCTGGGAATGGTCCCATGAAGTCGATTCCCCAAACATTGAAGATTTTGACCTCAAGTATGTTCTGCAGTGGCATCTCATGCCTTCTAGATATATTCCCAGTCCGTTGGCATTTGTCACAGCTTCTATAAAAAGCTTGTTCTTCCTTGAACAGTGAAGTCCAATAGAAACCGGATTGTAGAACCTTGGCAGCATTTTTATTTCCTCCCAAGTGTCCTCCATAAGGGGCAGCATGACAGTGGTGAATCGCTTCTTTTTGTTCCTCCTATGGTATGCATCTCCTGATGATCTGATCTGCACAGTGCTTAAAGAGGAGAGGTTCGACCCAATAATAATGTTTTGCATCATTTTGGAACCTCTTCCTTACTTGGTAGTTAAGCTCAAGAGGTAATAACACACTTACAATATAATTGACAATGTCAGCATACCAGGGGGTTTCAGAAAGCTTACCTGCCGCCATGGCTGTCGCGGCAGTGCTGGTGGCAGCAAACAGCTGCTCATCTGCGAAGGTTTCCAATATGTTGGTCTTGTCTTTCTCTTGATTCCTTCCCATCTCCAGCCTTGACAATTGATCTGCTACTTGGTTCTTTGTCCCCTTTTTGTCCTTGATGTCAATGTTAAATTCTTGCAGCAGCAGAATCCAACGTATCAATCTTGGTTTGGCATCTTTTTTTGTGAACAGATATTTAAGTGTTGAGTGATCTATATGGACCACCACTTTTGTCCCAAGTATGTAGGGTCGAAACTTGTCAATTGCAAACACCACTGCGAGTAGCTCCTTTTCTGTTGTGGTGTAGTTTATCTAAGCATCATTGAGGGTTTTGCTGGCATAGTAGATCACATGGAAGAGTTTCTCCTTCCTCTGCCCTAGCGCTGCCCCGACAGCAGAATCACTGGCATCACACATTATCTCGAATGGTAGGCTCCAGTCTGGTGGTTGGGGCTGTTACCAGCTTTTCCTTCAATATTCTGAATGATTCAGTACATTCAGTGTTAAAGTCAAAGGCACGATTCTGTTCCAGTAGGAGGCACAGGGGTTTAGTGATTTTCGAGAAGTTGGCAATGAACCTTCGATAAAACCATGCATGCCCTAAGAAACTTCTTATTCCTTTGACTGTGGTGGGTGGCGGCAGCTTTTCAATAACCTCGATTTTAGCTTTGTCTACCTCTATGACGCGGCATCTAACCTTGTGGCCCAGCACTATGCCTTCATCCACCATAAAGTGGCCTTTTTCCCAGTTTAAAACCAAGTTCACCTCTTCGCATCTTTCAAGGACCTTATGTAAATTGCCTAAACAACCGTGGAAGTTGTCTCCAAAGACGGAAAAGTTGTCCATGAAAATTTCTAGGAAATCGCCCACCATGTCGGAGAATATTGCCATCATGCACCATTGAAAGGTTGATGGTGCATTGCAGAGCCCAAATGGCATTCTTCGAAAGGCATATGTGTCGTACGGGCATGTGAAGGTGGTTTTCTCTTGGTCCTCCGGTGCGATTGCGATTTGGTTATAACCTGAGTAACCATCACGAAAACAGTAGTAAGGCTTCCCCGCTAATCTATCTAACATTTGATCGATAAAAGGTAAGGGGAAGTGGTCCTTCCGGGTAGCTTTATTAAGCTTCCGGTAGTCCATACAAACCCTCCAACCAGTCACAATCCTGGTTGGGATTAGTTCGTTGTCCTTGTTCGTTACTACGGTTATGCCTCCCTTTTTGGGTACGCATTGCATCAGGCTCACCCACTTGCTATCCGAGATGGCATATATTATTCCAGCATCAAGCCACTTGATGATTTCTTTTCGTACCACCTCTCGCATAGCCTCGTTCAGTCGTCTTTGGGCATCGATTGTCGGCTTATGGTCATCCTCCAAGAGGATCTTATGCATGCATAACGTCGGACTGATGCCTTGGATATCAGCAATGGTCCATCCAATTGCCTTTTTTATGTTGTTGTAGCATTTTGATTAGCTGTTGTTCCTGTTCCTGCATCAACTTGGAAGAGATGATTACGGGCAATGTATCATTTAAATTAAGAAAAACGTATTTAAGTTGCCCTGGCAGGGGTTTAATATCTAAAATAGGTGGCTGTTCAATGGAAGGCTTTTGGATTACATGTTCATTCGAGGCATAATTCAAAGGGTCGAAGAACTTACCTGGACTTGTGCCTATCCAATTTACCTCCTCAGGACCTTCAGTGTCGGATGATTCTGTGTCTGAGGGGTCACTATCGTTGATACTGTTGTGACAGTCTTCAGGGTGACTGCGATGGCAGTGACCAAATTTTCTATCGTGGCAGTTCGACCTGATGCAAGGTTGGTCAAGGACTACTTCTGAAATTGCTTTGCACTCTTCCTCTGCATCAGCTTATTTCATTGCTTGGAGAACATTGAGCTTGATTTGTTGATCATTTACTCTCATCGTTAGTTCTCCTTTTTCTACATCGATCATTGTTCTGCATGTGGCTAGGAAGGGTCGCCCCAGGATGATCGGTGCGTTTTCATCTGCTTCACAATCTAAAACAAGAAAGTCAGCAGGAAAATTAAACTTATCCACTCTTACCAAGATATCTTCGATCTTCCCTTCCGGTTGGACGTAAGAGCGGTCTGCCAGTTGCAGCATGACTGTCGTGGGCCTTGCTTGTCCAATACCTAGTTTCTGAAATACAGATTTGGGCATTAGATTAATGCTAGCACCAAGATCACAAAGTGCCTTACCCACAAACTTATCTCCAATTATGCATGGTATGATGACACACTCAGGATCCTTCTTCTTTGGGGGTGGTCTCTTATGGAGGATTGCCATGCATCCTTCTGTCATCATCACTGTTTCAAATTCCCCAAGTCTAGACCTCCTGGACATTGCATCCTTCAGAAACTTTACATAACCAGGCATCTTCTTAATGACTTCTAACAGCAGGATGTTGATGTGTACTTGCCTAAAGATATCATAGATCTTTTTAAGCTGGTACTCCTATTTCTGTTTCTTTAGCCGCTGTGGAAAAGGGGGTGGAGGACGGTAATCTTCAAGGCATCCTTCACAGGGAAATCGGATCTGAGGAGGCTCAAGATCTTTAGTTTCTTTCTGCTCCTCTGTTTCTTCTGATGTTGTGGCCGGGGTGACAACAGCAGACTGTTTTTCCTTTACCGGGGCAGTGTTCACGACAGTTGTCTGTTGGGTCAATTCTTTCGGTGTTTCTTTTATGATCGGCCCTGTAGCTGTTTCCCACTCCTCGTTGTAATCTCTTTGCACTACTCATGTGTGGGTTTTCTAGTGACCTCAGTATCACTAGGGAATCCTCCGTTCTGCCTTGGATTGATGAACTGTGAAACCTGGCCCATCTGTGTCTCTAAGGATTTTAGGGTGGCCTCATGGTTTGTCATTCTCATCTCGGTCTTGTCCATGAAGGACTCAGTTTTCTTGACAAAGTGATCAATGTTCTCCATATATGCTCCTATTTGATACATGAATGTGGCTAGGGTTTGCTCTAGTATGCTTGTTGTGGCTGCCGGCTGCTGTTGTGGCTGCTGCTGGGGTTGCTGTCATGATAGAATCCTAGGACCTCATTGGTTCTAGTTGTTCTGGACTGGAGGGTTTAGTGCGTTGTTGGGGTTACTCCATGAAAATTTTGGGTCCCTCCTCCAGTTTGGGTTGTAGTGGTTGGAGTCATAAGTTTTATTCCTATTGTAGTTCCCAACATACATCCCTTCTTCCAGCTGTAAAGGGCACTCCTATGTACTGTGATTTCCACTACAGGTTTCACACACCTCTTCTGCAGAAAACACAGCCTTAGAATCTTTCCGCTGCAGATTTTCAACTATTTAGTGAGATATGCGATCTGAGATTTGACCGAGTTGTCAGCTTCGTACTCCTTTACATATATTCCTCGTTTGCCTCCCCTTCGAGATGTAGGAAATTGCTCATCGTTCTTCGCTAACTTTTTCAACACTAGCATTGCCTCATCTGGTTCTTTATCCAGCAATAACCCATTCGTTGTTGAATCTATTCTCAGTCGAGTGTGTGCATTGGCAGCGTTGTAGAATTTGACAACCTGATTCCATATAGGGAATCCATGCATTGGGAAGTTCCGTAAGAAAGTTGTAAATCTGTCCCACGCCTCATGCATTGGCTCGTCATCTTCCTGTTGAAAAGTAGCAATCTCGTTACGCAATCTTTCAGATAAATGAGAAGTTCTAAAATGAGAAAGGAATTCACGAGAGAGATCTGTCCAAGTTCTTATTGAACCTGGTGTTAATTTATTCCACCAAGTTTTAGCTCTATCTCTCAATGAATGAGGGAATAGCCGGAGCCTCAGTACTTTCGAACTTATTCCTGGTAGCCTGAACGATCCACAGATTTCCTGGAATGTTTTGAGATGTTCACGAGCGTCCTCAGTAGCAGAACCACCAAATTGGCCAGCAGAATTTATCATGCTGAACATGACAGGTTTCAATTCGAAGTGTTCAGCTTCCACATCTGGCAGGGTAGTTTCTAGTTCAACATGGTCATTATCCATGTAGTCTCGACAGGTCTGCAGCACTGCTAGGGCAGCGGGCGGCAGCAGATTGTTTCTGGGGTCATTAAGAGGATCCACACCATCCCTAGGGTGGTTGTTGTTGTCATCTTCCCTATGGCCTTCCCTTTCGTTCACCATTGCTTCCAGTCTCTCCTCAAGATAGTTGTTTCGTTCTATCAAGAGTCGAGCTTGGTTCCTGAGTTGATATGTGCGTTCGATTTCTGGATCTAATTCGTACTCAAGCTTCTTACCACGTCTTGATCTGCGCATAAGCAATAAGAGAACCTTGTGAAAAGCACAGGGAAAATTAAACAACTAAAAATAGAAAATAAAAATAAAAACAAAGTGCAGTAATTAAAAGGTAAAGGTATGTTGCCAGTCCCCGGCAACGGTGCCAAAAACTTGTTGCGTGTAAATAAGACTATCGCAAATAGTACAAGTGTACACGACACAAGTAGTAAAGTGATACTAGAGTATTAGATATCGTCTCCATATGGACTGGAAATAACTCTATCCTTGAATTGCTACACAGGAAAAAGAAATAGTTTAAATGATTGTTGAGAGTAATCTTGAGAAATAAATGAATTAAAAGATAAGGTAAACAGATTGAGAGAGTAGGCTGGTATTGAATTGCTCTGTAGTGCAAGTGTTGCACTGTTCAGAGGAACTTTTGTCGTTATGTCGTTGCTCTTGTCACGGCAGCACCTGTCGCAGCAGAGGTCCGTTGATGTCGCGGCAGCGACCAACAACTATGTACTTCAAGCTTGGCAAGAATCCCTGTTATGACTTGTCCTATCCCTAGGTCCAAGTTCTGTTGATGAACACTTCTTGGATGAATCCTCCCGACGTGAATCAAAGGATGAACACTAATGTTTGTGAAATCTTCTTTAGCCACTTAACCTTGTACTTATCCCTAAGCCAAGATGGTTTAACCATAAACTGGAAAACACGTATTTACTCTTTTCGTATGCTTAACTCTCCCGATATCAAGCAAATGGATAACCTCACAATGCTCTCCCGATGCTCTTATGAGATATTGAAAACCAGAGTAAATAAACTTGAAGTTTTATTACTTGAACAGAAAAATCCTAAGAACAATTACAATCCTCACAACTACATTACAAAATCAACCCTTAGCCCTTGGGAAGGTTTAGAACATGGTGAAGAGAGAGAAATGACTAGGGTTTGGGGGGAAGACGGCTAGGAGTGAGATATCCTTCCCTAGGTCGAATTACATGCCTTTATATAGGCCTTGGGTTCAAGTTTTCTAATATGGCAAGAATACAAGTTTAAATTAAAGTTCAACTCTATTAAAGACTAAATCTTCTGAGTAGATGCCTTGAATTCGTCCTCTTTTCTTGCCTTGAGTTTCTTCCTTGAACCTTGGGCCTGGCCTTCATTCTGCTTCAGGGCTTAGAAAAATATGGGAGTGGTCCACGACAGACTGGCTTGAAATCCTCTATCTGTCGAGTTCCACTTCACTTTTCCACCTCAGCATTCCACTGTCGTCTTGGCTGCCACGGCAGATGTCACGACAAATTGTGCTTTTCGGCTCCAGCTTCGCTCTCGCCTCTGTTCCAATGCTGCCCTGGGTGCTGCCGAAACAGATACCTGTAAAAGTAACCAAAATCAGCAGCAATTGTGCAATTTTATCTAATTGTGATGTGTATGCAAAAATATATCCTAAATGCAATGAATCATGCTTGAGTGCAACAAAAATATGGGTAAATGAGGGGTAAAATATAGAACTTTTATGCACTCAACAATTACATGCCTCAATCGATAAACTGCCAAACTTACTTTGTGACAACATTGGCGCAACATACTTGAGTGTCAATCTTGTCTTCCACTCAAGAATGAAACACTTAGCTCTAGACTATCACTTTGTACGGCACCAAATATAAGAGAATGAGTTGAAGGTCCAATATGTTTCCTCTACATAACAATATAAAAATGGACTTACGAAACCCCTTTCTAGGCAACAGTTCGAGCATCTACGGAACAAGAATGGTATCCTTGATGGGAGCTCATTCTAGTGGGGGCATGTTAAGAGGAAGTCTAATGTCGAAAGTTATCGCTCAAAGTCAACCGAAATTAGTTTCTCCAACTCCGTCTAACTGATTGCAATTAATATTCTCTATTGTAATTGATTGCAATTTGACTAACATCCTACATATGAGTTGTATATAAACCTACCTTTGTGAATAATAAAAATATACTCAAAAATCCTAAACATTATCACCTTTTACATTACGAAAAACATTAAGTGTATTTGATTTGAAAGATTATATTGGCTTGTGACAATGAAAATTATAGTTGAATATAGTTGGCATGCCATAGGATAAGAGTACTCTATATGTCTACAAAGCTTTTGATGGACTTTTCGAGTCTAATCGACCATCTTCTGAAAAGTTTCCTAAAGGTCGGATGGCTATAATCGTTCGCTCTACTCATTTTTTAGGTGTAGAGCGGAAGGCCTGATGGCTAATGGTTTTGGGATATATATATATATATATATATATATATGATTTGATGGGGGTGGGGACCTAAGCCTGTATTTTGATAAGTTCGATCCGTGTATCCGGTGTTTTTGAAACTACTAAAGTCGCAAGTAATATTGTTAATATAAGAGTGTATGATATGATCCAAACATTTGTACAAGATTTGCATTTGATTTGATAAGAATATGAATTTGAAGATGATTAAGTTTTGGAAAGTGCTTATGCACAATGATTTAGTTTTCAACATTGCATAGATGAACTATTTGCTGAGCTTCCTCACTAGGCATTATATGTTTATGCTCATTTTCCATCTTTGTAGAGGATTAAAGATTTTGAGGGTTGTACTTTGGGCAAGAGTCACCAACAAAACAAACCAAAATCTTTGAGTATACTTTGGATCTATTTTTTTGTATGTGTAATAAGACAATGTGGACCATTTACTTTGGGATTTGTCAGCTGGGTTTGATGAGATAATTTGCCATGTTTTGAAGTGATTTGATGTTGTGGATTCATGATTTAGAATGTTGATATTGTTCATGTTGAATTTCATGAGTAGTTTTTACTAGTTGAATTTTGAGTTTGAGGTTCAATTGAAGATAGATTGGTGTGGTTGTGGTTTGAGCATGTTTGAAATGAGTAGTAGGCCACTTGTGACTTGTCTAAATAGGTAAAAGACCAAATATGCATAAAATGACTAATTAGGTTCGATCTAAACTTTTTTGAACTATCTGGTGTAATTATAAGATAATATTTGTTCATTAAGTCTAGCCCTTTGATAATACACACACACCGTGCATATAAACTGCTCGAACCTGGGTCACCTAGAGATAACAACATTCTCTTTTCCACTGAATCCGTTGGTTTCCGATCTAAACTTCGAAGAGATTATGAATAGAATTCATATATGACAAGAAGAAATCATAATTTTGTGACAAAATAATTGATTTTATTATAGTATAAATAGATGTTGAAAGTTGGAGTTATTTTTCGAGCTTGGATGCATGGCTGGATTTTGCATTTACAAAATAAAGAAATAAAAGTTGGGTTCAACCCAATAAAATAAAAGGAAGGTTGGTTCGAAGATGAAAACCATTAGAGAGAGCAGCCCCGAACTGCTTTGGTTCTACCCATTTCATCAGTTTAAAGCAAGGTAATCCGGTCCAACGGTCTGACCTCGGCTTTTTCTTATAATTAAATCAATGCCCATTCTTCCAAGTTTTGACCATATGGAGATAGATGACTCACCATCTGAACCTGAACCACTGATGCTCCTGTTGAAAAAAATCGATAATTTTGGAACTTTGAATGAGAAATTGATTCAAACGTTGTTGAGGAAAATGTGGAACCAATTGTTGGTTCGTAAATGTGCAGACGTGCACGACGTGGGTAACGCAAATGTCTGAACCGGTCGAGTCCTTCATGGGCTTGCAGATATTTTGACCCAAATTTGAAATGAATTTTTCCTCAAATAAGAGCATATATTTGAAAAAATTTATCTTGGAATTAAAAGGGTAAATATTGAAAGTTACCTTTAATTCAAATAGTAATTTTGGAAATTACTCTATAGAAGAATCAAGTGATTCTCAATATAAAATGCTCTATTAGGTCAAAATTTCCACTTATACCCTCATGAAACTCCTATAAATAGGGAGTAAACCTTTTAGGTTTTACACAACTCAAAACCACATAAATTTTTTATTATTTTACTCTATGGATTTTACAAGTGGTTTTCGGTGGTGGGCGAAGGCAAGGGTTAGTTCGTGATCTCCACAGCAGTGCAACTATAACACCCCAAAATCCGATCTAGTCGAAATTGGGTTCCGATGATCGGAAATTTTGCATCGATAAAGTCTAAATATAGTATTGGATAGTTAATCATTGATATTGAACTTTAATTGAGTTAATTTATCGAGTATTAGCTTTATCGAATTTGTTAAAAAGCTTCTAGTGTCCAAATTATAGCTATCGGAAAGTTTTGAGGATAAAATCATAAAGTATTGAGAGTAGAGGGACTAACCTTGTGATTAGCCCCTCCTCAATTATAAATTGCAACTACGTGGATAAAGGAAATTAGTTTCCTTCATAGTAAGGAAAGCCATTCGGCTATCTAGTGCTTTAAGAGTAAAACAATTAAGAAATAAATGAAAAGAGATAGGAACTTACCGAGTCTTGAAAAGCAAACACCTCAATAGTCATCTCCATCTTCTTCATCTCCTACCTAAGTAAGCACCTCCATTGGAGCTAGCTTTAAGCTTTGTTTTTCCTTCGTTCTATTGCTATCTAATCGTTGCTAGTGATCATGTAAGCTTTTCCCCTCAAGCTAATAATGGAAATCCATTGTATTTTGAGATTAATCTCAAGTTAGGTTTTGGCCATCTATAGAAATTCTTGACTAATAATTATGTTGAGCTTGGACATCGATTTTGATGTCGTTGTATTGATTATTATATCGTAATATTGATTCTAATAATCTCCTCATTGATTTCCTAGCTCAAGATAACGAGAAAGAGTATCCAGCAAATTCACCGAAGGCTAGGAACAAGGGAGTTGTCATTCGAGAGCTATAGGAGCATCGGATTAGTAAGGTGACTGTAGTCAGAGTCTCGGGATTAGGCGAGGAGCCTTCCCAAATCTCTTATTGTTGTTTTCGGTTATATCGCTAACAATATCATTGAAGAGGATGCATTGGATTGTTAATCGGATTCATTGGTAAGTATCAGTAAGTTTGTTCATGACCACCGGACATATATATTGACATTGAAATTAAGAAATATTGATATTGTGTCATGTTCACTATTAGTAACTTTAAAGACATTGGTTATTGGAATTATCATTGATTATTGACATTGGTTATTGGAATTATCATTGATTATTGACATTAGTATTGAAACCTTGGATTTGAATGGACTTTGGATACAATTGGCATGCCATAGAATTCATGAGCTCAGTGTACGGGTGGACTATGGTCCTAGGGCTACGGCCAATATTGATATGGCGAGGTGGAGAGATGTGTTTGATATTGGTCATATTTATGAGGCGGAGGAATTGGACCATTCATTAATTTGGCGCGGCGTAGGAATTCGTGTATCCACTATCTTGATTCAATCTAAGGATTAATAATGAATTTGATATGTTAAACATTGTATATTGAGGCATTGCATTGACATTGATGAGCATGAGATTATGTAAAAAACTTCATACATTGTTATTCATATTGTTGTGACTACCTCACTAAGTGATGTATGCCTAACGTGTCTCTTCTTATGCATTTCAGGTTGAGGAATCGACCTCTTTTGAAGATCGGACAATTCGCGGCAAGACAAGTCACTACAAGCCAAGTAATGTAAATTGTACTTAAGAACTCCTAGGATGGTGGCAAAGTAGTTGAACAAGTCTCATATGCCTATTTTGTTATGTCAAATATGTGTAATAGTTGAAAAGTGGTTAAAGGCCTAAAAATGACTTTTGGTTTGGCTATAACTTGACAAAAATGATATATTTGGCTCATAAAGGTCAAAACCTAGTAAACGTATTCACATGTTGATGAAATTTTGCATGTCAGTAGTTTATAACATTAAAAATTTGTGTGTCAAGTTTCATTGCATTTGAAAACTGTTTGGCAGGTCAATTCGAATAAAAACCAGCAAAATCCTGCCATTGCAGGTCATGCCATATCGATAAGGGTAATGACATATCGAAACGGTTAAGCTTAATTGGACCCTAGGAACAGAGTGTTTCGATACGGTTTGAGGCTGTATCGGAACATTTTGCTACTTGAATTCACTATTTCGATACAGGTCTTTAGTGTACGGAAACAGGTCAAAGGGAGTAACCCGTACTGATATAGGGCTTGCCCGTATCGATATGGTTTAAAGGACAAGTCAACTTAGGTTGACCATCGCTCACCTATTTCGAAACAGCCTTAAGGTGTTTCGATGCAGGGTTAGTTAAGTTAGTTAAAAGGCACAATCTGGCAGTTTGCGAACTTTACAGTTTGATCACTAAGTTTTGGATGTTTGAATTAAATGAGTAAATGAACTCCAAATTGTATGAAATTTTACAAACTTTTTATTACCGTAATGAATTTTATTGAGGTATAGTCAACTACATAGAAGGATCTTGAATTTGTCAGATTTACAATTTGGTCCCTAAAACTTATAATAATTATAAATTGGTCCTAATTTGATAGTTATTGTTTCATAACGGAATAATTGGTTTAAGAAGCATGTTGAGTATTGATTTAACGTTATTGCATTGATTATTGTTTTAAATGATGATAACAAAAATGAAATTTTATTACACCGATCATTGTATTGTTCGTCGGTTTTTCACTTCTGACCCAGTTCTCGACCAGACCGGGAAGGGGGTGTTACAGCAACTATGACTGATTATTTGTTATTATATCCTGGAAGACGGAAGACCAACAAGCTCGAGCACTATAGGGGTGGCCGAAAATCTATTTAAAGAAACTATGTTCGTGCAGGCCTCAAAACGTTTCCTTTAAGTTTTCGTTTAAAATCGGTTTGATTTACATATTGTTGTATCTAATTTATTTCTTGTTCGTTCAATATCAATATAATATTTCTATTTTATTGATTATATTATGTCTTGGATTAACGATTTTCTAACAATTTTAAGACAGATTCTTCTCAAGTTTTAATCCAAGAAGAACAGGATGATCAACGGTCTATTTCTAAGAATAGTTTTAATCCAAGTTTAATTTGTGTACGCCATCACAACATCTTGAACAATATTGGATTTTTCTCCAGTGGCAGAAACAATATGCCTACTTGGAAAGCAAGGTGAAATAGGAAACCGGCCAATTAAGATTAGAATGTTATCCACGTTTGAATCCTTGATTGTTACAAGGTGTTAAAAGGTAACATCTTGATTTATGATATGTATTTTACGGTAATCATCAATTATTCCTTAATTGTTTTTTGCCTTAATATGGCATTTAATATGGAATATGGTAAGATTAACTATTTATGTCGTTTCTTAAAATAAAATACATGTGTGCATGTATTATGGTAATACTCCTGGACCTTATATTTTTCGGCCTTAATTATAATTATTATTAAATGTGATAATTGTTAATTATATTTTTGGAAATACTATGGATATTTATCTCGTACTAATAATTTTCTTTTGAGAAATTTTATAGTGGCGAACAATGATGCTCATGCGAAATCGTAATTTGTTTTGGAAACAAAGATCTCGTAAATAATTCGTTTCGGGAATTAAATTTCGTCGTTTTAACGAGTTTACTTAATCTTCCAAACAAGAATTAATGGAATTAAAATCAAAGGATTAATTCCTTTTTATTTCTGTTGGTTAAACAGAATTAAGTTGGATTGATATCTATGTTGTTTAACAGAAGATATAATGGAAATAAATTACTAAATTAGAATCTTGCGTTGATTCTAATTTTGGAAAAGAAGATGAATCATTGAATTTATTTTCAAGAGAATCTTGTATGATTCTAACGTTGCGGGGAAAATAAATCATTGAATTTATTTTCGTAAGAATCTTGTGTGATTCTAATTTTGTAAGGAAAATAAATCTTTGAATTTATTTTATTATGAATCAAATATCATTCTATTTTGTAAAAGGAAATAAATCGTTGAATTTATTTCTTGAGAATTAAGTATGATTCAATTTTGTAAAAGGAAATAGATTGTTGAATTTATGTCTTGGGAATCAAGTATGATTCTATTTCAGAAATAAATCGTTGAGTTTATTTCTTGAGAATCTTGATCAGTTGTAAACTGAGATCTAGTAAATAAATTTGTTTTCGGGAATTTAATTTCTGTCTTTTTAACGGGTTTATGCGATCTCTCTTTCAAACAAAGGAAAATCTAAACAAAACTATTTATTCAAATTTATTGTGGACAAATCTGTTTAAACAGAAAATTTTATTGGAAATAACATTGGTTACTGATTTTGTTTCAGAATTATAATTCTGTTTGATAACAAAATCGAAATAATCAAGAATTAATTTTTTGGTTATTACAGAATTATTTTTAATTCTGGAAAAACCCATAAACGGTGATTGAAAGGAAATTTAAAAGTGCATGTCTAGTATTGGTTCTTTGAGAGACCCGATGTTTAAGCGTTCCTAGTGCGCCACCTCTTTTTCATAAGTTACCTACTGGTGCACTGTTTATTATTATTCTTTCTATTAAAATACCGTGTGAATTTTTGTTTGGGGTTTAGTTTACTAAATATATGTCCTCTAACAAAAGTTAGAAATTATGTTTCTGGTTCTGGTTTTAGTCTCTGACTAAATTCTTAATGTTTAACAGATTCATAATACTTTTGTTTTGGATTGTGTTTATGGGGAAAAAATCAGTGAAATTCATTAGAAAGAATTTCAAACGTGACAAAAAAAGATGTTGCATATTTGACCATGATAAACTTGGTCAAATATCTAAAGGACAATCTTCCTACGATTAGAGATGATAAGGTAAATATTGTTACCACATTCAAATGTTACTAAGGTAAATATTGCTAAGGCAAATATTGTTGTGACAAATATTGCAAGAGCAAATGTAGTAGAAGTAAAAAAGAACTTCAAGAAAACAAATCGTAGACAAGGTCTTATCTAAGATCAAAAGGGCAGTGTGTTCAAGAAGAAAAATTTCATGGGAAATACTTCAATTACCATAAGATGGGGAACAAGTCTTCGGACTATAGACTTCTAAACGATGTCAATGTTAATGACATAACAATTGACATGGAAAAATAATGTTAAAGGAATACATTTATTACCTTCATTGACAATAAAAAGTGTTTTGTGCATTTGCTTAAAAATAAAATTGAAGCTATAGAAAAAATCGTTCTCTATAAGCATGATGTTGAAACCCAAAGTTAATTATGGGATTAAGATGAGGAGAAGCCCTATATGAGTAACGTTGGTACCATAATGTGCCTAACGCGGGGGGGGGAGGTTGTTAAATCAACTAATTACCTTTTAAATAAGGTTTCCCATAATAAAAGAAACAAGACACCATATGAGTTATGAAATGTAATTAAACCTTCCTACAACAACTTGAAAATGTGGGTATCTTGCAAAGGTAATGACCTCATTACTGAAGTAAATGGAAATAAATCCCTAAAAATGGTGGATTGTATTTTTATTGGCTATATAGAACATAGCAACGAATATCGATTTCTTGTGTATGAATCAAAGAACCCTGAAATTCACAAGAATACAATAATGGAATCAAAGAATGCCTCTTTCTTTAAAAATGTATTCCCTTGTAAAGTTAGGTAAGTTGGTTAGAGTTCAATTAAACGAACTTCGGAGACTATCGATAAAGATGACTTAATTGATCAACAAGGGGTTGAGCTTGAAATAGAGTCACAAAGAAGTAAACAAGCAAGGGTAAAAATATTCTTTGGATCATATTTTTCTTACCTTTAAGCTAGAGGTTGAACTTCTAACGTATACGTTCATCTGAAGGCACCTTATGGAGGGATGCCATTAAGAGTGAAATTGATTCCATCATACAAAACCATACGTGGGAATTAGTGAGTTCTAAATGGATTTTCAAACGGAAAATGAAAGCAAATGGAACAATTGATAAGTACAAGGCCAAATTGGTAATAAAAGGTTACCGACAAAAGGAAGGCCTTGACTATTTTGATACATACTCTTCTGTAACAAGGATAACCTCCATAAGGATGATACTTGCAATTGCCGTTTTGTGAGATCTAGAAGTACATCAAATAGATGTTAAAACAGTTTTCCTAAATGGAAATCTTGATGAAGAAATATACATGGAACAACCTGGGGTCATGTAGTTTCAAGTCAATAGAGGAAAGTCTGTAAATTGGTGAAGTCCTTGTATAGACTTAAACAAGCACCAAAGTAAAGACATGAGAAGTTCGATAATGTCATGATGACAAATGACTTCAAGATAAATGAGTGTTACAAATGTGTATATGTAAAAACTACTAACATTGGATATATTATTCTATGTTTGTATGTTGATAACATACTCATTGTTCGAAGCAACAAAGAAATGGTAAACGTACCAAAGACTTGTCAAATTCAAGATTGACATGAAAAATAAGAGATTGACAGATTTGATTTTGGGCATCCAAATCAAACGGTCACTTGAAGGGCTCATATTGACGTAGTCACGCTACTTGGACAAGAGAAGTTTGGCAAGGATGTTTCTAGCATAGCCAGAACTCCAATAAATGCATGTCAACATTTGTCCAAGAACAAAGACAAAAGTGTTGACCAAGTGGAATATGCAAGGGTCATAGGCAGTTTAATGTACCTCATGAGCTACACTAGACAAGATATTGTTTTTACTGTGAGCAGTTTAAGCATATTCACAAATAATCCAAGTGAAAACCAGTGGAAAGAGATTGTGAGGGTACTGAGATATCTTAGATATACTCAGAACTATGGATTGTATTATTCCAGAAATCATAATGTTTAGAAGGATACTCCAATGCCAGTTGGATATCTGATATTCAAGATACCACAAGCACAAGTGGATATGTCTTCACTTTGGTGGAGGAAATGTGTTATGGAAATCCTCAAGACAAACGGTTATAACCATATCCACAATGGAATCTGAGTTTGTAGCTCTAGACGAGTCTAGAGAAGAAGTCGAATAGCTTCAGAAATTTCTTAGAGGATATTCTTGGACAACCAAATCCAGTGCCCTCAATGTGCATACATTGTGATGACCAAGAAAAAATTGGCAGAGCATAGAGCTTTGTGTATAATGGTAAGTCAAGACATATGTGTCGTCGACATAATACCGTTAGACAATTGATCTCAAATGAAGTTATCTCTATTGATTTTGTGAAATCAAAGGACAACGTTGTCGAGATCAAGTTGAGAAAACATTGAAAGGTATGGGACTAAAGCCCAGGAAAATTTAAGGCGCTATGTGAAGGAAAACCCTACCTAGTTGACTGGAGATCCCAAGATCTAGGTTCAAAGGGACAACCTAATTGAATAGACATGTGCGGTCACTGTAGGGGTTTTTATTCCCAAGTCCATTCCTATGACGTAATCAGTGATCAAAGTGGTTTAGGCTAAGCAATGCTTTTAATGACCATTGTGTGCTTTGGTGAGTCAAGCAACATAAGCCACCTATATGAGAGTGAAGTGGGTCCGCTTCAAGGAGACTATTGGGCATAGTTCTTTCAAACTCTTGCAGAACAAGGCCATGTCCACGGCCATATGGACATACCCATGAGAACTAATACTCTTGTTAGAGAGGTAGTTGTGTGAAGTATATCATCATTTACACAAACGACAGACAGTTCAAAGACACCACGTCTACTAATCAGCCAGTAAAGTGAATATACTTTCATAAGGGAAGGTTCAAGGGTGGACACCTACCTATCCTATGCAGCTATCGATCGTAGAATCTATCACCACATCGAGTCAAAATGTTTTTTATTAAATCAAACATTGAAACTTTGAATGAGAAATTGATTTAAACGTTGTTGAGGAAAATGTGGAACCAATTGTTGGTTCGTAAATGTGCAGACGTGCACGACGTGGGTAACGCAAATGTCTGAACCGGTCGGGTCCTTCGTGGGCTTACAGATATTTTGACCCAAATTTGAAATGTTTTTTTCCTCAAATAAGAGCATATATTTGCCAAATTTTATCTTGGAATTAAAATGGTAAGTATTGAAAGTTACCTTTAATTCAAATAGTAATTTTAGAAATTGCTCTATAGAAGAATCAATTGATTCTCAATATTAAATGCTCCATTAGGTCAAAATTTCCACTTATACCCTCATTAAACTCCTATATAGGGAGTAAACCTTTTAGGTTATACGCAACTCAAAACAAAGAAATTTTTTATTGTTTTACTCCATGGATTTTACAAGTGGTTTTCGGTGGTAGGCGAAGGCAAGGGTCAGTTCGTGATCTCCACAGTAGTGCAACTGTGGGTGATTAACTGTCTTAAGAAAGCTACGTTCGTGTGGGTGATTATCTGTCTTAAGGAAACTGCGTTCGTGCAGGCCTCAACACGTTTCCTTTCGTTTTCGTTTCAAATCGGTTTGATTTACATATTGTTGTATCTAATTTATTTCTTGTTCGTTCAATATCAATATAATATTTCTATTTTATTGATTATATTATGTCTTGGATTAACGATTTTCTAACAGCTCCAACTTTCAATCTTTGATGTTGGTTATTTTAACTTCTAATGAAACAATTAAAAATCAATCGCTTCTACCATAACTCGCGGTCGATGATATAATTTCGTCTTAATGTAGAGAAACTTTAAAAACTTGAATCAAAGCCAACCCTAATATAGATCACCAGATCAGAGAATTAGTCACTAGCATGGGGAGATTCTAGGGAACGACCCTTAATTGAAGACTAAATGACGGCTCACTGGTTAACCATGTAAAAACTTGTACACAATTCCTTACAAAAACTGTAAGAAAACGATATATACATAAAATGTTACATCGTAAGGATTTGGGTACATACATAAATCCTTACCAAAACTGTAAGAAAAACGGTATATACATAAAAATGTTATAACGTAAGGATTTGTGTACATATACAATTTCCTACGAGAAAGCATAATTTGGTACAAGACATGTAAGGATTTGTGTATGTACACAAATTACTACAAAGTATACATAAATTCATAAAAAAAGTTGTAAGAAAAACAATATGTACCTAATTTCTTACCAAATTTCACCAAGGGCCAAAAGGGCAGGACTTAGCATAAGGATTAGTGTACATACACAATTTCCTACGAGAAAACATAATTTGTTACAAGATATGTAAGGATTTGTGTATGTACACAATTTCTTACAGAGTATACACAAATTCTTAAAAATGTTGTAAGGAAAACGACATGTACCAAAATTCTTACAAAGTTCCACCAAGGGCCAAAGGGGCTCAACCTAGGGAAATGATTTGTGTACATACACAATTTCCTACGAGAAAATATAATTTGTTACACGATATGTAAGGATTTGTGTATGTACACAATTTCTTACAGACTATACACAAATTCTTACAAATGTTGTAAGAGAAACGGTAGGTACCGAATTTCTTACAAACTTTCACCAAGGGCCAAAAGGGCTCAACTTAGGGTAAGGATTTGTGAACATACACAATTTTCTACGAGAAAACATAATTTGTTACAAGATATGTAAGGATTTGTGTATGTACACAATTTCTTACAAAGTATACACAAATTCTTACAAATGTTGTAAGAAAAACGGTATGTACCAAATTTCTTACAAAGTTTCACCAAGGGCCAAAGAGGCTCAACTTAGGGTAAGGATTTGTGTACATACATAATTTCCTACAAGAAAACATAATTTGTTACAAGATATGTAAGGATTTGTGTACATACATAATTTCCTACAAGAAAACATAATTTGTTACAAGATATGTAAGGATTTGTGTATGTACACAATTTTTTACAGTATATACACAAATCTTTAAAAAATTGTAAGAAAAAATGGTATGTACCATATTTCTTACAAAGTTTCACCAAGGGCCAAAGGGGCTCAACATAGGGTAAAGATTTGTGTACATACACAATTTCCTATGAGAAAACATAATTTGTTACAAGATATGTAAGGATTTATGTATGTACACAATTTCTTACAAATTTTATAAGAAAAATGGTATGTACTGAATTTCTTACAAAGTTTCACCAAGGGCCAAAGAGGCTCAATTTAGGGTAAGGATTTTTGTCATACAGAATTTCCTACGAGAAAACATAATTTATTACAAGATATATAAGGATTTGTGTATGTACACAATTTGCTATAGAGTACACACAAATCCTTACAAATGTTGTAAGAAAAACGGTATGTACCGAATATCTTACAAAGTTTAACCAAGGGCCAAAGGGGCTCAACTTAGGGTAAGGATTTGTGTACAAACACAATTTCATACGAGAAAACATAATTTGGTACGCGAAATGTAAGGATTTGTGTATGTACACAAATTACTACAAAGTATACACAAATCCTTACACAAGTTGTAAGAAAGACGGTATGTATTGAATTTCTTACAAAATTTTACCAGGGATCAAAGGGGCTTAACTTAGTGTAAGGATTTGTGTACATACACATTTTCCTACGAGAAAACATTATTTGGTACAAGAAATGTAAGGATTTGTATATGTACACAAATTACTACAAAGAATACACAAATCTACAAAGAATACACAAATCCTTATATAAGTTGTAAGAAAAACGGTATGCACCAAATTTCTTACAAATTTTCACCAAGGGCCAAAGGGGCTCAACTTAATGTAAGGATTTGTGTACATACACAATATCCTACAATAAAACATAATTTGGTACAAGAAATGTAAGGATTTGTGTATGTACAGAAATTACTACAAAGAATACACAAATCCTTACATAAGTTGTAAGAGAAACGGTATGTACCGAATTTCTTAAAAAATCTCACCAAGGGCCAAAGGGCTCAACTTAGGGTAAGGATTTGTGTACATACACAATTTCCTACGAGAAAACATAATATATTACAAGATATGTAAGGATTTGTGTATGAACACAAATTACTACAAAGGACAAACAAATCCTTACATAAGTTGTAATAAAAATGGTATGTACCGAATTTCTAACAAAATTTCACCAAGGACCAAAGGGGCTCAACTTAGTGTAAGGATTTGTGTACAGACATAATTTCCTACGAGAAAACATAATTTGGTACAAGAAATGTAAGGATTTGTGTATGTACATAAATTACTACAAAGAATACACAAAGCCTTACATAAGTTGTAAGAGAAATAGTATTTACCGAATTTTATTACAAAATTTCACTAAGGGCCAAAGGGGCTCAACTTAGTGTAAGGATTTGTGTACATACACAATTTCTTACGAGAAAACTTAATTTGGTACAAGAAATGTAAGGATTTGTGTATATACAGAAATTACTACAAAGTATACACAAATCCTTACAGAAGTTATAAGAAAACGGTATGTGCCGAATTTCTTACAAAATTTCATCAAGGACTAAAGGGGCTCAACTTAGTGTAAGGATTTGTGTACAGACATAATTTCCTACGAGAATACATAATTTGGTACAGGAAATGTAAGGATTTGTGTATGTACACAAATTACTACAAAGAATACACAAATCCTTACATAAGTTGTAAGAGAAACAGTATGTACCAAATTTCTTACAAAATTTCACCAAGGGCCAAAGGGGCTCAAATTAGTGTAAGGATTTGTGTACATACACAATTTTCTACGAGAAAACTTAATTTGGTAAAAGAAATGTAAGGATTTGTGTATGCACAGAAATTACTACAAAGCATACACAAATCCTTACAGAAGTTGTAAGAAAAACGGTATGTACCGAATTTCTTACAAAATTTCACCCATGACCAAAGAGGCTTAACTTAGTGTAAGGATTTGCGTACATACACAATCTCCTACGAGAAAAATAATTTGGTACAAGAAATGTAAGGATTTGTGTATGTACACAAATTACTATAAAGAATACACAAATCCTTACATAAGTTGTAAGAGAAAAAGTATGTATCGAATTTCTTACGGTATGTACCGGTTCACCGGATTACCTTTTTTTTCAATCTAACGTCTATTACTAATCCGGCTTGATCCAACTTATGAAAAAAGTGACATCTTTTTAGTCTGTTTTTAAGCGGCCGGCTTTTAGAATTTCCCCACTAGCACGTATTAATAGATAACTTGGGAAAGCAAAAAATAATTGTTTTTTCACACCTACTACAATCAACAGTACACCAAAGCAAAAGACAAACAATTTGCTTGACATGTAATCATTTCATTGGGATAATTACAAGTACAAATGGGTCATGATCTAGAGAAATTCTAAGGAAAGGCGGACTAATATAGGGCTAAGAAACGACGTTACCGGAAACATTATAAGATAAATAACAAAATAGGTAAAGCGTTGCCGGATATGTTGATATAATATAATGTATCCGGTAGAAAACATGAAAAAATATTAAAAAAATTGGTAACTGGCAAACTTAAGTTATCGGTAGGTATCGATACAAACATAACAAAATAGGTAAAATTACTTATTTTGTTGATAAGAGTATCAACATATTAGGTAGCGCCTATTATGTTATTAAAGTTTAAGTTGACGAGGCCTTGGAAATCCGACGATAACAAAATAGGTAAAAATACTTATTTTGTTGATAATAGTAACAACATATTAGGTAGCGTCTATTATGTTATTAAAGTTTAAGCTGATGGGGCCTTGGAAATCCGACGATAACAAAATAGGTAAAATTACTTATTTTGTTGATAAGAGTATCAACATATTAGGTAGCGTCTATTATGTTATTAAAGTTTAAGCTGATGGGGCCATGAACAAAATAGGTAAAATTACTTATTTTGTTGATAAGAGTATCAACATATTAGGTAGCGCCTATTATGTTATTAAAGTTTAAGCTGATGGGGCCTTGGAAATCTGACGATAACAAAATTGGTAAAATTACTTATTTTGTTGATAAGAGTATCAACATATTATGTAGCGCCTATTATGTTATTAAAGTTTAAGCTGATGGGGCCTTGGAAATCTGACGATAATAAAATAGGTAAAATTACTTATTTTGTTGATAAGAGTATCAACATATTAGGTAGCGTCTATTATGTTATTAAAGTTTAAGCTGATGGGGCCTTGGAAATCCGATGATAACAAAATAGGTAAAATTACTTATTTTGTTGATAAGAGTATCAACATATTAGGTAGCGCCTATTATGTTATTAAAGTTTAAGCTGATGGGGCCTTGGAAAGTATCTATACTTTTTGAGTAAATTACTTATTTTGTTGATACTTTTGAGTAAATTACTTATTTTGTTGATACTTTTTAAAAGTATCTATACTTTTTTAAAAGTATCGATACTTTTTTAAAAAGCAATGTAACTGGTTGCAATGTGGCTCGAAAGTATCTATACTTTTATGCAACCGATTGCAATGCTTTTTAAAAAAGTATAGATACTTTCGAGTCACATTGCAACCGGTTACATTGCTTTTTTTAAAAATATCGATACTTTTAAAAAAAATATAGATACTTTCGAAAGTATCAACAAAATAAGTAATTTACTCAAAAGTATCAACAAAATAAGTAATTTACTCAAAAAATATAGATATTTTCCAAGGCCCCATCAGCTTAAAATAAGTAATTTACTGGATATGTTGATACTTTTATCAACAAAATAGGTAATTTTACCTATTTTGTTATGTTTAACCGGTCACCTACTTAACCGGTCACGCCGTATATTAACTGCCTCACAGCAAAACTGCCCCATGATCTATCAACTTCTTTGCAAATTAATGGAGAGTTGGGAACTTAACTCTCAACTCTAAAGGTAGAAGAAGCTTGGAGAACAAGTTCTGTGATATCAAATCAAATCAAAGCCATGCTCTCCCTCCTTTATTCTCTAAATTCCATTAATCCTTTTTTAGTGGGTAAAAGAACAGGACAATGCCTTCTTTTCCTTCTTTTTATATGCATTTATTTCGATTCAATTTTGACAAAATCTGAAGCAAGAAAAGCAGTGAAAGAGAAAACTCTACTATTTCTTGTACCAAAAGGCGGTGAACTCTATGATCAATGCCTTGATGGGTGCATGTTGGTTGGTAAGCAAAGATGAGAATGGGCAACAAACGTAACCATGAACTTAGGCCATTATCCTATAAGATGTATAAGATGTATAGTCACACCGTTTTTATATCTCATAACTTTTACTTTTATTTCCGATATAGATTAATATTTTTCGTCTTTCTCATGCGTGACTCTCTTAACTCAAACGTTGGACGGGTCATTAATGATATGATTTCTTATAACATGGGTACTATCATGCATTCATTTTGCTCGTGAAATTTGAATTTAGTCCTTATATCTTCACGGGTAATACCTTTGATCACTAATATAGGATTGATACTCCGAACAAACCCCAGGATGCTTTGATTGGTTTAGTCAATATCCTTTTTCAAACTTTTTTTTAGATTGTTGCTTTGTTAATGGTTAAGTTTTGGTTTTGGTCGCTCTACCATGCTCAAATTTGAGATTTAGTCCATATATTTTAGTTTGACATAATTTAATCATCTACTTTCATAATGTCATTAGTTTGTCCAAATATGATTCAGGGTTACTTATTTCAATTAAAATGATATTGTGATTTGACCCCTTATTTGAAATGGACCAATAATGACATTGACCAAATTTGAGTATTACAAATGGGCCAAAATCAGAATTTGACCCATTATTAATTTGCTACACGCAAAGGAAGTGGAACTCAAACCCATGAATCCTTAAAAAAATTGAACATAGGCAACTAGCATGTAACACCCAAAAACTGGTCTAGTCGAAATTAGATTTCGATGATCGGAGTATTAATATTAAAATATTGAAATATCAAACTCTTGCTATAGATTATATTTTTATAGGACTTTAATTGAACCAAGTCTTTTGTTAAGAATGTCTTGAAAATGCCTAATATGATATTTTGAGCTAGGCGTTTCGATACAGTCAGACCCGTACTGAAACGGCCTAGGTAAAGCGTTTCGAAATGGTTAAAGAGCGTTCCGATACGGTGTAACTGTATTAACTAACTTTTGGACTTTTACTTGACCGTTCCGAAACGCCTAGCTCAAAATATCATATTAGGCATTTTCAAGACATTCTTAACGAAAGACTTGGTTCAATTAAGGTCCTATAACAATGTAATCTATAGCAATAGTTCGATATTTCACTATTTTAATATCAATACTCCGAATCATCGGAATCCAATTTCGACTAGACCAGTTTTTTGGGTGTTACATGGCATTAAAAGAGAAAAAGTACGATACAAATCTGAACAAGAACAATCGGTGGGCAACACGACGAAACAAACAAAAAAGGTCACAAGCCGACCAAAAAAGAAAACAAACAGAAACAGAGAAACAACAAAAGAACAACACAAACGGTCATAGAAACTGACAAGCAATCAACGAAAACACGAAAAGCACAACTGGAGGAACCCGTGGAAGCAGAGGAGAAAACATGTGCAACCGACCGAAGCCGGAGAAAGAAGATGCCAGTAACCGGAGCCAACAACTGCATGTCATTCTGGTGGTCGCTAGAGGATGAAGACGGTCATAGAAATGCAGTGAAGCAACAAACAGCAGCTTCGCGTCCAGATATGAAGAATCATCGAAGGCTGAATGGGCGAGGGGAGGCAGAGCCAGAGCACATCATCAAACGAGCAGCCAAAAAGCATATCGACACCAACACGCCTCGCCTGCGAAAACACGAAATGAGGAAAAAAACAAAGGGAGATAAAAACACCAGAAGGTGGGAGCGCTGCCTAGCTTCCAGGCCGTCGGTGAGCCGGGCCACCCAAAACATACGCCGGAGTAACCGTTTCATAAAAAAGTTGTCCCCGTCAAACACCCGACGCAAAGGGTGGAGCAAGATCCCTAAGAGAAAGGCCATCAACCACCGATGGAGTCAGAAGACTCAGTAAGGATAGAGAGATTATTAAGTCGAAAGGATACATGGTCGGACCACTGGCAGCCAGTGGTCAGCGAACGAGCGTCGCTACAAAGTTAGGGTTTCTTTAGAGAGAAGGGAGAGAGTTTTAAGAGAGAGAATTTTGCTGCTTTTAGATTATTGTGGCAATGAATTCTTAACTTTTATGTTGGGGTTTTCAAAACAATATTGCATGTGCCTTGCAATGCCTAAAGAAAGATCCCATTCCCCGTCATCCTCGCTCTTATTTCTTAACTCCTTCATCCTTAACTGACATGTAACTTAGCCGGATGATGCGAGGCTCAGATCTCAAAGGTATTTGCTAGTATTTCTGAGATATCATCATTTAGATCTAGTTTACCCCCAAAAGACAAAGAAGGAAAAAATCTGTCACAATGCCACTACACTGCTGTTGTTATTGACAAGTGTGCTGGCAGGAGAAAATGAGATGTGGGTCTGCTTTTCCCAAACCTAACAACTGAAGAAAAGGCCAAAAACCCTGTACTGAAAAGCATGCACGTTAGCTATTCAGAGTACCCCCAAAATATGCAATTCGCCGATGGATCCACCTTTCCTGTCCCTGTTTTGTCAAACTGCCAAGGGCCCCCCTTTCCCTTACAATGCTTTATATATCACGCCATTATCTCCAAGGCTTCCTTTATCATTGAATTTAATTGCCAAAAGACAGCTCGTACTCGATATCAAAAAACTTTTACAGGTAGAAACACGAGTGAAATTACCTAACATTGTTAATTAAGCTTTTTCTTGCAAATTTATGACCAGGAAAGTTTCAGACAACTTGTGGCACACTGTATACTTAAAAATAAGTATACATACTCGAAAAAAACTTCAAAAAAAATAATTGAAAATGTTACTTATTAAAAAGTTTAACACTTTCGATTCATAGACAAATTTCAAAACTTACCATCTTTTAGCCGCACCCTAAACATGCCGCAAGTTAAACTCGCCCGAACAATCATTTTCACTGGCAAACTATGTTTACAGTCCCTTTTCCTTAAGACATCTTCTGACTTTTGAATTTGACAATGGGAGAGAGGTGTGCATTGATGGGATGGGCATGCCATGTGATCATCACCACCTGCAAGTTAGAGACACTGTTAAAGTTGCATAAAACTATTGCTCCCATTTTTATATATGCCTTCGATCCAATCTGCTCCACATACCACTTTTTCTATTCAAAGCATACAGTTTTGGGTTTAAACCTCCATTTATGAGATTGGAGTTTTATTCCCAAACCAGATGTAGCCTAATTGTACGAGTAAATAAAATTATCTAAAAGATCAATCTTGATTCCCTCCAACCCACTTCAAAAGAGCTTCAAGCTCACCCAATGTGACTGTGGAATTTTATGGAGAATAATTGAGTTATGCAAAAAAGAAGGAAAAAAAAGTTATTGTGAACATGCATGCAATCCATTGGATTTTGTCTCAAAAAACTGACCCAATAAAAAGGAAATATTGATGATGTGCTGTTAGCCTGTTACCATTCATTTATGTAGCCTACTAGATCTATCTCTTGGTTGTTATATGTGATTTTCTCAAATCTTATTTCATTCTCCTTTCATCTGTCTATTTTTCTTTTTCTTGAATTATTGCTTTAGATATTGAATCCTATATCTTCTGTACGTTTATGGGGCCAATGGCAATGTTTCAGCATATTCAGTAGTAGTTGCCATGGGACCAAACCCAACAGCGGCATATGCAATGACTTCAACTTGAAGCACCAACTTGCAAAATCAGACCGCTTGATTGCATCAAGCCATATCCGGAAACGTCCGACTCCTATCCATCGAAAACGCCGATAAGAACACGAGTATCACGGATATATACAAGGCGGAATATTGGACACCGGTCACTAGATCAGACATCATAAACGAGTGCATTGAATCTGGTGTTGAGTGTGTAAAAGTTCTATTATTTACACCCTTTTTAACCCATATTTCTGCTGCATTCAAGCATAATTGCATTGCATTTAGGTTAGTTTTCAATAAAACATCACAATTATATAAAAGGCACGGATTCTACTAAAAGATGGCGTATTTTGCAGGTAGCTGCCATGGTTGACGATGAAGGCAGGCGCAGGGCAGATAAGCAGAAGAGCTGAACTGGACAAGCAGCCGAAGAAGACGAACCTGTCATGGACCTGTCGTGACAGCAAGGTGACAGCAGACTTATGAAGAGGAAAAGTAAAGTGGATCTCGATAGATAGAGAAAAATCTGCTCGTCTGTCGTGTGGAAGCCAAATATTTTTCCAAGCCCCGAATCAAAAGATATGTCAAGCCAAAGCTCAAGGAGAAGAAATTCCTAGAAACAAGGATGCGGCTGGAAAGTAGGAGACTTTAGAGATTTAGTCTTTATTAGAATCTTACTTTTAATTAAAGTTGTAATCATTGTTACCTTAGATAACTTGAGCCCAAAGCTTATATAAGGGCATAGATTAAACCTAGGGCAGAACCGATTACCCCATAACCGAAACCAAACCCCTGCCGTCCATCCGTCACCGACATGTTCTAAATTCCCCCTAGGGCTACGGGTTGTTTTGTAAAGTAGTTGCAAGGGTTGCTTTGTTTTTAGGATTTATCAAGTTCAATAAAATAAACTTCAAGTTCTTTTATCTTGGTTTTAATATCTTGCAAGAGCATCGGGAGAGCATTGTGAGGTTATCCATTTACTTAGCATCGGGAGAGTTAAGTATACGAAAGAGATAAGAGCGCGTTCTCTAGTTTATAGTTGAACCATCTCGTGCCTAGGGATAGGGTGAGGTTAAGTGGCTAAGGAAGAATTCATACACATCGGTGTTCATCCTTCGATTCACGCCGGGAGGTATCATCAAAGACGTGATCATCGACAGACTTGTGCCTAGGGATAGGGCAAGGCAGATCTGGGATTCTTGCCAAGCTTGAAGTACGGAGTTAGTGTTCGCTGCCGCGACAGCTAACGGACAGCCGCCGCGACAGGTGCTGTCGGCGACGGGCGCGACGACAGAACTGGAGATCCTAAGCAGTTCAATACCTGCACTACTGAGCAACTCAATACCAGCCCATTCTCTCTATCTTGATTTCTCAATCCTTTATTTTACGTTTTTACCTTATTATTCTCGTGACAACTCTTAATTATTTCCTTTACTTTCGTGCAGTAAACAAGGTGAAGTCATTAGCCTAATCCCTGTGGAGACGATATCCGATACTTCGTATCACTTTACTACTTGCGTCGTGTACACTTGCACTACAATTGCGATAGACTATTTTACACGCAACAAGTTTTTGGCGCCGTTGCCGGGGATTGGCAACATAACTACATCTTTCTTTTATTGCACTTTTCGCTTTTATTTTTATTTTCTTTTTTTCGTTTTTATTTTTATTTTTCTTTAATTTTTCTTTTGTGCTTTCAACTCTCGCTTTTCACGAGGTTTTATTGTTTATGCACAGATCTAAAAGAGGCGAAGATCCTGAATATAAATTAGATCCGGAAATCGAACGTTCCTTCAATCTCAAGAAACAAATTCGCCGACTTTTAGACAGAAACGAATATCTCGAGGAACAGCTAGAGAAAATGGGTCATAACCAACCTGCTGGTGGTTTCATACCACCCCTTGGCAATAATAACCCACCTGTCGGCGATCCGCCCGCAGCAGGTGGACGACGGTCATGTCGTGACTACATGCTGAATGATCATGTAGAGCTGGAGACCACACTGCCGGATATTGATGTTGATAACTTCGAGCTTAAACCTGTCATGTTTAGTATGATCAACAACGCTGGACAGTTTAGTGGTTCTGCGACAGAAGATGCTAGGAAGCATCTCAAAACGTTCCAGGAGATCTGTGGTTCGTTTAGACTGCCAGGAGTTAGTCCGGAGATACTGAGGCTTCGGTTATTTCCCCATTCCTTGAGGGACAGAGCTAAAACTTGGTGGAATAAACTAACACCGGGTTCCATTATGACTTGGGCAGATTTAACTCGTGAATTTTTATCCCGTTTTAATCCTTCGCATTTATCTGAGCGATTACGTAACGAAATTGCTACTTTTCAACAGGAAGATGACGAGCCAATGCACGAGGCCTGGGACAGGTTTACTACTCTTCTTCGGAACTGCCCAATGCATGGATTCCCCGTCTGGAATCAGGTAACTAAATTCTATAATGCTGCTAACTTACAAACTCGCATTAGAATTGATTCTGCAGCAAATGGACTATTATTGGATAAAGATCCAGACGAGGCGCTGCAAGTTTTAAAAAATCTGGCTAAGAATGAGGAGCAGTTTCCGACTGCAAGAAGAGGGGGTAAACGGGTACTTGCTGTCAAGGATTATGAGGCCGACAGCACTATGAAATCACAGGTAGCATTCCTCACTAAAGCAATGAAACGATTATTAAATGAAGATGAACTACAAGGATTTGCTGTCGAGGAAGTTTGTACTATCTGTGAGGGAAATCATAGTAGGGATGAGTGCCCTATAAATGTAGAAGAAGGAAAATATGTTGGAAATTACAAGCCGAACTACAATTCCAACAACTACAACCCTAATTGGCGGAAGGATCCCAAATTTTCTTGGAGTAACCCCAACAATGCTTTGAATCCACAAGCACATCATCAGAATCAGGGGGGTCCTAGATTGTTGACGCGTCAGCAACTGCCGCCGCAGAACCTGCCGCAGAACCTGCCGCCGCAACAGCAACAGCAACCACCACCTGCCACGAGTAGTATATTGGAACAGACTCTGGCCACTTTTATGTCTCAGACTGGTACGTATATGGACAATATTAATCAGTTTGTCAAGAAGACGGAAAACTTTATGGATGAAACCAAGATGAGAATGACAAATCATGAGGCTACCTTGAAATCTCTAGAGACACAAATGGGTCAGGTGTCCCAGCATATTAAGCCAAGACAGAATGGAGGTTACTACTAGGAGTGGGAAAAAGTTACCAGGACCGGAAAAAGCTGAAACAGAAAAGGAACCTGCCTTGGATAAACCTGCCGAGGAAGCTGCCCCGACAGGTGATAAACAGACTGCTGCCGATGAGCCTGTCACGACAGCAGAAGCGACAGAGGAGAAGAAAGATGAATACCGTCCTCAGATTCGCATGCAGTGGGAAGGACGCATCGCTGATTATCGTCCTCCACCACCTTTTCCTCAACGGATACAGCAAGCTAAGCATTAATCTCAACTTAAAAAGATTTATGATATTTTTAAACAGGTTCATATTAATATTCCGTTGTTAGATGCTGTTAGGGAGATGCCCGGTTATGCTAAATTTCTCAAGGATGTTATGTCGAAAAAATCTAAACTTGGGGAATTTGAAACGGTAAGGATGCAAGAAGGTTGCATGAGTATTCTTCATCGGCAGCCACCCCAAAAAAAGAAGGATCCGGGGAGCTTCATCATACCTTGTGTAATCGGCGACAAATTTGTGGGTAAGGCACTTTGTGATCTTGGAGCTAGTGTTAATCTAATGCCCAAATCTGTTTTTCAGAAATTAGGTATTGGGAAGGCGCGGCCCACGACAGTTACCCTGCAGCTAGCCGACCGCTCTTACGTTCACCCCGAGGGAAAAATTGAAGATATTTTGGTAAGAGTGGATAAGCTTATTTTTCCTGCTGACTTTCTTATTTTAGATTGTGAGGCAGATGAGAACGCACCAGTCATCCTTGGGCGACCCTTCTTAGCCACGGGAAGATCATTGATTGATGTGGAGAAAGGAGAACTCACCATGCGCGTAAACGATCAACAAATTAAGTTGAATGTTCTCCAAGCGATGAAACATGCTGATGTGGACGAGGAATGCAAGGCCATCATTGAGGTGACCTTTGATTACCCTTGCATCAGGTCGGGCTGCCGTGATAAAAAATTTGGTCACTGCTGCGACAGCCACCTACAGGCCTGTCACGACAGCGATGACGACAGCAACGACGACAGCACCGACGACAACGACTCCTCTGATTCCGAAACATCTGATACTGAAGGTCAAGAGGAGGTAAACTGGTTAGACCATCGTCCAGGTAAGTTATTCGAACCCTTGAATTACACTTCGGATAACCATTTAATCCAAAAGCCCTCTACTGTTGAACCACCTGTCTTAGAACTTAAGCCCCTGCCAGGGCAGCTTAAATATGCTTATCTTGGTTGTGATGACACACTGCCCGTAATCATCTCTGCTAAGCTGCCGCAGGAACAGGAACGACAGCTGATCGACATGCTAAGGCAGCACAAAAAGGCGATTGGATGGACGATAGCAGACATTCAGGGCATTAGTCCGGCGTTATGCATGTACAAAATCCTCCTTGAGGAAGATCATAAGCCGACTATAGATGCCCAAAGGTGGCTAAACCATGCGATGAAGGAGGTAGTGCGTAAGGAGATCATTAAATGGTTAGATGCTGGTATTATTTACGCCATCTCCGACAGCAAATGGGTAAGCCTGGTGCAATGTGTTCCCAAGAAAGGAGGCATGACCGTGATAACCAACGAAAACAATGAACTAATCCCAACCAGGACTGTGACCGGTTGGAGGGTTTGTATGGACTATCGGAAGCTTAACAAAGCTACCCGAAAGGACCACTTCCCTTTACCCTTTATTGATCAAATGCTTGATAGATTAGCGGGTAAATATTATTATTGTTTTCTTGATGGTTATTCAGGTTATAACCAAATTGCTATTGCACCGGAAGATCAAGAGAAAACGACTTTCACATGCCCCTACGGAACATACGCATTTAGGAGGATGCCGTTCGGCCTCTGTAACGCACCTGCCACCTTCCAAAGGTGCATGATGGCAATATTCTCCGACATGGTAGAGGACTTCCTTGAGATTTTCATGGATGATTTTTCCGTCTTTGGAGACGATTTTGAGAGCTGCCTCGGCAATCTTCAAAAGGTACTTGAAAGATGTGAAAAAACTAATCTTGTTCTAAATTGGGAAAAATGTCATTTTATGGTAGATGAAGGGATAGTTCTAGGCCATAAGATTAGCTGCCGTGGGATAGAGGTCGACAGGGCAAAAATTGAAGTCATAGAGAAGCTGCCGCCGCCAACCACAGTCAAGGGCATTAGGAGTTTTTTAGGGCATGCTGGTTTTTATAGAAGATTTATTGCAAATTTTTCAAAGATCACCAAGCCGCTATGCCATCTCCTAGAGCAGAACCGACCCTTTGACTTTAATGAGGAATGTACTGAAGCATTCAAGGTTCTGAAGGAAAAGTTAGTGACAGCCCCCATAGTACAGCCACCAGACTGGACACAACCATTCGAGATCATGTGTGACGCTAGTGACTATGCTGTCGGGGCAGCACTTGGGCAGCGCAGAGACAGGCTGTTTCACGTCATATATTATGCTAGCAAAACATTAAATGAAGCCCAAGTGAACTATACCACCACAGAAAAGGAGCTGTTAGCTGTGGTGTTCTCCATCGACAAGTTTCGTTCTTACATACTTGGAACGAAGGTAATAATACACACCGACCATTCTGCCCTCAAGTATTTGTTCACAAAGAAGGATGCGAAGCCTAGGCTGATACGATGGATCTTGCTATTACAAGAGTTCGACCTTGAGATCAAAGACAAAAAGGGGACAGAAAATCAAGTGGCAGACCACTTGTCGAGGTTGGAGACGGGACAGAGTCTACCGTTAGATGAGACACACATACTGGAGACCTTCCCAGATGAGCAGCTCTTTGCTGCCGCAATCGCTGTCGCGACAGCCATGGCGGCAGGTAAGTCTTCTAACCTTCCCTGGTATGCTGATTTCGTTAATTTTATAGTTAGCGGAATATTACCTTCTGATCTTAATTATCAAGCAAGGAAGAGGTTCCAAAATGATGTTAAACATTATTATTGGGACGAACCTCTTCTTTTCAAAATGTGTGCAGATCAGGTTATAAGAAGGTGTGTACCACAAGAAGAACAAGAAGACATTCTCCATCACTGTCATGCTTCACAATATGGAGGTCACTTAGGAGGCAATAAAACTGCTGCCAAGGTGCTGCAGTCAGGGTTCTACTGGCCGACACTATATAAAGATGCACAGGAATTTTATAAAAGCTGTGACAGGTGCCAGCGGACAGGTAACATCTCGAGGAGAAACGAGATGCCACTGCAGAATATTCTAGAAGTAGAGATCTTTGATGTTTGGGGGATTGATTTTATGGGACCTTTTCCATCTTCATGTGGAAATCTTTACATCCTCCTAGCAGTGGACTATGTCTCTAAGTGGGTTGAAGCAATCGCAACTCAAAAGAATGATGCCAAGACGGTCCAAAAGTTTTTGCATAAAAACATTTTTTCTAGATTTGGCATCCCTAGGGCGATTATCAGTGATGAGGGGAGACATTTTGATAATAGGGTAATTGCTGCTGCCTTGAAGAAATATGGTGTCAAGCACAGGATCGCGACAGCATACCACCCACAGACCAATGGACAGGCTGAGATATCCAATAGGGAAGTGAAGAACATCCTTGAAAAGATGGTTAAACCAACTAGGAAAGATTGGTCTTTACTTCTGAATGATGCATTATGGGCATACCGGACAGCTTTCAAGACTCCATTGGGAATGTCTCCATTCCGACTGATTTATGGGAAAACCTGTCACTTGCCTGTCGAGATCGAGCACAAAGCATATTGGGCAATCAAGGCAGTGAATATGGACTTGGACAAGGCCGGCCAGAAAAGGTTATTAGATCTAAACGAGATTGAAGAATTACGGACAATGGCCTACGACAACGCAAGGATTTACAAGGAAAAGACTAAGAAGTGGCACGACAAGAAACTGCTGCCACGACAGTTCTGCCCAGGGCAGCTTGTGTTGTTATTTAATTCTAGACTTAAACTCTTCCCAGGAAAGCTAAAGTCTAGATGGTCTGGCCCGTTCCAAGTGGTTCAAGTCTTTCCCCATGGTGCCATCACAATTCAATCATTAAAAGACGGGCACCAATTCAAAGTCAATGGACAACGCCTCAAGCACTATCAGGGGACTGAAGCCCCAGGAATTCAGGAAGTGGTTACTTTAGGAGATGCCCCACAAGGCACCCCTAATTTAACCTAAGTTTTATTTTTATTTTTATTATTATTATTTATTAGGAATTAGGTTTATTTTATTCGAATAATGTTTTATTTTTATAATTTCAGTTTTTAGGAAATAAAGGAGTCAAGAAGGAAAGAAGAAGTGGCCCAACCCCACCACCCATCCACCAGCCCAATAAAGCCCATTTATGATAACCTGTCGTTTCGGCTGTCGGCGCAGACGGACTTGACAGGCTGTCAACAGACTGACACTGCAGACGCAGAAGCGTGCGGCAGACGCACAGCAGACGCTTAAATGCGTATCAGACGCGTCAGACACGCTACATCCAATCTGCCGCCCCGTTATTCCCGCCTGCCGTTGCGGCATTAAATGGGCAGATACCCAACAGCTATATAACCCCGTTCTCCCTTTCATTTTCATCACTTCTGATTTTTCTCTCTTGTTTTTTCCCCTCTAGTTTTATTTGTTTTCTTTCTTTCACAGCCCTTGCAACCAAAATGTCGTCGAGACAGACCCGTCGTAACGCTGCTGCCGCTTCTTCTTCAGCAGCAGCGTCACCCTTCGCCAACAAGGAGTTATGGGAGGAGCGTGGCTTCATATACAACAGAAATGCTCCCCATATGGGACTCCGGCCGTTCATTGTAAAGGCCATCACGGCACAGCTATGGGAGGACTTTGCCGAACAGCCGGCAGAGCTAAATGATACCTTGGTCCGAGAGTTTTACGAGGCCATCGACAGCAAAACGGCGACATCTGTCACTGTCCGAAGAGTGGAAGTGCCCTTCACTGCCAACAACATCAATCATATGTTTGGCCTCTTCTTTGGCCCCGATGACGATGCTCACCAACAATTTCTGGACACCCTCGACGCTGCCGCATATGATGCCATCATGGTGGAGCTGACAGAAGCCGGTACGACATGGACAACCAGCAAGAAGAACCCCCACTCTGTCAATAGGGGGCAGCTCCTCCCCGAAGCAAAACTGTGGAACGCGTTCATCAAAAAGCGTATCCTGCCCTCGTCCCACCACACGACAGTCAACCGACAGCGGCTGGCCCTCATTCACTCTATTATGCATGACAGGCCCATCAATGTGGGCAGGTACATGAAGGACAGCATCATTGATTGTGCCTTCCGCTCAGACTCACGACTCTGCCTGCCGTTCACCATCACTGCCCTCTGCCGATGTGCCGCTGTCCCTAGATCAGACATCATAAACGAGTGCATTGAATCTGGTGTTGAGTGTGTAAAAGTTCTATTATTTACACCCTTTTTAACCCATATTTCTGCTGCATTCAAGCATAATTGCATTGCATTTAGGTTAGTTTTCAATAAAACATCACAATTATATAAAAGGCACGGATTCTACTAAAAGATGGCGTATTTTGCAGGTAGCTGCCATGGTTGACGATGAAGGCAGGCGCAGGGCAGATAAGCAGAAGAGCTGAACTGGACAAGCAGCCGAAGAAGACGAACCTGTCATGGACCTGTCGTGACAGCAAGGTGACAGCAGACTTATGAAGAGGAAAAGTAAAGTGGATCTCGATAGATAGAGAAAAATCTGCTCGTCTGTCGTGTGGAAGCCAAATATTTTTCCAAGCCCCAGATCAAAAGATATGTCAAGCCAAAGCTCAAGGAGAAGAAATTCCTAGAAACAAGGATGCGGCTGGAAAGTAGGAGACTTTAGAGATTTAGTCTTTATTAGAATCTTACTTTTAATTAAAGTTGTAATCCTTGTTACCTTAGATAACTTGAGCCCAAAGCTTATATAAGGGCATAGATTAAACCTAGGGCAGAACCGATTACCCCATAACCGAAACCAAACCCCTGCCGTCCACCCGTCACCGACATGTTCTAAATTCCCCCTAGGGCTACGGGTTGTTTTGTAAAGTAGTTGCAAGGGTTGCTTTGTTTTTAGGATTTATCAAGTTCAATAAAATAAACTTCAAGTTCTTTTATCTTGGTTTTAATATCTTGCAAGAGCATCGGGAGAGCATTGTGAGGTTATCCATTTACTTAGCATCGGGAGAGTTAAGTATACGAAAGAGATAAGAGCGCGTTCTCTAGTTTATAGTTGAACCATCTCGTGCCTAGGGATAGGGCGAGGTTAAGTGGCTAAGGAAGAATTCATACACATCGGTGTTCATCCTTCGATTCACGCCGGGAGGTATCATCAAAGACGTGATCATCGACAGACTTGTGCCTAGGGATAGGGCAAGGCAGATCTGGGATTCTTGCCAAGCTTGAAGTACGGAGTTAGTGTTCGCTGCCGCGACAGCTAACGGACAGCCGCCGCGACAGGTGCTGTCGGCGACGGGCGCGACGACAGAACTGGAGATCCTAAGCAGTTCAATACCTGCACTACTGAGCAACTCAATACCAGCCCATTCTCTCTATCTTGATTTCTCAATCCTTTATTTTACGTTTTTACCTTATTATTCTCGTGACAACTCTTAATTATTTCCTTTACTTTCGTGCAGTAAACAAGGTGAAGTCATTAGCCCAATCCCTGTGGAGACGATATCCGATACTTCGTATCACTTTACTACTTGCGTCGTGTACACTTGCACTACAATTGCGATAGACTATTTTACACGCAACATCTGGCACTGCCACTACGAACAGGATTGCGTAGGGTATGCTTGGATCTTTTTGAAATAGGGTAAGCATGTTTCAAGGGATTTGCCTCCGAAAGGAAATAATTAAAAACCCTTTATAGTGGTTGTTGATGCTTATAATGGAGACATTGTGCAGCTCTGCAACACCATTGACTGTTACGACTTGGATCATATGATTGTGCTTTTAATTCATTATCTCTTGATCTGCCTTTTAATTTAAGTCATAAACAAAATGTTAGATCAAACTGTTTTAGAGTTCCCAACACGAAAACGGTGGCCAATCTTTTGATCGAACTCATATCCCAAGGCAATCTGTGAATTCATGTTTTTGGCACCATCAAGCAAAATACAAGTTGTTGATTTTGTAAGGAACTGCATTGCTTTTCACTCATAACATTAACAACAATTGTAGGTGAGTTGATTGTATTCGTTTTTCTTTTTTTCAAAGAAAATTAACAAACCTAAACATGATACAAAGTTGTAAAAATACCACATTACCTGTCTCACACATTGGGAGAACTTTGTAGCAAAGTAACCAGTCGACGTGCCAAAACAATTAAGTAAATTATAATTATTTTCGAATTTAACAATATTAAATTAAAGTCCATGATATTATTTAAGACCATAAACAAAGAATAGATATATAAATATATGAACCTAACAAGTGTTCCCATTAGAAAAATAAATAATGTTCATCCTAAAAAATCCGAGTTGGCGAGTTCAATCACTCTATCTATAAAGTAAAGTGTGTATACATTAGGAACCAAGGTAAAAGAAAAAAAGTAAAATTTCTGGGTCTTTTGGTATAAAAACTAATAATAACAGACCCCAAAAAGGAAATTAAATGCTAAAAAAGAAATCAAGAAGAGAGAAATATAAAATCCATTTTATTATTATAATTATACTCAAGTTATTTTTGATTTTTTTTATTACGAAAGAAAAACCTCGACGCTAGAATTCCGAACGGCGAGGCAAAGAGGGCAAGCTTGCGCCACTCGGTCACACTCTGTACAAAGGCAAAAATGCCGGCACGGCAGCAGCACCACGGAGGCGACGCCTGTCCTACACGCCTTACAAGACGGTCCCGAAGCTTCCATCCGGTCAGGGTCCACGTAAGCCGACTCGGCATCCTCCGCCTGTCCTGCCACTCTTCCCGTGCTCTGTAGCCTCTCATCTCCTCTCCTGTTATCTTGTGCCGCCGCAGACCCACCGCATATCATAGCTTGTTGGAGCTGCTCTTGTAACGAAGCCGCCGCTGCCTCCTGTGCCTTGGCTTTGGCTTGCCAAACCTGCGCCTCTACGCTTAGTTGCGCTGCGCGTGCCTCCAACTCGACGTTTAGGCGCGTTGCTCTCTCCACTTCCGCTTCTTTCTCCCTTAGCCTCCTCGCCACTGATTCTTCTGCTGCCACCAGAAGCACATGAAAGTGCCTATTCCTTTTCTCCGCTAACATACGGCGTAATTCCTTTCCCTATAATAAAACCCCAAAAAATAAATGTTGCATCCCCAAAAACGAGGACCCAATTGAAAGAAAGAAAGAAAGAAAAAAAGGTACCTGGGCTTGAAGAAACTGGTCCAGTTCTTCTCTCTGGCGTTTGATTTGGGTAGTCAAATCATCGGATAGTATAGACAAAAATGCAGTGGAGCTGGAAACAAGATTTTGTAGTTGTTGGTTTTGAAATTTTTGATACTGACTTGGCTGTTGATCACCGAAAGCTAAGCGGAGGCCGGTGGAGACGACATTTGGTTGGTGGTGGAGCTGGGAAAGCTCTATCAACTGCGGCGGTTGCATTTGCAAAGAAAATGAATCGATCGGCGTTGTTGTTATTGCCGCCCCAGCGGTAACTTCTCGCCCTCTTTTCTTCGGGTCAATACTATCGGTGAACAACATATGGGATTGATCGAGAAAAGCACCCCCTGCTTGTTGTTGCTGCAATGGAAATTCATGCCCCTCTTGTCGACCTCTGAAAAACAACAAAGGAGGAATATAAGAAATGATTAAACAGGCAGAGGGTAGAGAAGGAGAGGCAAAGACGAACCTGTTAAAGAAGAGGACATTGGAAGGGTATTGAGCTTGAACGGCCATTATAGCAAGCAGTGAAGGTTGAAGAAGAAACGTGATGAATCAGCAATCAATGATGAAAGAGAAGCTCATAATCACTCTTGGTTTCATTTCATCTTCCTTTTGCCATGGCCTTGTTTGGTGTGTGCTCTGTTTTCTTGGGTTTTCTCTTATTTGATATAATATTAATATAGGGAGAAAGAAAGAGATGGGAATGGGGGAAAGAATCTGTCCAACAGACTCTTTTATTTCCTTTGTATTTGTTGGCGTTGCTTTCTTCTTCGCGTGGGTTGGCTTTTCTTGGGGATGGGATGAGACAAGTCTTGTGTTTGTTATCAAACTTTCACACCTCACTCCATTTAATATAAAGTAAACTATGCCGAATATCAATCGACTTAAAAATATGGAAAATACTTTGATGCATGTGTAAACTTTAGTTTACACAAGCCCTTTAATTTTAAGGTTTAGGGTTTAAAATTTTAGGTTAGGGTTTAGGGGTTTAGTATGTAGGGTATAAATTTAAGGTTTATGGTTAGAATTTAGAGTTTAGGGTTTAGGGCTTAGGGTTTAGGTTTTAGGTTGCTAGGGTTTGTGATTTAAATTTTAAATTTTATAAAAGGGTTGTGTAAAAAAAATTTACACAGCTTGTGCATCAAAATAAAACCCTAAAAATATTATCGAATTTTAAAAAATGTTTTAATTTAAAATTTTATAACTTATTTATGTCACTCCGCCTTAACTCAAAATATACACTTCAAGGTGTTTGAACTTAAAACCTACAAATACAAAGGCTAAACCTTAACCACTAAACCAACATAAAATTACATAATTTTTTTGCCACAAATATTATATATATGTAAAACTCAAATTATTTTATAAAATAAACAATATTATAAATAATATAAAATATATTATTTACATATATATCAATATATAAAAAATAAAAATATATTATTTTTATGTTATTTATAATATAAATTATTAGTTTTTTAAAAAACTCCAAAATATTTATAAAATAACTATTTATTTTATAAATAATATATAAAAAATTGTAAGCCATACATTATAAACCCTAAACCTCAATCCCTAAATTTTAGTGATTAAGATATGGAATTTAGGTTTTTTATATATTATTTATAATATAAATATATTATTTTGTGAATATTTTTGGTTTTTTGAAAAATAATATATTTTTACTTATATATATTGATATATATATATATAATATTTTATATTATTTATATATTAATATTATTTATAATATTATTTATTTCATAAAATAATTTGAATCCATCTCAGGTAGTTTAACATATATAATATTTGTGGTAAAATATTATATAATGTTATGTTGGTTTAGAGGTTAAGGTTTAGTCTTTATATTTGTAGGTATTGGGTTCAAACCTCTCAAAGCACGTGAATTTATTGTTGTTTCTCCAGCAAAACGACGTCGTTTTAGACTAAATAAGTCTTTAAAATAGTCGTACCAAAACGATGTTGTTTTGAATTAACGCCCCGTTAAGATTTAACAACATAGTGACATAAATAAGACAGAAAGTAAAATTCAGTTTTAAATTTGAACTTTTTAAAGCTCAGTGATATTTTTGAGTCAATAATATTAATAATAGTTTAGTGGCAGCGTATAGTGTAGCTTACCTTTTAATATATTATTACCCTCATCCTATTTTTGCTGCTTTTTTTTCCTCTTAATCTATTACTAATAAAATATTTAACTAAAACACGATTAAATAATTCCATAAAAATAAATAAATAAATATACGTTTGTAAGTTGAAAGTTGGTGATCTATGCTGAGTCGTCTGTTTATAACATGGCCCATGCATCTTTCGCCAGCGCTTTATATATATTTTAATTTTCAATCTAAGATTTACTTACATATATTTTTTTTACCAAACACATATTTTTTCATATTTTATATTTTTATACTTTCCATTTTTACAACTTTATTCTGAATTAAAACTAAAAATTTATTAACTATACATCGAAGTGAAATTAGAAATATTTTTAGCCGTCATGCCTCTGTTAGCTCCCCTAACTCCACCGCTGCTTCTGAAATTAATTATACTGTGAAAGTTGCGTTGAGAAGGATTTACTTATGTTTTGTTTAGATATTGATTTAAAGAATGTTTAATTTTGTTGAAATTGTGGTCGGAAATTTGTGTAAGATTATTAGAGTCTTTTGGTTAAATGTGTTTTATCTCCTTTGATATTAAGAGGTAATTATGTGATCATTGATCAAAGTTTCGAGCATATAATTAGATTTTATAAACAATGATGAAGAATTCACAGGAAGATGTGACCTTTTGTGTTTAGATTTTCATGTTCTATTGAGATTTCAGAGTTTAATTTGTTGTTTACATGAGTTTTTGTTTTGTTATGATTTCAAGAATTTTTGTATGTTAGGGTGTGTACTTTTTGGTATATCTTTTCTATTTTTCAATAAAAGTTATTATTATTTCGACTTTAAGTCCTTTTAAATGCAATTTTTTTTGTATTGAGATTGGGATGATAATCAGGTGGATTATAGCATATTCGAGTTGGGTTAATTTGAGTTCAAGTATTTTTATATTCAACTTTTTTGAATTCAAGTTCAAACTGACTTTATGATTATTTCACGTTATAGTAATAATATTTTTTTACAACGGAATGTTATTATATCCATATAATTTAAACATTTACATGTTAATACAAATTATTAATTTATTATTATTTGTTATAAAATCAGTTTATCATTTTCGGTGTTTTTTGTTGTGAATTTTTAATACTATATCTTTAATTATGTTTCTATTAAATTTAATATTTCAGCAAGTATATTTGGCATGTTCGTCAAACTGCTCATCTTTATTCCCTCACATTTCCTTTGATCATGGGTTCTAGATCCATAAGGAGTACTCCCCTTCCGTCCCCCTAAAGTCTTCCTTCCCCTCCCTCTAAATAGATTTGGGTTAGATTTACAATTTCCCCCCAAAAATTAATATTTAATATTCTTTGTTAAAATTAGAAAATAATATCAATTTATTATATACAACAATTGCTTTAAAATTCTAATATTCAATGCATAGTTCAAATATTTATCATTGTTAATTCATTATTTAATTATTAAATATATTATAAAATAATAATAACATAATAAATTTATATCACTAGACAAGTAAAAACTCTTATACTTATCGAAATTCCGTTATGATGCAATTCTGATTGATAATAGATACCGGGGTTTTGCAATATTTGATTGATCACAATTTTGTATATTTCATTTACTTGCTTGGTTGGTGGAAAAGTAAAAGGCAGGAAGGAGGGAAGAAAAATTAGAATGAAAATGAATTTAAGGGTTGCTTGGTAGAGTGAGAAATTAGAAAAAAAATATAAGGGAAGATAGTATTCTTTGCTCCTATACAAATAATTTTCTCTCCAAAATTAGGCGAGAAATAAAATTATTAAGTTGTATAAAAGAAACTCTAATTTTATTTTCACCATAATTATAATTAATTTTTATAATTCTATTCAATATTTTTATTATAATTTCATTTTTATTCAATTTAGTCCTTAAAAATTTTATTAAACCTAAAATTTACCCTTATTTGTTTTTGTAGAACTAATGTTTTAATATAATAATTGAAAAATATTTTAGACTGAGTTAAAAAGAAATCAAAACAATTTCAAAAGTCCAAATAACTTGAAACTATGTTTAGGGAAGTTTTTAAAAGGTTTTCACATGTTTTCAAAGGCCAAACTAGACAAAACTGTCCAGGCGTTTCGAAACACCTTAGGGCGTTTCGATACGGGGGATTCCAGTAGCAAAATCGTTTCGAAACAAGTTTCGAAACGGGCATTCCCTGGATGAGATTTTTGCCTAGCGTTTCGAAACGGGCCAGGCCGTTTCGATACGCCTACGTGGCTTCGACCACAACGGCTATAAACCCCAACGGCTATTTCCCAACTAACATTTAAATGCAGGTCGTTTCGAGGCGTTTCGAAACGGGTGTTTCGAAACAGACAAACATGTTTCAATACGGGTCCACGTCAGACTGCAACGGCTTTTTCTACTTAAAGGCTGTTTCGAAACGGGTTCGAGCGTTTCGAAACGGGGAGCTGCAGAACTGCATTTATGGTGGGAATTAAAGCCCTCAACGGCTCCAATTCAATCCCAACGGCTAGTAACGACTACAAACTCATCACGGAGTATAAAAGGGACCTCCAAGCATCAAGTATAGGCTAATGCTTATATTGTCAATCAACAAATGATCAAAAAGTGTCTTAGTGCTTAAATTGTCAATTCTTGTATAGACAAACACTAGTGAGCCAAAATTGTCAAATTTGTTCAAGTGTTTTAGGTTTTGGGTGAGTGCTTAATTGTGCAAACAAACATCTATTAGAGGGTTTTAAGTTTGCTTCTTGTTTCTCTTTGTATGAGAGGGTTTCAATCAAGGCTTTGGGTAGAAAGCTTGATTGTGTATAAGGGTTACCTCCTAAGCCTAGAAAAGGGGAAGAGCAATTAGTGGAATTGTTTGGAAATCCTTAGTGGGGAGCTAAGGTAGTGGATGTAGACCTTGGTTAGAAGGTTGAACCACTATAAATCATTGTGTCAATTTACTTTTTAGCTTCCACAACCCTTCCACCCAAAAATTCACCTCTCCACCACTTGGTGAGCCTTATCGGTTGAACGAATCGAGCCCCACACAACTCAACAATTGGTATCAGAGCTTGGCTCAATTGAGGAGGATTTACATCCTATTGTGAAGATCCGGCAAGCTCGATCACTATTTCATCAACCGGCTCAAATGGCACAATCTATCGACAAACCGCCTTTCTTTGACGGAACTCACTATGCCCATTGGAAGACAAAGATGAAGTTCTTCATCAAATCTAGAGATTACAAGCTATGTGATATAGTTGAAGATGGTCCGTTCGTGCCTCAAAGAAGCAAAGCGGAGTGGAGTGCCGACGATCGCAAGAAGATGGAGCTAAATTGCAAAGCCTTGCACATCTTGTTTTGTGCTTTTGGCCCAACAATCTATGAGAAGATGTCTTCTTGTGAGAGTGCCAAGGAGGTATGGGACAAGCTTGAAGTCACATACGAGGGGACCGATGAAGTCAAGGAGACCAAGATTGGGCTCCTAACCTTAGAGTATGAGAACTTCAAGATGGATCCGGAAGAGAACATCGAGAGGATGTTTGATAGGTTCTCCACCATCACTAATGGTCTTAAAGGTTATGGAGAAGCCATCCCGGAAGAGAAGCTTGTCCGACGGCTCATCTACTCATTTCCCGAGTCTTGGGACTCAAAGAGGACCGCCATCATCGAAGCAAAAAATTTGAAGACTTTGAAGCTTGATGAACTTATGGGGTCACTCCTTACTCATCAAATTATGAAGAAGAACAAAGAAGATGAGAAGAAGATGGAAGAAATTAGAGCTATGGGAGAGAAGAAAATCAAAGGGCTAGGCATCAACGCAAGTGTCATGGTTCTCAAATCCTCCACTTGCCATCATGTTTATTCAAGTGAAGAGGAGGATGAAGAGATAGTTCATCTCTTCAAGAAGTGTGCCCCGTTCATGAAGAAAGCTTTGAGAGAGCTTGAACGAAATTCCAAGAAAAAGGAGAGGGCAAGCACTTCAAGCCATAAGAAGAAGGCACATATGGCTACTTGGAGTGATGAGGACTCCACCGACAATGAACAAGCCAACATTTGCCTTATGGCCATCGAAGAAGATTCAAGGGTAACTTCTAATTCATCTACTTTATGTTCTTACTCTTTTGATGAATTACAAGATGCCTATGATGATTTGGTTTTAGATTTTAAAGATCACATTTTGAAAAACAATAAAGTGATTTCAAAATTGAAAATTCAAAATGATTTGATTTCTAAAACCAAACTTGAACTTGAAGCAAAACTCAAGGAGTTTGAACTAAAATGTTTTGATTTACAAAAATTGCTTCAAAAAGTTCAAGAAGAAAAGAGTTTGATTTTCAAAGAACTTGAAAAGAAAAACAATTTTGGAAAATTAAATTTTTATGTTAGACAATCTAGTGCCCCTAGATTTGTAAAAGGAAAATGTTTTAGAAGTATTTGGGTCCCAAAAGGACTTAGTACTTCAATTAAAAATGATGACATTGAAAAATGGATTCCTAAGGGGTCAAAAATTTGTGCTACTAACGTTCATAGATCCAAAGCAATTTGGATACCAAAAGTTACTTGATTGTCTTTTGCTAGGTGTGATGGAGATGTTCAACAAGTCAAACATTAAAGGGGAGCTCCATGCACACTAAGGAAGAACACTCGAAGAAGGAAGGCTTCACATCCTCCCTTGAGTTCAAGTGTGGTAAAAATCTAGTTGTTTTTTAATTTATTTGTTTTATTCTTTTTGTCAACTAGATTATGATCATATATGTTGGACTAACTATTTTGATGATGCTTTGAGTAAGGGGGAGCCTTTTTAAAACCAAATTCTTATTTTTGTCAAAATTTTACCTCTATTGTTATTTTGAACATAATGTTTTAAATTCTTTTTGATATAACAAAAAGGGGGAGAAATGGTTTGAAAAATTGAATTTTCAAATGAATAAGGGGGAGCTTGTTGAGTTGAGAGGGGCTCGATTCGATCAACCAATGTTGCTCACCAAGTGGTGGAGAGGTGGATTTTTGGGTGGAAGGGTTATGGAAGCTAGAATGGAAATGGACACAATGATTTATAGTGGTTCAACCTTCTAACCAAGGTCTACATCCACTACCTTAGCTCCCCACTAAGGATTTCTCAATCAATCCACTATTGATTCGTCCCCTTTTTTAGGCTAAGGAGGTAACCCTTACACACAATCAAGCTTTCTACCCAAAGCCTTGTTTAAAACCCTCTCTTACAAAGAGAAACAAGAAGCAAACTTAAAACCCTCTAATAGGTGTTTGTTTGCACAATTAAGCACTCACTCAAAACCTAAAACACTTGAGCAAATTTGACAATTTTGGCTCACTAGTGTTTGTCTATACAATAAATGACAATTTAAGCTCTAAGACAATTCTTGATCATTTGATGTTTGACAATATGAGCATTAGCCTTCTCTTGATGCTTAGAGGTCCCTTTTATACTCCCAAATGAGTTTGTAGCCGTTACTAGCCGTTGGGATCAAATTGGAGCCGTTGAGGACTTTAATTCCCACCATAAATGCAGTTCTGCAACTCCCCGTTTCGAAACGCTCGAAGTCGTTTCGAAACGCTCTTTAAGTAGAAAAAGCCGTTGCAGTCTGTCAGGGCATCCGTATCGAAACGCCCCCTTACCGTTTTGAAACCCGTATCGAAACGCTATAGGCCCGTATCAAAACACCTGCATTTAAAAGTTAGTAGGGAAAATAGCCGTTGGGGTTTATGACCGTTGTGGTCAATGCCACGTAGGCGTATCGAAACGGCATAGCCCGTTTCGAAACGCTGGGCAAAAGTTCTGTCCATGGAAAGCCCGTTTCGATACAAGTATCGAAACGATTTTGCTACTGGAGCCCACTATTTCGAAACGCCCTAAGGTGTTTCGAAACACTTGGACAGGTTTGTGAAGTTTGGCTTTGAAAAACATGAAAAACCCTTTTAAAAACTTACCTAAACATAATTTCAAGTTGTTTGGACTTTGGAAATGTTTTAAATACTTTTTAAATCAGTCCAAAACATTTTTCAATTATTATATCAAAACATTACTTCTACAATCTCCCCTTTTTTGATATAATAAAACTCACTTGAAAAATTGTTTGGGATTCTCCCCCTTTAACTTTAAAAATGTGAATAAGAGATTAAAAATTGTTTTTCAAATAAAGCTCCCCCTTATTTATTTGAAAATTCAATTTTTCAAACCATTTCTCCCCCTTTTTGTTATATCAAAAAGAATTTAAAACATTAAGTTCAAAATAACCATAGAGGTAAAAACTTTGACAAAAATAAGAATTTGGTTTTAAAATGGCTCCCCCTTACTCAAAGCATCATCAAAAGTGTTAGTCCAACAAACATGATCATCTAGTTGACAAAAAAAATCAAATGAAATTAAAGACAACTAGATTTTACCACACTTGAACTCAAGGGAGGATGTGAAGCCTTCCTTCTTCAAGTGTTCTTCCTTGTGCGCATGGAGCTCCCCCTCATTGATTGGACTTGTTGAACATCTCAATCACACCTAGCAAAAGACAATCAAGTAATTTTTGGTATCCAAATTGCTTTGGATCCATAAACGTTAGTTGCACAAATTTTAGTCCCCTTAGGAATCCATTTTTCAATGTCATCCTTTTTAATTGAAGTACTAAGTCCTTTTGGGACCCAAATACTTCTAAAACATTTTCCTTTAATAAATCTAGGGGCACTAGATTGTCTAACATAAAAATTTGATTTTCCAAAATTGTTTTTCTTTTCAAGCTCTTTGGAAATCAAATCTTTTTCTTCTTGAACATTTTGAAGCAATTTTTGTAAATCAAAACATTTTAATTCAAACTCTTCAAGTTTTGCTTCAAGTTCAAGTTTGGTTTTAGAAAGCAAATCATTTTGAATTTTTAACTTTGAAATCAATTTATTGTTTTTCAAAATGTGGCTTTTAAAATCTAAAACCAAATCATCATAGTCATCTTGTAATTCATCAAAGGAATAAGAACATGAAGTAGATGAATTAGAAGTTACCCTTGAATCTTCTTCGATGGCCATAAGGCAAAGGTTGGCTTGTTCATCGTCGGTGGAGTCCTCATCACTCCAAGTACCCACATGTGCCTTCTTCTTATGGCTTGAAGTGCTTGCCCTCTCCTTTCTTTTAGGTTATCGTTCAAGCTCTCTCAAGGCTTTCTTCATGAACGGGGCACACTTCTTGAAGAGATGAACTATCTCTTCATCTTCATCCTCCTCTTCACTAGAATAGACATGATGGCAAGTGGAGGACTTGAGAGCCATGACACTAGCATTGATGCCTAGCCCTTTGATTTTCTTCTCTCCCATAGCTCTAATTTCTTCCCTCTTCTTCTCATCCTCTTTATTCTTCTTCATGATTTGATGAGTAAGGAGTGACCCCATGAGTTCATCAAGCTTCAAAGTCTTCAAATTTTTACCTTCGATGATGGCGGTCCTTTTTGAGTCCCAAGACTCGGGAAGAGAGTAGATGAGCTTTCGAACAAGCTTTTCCTCCGGGATGGCTTCTCCATAGCCTTTGAGACCATTGGTGATGGTGGAGAACCTATCAAACATCTTCTCGATGTTCTCTTCCGGATCCATTTTGAAGTTTTCATACTCTAAGGTTAGGAGCCCAATCTTGGTCTCCTTGACTTTATCGGTCCCCTCGTATGTGACTTCAAGCTTGTCCCATACCTCCTTGGCACTCTCACAAGAAGGCATCTTCTCATAGATGGTTGGGCCAAAAGCACAAAACAAGATGTGCAAGGCTTTGCAATTAAGCTCCATCTTCTTGGGATCGTCGGCACTCCACTCCGCTTTGCTTCTTTGAGGCACGAACGGACTATCTTCAACTATATCCCATAGCTTGTAATCTCTAGATTTGATGAAGAACTTCATCTTTGTCTTCCAATGGGCATAATGGGTTCCGTCAAAGAAAGGCGATTTGTCGATAGATTGTGCCATTTGAGCCGGTTGATGAAATAGTGATCGAGCTTGCCGGATCTTCTCAATAGGATGTGAATCCTCCTCAATTGAGCCAAGCTCTGATACCAATTGTTTAGTTGAGAGGGGCTCGATTCGATCAACCAATGTTGCTCACCAAGTGGTGGAGAGGTGGATTTTTGGGTGGAAGGGTTATGGAAGCTAGAATGGAAATGGACACAATGATTTATAGTGGTTCAACCTTCTAACCAAGGTCTACATCCACTACCTTAGCTCCCCACTAAGGATTTCTCAATCAATCCACTATTGATTCGTCCACTTTTTTAGGCTAAGGAGGTAACCCTTACACACAATCAAGCTTTCTACCCAAAGCCTTGATTGAAACCCTCTCTTACAAAGAGAAACAAGAAGCAAACTTAAAACCCTCTAATAGCTGTTTGTTTGCACAATTAAGCACTCACTCAAAACCTAAAACACTTGAGCAAATTTGACAATTTTGGCTCACTAGTGTTTGTCTATACAATAAATGACAATTTAAGCTCTAAGACAATTCTTGGTCATTTGATGTTTGACAATATGAGCATTGGCCTTCTCTTGATGCTTGGAGGTCCCTTTTATACTCCCAAATGAGTTTGTAGCCGTTACTGGCCGTTGGGATCAAATTGGAGCCGTTGAGGACTTTAATTCCCACCATAAATGCAGTTCTGCAGCTCCCCGTTTCGAAACGCTCGAAGCCGTTTCGAAACGCTCTTTAAGTAGAAAGAGCCGTTGCAGTCTGTCAGGGCATTCGTATCGAAACACCCCCTTACCGTTTCGAAACCCGTATCGAAACGCTATAGGCCCGTATCGAAACACCTGCATTTAAAAGTTAGTTGGGAAAATAGCCGTTGGGATTTATGACTGTTGTGGTCAATGCCACGTAGGCGTATCGAAACGACATAGCCCGTTTCGAAATGCTGGGCAAAAGTTCTGTTCATGGAAAGCCTGTTTCGATACAAGCATCGTAACAATTTTTCTACTGGAGCCCCATGTTTCGAAACGCCCTAAGATGTTTCGAAACACCTGGACAGGTTTGTGAAGTTTGGCTTTGAAAAACATGAAAAACCCTTTTAAAAACTTCCCTAAACATGATTTCAAGTTGTTTGGACTTTGGAAATGTTTTAAATACTTTTTAAATCAGTCCAAAACATTTTTCAATTATTATATCAAAACATTAGTTCTACAGAGCTTTATTTGATTTATATCTTTAATTCTCTTATTCACATTTTTAAAGTTAAAGGGGGAGAATCCCAAACAATTTTTCAAGATAGTTTTATTATATCAAAAAGGGGGAGATTGTAGAACTAATGTTTTTATATAATAATTGAAAAATATTTTGGACTGAGTTAAAAAGAATTCAAAACAATTTCAAAAGTCCAAATAACTTGAAACTATGTTTAGGGAAGTTTTTAAAAGGTTTTCACATGTTTTCAAAGGCCAAACTACACAAAACTGTCCAAGCGTTCGAATCACCTTAGGGCGTTTCGATACGGGGGATTCCAGTAGCAAAATCGTTTCGAAACAAGTTTCGAAACGGGCATTCCCTGGATGAGATTTTTGCCCATCGTTTTGAAACGGGCCAGACCGTTTCGATACGCCTACGTGGCTTCGACCACAACGGCTATAAACCCCAACGGCTATTTCCCAACTAACATTTAAATGCAGGTCGTTTCGATACGGGACTAGGCGTTTCGAAACGGGTGTTTCGAAACGGACAAACGTGTTTCGATACGGGTCCACGTCAGACTGCAACGACTCTTTCTACTTAATGGCTGTTTCGAAACGGGTTCGAGCGTTTCGAAACAGGGAGCTGCAGAACTGCATTTATGGTGGGAATTAAAGTCCTCAACGGCTTCAATTCAATCCCAATGGCTAGTAACGACTACAAACTCATCAAGGAGTATAAAAGGGACCTCCAAGCATCAAGTATAAGCTAATGCTTATATTGTCAATCAACAAATGATCAAAAAGTGTCTTAGTGCTTAAATTGTTGTTAATTCTTGTATAGACAAACACTAGTGAGCCAAAATTGTCAAATTTGCTCAAGTGTTTTAGGTTTTGGGTGAGTGCTTAATTGTGCAAACAAACACCTATTAGAGGGTTTTAAGTTTGCTTCTTGTTTCTCTTTGTAAGAGAGGGTTTCAATCAAGGCTTTGGGTAGAAAGCTTGATTGTGTATAAGGGTTACCTCCTAAGCCTAGAAAAGGGGAAGAGCAATTAGTGGAATTGTTTGGAAATCCTTAGTGGGGAGCTAAGGTAGTGGATGTAGACCTTGGTTAGAAGGTTGAACCACTATAAATCATTGTGTCAATTTACTTTTTAGCTTCCACAACCCTTCCACCCAAAAATCCACCTCTCCACCACTTGGTGAGCCTTATCGGTTGAACGAATCGAGCCCCACACAACTCAACAGTTTCTAACTTTATTATTAAATTTAATATTTTAAAATAATAATATTTTTGTTCGCTTTAGTCCGTAAAATATTTTTTTATTCGAAATTGACCCTTATTTGTTTCTAATTTTAATAATTTTATCTAATATTTTTACCATGATTTTTTTTTCAATTTAATCCCTTAAATTTTATTTAATTTGGAATTGACCTCTAGTTATTTCTATTTTATAATTTAGTCCAATATCTTATAATTGTAAACTTTAAGTTTCAGTCACCAATTTTATAATTGCAGCTAAGGACACATTTTAGCTTAGATTAACATGAAACTTGATCTATATGTCAATGATGATATTGAACTTCTAAATTAGCATGAAACTGAGCATTTAAGCTAAAATCCAACTTATAAATTATTACATTTTAGTGCCTAAACTTCGATTCGAATAAATTTACTTTGATTTGAACTTCTTTTTTTTTAGAAAACAGAGGTATAAGATGTTTCTACTTACATTAAACTTGTATTTAAGTTTTGAATGTTTTTTATTTAAATTTTGTAAAATTATCAAAATACCTTTTTGTTAAGTCGTTTATTTTTCTAAAGTTTTTAAAGGTTTGTTGTCTTAGGTGACTCTAGTTAATTGTTTCCGTTTTATTTTTATGTTGGTTGTTTACTTTCTTGTAAGCGGACAAGCTTGTTTTTCTTTTAAATTTGTTTTAGGCCGCAAATGGACCATTTGTAGCATTCGATATTCGAGTTGGATTTGTCTGGATTGGGTATAAGGTGTTACATTCACAATCAAACTCTCATAATTAAATTATAAAAATTAGAAATAAATAGAGATCACTTTTGGATTAAATAAAAATATTGGTCTCAATTATATAAAAATAGATTTAAATATGGGCTAATTTTGAATAAAATAAAATTTTAGGTATTAAACTAAACAAAAATAAAACCATATTAAAAATATTAGATTAAATTATAAAAATTAAAAACAAACAGTGGTCAATTTTAGATTAAATAAAAATTTTAGGGACTAAATTAAATAAAAATAATCATATTAAAAATATTAAACTAAATCATAAAAATAAAAAATAAATTATATTTTTCAAAGTTTAATTTTCTTTCCTCTCACTTTTTCATTGTACCAAATAATAGAGAGAAAATAAATTTATTTTTTTTCTAATTTTTCATCCCCTCAACCAAACACACCGATAGAAAGAAAAAATATATTTCCTATCCTTTCATTTTTTTATCACTTCAACTTTTCATCATTCTAATTTTTTTCCTCTATACTAAGCAAATCCTTAACTTTTCTATAAATAATGAAAGTACCTTCCCCTTTTTTTTACTGTTTTATAGGTTTGACGTTTGAAACATTGAGGCGCATAGTTATTGACTAGCAAAACGAAACTAAATTGAATGCTTTATAAGTTTATATATTGATCAAAATTCAAAACTCATTATTTTACTAGTTACTTGATGTTTTTACTTCAACTGTGCCAATTAATCATTTTTTATTAAAAATTATCTAATATAGTTGTTAGCTTTTATAATTTCTCTAGATTCTTTTTTATCAATTGTTGGATCAGAGAAATTGTTTTTATCAATATAAATTTAAATTCTCAGAATCATAAGCTAAAATAATGCAAATGAATTGTGATAATACAAAATTGAAGGGGGGGGGGGGGACTTAAAAAGTAGTAGTAATCTAGAACGTTTGTCGTTATATAAGATGGTGGTAAGTAATCTCACATCCTCAAAAAATGACAATTTTATTATATCAATTTTAATAAAAAAAATATTAACTAAATTGACTAAAACATTATAATAAAATTATAAAAATATTTAATGATAATTATATTATTTTATGTTAAACTTGTGTTTTTTTTCGGTTGCCCTTCAGGTTTCTAGGGCTTCGACATGACTGATCCGGACCAACCCGCGACGCACACCTGACTTTAGTGGGTAAGTCTCCCGGTGGAGATTTTCTACATACACAACGCCTCAAACCCGAGACCTTGCTTAAGCGATACCAAAATACTTACCACTTGTGTTTTTTATTTTGATATAATAAATGTTTTAAGTAAATAAATTTTTAAGGTAATTAAAATTACTCACATCTTTTTAAAACATTCGAACAAATTGACTTATTCCAAAGCCAAAATATTTCTAAATCTTTGAACTCAAGTTTCAATTTTTCCTTAAGTCTTTTGGTACTCAAAATGGCCATTTTGGTTGGTGAGTGTCGGTACGGCTCTTTGCATATTGGTACTGCCCTTTGCGTACATGTAATCCTTTTTGAATCTGATTTCCAAATGGTTAAAGAGCATTGATACGGTCTTTTGCGTACTGATACATGGCTTTAATTTTTTCTTACGAATGATTTGTCAGTACCGATACAGTAAACCTCGTATCAATACGCCTTGGAGTGTTTGAACAAATTCAACACCGTGCGAATCGATAAGGTGAACCTCATACCGATATGCCCTAAAGAAATTGAATAGCTTTAACACTGTAAGTATTAGTACGACCTGACTCATATCGATACGCAAAGCTCTTTTTAAATTCCAATGAGCAATTTTAGTATTGGTATGGACCTTGTGTAACGGTACCCCTTACTCCGTATCGATATGCAACCTTACGTACCGATACGCCCTATAAAATAATGGTTGTTTCTTGTTTGGGTAGGTGCCAATACGGGGCTTCAATTACTGATACCCATAGTTGCCAAACATTATTTATTGCGGGAAAATCACTCATCAACAACTATATTCGATTACCCAACAACCCAAAAGATTAGAAATCAATGAAAGGGTATAAAAACAAGTCTCCAAAGCTTTTTCAACAACAAGACAACCATTCCAAAAACAGTCAAGCAAAATCCAAAGTATTTTAGGGCTTTATTGTCAAAATTTTTGTAAACACTGGTGAGAGCTTTTTTGTATTTTTTTATTTATCAAGTGTTGGTGAGTTAGTGAGCTTAAATTTTTGTAAACAACATCCTTTAGAGGGCTTTCATAATTTGTTCATTTGTATCCAATTTTAGGAAAGAGTTCACTAGACTTTGGGCTATAAGTCTAGGTGATTTAGGTAAGGTTATCTACTCCTCCTAAAAGGAAAGGCAAATTAGCGATTTTGTGAAATCCTTAGTGTGGTTGCTAAGGTAGTGGATGTAGACTCCATTAAGGCATTTGAAAAAAACTCTAAATCTCTTTGCAAATTTTCTTTCTTTTTCAATCTGCTTCCATTAGTTTTTAAATTGCTAATTCATCCCTCTTGGTCAATATCGATAGATTGATCCACTCAACAATTGGTATTGGAGCTAGACTCATTTGAAGGCTTTACATCCTCTTGAGAAGATCCAAAGAGTGTTTAATCAATCATAAGATCATTCATGACCTCTAGTTCCGAAAATTTCTTCATGGAGGATTCTCAATCCATCTCTAAGTCTCCATATTTTAATAGAGCCAACTACGCCTATTGGAAGAATAGTATGAGATTATTTCTTCAAGCTAATGACTACTCCCTATGGGAAGTAGTGATTAAATTTCCATATCTACCTTAAAAGAAAGAAGGTGACATCTATGTCCTCAAGAGCAAAAGAGAATGGAATGAAGAGGACAACAAGAATATGAAACTCAATTCTAAAGCTATTCACATCTCTTTTGTGCACTTGGCCCGAATGAAAATGCCAATGTGTCTTCTTGTTCCAATGCAAAAGAGATATGTGACAAACTTGAAGTTACACATGAAGGTACAAACGAGGTGAAGGAAACTAAGATTGGTCTTCTAAATCTTAACTACGAGAAATTCAAGATAGATCCAAATGAAGATATGAAGACGATGTTCAATTGATTCTCCGTCATAGTGAATGGGCTCAAGGATATAGAGAGGTCATTCCGAGGGATAAGCTTGTAAGAAAGCTTATCTATTCTCTTCTCGACACATAGGATTTCAAGAAGACCAACAACATAGAAGCAAAGAACCTCAAGACATTAAAGCTTGATGAGCTCATTGAGTCTCTGCTAACTCATGAGTTAATGAGATAAGGAAAGAAAGATGAATAAAATAAGAAGGAAGTAGAGAGGAAGAAAATGAGATTTTCTCTTAAAGATACTAATGATGAGAGTGACTCTAGTGATAAGGTAGATGAAGAAATGACCATGCTTACCAAGAGATTCACAAGGTTCATGAAATTCAATAGAGGTAGAAGATTCCAACAAAAAGAAGGCTTCAAAATAAACCAAAAGAGAATGATAAGGATCAAATCATTTGTTATGAGTGCAAGAAACTGGGGAACATCAAGTTTGATTTTCCCCAATTAAAGAAGAATAGCTTTGGGAAGTAGAAGAAACACAAAGCTCATATGGCTACTTGGAGTGATGAAGACTAATTCGATGAGGAAGAACAAGAGGTAGCCAACCTATGTCTCATGGCACTTGAAGAGGATCCCAAGGTAACCTCAAATTCATCTGCTTCAATTGATTTTACATTTGATGAATTACATGAAGCATATGATGAATTGAAAAAGGTTTATGATGAGTTGGATTTAGAATTCAAAGAGTCAATCTTGAAAAACAAAAAGATTTTTTTAAATTCAAAAAATGAAAATGACTATATTTCCAACACTAAGATGGAACTTGAAAGCAGAGTCAAGAAAATGCAAGTTAAAATAAATTATCTTAAAAAGAAAAACCAAGACTTGCATGGATTACATTCAAGAGTCCATGATGATCATCAAAATGAGGTTGATGATCTTAAAGCTTGCTTGAACAAAGTTGGAGCAAAACGTTTTGATAAAGGAGAGAATTCAAAGCCCAACTATGTGATTAGGAAATTCAAAGCCCAACAATGTAGAGGTTCCCATAGATCCTCTAACGGTAAGGTTGTTAAGAGTGTCTGAATTCCCAAGGAACTTCTAGCTACTAAAAATAATAATTTTATTGCTACATGGATCCCTAATAGGGACAAAGATCTTGAGAGCTAATACTCTTGGACCCAAAAAAATTTGGGTACCAAAAATCAAGACACAATTCTATATTTGTAGGGGGAGCATTGCTACAAGTCCCAAAATGCAAGTTCAAAGTCATGCTACCTTGATAGTTGATGCTCAAGACACGTGATCGATGACAAGAGTTGGTTCATAAAGCTAAAGTCAAAGAGCGGAGGAGTGGTGATATTTGCTGACAACTTTAAAGGCCACATCAAAGGAATTGGTTCTATTGATAACTACTCTTCTATACTCATTGAAAATATTTTGTATATCAACAGTTTAAAACATAATTCATCGAACATAAGTCAGCTTTGTGATAAAGGATACAATTTCATATTTGATTCTAATGGTTGTAAAATTGTTGACATTGCATCTAACGTGATTATGCTTTGTCTTAGAATGAGAAACATTTATATGGTGCATTCAGATGGCATTTATATTTCTAGATTATGCTTTGTTGCTAAAGATGAGCATGCTTCTTGGTTGTGGCATATAAAACTAGTACATTCTAGCACGAGTGTTTTGGAAAAAATATTTTTAATAATCTAGTAAAAGATTTGACTAAGATCAAATTTTCTTTAGATAAAGTTTGTGATGTATGTGTTAAAGGTAAACACAAAAGGGTTTCTTTCAAGCATATTAATGATGTGTCTACTAGTATGATACTACATTTGATCCATATATATCCTTTTGGCCATATTAGGTCTATGAGCTTGGGTGGAAAATAATATGCATTTGTTTTAGTTGATGATTAATCTAGATTTACTTGGGATATATTTTTATGTACAAAAGATGAATCTTTAGAAACTTTAATCACATTTTAAAAAACAAACCAAAATGATGTTGATTACCCTATTTCACATGTTAGGAGCGATCATGGAACCGAATTTCAAAATCTAGATTTTGATGAGTTTTATAACTCAAATGGGATTAGCCATAATTTTTCAGCACCTCACACCCCTCAATAAAACGAGTTGTTGAGAGGAAAAATAGAATTTTAGAAGAAATGGTAAGAACCGTGCTTTGTGAAAACAATTTGCCAAAAATATTTTTGGGCGTAAGTGTAAAGTGTTCAAAAGTCCTATATTTCATGCACTGTCCAACTCTTATTATTATTGTTTTAAGCTCATTTTAGGCATAAGTAGGTTCATGCATAGCATTTTTCAGCATTTCATTGTTCTACCTTGCTTTTATAACTTATCATTCATTTGGTGAACAAGAGGTACTGTTCTAGTGTATTCTTGCTTGTAGGTACTAACAGCTGAACGAGGGAGTCGAGGAACGGTGGACACAACGCAGAGAAGCAAACCTAGGAGCTGTACTAAAGCAGTTCCAACTGAAGTAAGTTGCTGTCGAGCACCTGCCGAGCAAAGCTGCTGCCAACATTGCTGTTTGCGGTAGCTAACTATGGAAGTTAGGAGAACCGGAGCGCGATCTGTAGAGCTAAAACTCATGAGTCTATCACCGATGGTCATATAATTTTCTGACATCTGTAGCAGCGGCTAGGGCTGCTGAAGTGAAATCCTCAAGCTTACTTGCGGGCTAAGGAAAACGAGGAAGAGTCCATATTCCAAGCAAAGAAGTCAGCATTTAAAGCTACATTGATGAAGAAAAGCTACTTTAGAGGACTTATACTTCAAGGAGGACTTAACCTAGTTTTGAGTCTATAAATACCCATTATACTTCTAGTTTAAATCATCCTAGGTTTTCTATAGACTTTACTTGTGCTCTTCTCTGCCGTCATGTTATAAATTCCAATTGGGTTAGGGTTATGTTGTAACTAGAGTGAAAAGGTTGTTTTAGGTTTTTGAGTTATTTCTTCAATAAAATATTCAAAGTTTACTTAATCCATTGTTCTTTATTCTTTCAATCTTTCTACACCATCCGTTTGAGAGAATCTATTTGTCGGGCACGAAAGTACAAGGCTCACGAAAGGGTTAAGTACGGTCACAACGGGAGGCATGACTAACTTGGTTCCACACTAGTCCACAAGTTTTAGCGGCTAAAAAGGATCACTAACCGAGTTGATTGATTTGGTTCCACACCAGTCCTCAAGTTATCAATCTCGAGCATCCTAACCTAGAAACAGAAGGGATCATTGTCGACTATCCTGCCGAACTTGGAGTATCTGCCAGACTTGCCGCCATGACATCTTTCCATTCCACCTGCCGAGACAATACACACCTCTGCAGTGGCAGTGACCTGCTGCGGCCGCGTGACAGGGTCGTAGTTTGCCGCCCGCCATACCCGCCAAGGCAGCATATCGTGGCAGCAAAGGATAACTCATACCTATTTCAACGCAGTTTTCACACTAAGTGGCAGTATAACCCTGCCTGCTCTATCAACCTGATTCACCTCTTCTCTTTTACTTGTGTTTTGATTTACTTTTCGATCTTAACCAATCATTCACTTGTGTTTTTACTTTTCGCTTGTGCAGGAACTAAAGAACGAGACAAGCTGTCCAATCCCTATGGGATTCAACATCTTATATACTATAACTTGACATGAGTGTGCACGTGTGCTCTTACAAAAAGGGAACACCTACACGCCCTACAAGTTTTTGGCGTCGTTGCCGGGGATTGGTAACAACGAATTTTGTTTTTCAATTTCTGCACCTTTTTACTTTTTCTTTTATTTCTATTTTTAATCAAAAAAGAAAAGAAAAGAAATTTTACCGTGTCATTTGCAAGTGTATGACCAGGGCTAACCCTAACAGAAACTTCATTATTTACGACGATCTTGAGCATGAAACTAGACGAATCAAGAGAGAGCTCAGTGAAGCCTTAAAGAACAAAGACAAAGGCAAAGCAAAGGAAGAGACCATGGTAAACGAAGACCCACCAATTGATGCCATCAATGGCAGGGGCGGGCAACCAGATTTTCTGCCCAGAGGACCACAAGTACAACAAAGGCAGGATCCCCCTGATCCACCCCAAGTGTGGACAACTAGGGACTACCTTGAACATGACTTCTAAAAGTTTGAGCCAATATTGATGGAACCGGAGATAGGGGTAGATCATTTTGAACTAAAGCCTGTCATGTTCAACATGTTAAACACACTAGGGCACTTCAGAGGGACCACCACAAAAGATGCTCGACAACATCTACGAGGATTCTTGGATATTTGTCGAGCATTCAAAATACATGGGGTACACCAGGACGTATTACGGATAAGGCTATTTCCTTATTCGCTGAGGGATAGGGCGAAACAATGGTTGAATAACTAGCCAGATCTTTCATTTCATGGGCGGAGCTCTGCAACGACTTTCTAGACCGATTCAGCCCATCCAACGTCACCGATAGGCTGCAGAATGTGATCACAACTTTTAGACAAGGGGATGACGAGCCGATGTACGAGGCATGGGAGCGGTACCAACAAATGCTGAACAACTGTCCGCTTCATGGTTTACCGGCTTGGACTCAGGTATCTATATTCTACAATGGGGTTAACTACCCAACTTGGATATTGATAGATGCCTTGGTTAACGGGATCATCCTAGACAGACCTCCAGAGGAAGCACTACGAATGCTCAACGTAGCAGCTAAAAATGATTACAAATACCCGACAGCCCGCCGAGGCAGCACAAGGCGGCCATCTACTATAAATGAGGTGGAAGCCTCCGAATCTGTTAATCCCGCCTCAACACTCTGACAGAACTGGTTATGAAGATGGTGCAATCCCCAGGGAAGGTCCAGGAAGTAAAAGATGTTGAGCCTTTCTGTGGCGAATGTGGGGCCAACCATGATTCCTCTGAATGCACTGCATCTGTAAACTACATGAGAGGATATGAGAGGAATAGTAGGCCTGCCCAGAACACATATAACCCTAACTGGAGAAACCATCCCAACTTCTCCTAGAGAAACCCAAAGACAACAACAAATCCATAATAGCTACAGGGAGGCTACCAGCAGAATCAGTCCCGGCAGCAGACTCAGCAGCCACATCACAATAATTCACTAGAAGCAACTCTAAATAACTTTATGAAACAAACTGGTGAATTTATTGTTTATATAAATAAATTTATTGAAAAAACTGAGTCTTTTATGGAAAGAACGGAGATGAAGATGAACAACCAGGAGGCTGCTATTAAGAACCTGGAGACCCAATTTGGGATGTTCACCGAAATCTACCACAGCTGGACCATGGGAGCATCATCTAGCAGCCCGCCAGAAGCAGCCAAGCCCACTTTTGAACATTGCAAGGCCATAACTACAAGAAGTGGGAAGCAGCTAGATGAACCTAGGATGGTAGAACAACTAGGAACTCAGCCGGAACCGACAAGTAAACCTGCCTCAGCAATACCAATATTAGCCGCCCCAGAAGCAGAACATGAAACCAGCCCTGACAAGGATGATCCTCCCCGGATTAAGCCCCTAAGCAAGGAGAAAATTAAGGACATCCGCCTGCCAGCACCATTCCCCCAAAAGCTCAAGCAACAGCAGCAGGAGCACCAATTCAAAAAATTCTTAGATTTTTTTGAAATAGGTTCATATTAACATACCTCTGATAGAAGCTATACAAAACATGCCCAACTACGCCAAGTATCTTAGAGATATAGTTTCTAAAAAGACGAATAGGGGAATTCGAGACGGTGGCTGTCACTGAAGAGTACATGGCTATGCTGCATAACAAGCTGCCGCCCAAGCAGACAGATCCGAGAAGCTTTGTTATACCATGCAGGCTGGGCAGCAAGCACGAGACCAGGGCCTTGTGTGACTTGGGAGCCAGTATAAACCTGATGTCGAAGGCCGTCTTCGACAAACTAGGTATTGTACTTGCGAAACCCATCTTCTTAATGCTTAAACTAGCTGACCACTCGTTCGTGCAATCGGAGGGAAAGATTGAAGACATACTGGTCAAAGTGGGCAGCCTAATTCTCCCAGCCGATTTCCTCATATTGGATTGTGAGGCCGATGAGAAATCCCCCATAATTCTCGGGCGGCCCTTCTTAGCCACGGGCCGAATGCTGATAGATGTGAAACTCGAGGAGCTTACAATGAGGGTAGAGTACCAAAGAATAAGGATGAATGTGCTACAACGCTAAGAGGAAGGAAAGGAATGCCCGGACGAAAGAGCTGCCAAGATAAGTATGGAAACATGCCAGGGCAGTAGCTGCTGCGACAGACCTAAGGGTAGATTGAAGGACCTTCTTACGCAACACATGAAAGAACAAGAGGACCCCCATGAAGGGAGAAAAAGCTAAACCACCTCAGGAAGTGGTTATGTCTGTGAGATGCACCCAACTGCACTCCCAACATAACTTAATTTTTATTTAAATTTGATTTTTTTGCATTAGGATTAGAGTTTATTTGGTTTTAGGATTAGATTAATTTTCAGCATTTTATTTATCAACAGTCATTTAAATATTTATGTTTTTATTTTTTAGGATCAAGAATAAAAGAGCATGATTACAAAGGAAAACTAGCAAAAAGCCCGCCAACCATCCTGCCAAGTTAGCAGCCAGCGTAGCAAAGTGTAACGGCTAGTTGGCTGCCAACGGCTAGTTGCCAACGGCTCTGAAAATAACGGGCAACAAAATATGTGACGTGCACGAGGAAATCGGATTGTTGATCATTTAATGTCTCCCCGACACTTCTCGGCAGCTCCTATATAAACCACTTACTCACTTCATTTTACTTCACTTCCATCTTTTTGCTAGCTTCTATCTTATTCTTCTGCTCTCTCTCATAACTTTTCCTTTCTATTTTCAGTTAGAATACAACCAATCACATGGCCTCAACATCAACCCAAAAACCCACCTACAACAGGTTTTGCTTCAAGACGGACGAGGAAAGATATAGAGCACAATTCTCCAAGCAGATCGTCTGGGAGGAACAAGGCTTCCATTACACGAAGCAAATGGGAGACTGTGGTCTAGAGCCCGCCTTGTTCCGAACCATCCACTACAAGGGATGGGAGATGTTCGCTCAGTAGCCCGATATAGCGAACATCACCATAATCAGGGAATTCTACTTCCATCAACCCTGCCCAGATAAGCCTTTCGTCTATGTCCGTGGGGAGGCAGTCAAACTCAACCCTGCTATCATCAACAACTACTACGGCCTTGATATGAACGACAACCCGCACGAGGAATGGAGGCAGTCACTGACGGCTACCCACTATGAGAAGATCAAGGCCAGAATCTGCAAGCCCAACACACCATGGCTAAGGGGAAAACATGTGGGATCTGTCCAGCGCCGCCACCTGCTGCCTGAGGCTATGTTATGGAACACGTTTGTGAAAACGCGCATGCTGCCCACATCCCACAACTAAACAGTTGATCGGCCGTGCCCCGCCTTAAATTCACAGCATCTTAATGAACCGGCCGATCAATGTAGGGGAAATCATATGCACGGAAATCTACAACTGCTTCAAGAAGAAGAAAGGCAGGCTGTACTTCCCATCCCTCATCACAGGTCTCTGCACCAATTTCCGAGTCCCCGCAGAGCCCACAGATGAGTTCACAACTGCCAAGGAGGGCTGGACCAAAAAGCTCCGCATTCAGATGAAGCAAGATGCGGAGAAAGAACCAACCACGCCCAGTCAACCCTACGCCACACAGTTTGAAGCGCCAGCGGCCCCCGACAGTGCTAACGCTGCCCCAGACAGAGAAGTCCTCCCGCTGCTCCACACACTCCTTGAACACACAAAACGGATATAGCATCAGCAGTTGGCCTTCATGAACTATGTGGGGGGAGGCCCAAGAAGCCATGGTGGCTTATTTCCTGTAGAAATTTCCTGGTGATGTGCCCACCATGCCACCCTTTCCTGATGAGCTTGCAGCGGCAACAAGAGTACGAAGAACTTCACCAGCCACCACTGCTCACCAGACAGACCATCAGGTGCCCTCTCCTATGCATTCTTCATTGTATGCTCAGCGCGAGGAGCGCAACGATATCGATGTGATCGCAGACACCTTTGCTCTTCAGCCTTTATCTTTGATGGCTTTGATTGATTATGAATCCACACATTCTTATATCTTGAGTGAGCATGCAAATTTTCTTGATATACCTGTTGAGTTGCTTGAGGTAGGAATGTAAGTGAATAGTTCTTTTGGTGAGACTGTAGTCACTAGGAAGTTGTATAGGAGATGCCCTTTGTCTGTGCAAGGTCATGTTTTCCTGGTGGATCTGATGGAGTTACCTTTCTACAGATTTGATGTAATCCTTGGTATGGATTGGTTGTCGAAGTATAAGGCAGTGGTTGAATTTGATGTTAACCGAGTCACCTTAAAGTTGGCCGATGATTATGAGGTTGTAGTAGTAGGCGAGAATGTGAAATTCTTATCGAATGTGATTTCGGCTTTGGAAGTAAACCGTATGATGAGGTTGGGTTGCGAGGCTTACCTTGCTTATATGATGAATCATGGCACCAAGGATGTGCGTGTGCAAAACATCCGAACTGTTCACGATTTTCTGGGTGTTTTCCGGAAGAATTGCCTGGATTTCCACCAAACAGGGAAGTTGAGTTTGGTATAGAGTTGTACGAGAATACAACTCCGGTGTCCATTGCTCCTTATCGCATGGCACCCAAAGAGTTAAAAGAGTTGAAAACACAATTGCAGGAGTTGTTGGATCGAGGTTTTATTCGGCTGAGCGTGTCACCTTGGGGTGCACCAGTCTTGTTTGTGAAGAAGAAAGATGGGACGATGAGAATGTGTATAGATTATCGGCAACTGAACAAGTTGACGATCAAGAACAAGTATCCTTTACCTAGAATTGATGATATCTTTGATCAATTCCGGGGAGCCTCAGTGTTTTCTAAGATAGACTTCAGATCGGGGTACTATCAGCTGAAGGTGAAAGATGTGGATGTACCTAAAACTGCTTTTCGGACAAGGTACGGGCATTATGAATTTTTGGTGATGCCGTTTGGTTTGACCAACGCGCCTGCTGCTTTCATGGATATGATGAATCGTGTATTCCATGAATTCTTAGATCAGTTTGTGGTGGTGTTCATCGATGATATCCTTGTGTATTCGCGTACTGAGGAGGATCATGATAGGCACCTGAGGATTGTTTTGCAAGCGTTGTTGGAGAATCAATTGTATGCCAAGCTGAGTAAATGTGAGTTTTGGCTTAGGGAAGTTGTTTTCCTTGGACATGTTGTATCGGCTGAGGGTATTCACGTTGATCCGCAAAAGATAGAGGTTGTTATGAGTTGGAAAGTGCCTAAGTCAGTGATGGAGGTACGGAGTTTCCTTGGTTTGGTTGGGTACTACCGTAGGATTATCGAGGGTTTCTCGAAGATAGCAGCGCCTTTGACCAAGTTGCTGCAAAAGAATGTTCGCTGTGAGTGGACGGAGGTGAGGCAACAAGCTTTTGAGAAGCTGAAGGAAGCTTTGACGCAAGCTCTTGTTTTGATTCAACCTGAATCTGGTAAGGAATTTGTGGTCTATAGTGATGCGTCCATTGATGGTTTGGGCTGCGTGTTGGTGCAGAAGGGTAAGGTGGTGGCTTATGCATCTAGGCAGTTGAAGATGCATGAGCGCAACTACCCTACTCATGATTTTGAACTTGCAGCTGTGGTGTTTGCCTTGAAAATTTGGAGGCATTACCTATATGGTGAGAAATGTGTTGTGTTTACAGACCCCAAGAGCCTGAAATACCTTATGTCTCAGAATGAGTTGAATCTTAGGCAACGACATTGGGTGGAATTGCTTAAGGATTATGATCTGACGATCGAGTATCACCCGGGTAAGGCTAATGTTGTAGCCGATGCTTTGAGCCGGAAAATGGCTGTGGAATTGTGAGCGATGTTTGCTCGTCTGAGTATATCACGTGATGGTGGTCTTATTTCAGAATTTTAAGTGAAGCCATCTTTGTTACAATTGATCAAAGATAAACAGTTTCTTGATGATTCTCTTGTTTCACATGTTCAGGACATTGCGGAAGGTAGACCTTCAGATTTCAGCTTTAGTGACGATGGTGTTTTGTGTTATGGAAGTCAGATAGTGGTGTCAGATGATGCTGAGTTGAGGCACACTATTCTGACTGAAGCTCATAGTAGTCCTTTTGCTATGCACCCTGGTAGTATCAAGATGTATCGTGACCTGAAAGATGAGTACTACTAGGTGGGGTTGAAAAAGAATGTGGCTGAGTTTGTTAGTAAGTGCATGGTTTGTCAGCGAGTGAAGGCTGAGCATCAGGTTCCTTCTGGATTGTTGCAGCTTTTGAGAATTCCAGAATAGAAGTGGGAAAGAATCACCATGGATTTTGTGTCTGGTTTACCTTTGTCACCGACAAAGAAGAATTCAGTTTGGGTGATTGTGGATCGGCTTACGAAGTGTACGCATTTTCTGCCTGTGCATACTACGTATACCTTGGATAAGTTGGCTGAGTTGTACATAGCTAAGATTGTGCGGTTGCACGGTGTGCCAAAGTCCATTGTGTCGGATAGAGATCCAAGGTTTACAACACGATTTTGGGAATGTTTGCATCGAGCCTTGGGTACACGGTTGAATTTCAGTACTTCTTATCATCCGCAGACGGATGGACAATCAGAACGTGTGATTCAAGTGCTTGAGGACATGTTGAGATGTTGTGTGATAGATTCTCAGGGTTCTTGGGAGAAACACTTGCCATTGGTCGAGTTTGCGTATAACAACAGTTACCAGGCAAGTATCCAAATGGCTCCATACGAGGCTTTGTATGGGAGAAGATGTATAACCCCTCTCTGTTGGGCAGAGGCTGAGCAAAAGTTGATTTCAATGCCAGCTATGCTTAAGGGAACCACCGAGAAGGCGAAACTCATTTGTGAGCGGTTAAAAGCGGCATCGGACAAGCGAAAGTCTTACACGGACTTGAAGCGTAAGGAAATTGAGTTCGCGGTTGGTGAACGTGTGTTTTTGAAAGTATTGCATTGAAAGAAGGTGATGAGATTTGAGCGTCAGGGTAAGCTTAGCCCAAGGTTTATTGGACCTTACGAGATTGTGGAGCGTATTGGTCCTGTAGCATATCGGTTGAGATTGCCTGCAGAGTTGGAGAAGATACATGATGTGTTCCATGTCTCCATGTTACGAAAGTACTGATCGGATCCTTCGCATGTGATGCATGTTGAGGAGATAGAGTTGAATTCGGATCTGTCATATGATGAGGAACCAGTGAAGGTTCTGGATGTGAGTAGCAAAGTTCTTCGTGGTAAGACGATAGAGCTTGTGAAGGTGTTGTGGCGACACCGAGGAGTTGAGGAGGCCACGTAGGAAAGCAAGGCGGACATGCTGAAGCGGTTTCCGCATCACTTTCCATCAAATAAGAATTTTGAGGACGAAATTTCCTAAGTGGGGGAGAGTTGTAAAGCCCTGGTTTTGGGCCTAGATGTTTTAGACATCGGATCGGACCGGTCGAGAACAGTTCGAATTGCGTAAAGTGATTTTTGGAAATTGAGGATCGGGATAGGATAAAATTTTGATAAAAATTGCTAAAATCCTCGAAAAATGTAATTAAGAGGTTGGTCAAGTCAATTTTACAAAATGGGTTTTGGAAAATGGACATTTTGAGTAGTGACCAAATTGTAAAGTTTCAAAACTGGGAAAACGTGATTTTTAAGGTGGAAGCCAAAATCTTAGAATCTTTAGGGGGCTTTAAGTCAATTTGACATTTCTTCAATATGACATGTGATTTAAAAGGGTTTTTAATTGGATTTTTATATTAATTAACTAAAAGGTAGTTAATGGGATTTTCATTTACGTAACTGCCATTTCCCTCTCATTTTCAGCCAAACACCATTTTCTCTCATCTTTTTCCAGAATTCTTTGCCCCAAAAAACTCTCTCAACATTTCTCAAATCATTTTCAAGAGATCTTCCTTAATTCTTCAAGATTTTTGTAAGGAAAACTTGTCATCTATTGAAGGAAGTAAGGATTGGAGGTAAATCTTGTTCTCAACCTCTAATCTAAGTTCTTTATTGAAATTCCCAAGATATTTGGCTTCTAAATACTATTTTTGAGTGAGTTTTCAATATAGTTTTGATTTAAGATCAAAATCTTGTGAAATTGTGGATGAAATCTTGATTTTCGGTCTTGGTGAGTTGGGCTCTGTTTTGTGTTGATTTTAATTGATTTCTAAGTTCGTTTATATGTTAAAATGACGTGTTAATAACATAGATCCCGAAATCCTTGAGATCCTTGAGTTTCTTGATAGTTTTAAGTGAGATTTTGGGGTAAAATGGTGGAATCTTGCTTGCTGGAGGTATAAGGATGAGTTAGGATGTTTATAAGATGTGTTTTGATGTTGGTAATTGTTTGGAAGTGATGTGTGATGGCTGGGCTTGGTTTAAGAGGCAATTGGTTGAGTTTTCGGTTGTTTTGGAAGGGTATTTTGGTGTAGTTTGTGTGGGCAACGAGTTTATGAGTGGTTGCTGGTGTTAGAATGCATATTAATGCATTTAGATCTCTGTTTTGATGATGTAAAATCATGGGATCTTGATCCAGAAGCGAACGAGGTGATTTCGGAGGCTCCGAAGGTGTAATTTTCGTGTCGGCGAATGAGGCTTCGTGTATCGGTGAGTGGAAATGCAATTTCCTGCTTTGTAACGCTTTGAGTGTGATCTTGGGAGCTTAGTGTAAGTTTGATACACTTAACTAAGCTCAAGTGTAAGTATTTCGGTAATCCCTCTCTTGGAAATGTGCTATGTTTGATGAAAATGCACTTGAGGTAGGAGTGGATTTGTTTACCGTTTTTAAGCATGTTTAAGCATGGTTTAGTGCTGGATTTTAATGTCATTATGTTAAGGATGCACTAGGTAAGTGATCCTTGGTTTTCATGTGTTGAATGCATATGATGTTAAGCATGTATTGCTTGTGGAAATGGCATTGTGGTTATGCTTGTAAAATAGTGGATTAATGTGGTTAAATGATTATATTGGAAAGTGATGAAAATGGCTTTTGATTACTTTAATCGGATATAGTTAGCCGGCTATAGGATTGGGTGCACCATGAATAAAGTCGCCTTGGATGTCGAGGGGTTGTGATTGTGCCGTAATCTCCATCCAAGTACCCTAACAATTGAGGTTAAGATCACAACGGTGAATGGTTAGTCTTGTGTGTGAGTCTCATACTCTCGTTAGTGGAATTATACAACTACCGATGAGTGATGTTGAGGGGTTGTGATTGTGCCATTAATCTCCATCACGGGTGTTGAGGGGTTGTGACTGTGCCATTTGTCTCCACCTTGTGTAGTCCGGTAGTTTTTATGAAGTGCGAGGGACAATCCTTGTAATCTGCGTATCCGATTGTGTCTTTTGTTGAAATGGTTTATGGATTATCACTTGAAAGCCAATATAATGGGAATGAATAAAATGAAGCATGAGATGCTTGTATTTGATGCAAGGTTGCATGAGATAGTTGTGTATGATACAAGAATGCATGAGATGCTTGGTAAAGCATGAGCAATGGTTTAATTGTTGTTTATGATGTTGCATATGAGCATGTGTTTATAAAATGCATTGTTGTCTTGAGGGACATGGTTTATGAAAAGGCATGTGATAAAAGATGTGGCTTTGCAAGTCATGTTAAATGCATTAATGAATGTTGTTTAGCGAGCCTCACTAAGCTTTATGCTTACGCTATTTTTTTTGATCAATGCAGAGAATTGAACTTTTGAAGGCAGCCCAAAAGCAAGAGGAATTGAAGGTTTTGCTAAAGAGATGTATGTGGTTCACCCTTAGTGTAATAAGTGGCAATGGGTGGGATTTATACTTTGGAATGTTTGAGGATGTTCCTTTTACTTTGAGCATGTTGGTTTGCTTATACTTGAGTTGTAAATGGCCTTTGGTGATTGGATTTTTGGTTTGTGTGATGTTATAGCTTGTTATGGTTTTGGTGAACTAGGGAGCATGCCTTTAGTGCCTCTACCTATGTGTTGGTTGCCATGTTTAAGCTATTGCCTCGGTATGATGATTGTTGATATGTATCCATGTTGTAAGCATGTTGTGGTATGTCTCGGAAATGATTCGAGTGTGGAAATGCATCTAAAACTAGCAAAATCTGCTATTGCAGGGCAAGGCGTATCGGAACGCCCTTGCGTGTTTCGGAACATGTGCCTGGAATGGCGACGATGTTTCGAAACGGGTGAAGGTGTTTGGAAACACTCTGGCTACTAGAAAGCCATGTTCCGATACGAGTTTTGGAACGGGCCCGAGTACCGAAACGACCAGCCCAGTTTCAATATGGGCGTTTCGATACGAAGGTCAACGTTCCGGAACGGTTTACCATTGGCTTGTAATTTGAATTGCTTTGAGTTTCTGTTTCTTACATTTTGGTCCTTAAATGTTGGCTGCTTAAATTAGTGAGTTTGAATGATCCGTTTGAGTTGATTTTTGACATGATGGCATGTTGTGTGATTAATTGAGGTTTGGTAATATTAAAATTATGGAAGTCCCTGTAATTTGTGGAATTTACAGTTTAGTCCCTAAAAGTCAAATGTATGCAATTGAACCCCTAGTTGCACTCCGATCGTTGTGTCGTTTTCCCCTAATCGCTTTGCTGAAGTCATAGGTTAATAATATGCATCTAGAGTAGATAATAGAAAAAAAGGGTCGTAAATCAAGGTTGACTTTCGGGTTGACTTTGGTTTTCCCCGTGTAATTTTCTTAGTTTGGGTTAACGTCTAGACCGGGCTAAGGGGGTTACAATGAAGCATTTGCGAATTGTGTTGCAAGTTTTGTTGGAAAATCAGTTTATGCTAAGTTGAGCAAGTGCGAGTTTTGGCTTAAAGAAGTTGTTTTCCTTGGACATGTAGTGTCGGCCGAAGGGATTCGAGTTGACCTACACAAGGTTGAGGCGGTGATGAATTGGAAGGCACCCAAATCAGTGCATGAGGTGCGTAGTTTCCTTGGTTTGTCGGGATACTACCGTAGGTTTGTGGATGATTTTTCCATGATTGGTGCTCCGTTGACAAAGTTGTTGCAAAAAGATGTTAAGTTTGAATGGACGAAGGTTAGGCAACAAGCTTTCGAGAAGTTGAAGGAAGCGTTGACATAAGCTCCTATCTTGATTCAACCTGAATTGAGAAAAGAGTTTGTGGTTTATAGCGATGCATCCTGTGTTGGTTTGGGATGTGTGTTGATGCAAGATGGTAGGGTGGTAGCTTATGCATCTCGACAATTGAAGGTGCATGAGCGTAATTACCCTACGCATGACATCGAGTTGGCTGAGGTGGTGTTTGCCTTGAAAATTTGGAGGCATTACCTTTATGGTGAAAAAGTGTACGATTTACACAGACCATAAGAGTTTGAAGTACTTGATGTCCTAAAAAGAGTTGAATCTTAGGCAACGAAGGTGGCTTGAGATGCTTAAGGATTATGATTTGACAACCGAGTATCAACCAAGGAAGGCTAATGTGGTAACTGATGCTTTGAGTAGGAAAGCGGCGGTAGAGTTGAGGGTGATGTTCGCTCAGTTGAGTATATCGCGAGATAGTGGTTTGGTGGTTGTATTGCAAGTGAAACCATCGTTTGTGGAGTTGATTAAGGAGAAACAGTTGTTAGATGATTCGTTGGTATCGCATGTTCAGGATGTTAGGTGTATAAAAGTATTCATTTTAGGACCCTTTATGACTCAATTATTGTTAGACTTAAGCTTATTTTAGATGCATTACTAATCATACATACACAATTCATTGTTCTTAACGTTGTCATGCTTGATCATCTTTATTTGATTATATTTGGTGGAAAAGGTACTGCTTTGGTATGTGTTTTGTGGTTGTGCATATTTCATTACCCACTCTGAAGGCAAGCATTGCCGCGACAGTGAAGGAAGGGTAAGAAAAGGTGTAGAACCATCACTCGTCGATCCAGACCAGGCCATCCTTTGATGACAATCCTTACCAAGGAACGCTAAACCAAGAGAACGAGCCCTGTAAGCAGAAGAGACTGGAAGACCATTGTTGAGGCAAGGACCAAACCATTGTCGAGGTAATGCCCAGAAAAGTACCGACAAGGTAGAAAATATGCAAAGTGGTATGCAACTCGAAGAGCATAAAGTGCCAAATTTTTAGAGATACTTTGCATGAAGATTGGAGCAGAGAAAGGCCATGAAAAAGCAAAAGGAAGGTCAAAGATAGAAAACCGATAAAGAGGTATAAAATAATGAATTAAAAGAGATTCATCTCTTTTATGAAGTTATATTCAACTCCAACTTATCCTCCTACTCCAAGAAGGACTCAGCAAGGCCATGCCCTATAAAACCAAGACCCATCCACCACCATCAATCTATCTAGAGATCAAGAGACTTAGGGGTTTAGTAGAGTGCTTATCATCGACATCATGTTCTAAATTTTTCTTAGGCTAGGATTATTATGTTTAGTAGTTGTGAGAAGACGATTGTAATTTGTTTAGGTTTTTGTTAATGCAATTAAGTTCAAGGTTTGCTTATTCTTGGTACTTACCTTTCTTGCAATTGAATGGGGAGAGGATATTGTGATTGCATCCATTTGTCTAATATCAGGAGAGTTAGACTCACGATACGAATAAGCATGGTTTTTATCCCAATCGGTGAAAACTAATTCAGCTTAGGGATAAGTGCGAATTTCAACGGCTAAGAGAAGCGTAAGACTGGTTGCTGTTCACCCTTGGTTCACACTGGGAAGTATTGTCAAGGCCTGCACATCAATAGTGTTTCGACTTAGGGATAAGGAGGAGCCATTGAAGAACGCTTTGCCGAACCTTGAAGGTTGTCGCTCGATTACCGAGGCAGTACCTGTTGTCTTTGTCGCGGTAGTAGCTTTGCCCATTGCCGAGGCAATTCTCTTACTCATTGCTGAGGCAATCAAGTTGACGATTGCATTCAAAACCGAGATAGTTTCATTCAACTTACACACTACGACGCAACATAATCCAGCCTGCTTTCTCATCTATCTACTTAATCTCTTAGTTTACTTGCTATCTTTATTATAGTTGCTCTCAACCAAACTATTACTCGTGTTTTTACTTTTCTACAGTGCGAGATGATAATTTCTAGAAGTAGAACCAATCCCTGTGGAGACGATATCTTTTATACTATAACTTGGCGACGTGTATACTTGCACTAAAATTGCGACACCTAATACGTGCAACAAGTTTCTGGCACCGTTGTCGGGGATTGGCAATAGCGACTTCGTTTTTATTTTCTTGCACTTTTATTTTATTCAGTTTATCAAGGGCTAACAATATTTTGTTTTGCATTGGTGTATGACCAGGGCAAATCCAACAGCTCCAGACTATCCCCTTGATCTGGAGATTGAATGCACCTACCGAAAACTCAAACAAAAATTGAAGGAAGCAACAACACAAGCAATCCGCAGTAACAATGCCGCCATCAATCAGAATGCTACGGCAGGAGACGGAGCGATTCGGCCACCTCAATTTGCTGAAGCAAGAACCCTAACCATTTGAGATTAGAAGAAGATCTCAACGGACTGAATCCAGGAGTTGTCACCCCTGTAATCGAAGCTGCCCACTTTGAGTTAAAACATGTAATGTTCATCATGATCAATACCATGGGTCAATTTGGCGGCTCAACAACTGAAGATGCTAGACAACACCTCAAATCCTTCTTGGAAATTTGCAATTCATTCAAAATACAAGGAGTCCATGAGGATATTTTGAGGATGAAATTTTTCCCCTATTCACTAAGGGATAGGGCAAACACCTGGTTAAATAGCATTTCAGCCGGATCTGTAGAATCCTGGAATGATTTATGTCATGATTTCCTTGCTCGATTTAATCCTACAAATTTAACTAATAAGTTACGTAATTGAATAACTTCTTTTTGGTAGGCAGATGATGAATCCATGTACGAGGATTGGGAGCGATACGGAGAGCTTTTACACAAATGCCCCTTACACAGATTCCCATTGTGGACACAGGTGACAATGTTTTACAATGTAGTAAACACACCAACGAGGATGATGCTTGATGCCTCGGCAAATGGCATACTTTTAGAAAAGCCACCAAAGGAATCAATGGAGATCCTAAATAGGCTTTCTAAAAACGACAACCAATTCCCAACAGCTAGAAGAGGAGGAGTCAGACGCCATGCCACCATAAACGAGCTTGAGTCATCATATTCTATTCTTTTACAATAGGCTACCTTAACCAATTTGGTTAAGAACATGCATCGACCAAGAAATACACATGAGGTCAAGGTAGTAGGCTCATTATGTGATTTATGTAATGGTAAACATGACTCTTCTGAATGTCCACAGAATCCAGAGTCCAGTTTTTATGTTAGAAACTACAACCGGAACAACAATGTGATGTCCAACACCTATAACTCGGCCTGGAAGAAACATCCAAACTTCTCATGGAGCAATCCTAACAACGCCCTGAATCAGAACAATCAAAATGCTCCAATATTGGGATTCCAGCAGAACATGCCTCGGTAACAAATGCTTCAGCAATCGATGCTGCATAAACAATCAATGCCATCTAGTTCTTTGGAAAACTCCCTAAATGATTTCATGTCTCAAACTAGTGCATATATGGCTAATACTGATAAATTCATACACAATACTAATGCTTTTATGGACAGGACTAAGAAAAGAATATAGAACCATGAAGCAACGCTGAAATCATTGGAAACTCAAGTTGGGCAATTCACTCAAATACTCAACTCGAGACCAATAGGCGATTTGACTAGCGATATTGAGGTCGCAAAAGGAACAACTCATGAGAAATGCAAAGCAATCACTACACAAAGTGGTAAACAACTCAAGGAACCACGAGCTCATGAAACCAAGGAAACAGAATCAGAGGAGCCGATTGCCTCGACAAAGCTCAATAACATTGCCTTGGCAAAGCCCGATAACACTGCCTCGGCAATGCCTAACACAGACACCCCAGAGAACAAGAAGGCCTCATTCAATGCCTTAAATCAAATTCCCATGTAAGGAACGGATTGAAGACATTCAACTTCCACCAAAGTTCCCACAAACGTTGAAAAGGAAAAAACAAGAATACTAGTTCAAGAAGTTCCCTGACATTTTGAAGAAAGTCTACATAAACTTGCCTTTGGTAGAAGCAATCGAGCAAATGTTGAACTACACCAAGTTCCTTAAAGACATTGTCTCTAAGAGAACAAGAATAGGGGAATTTGAGATCGTTGTTGTGACGGAAGGATGTATGACCATGCTACACACTCGAATGCCACCTAAACTGAAAGATCTTGACAGTTTCACCATACCATGTACGATTTTCAATCACTATGTCGGGTAGTGTAACACCCGGGTTTGGGGGTCGGGTGAAAATAATATTAAAATAATGTTTCGGGTTTCAGTTTCATTTTTAAAATAATAAAATAATATTTTGGGCCTCGGGTTTTCAAAACAAATATTTTATGTTGGACTTGTTTAATTTAAAGCCTAATTCCATGGATTTTAGAATTTTTGAGATAGCCATCTCATTAATGGCATACTTGTAATTAAATGGACTTGTGGAATTAAAAACCCATTTTTGATTTTAAAAGAGCTATTCATCATCTTCTTCCCTCTTCCTTTCCAAAATCCCACGACAAAAACTCCCCTTTCCCCAAGTCTACTATTCCATCACCATACTCCCTCATCTTTGGTGATCTTTCAAAGGTAAGCTCGTTTTTTACTTGTCCTCTCAATTTCTAGCACATTGATAGTTTTAGATTTCAAAAAAAAAAACACCATGGTAGAGATTTTCAAGATTTCAAAGTTTTAAAGAAAGGATGAAACTTTAATGGCCTTTTAACTTGTTTTTGATTTGTGTAGTTAAGTTATGAACTAATCTTGCCCTAAGACACCTTATATCTTAAAATGGTGGGATTTTAACAAAAATCCTGAAATGGGTTTTTAGGGGTATATTTAAAGTGTCAAAATTTGTGTTTTTGGAATGGTTTTGTGAAAAATTGTTGGGCTGATGTTATAGCAACATTGGGTAGGTGTTTTTTGATGATTTTTGAGTGGTGATAGTGTTGGTTTGAATGGATTCCCGTAGCTACTGCTGTAAGTGAATTTTAGGAGTGGAAAATGGGAGTTTTTAAGGTGTTTATGTGGGGAAATGAAGGGCTGATGGTTGTACAGCCTTAGGATGATGTTTTGGACATGTTTTGGAGTGTTTTAAGTGTTTAAATTGAGAGGTAATGACTGGGTTTTGCGGGAGTACAAAAATGGGATTATTTGGGAGGATTTCGGCTTTGAATTGTTGAGAAAATATTGTGGAATTGTGAGCTGATGTATAACAGTAAATTTGTGGCTGATTAAGAGGTTAATACATTGCTTTTGATTGGTTAGAAACAACGGATTTGGCCTTGGGAGGTTCGGGCACGATTCCGGAAGTTGTAGAGGCTTGAGTTGGCTTTGTTTGGTTTGCTTAAGGAAATATGGTGAGTGGAAATGTTTTTAAGTATCGTTTTGGTTCAAAGGTGGTTTTGAAAGAGTTTGGATTGAGCTTGAAAGGTCAATCTAAATTCAAGAGTAAGTTGATGTGTATCGCCTCTTTAAATTTCCCTTTCATCGTTTGTTTTTCAATTACTTGTGGTGAAGACTTGTTATGCATGAAATTTCAATACCTTAGGAGGAAGCATGCTTATTATTAATATTATTATGTCGTTGATCATGTATGATGGGATCAATGGTGTTGTTGACATGCCTTGTAAAATGTATTTAAGTTGGTGCATGTTGTGTATAGAAATGGTAAGTAAGACCAATTGCGGTTGGTAAGATCATAAGTAGTACGTTTGTGCATAATTGTGGTTTTTGTTACAAGTTGTTTTGGACATGCATGATATGGTGTACCCATGTTGCATGAGAGTGAATTGTACACCGTGTTGCATGGTTGGTTGAACCTCACGTGATGGTTGTAGTTACTACGGTGATGTGTAGTCCCACCGATAGTGACATGTATAAGACTTCGGTGATGTGTAGTCCTGCCGGTAGTGACTAGTAGAAGAGTACGTTGATGTGTAGTCCCATCGGAAAACTACTAGTCGAAACGGTGATGTGTAGTCCCACCGTATGTGTTTTGGTTATGCTTGTGCATACCATGTATTGTTCATGTTGTGTCTCACTATATCATTCCCTCTTAATGGTTTTGCTTTAAATCTAGGATCATGCCTTTATGCATACCATGAAGTGTGATGCCATGATAAATGCCTATATTGTTGACCTATGGTTGAACTCGTATGTTAGTAGGAGGATTATGTCGTTGGATGAATTGTCTGTGTTGGCCTTTATTTTAAAGAAAGCTTTGAACCCTGCATTGTCGTTGTTATGTTTTTGAGCTCCGCTCACTAAGCTTTATGCTTACGTTCTCCTTTTTCCGACAATGCAGATCTTTAGCTTGGAGTTAGCAAGGAGCAAGAAAAGGGCATCCAAGCGTGTGGTAGTTTGCTCAAGTATGGTTTATTAAATAATGTAGTAGTTTAGCAATGGGAAATGCTACGTGTTTTAGAAGCGTGTATCTAGACTCCTTTGTGTTGGCTTTATGTTGTTAACGCTTTATGTTGATGGATTTGTAAACCATGTTTATGTTGATGTCTAAGTGTTTGTTTAGAGGGCTTATAACCATGTTCCTTGAGACGTCTATACCCTGGTGTTGAAGTTTTAAAGCCATGTATTTTTTATGCTTATGTTTGTAGTGAAGGCATGTAAATCTTGTTATGCATGTATTTTTGTGGGTGTTTGTTCTTTTATAAAATGGTTAGCCTTGGACGTATGTTCTTTTGAATGTATGCTAAGTGTTGGATCATGTTTGAAGTAGAGTGAAATGCCTCTAGAGTTGTGTATGTATGTTGTATGCTTGTTATGGTATATGACGCTCTGTTGTTTGCTTAAAATGATCCGTATGTTTAATCTTGGTTGCTAAATGATCTATGAATGTGGGTAAGTTGCTTGACGAGTCGTAAAATGCATCTAGAGTTGAGTTTTGGTTCGCTTTTGCAGCTAAATTGAGGCTTACAGTGCAGGGCGTATCGATACGCCCAAGGGCCGTATCGATACGGTCCTACAGTTTGGGGCTCAGTTTAAGTAGGGCGTATCGATACACGAGGGCGTATCGATACGCCAAAGGCTCTCTGGAATTCTGAGAAATTGAAGAGATTTTGGCGTATCGGTACGGGTATAGGGTGTATCGATACGGTCTTTTATCGTTGGCCGTGAGAAGTTGACCAATGAGGGCGTATCGGTATGGTCAACCAGTGTACCGATACGGTCTCCCTAGGTTGACTCTAAGTAGTTGACCAAGTCAAGGCGTATTGATACGGTCCCCTAGTGTATCGATACAATCTGTTATAAAAGTTAAAATGGCCTGTTTAATTGCACGTCTTGTGAGTTTCGTATCCATGTTTGTTTGCTGCGTGTCCTATCACATAGGATTTAATAAAGGCATTTAGAAAAGATAAAGAAAAAAAATAGGGTTGCTAACCGAAGGGGAGCCTTAATGGGTTTTGCTTCGGTTTTCCCCGTGTAACCTACTTGGACCGGTTAGTCGTCCAGACCGGGACGAGGGGGTTACATTTGGTGGTATCAGAGCCTGAGGTTCCGAGACCTTGGGTAGGTAAGTGAGGTAAGTTTGATGTGTTATATTGTTGCTATGTCTATGTGAATGTTTTGCTAAGTATGTTTGTTGCTTGATTGTTCGCACGGTGTTTGAAACCATGTGTTAGCATGATGGTTGTGTTGAGGCGTAGTGTCGAGTTCCCATTACTACTATTACTTATTTGAAAAGATAATGTAAAGGAATATACTTGAGCACCTTGGACCCTTGCTCTTGCTAACCCTAAATATTTTTTTTGTATGTTTTGTTTGTTGTTGTATTATTGCTTTTGGAAAGTATGAGGCCAAGGTGTGGGCCTGGAGTTGGTAATCCTGAATCTAAGGTTTCAGAGGATGTGATTGATGAGAGAGTTCATCGCTTTAGTCCAAGGCAGTATGATCGTACCGAAGTTTGAAGTGCAATTTGTTTGTTGGGGTCAGCGTTCCTATGAGTTGGTTTCTGTTGAGAGAAAGAACAATGTGACTGATCTTGATATGAGTTGGTAAAAGAAGTGAAGACCTATGAGTTGGCTTAGGAATGATGTCGATGATTATAGCAGGTAAACCCCCGATACAGTCATTGAGTTTGTTTTCTCTGAGTAATTCTGGATCTACGCATTCGTATATTTTGAGTGAGCATGCGAGGTTGTTGAATTTACCTTGTGATATTGTGATGGTAGGTGAGAATGTGAATTTCGTATCGAATGTTGTTTTAGCTTCCGTGGCTCAGAGGTTGTTTGAGTTTGGTTGTCAGGCCTATCTAGCTTAGGGATGAATCTGAAATTGAACGAGATTAGACCACATGATATCAGAACAGTCTGCGATCCCCCGAAGGTGTTTCCGAAAGAATTGTCTGGTTTACCGCCTGGTAGAGAAGTAGAATTGCTATAGAAATGTAAGTGGGATCAGCTTCTGTTTCGATTGCTCCGTACTGTATGTCACCGAAAGAACTGAAAAAGTTGAAGACTCAGCTGCAAGAGTTGTCAGATGGAAGTTTTATCCGTCTGAGTTCTTTGCCTTGGGGTGTACCTGTACTGTTTGTGAAGAAGAAAGACGCTAGTATGAGAATGTGCATAGATTACAGATAGTTGAATCAGTTGACAGTGAAGAACAAATATTTGTTGCCGAGAATAGATGATTTATTCGATCAGCTTAGAAGTGTTTCAATGTTTCTAAGATAGATTCGAGATTCAGGTATTACCAGTTGAAGGTAAAAGAGGTTGATGTACCGAAGACAACTTTTAGGACTAGATAGGGTCGTTATAAATTCGTGGTTATGCCGTTTGGTTATGCCAGCTGTTTTCGTGGATGTGATGAACATAATTTTCTATCAGTATTTAGATCAGTTTGTGATTGTTTTCATAGGTGATATTTTGGTGTACTCGCGTACCAAGGAAGACCATGGCCGACATTTGAGGATAGTTTTGCAGACCTTGTTAGACAACCAATTGTATGCAAAGTTGAGTAAGTGCGAGTTCTGGATCCGAGAAGTAGTCTTCCTAGGACATGTAGTGTCAGCCGATGGGATTAGAGTTGATCCGAAAAAGATAGAAGCCATTGTTGAGTGGAAGCAACCGAAGCTTGTGACAGGGATTCATAGTTTTCTAGGCTTAGCCGGATACTATAAGAGATTTGTGAATGATTTCTCGAAGATAGCCGCTCCTTTGACGAAGTTGCTTCAGAAGAATGTTCAGTCCGAGTGGTTGTATGCGAGACAGCAAGCCTTTGATAAATTGAAAGAAGCTTTGACCGATGCATCGATTTTGATTTAGCCAGAGTCGAGTAAGGACTATGTGATTTACAGTGATTCTTCACATGTAGGGTTAGGTCTTCACATGTAGGGTTAGGTTGTGTTCTCATGCAAGACAGAAGAGTGGTGGCTTATGCCTCGAGACAGTTGAAGACTCATGAGCGTAACTATCCGACATTTGACATAGAGTTAGCTACAGTTGTGTTTTCTTTGAAGAAGATTCAGAGGCATTACTTGTATGGTGAGAAATGCATAGTGTGTACAGATCATCAGAGCTTGAAAGTTTTGAAGACATAGGAAGAGTGGAATCTTAGACAACGTAGGTGGTTAAAATTGCTTAATGCCTATGGTATCTAGATTGAGTATAATCTGGGTGAAGCCAATGTAGTGGTAGATGCTTGTGTAGGAAGGTAGCCATTGAGTTGAGAGCCATGTTGGCTAGTTAGAGCTTGTCCGGTGATAGCAGTCTAGTGGCTGAGCTTCAGGATGAATCTACCTAGGGTCAGTTGAATTAAGAGAAGCAGTTGTTAGATAGATCTTTGGCACCTCACGTGCAAAACATAGCGAAAAGAAGACGTATAGACTACAGTTTCAGTGTTGGTGGGGTCTTGTGTTTCAAAGATAGGATAGTTGTGCTAGATGACAGTGATTTGAGGTGTACGATCTTGATTGAAGCGCACAGTGGTCCGTTTGCTATGCATCCCCGTAGTACAAAGAGGAACCGTGGATTGAAAGATGAGTGCTTTTGAGTTGGTCTGAAGAGAAGTGTTACCGATTTTGTGAGCAAGTGCGAGGTTTGTCAGTGTGTTAAGGCATGATATCAATTTTCGTCTGGTTTGTTACAGCCGTTGAGAATTTCAGAACGGAAGTGAGAAAATGTTACGATGGACTTCGTATCAGGTTTGCCTTTGACTTCCTTTAAAAAGAATTCAGTTAGGGTGATTGTTGACCGTTTCACCAGGTGTGCTCATTTAATAGTCGTTCATACGTGAGTTAGCCGATTTGTACATCAGTGAGTTTGTGAGATTACATGGTGTGTCGAGGTCGATTGTGTCAGGTAGAAATTCGAGGTTTACAGATAGCTTTTGGTAATGTCTGCATGATGCTTTGGGTACCCGTCTGAATTTCAGTACAACGTATCGACCTCAGTCTGATGATCAGTTAGAGAGAGATATTCAAATATTAGAGATCGTGTTGAGATGTGTATTATTGACCTTCAGTGCTGCGTGGGAGATCTATCGAGCATGTCAGGGTTAAGTAGCGACACAGAAGTGTGGGAAAAGCCACTTGGGGTAGAGAAATGAAGGTATTTTCGTCAGGTAATTTCGAGGATGAAATTTATTAAGTGGGGTAGCGACACTTGGGGTAGCGACACACCGTGTTGCATGGTTGGTCGAACCTCACGTGATGGTTGTCGTTACTACGGTGATGTGTAGTCCCGCCGATAGTGACAGGTATAAGACTCCGGTGATGTGTAGTCCCGCCGGTAGTGACTAGTAGAATAGTACGTTGATGTGTAGTCCCATCAGAAAACTACTAGTCGAAACGGTGATGTGTAGTCCCACCATGTGTGTTTTGGTTATGCTTGTGCATACCATGTATTGTTCATGTTGTGTCTCACTATATCATTCCCTCTTAATGGTTTTGCTTTGAATCTAGGATTATGCCTTTATGCATACCATGAAGTGTGATGCCATGATAAATGCATATATTGTTGACCTATGGTTGAACTCGTATGTTAGTAGGAGGATTATGTCGTTGGATGAATTGTCTGTGTTGGCCTTTATTTTAAAGAAAGCTTTGAACCCTGCATTGTCGTTGTTATGTTTTTGAGCTCCGCTCACTAAGCTTTATGCTTACGCTCTCCTTTTTCCGACAATACAGACCTTTAGCTTGGAGTTAGCAAGAAGCAAGAAAAGGGCGTCCAAGCGTGTGGTAGTTTGCTCAAGTATGGTTTATTAAATAATGTAGTAGTTTAGCAATGGGAAATGCTACGTGTGTTAGAAGCGTGTATCTAGACTCCTTTGTGTTGGCTTTGTGTTGTTAATGTTTTATGTTGATGGATTTGTAAACCATGTTTATGTTGATGTCTAAGTGTTTGTTTGGAGGGCTTATAACCATGTTCCTTGAGACGTCTATACCCTGGTGTTGAAGTTTTAAAGCCATGTATTTTGGATGCTTATGTTTGTAGTGAAGGCATGTAAATCTTGTTATGCATGTATTTTTGTGGGTGCTTGTTCTCTTTTAAAATGGTTAGCCTTGGACGTGTGTTCTTTTGAATGTATGCTAAGTGTTGGATCATGTTTGAAGTAGAGTGAAATGCCTCTAGAGTTGTGTATGTATGTTGTATGCTTGTTATGGTATATGATGCTCTGTTGTTTGCTTAAAATGATCCGTATGTTTAATCTTGGTTGCTAAATGATCTATGAATGTGGGTAAGTTGCTAGACGAGTCGTAAAATGCATCTAGAGTTGAGTTTTGGTTCGTTTTGCAGCTAAATTGAGGCTTACAGTGCAGGGCGTATCGATACGCCCAAGGGCCGTATCGATACGCTCCTACACTTTAGGGCTCAGTTTAAGCAGGGCGTACCGATATACGAGGGCGTATCGATACGCCAAAGGCTCTCTGGAATTCTGAGAAATTGAAGAGATTTTGGCGTATCGGTACGGGTATAGGGTGTACCGATACGGTCTTTTATCGTTGACCGTGAGAAGTTGACCAATGAGGGCGTATCGGTACGGTCAACCAGTGTACCGATACGGTCTCCCTAGGTTGACTCTGAGTAGTTGACCAAGTCAAGGCGTATCGATACGGTCCCCTAGCGTATCGATACATCATGTTATAAAAGTTAAAATGGGCTGTTTAATTTCACGTCTTGTGGGTTTTGTGTCCGTGTTTGTTCGCTGCGTGTCCTATCACATAGGATTTAATAAAGGCATCTAGAAAAGATAAAGAAAAAATAGGGTTGCTAACCGAATGGAAGCCTTAACGGGTTTCGCTTCGATTTTCCCCGTGTAACCTACTCGGACCGGTCAGTCGTCCAGACCGGGACGAAGGGGTTACAGGTAGGGACTATGTGATCTCAGAGCAAGCATAAACCTTATGCCGAAGCCAGTCTTCCAACGATTGGGAAAATTGAAGATATCCTGGTAAGAGTTGATAAATTTTTTTCCCTGTTGACTTTATTGTTTTAGACTGGGAAGCAGATGAGTTCGCAGCTATTATCCTTGGGCGGCCATTCCTATCTACATGAAGAACCTTGATCGACGATGAGAGAGGAGAATTCACGATGAGGGTGAATGATCAGCAAATCAAGCTAAACGGGTTTCACACCCTTAACCAACCCAATGATCCAGAAGAATGCCAAGTCAACCATGCCATAACTGAGTTTGACATGGATATATACCGCCTCAATAACTGCCTCGGTAATTACATTGACAACTGCCCTGACCCTAAAGAACAGAATAATGAGCAGGAAGAAGCCAATTGGATAGCTAGCCATACAAGTAAGTATTTTGAACCATTAGATTACTCAAAGGGAAGAAAGAAAAATCGAAAAGCCCTCCATCGAGCAACTCTCTATTCTTGAATTAAAACCGTTACCAGGGCAATTAAAATATGTTTATGTGGGAACCAATGACACATTGCTCGTGATCATCTTTTCTAAGTTTTAGCCTGAAGAGGAACAAAGATTGATTGACATGTTGAAGCTGCACAAAAACGAAATAGGGTGGATAATAGTCGATTTGAAGGGAATTAGCCCAACAATTTGTATGCATAAAATCCTTTTGGAGGACGATCATAAACTGACCATTGAGGAACAAAAGAGGCTTAATGGAGTCATGAAAGAGGTGGTAAAGAAAGAAATCATAAAATGGCTTGATGTCGGTATCATCTACCCTATCTCTGACAGTACATGGGTAATTCTGGTATAATGTGTACCAAAGAAGGGAGGTATGACAGTGGTAAGCAATGAAAACAATGAACTAATCCCAACTAGGACTGTGATCGGTTGGAAGGTTTGCATGGATTACCGTAAGTTAAATAAGGCTACAAGGAAAGATCACTTTCCTTTACCCTTTATCGATCAAATGCTTGACCATTTTGCAGGTAAACCCTTTTATTGTTTTCTTGATGGTTATTCAGGGTATAACCAAATTTCCATAGCATCAGAAGATCAAGAAAAGACCACCTTCACATGCCCATACGACACTTATGCCTTTCGAAGGATGCCTTTCAAACTATGCAATTCCCCAGCAACCTTCCAACGATGTATGATGGCAATTTTCTCCGACATGGTAGGAAATCTTCATGGACGATTTCTCGGTATTTGGAGATGATTTCGACAATTGCCTCGGCAATTTGGAGAAAGTGCTTAAACGATGAGAGGAATCAGACTTGGTCCTAAATTGGGAGAAGTGCCACTTTATTGTGGATGAAGGCATAGTTATCGGCCACAAAATCTCATCCAAAGGCATTGAAGTTGACAAGGCAAAGATTGAAGTGATCGAGAAACTACCCCCACCAACATCAGTCAAAGGATTTCGAAGCTTCTTGGGACACGTATGTTTTTATAGGAGATTTATTGAAATTTTTTCTAAAATCGCTAAACCTTTGTGTAACTTACTTGAACAGGATAGAGCCTTTGATTTCGATGACTCAAGCATCAAGGCATTCGAGACCCTGAAATAGAAACTTGTAGCCGCACCAATAGCCACCACATTGGACATTGCCCTTTGAATTAAAGTGCGATGGGAGTGACTTTGCAATAGGAGCAGTCCTACGTCAACGAACATGTAAGATCTTTCATGTGATCAACTACGCTGGTAAAACTCTAAATGAAGCACAAGTGAACTATACCACTACTAAGAAAGAGTTACTAGCCGTAGTGTTCGCATTTGATAAATCTCGTTCATACTTGATCGGAACCAATGTAATTGTTCATACTGACCATTCGGCAATTAAGTAACTCTTTGCCAAGAAAGATGCCAAACCTCGATTAATTTGTTGGATCTTGCTTTTACAAGAGTTTGACATTGAAATTAAGGATAGGAAAGGTAAAGAAAATTACTGGAATAAGAAGAGAAAGAGACCACTCCCACAGAAATCCAAGATGCATTCCCAGACGAACAGTTGCTCATTGCCTCAGCAATTCATACAGGCACTGCCTCGGCAAACCAAACAGGCAATGCCTCAACAATTATTGACATCATTGCCTCGGCAATAACTTCGGCAACTGCTGCAGCACTTTCATCGACACTCTGGTATGCCGATCTTGTGAATTTCCTAGTTAGTGGTATTATACCTTATAACCTTACTCATCAAGGAAATAAGCGGTTTCGACATGATGCTAAGCATTATTTTTTGGACGAGCCTCTTTTGTTTAAACAATGTGCATATCAGGTTATAAGAAGGTGTGTCCCAGATGAAGAACAACAAGATGTGCTCCAAAAGTGCCATTCTTCACCCTATGGAGGACATTTTGGAGGGACACGTACGTCGGCCAAAGTTTTACAATCTGGATTATACTAGCCGACTCTCTACAAGGACGCCTAAGCTTTTTATAAGCCATGCGACCATTGTCAACGGACATGAACTTTTTGGAAGTCAACATTTTCAAACTTTAACTATAATTATAATAAATATTTTAAATAATTAAATTTTATAAAATGCATATTTAAAAATTACTTGATTAAATGTTTTTAAAATATATTTTTCATATTTTTATCAAAAATAAATTTTAAATATTAATGGGTCAAAGTTAAAAAAAATTGACAAAAAAAGTCAATAAAGGACAATCTTCATAGGACAAAGAGTATGTTTTAAAAGTTCAATGACTAAAGTAAAAATACCCTAAAATTTCAATGATTACTAGTAGAGTTTATCTTTTTTTAATTACAACTTAAGTGTAGCAACAATAATAATCACTATACATAAGACAATCATTATGAGCATTCACATGGACGAATGTACATAGAAAGTGGGAAGGGTTTCTGCCTCTCCTAACATTTTTAGTTTAATAGCACTTTAAATCCTTGTTAGTTTAAACTTTAGTTAAATTATGCTTTCGTTACTTCTAATTTTTGAAATTAAATACTTAATATGTCAATATTATTTTGAATTTCTATAATTTACTTCTCCTAATATTTAATCTCAGCTCCGCCATGTGCACTTAACTAAAAAATTATAAAGTTGCAATCGGTATACTTCATAATTAATCATTACAAACTCAAACTAAATAACTACTAACTTAATAATTAACTAACACATGATTTATTTAGGGTGAGATTCGAAAAATCCAACAATAATTTTTTTGACCAAGCCCGCAAACATATTTAGATCTCAGGGTATATGTATATTCATACATGTATATATTACATGGTGCGTGTGGTGCTTTTCATGAGATTAAACTTGCTAAGTCTGATGTGAGACATCAATTCCAAGGGGTATTGAGTTCAACCCATGCCTTTGCCTTTCTCATTCCCAACTCTATTTCACCCATTTCCTTCCCGTTTCTTTAATGCTAATCCAACCATTCCAATCCGTTTCCTTGTCTCAAAACCCCTCAATTTAAAAAAAAAAATATATTAATGAATATATTTTATATAAATAATTAATAATTTTTAGTATTTAATAAAAAGATTATGTATGAAACTTAAAAAAAATACTCTTAAACCATTCACTATCATATCTTTAATATTAATTATTTCTTGTCTATCTTCCCCTCCCAATCCGAATGCCTCTTATCATGCCCCTTTTTATGCCCCACTTAAAAATAGTGAATTTAGGGTTTAGAGTTTAGGGTTTAAGGTTAGGGATTGTGGTTAGAGTTTAGAGAATTAGGGGTATAGTGTATTTTCTAGAGTGTAGGGTTTAGGATTTGAAAATTAAGATTATAGTTTAAAATTTAATTTTTAAGTAATTTTTAGTGTGGGACATAAAAAAAGGCATGATTAGGGCAAATTTTTTTTTTCAGCCTCCCAATCCAACCTTTGATCCCTTAATTTCAATTATATTATTTATATTCCCCCATTCACCTCCACCACTTTCCAACAATTTACCCACTACGTAATTGCTTTTCTTCACACCAAAATCACTGCCAACCATCCCCCAAATTTCAACTCCCATATATATACATGTATATATAGAAAAATCCTCTTAAAATCTTAACTGATTTAGCTTGCTTTCATTAGTGTTAAAACCTAATCTCCTAAATGACTTCACCCAAAATAAATAAAAGCCCCATTTTTTCCCCTATTAAATTCTATTGGGATATTCAAATCTTTTTACATAACTCCTTTTATAAGAGGTGAAAAAAAACCAAGCTTATATTATATGCAAGTATATATTAATCTATATAATTTGAGCATGGGTATTTTATGAACTACCAAATGAGTTTACATTGTTTTGGTGTCATCTTAGGCATGAGTTGACACCTAAATCAAGCTTAATTGTATAGGTCAAAAAAGTAATTATAAAAATGAAGAAAATAAAGGGGGAGAGGTAGAAATAAATATTTATGACAATGTCAGTAGGAGGGGAGGTGGTGGATGGTGCTATAATTTATGAGCCTTGAAAGTATACTTTGGCATCAATTCTTTATACCATTTGAATAAAGTCGGGAGAGAAAGGAAAAAAAAAAAGAATAGCAACCAAAGGACTTTGAAAAAGGGGCAAAGAATCAAAGCTTTGCTGCCAAATCCAACCCTTCATTGTGGGCACATTTTCAGTCATCTAATCCGTTTGTACGGGATTCTTCTACTAACTTAATATGTTACTACTTTCAACACGTTGTTTTTGACTTTGGCTTATCGGTGTTTGTCTTAGTGATTATGGATGTTCCTTCATTTTCAACATATGTAAATAGTTTAAATCGCAGAAATCAAATTAAATGAGGAATTTACGTGTGCACAATGTGTGTAATAATGATATGTTAAAGTGAAGTAAAAGATTTAGAAAAAGAAAATTTAACCAACCTAAACAATTGGCCAATTATAATAAACTAGAAAGAATTTCATCATACTTTCACACACACACGTATATATAATTAGAAAATATTACGTTTTTTTTAGGCAATAGAAAATTAAAATTTATTATGTAAATAAAAAATCATATGAAAAATATTATCAAGAGAAATGGTTGAGTTGGCTCATAACATATCTTTGTCATGGGACCAAACCCTAAAAAGCTAGTAATGGGAATCAATCCAATTCGTTAACTTTTCTTTGGAATGTATATTACATTGTTGACTTGGACATAAAAATTAAAAGGGAGGACAAATTTCTTGATATAATTATTTCAACCGGAGCAAGCTAGTTTATTCTCATTTGCTCCTACAACTGCATTTTCTTTTTGCAAGAGAGAAAAGAGGAACAGGAAGGATTTTAGACCCTTTATGTAGTGTATATATAAAGTAATACTTGACTTTAACCGCTACCCCATATTCAATTTGACAACTAAATAGTCAAGTATCTATATCTATATGTGTGTGTCTTCCCGGGTGGAATATTGCAGTGGGGAAATTATTTTCCCACGTATTGTACCCCTGTTTTTATTTTTTATTCTATAATATTTGTTACAGTAAAAAATGAAGTAAGTAGAAATACAATCCAACTTCACTATGCATCTTATTTTTTATTAAAAAAAAGTTAGAGACGGGGTACTTACATTCTGACTTCACTCACCTGGCATGTTTCAATTAGCTTCACTATCAATAAACTTTAATTTTTAAAACTAAAAAATAATGAACAGTGAAGTCAGATTATATTTTCACCGACTTCACCATGTACTGTTCAAATACAATAGATTGAAAAAATAAAAATATTAGTACAACATTTGGAGGATTTTTTCCTTTATACCTCAATATTCGAGTAATTTCCCCTATATATGGGGTAATTATTTGATGCACTATCTTTGGTTTCACAAACGGGTTTCTAAAGCCACCACATGCCCCTTTTAGGGCCTTAACCCTTAAGATCTAAACCCTAAATTTTAAATTATAAAGTATATTCCTAAATCTTAAAACCTAACCGCAACCACTAAAACCTTAACTCTATACCATAAACCCTACAAATTAGGCACTTGAGGAGAACAAATTTTCCACCGCTAGTGCATAGACTATTTTCCTACACGTTTTTTGAATCGTTAGACAGGAAAAACGGATGGCTGAGATTAACTCTTTACTTTTATTTCTAAGTGATAATCTTCACATAACCTACTGTTAATCTCAGCCATCCAATGATCTAAAAAAATGTGTAAAACTTAAAAACTTTTGCACCGTATAAACGGATCCTATCTCATATATATATTATGTTCAATAAGATTAATTCTTTAGAGGTTTATGATTTTTCCTTGCAATAGTATTGTATTTAAGGTTTTAACTTAAATTATCTTATTGAGAATGCAATAAGTGTAACCATTGTTGGTAAGAGTTTTGAACCGACGCTTCCAGTTTCTTTTCGGATATAAACCTGTAATATGTAATTAAAACAAGAAATTTAGATAAAAAGAAAAAACAATAATTTTAATCAAAAGCAGATGATGGCCAGAGAAATCAATATGGAGTAAAGGCCGTGAATAATTTAAGTTAAAGGAATGATACAATACTTAGGATGATTATTTGTTAAATTTTTGTGAAGTTTTTTTTATTAAAATTGTTAACGGAATTAAGAAACTGATATGTGCCTATTTATTTATTTATTTATTTTAGAGTTAATTGCACTATATGTCTTCAAACCATTACTCTCCGTCGAACTAATATTTTAATATAATAAAATAAGTGAATTTTTTTTAGACATGATTGAATATTTCAAAATAATTCAAAGTCCAAAAACCCTTAAAAAATATGTTTACAAATGTTTTCTAAGTGTTTTGGCTCATTCCTCACCTTAAAACATTTTCATAATGTCAAAACAATTTAATTCTTAAACATCCTAGAACAAAGTTTCCAAACTCTTACAAGAGTTTCCAAACTTCTATACGGAAGTTTCCATACTACTGCAGAACTTTCCAAACTTTTGATTCCAGACAATTTGTAAAACCTATGTTTGATTTTGATATAATTAAGTTGTTAAGGATTAAATTGAAAACTTGAAATTGATTTTTAAGTCCCTCAAATGATTTATAAAACACCAAGGTTTTAATCTGATTTTAAAAACTCAAACTCCAAATATTTTCTAAGTGTTCCAAGGCCAAAGTATTGAAAATCGTCCACGTGTATCGATACGCTCCCAGCCGTATCGATACCCTTTTTACAAAGTTGGCTACTGGAAAGACGCGTTTCGATACGCTCTTAACCGTATCGAAACAGGGTATCGAAACAGATGCAATCTGTAACGATACGCCCCTCTGCAAAAACTGAAGGAGTTTGAATGGTGTACCGATACGGCTTAACCCGTATCGATACGATTTTAATTGAATTTTTAATTCAAAGTGTTTTAAATGTTTTCGACCGTTGGTGTCAGTCGTTAGGTAACTAACATTTAAAGTGGTAGTTAACCCGTATCGATACGGTAAACCCTCGTATCGAAACGGAGACTTCCAGTGAGATAAGTTGAGAAAAAGGTATCGATACGGTCTCTTCCGTATCGAAACGGTCTCTGTCCCGCACTGATACGCTTACGTGCGTTTCGATACGCCCTCTTTATTATGTACAACGACTCTTTCTATTTTGAGACATGTATCGATACGGCTCCCCGTGTACCGATACGGATAGCTGCAAAAGTGCATTTATGGTGGAAAGAGAGGGTCCCAACGGCTATAATCAATTCCCTAACCACCCAAACGGCTAGAATTGATAGAGAAGGTATAAATTGAAGCTCTTTGAAGACCAACAACAACTATTGCATTAAAGACAAACATCCAAGCAAAAATCCAACCTTAAGTGTGCCTATTTTCCAATTTCTTGTAAACCCCAAATTGAGTTGTATTCAATTCTTATCCTATCTTCAAATTTGGGTTGAGTGTTGTACTTCAAGGGACAAAATTGTATTTGAGAGATATATTTCTTGTCCAATTTCTTCTTTGTTTATTTGTGAGGGTTTGGTCAAATTTTGGGTACAAAATTTGACCGGTTGTGTAAAGGTTACCTCCTAAGTCTTGAAAAGGGGAAGAACAAATTAGTGAATTGTTGCATATCCTTAGTGGTAGCTAAGGTAGTGGATGTAGAGTTCATTTGGAACTTGAACCACTCAAAAACCCTTTGTTCTTCATTTTTAATTATCCATTCACTCCAACAAAGTTTTAAAATCCCAATTCACCCCTTTTTGGTCTTGATCATTCAATCGATCCACTCAACAATTGGTATCAGAGCCTACCTCTTTGAAGGATTCACAACCACAAGAGGAGTTCCTAGGAAGAGTGTGATCAACCAAAAATCAAGCTATGGCATCTACCTCCGGATCGAGTATGTACGAGTCACAATCCACCACAAAGTCACCATTCTTCAATGGCGACAACTATCCATTTTGGAAGAACCGGATGCGCCTCTTCATCAAGTCCAACGATTATTTGGTTTGGGATGTCATTGAAGATGGTCCCTACATTCCTTTGAAGAGAGATGATGATGGAAAGATTGTTCTAAAGAAGAAGATAGAGATGAGTGAAGATGAGAACAAGAAGATCGAAATAAATGACAAAGCTCTTCACATGCTCTTTTGCTCCTTCGGCCCCGACATCTACTCCAAAGTCTCCTCCATTGATAGTGCCAAGGAAGTGTGGGATACTCTTGAGACCACCTATGAAGGAACCAATGATGTGAAGGAAACCAAGATTGGAATTCTCAATCTTAGCTATGAGAATTTCAAGATGGAGCCCGACGAAATGTTGTCCAAGATGTTTGATCGCTTCTCAACCATAGTCAACGGGCTTAAAGGATTTGGAGAGACTATTCCGGAAGACAAGCTTGTCTGGAAGCTACTCTACTCACTTCCCGAATCTTGGGATGGGAAGAGAACCGCCATCATCGAGGCTAAAAACTTGAAGACTCTAAAACTTGATGACCTAGTGGGTTCTCTCCTTACTCATGAAATTATGAAGCAAGGAAGGGAAGAAGAAAAGAAGAAGGAAGAGAAAAGAGTAGAGAAGCTAGAGGTGGAAAAGAAGAAGAAAATGAGAGTGGCTCTCAAAGCTTCATTACTTGAGGAGAGCTCTTCTAGTGAGGAGGATGACCTAGAAGAATTGGCTATGATAGCCAAAAGGTTCTCTCGATTCATGAGGTCCAACCGTGGAAGGAAAATTCAAAGAAAGATAAACTTCAAAGGTAAAAGCAAAGAAGAAGGGAGGGATCAAATCATTTGCTTCGAGTGCAATAAGCCCAGTCACATTTGTTCGGAGTGCCCTCAACTCAAGAAGAAGGGCTTTGAGAAGAAGAAGAAGCTCAAAGCCAAGCTTGTTACTTGGAGTGATGAGGAGTCATCCGAGGATGACGAACAAGAAGTGACCAACCTTTGCCTCATGGCACTTGAGGAAGATTCCTCCATGGTAACCTCTAACTCATCATCCTTTGAATTTACATTTGATGAATTAAATGATGCATATGATGAGTTGCAAGAGGTTTACGATGAGTTAGTTGAGAAATACAAAGAGTCGGTCATTAGAAATAAGAAAATTATTTCGGAATTAAATAATAAGAATGACTCACTCTCTCAAGCTAACTTAAAATTTGAGAAAAAGATTTTAGGTTTGAAAGATGAACTTAAATTCTTCCAAGATGAAAATTGTTGAGTGGTAAAAGTTCTATTATTTACACACTTTTTAACCCATATTTCTGCTGCATTCAAGCATTATTCATTACATTTAGGTCAGTTTACAGCAAAACATCACAAATATATTAAAGGCACAGATTCTACTAAAAATGGCTGTTTTTGCAGGTATCCGCCATAGCTGACGGAGAAGGCAGGCGCTGGGCAGAGAAGCAGAAGAGATGAACTGGACAAGCAGACAAAGAGAAGGATGCTGCCATGGTGCCACCGTGACAGCATGGTGACAGCAGTTCTGTGGAGAGAAAAAGCAAAATGTACGTCGATAGATAGAGAAAATTCTGCTCGTCTGTCGTGTGAAAACCATATATTTTTCCAAGCCCCGGATCAAAAGATATGTCAAGCCCAAAGTTCAAGGAGAGAAAATCCCAAGAAACAAGGAGGACGGCTGGAAAGTAGATTCCTTGAAGATTAAGTCTTTATTAGAATCATACTTTTAATTAAAGTTGTAATCCTTGTTAACTTAGAATACTTGAGCCCAAAGCTTATATAAGGGCATGTATTTTAACCTAGGAGGAAGATATCATATCCCATAGCCGATTACCCCATAACCGACAACCAAAAACCCCTCCGCCGTTTACCCACCGTCGATATGTTCTAAAACCCCCCTAGGGCCACGGGTTGATTTGTAAAGTAGTTGCAAGGGTTGCTTTTGTTTTAGGAATTTTCAGTTCAATAAAATAAACTTCAAGTTCTCTTATTTTGGTTATTAATATCTTGCAAGAGCATCGGGAGAGCATTGTGAGGTTATCTATTTACTTAGCATCGGGAGAGTTAAGTATACGAAAGAAATAAGAGCAAGTTCTCTAGTTTATAGTTGAACTATCTCGTGCCTAGGGATAGGGCGAGGTTAAGTGGCTAAAGAAGAATTCATACACATCGGTGTTCATCCTTCGATTCACGCCGGGAGGTATCATCAAGACGTGATCATCGACAGACTTGGACCTAGGGATAGGCCAAGGCAGATCTGGGATTCTTGCCAAACTTGAAGTACTGAGTTGGTGTGTCTGCTACCGCGACGATCAACGGACTGCTGCCGCGACAGGTGCTGTCGCGACGGGCGCGACGACAGAACTGGATTTCCTAGGCATTGCAATACCTGCACTACTGAGCAATTCAATACCAGCGCATTCTCTCTATCTTGATATCTCAATTCTTTTATTCACGTTTACTTTATTACTCTTGTGACAAATTTCTTAAAATATTTCCTTTGCTTTCGTGCAGTAAACTAAGGTGAAGCTATTAGCCCACTCTCTGTGGAGACGATATCCGATACTTCGTATCACTTTACTACTTGCGTCGTGTATACTTGCACTACCATTGCGATAGACTATTTTACACGCAACAAGTTTTTGGCGCGTTGCCGGGGATTGGCAACATAACTCTACCTTTCTTTTATTGCACTTTTTGTTTTTATTTTTATTTTTATTTTTTACTTTTATTTTTATTTTTCTTCTTTGGTGCTTTCAACTCTTGCTTTTCACGAGGTTTTCTTGTTTATGCGCAGATCTAAAAGAGGTGAAGATCCTGAATATCCATTAGATCCGGAAGTTGAACGTTCCTTCAATCTCAAGAAACAAATTCGTCACCTTTTAGCCAGGAACGAGTACCTTGAAGAACAGCTAGAGAAGATGGCCGACGACCCACCTGCTGGCGATGTTATACCGCCTGTCGGCGACCCGCCTGCGGCAGCCGGACGACGGTCCTATCGTGACTACATGTTGAATGATCATGTAGAGTTGGAGACCACGCTGCCGGATATTGAAGTTGATAACTTTGAGCTGAAACCTGTCATATTTAGTATGATCAACAATGCCGGGCAGTTTAGTGGTGCTGTGACAGAGGATGCTAGGGAGCATCTCAAAATGTTCCAGGAAATCTGTGGTTCGTTTAGACTACCAGGAGTTAATCCGGAGATACTGAGGCTTCGGTTATTTCCCCATTCATTAAGGAACAGAGCTAAAACTTGGTGGAATAAACTTACGCCGGGTTCAATTAGAATTTGGGCAGATTTATCTCGTGAATTTTTATCTCGTTTTAATCCTTCGCATTTATCTGAGCGATTACGTAATGAAATTGCTACTTTTCAACAGGAAGATGACGAGCCGATGCACGAGGCCTGGGACAGATTTACTACTCTTCTACGGAACTGTCCAATGCATGGATTCCCCGTCTGGAATCAGGTAACTAAGTTTTATAATGCTGCCAACTTACAAACTCGTATTCGAATTGATTCTGCATCAAATGGACTATTATTGGATAAAGATCCGGACGAGGCAATGCTAGTTTTGAAAAATCTGGCTAAGAATGAGGAGCAGTTTCCGACCGCAAGAAGAGGGGGTAAACGGGTACTTGCTGTCAAGGACTATGAAGCCGACAGCACGTTGAAATCACAAGTGGCGTACCTTACTAAGGCAATGAAAAAAACTCTTGAATGATGAAACACAACAGGGATTCGCTGTCGAGGAGGTATGTGACATTTGTGAGGGAAATCATGGTCGGGATGAGTGCCCAATACAGTTAGAAGAGGGAAAGTATGTTGGAAATTACAATAAGCCGAATTACAATTCCAACAATTATAACCCCAAGGTGGAGGAAGGATCCTAAATTTTCCTGGAGTAATCCTAACAATGCCTTGAATCCCCAAGCACACAATCAGAATCATGGAGGACCTAGATTGCTGACGCGACAACAACTGCCGACGCACCTGCCGCCGCAGCAGCAACATCAGCCACCAGCTGCCACGAGCAGTGTACTGGAACAGACTCTGGCCACCTTTATGTCTCAGACAGGTACCTACATTGAGAATATGAATCAGTTTGTCAAGAAGACAGAGAATTTCATGGATAAAACAGAGATGAGGATGACGAATCATGAAGCCACTCTGAAATCTCTGGAGACACAAATGGGTCAGGTTTCTCAACATATTAAGCCGAGGCAGACTGGAGGATTCCCTAGTAATACTGAAAAATGCTAGGCCACCCACACATGAGCAGTGTAAGGCAATTACTACTAGGAGTGGGAAGAAACTACCAGGGCCGGAAAAAGAAGTTGAAACAGTAAAGGAACCAGCCTTGGACAAACCTGCCGAGGGAGCTTCCCCGACAGGTGATAAACAGACTACTGCCGATGAGCCTGTCACGACAGCAGAAACGACAGAGAAGAAAATTGATGAACCTAAACCTCCTCAGATTCGTATGCAGTGGGAAGGACGTATTGCTGATTATCGTCCCCCACCACCTTTTCCTCAACGGATACAACAAGCTAAGCAAGAATCTCAACTAAAAAAGATTTATGATATTTTTAAGCAGGTTCATATTAATATTCCGCTGTTAGATGCCATTAGGGAGATGCCCGGTTACGCCAAATTTCTCAAGGATGTCATGTCAAAGAAATATAAACTTGGGGAATTTGAAACGGTAAGGATGGCAGATGGTTGCATGAGTATTCTTCATCGGCAGCCACCCCAGAAAAAGAAGGATCCGGGGAGCTTCATCATACCTTGTGTAATCGGAAATAAATTCGTGGGTAAGGCACTTTGTGATCTTGGTGCTAGTGTTAATTTAATGCCAAAGTCTGTTTTTCAGAAATTAGGTATTGGAAAGGCGCGGCCCACGACAGTAACTCTGCAGCTGGCAGACCGCTCTTACGTTCATCCAGAAGGAAAAATTGAAGATATTCTGGTAAGAGTGGATAAATTTATTTTTCCTGCTAACTTTCTTGTTTTAGATTGTGAAGCAGACGAAAACGCACCAATCATCCTTGGGCGACCCTTCTTAGCCATGGGAAGATCACTGATTGATGTGGAAAAAGGAGAACTCACCATGAGAGTGAATGACCAAGAGATTAAGTTGAATGTTCTCCAAGCAATGAAGCATGCTGATGCAGACGAGGAATGCAAGGCTATCACTGAAGTTATCCTTGATCAACCCTGCATCTGGTCGGGCTGTCACGACATAAAAATCGGGCACTGCCGCGGCAGCCACCTACAGGGCTGTCATGACAGCACTGACGACAGCACTGACGACAGCAACTCCTCTGACTCCGATACATCTGATACTGAAGATCAGGAGGAGGTAAACTAGATAGGCGATCGTCCAGGTAAGTTATTCGAACCTTTGAATTACACTTCAGATAACCATGCAATCCAAAAGCCATCTACTGTTGAACCACCTGCCTTAGAACTAAAGCCCCTGCCAGGGCAGCTAAAATATGCTTTTCTTGGTTGAAATGATACGTTGCCCGTAATCATCTCTTCTAAGCTGCCACAGGAACAGGAACGGCAGCTAGTAGGCATGCTGCGGCAGCACAAGAAGGCAATTGGATGGACGATAGCTAATATTCAAGGCATTAGTCCGGCGTTATGCATGCACAAAATCCTTTTAGAGGAAGATCATAAGCCGACTATAGATGGTCAAAGGCGGCTAAACCATGCGATGAAAGAGGTGGTCCGTAAATAGATAATCAAATGGTTAGATGCTGGTATTATTTACACCATCTCTGACAGCAAATGGGTGAGCCCGGTGCAATGCGTTCCCAAGAAAGGAGGAATGACCGTGGTGACCAACGAAAACAATGAGTTAATCCCAACCAGGACTGTGACCGGTTGGAGGGTTTGTATGGACTATCGGAAGCTTAACAAAGCTACCCGAAAGGACCACTTTCCTTTACCCTTTATTGATCAAATGCTTGATAGATTAGCGGACCTTACTATTGTTTTCTTGATGGTTATTCAGGTTACAATCAAATAGATATTGCACCGGAAGATCAAGAAAAGGCGACTTTCACATGCCCCTACGGAACGTATGCTTTTAGAAGGATGCCGTTTGGACTATGCAATGCACCCGCCACCTTCCAAAGGTGCATGATGGCCATATTCTCCGATATGGTGGAGGACTTCCTCGAAATTTTTATGGGTGATTTTTCAGTCTTTGGGGACGATTTTGAGAGCTGCCTCGGCAATCTACAAAAGGTACTTGAAAGATGTGAAAAAGCAATCCTAGTCTTAAATTGGGAAAAATGCCACTTTATGGTGGATGAAGGGATAGTCCTTGGCCATAAGATTAGCTGCCGTGGGATAGAAGTCGACAGGGCCAAAATAGAAGTGATCGAGAAGCTGCCGCCGCCGACCACAGTCAAGGGCATTAGAAGTTTCTTAGGGCATGCTGGTTTTTATAGAAGATTCATTGCAAATTTCTCAAAAATCACCAAGCCCTTATGTCATCTTTTGGAGCAGAACCGACCCTTTGACTTTAATGATGAATGTACTGAAGCATTCAAGGTTCTGAAGGAAAAGCTGGTAACAGCCCCAATAGTACAGCCACCAGACTGGACACAACCATTTGAGATTATGTGTGATGCTAGTGACTATGCTGTCGGGGCAGCACTCGGGCAGCGCAGAGATAAGCTATTTCATGTCATATATTATGCCAGCAAGACATTAAATGACGCCCAAGTGAACTACACCACCACAGAAAAGGAGCTATTAGCTGTGGTATTCTCCATCGACAAGTTTCGTTCTTACATACTTGGGACGAAGGTAATAGTGCACACAGACCATTCTGCCCTGAAATATTTGTTCGTAAAGAAAGATGCAAAACCTAGATTGATACGGTGGATCCTGCTATTGCAAGAGTTCGACCTTGAAATCAAGGACAAAAAGGGACAGAAAATCAGGTGGCAGATCACTTGTCAAGATTGGATAAGGGACAGAGTCTACCAATCGACGATACACACATACTGGAGACCTTCCCAGACGAGCAGCTCTTCGCTGCCTCAATCGCTGCCGCGACAGTCATGGCGGCAGGTAAGTCTTCTGAACTCCCCTGGTATGCAGATTTCGTTAATTTTATAGTTAGCGGAATACTTCCTTCTGATCTTAATTATCAAGCCAGGAAGAGGTTCCAAAATGATGTTAAGCATTATTATTGGGACGAACCTCTTCTTTTCAAAATGTGTGCAGATCAAGTTATAAGGAGGTGTGTACCACAAGAAGAGCAAGAAGACATTCTCCATCACTGCCATGCTTCACAATATGGAGGTCACTTAGGAGGCAACAAAACTGCTACCAAGGTGCTGCAGTCAGGGTTCTACTGGCCGACACTGTATAAAGATGCACAGGACTTCTACAAGAACTGTGACAGGTGCCAGAGGACAGGTAACATCTCGAGGAGAAATGAGATGCCACTGCAGAACATTCTAGAAGTCGAGATCTTTGACGTTTGGGGGATTGATTTTATGGGACCTTTTCCATCTTTATGTGGAAATCTATACATCCTCCTAGCAGTGGATTATGTCTCTAAGTGGGTTGAAGCTATCGCCACTCAAAAGAATGATGCCAAGACAGTTCAAAAATTTCTACACAAGAACATTTTTTTCTAGATTTGGCATTCCTAAGGCGATTATCAGTGATGAAGGGAGACATTTTGACAATAGGGTTATTGCTGCCGCATTGAAGAAATATGGTGTCAAGTACAGGATCGCGACAGCATACCACCCACAGACCAATGGACAAGCTGAGATATCCAATAGGGAAGTTAAGAACATTCTTGAGAAGATGGTTAAGCCAACTAGGAAAGATTGGTCTTTACTCCTCAATGATGCATTATGGGCATATATGACAGCTTTCAAGACTCCATTGGGCATGTCTCCATACCGATTGATTTATGGGAAAACCTGTCATCTACCTGTCGAGATAGAGCACAGGGCATACTGGGCAATCAAGGCAGTGAATATGGACTTGGACAAGGCAGGCCAGAAAAGGCTATAAGATCTGAACGAGATTGAAGAAATACGGACAATGGCCTACGACAATGCAAGAATTTACAAGGAGAAAACTAAGAAGTGGCATGACAGGAAGTTGCTGCCACGATAGTTCTGCCCAGGGCAGCTTGTATTGTTGTTCAATTCTAGACTGAAACTCTTCCCAGGGAAGCTAAAATCTAGATGGTCTGGCCCGTTCCAAGTTGTACAAGTTTTTCCCCATGGTGCCATCACAATCCGATCATTAAAAGACGGGCACCAATTCAAAGTCAATGGACAGCGCCTCTAGCATTATCAGGGGACTGAAGCCCCAGGAATATAGGAAGTGGTTACTTTAGGAGATGCCCCACAAGGCATCCCTAATTTAACCTAAATTTTATTTTAATTTCTTTTTATTATTTATTAGGAAATTAGGTTTATTGTATTTGAATAATGTTTTTATATTTTCTGTTTTTAGGAAATAAAGGAGTCAAGAAGAAAAGGAGAAGTGACCCAAGCCCACCATCCATCCATCAGCCCAACAGAGCCCATTTATTGAAGCCTGTCGTTCCAGCTGCCGCCGCAGACACGGATAAGACAGGCTGTCAATAGACTGACATGGCAGACGTAGAAGCGTGTGACAGACGCGTAACAGACGCATAAATGCGTGTCAGACGCGTCAGACACGCCAAAACTCAACAGTCGCCCCGTTATTCACGCCTGCCGTTACAACATTAAACGAGCAGCAACCCTACCTCTATAAAACCCCATTTTCATTTTCATTTTCCTCACTTCTGCTTATTCTTACTTGATCTCCCCTCTCGTTTTTCTTTGTTTTCTTTACTTTCAAAACCCTTGCAACTAACATGTCTTCCAGACAGACCCACCGCAGTGCTGCTTCAGCCTCTTCATCAGCAGCACCCATACCGTCGGCCTTCGCAACCAAGGACTTGTGGGAAGAAAGAGGTTTCATCTACATCCGAAAGGCACCGAACATGGGGCTCCGACCATTCATCGCGAGGGCAATAAGGGCTCAACTATGGGAGCAGTTCGCAGAACAACCAGCAGAATTAAATGACACGTTGGTGAGGGAGTTCTATGCTGCCATCGACAGCAGGACGGTGACATGAGTCACTGTCCGAGGGACAGAGGTACCATTCACAGCCGATAGAATCAACCATATGTATGGCCTCTATTTTGGTCCCAAAGACGATGCCCATCAGCAATTTTTGGACACCCTCGACTCTGCCGCCTACGGTGCTGTCATGGCAGAGGTGACAGAGGAAGGGACGGAGTGGAATACGAGCAAGAAGAACCCCAACTCTGTAAAAAGGGGGCAGCTGCTTCCAGAAGCCAAGCTATGGAACGCTTTCATCAAGAAGTGCAACCTGCCCAGCCTGCCCCACAACCCAGAAGCCGCCGCCAAATTCGTGTCAGCAACAGCAGTGAAGACAACGATTAAAATCTAAGTCTTTTATTTTCTTTTTCTTGCTGCCTGCTTATCTATATTTTGTGATGTACCTGCCTTCATTTTATCTGTCATTTGCATTGAGGGCAATGCAACCCTCGAGTTTGGGGGTGGCAACCCTCCATTTTAATGGAGTCTTAGTACATCTTTAATTAATTGTTGTGTCTTTTAAGTTCTCTAAAAAAAATCAGAAAAGTCTAAATATATATTGGAAATTTTGGCTGAAAACTGTGAACTGAACTTACCTGTCGTGACAGCTCTGGCATGGCAGCAACTTTAGGATAGTCTTTAGGAGAAGTTTTAGAGCCTTTCTATAGTTCTGAAAACTTAAACACCATTGTGACTGTTATACTGCTTAGACTTCTTTTAGCCAAACTAGAATAGAAAACTTAGCACTTAGAGTAGAAAAGAAACTAGACTCTCAGGAAACCTAGAGGTGCCCACCACTGGCTCTAGGCAGATAACCAGAGAAAAACTTCTAGAGGTGCCTATCACCGGCTCTAGACAGTTAACTAGAGGTTCCTGAAATACTGGCTCTAGTAGAAAAAAAGAAGAAATTAGAAAAAAAAGAAATAACTAGAGGTGCCCGATTCTGGCTCTAGTAAAAGAAGAAAGAAATCAGTCTCGTAAAAAAAAAACTCTAAACAAGCTAAAGTATAATATTCTAGTGAAACTAAGAGAGTCTTGGCATATAACTGTTCACAAGCATGCACACACTGCACGAGGACTATAGAGAGATTCCAGACAGATCCTAGATCATCCGACAGGGTGCTGCCGTCACAGGGAACGAACGACGGGTAGGGGAAAATCCACTCTTTGAAAGCCAAAACAAAAATATTTCATTTTTCTTCTAGGTCTTAGTTGCTTGAGGGCAAGCAAAAACTTGAGTTTGGGGGTGTGTTGAGTGTGTAAAAGTTCTATTATTTACACCCTTTTTAACCTATATTTCTGCTGCATTCAAGCATTATTCATTACATTTAGGTCAATTTACAGCAAAACATCACAAATATATTAAAGGCACAGATTCTACTAAAAATGGCTGTTTTTGCAGGTATCCGCCATAGCTGACGGAGAAGGCAGGCGCTGGGCAGAGAAGCAGAAGAGCTGAACTGGACAAGCAGACAAATAGAACGATGCTGCCATGGTGCCGCCGTGACAGCATGGTGACAGCAGTTCTGTGGAGAGAAAAAGCGAAATGTACGTCGATAGATAGAGAAAATTCTGCTCGTCTGTCGTGTGAAAACCATATATTTTTCCAAGCCCCGGATCAAAAGATATGTCAAGCCTAAAGTTCAAGGAGAGAAAATCCCAAGAAACAAGGAGGACGGCTGGAAAGTAGATTCCTTGAAGATTAAGTCTTTATTAGAATCATACTTTTAATTAAAGTTGTAATCCTTGTTAACTTAGAATACTTGAGCCCAAAGCTTATATAAGGGCATGTATTTAACCTAGGAGGAAGATATCATATCCCATAGCCGATTACCCCATAACTGACAACCAAAAACCCCTCCGCCGTTTACCCGCCGTCGATATGTTCTAAAACCCCCTAGGGCCACGGGTTGATTTGTAAAGTAGTTGCAAGGGTTGCTTTTGTTTTAGGAATTTTCAGTTCAATAAAATAAACTTCAAGTTCTCTTATTTTGGTTATTAATATCTTGCAAGAGCATCGGGAGAGCATTGTGAGGTTATCTATTTACTTAGCATCGGGAGAGTTAAGTATACGAAAGAAATAAGAGCAAGTTCTCTAGTTTATAGTTGAACTATCTCGTGCCTAGGGATAGGGCGAGGTTAAGTGGCTAAAGAAGAATTCATACACATCGGTGTTCATCCTTCGATTCACGCCGGGAGGTATCATCAAGACGTGATCATCGACAGACTTGGACCTAGGGATAGGCCAAGGCAGATCTGGGATTCTTGCCAAACTTGAAGTACTGAGTTGGTGTGTCTGCTACCGCGACGATCAACGGACTGCTGCCGCGACAGGTGCTGCCGCGATGGGCGCGACGACAGAACTGGATTTCCTAGGCATTGCAATACCTGCACTACTGAGCAATTCAATACCAGCGCATTCTCTCTATCTTGATATCTCAATTCTTTTATTTACGTTTACTTTATTACTCTCGTGACAACTTTCTTAAAATATTTCCTTTGCTTTCGTGCAGTAAACTAAGGTGAAGCTATTAGCCCAATCCCTGTGGAGACGATATCCGATACTTCGTATCACTTTACTACTTGCATCGTGTATACTTGCACTACCATTGCGATAGACTATTTTACACGCAACAAAAATATTGACCTAAATAATCTTCTTTCTCAATGCAATAGTGAACACCAAAAGGTGTTAGATGAGCTTAACAAGCTCAAAGAGTCTTTAAAATATGTTGGTAATGTGAAGCATGAAAAAGGTGAATCATCTAAAACAAACCAACCTAGGAAAAAGACTAGTAACTACAAACAAAGTAGCTTCCCTAGACATAATAGAACTAAAAAGATTAGAAGTGTATGGGTTCCTAAGGAACTTGTAAAATCTAATAATATTGTTGCTATGTCACCTTGGATTCCTAAGGGAACCAAGCTATTGGGAGCTAACACTCATGGACCCAAAATGATTTGGGTACCAAAAACAAAAGTTTAATATCTTTGTTTGTAGGGGGAGCATTGCTACAAGGCCAAAGCACAAAGTCAAAACTCATGGTACCTTGATAGTGGATGCTCGAGGCATATGACCGGAGACAAGAGTAGATTCATGGATTTAAAGCCAAAAAGTGGAGGAGTGGTGACATTTGGTGACAACTCCAAAGGCCACATTAAAGGTATTGGCTCCATAGGTAATCACTCTACCATTCTTATTGAAAATGTCTTGTATGTCGATGGTCTTAAACATAATTTGTTGACCATAAGCCAATTATGTGATAAAGGATTTAATGTATTATTTGATAAAAATGGGTGCAAAATTGTTGACATTAAGTCTAATAATATTATGCTCATAGGTCATCGCATAGGTAATATTTACATGGTGCATTTAGATGACATACATACATCCCATGCATGTTTAGTAGCTCAAAATAAAAATGATGCATGGCTATGGCATATGAAACTAGGACATGCTAGCATTAGTGTTTTAGAAAAATTAGTTTCCCTTGATCTAGTTAGAGGTTTACCCAAGATTAAGTTCTCAAACGATAAAATTTGTGATGCATGCTCTAAGGGTAAACAACATAAGCCATCCTTTAAATCCATTAATGATGTTTCTACAAGTAGGTGTTTACAACTTATCCACATGGATTTATTTGGGCCAATTAGGACTATGAGCTTGGGTGGTAAATCTTATGCATTTGTTCTTGTTGATAGTTTTTCTAGATTTACTTGAGTTCTATTTTTAAGTACTAAAGATGAGGCTTTAGAAAAATTCATCACATTTTCAAAACTAACCCAAAATGATCTTGAACTTAGAATTTCTCATATTAGAAGTGATCATGGAACCGAATTTCAAAATTTAGGGTTTGAAGAGTTTTTAAATGAAAATGGTATTAGCCACAATTTTTCGGCTCCTCGAACTCCTAAAAAAAATGGGGTAGTTGAGAGGAAAAATAGATCTTTACATGAAATGGCTAGAACCATGCTTTGTGAAAACAATTCACCTAAATATTTTTTGGGCGGAAGCCACAAACACCGCTTGCTACATTGTAAACCGAGTAATGATTAGGCCAATTTTAAAGAAAACACCATATGAGATTTTAAAATCTAAAAAGCCTAACATTAGCTATTTTCATCCATTTGGTTGCAAGTGTTTTGTTTTAAATAATAGAAAAGACAACTTAGCTAAATTTGATGCAAAAAGTGATGAAGCTATTTTCATAGGATATTCTTTAACCTCTAAAGCCTATCGTGTATTTAACAAGAGAACTCTAGTGGTAGAAGAATCTATACATGTTGTATTCGATGATAACCTCCTTCCAAGGAAGGATTCTTGTGATGATGATGTAGGAATCATAAATGCCTTTGATGGAGGACAAACTTCAAAGGAGGATGAGACTCCATCAAAAGAAGAGGATAAACAAGATCCACCTCTTGAAGCCTTGAAGGACTTAGCTCTTGAGGAAAAGGAACTGAGCTACCCAAGGGAGTTCAACTATGTCAAAGATGGTGAAATCTTGGGTGATCCATCCAAGGGGGTAACCACTAGATCTTCTCTTAAGCTTATGAACCATGTTGCATTTATCTCATGCATAGAGCCTAAGAATATAAAAGAAGCATTAAAAGATGATTTTTGGATTATGGCTATGTAAGAAGAGTTAAATCAATTTGAGAGAAATAATGTTTGGACATTAGTTGATAGGCCTAGTAATCAATCTACTATAGGAACTAAATGGGTCTTTAGGAACAAACTAGATGAGAGTGGTAACATTGTGAGAAATAAAGCTAGACTAGTAGCACAAGGTTACACTCAAGAAGAGGGAATAGATTTTGATGAAACCTATGCACCCGTAGCTAGAATGGAAGCCATTAGGATGTTGCTTGCATATGCATGTTATCATGATTTCAAGCTTTTTCAAATGGATGTTAAAAGCGCATTTTAAATGGTTTTTATAAATAAGGAAGTGTATGTGGAACAACCACCGGGTTTTGAAGACTCAAAATTTCCAAATCATGTTTTCAAACTTACTAAAGCTCTTTATGGTTTAAAACAAGCTCCTAGAGCTTGGTATGAAAGACTTTCAAACTTTTTAATTGAAAAAGGTTTTGAAAAAGGTAAGGTGGACACTACACTTTTCATAAAAAGGTATAAAAATGACATCTTAGTAGTACAAATTTATTTTGATGATATTATTTCTGGTTCTACTAACGAATGTCATTGCAAAGAGTTTGCTAAGCTAATGCAAGGTGAATTCGAGATGAGCATGATGGGGGAGCTCTCATTCTTTTTGGGACTACAAATCAAGCAAAGGAAGGATGACACCTTCATCAATCAAGCAAAGTACATCAAGGATATGCTCAAGAAGTTTGGCTTGGAGAATGTAACGACTCAAGCCACACCTATGAGCTCATCTACAAAGCTTGACAAGGATGAAGGAGGTAAGTGTGTTGACTCTAAGCTTTACCGTTCTATGATTGGATCATTGCTTTACCTTACCGCAAGTAGACCAGATATCTTGTTAAGTGCTTGCTTGTGTGCTAGGTTTCAAGCTAGTCCTAGAGAGTCTCACCTTATAGCCGTTAAGAGAATCTTTAGATACCTTAGAGATACTCCTTGTTTATGTCTTTGGTACCCTAGAGACTCCACCTTCAACCTTCATACTTATTCGGATACGGATTATGGGGGATGTAAAATCGATAGGAAAAGTACTTTGGGAACTTGTCAATTCTTAGGTAGTATGCTCATATCTTGGTTCTCTAAGAAACAAAATAGTGTAGCCTTATCTACCACTGAAGCCGAGTACATATCCTTAGGGAGTTGTTGTGCTCAAGTCCTTTGGATGAATCAACAACTCTTAGATTATGGTATTAAAGTTGAAACATACCCCTTAATTATGATAACACTAGTGCCATATGTTTAACAAAAAATCTCATCCAACACTCTAGAACCAAACATATAGAAATAAGGCATCATTTCATTAGAGATCATGTCCTTAAAGAAGATGTTGTTATTGAGTATGTTGACATCTTAAATCAATTAGCAGACATCTTTACAAAACCTTTAGATAAAGAGCGTTTTTGGTCCCTTAGGAGAGAGTTAGGTCTAACTAGCATATCTTGACCTTTTAGGACCTCTTTTGTGCTTAAAATTGCTTGATCTTGTGAAATTGCATGTTTGTGTGTTGTAGCTCTTGAAAATATCCATGCCTATAGCTAGGGGGAGTATGATTCTGTTAAAATATGCTTAGAACTGCTCATTCATCATTTGCATTCCCTTAGGAGGTGTTGGAATCGAGCTTTTGGTTGTTCTTTAGGCCTAACATGTATTTCTGGGCATAAGGTATCGATACGGTCCTACGAGTATCGATACGAGTACTATATTAGCTTTCCAGACTTCATTTTGCCTTAAACAGGTATCGATACGGTTAAACCCGTTTCGATCCGAGTTACAATCGTTTCGATACAGATTGCATCCGTTTCGATTCGATCCTTCAACGGGCATTTTATTGGAATTACGTTTTTACCCACGTATCGATACACCCTCAGGCGTATCGATACGCGATTGCGCAGACAACTTTAATTTGGCATTTAAGAGTTCAACTTTTACAAAATTAAAATTTCTCAAAACCCTAAAAACCCTAGCCGTTTTCAGCCTATAAATAGCCTCTTCCTCCCTCATATTTTCATACCACAACTCAAAATATCAAGAGGGTTTCAAAATCAAGCAAAGCTCTAAGGCTTTTTCATCAATTTGGTGCTAAGCTTTTCTTCCATTCCTCTCTAATCAATATCAAGGTAAAACTCTTTCTTTTTCTTTTAATTTTTCTTATTATTTTCGTTTTCAAAATTTTTTCTTGTTTTGTTTTTATTTTTTTGTCTTCTCAACCAAACTTGGTTTTAAAATTTCTTTTCAAAATTTGGTTTTAAAATTTTTTTCCTTGATTCTTGGTTTTTCAATGAGTTGAATGAAGAAATCTTAATGCATACATTATTTTCTCTAGTTCATGGCACCTTCTAGGAAGAGATCACGTCTTAATGAAACCGGTGAAGGATCCAATACCAGAGATGGTGCTCGTTCGAATCTCACTAAAATCTATCAACACTCCTTTCAATCCCTCGGAGCTCTCACTATTTTCGTCAATTCCAAAACTATAAGATCCGTCCGGAAAGGGTAGTCTCTATTCCTTTTCTTAACTCGGAGCGATTCAAGTTTTCATATCTACCTTTGCTCCAAGAATGGAAGTTTATGGATTTTCTCTCTATTCCCGGGTTTTATTTTCGTATTTTGGTTTTAATCTTTTATGCTAATGCCAAATGTTGTGCCAATCGAGATGGTGTTGTTACGGCTGTTAATTCCTATCTTATGGGTAAAAAGGTCACTATAGATGTTAAATCTATTTGTGATGTCTTTAAGTTGGAGAATGAAGGCCTTGATGATGAGAATGCTCTTGGTCATGTTCTTAGTGGTTCCGTCACCGCCCTAAATGCTCAGGATCGGATCCTCCATTTGATGGTCTCTCGGTGGTTTAGGCCCTCCGGAGGGAAGTGTTCTACTATTCGCCAAGTGGATGACTTTTGGATTCGATGCTTCCGTGAGAGAAAACATCAGAACCTTGCTCGTATCATGTTTGCGGAGATCGTCTATCTCGTGCAACATCGCCACACCACACTTATCACTTCCTTCACCTATGGCACGACCCTAAGCTACTTCTTCCAACAAAAGGAGATTGATTGCTCGCATGACAACCCTACTTCCCTCACCGATCCCATCGATTAACGCTCTCTTGCAAGGGGTAAGTTCCATTACTTTAATGGAAATTGGTTACGTCTATCCGAGCTCCCTAGTCAGGCCGCGGAACAATTTGCTAATCCTCAAGTTGAACAAGTTCCTCAAGCTCCTCCTCCTCCACCTTCCATGGATGCTCTAATGACTTTCCTCAATGAGCAATTCATGGGATTGCGCACGGACATGGCTTCGGGGTTTACCACGATTGATACTCGTTTCACAAGCCTTGAAGAACAGATGATGAACGTGGAGACTCGACTCACTTCTCTTGAAGGCGGTCATAACTCAATGAATATCTCTCTCACCGCTTTCCATGACGAGTGGCGTCAAACCTTGAGGAATGATGATCCAATTGAGGAAGATGATGAAGAAGGCGATGGTGATGCATAGTAGCCTATCTTTGCATACCATTCATATCATCTAGGATATTTACTTTATGCACCTTTGCTTTATGTTTTTAGGATTAAGTTTGAACTATTTTAAACCTATGCTTTGATTTTCTGTTGTTTGGGATTTTTAAGTTGATGTTATCCTTTATTTGAACTTAATGATATTTATGTTGCTTGCCTATTTATACCTTTGCCTAATTTATGCACTTCACATTATGTCTCAATTATTTTTGATCTAACAAAAAGGGAGAGAGGGAAGCTCACACTTAAAAGTTTTTTAATTTTAAACTTAAAAGTTACCTAGCTAATATTAAGGGGGAGTTATTTTACAAAGTTTTTCAAAGTGTCAAAAAATTTCAAGTTTTAGTTTTGTTATATCAAAAAGGGGGAGATTGTAAAACCTATGTTTGATTTTGATATAATTAAGTTGTTAAGGATTAAATTGAAAACTTGAAATTGATTTCTAAGTCCCTCAAATGATTTATAAAACACCAAGGTTTTAATCTGATTTGAAAAACTCTAACTCCAAATATTTTCTAAGTGTTCCAAGGCCAAAGTATTGAAAATCGTCCAGGGGTATCGATACGCTCCCAGCCGTATATATACCTTTTTTACAAAGTTGGCAACTGGAAAGACGTGTTTCGATACGCTCTTAACCGTATCGAAATAGGGTATCGAAACAGATGCAATCTGTATCGATATGCCCCTCTGCAAAAATTGAAGGAGTTTGAATGGTGTACCGATACGGCTTAACCCGTATCGATACAGTTTTAATTGAATTTTTAATTCGAAGTGTTCTAAATGTTTTCGACCGTTGGTATCAGTCGTTAGGTAACTAACATTTAAAGTGGCAGTTGACCCGTATCGATACGGTAAACCCTCGTATCGAAATGGAGACTTCCAGTGAGCTAAGTTTAGAAAAAGGTATCGATACGGTCTCTTCCGTATCGAAACGGTCCCTGTCCCGTACCGATACGCTTACGTGCGTTTTGATACGCCCTCTTTATTATGTACAACGACTCTTTCTATTTTGAGACAGGTATCGATACGACTCCTCGTGTACCGATACGGATAGCTGCAGAAGTGCATTTATGGTGGAAAGAGAGGGTCCCAACGGCTATAATCAATTCCCTAACCACCCAAACGACTAGAATTGATAGAGAAGGTATAAATTGAAGCTCTTTGAAGACCAGCAACAACTATTGCATTAAAGACAAATAGCCAAGGAAAAATCCAACCTCAAGTGTGCCTATTTTCGAATTTCTTGTAAACCCCAAATTGAGTTGTATTCAATTCTTATTCTATCTTCAAATTTGGGTTGAGTGTTGTACTTCAAGGAAAAATTGTATTTGAGAGATATATTTCTTGTCCAATTTCTTCTTTGTTTATTTGTGAGGGTTTGGTCAAATTTTGGGTAGAAAATTTGACCGGTTGTGTAAAGGTTACCCCCTAAGCCTTGAAAAGGGGAAGAAAAAATTAATGAATTGTTGCAAATCCTTAGTGGTAGCTAAGGTAGTGGATGTAGAGTTCATTTGGAACTTAAACCACTCTAAAATCCTTTGTTCTTCATTTTTAATTGTCCATTCACTTCAACAAAGTTTTAAAATCCCAATTCACCCCCTCTTGGTCTTGATCATTCAATCGATCCACTCAACATAATTGTATAAGTTTCAAAACTTTAGTATAAGTTTTGAAACTTTGAGTTCAAACGGTCAAATTTTCAAATCCGACTCAAAGAGTTTCAAAACTCTTTTAGTAGTTTCGAAACTTATATGCAGAATAATATTAAATGCCCGATTTTATGTCTTTACAACATCTCCAAGCCATTCTCAACGGACATAAATGGCTATAAACTTATTCCACACTAGAAGTACAAGTTAAGGACACTTGAAGAAGGTCACTACAACTATCCAAGCTTAATGATCAAGAGAAATAGTCATTAAATCCTTATTTCCTTATTTCTCTTGTAAATATTTGTATAAAGTGTTTTTATTGTATAGCTTTTGTACTATTTCTTGTGAGCTTAAATCTTGTAAACACCCACCTTGAGATATTCTTGTTTACCCAAATCAAACCTTGTAAAAAGGAGAGGACTTAGTTTAGAAGTCAAACCACTATAAATCGTTGTGCAACATTGTCTATATTTTTCTATTGCTTCCACAAAATTTTACTAGCCAAGTCACCCCCTCTTGGTATCAAATCCTCGTCTCCATCGAAGGTCTCACAACCGGGAGTAAAGATCGTCAAGCTCGAATTCTACTGTCCCAAAAAATGGCTAGCTAGTCAACAATGACAAATTTCAAAGAAGGTCACTCTATCTTGTGTCTTGTACTCTTCAAAGGAGTTTCGTACTTCCAATGGAGTAATTTAATGAAGTATTTCATCCAAGCATTCGATCTTGATGTTTAGAAGATAATTGAAGATGGCCACATGGGAATTCCTAAGAAGAAGAAGAAAAGAAATGTAAATGACACAATGAAGGCACAACTTAAAGCCAGGGCTATGCATAATTTAATGCACAGGATGTCACATACCAAACTTTTGGGATCGAGTCATTGGTGCAAGCATCAACCAAAGAGGTTGTGCGTGGTGTAACATGCTTGCCAAGACCGTCAGACTTAGCCCGGCACTAGGAGAATGCTAGAAAGCCCACAAGACCACCAGACTTAGTCAAATCCAATGAAGATTCAGGAGGGTAATTTGGTCAAAGCATTATCCATTTATTTGAAATATATTATTTAGATAATGTTTGTGACAATTAGAAATTTTGAAAAGAGATAGAGTTAATCTCGACCGTCGATGTAATTTAAATTGAGATGTTGGATGTATGGGGCTTCAACTATAAATACATGCCTACCCCCACCTCATTGTATCATTCATTCATTCATTCATCAATCACTTTGAGTAATACAAATAAGCATTTACTCTAAACTCTCTGAGTGTTCTTGAGTGTTCTTCATTGTTCTTGTTGTCAATCTCTTTTCGTTGTTCTTTTATAAGCTTCTGCTTATAATGATCTTGTGTTCGAGGGCTTTGGAAGAGTTTGATCTTCCGGAGTGAGAGTGAAGGATAACTTAAGCGTTTGTCAACAGAACTTCGCCTAAGGCTGGATTCAGGGTGACTTAGTCGCAGTTTCGACCGAGAAAGCGACTAAGGCCCGTGCGGGTTGGCTGGCAGCAGTCTAGCCCTGTGACAAGTGGTATTAGAGTGATTCGAGGAAGGGACTTGTGTTCGAACCAGCTTGTAGTGGTAGTTAAGCGTGGTGAAGATTTGCGTTCAAGTTAGTCAAAGGGATCAAACTAGTTCGTGGCAAAGTATTGATCGAGATGGCGCATTAGAGAGGTAGTGTTTCTGCACAAGTAGGCAAGGAGTGCCGTGGTGGGAACCAGAAGGAGAGTGTCTTACTCAGAAATAAGGTGGAACAACTTGGGAATTCATATCGTGTTTGGAGGGTTGGGTCGATAAACTCTTGGAATCGAAAAAGGAGGCCAAGAAGATCCAAGGTGTTGTGGAGTCACATCTTGAAAAGTTAGAGTCCATGGAGGACAAGTTCAATGACGAGACACAACATATCCTCAATGATTTAAAGACAGTTCGAGAGAGTTGTGCTCGTGAAGCTGAGATGGAAGCTTTACGGAGCGAGGTGGATGGGATCAAGAGTGAGTTGCTCAGTTGCAAGACCGCAATGAGTGAATGAGGAGTGCTCAAGACCTTCTTAGAGGAACTTAGACCGGGGGAGAAACTCACACTAGAACAAGGTGATGCCCAGAAACTTTCAGACTGTCGTTGTTGTCGGATCTCTAACCGAGCTTGCAGGAAGTAAGCAAGCAACTGTTAAGTCAACCAGGCCCGGTTCGAGAGACAATGGAAATGGTGAGGCTAAGTTCGCGCTGGAAAAGAAGGTGAGCAAGAAGTTGAAGTGCTACTTTTATGATGGTCCTCATTTGATAAGGGGATGTCCCGAGAAAAATCGCCTAGTTGCCATGGTGAAGACAATAGACGAGTCAAAGGGAGAAGTAGCGAGGCTTGGGACGACTTGTTATGTCTGTGCCGCCAAGCGAAGAGAGAGTCACAGTTCGATTACAAGTGCCAAAGTAGTCAAGCCAGGGATGAGAGTTGGTGCGATAACGAGTGAGGGAGCTATCAAGTCGAGGGTGAAGATGAAGCAATTGGAGTGCTACCGATGTAAGGGGCCTCACAAGTTGTGGAGATGCCCAGTTCGAGCCAAGGAATACGAGGGACAGGACAAGGCCAAGAGTAATGACCCTGTGAAATTTGGTTCATAGTTATCTAGTTCTGCCAAGGTAAACAGAGACTACGAGCAGAATAGGTTGAAGATGTCCGAGAAGACTGGGAAAGAGCTTGCCGAGGATGTTCGAGTGAAGAACAATGATTTAGAGACTAGAGAGAAGTCGAATGGGGCTAAGCCGTTGAGAGGCATAGAATCTGTGGAGATGTCACCTATGGGCAAGGTGGGAAAGAAGCGGCGGACTTTGGGAAAGAAGTGCCAACGCAAGAAGAGGCACCAGTATTTAAAGAGGAAGAATCGATACAAGGAGAAAACACCAAACTTTGGGTTGGAAGGCAGATACAACCAGTGGCACCGGACTTCGGAAAAAAAGGGTCGATGCAAAGTGGCACAACGAACTTCACTGTAAAAAGTTCGATGCAAGAGGAGTCAAACTTCGAAGAGATAAAAGGGCTGACACGTTTTAGAGTAAATATGACTAAGAGGAAGGTGCATCTCAAACATGTTCCTACTGTTTTTTATTTTGATTTGCCATCTTTGATGAGAATAGGTCGGGAGAGACCTAGCCTTCGGTGCGGGGGAAACAAAGAATGGAAAGGACCTTTCACACTTCTAAGGGGCAAGCCAGAGTTGTCGACGAATCTAGGAGTTCACAATGTGTTCAATGTTGCGACAATTTCCAAGTCTTTGCCGTGGGACCAAGAGGAACCGAGTTGAGGTAAATCAAGGCTTGTAAGAAAGGGCTCCTACGATGGTGATGTACCAAGTGGCGTCTTAGCACGCAATGTTCCAAAGCAGTTTGAGCTGAGATAAGCAGTTCGTATGGGAGAATTGCAAGAAGTTGAGGCATCGACGAGTAATCAAGATGACCCTACCCAGGATCATTCGATTTGAGCAACGAGGGTGTCGCTAAGTCCAGTGGGGGAGAATGTCATGGGCCAAACTTTTAGGACCAAGTCATTGGTGCAAGCATCAGTCAATGAGGTTGTGCGCGGTGTAACGGGCTTGCCAAAACCGCCAGACTTGGCCCAGCACTTGGAGAATGCTAGAAAGCTCAAAAGACCACCAGACTTAGTCAAATCCATGGAAGATTCAGGAGGGTAATTTGGTCTCGACCGTTGATGTAATTTAAACTGGGTCGTTGGATGTAGAGAGCTTCAACTATAAATAGAGGCATACCCCCACCTCATTGTATCATTCACTCATACATCACTTTGAGTAATACAAAGAATGTAACACCCCAATTTTGGACTTGGAAGTTTAGGGTCTGAACTAGACTGGTCTGATTTTCGGTTCTAATATAAAAGAAGGTTTTAGGGAAAGCCTAGTTCGGGATGTTTTAAAAATATAGAAAAATATCTAAAAATCCTCTTTTAATATATATAAGAGAGTGGTGAAATCAATTTTACAAAATAAGGCTTGGAAATATTACATTTCGGTGTAGTGACCAAAATGCGATTTTTGAAAAGTTTAGTGGTGACTGTTTTTTAAAGGATTGGAACTTTGAATCTTTAAGGAGCTAATTACCCAAAATGTTTTCTCCAAATTTTTCCTTAATTTGGGTGATTTAATTAATGTTTTAATTAAATAAAATAAAGATGAAAACTACTTTTAGATTTTTATAACTACATTTTCCAAATTTTCTCTCATTTCTTTTTCTCTCAATATCTCATCATCCAAACACATTTTCTCCAGCACAAATAACTTTGATCTTCACCTCATTTGATGAGTTTTCCATCACTCATTGTTGCATAATCAATCTAGCAACAAAACCTTTTGATTTCCACATTGAATTTTCAAGGAATTTAGCCCAAATCAAGGAGAAATCACCATTTAGAGGTAAGATTGTTCTCCTCCTCTAAATACTCAGTTCTTTACTGAAATTCCCAAGTTGTCAATCCTTAATTTAAGTTTTATAAATGGTTTTAATGTTAGAAGCTTGATTTTTACTTAAAACTCAAGATTTGGAAGAAATCTTGAAGAATTTCGTTGATATTGATTGGGCTCTGTTTTGAGATGATTCTTTAATGTATTTTGGATGTCTAATGATGTTGAAATGATGTTTTATCAATGCAATCCCGAATAGGTTGAATTTCCTAAGTTTTTGCTTATGAAAATGGTGGTTTTTGAGGTGTTTTTGGTGTTCTGTTATAGCTGGAGGTATAAGGACGAGTTAAGGTGTATTTTGGATGTTGATTGATGTTTAGAAATGGTTAGAAGTGATGGATCTTGGCTGGGTTAAGTTGTGAAAGAGTTTGGAGGTGTTTTCGATTGTGTTTGGTGGCCGAAATGTTGGTTTCGGGTAGATCAGCGAGTTTAGGAGTGTTGGCTGAAGATTTCAATGCATGATGATGCATTAATCCTCTGCTTCGACATGTTTAAAACAGGGGAAACATCTTTGGACACTTTTAGAGTTGATCCGGAGGCTTGATTGGCGTTTCGGCAAGCGTGCGAAACGTAATTGGTGAGTGGAGTTGGGTTTCCAGCTTTGAAACGATTATTTAAAGGTTTTGGGAGCTTAGTTTAAGTCTAAAAAACTTAGCTAAGCTCAATAGTAAGTTTTCGGAATAACTCCCTCGGATGTGCTATGAAGTAGCTTGATGCATTGGTTATAAATTGCATGTTTAAATTCTGTTTTGAAAGCATGTTTTAGCATGGTTAATGCTGGTTTTGAAAGCCATGTGTTGAAGGATGTTCATGGTAAGAGATCCCTGTTTTGGCATGTTGTTAAATTGGTAATGATGCATGGTGATGCATGGTGTTTAATGGCTTTGTTTAATGCTTTAAAACAGTGAATTGATGTTGGTATTTGATGTATATTGGTAAGTGATGAATTGGTTTTAAAGTACTTGAATCGGATATAGTTAACCGGCTATAGGATTGGGTGCACCGTAAGTAAAGTCACCTTGGATGTGGAGGGGCTGTGATTGTACCGTAAACTCAATCCAAGTATCCTAACGAGATAGGTAAGATCACAACGGTGGTTAAAAGTCCGTGTGTGGGTCTTGGTAAGGTCACAATGGTGGTTAAAAGTTCGTGTGTGGATCTTGTGTTATGTGTCCCGTACTCTCGTTAGTAGGTTATACAACTACCGATGAGTGATGTTGAGGGGTTGTGATTGTACCGTTAAACCCCATCATGGGTGTTGAGGGGTTGTGATTGTACCGATAAACTCCACCTTGTAAGCCGGTAGTGTGTATGAAGCGTGTTGGACAACGCTTGTAATCCGCGTATCCGATTGTGTTTTGTGTTATAAATGGTTATGAATTATCACTTGAAAGTAAATATGATGTTTTGAATGTAATGAAGCATGAGATGCTTATAAAGTATGCAAGGTTGCATGAAAAGTGATGAGCATGTGTTTAAAAAGTTTTGTTGAAAGTGTTTTCTAAAAATGCATTATTGTGTTGTTTTCTTTAGAGCATGCCTCACTAAGCAATTGTGCTTACGCTCTCTCTCTTGTACCAATAATGCAGATAATTGAAGTGTTAAGGGCAACAAGGAATTCAAGAGTGTCCAAGGGAAGCCAAGCTCATGTATGGTGATGTTTTCATACACTATTGGTTTTGATATTTTGGCAATGGGAACCTAAGATGTGTTTTGGGAGATGTGTTGAACTCCCTAAGTTGTGGCATAATGCTTTTGATGTTTTGAGATTGTAAATGGCCTTTAAATGCTTGTTATGGAGTTTGGTTGATTGCTTGGTTTTGGTTAATAGGATGCATGCCTATAGACATGTGAAATTTCATGTTTGATGCTACGAATGTGTTTAGGAGTTACAAACATGTTCCATTTATGTATGATGACTTGTGGATATGATTAGGAAGTCACTAGGTAGTGTTTGAATGGATTTTTGTATGAAAAACCAGCAAAATCTGCAGCTTCTGGGCAAACCGTATCGAAACACTCACTGGCGTTTCGAAACGGGGGCCTGTAATGGCCTTCGTGTTTCAAAACGGCTGGAGGCTGTTCCGGAACGTTTTGGCTACTGTTATGACCTGTTTCGAAACCAGTCTCAGAACTAACCCGTGTTTCGGAACTTTCAATGCCGTTTCGAAACAGGTGACCGTTGGGCACTGATTTGAATGGTGTTGAAGGTTGCAATTCTTGCGTTTTAGTCCCGAAAGTCGAGTTTGCAATTGTATGAGTTTGAGATGTCCAATTAAGGTGAAATTTGACTGGGAAGCATGTAATACGATTAATTTCATATTGATAACTTTAAAATCACTTACAACCTTCTAATTTGCAGAATTTACATTTTGGTCCCTATTCTTGTAATAAGTGCAATTGAGTCCCTGTTTGTTATTCGATCTCTGTGCCTTTCTCATGTATGTTTCATGAGTGCTCACTTAGGGCTAACGTGCATCTAGACAAGATTAAAAAGGAAAAAAATGGGTCGTTAATCAAGGTTGACTTTCGAGTTGACTTTGGTTTTCCCCGTGTAATCTTCGTAGTTCGGGTCAACCGTCTAGGCTGGGCTAAGGGGGTTACATTTGTTGGTATCAGAGCTTTGTTCTCGTGTAAATGGGAATGGTTATGTGGGTGATGTAGGTGTATTTGCATGATATGCCTTTTTGGATGAAAGAATGTTGTTTGTATTGTGATGTGTGGTTGCAATTGTGATGTTATGTTATGTTGAAGCATGTTAGGGAACCCATTGCCATATCAAACTAATGAAAGAAATTGTTTTTTGGAAAATGAGCTTGAGTACTTGGATTACTTACCTTGTTGAGCCTAATTATGTTTATTGCATTGTGTCAGTGCATTGTTTTTCTTGTAAATGGGGCCTCGTAGAGAGATAAGAATGAATACAAGAGCTATGGCTCAGAATGAGAACGAGGAAAATGCTTAGAATGTTATGGATTTACCTCCTCCCCTGGTGGTGGACCACCCGGCGGTGGTGGTGCTGGAGGTGATAATGCTGGTGTTGGTGCTGGGGTCGCTGGACCTGAAGGTGTGCAGGGGCAAGCTGCTCCTGACATGACTGTGCTGATTCAGGCTATTGCTGGAGCCTTTCAGGCAGCAGTAGCTGGAGCACACAGAGTTGTGCATCAGGGTGATGCTAATGTGAGATTGCCTTTGGAACGTCTTTGCAGTCTAGGAGGGTGTGAGTTCAGAGGTTTATCTCCTGAAGGATCTGAGTCCTGGCTAGAAAGCACCAAGAGGATTTTGGGGCAAATGAACTGCAACAATATGCAGAAGTATCTGGTTGTGCGATACCTGGATGAAAAGAAAAGAGAATTTATGTCTCTTGTGCAAGGAAGCATGACTGTAGCTGAGTATGAGATCCAGTTTGTCCGCCTTAGTCAGTATGCACCTGAGCTAATCACTGATGAGCGGGAGAGGTGTGAACGTTTCCATTATGGTTTGGTGACGGACGTGAAGACTTTTATGCTTGCAGCTGAGTATACAGATTTTGATATGCTTGTGAGTAGAGCGAAGGACATTGAGCAGAACTTGGGTTTGTCTTCCAGAGGCGTTAGTTCTAGCTTAGGAAAAAGAGCTGCTGATCATAGTTCCGATGGTGGACGGAACAAGAGAGGATGTGATAAGAGGTATCAGTCTTCTGCTAGACGTGGTGGTGGAGGACATGGTGCGCCTGTTCAGGGAGATAGGATGAGGGTTGATCAGAACACGTGCTGGACGTGTGGATCTCGTGGCCATATGAGGCGAGATTGTCCTCGAGCAGCGAGGGAGGTTCAGGCTCCTGTAGCAGTGACCGGTAATTCATGCTGGAATTGTGGTTCGGCAGACCACATGAGGAGAGAGTGTCTTTTGTTGGCCGGTGGTGGTCAGGGACGTGCTCCTGGGGTAGTTGCACCACAGAGTGGTTGTGGGCGCGGCCGTGGTAACTTCCAGCGCAGAGATGACGGTGGGAGGAATGTGGCGCATGTGGTGGTTGTTCAACCTGAGGGTGGTGGCCAGGCTCGAGTGTATGCTCAGCGTGAGGGAAGGAATGATACGGATGTGATCGCAGGTACCTTTACTTTGCAATCCTTGTCATTACTTTCCTTGAATGATTCTGGATCTACACACTCATACATATTGTGTGAACATGCTCAATTGCTTGGTTTACCTGTTGAGTCTTTGGATGTTGGTATGCGTGTGACTAGTTCTTTTGGGGAGACAGTCGTAACACGGAAGTTGTATAGAAGATGTCCCTTGGAAGTGCGAAACCATGTTTTTCTTGTTGATCTCATGGAATTTCCATTCTATGGTTTTGATGTAATCCTGGGTATAGATTGGCTTGTTGAACATCGAGCTGTAGTGGATTGTGAGAACAAGCGAGTTTCGTTGAAACTTGCGGATGATTACGAAGTAGTGGTGGTTGGTGAGAATGTAAAGTTTCTTGCCAATGTGGTGTCTACTTTGGAAGCAAGCCGAATGCTGAGGCAAGGTTGTGAAGCTTACCTGGCCTTTGTGATGAATCCTAGTTCTAAGGAGTTGCGAGTTCAAGATATCAGGATTGTGCGAGAGTTTCCTGGTGTGTTTTCGGAGGAGTTACCTTGATTACCTCTTAGTCGAGAGGTCGAGTTTGAAATTAAGTTGTATGAAAACACAACTCCTGTGTCCATTACTTCTTACCGCATGGCACCTAAGGAGTTGAAGGAGCTGAAGACGCAACTTCAGGAGTTGCTGGATCGTGGTTTCATTCGGCCGAGTGTGTCACCTTGGGGTGCACCAGTCTTGTTTGTGAAGAAGAAGGATGGCACTATGAGAATGTGCATCGATTATCGTCAGCTGAACAAGTTGATTATCAAGAATCGATATCCTTTGCCGAGGATTGATGATCTTTTTGATCAATTTCGGGGAGCGGCTGTATTCTCCAAGATTGACTTAAGGTCAGGTTACCACCAGCTTAAGGTGAAGGATGTGGATGTGCCAAAAACAACCTTTAGAACGAGGTATGGGAATTATGAGTTCCTTGTAATGCCGTTTGGCTTGACGAATGCTCCTGCAGCTTTTATGGACAAGATGAATAGAGTGTTTCATGAATACCTGGACAAGTTTGTTGTGGTATTCATTGATGATATTCTTGTGTATTCACGTACGGAGGAAGAGCATGGGGGGCATTTGAGGATTGTGTTGCAGGCGCTGTTGGAGAATCAACTTTATGCTAAGTTGAGCAAATGCGAATTCTGGCTTAAGGAAGTTGTTTTCCTTGGTCATGTGGTTTCTGCTGAGGGGATTCGTGTTGATCCTCAGAAGGTTGAGGCGGTGATGAATTGGAAGCCTCCTAAGTCTGTTCATGAAGTCCGTAGTTTTCTTGGGTTGGGAGGATAATACCGGAGGTTTGTGGATGGATTTTCGAAGATTGCTGCACCTTTGACGAAGTTGTTGCAAAAGGATGTCAAGTATGAGTGGACAGAGGCAAGGTAGCAAGCTTTTGAGAAGCTTAAGGCAGCTTTGACGCAAGCTCCTATCTTGGTTCAACCCGAATCAGGGAAAGAGTTTGTGGTGTACAGCGACGCATCCTATGTTGGGTTGGGGTGTGTGTTGATGCAAGAGGGTAAGGTGGTGGCTTATGCATCGCGCCAGTTGAAGGTGCATGAGCGCAATTATCCTACGCATGATATTGAGTTAGCTGCGGTGGTTTTTGCTTTGAAGATTTGGAGACATTATCTGTATGGTGAGAAGTGTACTGTGTACACGGATCACAAAAGTTTGAAGTATCTGATGTCCCAAAAAGAGTTGAATCTTAGGCAACGAAGTTTGGTGGAGTTGCTAAAATATTACGATCTGACGATCGAGTACCATCCGGGAAAAGCTAATATTGTAGCGGATGCCTTGAGTAGGAAAGTGGCAGTGGAGTTAAGGGCTATGTTTGCCAGCTTGAGTATTTCGCGAGATGGAGGGCTTGTGGCTGAATTGCAAGTGAAACCATCTTTGGTTCAGTTGATAAAGGATAAGCAGTTGTTGGATGATTCTTTGGTGCCACATGTTCAGAATATTGCTGAGGATAAACCATCAGATTTCTGTTTTAATGATGATGGAGTTCTATGTTTTGGGAGTCGGATAGTAGTGCCGAACGATGCAGAATTGAGGCTTACTATTCTGACTAAAGCTCATAGTAGTCCTTTTGCTATGCACCCTGGTAGTACAAAGATGTATCGTGATCTAAAGGATGAGTACTATTGGATGGGTTTGAAGAAAGATGTTGCGGAGTACGTGAGTAAGTGCATGGTTTGTCAGCGGGTTAAGGTTGAGCATCAGTTTCCTTCAGGGTTGTTGAAACCGTTGAGGATTCCTGAGTGGAAGTGGGAAAGGGTTACCATGGACTTTGTGTCTGGTTTGCCTTTGTCGCTTTCGAAAAAGAATTCGGTGTGGGTGATTGTGGATCGCCTTACGAAGTGTGCGCATTTCTTACCTGTGCATACTACGTATACCTTGGATAAGCTTGCAGAGTTGTACATTGCTGAGATTGTGCGACTGCATAGTGTGCCGAAGTCTATAGTGTCGGATAGAGATCCGAGGTTTACATCGCGTTTTTGGGAGTGTTTGCACCAAGCTTTGGGTACACTGTTGAATTTCAGTACTTCTTATCATCCACAGTCGGATGGACAGTGTGAGCGTGTTATCCAAGTGTTGGAAGATATGTTGAGGTGCTGTGTGATTGAGTTTCAAGGTTCTTGGGAGAAGCATTTTCCTTTGGTGGAGTTTGCTTATAACAATAGCTACCAGGAAAGTATTCAAATGGCACCTTATGAAGCTTTGTATGGGATGAAGTGCAGAACTCCTCTTTGTTGGGCTGAAATAGGTCATAAGTTGATTTCAATGTCGGCTTTATTGAAGGGAACCACCGAGAAGGTGAAGCTCATTTGTGAGCGTTTGAAGGCAGCTTCTGATCGACAGAAGTCTTACGCGGATTTGAAGCGTAAGGAGATTGAGTTTGCGGTAGGTGACCGTGTGTTCTTGAAGGTTTCGCCTTGGAAGAAGGTGATGAGGTTTGGCCGGAAGGGTAAGTTGAGCCCTAGGTATATTGGACCATACGAGGTGATTGAACGTGTGGGTCCTGTTGCGTACAAGTTGAGGTTGCCGCAAGATTTGGAAAAGATTCATGATGTGTTTCATGTCTCTATGCTTCGGAAGTATAGATCGGATTCTTCGCATGTTATGCCTGTGGAGGAAGTGGAGTTGAATCCAGACTTGACCTATGATGAGGAGCCGGTTGAAATTCTGGATTCGGACAGTAAAGTTCTTCGAGGCAAGACCATTGAATTGGTTAAGGTGTTGTGGAAGCATCGTGGTGTTGAGGAAGCCACGTGGGAAAGGAAGGATAACATGAAGAAGCAGTTTCCTTACCTTTTTCCTCTAGGTAAATTTCGAGGACGAAATTTCTTAAGAGGGGGAGAGTTGTAACACCCCAATTTTGGGCTTGGAAGTTTAGGGTCTGAACTAGACCGGTCTGATTTTCGGTTCGAATATAAAAGGAGGTTTTAGGGAAAGCCTAGTTCGGGATGTTTTAAAAATATAGAAAAATATCTAAAAATCCTATTTTAATATATATATAAGAGAGTGGTGAAATCAGTTTTACAAAATAAGGCTTGGAAATATTACATTTCGGTGTAGTGACCAAAATGCAATTTTTGAAAAGTTTAGTGGTGACTGTTTTGTAAAGGATTGGAACTTTGAATCTTTAAGGAGCTAATTACCCAAAATGTTTTCTCCAGATTTTTCCTTAATTTGGGTGATTTAATTAATGTTTTAATTAAATAAAATAAAGATGAAAACTACTTTTAGATTTTCATAACTACCTTTTCCAAATTTTCTCTCATTTCTTTTTCTCTCAAAATCTCATTATCCAAACACATTTTCTCCAGCACAAATCACTTTGATCTTCACCTCATTTGATGAGTTTTCCATCACTCATTGTGGCATAATCAATCTAGCAACAAAACCTTTTGATTTCCACATTGAATTTTCAAGGAATTTAGCCCAAATCAAGGAGAAATCACCATTTAGAGGTAAGATTGTTCTTCTCCTCTAAATACTCAGTTCTTTACTGAAATTCCCAAGTTGTCAATCCTTAATTTAAGTTTTATAAATGGTTTTAATGTTAGAAGCTTGATTTTGACTTAAAACTCAAGATTTGGAAGAAATCTTGAAGAATTTCGTTGATATTGATTGGGCTCTATTTTGAGATGATTCTTTAATGTATTTTGGATGTCTAATGATGTTGAAATGATGTTTTATCAATGCAATCCCGAATAGGTTGAATTTCCTAAGTTTTTGCTTATGAAAATGGTGGTTTTTGAGGTGTTTTTGGTGTTCTGTTATAGCTGGAGGTATAAGGACGAGTTAAGGTGTATTTTGGATGTTTATTGATGTTTAGAAATGGTTAGAAGTGATGGATCTTGGCTGGGTTAAGTTGTGAAAGAGTTTGGAGGTGTTTTCGGTTGTGTTTGGTGGCCGAAATGTTGGTTTCGGGTAGATCAACGAGTTTAGGTGTGTTGGATGAAGATTTCAATGCATGATGATGCATTAATTCTCTGCTTTGATGTGTTTAAAATGGGGGAAGCATCTTCGGACACTTTTGGAGTTGATCCGGAGGCTTGATTGGCGTTTCGGCAAGCGTGCGAAACATAATTGGTGAGTGGAGTTGGGTTTCCAGCTTTGAAACGATTATTTGAAGGTTTTGGGAGCTTAGTTTAAGTCTAAACAACTTAGCTAAGTTCAATAGTAAGTTTTCGGAATAACTCCCTCGGATGTGCTATGAAGTAGCTTGATGCATTGGTTATAAATTGCATGTTTAAATTCTGTTTTGAAAGCATGTTTTAGCATAGTTAATGCTGGTTTTGAAAGCCATGTGTTGAAGGATGCTCAAGGTAAGAGATCCTTGTTTTGGCATGTTGTTAAATTGGTAATGATGCATGGTGATGCATGGTGTTTAATGGCTTTGTTTAATGCTTTAAAACAGTGAATTGATGTCGGTATTTGATGTATATTGGCAAGTGATGAATTGGTTTTAAAGTACTTGAATCGGATATAGTTAGCCGGCTATAGGATTGGGTGCACCGTAAGTAAAGTCGCCTTGGATGTGGAGGGGTTGTGATTGTACCGTAAACTCCATCCAAGTTTCCTAACGAGAGAGGTAAGATCATAACGGTGGTTAAAAGTCCATGTGTGGATCTTGTGTTATGTGTCCCGTACTCTCGTTAGTAGGTTATACAACTACCGATGAGTGATGTTGAGGGGTTGTGATTGTACCGTTAAACCCCATCACGGGTGTTGAGGGGTTGTGATTGTACCGATAAACTCCACCTTGTAAGCCGGTAGTGTGTATGAAGCGTGTTGGACAACGCTTGTAATCCGCGTATCCGATTGTGTTTTGTGTTATAAATGGTTATGAATTATCACTTGAAAGTCAATATGATGTTTTGAATGTAATGAAGCATGAGATGCTTATAAAGTATGCAAGGTTGCATGAAAAGTGATGAGCATGTGTTTAAAAAGTTTTGTTGAAAGTGTTTTCTAAAAATGCATTATTGTGTTGTTTTCTTTAGAGCATGCCTCACTAAGCAATTGTGCTTACGCTCTCTCTCTTGTACCAATAATGCAGATAATTGAAGTGTTAAGGGCAACAAGGAAGTCAAGAGTGTCCAAGGGAAGCCAAGCTCATGTATGGTGATGTTTTCATACACTATTGGTTTTGATATTTTGGCAATGGGAACCTAAGATGTGTTGAACTCCCTAAGTTGTGGCATAATGCTTTTGATGTTTTGAGATTGTAAATGGCCTTTAAATGCTTGTTATGGAGTTTGGTTGATTGCTTGGTTTTGGTTAATAGGATGCATGCCTATAGACATGTGAAATTTCATGTTTGATGCTACGAATGTGTTTAGGAGTTACAAACATGTTCCATTTATGTATGATGACTTGTGGATATGATTAGGAAGTCACTAGGTAGTGTTTGAATGGATTTTTGTATGAAAAACCAGCAAAATCTGCAGCTTCTGGGCAAACCGTATCGAAACACTCACTGGCGTTTCGAAACGGGGGCCTGTAATGGCCTTCGTGTTTCGAAACGGCTGGAGGCTGTTCCGAAACGTTTTGGCTATTGTTATGCCCTATTTCGAAACAAGTCTCGGAACTAACCCGTGTTTCGGAACGGTCAATGCCGTTTCGAAATAGGTGACCGTTGGGCACTGATTTGAATGGTGTTGAAGGTTGCAATTCTTACGTTTTAGTCCCGAAAGTCGAGTTTGCAATTGTATGAGTTTGAGATGTCCAATTAAGGTGAAATTTGACTGGGAAGCATGTAATACGATTTATTTCATATTGGTAACTTTAAAATCACTCACGACCTTCTAATTTGCAGAATTTACATTTTGGTCCCTATTCTTGTAATAAATGCAATTGAGTCCCTGTTTGTTATTCGATTGCTGTGCCTTTCTCATGTATGTTTCATGAGTGCTCACTTAGGGTTAACGTGCATCTAGATAAGATTAAAAAGGAAAAAAATGGGTCGTTAATCAAGGTTGACTTTCGAGTTGACTTTGGTTTTCCCCGTGTAATCTTCGTAGTTCGGGTCAACCGTCTAGGCCGGGCTAAGGGGGTTGCAAAGAAGCATTTACTCTAAACTCTCTAAGAGTTCTTCGTGTTCTTGAGTGTTCTTCATTTTTCTTGTTGCTAATCTCTTTCCGTTGTTCTTTTATTAGCTTCTGCTTAGAACGATCTTGCGTTCGAGGGCTTTGGAAGAGTTTGATCTTCCGGAGCGAGAGTCAAAGCTGACTTAGGCATTTGTCAAGAGAACTTCGCCTAAGGCTAGATTTAGGGTGACTTGGTCGTAGTTTCGACTGAGAAAACGACTAAGGTCCGCGTGGTTTGGCTGACAACAATCTAGCCCCGTGACACTATGCAGAACTTAAGACCAAAATCTTTGAAAATGGTGGTAGGGTGGGAAAACGGGTTTTTGAAGGAGTTTTGGATTTTTGGGGAAAGTCTTAGACTGCTTTTCATGTAGTATTCCGTTTAAACTTGCTTCTTCTCACTACAACAAATTTGTTTATTAGTGGCATCTAAAATATTGTCATGAAAACTTACATTTGCGTTACTATTTATATTTTGTGACGTAAAATTTCATGTCACGGTGTTCATCAGGCTAGGTGCGTCGTACCACCGTCTAGCACGTCGAACCACCGCTGAACACTCAAATCACCACGGAATACCTCAAACCACTGTCGAATATATCGAACTTAGCTACACTAAAAACTAAAACCAAGGATCTTCTAAATACTCAAAACCTCGCTTAAATGGAATATGAAATGCTTGTGGTTTTGATGCTCAAGTACTTTGACTAATGGGGTATTTATAGTGAAGGTCCCCATCAAAAACCTTCAACGACCATTATCTTGAAAGCTTGGGAAGTTAATAACACACGTCACCTCACATTTTCTTAAACCGCTTAACGTGCAAATGCACTTATCAATCCTGCGGAACATGCAAAGTATTGTCACTTAGTGGTTATCTCAACAACATTACCAACCACCCATTAAGAGATTAGCAAACAAATTCTGCCTAAATCTTATAATTACTTTGGCAGTTGGCTCCATTCATCTCTTCCCCTTTGTTTTCTCACCTCTTTTAACTTAAATATAAAGAAGTTTCATCAAATTTCAAATCTGAAATGATAAACATGTCACGTTTGCATTGTAATTGTAGGGTTTTTGTACATATATACCATGATTTTCATTCTTAGGCTCATCTTTATCTAAAAATTTAGCATTCTTTGCCATATATACCTCTTGATTTTCCTTACAATTCTTTATGATTAGGGTTACGTTGTCTTCATCACCAAAGGGTCCCACTCTTCTAAAATCTGAAAATCGAAAATTTTTAAATAAAGAAGAAACTATGACAGTTGAAATCAAGCACATCATGTATTCCTCATGTTACTATGAGACACTTGAAAATTCCAAAGTATTTTCAGTGCAAAAATTTAGTACTTTGGTACTTGTTCTTTGTTTGATATATGTGTATATACAAGTAATTACAATTTTAATTAATGTCCATGTCTTAATCTCAATAGTAATTAACTATTGAATTTTCAAATCACATTCTCCTGTTGATTAGGCCATTGCTTACAACTTCATTGTAAACAACAACCCAAATTATGAGGTGGGTTTTTTCTTAGTTGTAAAGATTATGGGAAGACCAAATTAAAAATAAACCAATTTGATTATTAATAAAGAAGAAGATGATGAGATGGGAATTTGACATTTCATCAATTTGTCCTCTTCTTTCGGTGGTGGCTTTGGGTTAGCAAAATAAAAAAGAAATCAAGTTTAATTTAGCTTAACCATCCATTTTCTTTTGTCTTATTAGTTGGAGTAGGTTAGGCTCTTTCTAACTCTCTTTACCTCAAGATTGATGTGCATCATCCACTAGAAAATACATTGGAATTTAATTCTAGACATACCGATAAATTTAACATTTATCGTTTACACTTTTATTTAATTAGACTTTTAATTTTTTTTATTAAATTTGACCTTCCACTTTTTAAGAATATTTAAATTTGACGTTTTTTTTTCTAAAAGAGTTGAATTGTTGATTTTTTTTAATAAAAACGCTAATTAAAATATTAATTTTTACCAGCATTGGCATAACGTTTCATGTGTACTTAATATTATAAAATTTAAAAATTTATTTTTTTATCTTTTTGAAAGTTTTGTTGACTTGAGATCTACTAATTGACCAAATGACCAAGAATGTTTATGTTGTCACATTTCGTATGTGTTCGAATCCTACTGTTTATCTTGGGAATGTAATGCCCTCTATTTAATAAAAAAATGTGTTAAATTTAACCAAAAAGAATAAGGATCAAATTGAAAAAAAAAACTAAACATTTATAACTAAATTAATGATTATACCTTAATTATAATTGTTTCTAATATATATCATGAATGCATAAGAAATGATAAAGAATTTCAGAAAAATTGAGCAATGACAATCGATAAAGAAACAAATCCAGTAACTGATCATCTAATTCAAAGCTATAATATTCTCGGCTAACACGCTAGAATGGCGAAGGTATTGGGAAATCAACCTCGGCTTTGGAGTCAGCTGCCTCGGTTGATTTCATATTCTCCACAATAATCCCAAACTGCACCGTGTCAATGAAGCCACGGGTCAAATCCGCTGATCACTTGTTTTTGAGCCAAAGCGATACGCCACACCAACTGGAATAAATCCCTTGGGTTGGTACCAGAGATTCAAATAGTGGTCCGCTACTACAATAAAAGATATAATATAACGGTAGTGACATCGTCTAAAACTGTTATTATGAAAAATAATGAACCGTAATAACATTCATTATGTCCACAACTATGATAAAACACTACGGCTGAAAACGCAACTGCAACCGCAATTTAAATCCCTGGTTGGGACAAACAATTCGTACCCGTAGTGAGGGAGCATGAGGGAGGCATCAATCTCGATTGTTGCTCTTTGGCTTATTGTCACACCTCACCAAAGTGCCCCAAGGCCAACCGAGGCCAAATGAAGTGCCTTGGGCATTTTAAGGCCAAACATGCTCAAAGGAAGCATCTAGAATGACCTAGAGAGGACTACAACCCTCTCAAAACGTTGCCACAAGGTTCTAGGAGGTTCCAAGACGTTCCACACGCATCTAGGCTCAACCGGGAGAACCTATAAGACTCCAGAAGGCTCGGGACAGCTCAGGACTAGTCTGGATATCTCCGGAACATTCTAGAAGTCTTTAGATAGTAGTCAACTTTAGTAACTCTATGGGGAGTTCTCTAGAATACTCTCCACCCTTGTATATGCTTGTAGATATTTTTGGAGGCAAAATATTAGCCGTAGGATCAAGTCAATCTCCACCATTCATTGAGGAGGTGGGAGCCTATAAATAGGCAATTCCTTAGTCATTTGTAACTATCCCACAAATCCTTCAAGTTTAGCATCCTTGTAAGTGATTTAAGCTTTAATACAAAGCTTCCCTTTCTAAGTTTCTTTGCCTTCTCTACTTTGCGTGTGTTTGCCATAGCGTTTGCGTGAGAAATATTCGATACACTCGGGACATGGCCAAAATCGGGAAGAACCAAGTTGTAAGCTCATTTGACACGGAGGTCATGTATGAGCAAGGAGGGCGAGAGGAGATGGTCGATCCTAAAGTGACAAGGCAAAGGGCCAAGTCCAAGGATGTGATCTCTAGCTTGGAGTCACTCTTGACTCATGTTGAGGAAAGTGTTGGGGGCATGGGTGCCCAAGTGGACGACCTTCAAGATCGGGCAGAAGGCCTTGAGGCGGAGGATGCCGAGATCCACACGACCATGAAGGCCATAATGGTGAAGCTAGAGGAGACCTTGCGAGCGAAGATGGGGCAAATCCGTGATCTTCTCATGGGGGAGCTCTCGAAGGTGTGTGCTTTTTTCCAACAAGAGCTAGACAACACTCGTGCCCAAGTAGAGACATTGCAAGGCAACCTTGCATTGTGCAAGCGAGCCATAGCCGCCGGGCCTAGCTCCACGTATGAGTCTAGGAATATCGAGGATCCCAAGCCAAAGACCTTCACGAGTGCACGCAACGTAAAGGAAGTAGACAACTTCTTATGTGGCTTGGAGCAATACCTTGTTGCGGTTGGTATTGCGGTCAAGGCATCCAAGATTTAAACTGCCTCACTATACCTCACTGACACCGCCATGCTATGGTGAAGGAGAATGTGCGATGACGTCAAGAAAGGTACGTGCACCATGTCTACATTCGATGACTTTAAAAAGGAACTTAAAAGACAATTCTACCTAGAGAATGCCGAGGACGAGGCAAGAGCCCGCTTGCGAAGACTCAAGCAATCAGGGAGCATCCGCGACTATGTCAAAGAATTCACTAACTTAGTGCTCGAGATCCCTGATCTCTCTGATAAAAACTCACTCTTCAACTTTATGGATGGTCTTCAATAATGGGCCAAAGCCGAGTTAAGGCGTCGGGGAGTACAAAACCTTGTCGATGCCATAACCGTAGCTGAGAGCCTCATCGACTACTCTAGTCACAAAGAGTCCACCACAAAGCCAAAAGATGATAAAGATGATCATGCCAAAGGTGGGGGAGAGAGGAGCCATCGCAAGGAGGTTCACAAGGAGGACAACTCTAAGCGTCGAGACTCGTCTCCTTGGAAGGGCAAGTCCAAACACTCTATGGTGTGAGGAAGTCACCACCCAACAACTGCTTCATTTGTGATGGTGAAAATTGGGTACGAGAATGCCCGCAACGCCAAGCCCTTACTTCGCTCTTAGCCAAACATAAAGAAGGTAGTGACACCGACATTGGTGACGAGGGTGCACAGATGGGATCCATGCAAGTGCTTTTAGCACTTCAATCGGTAAGGGACACCTAGAGGAACGAGGGAAGTTCCATCCTCAAGGGATATGGCGACGAGAGATTTAAGCCATGGTCGATGCTCAATGTAGAGCAAGAATGTGACCAATCAACTCCAAAGGCCAAGTCACTGACCAAGCTTGCAAGGGGAAAGCAAGGTTGTGTCAACAAGGTCAAGCCCACGAAAGGGAATTGCGGCGACGGGAAGGCTAAGTATGTGCCAAAATAGAAGGTAAGCACATGGGTGAAGTTGTAACGCCCCGGGTTTAGGGGTCGAATGTTACTCGGGCAAATCAGGTTTGAGTCGTGGGCTCGTTTTAAAATTTAATTAAGCTTTGGCTTAAATTAAAAAGGTGTGGTTTTCATTAATGGAATATTTGTAAATTCTTAAAAGAAGGAAAATAAGATGAGTAAAAGAAGCTTTTTGAAAGCTTTTCTCATCTTCTTCATTTCGCCATTTTTATTTCACGTAAAAAAAACCCAAACCTCCCAAGTTACTATTCCATCAAATCCCTCCCTCATTTCAAGTGATTTCAACGAGGTAAACACGTTTTTGACTTGTCCTCTCAATTCCTAACACTTTGATGGTTTTAGTTTTTGTAAATTGCTATTCTAGAGATTTTTCAAGATTTCAAAGTTTGAGGAAAATGATGAAACTTTAATGGCTTCTTGGGTTGTTTTTGATTTGTAGAGTTAAGTTTTGAACTAATCTTGCCCTAAGGTACATTATATCTCAATTTGGTTGGTTTTTATTAAGAATCCCGAAATGGGTATTCATGGGCATTTTTAAAGTGTCAAAACTTGTGTTTTTGGTGTGGTTTTGTGAAAGGGAGTTGGGTTGGTGTTATAGTGATGCTGGAAGGGTGTTTTGAAGGTGTTTGGAGGTGTTTTGGGAATTGGAATTAGTAGTTTTCTGCTGGGTTATTAGGGAGTACGAAAATGAAGAAGTTTTGTTAGCTCATGGGTTGGAAATGTGGTAAATGGGTCTTGAAATTGTATCTTGATTGTGACAGTGGTTTTGGGGCTGAATGATTGAGTAAATTGTTGTTTTTGATTGACTAGAATCAAGGGAAACCATCGGAGAAGCTTCGGGCACGAATCCGGGGAATTTGGAGACTTAAGATTGGTGTTTCAGCTTTCGATTGGGCTTCATCGCTGAGTGGAAATGTTTTGAACTTGTTTTACTTTCGGAATGGGTTCTTGGGGGTTTGGGTGGAGCCTTGTGGGCTAACCTAAACCCAAGTGTAAGTTTACTAATCCTACCTTAATGGTTAAGTGATGATGTATGAGTAATTGTTGTGATATCATATGCATTGTGGATTGATTTTACACCCGTTGTTGTTGTGTAGTCGTTGTTGGCGTCGAGCCTCACGTGATGGTTGTCATAACTACGGTGATGTGTAGTCCCACCGGTAGTGACTAGTAGAAGAGTACGTTGATGTGTAGTCCTACTGGAAAATTACTAGTCGAAACGGTGATGTGTAGTCCCACCGTGTTTTGGTTGTGCATGTGCAAACCATGTAATTGTGTTGTTGTATTTCCTTCCGTGCATTTTAAATGGTTTACTTATCATTTAAGAAATGTGTTTTGAAAACTGCATGATTGATGAGTTTTAGAGCTCCGCTCACTAAGTATCCAAGCTTACGCTCTCCTTTTTCTAACATGCAGATCGTTAGAGTTACGGAAGGCAAGTGGGGAAGGGAGGAGCTTTTCGGAGTTCTCAAGTAGCTCAAGTATGATTTATGAAATTTTAATAATGCCTAGACAATGGGGGAACTAGACTTGTATGGAGTTGGTGCCAAACTCCTTAGTTTGATTTTGTTGATGTTCTAGCATGTTGTTTGATGATACTATGTTAAGTATGTTATGCTTCTACGTCGTGGATTGTAAACCACATTTATTTGTTGTTTGAATGCCTTGTGTTTGAAGGTTTAGGACCATATTCCATGAATGCTATGTGTCTTGGTTTAAAGACATGTAGACTTGATATGTAATGCATTTTGGTGAATGTTTGAATTCATTTATGGAGGGCTTTTATGTATGCTAAGTGTTCGCACATGTTTGTAGTAGGGTGTATGCCTCTAGAGTATGTATATGCATGTTGTATCTTTATTCTTGATGTTTGAGGCATGTTGGGAACGTTTAGAGATGCTTAGAACTAATTTTAGAAACACACAGACATCATGCGTTTCGGAACGGGTGTGGTTCCAGGGACACCCGTATCGGAACGTGTTCCGGTACGGTTTGGCTACTGTGAACCCCTGTTCCGATACGCGCACCGAAACGGTTTGGCTACTGTGAGGGCCTGTTCCGGAACGTGTTTCAGAACGTCTAGGAGAAAAAGGACCTTGTACCGAAACGAAGTGGGCCGTATCTGTACGGGTAGTCTGGCTTTCAAAACTGGGGCCTGTGTTTCGAAACAGGCTGTTTCGAAACAGAAGCCTGTAATTTGGGCTTCTGGCATCTTTGGAGGTCCTCAAGTGTTGGGCTTGGGCCCAGGTTGTTGTGTGCTTCTTGTGAGCCTTGTTTGCGGTCGTGTATGTTTGGTTTGGGCGCGTGTGTAAGAAAATGGACTAACTTGAATACATGGTAAATTTAAATTAACTCACGTCTCGTCTGCTTAGTCTCGTCTTTGTTTATCCCCTGTCATTTCACACTTAGGATTTAATGATCCATCTAGACAAGATAATTAAAGAAAATTTTCTAGGGTTGCTAACCGAAGGGGAGCCTTAACGGGTTTCACTTCGATTTTCCCCGTGTAGCCTTCTCGGACCGGTCAGTCGTCCAGACTGGGACGAGGGGGTTACATTTGGTGGTATCAGAGCCTGAGGTTTCTGAGACCTCGAGTACGTAAGTGAGGTAAGTTTGATGTGTTATGTTGTTGCTATGTATCGATTAATGTTTTACCATGTATTGCTTGAAGTTTGCTTGCTAGTAAGGTGTTTGAAAGCATGTTTTAGTGGCCTTGTTGTTGGTTAAAGGTTAGTCTGATGTCCCCATTGTTAGGTGTTGTTGTAAAAAATGGTTTTGATTTAACGAGCTTGAGAACCTAAGTCCTTGCCCTTTTGCTAACTTAACATTTTTCTTGTGTGTTGTGTGTTTGTTGTTTTAGATTCTATCTTGATATGGTGAGACCGAGGGGGCGACCTAAAGCGGGTGACCAGGCACCCGGGGGTGAGCCTCATGTTCCTCCTGCTCCCGGTGGTAATGGAGTAGGTGGCGAAGGTAACATGCCTCAGGTTGGTGCGCAAGTCGGAGGTGATGGTAATGGGCCTCAGGTCGGTGCAAATGTTAGAGGTGTTGGAGCTCAAAAGGGTCAGGGTCTAGCGGGCGCGGACATGACCCATTTGATTCAGACCATAGCCGGAGCATTTCAGACAACTTTGGTCGGTATGCAAGCTGCAACACCACCTCAGGGTGCGGGGACATGATTAGCCCTAGAGCGGCTCCGTAGTTTGGGCGGAGTTGAGTTCCGTGGGTTGACCCCCGAGGGTTCGAAGGCGTGGCTTGAGAGTACCACACGCATCTTGGGTCAGATTGAGTGCTCGGACGCTCATAAGGTGGGTTGCATTGTCTCCTTGCTTTAGGGGGACGCATATACTTGGTGGACAACTGTTACTTCGGGTATGGCCGAAGCGGATATCACGTGGGAGTTCTTCGGAAATGCCTTTAAGAGGAAGTATCTCGGAGTTCGATATTTGGATTAGAGGAAGAGGGAGTTTATGGCCTTGGTTCAGGGTAACATGACCGTGTTCGAGTACGAGGTGAAGTTTGTGAGGTTGAGCCAGTATGCACCTGAGTTGGTTCCTAGTGAGAGGGAACGGTGTGAGCGCTTCCGGTATGGGTTGACTAGAGATGTGAAGACCTACATGCTTGCCTCTAACTACACCGAGTTTGATGTCTTGGTCTCTAGGGCCAAGGACATAGAGCAAAACTTAGGATCTAGTGCTCGTGCTAGTGGGTCCGATTCCGGGAAGAGACACACGAATTGGGATAGAGACCATGCCAAGAGGCATAGGGATACGAGGTATCAGCCCGATTCGAGGCATAGGGTGGTAACTATGGTCAGGGACAAGGAGCTGTTGTACACACTCCGAAGTGCACTAGATGCGGGAGACGCCACCAGGGTGAGTGTATGGGTAACTACAGGGCGTGTTGAAACTGTAGCTCCTGAGACCATTTGAGGCGTGACTGTCCACACCCGGCTAGGGGCGAACCGGCTCCAGCTAGGGGTTTTGAGCATCAGAGAGGCCGTGGGCACGGTCGTGGTAATTTTCAGCCCAGGAACGAGGGTCAGAGGAACTTGGCACATGTGGTAGCAATTCAGCTCGAGGGAGGAGGACCGGCTAGAGTGTATGCTCATTGAGAGGCTGGGAATGACACGAATGTCATTGCAGGTAATTTCTCGTTACAGTATTTGAGTTTGCTTTCTTTGATAGATTCGGGGTCGACACATTCATACATTTTGGGTGAGCACGCAAGATCATTAGGGTTACCTTGTGAGTGGCTAAAGGTAGGTGTAAATGTTACTAGCTCTTTTGGTGATACAGTGGTAGTTAGGAAAATGTATAGGAGGTGTCCCTTGATGGTTCAGGGCTACATGTTTTCGGTTGATTTGATGGAGTTACCGTTATATGGCTTTGACGTGATTTTGGGCATGAATTGGCTCGTAGAGCATAGAGATAAGGTTGACTTTGAGACCAAGAGAGTCTCATTGAAGCTTACGGATGAGTTTGAGGTTGTGGTAGTTGGCGAGAACGCGAGATTCTTGTCCAATGTTTTTTTGGCTTTGGAAGCTCAGAAGTTGTTGAATTCGGGTTGTCGGGCTTATTTGGCTTATGTGACGAATCCAAATATGAGTGAGGTTAGACCACAAGACATCAGAACAGTTTGTGATTTTCCGAGTGTTTTTCCGGAAGAGTTGTCGGGTTTGCCTCCAGATAGAGCAGTTGAGTTTGCTATTGAGACGTATTCCGATTCTGCACCAGTGTCTATTACTCCGTATAGAATGTGTTGAGTTGTGTGGGGCTCGATTCGATCAACCAATGTTGCTCACCAAGAGGTGGAGAGGTGGATTTTCAGGTGTTAGGGTTTAGGAAGCTAGAATGGAAATGGACACAATGATTTATAGTGGTTCAACCTTCTAACCAAGGTCTACATCCACTACCTTAGCTCCCCACTAAGGATTTCTCAATCAATCCACTATTGATTCGTCCCCTTTTCTAGGCTTAGGAGGTAACCCTTACACACAATCAAGCTTTCTACCCAAAGCCTTGATTGAAACCCTCTCTTACAAAGAGATAAACAAAGCAAACTTAAAACCCTCTAATAGGTGTTTGTTTGCACAATTAAGCACTCACCCAAAACCTAAAACACTTGAGCAAATTTGACAATTTTGGCTCACTAGTGTTTGTCTATACAAGAATTGACAATTTAGGCACTAAGACAATATTTGATCATTTGATGTTTGACAATATGAGCATTAGCCTTCTCTTGATGCTTGGAGGTCCCTTTTATACTCCCAAATGAGTTTGTAGCCGTTACTAGCCGTTGGGATTAAATTGGAGCCGTTGAGGACTTTAATTCCCACCATAAATGCAGTTCTGCAGCTCCCCGTTTCGAAACGCTCGAACCCGTTTCGAAATGCCCTTTAAGTAGAAAGAGTCTTTGCAGTCTGACGTGGACCCGTATCGAAACGCTATTGTCCGTTTCGAAACACCCGTTTCGAAACACCTAGTCCCATATCGAAACGACCTGCATTTAAATGTTAGTTGGGAAAATAGCCGTTGGGGTTTATGACCGTTGTGGTCAATGCCACGTAGGCGTATCGAAACGGCAGAGCCCGTTTCTAAACGCTAGGCAAAATCCTCATCCAGGTTAGGCCCGTTTCGATACTCGTATCGAAACGTTTTTGCTACTGGAGACCCTTGTTTCGAAACACTTTAGGGCGTTTTGAAACGCCTGGACGGTTTTGTAAAGTTTGGCTTTGAAAAACATGTAAAACCCTTTTAAAAACTTCCCTAAACATAATTTCAAGTTGTTTGGACTTTGGAAATGTTTTAAATACTTTTTAAATCAGTCCAAAACATTTTTCAATTGTTATATCAAAACATTAGTTCTACAATCTCCTCCGTTTTGATATAATAAAACTCACTTGAAAAATTGTTTGGGATTCTCCCCCTTAATCTTTAAAAATGTGAATAAGAGATTAAAAATAATAATTCAAATAAAGCTCCCCCTTATTCATTTGAAAATTCAATTTTTCAAACCATTTCTCCCCCTTTTTGTTATATCAAAAAGAATTTAAAACATTAAGTTCGAAATAACAATAGAGGTAAAAACTTTGACAAAAATAAGAATTTGGTTTTAAAATGGCTCCCCCTTACTCAAAGCATCATCAAAAGTGTTAGTCCAACAAACATGATCATCTAGTTGACAAAAAAAATTAAATCAAATGAAATTAAAGACAACTAGATTTTACCACACTTGAACTCAAGGGAGGATGTGAAGCCTTCCTTCTTCAAGTGTTCTTCCTTGTGTGCATGGAGCTCCCCCTTAATGTTTGACTTGTTGAACATCTCCATCACACCTAGCAATAGATAATCAAGTAATTTTTGGTTTCCAAATTGCTTTGGATCCATGAACATTAGTAGCACAAATTTTAGTCCCCTTAGGAATCCATTTTTCAATGTCATCCTTTTTAATTGAAGTGGTTAGTCCTTTTGGGACCCAAACACTTCTAAAACATTTACCTTTTATAAATCTAGGGGCACTAGATTGTTTAACATAAAAATTTGATTTTTCAAAATTATTTTTCTTTTCAAGCTCTTTGGAAATCAAATCTTTTTCTTCTTGAACTTTTTGAAGCAATTTTTGTAAATCAAAACATTTTAATTCAAGTTCTTCAAGTTTTGCTTCAAGTTCAAGTTTGGTTTTAGAAAGCAAATCATTTTGAATTTTTAACTTTGAAATCAATTTATTGTTTTTCAAAATGTGGCTTTTAAAATCTAAAACCAAATCATCATAGACATCTTGTAATTCATCAAAGGAATAAGAACATGAAGTAGATGAATTAGAAGTTACCCTTGAGTCTTCTTCGATGGCCATAAGGCAAAGGTTGGCTTGTTCATCGTCGGTGGAGTCCTCATCACTCCAAGTAGCCACATGTGCCTTCTTCTTATGGCTTGAAGTGCTTGCCCTCTCCTTTCTCTTGGGTTCTCGTTCAAGCTCTCTCAAAGCTTTCTTCATGAACGGGGCACACTTCTTGAAGAGATGAACTATCTCTTCATCTTCATCCTCCTCTTCACTTGAGTAGACATGATGGCAAGTGGAGGACTTGAGAGCCATGGCACTAGCATTAATGCCTAGCCCTTTGATTTTCTTCTCTCCCATAGCTCTAATTTCTTCACTCTTCTTCTCATCCTCTTTATTCTTCTTCATGATTTGATGAGTAAGGAGTGACCCCATGAGTTCATCAAGCTTCAAAGTCTTTAAATTTTTGGCTTCGATGATGGCGGTCCTCTTTGAGTCCCATGACTCGGGAAGGGAGTAGATGAGCTTTCAGACAAGCTTCTCTTCTGGGATGGCTTCTCCATAACCTTTAAGACCATTGGTGATGGTGGAGAACCTATCAAACATCTTCTCCATGTTCTCTTCCGGATCCATCTTGAAGTTCTCATACTCTAAGTTGAGGAGCCCAATCTTGGTCTCCTTGACTTCATCGGTTCCTTCGTATGTGATTTCAAGCTTGTCCCATACTTCCTTGGCGCTCTCACAAGAAGACATCTTCTCATAGATGGTTGGGCCAAAAGCACAAAAGAGCATGTGCAAGGCTTTGCAAATAAGCTCCATCTTCTTGCGATCGTCGGCACTCAATTCCGTTTTGCTTCTTTGAGGCACAAACGGACCATCTTCAACTATGTCCCATAGCTTGTAATCTCTTGACTTCAAGAAGAATTTCATCTTTGTCTTCCAATGGGCATAGTGATTTCCGTCGAAGAAAGGCGGTTTGTCGATGGATTGCGCCATTTGAGCAGGTTGGTGAAATTTCGATCGAGCTTGCCGGATCTTCTCAATAGGATGTGAATCCCCTTTGATTGAGCCAAGCTCTGATACCAATTGTTGAGATTTAGGGGGCTCGATTCGATCAACCAATGTTGCTCACCAAGAGGTGGAGAGGTGGATTTTTGGGTGTTAGGGTTTAGGAAGCTAGAATGGAAATGGACACAATGATTTATAGTGGTTCAACCTTCTAACCAAGGTCTACATACACTACCTTAGCTCCCTACTAAGGATTTCTCACTCAATCCACTATTGATTCGTCCCCTTTTCAAGGCTTATGAGGTAACCCTTACACACAATCAAGCTTTCTACCCAAAGCCTTGATTGAAACCCTCTCTTACAAAGAGATAAACAAAGCAAACTTAAAACCCTCTAATAGGTGTTTGTTTGCACAATTAAGCACTCATCCAAAACCTAAAACACTTGAGCAAATTTGACAATTTTTGCTCACTAGTGTTTGTCTATACAAGAATTGACAATTTAGGCACTAAGACAATATTTGATCATTTGATGTTTGACAATATGAGCATTAGCCTTCTCTTGATGCTTGGAGGTCCCTTTTATACTCCCAAATGAGTTTGTAGCCGTTACTAGCCGTTGGGATCAAATTGGAGCCGTTGAGGACTTTAATTCCCACCATAAATGCAGTTCTGCAGCTCCCCGTTTCGAAATGCTCGAACCCGTTTCGAAACGCCCTTTAAGTAGAAAGAGTCGTTGCAGTCTGACGTGGACCCATATCGAAACGCTATTGTCCGTTTCGAAACACCCGTTTCGAAACGCCTAGTCCCGTATCGAAACGACCTGCATTTAAATGTTAGTTGGGAAAATAGTCGTTGGGTTTATGACTGTTATGGTCAATGCCACGTAGGCGTATCGAAACGGCATAGCCTGTTTCGAAACGCTGGGCAAAATCCTCATCCAGGGTAGGCCTGTTTCGATACTCGTATCGAAACGTTTTTGCTAATGGAGACCCCTGTTTCGAAACACCTTAGGGCGTTTCGAAACGCCTGGACAGTTTTGTAAAGTTTGGCTTTGAAAAACATGTAAAACCCTTTTAAAAACTTCCCTAAACATAATTTCAAGTTGTTTGGACTTTGGAAATGTTTTAAATACTTTTTAAATCAGTCTAAAACATTTTTCAATTATTATATCAAAACATTAGTTCTACAGAATGGCACCGCAGGAGTTGAAAGAGTTGAAGACACAACTTCAGGAGTTGTCAGATAGAGGGTTCATTAGGCCTAGTATATCTCCGTGGGGTGCTCCGGTCTTGTTTGTGAAAAAGAAAGACGGTAGCATGATGATGTGTATAGATTATAGACAGATGAACAAAGTGACAGTGAAGAACAAGTACCCTTTGCCTAGGATAGATGACTTGCTTGATCAGTTGAGAGGTGCTTCAGTGTTTTCAAAAATTGATTTGAGGTCCGGATACTATCATTTGAAGGTGAAAGATGTGGACATACTGAAGACAGCCTTCTGTACACGTTATGGGCACTATGAGTTCTTCGTGATGCCTTTCGGGTTGACTAACGCCCCAACATCTTTCATGGATATGATGAACCGTGTGTTTCACGAGTTTTTGGATAGGTTTGTGGTATTGTTCATAGATGACATCTTAGTATACTCTAGGACCGAGGAGGAACATGTTGAGCATTTTCGATTAGTGCTTCAGACCTTGCTTAAGAATCAGTTTTATGCCAAGCTAAGCAAATATGAGTTTTGGATTAGGGAGGTAGTCTTCCTAGGTCACGTGATCTCGGCTAAGGGGATTAGTGTGGATCCCAAGAAGATAGAAGCTATAGTGAATTGGAAACAACCGAAGTCAGTGACAGAGATTCGTAGTTTCTTAGGCTTGGCGGGATATTATCAAAGATTTGTCGAGGGATTTTCTAGGATAGCGGCTCCTTTGACTAAGTTGCTTCAGAAGAATGTCCCATATGAGTGGTCAAATGCAAGACAACAAGCGTTTGAGAAGTTGAAGAAAGCTTTGACTGAAGCTCCTATTTTGATTCAGCCTGAACCGGGAAGAGAATTTGTGGTTTACAGTGATGCATCATATGTAGGTTTAGGTTGTGTACTTATGCAAGAAGGTAAGGTGGTAGCTTACGCTTCGAGGCAGTTGAAAGTTCACGAGAAGAATTATCCCACCCATGATATAGAGTTAGCCGCAGTAGTGTTTGCTTTGAAGATCTGGAGACACCACCTTTATGGTGAGAAGTGCACTATTTTTACCGACCACAAGAGTTTGAAGTACTTGATGTCTCAGAGGGAGTTGAACCTTAGACAACGTAGGTGGTTAGAGCTTCTTAACGACTATGACCTTACGATATAGTACCATCCGGGTAAGGCAAACATAGTGGCCGATGCGTTGAGTAGAAAACTGGTAGTTGAGTTTTGAGCTATGTTCGCGAGATTGAGCTTGTTCAAGGATGGTGGTTTGATAGCCGAGCTTCAGGTTAAGCCTTCGTTAGTCCAGTTGATTCGGGAGAAGTAGTTGCGAGACGAGTCTTTTGCACCTCACGTGCAAGATATAGCCGAAGATAGGCCTACCAATTATTGTTTTTGTGAGAATGGGATCCTATGTTTCAAGGATAGGATAGTAGTTCCGGAAGATGCCGAGTTGAGACACACGATCATGAATCAAGCTCATAACAGTCCTTTTGCTATGCAACCGGATAGTATGAAGATGTATCGTGGGTTAAAGGAAGAGTACTATTGGGTTGGATTGAAGAAGGATGTGGCCGAGTTTATGAGTAAGTGTATGGTTTGTCAGCGAGTTAAGGCCGAGCATCAGTTCCTTTCAGGGTTGTTACAGCTGTTGAAGATTCCGAAATGGAAGTGGGAACGTATCACCATGGACTTTGTGTTAGGTTTACTGTTGACTCCTTCGAAGAAGAATTCAGTGTAGGTGATAGTCGATAGATTTACTAAGTGTGCACACTTCATACCCGTTCATACTACTTACACCTTAGATAAGTTGGCCGATTTGTACATCAGGGAGATAGTGAGGTTGCATGGAGTATCGAAATCTATTGTGTCAGACCGAGATCCGAAGTTTACATCTAGATTTTGGGAGTGTTTGCATCGTGCCTTGGGTACATGGTTGAATTTAAGTACTTCGTATCACCCGCAGTCAGATGGTCAGTCAGAGAGGGTGATTCAGGTGTTGGAAGACATGTTGAGGTGTTGTATCATCGATTTTTAGGGGCTTTCGGAGAAACACCTACCGTTAGTAGAGATTTTCATACAACAACAGTTATCAGGCTAGTATTCAGATGGCATCGTTTGAAGCTCTGTATGGTAGGAAGTGTAGGACTCCGATTTGTTAGGCTGAAGCCGGACAAAAGCTTGTACTGATGCCCCGATTTGCTTAAGGGCACTACCGAGAAGGTAAAGTTGATATGTGATCGTTTGAAGGCAGCTTCAAACCGACAGAAGTCGTATGCCGATTTAAAGAGAAAAGAGATAGAGTATGTCGTGGGTGAGAAAGTGTTTTTGAAAGTCTCACCTTGGAAGAAGGTGATGAGGTTTGGTAGGAAAGGTAAGTTGAGTCCGAGTTTCATTGGACCTTATGAGATGGTTGAGAGGATTGGTCCCGTTGCCTATAGATTGAGGCTCCCGACCGAGCTAGAGAAGATTCACGATGTGTTCCATGTGTCGATGCTCCGAAAGTATAGATCGGATCTGTCTCACGTAATGCCCGTAGAAGAGATTAAATTGAATCTGGATTTGACATATGATAAGGAATCAGTGGAGATCTTAGCCTCAGACAGCAAGGTGTTGCGTGGTAGGTCAATTGAGTTGGTCAAGGTGAGGTGGCAATGTCGAGGGGTGGACGAGGCCACTAGGGAGAGAAAATAGGATATGGAAAGGCAGTTTCCTTATCTCTTTCAGTCAGGTAATTTCGGGGACAAAATTCTTAAAGTGGGGGATAGTTGTAACGCCCCGAGTTTAGGGGTCAGATGTTACTCGAGTAAATCAGGTTTGAGTCGTGGGCTCGTTTTAAAATTTAATTAAGCTTTGGCTTAAATTAAAAAGGTTTGGTTTTCATTAATTGCAAAGTTGTAAATTCTTAAAAGAAGGAAAATAATATGAGTAAAAGAAGCTTTTTGAAAGCTTTTCTCATCTTCTTCATTTCACCATTTTTATTTCACGTCAAAAAAACCCCAAACATCCCAAGTTACTATTCCATCAAATCCCTCCCTCATTTCAAGTGATTTCAACGAGGTAAACACGTTTTTCACTTGTCCTCTCAATTCCTAACACTTTGATGGTTTTAGTTTTTGTAAATTGCTATTGTAGAGATTTTTCAAGATTTCAAAGTTTGAGAAAAAGGATGAAACTTTAATGGCTTCTTGGGTTGTTTTTTTATTTGTAGAGTTAAATTTTGAACTAATATTGCCCTAAGGTACATTATATCTCAATTTGGTTGTTTTTTATTAAGAATCCAGAAATGGGTATTCATGGGCGTTTTTAAAGTGTCAAAACTTGTGTTTTTGGTGTGGTTTTGTGAAAGGGAGTTGGGCTGGTGTTATAGTGATGCTAGAAGGGTGTTTTGAAGGTGTTTGGAGGTGTTTTGGGAATTGGAATTAGTAGTTTTCTGTTGGGTTATTAGGGAGTACGAAAATGAAGAAGTTTTGTTAGCTCATGGGTTGGAAATGTGGTAAATGGGTCTTGAAATTGTATCTTGATTGTGACAATGGTTTTAGGGCTGAATGATTGAGTAAATTGTTGTTTTTTATTGACTAGAATCAAGGGAAATCATCGGAGAAGCTTCGGGCACGAATCCGGTGAATTTGGAGACTTAGGATTGGTGTTTCAGCTTCCGGGTGGGCTTCATCGGTGAGTGGAAATGTTTTGAACTTGTTTTGCTTTCGGAATGGGTTCTTGGGGGTTTGGGTGGAGCCTTGTGGGCTAACCTAAACCCAAGTGTAAGTTTACTAATCCTACCTTGATGGTTAAGTGATGATGTATGAGTAATTGTTGTGATATCATTTGCATTGTGGATTGCTTTAACATCCGTTGTTGTTGTGTAGTCGTTGTTGGCGTCGAGCCTCACGTGATGGTTTTCATAACTACGGTGATGTGTAGTCCCACCGGTAGTGACTAGTAGAAGAGTACATTGATGTGTAGTCCCATCGGAAAACTACTAGTCGAAACAGTGATGTGTAGTCCCACCGTGTTTTGGTTGTGCATGTGCAAACCTTGTAATTGTGTTGTTGTGTTTCCTTCCGTGCATTTGAAATGGTTTACTTATCATTTAAGAAATGTGTTTTGAAATCTGCATGATGGATGAGTTTTAGAGCTTCGCTCAGTAAGCTTCCAAGCTTACGCTCTCCTTTTTCCAATATGCAGATCGCTAGAGTTACGGAAGGCAAGTGGGCAAGGGAGGAGCTTTTCGGAGTTCTCAAGTAGCTCAAGTATGATTTAAGAAATTGTAATAATGCCCAGACAATGAGGGTACTAGACTTGTATGGAGTTGGTGCCAAACTCCTTAGTTTGATTATGTTATGTTCGAGCATGTTGTTTGATGATACTATGTTAAGTATGTTATGCTTCTACGTCGTGGATTGTAAACCACGTTTATTTGTTGTTTGAATGCCTTGTGTTTGAAGGCTTAGGACCATATTCCATGAATGCTATGTGTGTTGGTTTAAAGGCATGTAGACTTGATATGTAATGCATTTTAGTGAATGTTTGAATTCATTTGTGGATGGCTTTTTATGTATGCTAAGTGTTCGGACATGTTTGTAGTAGGGTGTATGCCTCTAGAGTATGTATATGCATGTTGTATCTTGATTCTTGATATTTGAGGCATGTTGGGGACGTTTAGAGATGCCTAGATCTGATTTTAGAAACACACAGACAGTAGGCGTTTCGGAATGGGTAAGGTTGTTTCAGAACGGGGGTGGTTCCAGGGACACCCGTATCGGAACGCGTTCCGGCACGGTTTTGCTATTGTGAACCCTTGTTCCGATAGGTGTACCGAAACGGTTTGGATACTGTGAGGGCCTGTTCCGGAACGTGTTTCGGAACGTGTAGGCGAAAAAGGACCATGTACCGAAACGGAGTGGGCCGTATCGGTACGGGTAGTCTGGCTTTCAAAACTGGGGCTCGTGTTTCGAAACGGGCAAGCCTGTTTTGAAACACGGGCCTGTAATTTGGCTTTTGGCATCTTTGGAGGTCCTCAAGTGTTGGGCTTGGGCCCGAGTTTTTGTGTGCTTCTCGTGAGCCTTGTTTGCGGCCGTGTATGTTTGGTTTGGACGCATGTGTAAGAAAATGGACTAACTTGAATACATGGTAAATTTAAATTAATTCACGTCTCATCTGCTTAGTCTCGTCTTTGTTTATCCGCTGTCGTTTCACACTTAGGATTTAATGATCCATCTAGACCAGATAATTAAAGAAAATTTTATAGGGTTGCTAACCGAAAGGGAGCCTTAACGGGTTTTACTTTGGTTTTCCCCGTGTAGCCTACTCGGACCGGTCAGTCGTCGAGACCGGGACAAGGGGGTTACAGAAGTGCTACCTATGTGATGGACCACAAGTGATGAGGTCATGTCCCAAAAGAAGACTACTTGTTACCATCATCAAGGGAGTTGATGTGACAAGAAGGCTTGACAAAGGTGTCGATCAAGCCAAACCATCCAAGGGGTCGTATGAGCTCAAGAGGAGCAAGACTACTCGGCCTAAGAGGACGGTGTCGAGTCCTGCCAAGGTCAAGGGTGACCATGGGCAAAAAGGGGTGATCGTGAACGAGAAGGCTATTAGAGAGACCCCTAAGCATGTTTGTGGGAAGAACATGGCCTTGAAGACCACCAATGGACGAAGGTCAAAGGGAAATCCTTCTAATGATGCGGTCAAGCCGAGGGTAAAGGCGAAGCAAGCTAGGAGTCAAAAGAGGCACTCCAGCAACACCCCAGTGAGGCGGAGGCACGACGAGGGCGTCACGAGCTTAGGTGGGGGAGAATGTCACGCCCCATCAAAGTGCCCCAAGGCCAACCGAGGCCAAATGAAGTGCCTTGGGTGTTTTAAGGCCAAAATGCTCAAGGGAAGCGTCTAGAATGGCCTAGAGAGGACTACAACCCTCTTAAAACATTGCCACAAGGTTCTAGGAGGTTCCAGGATGTTCCACACCCATCTAGACTCAACCGGGAGAACCTAGAAGAGTCCGAAAGGCTCGGGAAAGCTCGAGACTATTCTAGATATCTCCAGGACATTCTAGAAGTCTTTAGATAGTAGTAGACTTAAGTAGAACTATGGGGAGTTCTCTAGAATACTCTCCACCCTTGTATATGCTTGTAGATATTGTTGGAGGCGAAATATTAGTCGTAGGATCAAGTCAATCTCCACCGTCCATTGAGGAGGTGGGAGCCTATAAATAGGCAATTCCTTAGTCATTTGTAATTATCCCATAAATCCTTCAAGTTTAGCATCCTTGTAAGTACTTTAATCTTTAATACAAAGCTTTCCTTTATAAGTTCCTTTGCCTTCTCTATTGCGTGTGTTTACCATAGCGTTTGTGTGAGAAAGACTTGATAGCATTGTGTCGAAAGTGCTAACGCCGCACGGATCATCAGGAGATAGATAAGTCTGTGACATTATGCTTGCATAAATAACTTTGTAATTTCCATTACATTGGGTCACTTTCAAACTTTCATTATTAAGAAACTCGAATTTTTTTGGAGGTTTTGGTTAGCAATTTTTATATATGTATAAAGTCATCTTAGTAGACCAAGGAATTGAATATAAATAAATGTATTTGGCTCAGCGTACACGTTTTTAGCCCAGAAAGTTTCAAATTAATGCATAGCCTTCTCACAGAAAACCATATACATCTACCCTTTTAATCAGTATATCAGTTGTAGATGTTTTTATTCAGCATGTTTGCATGTAATTTGATAAACTTATTGGCAACTTTAATAGATGCGGAAATGGTATTGAAACCCCATGTTGTTTAGTGGGATTTGGCAGCAAGCCATTTTGAAACCATGAAAAAAAAAGGAGAGAAACCAGTACATAAATCGCAGCTATATGTCACGTTTGGGAAGAGGTGGAACATTAATCTCACATTGAAAAGAAAAACGAAAGTCTTGGGATACATAAGCGGTATCGCTGCACATCCTATCAAAAATGTCATTTGAGAAGAGGTTAATTACTTGTGACATATAACAGTAACCCAAGAGAAGCCACGATTCTTGGCTGCAATTACACATGGTGAGACTTTTTAAAAAGGAGAATATGTACATATACATGTACAAGTAAACCCAACAAAACATCACCGGACAACGATGCTTCCTTTTTCAATCTTATATCAGCTTTCTTGATAGTCACCAGGTACAATATTTTATCTCCATTCTTATCCCTTCCTTGTCACCAACATGATTATCCGTTTAGCCTTTGGAAAGCGTGTGGGAGTAATGGATGCCCTTGAAAGGGAATACTTCATGAAACCGACTTCCACGCGTTTTATTTTTTTAATTAAGAATAATTTGTTTGGGAGGGATATAATAAGAGGCATTTGTTAAGTTTGGGTTTGATAATTCACCATGTACAAAATTTTGAAATCTTATCAGCTCACAGCATGATCACTGAGCAAAGTTGGGTTTAAATTTGATTATTATGCAATAAAAATTCCTCACTTAGCATTATCAAGACCCTCATTGGCGAAATCTAGACTCTATTTGTTTTGATAAGAGCCACTATATTTTTATTAAATTCATAGTAAAAAAACACAATTATAATGCATCCAAGAATAAAAATATTTAGATTAAACAACCCAAAAAAGAAAAAGAAAACTTTTATGGAGCTAAGCATACCAACAAAATTTAGCAGCCTCCTGAATCTCCTTGCCTCTGTCCAAACGAGACGCATAAAGAAAGAATGAGTGGTGCACGATCCAAATTGTCAAGCAAAAAGTACCGCTGCCCAGGATTGATTTCATCGGCAAACAACCATCAACCGAGTGGCGATATAACTTTCCAAGTGACCACCGACAAAAACATAAATAAAAAACTAGCGTCGATTGAATCTCTGTGCGAACAACAATTGATCGCTAGGATATGCTGAAACATGCCACAAAGACAGATGAACCAAACTACAAAACAAAAACAAAGACATGTCACAAGGACATGAAAAAAAAATGCGTCACAAGGACAAAGAAAAGGATTCTTATTAAAATAAAAAAACAAAAAAACTAATAGATCCGGTGGTCGACAACCAATACTAAAATTGATTACCGACCACTGATCAAAGGAATTGATCAAAGTAGAGAGCAGCTAGGGTTGAAGGAATTCTGCTAGACTCCCATTTGTTATTTTAATGTAATACTACTTGTAACCCCCTAGACCGGCCTATGCGGAATGACCAAGTATAGTAAGGCGCATCAAAATTTCAAACTCAAGTGGAACACATGTTGGCAAACTAAGTATTTATTTCGACAGCATAACGATATGACTTAGTGAAAACCATCAAATTAAATAAACATGTTTAATACGTCAAGCATTATTTCCAAAGTCATTCATAACATAATATAAACAGCCATGACCACATAAGTAAACCCTTCATATGATAGTTACAAAATAAGTATCAATTAGCGTATCGAAATATTTCTCGTTAAATACCATACATCTCAAAATATAGGCACATGTCACCCTGAAAGTACAAACGGTGGATAGAAACATTACATTCAAAATGAATACCAAATGTGTCGATCCTCCAAGTGTCAGCTACGGGGTGGCCTATCCAAAATATCTAAAAGGGGAAAAGTTTGGGGAGTGTGAGCTAGGAAGCTCAGTGTGTTCCATAAGTGCAAGCAAGAACATGTACAACAACAGTATAATATACATTTCTAGTTCAAACATAAAATTCAAGTAACAATACGGTTCGGTTTAATCTTCTATCTACCCTCCAACCATACTCCAAGAGGCAGTTCCCCAAAACTGCGTCAAAGGCGTTAACCTGTGCCCATTGGGCATAGGTGCCAACCTAAGGGAATACCTTAGGAACGGTACGGTAGGAATTACCCTAGCCGAAGCATAAGAACCTGTAACGGTAAGGAATTACCAGCTGGATCAGAGCTGAACCTGCGGTCACTTCATATTCTATCCCAAGTACCCCAGTAACGACATATGTAGTAGTTCGATAATCAATTGCAACTGTAATTTTGGTAAATATAAAATAGGCATGTATTTCCAATAAAACGGTAATCAGAGAGCATATTGTTCAACCAAAACTAAGATGTATCACACATATAATACAATCATGCTTATTTTAGAAATCATATCATAATCATGCGAAAACACCTTATCAATCATGAGCATATGTTTAGTTTAATAACATACTTTCATCATGTAAAAAAATATGTAAACGGTTATATAGCACACAAGGAACACACCTCAAAAGATCAGATCGGTTGGTCAGAAGATCTATCGAGCACCGGAATCACGCTCCGCTACAGTACTGGAACCTAGATAGACAAGAGTTATGGTTACTATCAACTTTACATCTTGATCATAACAAAAATACTAAGTTTTTGGGTCGTACGAGTGGCGATAGGATCATGAGGTGGTACAGATCGGGACGAGCTGGGCTGGGCGTAGGCACGGTCGGGAGATCCACGAGTACCTATTAAATTAGAAAATCAATATCAGTTCTTAATCATCAATTTCTCTTGAAAGACATAACTTATACATATGCATGTTTGGGATCAACGTCTAATTGAGAGGCTTTCTAGTTAGAATTTTGCGAAACGGGCTTCAAAATCGGACTCAGGACATCAAAAAATATAAAATAGGGCTTTTTCGGGAAAAGTTGACTTTTTGGTCAAAGTCAACGCTGACATCAGCAGTCAAAGTCAACGCTAACGTCATGCTGATGTCACTGGTCCAAGGCTGACTCGGCGAGTTGACTCACTGGGTTGACTCGTACGGATCGGGTCGGTCAACGGGTCGGGTTGGTCAACGGGTCGGGTCGGTCAGCGGGTCGGGTTGGTCAACGGGTCGGGTCGGTCAACGGGTCGGGTCGGTCAACGGGTCGGGTTGGGCCGGTTTGTTTGGACCGGTTCGAGCGGCTCGATTCAAGGCCAGACCGGGTCTGGGTCGGCCGGTTCCACAGCCACCATCCAAGGCGGCCAGAAATCACCTTGGACAGCGCGTGAAGCCCACGCGCGGCCTTTCCCGGTTGGAAAACACATCGAACATCAGAAAAAGGACAGAAACATCCTCAAATCTAACATATTTCAACTGGAAACCCACGAATTTAAACCAAAACTCATCAGACTTACCAAATCTTAAAAATAAGCACTCAAAACTGACGTAGCTCCGATGACGGTCTAAACGGTGGCCGTTCGTCGTCCGGTGATATGGGTTTTGCTCGATTTGGAATGGAGAGGCCAGGGTGGCGACGACGTGGCGAACGGACGCCCACAACGGCCGGAAAATTTGATAAACCGAACCCTAGGTTCACCGAACGTATTTCCTTCGATTTCCGGTGATCGGAGCGGCGAAAACGAGAGAAGGTTGAGGGGTTTTGGTCAGCGACCGACGGTGAACTCGTCGGTGGCGGCGGTGCACGGAACGACTTGACAGTGAGCAAAAAAAGGGACGGTGGTCGATTTAGGGGATATGAACGGTCGGGTGGGGTTTCTGGAAAACTCGGATAGGGGTATTCGAACCGAAATAAATGCCACTTAAGTTGGGTAGGTGGGATATTTTAAATCTATTACTATTTTATTTCGAAAGGAAAGGTTGGTTTAAAATAAACCGTGGATAAAACTAGAACCAAGAGCTTTCTTAGCTCAGTGGCTGGGCACCCGACTAACCAAGCAGAGGTTGTGGGTTCAATTCCCACAACTCTACCTTCCTCTTCCTTTCTTTTCTCTTTTTTTCATTTCATTTTATTTATTATTATTTTTTAAGTGTGTTACAACTCTCCCCCCCCTAAAAATAAATTTCGGCCTCGAAATTTACCTGAGTTGAACAGATGTGGGAACTGCTCCTCCATTGACACAAGAGTCTCCCTTGTAGCCTCTTCTGGACCACGATTACTCCAATGTACTTTGACCATAGAAATATGTCGGTTCCTTAGAACTCTCTCATCTTGATCCAAGATCTGAACAGGTTTGGGATCAACGTCTAATTTAGAGGCTTTCTAGTTAGAATTTTGCGAAACGGGCTTCAAAATCGGACTCAGGACATCAAAAAATATAAAATAGGGCTTTTTCGGGAAAAGTTGACTTTTTGGTCAAAGTCAACGCTGACATCAGCAGTCAAAGTCAACGCTAACGTCATGCTGATGTCACTGGTCCAAGGCTGACTCGGCGAGTTGACTCACTGGGTTGACTCGTACGGATCGGGTTGGTCAACGGGTCGGGTCGGTCAGCGGGTCGGGTTGGTCAACGGGTCGGGTCGGTCAACGGGTCGGGTTGGGCCGGTTTGTTTGGACCGGTTCGAGCGGCTCGATTCAAGGCCAGACCGGGTCTGGGTCGGCCGGTTCCACAGCCACCATCCAAGGCGGTCAGAAATCACCTTGGACAGCGCGTGAAGCCCACGCGCGGCCTTTCCCGGTTGGAAAACACATCGAACATCAGAAAAAGGACAGAAACATCCTCAAATCTAACATATTTCAACTAGAAACCCACAAATTTAAACCAAAACTCATCAGACTTACCAAATCTTAAAAATAAGCACTCAAAACTGACGTAGCTCCGATGACGGTCTAAACGGTGGCCGTTCGTCGTCCGGTGATATGGGTTTTGCTCGATTTGGAATGGAGAGGCCAGGGTGGCGACGACGTGGCGAACGGACGCCCACAACGGCTGGAAAATTTGATAAACCGAACCCTAGGTTCACCGAACGTATTTCCTTCGATTTCCGGTGATCGGAGCGGCGAAAACGAGAGAAGGTTGAGGTGTTTTGGTCAGCGACCGACGGTGAACTCGTCGGTGGCGGCGGTGCACGGAACGACTCGACAGTGAGCAAAAAAAGGGACGGTGGTCGATTTAGGGGATATGAACGGTCGGGTGGGGTTTCTAGAAAACTCGGATAGGGGTATTCGAACCGAAATAAATGCCACTTAAGTTGGGTAGGTGGGATATTTTAAATCTATTACTATTTTATTTCGAAAGGAAAGGTTGGTTTAAAATAAACCGTGGATAAAACTAGAACCAAGAGCTCTCTTAGCTCAGTGGCTGGGCACCCGACTAACCAAGCAGAGGTTGTGGGTTCGATTCCCACAACTCTCACTTCCTCTTCCTTTCTTTTCTCTTTTTTTCATTTCATTTTATTTATTATTATTTTTTAAGTGTGTTACAACTCTCCCCCCCCCTAAAAATAAATTTCGGCCTCGAAATTTACCTGAGTTGAACAGATGTGGGAACTGCTCCTCCATTGACACAAGAGTCTCCCTTGTAGCCTCTTCTGGACCACGATTACTCCAATGTACTTTGACCATAGAAATATGTCGGTTCCTTAGAACTCTCTTATCTTGATCCAAGATCTGAACAGGTTTGGGATCAACGTCTAATTTAGAGGCTTTCTAGTTAGAATTTTGCGAAACGGGCTTCAAAATCGGACTCAGGACATCAAAAAATATAAAATAGGGCTTTTTCGGGAAAAGTTGACTTTTTGGTCAAAGTCAACGCTGACATCAGCAGTCAAAGTCAACGCTAACGTCATGCTGATGTCACTGGTCCAAGGCTGACTCGGCGAGTTGACTCACTGGGTTGACTCGTACGGATCGGGTCGGTCAACGGGTCGGGTTGGTCAACGGGTCGGGTCGGTCAGCGGGTCGGGTTGGTCAACGGGTCGGGTCGGTCAACGGGTCGGGTCGGTCAACGGGTCGGGTTGGGCCGGTTTCTTTGGACCGGTTCGAGCAGCTCGATTCAAGGCCAGACCGGGTCTGGGTCGGCCGGTTCCACAGCCACCATCCAAGGCGGCCAGAAATCACCTTGGACAGCGCGTGAAGCCCACGCGCGGCCTTTCCCGGTTGGAAAACACATCGAACATCAGAAAAAGGACAGAAACATCCTCAAATCTAACATATTTCAACTAGAAACCCACAAATTTAAACCAAAACTCATCAGACTTACCAAATCTTAAAAATAAGCACTCAAAACTGACGTAGCTCCGATGACGGTCTAAACGGTGGCCGTTCGTCGTCCGGTGATATGGGTTTTGCTCGATTTGGAATGGAGAGGCCAGGGTGGCGACGACGTGGCGAACGGACGCCCACAACGGCTGGAAAATTTGATAAACCGAACCCTAGGTTCACCGAACGTATTTCCTTCGATTTCCGGTGATCGGAGCGGCGAAAACGAGAGAAGGTTGAGGGGTTTTGGTCAGCGACCGACGGTGAACTCGTCGGTGGCGGCGGTGCACGGAACGACTCGACAGTGAGCAAAAAAAGGGACGGTGGTCGATTTAGGGGATATGAACGGTCGGGTGGGGTTTCTGGAAAACTCGGATAGGGGTATTCGAACCGAAATAAATGCCACTTAAGTTGGGTAGGTGGGATATTTTAAATCTATTACTATTTTATTTCGAAAGGAAAGGTTGGTTTAAAATAAACCGTGGATAAAACTAGAACCAAGAGCTCTCTTAGCTCAGTGGCTGGGCATCCGACTAACCAAGCAGAGGTTGTGGGTTCGATTCCCACAACTCTCACTTCCTCTTCCTTTCTTTTCTCTTTTTTTCATTTCATTTTATTTATTATTATTTTTTAAGTGTGTTACAACTCTCCCCCCCTAAAAATAAATTTCGGCCTCGAAATTTACCTGAGTTGAACTGATGTGGGAACTGCTCCTCCATTGACACAAGAGTCTCCCTTGTAGCCTCTTCTGGACCACGATTACTCCAATGTACTTTGACCATAGAAATATGTCGGTTCCTTAGAACTCTCTCATCTTGATCCAAGATCTGAACAGGTTCCTCCTCATAAGACAAATCTGGTCTCAACTCCACATCATGTACCTGAATAACATGGCTCGGATCTGGGTGGTACTGCCTCAATATAGATACATGAAATACATCATGAATACGGCTAAGTTAAGGAGGTAACTCAAGCTGATAAGCAACAGGCCCGACTCTCTTCCGAATATGGTACGATCCGATAAATCTTGGACTCAATTTGCCTTTGCGCCCAAATCTCAAAACTTTCTTCTATGGAGACACCTTCAGAAAAAACTGATCACCAACCTCGAACTCAATGTCTTTCCTCCTCCGATCAGCGTAGGACTTATGTCTATCAGAAGCCTCTTTCAGATGGTTGCGGATCAATCTGATGATCTCCTCGGTCTCTCGAACCATCTCTGGGCCCAAAGTATTCTTCTCATAAATTCTGTCCAACAGATGGGAGTACGACACTTACAGCCGTACAGAGCCTCATACGGTGCCATGCGGATACTAGTCTGATAGCTGTTATTGTATGCAAACTCAGCCAAGGGCAAGAAATCCTCTCAACTACCACGAAAGTCAATCACACATCCCCGTAACATGTCCTCAAGAATCTGTATCACCCTCTTTGACTGTCCATCGGTCTGCGGATGATAGGATGTACTAAAATTTAGACGTGTGCCCAAGGCCTCCTGTAAAGCCTTCCAAAACCGAGAAGTAAATCTTGGATCTCGATCTGAAATGATAGACAAGGGTACACCATGAAGTCTGACAATCTCAGAAATATACAATTTAGCCAGCTTCTTCAGGGGATAAGTAACTTGGACAGGAATAAAATGAGCTGACTTAGTGAGTCTATCACCAATCACCCAGACAGAGTCCTTCTTGGAAGGAGTCAGGGGTAATCCTGTAACAAAATCCATCGTAATACGCTCCCATTTCCACTCGGGAATCTTAATGGGCTGCAACAAACCAGAAGGGTGTTGATGTTATGCCTTAACCTGCTGGCAAGTCAAACACCGGGATACATAATCTGAAATGTCCCTCTTCATACCTTCCCAACGATATCTCTGCCTCAGGTTTTGATACATCTTGTCCCCACCGGGATGCATAGCATAAGGGTTGTTATGAGCCTCACTAAGAATAGCCCGCTTCAATTCGGCATCATCCGGTACACAATAACGGCCCTTGAAGCACATAATCCCATCCTAATCAAAGGCATAGATAGAAGTAGATCCCTGCTCAACCTGCTGCATGATAGGGAGTAAGGAACTGTCTAGAAGCTGTTTGGCCTTAATTTCCTCGGCCAATGTCGGTTTAACTTGCAGCTCGGCTAATAAACTGCCATCACTTTATATACTCATCCTGGCAAACAAGGATCTCAAGTCTGATATAGCCTTACGACTCAAGGCATCAGCAACAACATTAGCCTTCCCCGAGTGGTACTCAATCACGCAATCATAGTCCTTAAAAAGCTCAATCCAACGGCGTTGTCTCAGATTAAGCTATCCCTGTGTAAGAATGTACTTTAGGCTCTTGTGATCTGTTTAGATATAACACTTCTCTCCGTAGAGATAGTGTCTCCAAATCTTCAGGGCAAAGACCACAGCGGCCAGCTCTAGATCATGAGTAGGATAATTACACTCATGCGGTCTCAACTGACGAGACACATAAGCTATTACTCTGCCATCCTGCATCAAAACACATCCAAGCCCAGAGCGCGATGCATCACTATAAACTGCAAAATCCTTCCCAGATTCGGGCTGCGTCAAGACTGGAGCTTGTGTTAGAGCTATCTTCAACTTCTCAAAACTATCCTGCTGAGCATCTATCTAGATGAATGGAACATCCTTCCTCAACAGCTTCGTCAAGGGAGAGGCAATAATGGAAAATCCCTCGACGAAACGCCTGTAATACCCAGCTAAACCTAAAAAACTACGGATCTCGGAAACATTCTTGGGTTGCTTCCAACTCACAATGGCCTCTATCTTGCTCGGATCAACCTGAATACCCCGAGCCGATACCACATGCCCCAAAAATGTCACCTCGTTGAGCCAAAATTCACACTTGCTCAACTTAGCATACAATTTGTGTTCTCTAAGAGTCTGCAGAACAATCCTTAAATGCTCAACATGTTCTGCTTCAGTCTTGGAGTAGATTAGGATGTCATCAATGAACACCACCACAAACTGATCCAAATAGGGCCGAAACACACGGTTCATCAGATCCATAAAGGCGGCAGGAGCATTAGTCAAACCAAATGACATCACTAAAAACTCGTAATGCCCATATCTGGTGCGAATGACCGTCTTTGCTACATCATACCCCTTTATCTTTAGTTGATAGTACCCGGAACGAAGATCAATCTTCGAGAAAACTGTGGCTCCTCGAAACTGATCAAACAAGTCATCAATCTTGGGTAGAGGATACTTGTTCTTGACTGTCAGCTTGTTCAGCTTACGGTAATCGATACACAACCGAAGGGAACCATCCTTCTTTTTCACAAACAAGACCGGAGCTCCCCAAGGTGAAGAGCTACGTCGGATGAAACCTCGGTCAAGGAGCTCTTGCAACTGAATCTTCAGCTCTTTAAGTTCCTTTGGAGCCATACGGTAAGGGTTCATAGAGACTGGTGCAAATCCAGGATAGGTCTCAATTTCGAACTCAACTTCTCTATCCGGTGGCAACCCAGGTAACTCCTCAGGAAAAACATCAGGGAATTCGCTAACAGTGTGAATCTCCTCAATCTTTGACAGAGAACCCTTGGTATTCAAGAAACAGGCGATGAAAGTCTGATAGCCCTTTCGGATCATCCTGTCAGCTGCCAAAGCAGATATCACATTAGACAGATATCCTCGGCGCTCACCAACAAGAACCACTGTGCGATCATCAGAGGTTTTCAGGGTTGCTCTCTTGGACTCACAATCCAGGTTAACCCGGTGTTCAGTCAACCAATCTATGCTAAGAATCAAATCAAACTCTTCTAACGGTAGTTCCGTAAGGTCAGCGGGAAAGATTTCTCCTTGAACCTCGAGGGGACATCGCTTGAAAACCTTATTTACAACCACAGACTGGCCCACCAGACTCATAACGGTAACTGCATTCTCGGTGATCTCATCAGGAATTTGGAGGTCTCGGGACACGGATCTCGATACATAGGAATGGGTAGAACCATTGTCGAGCAATGCAAAGTATGGAACAGAAAACATAGTAAATGTACCTGCAATGACGTCTGCTCATCTCTGTCATCTCGACGTCTAGTGGCATAAACAAGTGCAGGCTGCCTAGCCTCGGTCATAACTGGTCCCCCACTCTGATAGGATCGGCCTCTACTCTCAGATCTAACAGCAGACCCAGAAGCTCTACCCTGGTTACGGCCACTAGCCGGAGTCTGAACAGATGTTTGTGAATGAGCAGGTGTCTGAGTACGGGTAGGAGTCTGAGTGGACACCCTTGTGGGAGGTGAACGTGGGAAATCCTTAAAGAAATGATCCATAGACCCACATTGGAAGCAAGCACCAATCATCTTCCAACACTCTCCTCCGTGTTTCCTACCACAGTGCTCACATGCAGGCATAGATGAAAATCCCAAAGAATCACCTCGACTGGAAGCTGGGACAGAAGGTGCTAAAGGCCTATAACTCGTATTACTCTTCTGAGAGTCAGCAGTGCGGGTTCTCTTATCTAGACGTCCGTAAGACTCGCCCTGACTAGGTGTCCTAGATCGATCCCAATCTCGGCCTCGGTCTCGACCTCGATCTCGGTCTCTATCCCTGCCGCTCTGACTAGCTGCCAAAATCTCCATATGTTCTGAAGTCTTAGCCCGATCTACTAAATTCTCAAATACCTCATCGTGATGTGTAGCCACTCTGTCACGTATCCCAATATGGAGGCCCTCTAAGAACTTTTCACATATGTCCTTCTCGGTAGAAACCAAACTAGGACCATACTTTTGTAACTCCAGAAACTGTATCTCGTACTCGGCCACTATCATAGAACCCTGCACCAAGTCCTTGAATGCCTGACGTCTCTCCCTCAAGAACCGCTCGCCCAGATAACGGTTCCTAAAATGCTTCTTAAAGAAATCCCATGCAACCGATCAGAGGGAACGCTACTCATAATAGACTCCCGCCAGGTGCGGGCATTCCCGTTCAGCATAGATACATCACCCAAGTATTTCTTGGATGGCTCAAAACCCATCTCTGTCATACGTCGCTCGATATCATACAACCACTCCTCAGCCTCGGTCGGTGCTCCACTAAGAGATCCAGAAAAAGTCTTGATCCCGTTAGCAAACAAAGTCTGGGAGAAAGGGACTTCTAGAATGACACCCGATGCTCTAACTACACCCTAAATCAACTAAAGAAATTGTCTACTCAAACCCTTATCCGTAACCCCAGTCGTAGGCTTGGGCCCAGAAATCGTCACTTCTCAAATCGGAGTAGTCACATCAACATCAGGAGCAGATGACGGAGCAGTCGGGACAGATGTCGGAGCAATTGGGGTGGTCGAAACTGAAAGACCATGAGGGACATAAGGCTCGGTAGAGGCTGGAGGATCTATGGGGGCAGGAGCATCAACATGAGTAGATGGAGCAATTACTGGATCGTCCATCGAGTCTGCAAATCTAACAGGTCGACCTCGCCTACGAGCGGGTCGATGACCCCTGCTGGTGCTCATCTCAGAGAATCTCTACAAAGATAAAACCTAGGATCAGTTTATGACACCGGAGAATCGAACACAATTAAACAGGTAAAGTTGGGTGACATGGCCTCTTTTCACAATACTTTGAAAAACATTTTTTAAACAGAACATTATAAGGACTTTTCCACAGTCCGAGGTTTTAAAACGAAAAGCTCTAATACCAACTAAATGTAACCCCCTAGACCAACCTATGCGGAATGACCAAGTCCAGTAAGGCACATCAAAATTTCAAACTCAAGTGGAACACATGTTGGCAAACTAAGTATTTATTTCGACAGCATAACGACAGGACTTAGTGAAAACCATTAAGTTAAATAAACATGTTTAATACGTCAAGCAGTATTTCCAAAGTCATTCATAACATAATATAAACAGCCATGACCACATAAGTAAACCCTTCATATGATAGTTACAAAATAAGTATCAATTAGCGTATCGAAATATTTCTAGTTAAATACCATACATCTCAAAATATAGGCACATGTCACCCTGAAAGTACAAACGGTGGATAGAAACATTACATTCAAAATGAATACCAAATGTGTCGATCCTCCAAGTGTCAGCTACGGGGTGGCCTATCCAAAATATCTGAAAGGGGAAAACTTTTGGGGAGTGTGAGCTAGGAAGCTCAATGTGTTCCATAAGTGCAAGCAAGAACATGTACAACAACAGTATAATGTACATTTCTAGTTCAAACATAAAATTCAAGTAACAATACGGTTAGGTTTAATCTTATATCTACCCTCCAACCATACTTCAAGAGGCAGTTCCCCAAAACTGCGTCAAAGGCGTTAACTTGTGCCCATTGGGCATAGGTGCCAACCTAAGGGAATACCTTAGGAACGGTACGGTAGGAATTACCCTAGCTGAAGCATAGGAACCTATAACGGTAAGGAATTACCAGCTGGATCAGAGCTGAACCTGCGGTCACTTCATATTCTATCCCAAGTACCCAGTAACGACATATGTAGTAGTTCGATAATCAATAGCAACTGTAATTTCGGTAAATATAAAATATGCATGTACTTCCAATAAAACGGTAATCAGAGAGCATATTGTTCAACCAAAACTAACATGTATCACACATATAATACAATCATGCTTATTTTAGAAATCATATCATAATCATGCGAAAACACTTTATCAATCATGAGCATATGTTTAGTTTAATAACATACTTTCATCATGTAAAACAATATTTAAACGGTTATATAGCACACAAGGAACACACCTCAAAAGATCAGATCGATTGGTCAGAAGATCTATCGAGCACCGGAATCACGCTCCGCTACAGTACTGGAACCTAGATAGACAAGGGTTATGGTTACTATCAACTTTACATCTTGATCATAACAAAAATATTAAGTTTTTAGGTCGTACGAGTGACGATAGGATCACGAGGTGGTACAGATCGGGATGAGCTGTGTAACCCCCTTAACCCGGCCTAGACGGTTGACCCGAATTAAGAAAGTCACACGGGGAAAACCAAAGTCAACCCGAAAGTCAACCTTGATTAACGACCCTTTTTTTTAAACTTGTCTAGATGCTCTTTAGACCTAATTGTGATCACACAAACATCATACCAAAAGATCACAAACATCAGAGATCAAACAGGGACTCAATTGAACAAGATACAACTTTAGGGACCAAAATGTAAATTCTGATAATTAAAAGGACTTAACCCAAATTGAAGGTACCAACTTGAAATTAATCATGTTTCATGCTTCTCTACAAAATTTCAGCTCAAAAGGACCTCCCAAACTCATACAATTGCACAAACAAGTTTCAGGACCAAAACGCAAACAATTCAAAACACATAACTGCCAATGTCAGCCCCCAACGGTCAACCGTTCCGAAACGGGAGACAGCCCGTTCCGGAACGCGGGGCCGTTCCGAAACAGGCATAGCCCGTTTCGAAACGGGGGTCTGGCAGTGGCCTTTCCGTTTCGGAACGGCCCCTCCCGTTTCGGACGCCTGGGCACGATTAAGGCACCCGTTCCGAAACGGTAGGTGCTGTTCCGAAACACCCTGCCCAGATTGCTCCAAAACTCCACTTTAAACATGCAATTACACAACCAATCATGCTCCGAATGTCACCAAACTTTGCCAACATGCAATTCAACATATAAGGGACATAATGGCATCATCAATTCAACCAAACATCATCATATGCAAAAAGCCCCAATTCTATAGGCATGCTTCCTACACAAGCTAGATATTCAAGCACCAAACTTACAAAACAAGCATATAAAGATCCAATCCAAAGACCAACAATCTTAACATCAAGAAACATACTTAGGAAGTACAAAACACCTCCCAAAACATACACATGGTTTCCCCATTGCCAAATCACCCAAAAGCTAAAATGTTTAACAAAAACCTTCCATACATTGAGCTTTACTTGCACTTGAATTCTTGCCCTTCTTGCTGCCCTCAAAAGGTCTCTAATGCTCTGCATTATTGAATTAAGGAAAACGAAGAGAGCGTAAGCAAAGGCTTAGTGAGGAATGCTCAATAAAACCATCCAATAATGCATTTGTAAAACACTTTATAAAACATGCTTCAAACCATCATTTACACATGCTCAAAAGCATACTTAAAAATGCATCTCATGCATCAAATCATAACATGTCATATTGGCTACAAGTGATAAATTCCATTTCTTTAAACACAAGTTCATCAACTTTCACCCCAAGGACTTTTAAACACCTTGGCCCCAAGGACTTTTAAACACCTTGGCCTATGGACTTTTAAACACCATAGAATGCATCTCATCAAGGACTTTTAAACACCTTGATCCCAAGGACTTTTAAACACCTTGTCCATGGACTTTTAAACACCATGAAATGTATCACATCAAGGACTTTTAAACACTTTGATCCTAAGGACTTTTAAACACCTTGGCCTATGGACTTTTAAACACCATAGAAGAGGATCACCTAAGGACTTTTAACCACCTTAGTGTCCACAACATGAACCATCCAAGGACTTTTAACCACCTTGATGTTCATAAGTAACAAGGCTCACTCAAGGACTTTTAACCACCTTAGTGACCTTAACATTTTAAAAACATCACTTGCCAATATACATCATTTTCATCACTTACATCACTGTTTTAAAGCATAAAACCAAGCCATATTCATCATGCATTTAAAAGCATTAAACCACATCATTTCAATGTACAAAAGCAAGGAACTCCTACCTAGAGTTACCTTCAACATATGGCTTACATCATCAGCAAAAACCATGCTAAAACATGCTTCCAAAACAGTATGTAAAACATGCCAATAATCATTTTGCATCACAACAAAATCATGGCCACCACTAGAGAGAAATTCCGAAAACTTACGCTCGAGCTTAGCAAAGTTGTTTAGACTTAAGCTAAGCTCCCAAGACATTGGTTTCAAAGCCGAAAACCCAATTTCACTCACCGATTCCACTTCACCACTTGCCGAAGCACGAAATCAAGCTTCCGAATCAACAACTCTTGGATCCAAAGATGCCTCCCCTGATTAAACACATTAAAGCAGAGGTTTAATGCATCATCAAGCATCAAAAGCTTCAATGAAAGCACTCAAACTCGCTGCTCTCATTCCCACTCCAATTTCGGCCACCAAACACAACCGAAATTGCATCAAAACCACTTCTCAACAAAGCCCAGCCATAAACCAGCAAAACCTAACATCCATTAACACCATAAAACATCTAAAAACAACCTACAAACATCCTTATACCTCCAGCAACAACAGATCCACAAGATCACCACAAAAACATCCAAGAAACATAAGCTAAACTTAGGAAACTCAACCTATCCGGGATTGCATTAATCAAAACTCATTTCCTTATCAATTTAGAGTTCATTTAACATCAAAAACACATCTCAAATCACAGATCAATCAAATCTGACGAAAAATCATGAAAAACCATCAAATCTTGCATTATAAGCCAAGATATAATTCCAAACTCAAAAGCCTTTAATTAAACATCAATCAAGAGTTGATAACTTGGGAATTTCAGTAAAGAACTGATAGTTTAGAGGAGAAGGACGTTCTTACCTCCAAACTTGTGTTTCTCCACTTTTTGGAATGAAAATCCTTGTTGAAACACTTAGAAATTGAAGAGATTTGAAGATACAATGATTTGGAATCAAATGAGAGTTGAATGGAGGGATTTAGGTGAAGAAATCAGATCCAATTCTCTGGAAAAGTAGTGTTTGGTTTGAGAGAAAATGAGAGAAAGAAAGTTTAGCAAAGTTGGTTACAAAATCCAAAAATAGCCAAAATGGCTTCCCTCCAATTTTAATAACCTTTAAAATCAGATTTTAGACTTAAAATATCTTAGAAAAATCTGGAGAAATCATCTTTGGATTAATAGCTCCTTAAGGATTCAAAGTTTCAACTCTTTATAAAACAGTCACCAAACTTTCAAAATTCACATTTTGGTCACTAGCCAAAATGTCATACTTCCAAAACCCATTTTTCAAAATTGATTTCACAGTTCACTTAATTATATTAAAAGATGATTTTAGAACATTTTTCCATATTTTTAATGCAACCCGAACTAGGCTTTCCTAATTTCACCTCTTTAGATTCGAACAGCACTTTGACCAAACCGGTCAACGCCCAGAACTTCTAAGCCCAAAACCGGGGCGTTACAAGCTGGGCTGGGTGTAGGCACGGTCGGGAGATCCACGAGTACCTATTAAAACAGAAAATCAATATCAGTCCTTAATCATTAATTTCTCTTGAAAGACATAACTTATACATATGCATGTTTGGGATCAACGTCTAATTTGGAGGCTTTCTAGTTAGAATTTTGCGAAACGGGCTTCAAAATCAGACTCAGGACGTCGAAAAATATAAAATAGGGCTTTTTAGGGAAAAGTTGACTTTTTGGTCAAAGTCAACGCTGACGTCACTGGTCCAAGGCTGACTTGGCGAGTTGACTCACTGGGTTGACTCGGGCGAGTTGACTCACTGAGTTGACTCAGACGGGTCGGGCCGGGTCGGTCAACGGGTTGGGTTGGTCAACGGGTTGGGTTGGTCAACGGGTCGGGTTACCACTAGGCTTGGGCCGGTTTGTTTGGACCGGTTCGGGCGGCTCGGTTCAAGGCCAGACCGGGTCTGGGTCGGCCGGTTCCACAACCATCCTCCAAGGCGGCCAGAAATCACCTTGGACGGCGCGTGAAGCCCACGTGCAGCCTTTCGCGGTCGGAAAACACATGTAACAGCAGAAAAAGGACAAAAACATCCTCAAATCTAACATTTTTCAACTGGAAACCCACAAATTTAAACCAAAACTCACCAGACTTACCAAATCTTAAAAATAAGCACTCAAAACTGACGTAGCTCCTATGACGGTCTAAATGGTGGTCGTTCGTCGTCAGGTGATATGGGTTTTGCTCGATTTGGAATGGAGAGGCCAGGGGTGGCGACGTCGTGGCGAACGGACGCCCATAGCGGCTGAAAAATTCGATAAACCAAACCCTAGGTTCACCGAACGTATTTCCTTCGATTTTCGGTGATCAGAGCGGCGAAAGTGACAGAAGGTTGAGGGGTTTTGGTCGGCGATCGCCGGTGAACTCGTCGGTGGCAGCGGTGCACGGAACGACTCGACGGTGAGCGAAAAAAAGGACGGTGGTCGATTTAGGGGATATGAATGGTCGGGTGGGGTTACTGGAAAACTCGGGGAGGGGTATTCGAACCGAAATAAATGTCACTTAAGTTGGGTAGGTGGGATATTTTAAATCTATTACTACTTTATTTCGAAAGGAAATGTTGGTTTAAAATAAAACGTGGATAAAACTAGAGCCAAGAGCTCTCTTAGCTTAGTGGCTGTGCACTTGGCTAACCAAGTAGAGGTTGTGGGTTCAATTCCCACAAAACTCACTTCCTCTTTCTTTCTTTTCTCTTTTTTCATTTCATTTCATTTTATTTGTTATTATTTTTTTAAGGGTGTTACCCAACTTATAGGGGAATCATGATTAGTCATGTTATATTGTTGAGATTTTTCATTATAGGGGAATCATGATTAGTCATGTTATATTGTTGAGATTTTTCATTTTTTATGTACGCATATTTAAATATAAATATAGAAATCCCTCCGAAAAACGCATAAATATATGATAATTGTATCCGAATATAAGTAACCTAAATGATTAGGATCGACGGTTGAGAGCACATTGGTCATGATAATGGGGATGGGTGGATTAATAAAAATTCAAAAGTATCTTGAAAAAAAAGGTGATATTGAGTTTATCATAGCTAAAGAAATTTAATGCCTTGTTTCAAGGGAAATGACCTATAAAGATTGATATCCACCAAGAAAGTTGTTTGTGGGTTGAGGAGCATGAAGGAGAAAAAAAGCAAAGAAAACTTGAAAAAGGCAGTGCCCATTAATTAAGAAACCTACAATCCTTAATGGATCAACAGAGTGTTGCAGCAGCAAAAAATCAGAAGAAAAAAGATGGAATTTCTTTGTCATAAATCATAATGGGATGCGCCTTTAAACTTTGATTCAAAGATAACTAATGAATAGGGCATGTTTGGTTGTCTCGTAATCATCATTTGCTTCTCTCATTACCCCATCTGAAATGACCCCAATATTGTTGAAACTATCCTAGGCCTTACCTTTGCTTTTCTTCTTTTTCATGTTGGATGCCATTGTATTCAAAGCTAAGGTATCCAAACAAACCGCAGATCATGACCTAAGAAAAACAAAGGCCTGCCGTATGAAATGAAGTGTTCAAATTGATTATGAATTTATTTTACATTAATATTGACGGCATCTTAAAACTAATCTTGTGATTCAAAATTAGGAGTATGGTTAAGTCTGTCAAGAAAGTGAATGATGAAAATAATATAAGGCGGACAGTCCACTTTCATGGCCCAAAGAGGTGGTTGCCCTAAAATTGTATTCAAACCAAGGCATCCAAATAAAAACAGAAGCCCTGCACTATGGGCTGAATTTTTCGGATTGGTTATGGATATTGGAAAATCATAGTCACCGTTTGGTAAACAAATTTTTGAGTCAAAATTTGATGTTTGAATTAATTTTATAGATTTGGGTTATCAAATTCGTTAATTTAGATGTTTGGTAAATAGAAGATTATAATAACGAATTGAGGTGAAATTTTTTAATTTGAAAAAAAAAATCATTTTAAGAGCTTTTTGAATTAGAAGTTTGGATAAAAAATTGTAAAGGTTCTTTTGTCCTTTACCGTTACAAATTTTTTTCTTAACAACATAAATTTGAATAACTAATAAATTTAAATGGATAATTTTATAATTAAGAAATTAATATATACATCTAAATTTAATAATTAATAAAATTATATTCAAAATATAATTTTATAAATAAGAAATTATTATATACAACTAAATTTATTAATTATTTAAATTATATTAAAAAAAGATAATTTCACAAATAAGAAGTTAATGTTGTGAATAAAATAAAGAAGAACAAGAATAAGAACAAGAAGAACAAAGAGATGAGAGAAAGAGAGAGATTTGTATTATTCTCAAATATAGACTTGTGTATAATGCCTTCAATGAATCATCTATTTATAGGCATAAGAAGTACATAATACATTAAACTCTAATTCATAGAGATAATATTCCTAATAATAAATAAATCAAACTCCTTCGATAAAGTTCTAATCATGATAGACATCCACATAGATAAATATTCATAATACTCCCCCTTGGATGTCTATGAAGATAATGTGCCTCGTTAAAACCTTACTAAGATAAAAACTCAGTGGGGAAAAAAATTCTTTAGTGAAGGAAAAAGAGTACACACATCTTTGATACGCATAACATGTTGCCTCATTAAAAACCTTACCAGGAAAACCCATTGGGACAAAACCTCGGTTAAGGGAAAAAGAGTGCAACGCGTATTTACTCCCCCTCATGCAAACATCACAGAAGATCTTTGAATCTTCATAATTTAATCTTGAATATCATTTTTCTAAAGATCGTGAGGGATGAAACTTTGGAGTAATATGTTCCATGATGTATCCACTTTCAAACTAAGATATACATCTTGCGTTATCTTCACACAAGATAGCTTTTATCATATCTTGTAAAAGTAAATCCACATATCTTTTGGATATGTTGGGTCAATAGTCTTAGCCAAACACATTTTTAGCTTGCCTCGTGCATAACAATTATTTCTACGACATTTGAGGAGGCATCAACGAATGTTTGAAGATCTAAATGTAATGATCTTTGTATATTCATAGATATTTCTTGACCAACTAATATATAGTGCTTCAAGACCAAGAAGAGATATAATTATCTTTATTCACATCCAACAATCTTACAATTATTGGGATACTCAATAGATATGCTCTATTCATATTGAATCTTCTTTAAGATTCTTTCAACTTATGTCTATTCATAGACAAAAGAAATATATAAAAATGTTCGATCTTCAGGTCGAGATAAACTTGATGTCAAGATTCAAGTACTTGTATTGAAAGTACTTCATGAGTTTCCAATTTGAAGCTCTTTAGGAGTTCTAAAATTATCATAATGGATCTTGATCCAAACTCCTTTATAAAATACATAAGGAAATCTGATCATTCTTATAGTATTTTCTCAATTAGTATTCGCTAAGGCGATTATACCAAATGCGCCAAAATATTCATGAGACATGTCTAAATAAATTTCCTCAGAAATTTCCAAATGCTTATAGCATTTTAGATCCTTCAAGGATAAATATGGATCCACAAATAATTAGACGCATGTAAATTTTTCAAAACTGCCAAAGTAATTGCATCCACCATGAAGTAATTAAAACTTTTCATAAATCATAGTTCAAGTCGTATTTACGACTACTTATTTGTGCCTCACTTGCATTACACCTTTAGGTGTTTGGACTGCTGGTCCAAATACTTCTATTTTAGAAGTTCAAAGCGTCTTTCAACATTGGCCAATTCAATATCTATACTTCTGGATAGATTTTATACAAGATCCTCGATTTCTTTCTTTACTTCTATAGAAGTATTTTATGTAAAATTGTTTGTAAAATCGTTGTCGATAACTTTCCAATTTTCTGGTTCCATTCTCGTAATGACATAACTCATCGAGATCTCTTCAAGATTTCAATCTTTATTTCAGGTACCTGGAACTCTTCAAGAGTTTTATTATTTGTTATGTCTTGGGTCTCTTTAGGAGCACCCGCCTCCAATATATGACCATCTCATATTACTTTCTATTTACGAGAATTTTGATCATTGGAACCATTTCAACTATCATGCTTCAGGCATGATTTACATTCTCTCGCTCTAACATGTAATTTAAACTTAGAGCATTTCAGCTGGTATATGAGACTTAATTACTCTCATTGGGTCAGTAAATATGTCTGGCAGTTGACATGTAATAACATGAATTATCTTATGAACTTCTAGTTCATATACGAGGATCTAGATAATGATAATTCATTTTCCTCTATCCAGCTGATTATTATCTCCCCCTGATGTTGAGAAAAATCATGTCATAAATGATTCTCCAATTAATGTTTAAGAATTTAAACATAAAAGGAGACTCGTACTCAATATATATTCTCAACCCTTTTTATTTACCCATTTTTGTGCGTTGTGGTGGAGCAATTCATATCGTACATTCAAAAATCATAAAATGGGAAATGTATGGTTTCTGACCAAAAACCAATCATAACAGGGAGTTTATTATAACTCGTTGGCTTGATGCGTATAAGTGTTGCTATATGGAAACACCATATAAATAATAACTCTTTTGTTCTCATAGTTTAGCTATTAAATAGGAGGCATCCAATTGAAATTTTGCTAAACTATAATTTTCATAATCAATAGGCTTTGTAATAACTGATATAGCCTAAAATATAAACCCACTAGCTTTTCAAGACGAATAGTCTAACTGTATAATCTGAATCTTTTTAGAATCAATCTCACAAACTTCTGGTTGTTAGTCGATAAAACAATGTAGATGCATCTACTAAAATCATATAAAACTTTCCACATTTGTGGATATATGGGCCCATATTTCGTTCAGATATGCAAGACATACAGTCTTAACTTCAGTACAAGAACTTTAAGTTCTAATTCTTTTGGTAAGTGGGATCATCTATATCCTTTGAGAACAAACAACACAAGAACTTCATGTTCTTTTAGTAAGTGGAATTTAATTAATTCCTTTAAGCAACACGAGAACTTCACGTTCTTTAATAAGTGGAATTTAATTCATTCCTTTGAGAATAAGCACCACAAGAACTACAGGTTCTTTTAATACATGTGCATGTAAATCTCAATAATTTCTGCACCATTATTGATCAGGATGGTCTAACCGATCATGCCAACTATATATATGTGTGTATATATCTCTGAATTTGTAAACTTCTTGTTTACCATAACATGTAATTCAATCTTACTCATACATGTCTAGTACGACCATCAAAATTGTTCCTTTAAATAGGAATATATTTAGCTCTTTCGGAGCTTCCAATTGAAATTATCTTTTGGTAGCAATATATAGCTCTCCTAGAGCTTTCAACTGACTTTTTGGCTACCAGAACTTATATCCATATTGGCTTATTTCAAATGTCAATTGATAACATATGTTATCTATAATTTCCAAGGGGATATTTTGCGAACTCATGTTGCTCTCTTTATGACTTTGACGAGTATAACGCACTGTGAATATGGAATAAAGTTCCATTTGACAATAACATATTTGCTCAACCAGAGCCTTTTGTGATATTAGTACTTCCGGATATAGTACTCACATTATTCCCTTGCATTTTAATCGAGAAATGCATAATTGTGCACCTTTCAAAATGTGCTTTGTTTCATTTACTTCAGGTAATGAAAATATGTACTTTGTATCATTCACTTCGAGGAATGAAAAATATAAAATATAGCACATCATATCAAGTCGATTATCTACCAGAGATAAACTTTCAAGTGCTCTTCCGAAGTATTGATATTTTAGTACTTTGAGAAATACTACTCATATTTCCCCTTGCATTTAAATGGGAAAAATATTTCTTATGCTTAAGTACAATATGAGTACTTGCATTATCTGCTAGGCATAAATAGCCACAATTCTAGGCATAAATAGCCACAATTCATTGTATATTTTATTCCGGAAGTAATCATATTCTTCAAATAATAAATTAACATAAATCGTAAATAAATAATATGTGAAATAAATAAACATAAAGAAAACTAACATAAATAAATAATAAATAAAACGAATTAACATAAAAAAAACCAATTATTCCTGTTAGAGGTTATAAGGGAAATAAAATAAATGGTAAATTATTCCCTTCAAGGGTTATGAGAAAATTAACAATATCCAATTGAGTTGGACCAATAACGCCATAATTATTTTCGCCATAAACAAATTTTGTTTATATTTTATTTCATTTATCATTCATGATTATGGATAAAGTCCATAATACTTTGGCGTTTGACAAGTACGAAACCAATGGTTTATAACATCACATTGGTAAAAAGATTTCACTTCCTTAGAATAATCTTTATCACTCTTGTCATCCTTATAACTTCGCTACCAGCGTGTAGAAGTATTCTTAAAACGACTATATTTTTCATGTGTATATTCATAGCCTCGACCACGACCACAACTTTTAATGTGTTTTTTTATTCCTTCCATAATATAATCTCACATTCACTTCAGGGAATGGAGTAGAGCCAATGGGCCTTTAAAACCTTTTTCACATATCCTTATCACAGAGAACAAAAATTTAATCCTCGTACGCGGCATTGTTAAACCTGTCCACAAGGTTCTTTAAAAACCTCCTTTGAGACCAGTAGCCTCGCAGAACGGGATGTCCAGCCAATTATACTTGGATTATATCGAAATTATGTCTCTAATTGAATAATGATTTACCATGTTTGCATTCACTTCAGGGAATGAAACAGATCCAATAATCGCATGGAATAAACATTATGCTTGCATTCACTTCAGGGAATGCCCCATCATTGATAATTGCATGGAATAAAGATCATGCTTGCATTCACTTCAAGGAATGCCTCCCATAAAACTTTTTGGATCAAGAAGAATTTTCGTAACTTGAAATTGGGAAAAGTCTATGGTCGAGTTTTTCGACAAAGAAGAAAAATTGCTTTCGAGCAAATATAGACTTTATAACAATCTTTTTATAGATTGAAATTCACCATGATTTATCGCACATTAAAATCATAATTTAAAGAATAAAAATAAAATCAAAATTTACCGATATTAGTTTTCCTCTCGAGGAAAATGGAGACGTAGCAAATGACCAAAACATCTTCTCATAATGTCGTGTCTCTTTCCAAGTCATTTAAATACATGTAAAACTCAATACATGGTTAAAATATCAATATCATCAAATAAAATATTATAAACACATATTGATATTAATACAAAGTTTAACCATTGTGTCAAAAATAAACATATATGAAACCATAATAATAAGATCTATATGTATGGGCTGAATTGAATACATTAGAAATCAGAGGATCTATGTCATAATTCTCTCTTTAAAAAAAAACTAAACCAACAAAGGTGTTTCATTAATGTACAGATCTTTGTTACTAAAAAAAACCTTAAACCTAGAGTACGTATTTTAATGAATTTATATGAAAGACTACCATAGTTCTACGTACATAACTTTGTTATTCATGATTACAAAGTATAGTCAGTAAATCAAACAGGCTTTATATGCACCATCATCAAACTTCATGAATTTACAAATATACAAACACAAATAATAATAATTAAGTATGAAAAGCATAAGCAGTTGAGTACCAAAAATGAAAACCCACAAATACTTTCGCTCAACAAACCTTAATCGATTCCATCGTTCCCTGCTTTAAAAGCCGAGGAGGCAGGTAAGGAAAACAACGCGACATTATCGACTTTTTCCGCTAATTAACCTTTTTAGGAACAAGAGAAAACACACTTAATTTACACCAAACGCAACCTCTTCGTCTCTGTCGATTCGTCTTTTGGTTTGTGAGAAGCCACAAGTTTATCTCTTTACAATGTTCGAATAAAATCAAACATACTTCCAAAATTTTCAAAAACTAAAACAAAGTTAAAATATAAAGAGAAAGACAATCGGTAACTAAAAAAAATAAGGAAAAAAAACTTATCTTTAATTTATTCTATAATCGAATTCTTCCCGGTAACTTCTTTTGAATTATAACGATGAAGACCTCAGTTGATTAGAGTCTCGTGCTGATAACGTGTTGTGAATAAAATAAAGAGGAACAAGAATAAGAACAAGAAGAACAAAGAGATGAGAGAAAGAGGGAGATTTGTATTATTCTCAAATATAGACTTGTGTATAATGCCTTCAATGAATCATCTATTTATAGGCATAAGAAGTACATAATACATTAAACTCTAATTCATAGAGATAATATTCCTAATAATAAATAAATCAAACTCCTTTGATAAAGTTCTAATCATGATAGACATCCACATAGATAAATATTCATAACAGTTAATACATACATCCTTGATATATGTTTATTAATGATATTACTTTTTTTTATAATTTGATTAATATTAATAGGTACAAAATATGAATAATAAATTATTCAAACATGTATTGAATAAAATCATGTCATTATATGTCATTTTGTTTGCTCAAATAATCTAACAACTATCAGATATCGGTTAATTTTACCAAATATTTTTATCTTCAGCTAGGGGCGTAGACACATGGGGGTTGACAAAGGCTTGGCTCCTGGGGCTCACCCTTAAAGGTCTATTTTTTTCACTCTTACAACCTTTTTTATATAAATTTGGCCTCTGCAAAAGTTTTAAATTATAATTTATTTTACTTACTTTAATATCATAAAATATTTTCCCGCCTTAGTGGTAAATGTATAAGTGAAAGTATACATGTTTTACTTGAAGTCAATAAATTAAATCCTACTATTGACATTTTTAGTCGTATTGTTTTTCAAATTTCTCTATAACTCTTACAGTAACATTTTTTGGCCTCGTTAACTATTAATTTTTGACTTCGCCCTTTGATAGAGCACAAATCGACTCCACTAAAAGTCTCTTTATACCCATTTATCATGCATGCTTTAACCCATTGTGTATCGCTCAGAACTCTGTCATTGCTGGTGAGCAAGCTCCTCAGCTTCTAGAAAACCCAAAAATCCATTCGCCTAGATTAGATCAAAACACACCACCTGTGTAACACCCTTACCAGTATTTAAACCCTAATACTGATCAGACTATCTCATAATAAATTTCTAGTAAAACATAAAAATCATTTAACTAAATATGACTATTTTCCCACTTGTCCTTTTATCGCGTAGGAAAATTTTTTAATTTTTTAATCAACCAAAATAATTCCAAATTCAAGCAGCAACTTAGCAGTTTATAAATACCACATACAAATAATATAATTGTCTAAAAACTGCCTAATTTAAAAATCTAATTGGTGGTCATTTAATTCTTTTTATGTAAGTTACACGATATTAATAATCATTTCCATAATTATAACTATCCATCGTATACTAATAGCATAAACGAACTTATAGGTTATTACCAACCATATTACTAAATTTAGCACCCACTCATTCTTAAAATATACATGCCAACTAATAATAGTGAAATATGTTTAAGGATGTCATTACCGATACTGCAAAAATACTTCATGATTTTGATGCCTTTTTAACTTCTTACTCCGAACGTTGATATTTACCTATGCGTGAAAACCATCACACGCTAAGTATACACTTAGTGAGGCAATAATAAAACTTACATTACAATGCTACACATTTATAAATATGCAATAATAATCATTACCACGCATTAACATCACTCGATATGCCTTACCATCATGTTAACTATGTATTAAAATAATATAACCCGAAAATCAAATATTTTAATAATATACTTACCATTTATCCCATAAGCTCGTAAGCTTAATGACATGTTTAACATTTACTATCCAATAAACAATTGCCCAAACATAAGACTATGAGGACGCGGGTTCCCAAGTCAAATATGCACCGAAGTGCTTTGCCAGCATCGAAGTGCTATTCCACATCGAAGTACTTTTCCAGCACCGAAGTGCTATTCATATATATATATATATATATATATATATATATATATATATATATATATATACTCTATGGCATGCCAACTATACCTTGTCCCTCAATACCTTATTTGGGCATATATTCCATATTAATTTTATCTATGACAAAATATATCAATATAATCCAACATTGGGCAATTCATACTCGAAATAACATTTCATATCATAATATCATATATAACTATGATCATGCATTTATATTCAACCATGGACATATTTAAAATATATCCAACATGTAATCAATAACATCAATAACATGCCAATATAAATAAGGTAGACTCATCGCAAGTCTTACCCATGATGTATAAAACATCCATGTATCATGATAAATATGCATTGCACTCACCTGGGCCATTTATTAACATGCCTCACTAAGCTTTACTTTACGCTTTTTTTCCTTTCTTCGATTGTTAATTCGATCCCGATTTTGATCACGATCTGTATGTACATTATTTATAACAAATGTACATTTCAAATTACATGTTAGTACCATACTAACAAAAATACATAATATGAAGATAATTTCTTAATTTCCATCTCATACATTTCATATCAAGCTTCATATTTTCAATGCTATTCAAAATGGTCCTTGCCACCTAATTTCCAACTTGATTCGAACATGAATTCAACCTCTAAAATTTATTTCCATTCATTTACAATCAATCCCACTTCAAATTACTTTAATATCCAAATCAAAGAATGATTCATAAATCATTCTAACAATTATTCAAACATGATACGTCAATTTATAATATGGCAGCCTGCACTACCTTGAAAGAAATATTTTTATAAAATAATCTACAACTCAGAATTCGATTCTGTTTGTTCTAAAAGAAACTAGATTCGATAAGTTTTTCAACAATATAAACTAATATACCAAATTCAACTCGTACAATTTATAACGAATTTTCAAAGCCAATTTCTAGTGCTGAAATCGAAATAGACTGCTACTCTGTTTTCTGACCTTTCGTCACTTAAAAAATCACATCTTTTGATATACAAACCGAAATCACTCGTCGTTTGTTTTAAATGAAACTAGACTGAACCAGAAATACAATGATATAAAGTTCCCTTTCTAATTATTTTTGTGGAATATTTGATAAATTTCATAACACACTGCCAAAAACTAGCATTCTGGTAGATTTCATAATTTGATCTTTTACATCTCTTAACCATTCCAATACTTCAAATTAACCTTCAATTATATCATACTACTCATTTCTTTCAATAAAAATATTTTTTACATTATTTCCCTTAGTTTTCTTCAATTAACTTAATGGTCTCTAAACCATATTCCATAGAATTTTCATCACTTTAAACATAGAAACAACATCACAACCTCATTTTCAACTTGAATAAACCTTAAAACATGAAATTCCAACATGTCCTTCATTCACCTTATCCACCAATATCAACTTAGAAGCAAGAAAACCATGTAAAAATTATACCAAAAGATACAGAAATTTATGAGAAACAATTTATATTTCATGGACTAACCTTGAATCCATCTCTAAGTGCTTGAAATATTTTCTTCTTCCTCCCCATAACCTCACGTATTGTAGAGAAAGATGAAAAAAAAAAATTTAATTTAGTTTTTTTCCTTTATTAATGAGATTTTTAATTTAAAAATCACCATAATAGTCAAATGACTATTTTGTCTTTGAAATCCAAGGCTCCATACTTTGCCGCGTGTCAAAATATTCATCAAAGGGTCAAAATGAACTAACTAGTTAGTAGTTACCCATTTTGCTCTTGAATTTCTCCAAAATTACAATCTTGTCATTTTCATCCAACGGTTCATCTTTAACATGAAAAAGTCATTATAAATCCAATGGTTCATGTCCATTCTTCTAGAATAAAACATGGAAATGACAATAATACCCTTGCTAGATATTTTAAATAAAATATCTCAAATTGTTCGATTTGAAAATATCATTCTTGGGGGTGAATTATTCGATTATCCGTATTTTTCCTCAAATTTAACTCCTTATAGCTTTTAATACGAATTCCGTACCAAAAATCTGAGTAACATGAAAATATCATTCTTGGGGGTGAACTATTCATTTACGGTGTTAAAATACATAACTTTTAAAATTACAATTTAGTCCCTAAACTTTTCCAAAGTTTGCACTTTTGCCCATAAACTTTCAAATTTTACATTTTGGTCGCTAGCCAAAATTTTGAGGTATTACAATTCTCATCCCTTAAGAAAATTCGTCCTCGAATTTTCCTTACGTAGTTAGTTCAAAAAGATATTGATATTGTTTCCTCATAGCTTCCTCTAGCTCGAACCAATTTAATGATGTTCGACATTTTCTTCCATATAAAGCCTCGTAAGGAGCCATCTTTATACTTGATTGATAGTTGTTGTTATAAGCAAACTCAGCTAAGGAAAGATATTTTTCCCACGAGCCAACAAAATTTATTATACAAGCATCTAAGCATATCTTCAAGTACTTGAATAATCCTCTCTGATTGTCTATCAGTCTGAGGATGAAAAGCAGTACTGAAGTGTAGCAGAGTCTCCAAAGCCTCATGTAATGCTTTCCAAAACTTTGCAATAAACCTCAGATCTCTATCCGATATAATAAACATTGGAATACCATGTTGTCTAACAATTTCCTTGATATATAACTCCGCTAACTTGTTTAAAGAATAATCAATTCGTACTGGAATGAAGTGTGCCGATTTCGTCAATCGATCCATGATCACCCAGATCGACTCCTTTTTGCTCGGTGTTAGCGGTAAACCTGTTATAAAATCCATTGTAACTTACTCACACTTCCTTTGTGGAATTGATGTTGGTTGCAGAAGTCCTGATAGAACTTGATGCTCTGCTTTTACTTGTGGACAAGTCAAACATTTAGCAACAAATTCTGTGATAGCTCGTTTCATGCCAGGCCACCAATATCGACTCTTTATATCTTGATACATCTTGTTGTCTCTAGGATGCATAGTTAAAGGACTGAAATGTGCCTCCATCAAAATTTCCTTCTTTAATTCCCCATCATTAAGAATATATAAACATCCTTCATAATATAAACACCCATGGGTTTTATTTCAAAGCCTTTAGATTCTTCACATTCAGCTTGTTTCTTCTTTTCCAAGCATTCTTCATCCTTTGCTTGTAACTCTTTAATTTTACCTATCAAAGTAGGCTTAATCTGATTTTCAGTCACTATTGCAACATTTTCCTTATATTTCAACTAAGCATCCAATGCTCTAAAAGCAAAAAAATGTTTTTCGGCTAAGTGCGTCTGTTACCACATTAGCTTTTCCTGGATGATAGTCAATAATTACATCATAGTTGTAACACCCCGATTTTGGGCTTAGAAGTTAGTCGGGTTCGGCTAAGAGGTTCAGGTGGACCGGTTCGAGCGAGTTATGCTAGTTTTGGGTTTAATTTGAAATGAATGGGTTTTCAGGGAGATAAAATATGGAAAATATTTTATAATCTTAAAATAATGTTTTGAAAGTTTTGGAGAGCTCAATTTGGTGAAATTGGACTGATTTTATTGGAATTTTGAAAACGGTGACTAATTTGTAAAAATTTCAAATTTCATTTTAATGACTAAATCGAAGAGGGCCAAAACTTAAAATCCTTAGGGAGCTATTACACCAAAGTTTTATCAGCTATTCCCTTGATTTTGCGTTTTAAAACTATTTAATTAATTGATTTATTAAACGTGAAGTGATAAAAAAAGATTTTTAAAAGGCTAAACATTTTATTATGTAACTACTTTTCTCTCAACTTTCCCAACATCCAAACTACCTTTTCATCACTAAAATCTTTAGAGATTTATCTCATTTCATCTACTTTTGATTTCTAAATGATTCACATAGATTTCTACATCAACCAGCTGAAGTTTTCTTAAAGGATTTCATCAAAATCATTGCTAATCAAGGGGAAAGCTTGTGTTAGAGGTAATCTTTCTTTTCTCTCCTCTAATCATGGTTCTTTATTGAAATTCCCAAGTATTTGGCTCTCTAATTAAGTTTAATAACAAGATTTTATAATTTAATTGATGAAAATGGCTAAATCAAGTTTTGGAAGATGTTTTCTCAAGAATTTCGTTATGACACTATTTTGATTGATTTGAGATTGATTCTAATCATGATTTGGATGTTAAATGATGTTAAAATAAAGGTTTTATAATGGTAATCCCGAACTGAGTTGGATCTTTAGTGGTTAGATTATTAGATTTGGGGGGTTTTATGGTGTTTGGGTGAAATATGAGTTTCTGGAGGTGTAAGGATGTAATTAGGTTAATTTTGGATGTTGATTGATGATTAAAATGTATGGAAATGATAGATTGTGGCTGGGATGAGTTTAGAGAGTGATCGAGGGTGATTTCAATTGTTTTGGAATGGGCATTTTGGTGTTTTGGGTAGAGCAGCGAGATAGTTTTAGTTGCTAAGGATTTTAATGCATTGTGATGCATTAATCCTCTATTCTTGTGTTGTATAAACAGTGGAGATCACATTGGAAGCAATCAGTGAAGTTCTGGGGGCTTCGGACGCTTGATTTCCCGTTGGTGAATCTTGGTTTCACGTGTCGGTGAGTGAGAACTTGTTTTCCAGCTTTGAAACACTTTAAAGGTGGTTTTAGGAACTTAGTGTAAGCTTGAGATGCTTTACTAAGTTCGGAAGTAAGTAAAAGGATTTTCTCCCTCGGATTGTGCTATTATGAGTTTGTTGATGCACTTGATTTTAAATGCAGGTTACCTACTGTTTAAAGCATGATTTAAGTAAGTGAATTATTGTTTTTGATGTTATGTCGATAAATGATGCACATGGTAAGTGATCCTTGTAAGTATATGCTTATACTTGTATCTTGAAGCATGGTTTGATCCTTGGAAATGTGGTTTATTGATAATGCTTTGAAAACAATGAGGTTTATGTTAAATGTGAATTATATTGGTAAGTGATGTTCTGAAAATGATTTATAAATGAAATCGGATATAGTTAGCCGGCTATAGGATTGAGTGCACTATAAACAAGTTACCTTGGATGTTGAGGGGTTTATACGGTGTACCGAATACTCCATCCAAGTACCCTAACATTGAGGAAAGTGTATAGTGTCCCGTCTCTCATTAGTGGGGTTATAAATCTACCGATGAGTGGTGTTGAGGGTTTTATATGGCATACCGAATACTCCACCACGGGTGTCACAGCGGTGGAGGGTAGCTCTCGTGTGTGAACATTGAGATACCGGTGAGAATGTATGAAGTTTTGGGACAACACTTGTGAATATGTGTATCCGATGTGGTTTTGAGAAATGAGCATGTTGATGATCTCTTATAAGCCAATATAATTGATAATGTGTTGTGAAATGGTTTAAGATGCATATTACGTGAATGTATGTTTTACTGTTTAAGCTTTGCATATGGTAGCTATGCATGAGAAGGCTTAAGTTGAGTGTTAGCAATGGATTTGCTATTGAATTCATAATATATGATGCATGATGTTTAACGTGTTGTTTTGATTGAGGAAAGTGCATGGTTTTAGAGAGGTCATGATGGTTTTCAAATGATGGTTAGCAACTTGAAATGAGATTTCAATGTGGACATTAATGCGTTGATGGTGTTTTGGTTTTGAGCACTCCTCACTAAGCCTTGAGTGCTTACGCTCTCATTTGTCCATCGATGCAGATAATTGAGGTTTTGGAGGCAGCAAGAGGTAAGGAATTCCAAGAGACTTCGCCTACGAAAGTATGTTTCAGTTTTAGACTAAAGTAATAAGGGCAATGGGGGATCCGTTGGATGGTTTGGTTTAAATTGGATTAAAATAGAAAAAATCAGAAAAAAGTGACATTACTGGCCCAGGTGTTTCGGTACACTCGAGCCTGTACCAAAACAGGGTGCCTGAAATGGCTTAGGAGTATCGAAACAGATTGGGGTTTTTCCAGAACATTTTGCTACTGGACTTACTTGTTTCAAAACACCCTCGAGGCTGTTTCGATACGGTCATGTGCTTCGAGTCGCTCGTTCTTGTTTTGATACATGGCAGCCTGTACTGAAACAATAGGTTGTTAAGTTAGTTATTGGAATCTTCTGAAGTTTTGATCCCTAATTGTTGTGGGTGCAATTAAATGAGCTCGGAAGATTGTTTTAGGTCGAAATTTGATAGAGATGCATGTAATATGATTAATTAAAGGGTGGCAACTTAAAATTAGTTGAAGTTCTTGTATTTTGGCAAAATTACATTTTGGTCCCTAAAATGTGATTGTTTGCAATTGAGTCCCTAATTGTTGTCTGATTGAGTTGTGAAGTGTTCTACTGCGATGTTTAACACATATGATAATAATGAGAATCTAGAAGAGATAAAATGAAAAACTAGGGTTGTTTATTGAGGTAAATCTCTTGGTTTACTTTAGTATTCCCCGTGTAATCCGTTCAGTTCGGTCTATTGTCTAGACCCGGTTGAGGGGGTTACAATAGTCTTTGATCAATTCTATCCACCTTCTTTGCCTCAATTTAAGTTCCTTTTGAGACAACAAGTATTTCAAACTTTTATAATCAATGTAGATATAGCACTTTTCACCATACAAGTAATGTCGCCAAACCCTTAAAGCAAACACTACTGCGACCAACTCTAAATCATGAGTAGGGTAATTTCTTTCATGATTTTTGAGTTGTCGAGAAGCATATGCTACCACCTTTCCTTCCTGTGTCGGTATACACCCCAAACCATTATTGGATGCATCACTATAAATTATGAAATCCTTTCTAGATTATGTTTGTACCAAGACAGAATCTTCTTGTTAATATCTTCTTTAGCTTATCAAAGCTTCCCTGAAATTTTTCTAACCAAACAAATGACACATCCTTTCTTAAAAACTTAATTATTGGAGTGACAATCATTGAAAAAATCTTTCACGAACCGCCGATAATAACCAGCTAATCCCACGAAACTTCTCACTCTGGAGACATTTTTAGGGACTTTCCAATCTAAGATTGCTTGAACCCTTTTAGGGTAGACTCGAATCCCTTCAGCTGGTACTATATGTCCAAGGAAAAGTTACCTCAGACAACCAAAATTCATGTTTTGACAGCTTCGCATATAATTTATTTTTTCGGAGAATCTTAAGAACTACTCGAAGATGAGCATCGTGATCCTCCTTGGTTTTAGAATATCTTTGAATACCACCACAAATTGGTCTAAATAGGGTTGAAACAATTGATTCATTAAATCCATAAATGTTGTCGGTGCATTGGTAAGTCCAAAAGGCATTACTACATACTCATAATGCTCGTATCTCATTCTGAAAGTTGTCTTTGGTATATCTGCCTCTTTGATCTTCAATTGATGATATCCCGATCGAAGATCAATTTTAGAAAATATTGTTGCTCCCTTAAGTTGATCAAAAAGATCATCAATCCTTGGCAAGGGATATTTATTCTTCACCGTCACTTTATTAAGTTGACGGTAATCTACACACAATCTTATTGATCCATCTTTCTTTTTCACAAATAGAATTGGGGCTCCCCAAGGTGATATACTAGGCCGTATAAAACCTCAGTATAGCAGTTCTTGTAATTGAGCCTTCAACTCTTTGAGTTCTGTAGGAGCCATTCTATACGGTGTTATTGATATTGGTGCTGTACCAGGAAGCACATCAATACCAAATTCTACCTCTCGATCTGGAGGTAACCCCGGTAATTCATCTGGGAAGACATCTGGAAATTCTTGCATCGTGGGTATATCTTCTAGATTTGTCTTTTTTTTGGAGTATTTATTAAATGAGCTAAATATGCTTCATACTCGTGTGATAATAACTCCCCAACAGTTATAGATGATGCCACATTCCTTTGATTATCCAACTTTTCATCTATAAATATTATTTCTGAACCCTCCGATTCCTTTAAAATTACTCTTTAAATCGACACTCAACTATAGCATCGTATGCCGATAACCAGTCCATTTCCAAAATGACTTCAAACTATTGAAAGTGTAATTCCATAAGATTGGCTCAGTCTATTGAACTCACATTCGTATTCATAGACCGACCTGTCTTACTATTTCAGATTCAAAAAATGTTGTCTCATTTCATCAACAAACACGTACCAAATATATTTTCCTTTAAATTATTTTAGAAAGAATCTCCATGTACTTTTCTATAGGGACTTGTGCACTGATCACTTTATACCACACACTAGTTTATTTCATCAGTAAATATATAATTTCCTCAATTTTTTTCTTGATCATTACAAGGAATTTTGTTTCACCTTATTCCTCTCGCTTGAGTAGGAGTATCACCCCAACTCACGGACAAGATTCTTGACGATCTGGCATCTATTAATGCCACAATCATCCCATTAGTAATGAGTAACATTACTAATTAATAGGCATCGAAGCATATCTATACAAGTATCGGTAATTTTTGACATCCTAGTGGTTTGTATATATTTCTGACTCTTTACAAATCTGAATCATGTCTAGAACCGACTAAACTTGTAGCTCTGATACCCAAAAATGTAACACTCTTACCAGTATTTAAACCATAATACTGATCAGAGTGTCACATGATAAATTTCTAGCAAAACATAAAAATCATTTAACTAAAAATGACAATTTTCCCACTTGTCCCTTTATCGCGTAGGAAAATTTTAAAATTTTTAATCAACCAAAATAATTCCAAATTCAAGCAGCAACTTAGCAGTTTATAAATACAACATACAAATAATATAATTGCCTAAAAACTGCCTAATTTAAAAATCTAATTGTTGGTCATTTAATTATTTTTCTCTAAGTTACCCGATATTAATAACCATTTTCACAATTATAACTATCCATCATATACTAATAGCATAAACCAACATATAGGTTATTACCAACCATATTACTAAATTTAGCACCCACTCATTCTTAAAATATACATGCCAACTAGTAATAGCGAAATATGTTTAAGGATGTCATCACTGGTACTGCAAAAAATACTTCATGATTCTGATGTCTTTTTAACTTCTTACTCTGAACGCTGATATTTACTTTCGCGTGAAAACCATCACACGCTAAGTATACACTTAATGAGACAATAATAAAATATACAGTACAATGCTACACATTTATAAATATGAAATAATAATCATTACCATGCATTAAGATCACTAGATTTGTCTTATCATCATGTTAACCATGTATTAACATAATATAACCCGAAAATCAAATATTTTACCAATATACTTGCCATTTATCCCATAAGCTCGTAAGTTTAATAACATGTTTAACATTTACTATCCTATAAACAATTGCCCAAACATAAGACTATGAGGACCCTGGGTACACGAGTCAAATATGCAACGAAGTGCTAATCCCGCACCGAAGTGCTTTGCCAGCATCGAAGTGCTATTCCGCATTGAAGTGCTTTGCCAGCACCGAAGTGTTATTCCCCACCGAAGTGCTATTAATATATATATACACTCTATGGCATGCCAACTATACTCTGTCCCTCAATAACGTATTTGGGCATATATTTCATATTAATTTTATCCATGGAAAAGTATATCAATATAATCCAACATTGGGTAGTTCATACCCGAAATAACATTTCATATCGTAATATCATATATAACTAGTGATCATGCATTTATATTCAACCATGGACATATTTAAAAATTTATCCAACATGTAATCGATAACAACAATATCATGCCAATATAAATAAGGTAGGCTCATCGCAAGTCTTACACATTATGTATAAAACATCCATGTATCATGGCTATTTATTAACTTGCCTCACTAAGCTTTACTTTACTTTTTTTCTTTCTTCAATTGTTAATCCGATCCCAATTTTGATCACGATCTGTATGTACATTATTTATAACAAATGTACATTTCAAATTACATGTTAATACCAAACCAACATAAATGCATAATAGTAAGATAATTTCCTAATTTCCATCTCATACATTTCATATCAAACTTCATATTATCAATGATATTCAAAATGGTCCTTGCCACTTAACTTTCTATTTCAAGCTTCAAAGGATATAATCAAGCATTCTAACATACCATTCAAGCATAATACCTCCATTTTGGAACAACTCCACTTAAATCCCAAATTTTCCACATTATACAATTTGGTCCCCAAACTTATACAAATCTTCAATTTGGTCCCTCATTTCTAACCTTAGGGAATTTTTTCAATATTTTCCCCTAATTTTCTCAAGGTAGCCAAATACCAAAGGTCACTATAGACCTAATTTCCAACTTGATTCGAACATGAATTCAACCTCTAAACCTTACTTCCATTCATTTATAATCAACCCCACTTCAAATTCCTTTAATATCCAAATCAAAGAATGATTCATAAATCATTCTAACAATTATTCAAACATGATACCTAAATTTATAATCTAGCAGCCTGCACTACCTTGAAAGAAATATTTCTATCAAATAATCTACAACTCGGAATTCGATTCCGTTTGTTCTGAAAGAAACTAGATTCGATAAGATTTTATACCATATAAAATAATATCCCAAATTCAACTCGTGCGATTTATAACGAAATTTCAAAGTTAATTTCCAGTGCTGAAATCGGAACAGACTGCTACTATGTTTTCCGACCTTTCATAACTTAAAAATTCATATCTTTTGATATATAAATCGAAATCAGTCACCGTTTGTTTTAAAAAAAACTAGACTGAACCAGAAATACTATGATATAATCCCACTTTCTAATTATTTTTGTGGAATATTTGGTGAATTTCCGAACTCACTGCAAAAAAAACTAGCATTCTGACAGATTTCATAAATTTGATCTTTTACATCTCTTAATCATTCCAATACTTAAAATTAACCTTCAATTATATCATTCTACTCTTTCTTTCAATAAAATAATTTTTACAATATTCCCCCTTGTAACACCCCAAAATCTGGTCTAGTCGGAATTGGGTTAAGGAGATCGGAAATTTCGCATCGATTAAGTCTAAATATAGTATAGGCTAGTTAATTACTGATATTGGACTCTAATTGAGTTAAACCATTGAATACAAGTCTCACCGAATCCATTTAAAGCTTAGTGGTAACTAAATTATAGCCGTTATAAAGTTTGAGAGAAAAACCTAAAGGTATTGAGAGTTGAGGGACTAATCTTGCGATTAGCCCCTCCTCCTTTATAATTTCCATACGTGGAATCACCGGGAGAGCTTCCTTCATTTTAAGGAAAGCTACTAGAATTAATAGCTATTGAATAGCCAAAAGATACTTACCCGATTTCAAATAAGCAAGCACCACGTTATCATCTTCTTCTTGGAAGCATACACCTCCATTGATGCTAGAATTTGAGCTTCAATTTTCTTCAAGTTTTTGTTATCGAATCGTTGTTGTTGCGTGTAAAATAATCAAAACAATTGGGTGCAAGTATACACGCCGCAAGTAATAAAGTGATAACAAGTATCGGATATCGTCTCCACATGGACTGGAAATACTTTTATCCTTGATTCTTTGCAGAAGAAAAGAAATATGTTTAATAAAATCATTTGAGTAATCTTGAGAATAAACTAAATTAAAAGAAGAATTCAGTTTGATAAAATAGGCTGGTATTGATTTGCTCAGTAGTGCAGGTATTGCATTGTTTAAAGGCTTTCTGTTGCGGATGTCATCGAGCCTGTCGCGGCAGCACCTGTCGCGACATCGATCAACAACTCTGTACTTCAAGTTCAGCAAGAATCCCTATTGTGACTCGTCCTATCCCTAGGTCCAAGTTCTGTCGATGAACACGCCTTAGATGATACCTCCCGGCGTGAATTGAAGGTTGAACATCGATGTTTGTGAATTCTTCCTTAGCTTCTTAACCTTGTACCTATCCCTAGGCCAAGATGGTTTAACCATAAACTGGAAAACTCATATTTACTCCTTTCGTGTACTTAACTCTCCCGATATTAAGTAAATAGATAACCTCACAATGCTCTCCCGAAACTCTTATGAGATGTTGAAACCAGAGTAAATAAACTTGAACCTTTTATTGAATTGAACAGAAAAACCTAAAAAATAGTACAACCCTTACAACTACATTACAAGATCAACCCTTTGCCCTAGGGGAAGTTTAGAACATGATGGAGAGAGAGAAACGACTAGGGTTTTGGGGAAAATGGCTAGGAGCTAGAAATCCTTTGCCTTGTCGAATTACAAGCATATATATAGGCCTTGGTCTTGAGTTTCCTTAATGGTCAAGAATACAAGTTTGAATTAAAGTACATCTCTGTTAAAGACTAAATCTCTGAGTAGATGTCTTTTAATTCGCCCAATCTTCTTGCTTTGACTTTTTCCTCAAACTTAGGACCATGCCTTCCTTGTGCTTTTGGGCTCCTACAGTTATGCAAGTGATCCAAAAAAATCAGGCTTTAAATGCTCTATCAGTCGAACTCCACTTTGTATTTTCCCTCACCATGGTCTTCATTGTCGCCTCTTCTATCACGACAGATGTGACGATATCGTTGTAAATGACAGTCTCCTTCACTCCTTTACTCCAGCTCTGTAGCTAACTTCTGATCCTCTGCTGCCTTGGATTGCTGCCACAGCAGGTACCTGCAAGAATAAACCAAAATCAACAGCATCTGTGCAATATTATCCATTTGTGATGTTTATGTAAAATCTATCCTAAAATGCAACTAAACATGCTTGAGTGCTTCAATAATATGGGTAAATGAGGGTTAAAATATAGAACATTTATGCACTCAACACACCCCCAAACTCAAGTTATTGCTTGTCCTCAAGCAAATGCAACCTAACTAAGAATGAAACTTTTTGGCTTGGCTTAACTTAGTGAACAACTATTACCTACATCACCTTCACTGTCAAGAGCAGTACCTTTTCGGATGTTTATAGACTTATCCGGAGCAATGCTATAATTCTCGTGCAAGTGTGTGCAGGTTTTGTGAACATATATGTGCCTAGACTCCTTAGTAACTAGAACAGTTATGCTACTCACTTGAGTTTTATTTCAAACTAATTTTTATATGGAGGCAATTCTTAGGATTCTTTAGTTTTTTCTAACTTAGACAACGTTTTTCTTATTTCTACTAGAGCCGGTTTTGGGCACCTCTAGCTATCTTCCTAGCGCTGGTGTTAGGCACCTCTAGGGGCAACTGAGTCTAAGTTTTTCTTCTTCTTCTTCTTCTTCTTCTTCTTCTTTTCTAGCTTAAGTGGTTAAGCTTCCTATTCTAAGCTTACTAACAGTAATCTGGACATCATATAAGTCAAAAAGGTGTTTTTTTAAAGTTCAGAACTATAGTAAGGCTCTAAATAATTCCTAACACCCTAAAGATATTGTGACGACAAAGACTGCCGCGGTAGGTAAGTGCAGTTCAAGACTTAAGCCATTTTTTAACACAAAAATTAACTCGAATTGAGACACAAATTAAAATAAGTTCATTAATTAAAGGAGGTCTGCCTACTTCCAAACTCGAGGGTTGCATTGTCCTCAATGCATGACACAAACAAAAAAATAAAAACATCACAAATATCAAATAAAAAAAGATGACAAAAGAGTAAAAGAACTTAAGTTGGAGAGCTTTCGTCGCTGCTGCTGTCGATGTGGAGCTGCCTGCGGGCAGTTACTTTTGTGGCATAGGTTTGCTTTTGAGTTGGAGATGGTGAGGCTACCTTCTTCTTGGCCTCTCGAGGTGGCTGGACTCTAGTAGCTGAGATTTTGGGGCCTTGTCCAGGACCTTGAGTTTACTGTCGCTGCTGCTGCCGCTGTTTCCATTTGCTCTATTGCGGCAGGCTCCCTCAACGTCGATGTCAAGCTTTTTCTTCTTCATCTGAGGGAAATCGTTTACTATCTCCCAGATGACAGGGGGTTCAGAGTCATAGTCATCCTGCCAGATCGAGGAAGAAGAGAAACCTTCAAAATATTTAGGATCTATTTATGGCAGTGGTTCCTCGAGGGGTGGTAGCTTGTTTGTCGCTCTCTCCGGCCGTGGTAGAGGATGAAGTAGAGGCAGCTGTCAGTGTGGGTGTCTTAGGGCTGGAAGTAGGTGTAGGGGTGGCAATAAGGGTTTCTGGAAAAGACAGAAACTGCACGTTTGGATAATCTAACTTAACTTTTATAAAGTTTACCGTGGCAGTGGTGAAGTCCCTCATGTACTCCATAAATCCCAGCTGTCGTGCCTCCATCTTTTTCAGCAGTTGAAGTATTTGGTTGCAGGAGGTGGCTTCTGGTTGTGCAGCATCAGTCGGCTCAGGCTCTGCCGCGACATGTTCGATGGAATATGGTGCTGTCGTCTGTTCTGTTGCGGTAGAGGGATCAAAGTACGCCATTGGGGTGGCTGCCTTCAGTTCCATCAAGCTGTAGATGTTCTGTTGCGTCCACCCCTTGCCCTGGATCTTCACGTCTTCATCAATTTCGGCCACATTGTTGGCTCGGCAGGGGGATATGATGAGGTAGGGGAAGAAGAGGGGACCCATTCCTCCTAGTGCACACTCATGAATGCCGTCGAGGATGTATTTACCTACGTTGATCTGCCGCTCGTTAATGATGGAGTGTACAAGGGCAAGCCTCTGTCGGTCCACTGTTGTGTTGTGTGATGTCGGCATGAGACGCTTCTTCACAAAGTGGTTCCAGAGCTTTGCAGCAGGTGTGAGTTGGGTTCTTCGCACCGTTCACCTATGTTTTGGATCATCGTTCCAGTTGGTGCCCTCTTCAGTTAGGTCTGCCATGACACCGTTATAGTCTACCGACGACAGATTGATGATAAACCTATTGTGTGCATCCTTATTTCTACCCACATATATGCCATAGAGTGTATTGATGTAGGCTGGCTCGAGAGAGATTTCCTTACCCCTAACAGTTACTGTCGTGGAATCCTTGGATGTGACGGCAGCATAAAACTCACATACTAGTGTAACGTTCATCTTCTCTGGTTGTGCTGCTAACATCTGCCACTTTAATGGCACGATCTGTTTGGATATGAACCCTTCAAGCCCTAGATCTCTTGTTTTCTTCGTGTAGGTGAAGCCGCTTTCCTCCCACATCTCCCGTTTTTAAAAAGAATTATAGTATCTTTTCTCTGAATATGCCGAGGCAAACATTCTGTGGTTTATGTTGTGGCTGGGAGTGGAGACTACCGCGACAGATGAGGAGGCATCACTTCTTCTGGTCGATCTTTTCATCATTGTAAGGAACTGTAGAAATGAAAAAAAATACTTGAAAAGCTAAAATGCTCGGAAACAAAGTTGAGAGAAGAGAATGAGGTGAAAAATGAAATGGAGGTAAGAGTTTATATAGAACGGGATTTTCTGCCCGTTGAAGCCGTAACGGGTGGGTGAAAAATGGAGCAAGTTGTCACACAGTTTCCTAACACATCTGTTACGCGTCTGTTACGCGTTTCTGTGCTTGTCGCGACAGCATGGTGACAGGCTGTATTTTTGTGCGTCTGTCACGACAGCTGGTGACCGGTTGTCACAACAACATTGTTACCATTGAGCTTCTTGGGCTGTTGTGAGTGTGGTGGGCTAGTTCACTCCTTCTCTTTACTCTGCTTCCATTATTTACCTGAAAACTAAAATAAACAAAATATTAAATTCTTATTTCCTAAAACAATATAAATAAATAAAATAAAATAAAACTAAATTAAATTAGGGATGCCTTGAGGGGCATCTCCTAAACTAAGTTAAACTAAAATGGACTCCATCATTTCCTCAACTTGGCATTCCTCGAGTTCATCTGAACATTTAAGAGCTTGAAACACATTAAATGTAACATGTTGATCATTCATGTGCATTGTCAGTTCACCTTTATGTACATCAATTAAAGTTCTACTCGTGGCAAGGAATGGTCTACTCAAAATAATTGGGACATTAACATCGGCCTCATAATCCAAAATGATAAAATCAATTGGAAAATATATTTAACTACCTTTACCAACACATCCTCAATCTTACCCTTGGGATGTTCATAGGATCGATCTACCAACTGAAGTGTCACTGTGGTAGGTCTTGCTTCTATACCAAGCTTTTTGAAAACGGGTAGTGGCATCAAGTTGATGCTAGCCCCCAAGTCACATAGTGTCTTTCCCATGAATTTGTTGCCAATGGTGCATGGGATGGTGAAACTTCCTGAATATTTCAACTTAGGTGGTGTAACCCCCTCATCCCGGTCTAGCCGGATGACCGGTCCGAGTGAGTCACACGGGGAAAACCGAAGCGAAACCCGTTAAAGTTCCCCCTCGGTTAGCAACCCTATTTTTTTTCATTTTAACTCTTGTCTAGATGAGTATTTAATTCTAAGTGATCAAACAGCGGAACGTAACACACGAGACAAACAGCCAAACCCCTAAACATTTCATATTTCACAATTTAGTCCAGCAGATTCCAAATACATTCAGTTTCAGTCCCGTCAACTTCTAACAACAATTCAGAGACCTATACTTAACATTTTTGAGTAAATAATACCTCTATTTCATGTAAAATTTTGTCCTCTACAACTTTGTAGAAGAACACTTTTTCCAGAAATGACTCTAACATGCTCAAAAATGCAGTTTTCACCAAAAGTTTCGAAACCTTGGGAAGGTTTCGAAACCTTTGACCATAGTTTCGAAACCGTGCCCAAAGGTTTCGAAACTTTGGCTGGCAGTAGCCTCTGGAATCCAAAAATTTGCAAAGGTTTCGAAACTTTACCCCTAGTTTCGAAACCTAGGTGCAGGGGAGCATATTTTGCTTCATTCTAATGTCTTTCAATGATAAAAACACCTCATGTTCATATACAACCATACATAAGAGCTTAAATGAGGCAAAGGCACTCAACACCAACCATCCAAATCTAGAAGCATACGTCCTAGATTAAAAGTACTCCAACATATTCAAACATACTCAAGGCATGAAGGCAACTCCTAAGGCATAAGGCCAACATTCAACATGAACAATTTAGGCATGAGTTAACATTCATCAAGGCAACACAAGTCACACACAAACAAGGCATCAAGGAGTCTAAACATGCTCCTAACAACCAACAACTATCCAACAAAACCATACATGTCCCATTGCTCAAACCATTACATGTCTAACATTTAAAAATCCATACTTGATGAACTCAAGCCAAAAACCACACTTGGAGCCTTCCACTTGCACAAGCAACCCACGAACTAAGGATCTGCAATGTTGAACAAAGAGAGCGTAAGCAATGATGCTTAGTGAGGGTAAGCTCTAAAAACAAACCTCAACACTGCAGGGTCCGAGCACAATCAAGCCAAGGCATTACACAAACATGCCAAGGATCCACAAGAGCCACAATATAAGATGCATGAACAATATATACAAGTAAATGTCATGATCTTCAAGCTCTAACTTCCTCAACATAAATAGCCACATCAAACATCCACATAAGGATCATTAATCTCAATTCATAACACTTCCGTGCTTAGCACGTACTCACCATGGCTCACCGTCATGCACAAACCATATTTCCATGCCTAGCATGTACTCACCATGACTCACCGTCATGCACAAACCACATTTCCATGCCTAGCATGTACTCACCATGACTCACCGTCATGCACAAACCACATTTCCATGCCTAGCATGTACTCACCATGACTCACCGTCATGCACAAACCATATTTTCATGCCTAGCATGTACTCACCATGACTCACCGTCATGCACAAACCATATTTCCATGCCTAGCATGTACTCACCATGACTCACCGTCATGCACAAACCATATTTCCATGCCTAGCATGTACTCACCATGACTCACCGTCATGCACAAACCATATTTCCATGCCTAGCATGTACTCACCATGACTCACCGTCATGCACAAACCATATTTCCATGCCTAGCATGTACTCACCATGATCCTCAGATCATGAAACCATCTCATAATATCATTTCACACGTCAACACCACTTGCGCATTATTAGCAACCATAACATATCTATCATCAACATGCATATAACAATGCATCAAACATGCCTCATCATACATGTATACAACATATACATAATCAACACCATCACAATTTAATACGAGGCATATACAACCATTAAAAAGTGCAACCCAAGTCTTTAATCAAAGCTTGGGATTAGGCTACCACTCTAATCCCAACTCTAAGTGGGTTTACCAAGCCCATCCTGGGTTCACATGCTTTAACCAAATACTCAAACCATTTTAAAAATATTTAACCACTCACCGACTACTTCATTAGCACAAGCCGACAAGCCTACCAAGCATCCAAGTTTCCGGATTCGAGCCCGAAGCTTCACCATTGATTTCTCTTGCTTCTAACCATTCAAAAACAATATATTAACCTCAAAATCAGTCACAAACCCAAAGTTTAACATCAACACACAAATCCACTTCAATTCTCACAATTCAAAGCCAAGTTCATTCTTCAATTTCTCATTTTCGTAATTCCACAAAAACCCGTCAAAAATCAGAATTGTAGTCATCCAAAACACTCTTAAACATGTTCAAAACACTACCCAACTATAATATAACCATCAACCCCCAATTTCCAACATTAAACACACAATTTAAGCCATGAACAATCCCCAAAATCACCAAATCCGAGCAGCCATGAAAAACAGTCCAAAACTTGTGATTTCAACATTTTTAACACATTCAAACACTTTCAAAACAACCCCCAACTATTACTCTAACATCAACCCTCAAATTCCAACATTAATCATACCCAAACTCATCTAAAAACCTTCCTAAAAATCCACCAAAACCCAATTTCGGATTTTTACCCAAAATTACTCATTTTAACATATTATGTGTATTTTAACATGATTAAACAAAGCCCCAACTCAATTTATCAAAACAAGATGAAAACCCCCTTAAAAACCCAAACTTTGATATGAACCCTAATTTTCAAAACTCCATAACTTTGAAATCTAAGACTATAGATAGATAGAGGATAAAGAGGAGATTAAGAAAACATAATTACCTTTCAAAAACCCCTTGAATTGATGAAGAAATTTGATGAATTATAAATTTTGGGATTTGGGAGAGTTTGGTGTTCTTCACGGTGGGGGAAAGGGGAAATGGGAAATGGGAAAGATGATAACATTTTCCTTGCTTTTAATTGATAAGGTTGTCTATTTATTTTTGTTTTGGTTAAATTACCAAAATGATCCCTCCCTTTCTTTCTAAACTCAATTTGCTCATACTAAGGTCAATTTGATTAAAATAAATTTTACCGACTCGAACCAACTAACCCGACTAACTTCTAGCCCCAAAACACGGGTGTTACAGGTGGCAATCGGTTTAGGATCATGGCACTACATCCCTCAGTTAGAGCTATAGTTTCAAAGTCTCCTAACTTCCTCTTTTTGGACAAGGGGCCCTTCATGAATTTGACATAGTTGGGCAATTACTCAAGAGCTTCTACCAATGGTATGTTGATTTGTAGCTACTTAAGAACTTCCAAGAATTGCTTAAATTGATGATCTTGCTTATGCTTTTGAAGCCTTGCTGGAAATGGTGGCAGCGGATAAGCAAATGTCGGCTCCCCTAGCTTTGCCAAGGTGGTGCTGGCATCAGTCTGTCTGGCATTAGTATGTCTAGCATCTGATCTGGCATCATCTGTTTTTGTTTCCTCTTTCTCTACTTCTTTGGGATCATCTGTTGGCACGGTCTTTTCAATTTGATAATCAGTTGGCTGCTTAACAACCTTCTCCATCTCGCACTACTTACCACTCTAAAGAGTTACAACTTTACATTGCTCATTGTCCTTGTGTCGAGCATCCTCCATATAACTTGGCAATGTTCCTTGGGGTCGTTTGCTGAGTGCATTAGAATTTTGCCCAATCTGAACTTCAAAATTCCTTATTGATGTTGCCAAACTCTAGACTGTGACATCATTCCTCTCCATGTATTTCATGAGAGTGCCTCCCTAGTTAAGTCTCTGCCCTTGCTGAAAGTTATTTTGGGCTTTCTGTGGCATGGCATTCTGATTGAATTTTGGCATGACATTATTCTAACGTTGGGCATTATATGGACACTGGCATTGTTGTTTTATTGTTGGGTATTGTATTGGTTGGTTCATTGATTTCCCCAAGCAAGGTTTGGGTGCTGCCTCCATCCTGCATTATAAGTATTTAAGTTAGGATTAAAATTGTAATTTACGTTGCCAATATAATTTACCGACTCAGGGTTGGCAGGGAAATCATCCACATGGTGGTTCTCTCCACAGATGGTGTAGAATGGTTCTAATGCCTTCACTTCTTCAGGCTCATGGTTATTTTTCAATGTTCTCACCATACTAGTGGGGTTGGAAATCTCATCAAGAATGGATGTTAGTTCATCAACCTTCAATTTCCCACTGGTTTTTATCCCGGTCCCTAGTTTGGAAACAGGATATTCAAAATCGTTGATTGAAATCCTCTCAAGCATGCCAACTGCCTCTGTGTAGTTCTTGTCAAGCAATGAACCATCTACCGAAGCATCAACGGCAGTCCTCGTTTGTGCATTCAATTCGTTTTAAAAGGTTTGTATTTGAGTCCAATTCGGGAATCCATGCATAGGACACCTTCTCAACAGATCCTTAAATCTTTCCCAAGCATCATATAAGGTCTCATGCTTAGGTTGCCTGAATGTAATGATCTCACCCCACATCTTGGCAGTGAGTGTTAGCGACTGAAAACGTATCAGAAACTTATGTCATAGGTCTCCCTGTGAGGTGAATGAACCTGGTGTCAAAGAATTGAGCCAAGTCTTGGCTTTGTCTCTCAAGGAAAAAGTGAATAATTTTAGCTTCATAGTATCCTCTAATACTCGAGGCTGCTGAAATAGCTAGCAAATATTCATGAATTGCTTCAAGTCTTTCCTTGGGTCTCTAGTAAGTGCTCAATCAAATTGACCTACATTCAAAAGAGTTTGAATCATTACATGCTTAAGTTCAAAATTTGATACATTTATCTCAGTGCCAATCACTCCTGGAATCATGTTACCAATATTTGGTGTCGAGTGTTCTTGTATTGGTATTTCTATGGCATCGTCCACTATAGGTGCAGCAGGATTTCCTTTTTGTATAGGTGGATTCCCTTGATTCCGTGGGACACCTTATACTCCTCCGTTACCGTTTTGAGCCATCTCTCTAATTTTCTTCTTCAATCTGTGGTAGGTTCGTTCAATTTCACGATCAAATGGTTGATAGCCCGTAGGGCGGCTCCTGGTCATACACCAAACAAAGCAGATAAGTAAAATAAAATAAACACAAGTAAAACAAAAACAATAAAATTTTGTTGCAAACCCTAGCAAGGCCGCCAAAAACTTGTTGAATCATGTGAGTGCTTGGCAAAAGGGGCAGAAAACGTATTGGAAATGTATGAAAATAGGGCCAAGGTTGAGTTTTTTGCATCCAAGTATACACAGTCGACAAGTAATACAACAGTAAGCTGAGTATCGATCCCACAGATATTGACTTGGAATTTGATTGCTTTGAATGTTTACTTGTTGATGAGAAAGTTGATTTGATTTGAAAGTGGTATGAAAAAAGTTTAAAAGAAAAGAAATGAAAATAAAACAGTGTTGGCAAGGAGAGTGTCAAATGAATTATGAGCATTGGCAAGGTATGCCTGGTTTTCACGCTATTCATGCCATGCAAGCTTCTAATAATGTCATGCCTTGGCATTGTTTACCAAGCAGATTCAAATTGGTGAAGCCTCTCTCGATGATCATTACCCTAAATTGATTGCGTAAAAACCCCTATATCTCTATAGTGAATTTTTTCATAAACCAATTTGATTAAGATCCAATCTATACTCCTAAGGGGTAGATTTCACTTCCGAAGTAAGTTCATCTACTTGAACATCTTCTCTCAAAGCATCTCACCTTAGTATCCAACAACTTGATCGTTGCCACCCAAGTCTATTAAGATATTGAGGTGCAATAGGCCAACAATGGCAGCTCTCGCTAGGCATAGTATTTAGGAAACAGTAAAGTATGCCAGATAGAAAAATGATATCGAAGCATTTTTATTATTAAAAACTTAACATAAAAACAACGTACAACGTAAACATCCCCAACCAACTATTAAATTAGTTCATGGTGAGGGTATCAACCACAAAACCTTCAGCGTTTTTCAAACACGTCATCATTAAAAAGAAAATAAAATAACTAGAAAAAGAGAATAGGCGAGAAGGGTTCTCTCAATGCAGTCCTTCAAGATCCAGGCTCTCGGTCAAGTGGGTCGAACCATGTCTCCTTAGTGTAGCTGGTCGTCGATCGTCTCTCTCAAAAGTCATCCTCAATTGTTTGCTCGATCGATCTTTAAATAGGTGTGCAAGGAATACTAGGATAAGCCCTTGCATTTGAAATTTGAATGCCCAAGGGATGAAGCTTGTGATCACCTTTATCAAGATTTAAAGTGATAAGCTGATAAGGTGATCAGATGTTGCCTAGGGCTGACGTCATCTTCCGTCACCGTTTGGCAACCAAACATGGCATCATTCTGCTAACCAAGCTTGACACTATTTTCTGCTATTTCTTCATAGTTTTGTCCAATTGCTATTTTCTTGCAGCCTGATCTAGTCCTATTTTTCGGGTTCAACAGCTACTAGGTTTGACATCAAATTCCTCTTCTCTGCCACCAGTGCTTGGCATTATTTGGTCTATTTGTGCCAACAACATCTCGACATTCTCTTTGGCATTCCTTCCTACGCTGCTCTTGCTCTGCTTTGTTTTGCCAACTGCTATGCCAAACCCGCAAAATGGCCAACAAAACAACCCTTTCACATTGGCATAGACAAATCTAAACTACTTATGCAAATGCATGAATTTCACATCTAAGTGCAACTAACTGTACTCAAAAGCAAGCAAAAGCATTGTAAGAATGGCATAAAAATCAGTACTTTTAAGGAGGTAACTGTACTAATACACGTGTATCGAGTACCAATACCTTGTGTTAAAATTCCCAACAGCTCTTTCTATTTTGAACAGGTGTACCGATACTTGTCCACACGTACCGATACCGACGAGCCCAGAAGTGCATTTAATGCTGGAAATGAAGTCCTCAACGGCTCCAAACCAGCCCCAACGGCTAGTAACAACTACAAACTCTTTAGAGGGTTTAAAAAACCTCTTCAAGCAGCTATGCAACAACATGAAACCAACTACCAACATTCATGTATTGAGAAATCAAGTTTTGGGCTTAAATTATCATATTTCTTGTAGAAAACACTAGTGAGCCTAATTGTTACATTTTCTCAAGTGTTTAATATTTTGGGTGTGAGCTTAAATTGCAAACACATTTTCCTTGTAAGGATTTTCATTGTTTGCTTATTTGTTTTTCTCTTGTAAGAAAGTGTTTTCAAGACATTGGGGTATAAGACCTGGTTGTGAGGGTTATCTCATTGATCCAAAAAAAGAAAGACAAATTAGTGAATTTGTGGAAAATCCTTAGTGTGGATACTAAGGCAGTGGAGTAGACTTGGTTTAGAAGTCGAACTACTATAAATCATCGTGTCAAAATTTTTATTACTTATTCATTCATTCACCCAAGCGAAAATCCCATTCACCCCCTCTTGGCTATATTGGTTTATCGTTTGAGCCTCCCAACATAAGTTAATCCCTAGGTTCATTGGGCCATATGAGGTGTTTGAGCGTGTTGGTCTGGTTTCTTATAGGTTGAAGTTACCAGCTTAGTTGGAGAGGATACACGATGTTTTCCATGTGTCGATGGTTCAGAGGTATAGGCTGTATCCCTCGCATGTTGTGTCAGATGAGGAAGTGGAGTTGTGTCTGAATTTGTCTTATGATGAGGATACTGTAAAGGTGTTGGACTCTAGTACGAAGGTTCTCCATTGTAAGACCATTGAGTTGGTCAAAGTGTTGTGGCGACATCGAGGAGTCGAGGAAGCCACATGGGAGACAAAGGATGACATGAAGAAGCAATTTCCTCATCTTTTCCCTTCAGGTAAATTTCGGGGATGAAATTTATTAAGAGGTGGAGAGTTTTAATGCCCCAAAAATAGGGTTATAACTTTAGGGGCTTGGTTGGGTTGGGTTTGACTCAGTCGAATTGGATTAACCGGTAAAATGAGTTTCGGGGAAATTAATATTTTAAAAATAGAAGTTGTTGGGATAAAATTAGTTTGACATACTAAAAATGTTTAATTATGTTATCAAGTATTTTGGTAATTAATTTGAAGGTTAATTAAATTAATCAAGTTGACATTTCGGTTTTAGTGACTAAATTGTAAAGATTGCAATATTGTTTTTAGTGACTAAAATATAATTAAGCCAATACTAAGAATCCTTAAAGAGCTATTTTTCAAAAATTTTAATAAATCATTTTCCACCTTAAATGAGTAAGACTTTGACGGTTAATTGGTTTTCCAAATCATTTTGCTATTCTATCGATTTTTCTTGGATTTTTCTCCTATTTTCCATCACATTTTCCAATTATAATCTCAAGATTTTCTTATTGATTTTCAATGGAGATTTCATCATTTGATTCCTCATTTAATTCCTAACAAAACCTCAAAGAGATTTCATAAAGATCTCATCTATTTTCCAAGTAATTTTCAAGAGAAAACCTGCGTCAATTTTAGAGGAAGGTTCTTCAAAGGTAAATTTCTTCTTCTCTCTTAAAACTAAGGTTCTTTATTGATATTCCCTAGTAATTGGCATGAGTTTTGTGGATTATAACATGGTTTTGCAATTTGATTCAAGAAATTGAGATTAATTGATGATTTTGATGTTTTGCCTAAATTCTTATTGTACAAGATGATTGCTATAGATTTCTATTCGTTTAATTCACATTTTGCTTGTATAAATATAATGTGAAATGAGATTTTCATAATCAACTTGAAACTATTTAATTGGTTAATTTTTAAGGTAGTTTAAGAGTGAATTTTGGGGTTGTTATGGTAGATTCTTGATTGCTAGAGCTATAAGGATGTTTGGAATATGTTTTTGGATGTTCTTTTATGTTGTTAGGATGCTAGAATCGTTGGGTTTTGGCTGAAGATCGTTTGCTTGTTGATTTGAGTAGTTTTTGGTGTTTTCAGATTGTTTTTTGATGCAATTTTGTAAAGATTACAGGGGATGATTGTAAGTTGATGTTAGAATGCATTTTAATACATTTTGCCTATGGTTTTGTGTTGCCAAAATAGGGTGGGATCAAGCCTAGCTCGTTTCATGGAATCGATTCGTTTTAGATGCTTGGAACGCAACGACAAGTAAGGTGTTGCGTATCGGTGAGTGTATATGTGTTTCAGACACTCTTAAAGGATTGAATAAGGAGTTGGGAGTTTAGATTAAACCTAGCAAGCATAACTAAGCTTGGAAGTAAGTTTTCCCTATTTTGCCTTTGAATATCGGTTTGATATGAGACTTGATTTGCATGTTTTCGTTTAAACGCATGGAAGAGTTTACTTACTATTTTATGCATCATTTGAAAGATATGCAATGAGTTATCAAGTATGTGGATGCCTAAGAGCATTGAGAAATGGTTCCTAAATGGAATGTGGTTGTTGCCTTGGGCAATGTGATTTTTGCATATGGAAATGTATCGGTACGCGGGGCCTGAATCAGGCTTTGGGAATTTAAAATTTGGCCTAGTTACCGATACATGGGCAAGTGTATCAGTACGGGTTTTAGCTACTAGAATTCGTGTTTTGGCCATTTAAGCATGGGTACCGATACGCCCAATGGTTGTATCAGTACGGGCTTTGAGTATTGTTGCCTGAGTATCGGTACACGAGTTTCGATATCGGTACAACCCTAGTGTATGAAGCTTGGTATCGGTACAGAATCTCAAGTACCGATACACAAGGTCGTTATGTCAATTGATGTGATGTTGTGGTTTGAGATTCTTCTATTTTAGCCCCAGTTTCGTATGTATGCTAATTGAAGATGTTCGAATGATCCATTTTAGCTAAAAATGAACATGTACACATGCAACCTAACTAATTAAGGACTGGTAACCTTAAAGTCAATTAAGTCCTTGTAATTTCCTAAATTTGCGATGTGGTCCCTAAAATGCATGTATACGCAATTGGACATCGATTCGATGTCCGATTCTGATGAGAATTTAGCCGCTGCTAGTTTGTACACTCTAGGTTCTAAGGATGCATCTAGATAAGATAAAAGAAAAAATGGACCTAATTCGAGATATTTGGTTCAATTTTGCTACGACAAACCTAATGTAGCTCGCTCGGTTCAGCCTAATGCCTAGGTCGGGTCAAGGGGGTTACACACCATCACGATTCCAATCTTAAAGGAGTGCCAACTTAATTTAAGGGCTTGTATCCAATAGAAACCTTACTACAACACACATACGACCTAAGCACCCCAGGGTTTTCCTAGAATCGTCTAAACCTAGACACTCTGATACAACTAAATATAACACCCCCAATCCGACTCAAGGATCCGAAATGTCACATTGGGTCGCTGACCCAACCCGCCAAAATTTCAAATCATTAAGCCATGAAATTAAAATCATTTACATTATAATACATTCATATTGAAACAATTATTATTTAATCGACAAAACAAGCGATTTCCATTTCAACAGCTTACAGTTTAAAAGGTTCAAATAATAAAAAATATTTACGGAACCGTTAGTGAAATCCCACACTGGTAGTGCTCCTCAGTGGTACACATGTACTCTACTATATTTCATGCTAATCATAAATATAAGCATGAAAGCTAGTACGGGCAATAAGGCAACAACAATAATCATGTAGCACTACCACTAGTCGCCTAAACACATGTTAGCATCAAGAAGTCACCACACATGGCCCACAAGGCCCAACCATACCCAAGATCTCATCAGATAATCAAGGCAAAAGCATACAAGGCAAGACTACAATCTTGGAGTGAGGCTCGGGGACACAACATCGGAAACGTACACTTAGAGTGAGGCCTGAGGAAACAAAGCATCGGGAACGTACACAAAGCATTTAGAAATTAAATCATAGCTTGATTATGATTTGAGAAATGTTTTAATAAACAATTAGAAGCTTTAGGACTAAATTGAAACGACAATTAATTGGAGAATCTTAATGAAAGGACTTAAAAGAATCCAAGACAAACGTTGGTGTTTGCATGCAAAAGAATTAATTTCTAAATGACATGAACACATGTCTTAAATTTAGCTTGGCATGTGTGGAGGAAGTTGGGGATGATTTGGCAGTTGGGGATAATTCCTAAAGGACATGAACACATGTCTTCTTCTCTCCTTGCATGCATAACAGCCGAAACAAATAAAGTAGTGAGAGAAACCTTAAACTAAGGTCGTTCAAGCTTAATTGGTGGATTATTTAGAGCATAGATCCTTGTTAGGTGAGGTAATTAACTCGATCTTTTGTTTATTCATATGAATCCATGTTAAATGACCCGATATATATGTATTTATATGGAAGAATTATCAATCTTTGATATGTTAGCATGATTGTAATTAGCATATGTTTTGTTTTACGAATTAAGGAGATCAAAATGTGGGATAGATCATTCAAATGAGCTAATAAAGGATTCAGGTGTTATGAAGTATTTGGAGTATAACTCGAATTGGTAGCATTGCTTAATAATGAAAATTGGGACTATTTAAGAGGTTAAGAAGCAGGGAAATTATATTTTGATTATAAAGAAATTGATTCGAAACATGATAAGTATATTTTGGACAGATGAGAAGTAAATAAATGGTGTATGAAATTAAACAAGGCAGAATTTGAAATTTTGGGATCTTAGGGGACTGTTTTGGAGCATAAATTTTAGAAATTTTAGGCTAAGGGCTGCCATGTAAGTGTAAGGGGCTGTTTTTGGATAGTTTGGACAATTATTGACTGTTTTAAACATAAACAATTGTTTGTTTGATGCACATAAGTATGCAAAATTGGTAAATGGACAGTTTTGGATATGTATGTGAATAATGGACTATTTTGAGATAATTTAAAGCAAATAGTGGACTATTTTTGATGTGTAAAAATGTATATGAGTTATTTAACCTCTTTTTGTATGAACATGAATGTTTGTGGACTGTTTTTGCACACTTGTTTGTGAACATGTGATTAGGGATTATCTTGGCATCTAGGATTGTTATGAGTTGTCTTGTGTTTACATGTTTGTGTGTATGAAAATTTGAGTGGCCTTGCAAATGATTTGTTGATAAGTATGGTTCTAATATACAAATTTTACCTCTTGTAAATTGTTAGAACAAGATGGAGCTAGGAAAGGATTGGGATGAGTAGCAAGTTATGATTAGGGATTCGGGTATCCTGTAACTTCGGGATAAGAGGTGAGTGTAGTTTAAAGCCTCGGGATGGATTGTAACTATCCCGAACATTTTATTTGTTTAATTTTCCTTACATTTCTTGTTCATTAAGCTAATCTATGCTTGTGCTTCTAAGCTTGTAATTGAGGTGGGTACTTAAACAAAAGTATTTTATGATATATACATTGATTGGTGAATGCTAGATACGAGGTTAGAATCTATTTAGAATGATCATATTGATAATGAAAATGATATTCGATATAAGTACATGGTTGAAACATGATTAACAATCATATGTTCTTCGATTAAGGAATATGAAACCATGTTCATCTCTAATCCTAATAAGATATGTTAATAATTGATGCCTTGATTAGGAAGATATGCTTAATTTCTGAATTTAATAATAAGGTAAGCTGAAAGTTTTGTCTAAAGGACTATATGAATATATGTGAATGATTTGATAAGTCAAAAGCCTTGATTACATGAGTATATGAACACGGAGCTATGCTCATCTCGTATATGAATAGGACATGCTACTTGATGATCTGAATAAGATGTTAAGCTCAGTCCAAACTTGTTATGATAAGACTTAATTGTAAAGTCTTGGGTTCGAGTTAGTCTCAAGTATAGTTGGCATGCCATAGAGTCCATAAAGCTCGTGTTTGAGGTAGACTACGGTCCTTATTTGGCGACATTAGGAGGGAAGTATTGTAGTCACTTGGCGACAGTAGGAGGGATTGACCGGTAATGCGAGTACTATTTCTATTTGGCGACAGTTGGTTGGGGATTTGTGTACCTAGGCTGTTACTTGAAATCTCAAGGCTATATTAATGTGAAATAATGAAATTTGCAAGCTAAATTGATGTTTAGTATTAATACCTCTTCACAAGAAATTAGACCTTTAATATGCCACGTTTGAAAGTTTAAGCGTATGTATATGCATATATACATTAATATATATGAATCAGACATTTATGCTATGTTTGATAGTTGAGTAGAAATTGGTCACGACATGTTATGTTGATATCTCGTTTGATGAATAATAGACTTGTAACTTATATAATAATCGGCTATAAAACAATGAGATAATGGAAGTTTATAAGTCAAGTAATAAATCATGATAATGGCTTGTATAACAAGTAAAGTGGTCTTAGCTTATTATATATTCTTAATGTGATTAGTCATGTTTGATAAAAGGCCTATATGCTTGAATCGCTTGAGTATTCAGATGTGTTTATGTGATTTTAATTATTCATGTAGCTTAAATTATATGTTTGACAAGTGTCTATTATTACATGTGTTTTGTTCAACTATTGAATAATAAGTAGTAAACTTATAAACAAATTATGTGAATTCTTTAGGATAAAGGATCAAACCCTATTAGATTGCTTCAATTCAAGAGTTCTTGTAACGCCCCAGGTTTAAGGCTCGGGAGATAACCGGGTTTGGTAAAACCGGTTCAGGCTAATTTAGTGGGGAGAAAACATTTTTTAATGAGAAAAAAAAGATTTTAATGAATAAAGGCAAAAGGGGAATTTTGGGTTTTTGTTGAAAAGGGGGTTTTGATGATAAAGGATGAATAAAATTTATATTTTCAAAATGGAAGAGAATATCCATTTTCTTCTCCCCTTTTCATCTCCTTCTTCACGTCAAATTTTTCCTAAGCCTAGCCACTACCCAATCCCACCAATCTTCACCATCTTGAAGGATTTAAAGAGGTAAGTAACTTGGTTTTATTCTTCTCATCTTCCCAATCTTGTCTTTGATATTTTCTTTTCAAAGTTTGAGGATTTCTCAAGATTTCTCATTTTGGGGTAAAAAGGATTTTTAAAGAGTTTAAGCAAGCTTTTGGTAAATGATGTTTTGGGTAGGTTATAACCTAAGTTTTGGGTGTTCATAAGTGTTTAAATGGTGGGTTAAACCTAAAATCCTGAAATAGAATAAATGGGTAAAAATTTGAGTTAGGGAAATATGGGTTTTGGGTTGTTTATGGTTGGAAATTGTTTCTAAAGGGTTTGTGGATGTATGTTGATGGTTTTGAAGCTTTCGGGTGTGTTTTGGATGATGATTTGATTTAGTGATAGTTGGAGTTTCGTTGAAGATGTGTTTTGTCTACTTCCGGGCTTGAATCGGGAAATGTGTGTTGTGGGATAATTGCTATATTGATAACAGTGGGTTTTTGTGATTGGAGAGTGTGTTAAACTTCTTCTTTGGTTTGGTTTGAGTCATCGGAATCGAGTTTGGGGGTTTCGGACGCGTTACCGGAAGTCACGAAAGCTTAAGAGAGAGTTCGGCTAGTGTGGCGTGTTACCGGTGAGTGTAAATGTTTCGAGAGTTTAGGTTGAGCTTGAAAGGTCAACCTAAGCTCGGGAGTAAGTATTTAAAGTTCACGTTTTACTTTTTCGAAATTCTCTTTTTAAGCTTGTTATGCTTTGTTGATATGATGACGATTGTATGAAATCGATTTATGAATGTGGTATTGCTATGTTAGTTTATGTGATGTTTGAGTATTGGAAAATGTGTGAGTCTTACCGGGTATAATTGGTCGACCATAGGATTAGAGTGCAGTTGTAAAATTCGTGTGTGTCCCTAGTGATGTAAGATGTCATTAGGGAGGAGTACGGTGATGTAAGATGCCACCAGAAGCTTTATTGTAGACCTCGATGATGTAAGATGCCATCGTGAGTCTTTTTGTTCTTATAGATTCAGTGATGTAAGATGACATCGAGTCCAATCCGTGTATCCGAGTAGTGTAACCAAAGTTTCCATAATACTCATGTGATGGAAAGTTGAATGTTATCATGTTGGTATTTGAGAATCATGCCATGTTGTTATATTTTGTTGCATTGCTTGATGTGAGATGCCAAGCATATGAAAATTTGTTGATAATCATGTGATACAATTCATGTAACCCCCTAGTCCCTGCCTAGCTAGCAGACCGAACCGAACGGGTTACAAGGGGAAAACCAAAGCAAAACATGGTAAGGTCTCACTCCAATTAGCAACCCTATTTTTTCTTTAATTTATCTTGTCGAAATGTCACGTTTAATCCTATGTGTGAAGGCAAACAACGGAAAAAAGAACATGGATACGAACCGAGCAGCGGCATAAAGGTAACTTAGTCTTACCAAGTAGTTGTTAGTCAGGTTCCATGCACACGAGGCAAAACCATCCCAAAGGATACATATAAACTCAACTAGGAAGTATACAAGCATTAGGGACTAAAATGTAACATTTGGAAACCTTCGTAGATGCTCTTTAGCCGTTTTAACTACTTGTGTTTCGAAACAGGACTACCCGTTCCGAAACGCGGGCTTCATTCAAAAAACCACATCAGGCCGTTCTGGAACGGCTTCTCATGGTTTCGAAACAGGAGCCTCTAGTGGCAAATCGTACCGAAACGGCACCACCCCCGTTCCGATACGGGTGCCCCTAGAGCTTGGCCGTTCTGAAACCATATCAGATGTTTCAAAATGCCTGGACACAATTTGGCCCGAAAACACATTTTGGCATCTCCAAATGTTCCCAAACTCACCCCGAAACATCACAAACCTCATGGAAACTTATTAAACAAACAATCTAGAGGCAAAACACCCTAAAGACAAGCTTTAAACATGCATACACACAGAACATGATCTCAAACCCAAAAGCTCAGAAGAACATTTTAGTTCAAAAACACCAACAAGTCAAAACATATAGCAATTTCCCCAAGGCCATAATAAGACTCAGCATATCATGGTATCGACATTTAAAACATGTTAGCAACATTAACAAAAGCCAAACATAGGAGTTTGAACACCAACTTTCTAACATGTCTAGCATTCACATTGCCTAAGTATTATTAAACTAAGAAAATCATACTTTGAGCTAGCAAAGAACTCTAAGAACTTCTCCCTTGCCCTGCTTGCCTCCGAAGCTACTAACGATCTACATTGTTGGAAAAAGAGAGCGTAAGCTTAAAAGCTTAGTGAGCGGAGCTCTAAAAACACCACAACAATGCAGTTCAAAACATATATCTTAGTTTTAAAAGCAAAACCATTTAAGAAAAAGATACGATCAAATAGAGGCATAAACGAAACATGGTATACACATGAACAACCATCCCCAGTGGGACTACACATCACCGTACACAACAACTAGCATATTTTCGGTGGGACTACACATCACGGTACTCATCTACTAGTCACTATCGGTGGGACTACACATCACCGTACACAACGACTAACCATCACGTGAGGCTTGACATCAACTACGACAACACAACAACATTAAAACGGAGATAAAAGCATTCAGCAATCAATAGCACAACACACATAAACACGAATGCCAACAATCAACTAAACAAGGCAAGAATAGACAACTTACGCTTGGGTCTAGGTTAGCCTCTAAGGCTCCACCCAAACCCCAAGAAACCTTCGTTGAACATATTAAAGCTTCAAACGATTTTCACTCACCAGCCAATGTAGGAAAGATGATCAAAATGTCATTTCAAGCTTCCTCAATACCCGGTTTTGCTTCCAAAACCATTTCCCCTGCTTCTAACCATTTCAAACCAAAGTATCAATACATATTCTAACACCAAAACTCACTGAAAAGCAACAGTCCATAAATCGACACATTTACTCAATCAAAGCAAAGCCGAAATAAACCGAAACGTTGCCAAAACATCATCCAAACACAATCTGACTTTACCCATCATTTTTAACCTTCAAAATTCATCAATTAACATCTAAAAACACCCATCTTAGGTCCATATACCTCCAGCTCTCGTTTTACCACAAAATTTACCCACTGCACCTAGTTTCGGGTTTTATGAGTTTAGGCTACTTATTAACATTATTTAGCATCCAAAAATAGTTCAAAAACGTCCCACCAAAAACCCATTAAAAACACACAGGAAAATTTCATAAACCCATCTATTTTCCATCAAAACTTTGGAACCCAAAATGAAAAATCAAAGTTTTGTTAAGATTTCAAAAAGATAAGATTTAATAAATAAAAGCCAAGGTAAAAGTGATTATTACCTTTGAAAATCTTCTATGGAAAAGCCTTTGAGTCAAGCAAGAGATGGTGGGAATCTTTTGAGAGAAAGTTTTGAGCTTTTAGGTTTTTGGAATAAAGACGACTCTTCAAATCCCAAAACCCTCTTGTCAAAATTTCATTAATGGCGTTATCATAAATAATGACACTTTTATAAAAATCAGCATTTTAATCTAAATTTAACCTAAAACTAGTCCTAGATCAAAACTGATAACTCTCGGGCCCAAAACCAGAGCATTACAACTCTCCCCCACTTAAGGAATTTCGTCCTCGAAATTACCTGATGGAAAGAGATATGGAAACTGTTTCTCCATGTCTTCCTTCCTCTCCCAAGTAGCCTCTTCCACACCTCGATGTCTCCATAAAACTTTGACTAACTTGATAGATCTCCCATGCAACACTTTCCTATCCGTAGCAAGAATTTCAACCGGCTCTTCATCTTACGACAGGTCTGGGTTCAACTCGATCTCTTCCACTGGCATTACATGAAACGGATCCGACCTATACTTCTGAAGCATCAAAAAGTAGAACACATCATGAATCTTCTCTAACTCTGTCGGCAGTCTCAATCTATAAGCAACGTGACCAATCCTCTCAACTACCTCGTAAGGACCAATGAACATCGGGCTTAACTTACCCTTCTTCCCAAACCTCATCACCTTCTCCAATGTGAGACTTTCAAAAACACTTTGTCGCCCACAACATACTCTATCTCCTTTCTTCTCAAATCGACATACGATTTCTGTCTGTCCGAAGCCGCCTTCAAGCGATCACAAATCAGTTTTACCTTCTCGGTAGTGCCCTTAAGCAAGTCGAGCATAGGTACAAGCTTTTGTCCGGCCTCGGCCCAACAAATAGGTGTTCTACACTTTCTACCATACAGAGCCTCATACGGTACCATCTAAATACTATCCCGATAACTGTTATTGTACGCAAACTCTACTAACGATAGGTGTTTCTCCCAGGAACCCTGAAAGTCGATGATGCAACATCTCAACATGTCCTCTAACACATGAATCACTCTCTCTGACTGACCATCTGATTGCGGGTGATACGAAGTGCTGACGTTCAACCAAGTACCCAAGGCACGATGCAAACACTGCCAAAATCTGGCTGTAAACCTCGGATCTTGGTCTGATACGATAGACTTCGGTACCCCATGCAATCTCACTATCTCACTGATGTACATATCTGCCAACTTATCTAAGTTGTAGGTAGTATGAACAGGTATGAAATGGGCACACTTAGTGAATCTGTCGACTATCACCCACACTGAATTCTTCTTCGAATGAGTCAACAATAAACCCGACACGAAGTCCATGGTAATATGTTCCCACTTCCATTCCGAAATCTTCAACGGCTGTAACAACCCTGAAGGAAACTGATGCTCGACCTTAACTCGCTGACATACCATACACCTACTCACATACTCGACCACATCTTTCTTCAACCCAATCCAGTAGTACTCTTCTTTGAACCCACGATACATCTTCGTACTACCCGGATGCATAGCAAAAGGACTGTTATTTGCTTCATTCAAGATAGTACGCCTACATACGATGCATCACTGTAAATCACAAACTCTTTCCCCGGTTCAGGCTGAATCAAAATAGAAGCTTCGGTCAAAGCTTTCTTCAACTTCTCAAACGCTTGTTGTCTTGCATCTGACCACTCATATGGAACATTCTTCTGAAGCAATTTAGTCAAGGGTGTCGCAATCTTCGAAAATCCCTCGACAAATCTTCGACAATACCCCGCCAAGCCTAGAAAACTACGAATTTCGGTCACTGACCTCGGTTGCTTCCAATTCACTATGGCTTCTATCTTCTTGGGGTCCACACTAATTCCATTGACTGAGATCACATGACCTAAGAAGACTACCTCCCTAATCCAAAACTCGCATTTACTTAACTTGGCATACAACTAATTTTCAAGCAAAGTCTGAAGCACTAGTAGCAAATGCTCATCATGCTCTTCCTCGGTCCTAGAGTACACTAAGATGTCATCTATGAACACTACTACAAACCTATCCAAAAATTCACTGAACACTCGATTCATCATATCCATAAATGCAGCTGGAGCATTAGTCAAACCGAAAGGCATTACCAAGAACTCATAGTGCCCATAACGTGTTTGGAAGGTTGTCTTCGGTATGTCCACATCATTTACCTTCAAGTGATAGTAACCCGATCTCAAATCAATCTTCGAAAACACTAAAGCACCTCTCAACTGATCAAGCAAGTCGTCTATCCGTGGCAAAGGGTACTTGTTCTTCACTGTTACCTTGTTCAACTGCCTATAGTCTATACACATCCTCATACGGTCATCCTTTTTCTTCACAAACAAGACCAGAGCACCCCACGGAGAAATACTAGGCCTAATGAAACCTCTATCTGACAGTTCTTGAAATTGTGTCTTCAACTCTTTCGGTGCCATTCTATACGGAGCAATAGACACATGTGCAGAATCAGAATACGTCTCAATAGCAAACTCAACTTCCCTATCTGGAGGCAAACCCAGCAACTCTTCTGGAAAGACACTCGGAAAAATCACAAAACGTTCTGATGTTTTGCGGTCTAAACTCACTCATATTTGGATTCATCACATAAGCCAAATACGCTTGACAACCCATACCCATCAATCTCTAAGCTTCTAAGGCAGAAACAACATTGGATAAGAACTAAATGTTCTCGCCAACTACTACAACTTCAAAATCATCCGTAAGTCTCAAGGAGACTCTCTTGTTCTCAAAGTCTACCCTAACACTATGCTCTACGAGCCAATCCATGCCCAAAATCACATCAAACCTATAGAACGACAATTCCATCATATCGACCGGAAACACATGGCCCTGAATCATCAAATGACACCTCCTATACATCTTCTTAACTACCACAGTCTCACCAAAAGAACTAGTAACATGCACACCTACCTCTAGCCACTTATATGGTAAACCTAGAGATCTTGCATGCTCACCCAAAATGTATGAATGTGTCGAACCCGAATCTATCAAAGAAAGCAAGGTCAAAGACTGTAACGAGAAATTACATGCGATGACATACGTGTCAGTCCCAGCCTCTCGTTGTGCATACACGGTAGCTGGTCCTCCACCCTCGGACTGAATTGCCACCACATGAGCTAAGTTCCTCTGACCATCATTCCTCGGCTGAAAATTACCTTGACCGCGCCCACGGCCTCTTTGATGCTCAAACCCTCTAGCTGGAGCATTTCCGCCCCTAGCCGAGTGTGGACAATTACGCCTCAAATGAACTTAGGAACCACAGTTCCAACATACCCCAAAGGTACACATACAGTCGTCCGGATGGCGTCTTCCGCATCTAGTGCACTTAGAAGTGTGAACAACAGCTCCTTGGCCTTGATGGCCTTGTCCATGGTTATTGCCCATATGTCTCGAATCGAGCTGATACCTTCTATCTCTGTGCCTCTTTGCATGATCTCTGTCCCAATCCGCATGTCTCTTCCCGGAATCAGACCCACTAGCACGAGTACTCGAGCCTAAGTTTTGCTCAATATATTTGGCCCTAGAGACCAAAACATCAAACTCGGTGTAATCAGAAGTGAGCATATAAGTCTGCACATCCCTAGTCAAACCATAACGGAAACGCTCACACCGTTCCCTCTCACTGGGAACCAACTCGGGAGCATACTTGCTTAACCTCACAAACTGAACCTCAAACATTGACGTCGTCTTACTACCCTGAACCAAGGCCATAAATTCTATCTTCTTTTCATCCTGATATCGGACTCCAGGATACTTCTACTTAAAGATTGTTCTGAATAATTCCCAAGTGACATCCGCTTCTGCCATACCCGAAGTAACGGTAGTCCACCAAGCATACGCATCTCCCTGAAGCAAGGAGACGACACAACCCAACTTACAAGCGTCTGAGCACTCCATCTGGCCTAAGATTCGTGTAGTGCTCTCGAGCCAAGCCTCTGAACCCTCGAGAAACAAACCACGGAACTCAACTCCACCCAAGCTACGAAACTTCTCAAGGGGTAAACCAGTCCTCGTACCCTGAGGTGGTGCTGCAGCATGTATACCGGCTAAAGCTATCTGAAAAGCCCCGGCTATAATCTGAATCAAGTGGGTCATGTCCGCACCTGCCTGACCCTGACCAGCCTGAGCTCCATTACCCCCAACATTTTGCACCGGCTTGAGGTCCATTACTATCACCTCCAACATTCGCACCGACCTGAGGCACATTACCTCCGACATCCGCCCCATTACCATCAGGGGCAGGAGAAACAGGAGGCACATTCACGGGTGCCTGGTCACCCGCTCTAGGCCGTCCTCTCGGTCTTACCATAACGAAGATAAAATCTAAACAATAAACACATCACACACAAGAAAACATTGGGTCAGCAACGGCAAGGATCCAAGTGCTCAAGCTCTTTAACCAAAACCATTTTCCAATAATAATACCTAGCAATGGGGACACTCGACTACAATTCAACCAACAACGAGAACAATAAAACATGCTTTCATACACCGTGCAATGGCAAACAAACTAAACAAACCAACTTACCTGACTTACCTTCTCGGGAGACCTTGTAAGCCTGGCTCTGATACCACCAAATGTAACTACCTCGTCCCAGCCTAGCCAGCAGACCGAACTAAACGTGTTACACGGGGAAAACCGAAGCAAAACTCGCTAAGGCCTCACTCCGATTAGCAACCCTATTTTTCATTAATTTATCTTGTCTAAATGTCACGTTTAATCCTATGTGTGAAGGAAAACATCGGAAAAATGAACACGGATACAAACCGAGCAGCAACATATAGGTAACTTAGTCTTACCAAGTAGTTGTTAGTCAAGTTTCATGCATACGAGGCAAAACCATCCCATAGGATACATATATACTCAACTAGGAAGCATACAAGCATTAGGGACTAAAATGTTACATTTAGAAACCTTCGAAGATGCCTTTTAGTCGTTTTAACTACATGCGTTTCGAAACAGGACTACCCGTTCCGAAACACGGGCTTCATTAAAAAAAACCACATCACGCCGTTCCGGAACGGCTCCTCAGGGTTCCGAAACAAGAGCCTTCAGTGGCAAATTGTACCGAAATGGCACCACCCCCGTTCCAATACGTGTGCCCCTGGAGCTTGGTCGTTCCGAAACCATATCAGACGTTCCGAAACGCCTGGACACAGTTTAGCCCGAAAACACATTTTGGCATCTCCAAACGTTCCCAAACTCACCCGAAACATCACAAACCTCATGGAAACTTATTAAACAAACAATCTAGAGGCAAAACACCCTAAAGACAAGCTTCAAACATGCATACACACAGAACAGGATCTCAAACCCAAAAGCTCAGAAGAACACCTTATTTCAAAAACACCAACAAGTCAAAACACATAGCAATTTCCCCAAGGCCATAACAAGAGCCTCAACATATCATGGTATCAACATTTAAAACACATTAGCAACATTAAAAAAAGCCAAACATAGGAGTTTGAACACCAACTCCCTAACATGGTCTAGCATTCCCATTGCCTAAGTATTATTACAACTAAGAAAACCATACATTCAGCTAGCAAAGAACTCCAAGAACTCCTCCCTTGGCCCGCTTGCCTCCGAAGCTACTAACGATCTGCATTGTTGGAAAAAGAGAGCGTAAGCTTAAAAGCTTAGTGAGTGGGGCTCTAAAACACCACAACAATGCGGTTCAAAACATACATCTTAGTTTTAAAAGAAAAACCATTTAAGAAAGAGATATGATAAAACAAAGGCATAAACGAAACATGGTATGCACATGCACAACCATTCCCGGTGGGACTACACATCACTGTACACAACGACTAACCATCACGTGAGGCTTGACATCAACTACGACAACACAACAACATTAAAACGGGGATAAAAGCATTCCGCAATCAACACCACAACACACATAAACAGGAACGCCAACAATCTACCAAACAAGGCAAGAATAGACAACTTACGCTTGGGTCTAGGTTAGCCTCGAAGGCTCCACCCAAACCCCAAGAAACCTTCGTTGAACATATTAAAGCTTCAAACGATTTTCACTCACCAGCCAATGTACGAAAGATCCTCGAAATATCGTTTCAAGCTTCCTAATGCCCGGTGTTGCGTCCAAAACCATTTCCCCTGCTTCTAACCATTTCAAACCAAATTATCAATACATATTCTAACACCAAAACTCACTGAAAAGCAACAGTCCATAAATCGACACATTTACTCAATCAAAACAAAGCCGAAATCAACCGAAATGTTGCCAAAACATCATCCAAACACAATCTGACTTTACCCATCATTTTTAACCTTCAAAATTCACCAATTAACATCTAAAAACCCCATATAAGGTCCGTTTACCTCCAGCCCTCGTTTTACCACAAAACTAAGCCAAATACACCACTTTTTCACCTTCAAAACTTACCCATTGCACCTAGTTTCGGGTTTTATAGGTTTAGGCTACTTATTAACATTATTTAGCATCCAAAAATAGTTCAAAAACATCCCACCAAAAATCCATTAAAAACCCACACGAAAATTTCATAAACCCATCTCTTTTCCATCAAAACTTTGGAACCCAAAATGAAAATTCAATGTTTTGTTAAGATTTCAAAAAGATAAGATTTAATTAATAAAAGCCAAGGTAAAAGTGATGATTACCTTTAAAAATCTTCTATGGAAAAGCCTTTGAGTCAAGAAAGAGATGGTGGGAAGCTTTTGGGAGAAAGTTTTGAGCTTTTAGGTTTTTGGAATAAAGATGACTCTTCAAATCCCAAAACCCCCTTTTCAAAATTTCATTAATGGTGTTATCGTAAATAATTGCAATTTTATAAAAATCAACATTTTAATCTAAATTTAACCCAAAACTAGTCCTAGATCAAAATCGATAACTCTCGGGCCTAAAATCAGGGCGTTACGATTCATGTTGTGGTTTGGATTTCAATTTATAAATGGTTTTTATTTAAAAACTGCATTGTTGTTGTTGTGGTTTGAGCACCGCTCACTAAGCTTTATGCTTACGTGCTCCTTTCCAACAATGCGGATCGTTAGTGTTTCGGGAAGCAAAGGAAGGCGAGGGAAAGGCTCTGGTGATCATAGCTTAAGCTCAAGTATGAATTTTAAGTTGTAATAAATTTAGCAATTGGAATACTTATACCTTGTGCTAGGGAGGTTGTTGTAAACTCCATCGTGTTAGACCTTTTGCTACATGTTTTAAATGATGATATCATGTTGTGTTGAGGCTTGTTATGGCTATTGGTTAATTTCCATGTGTTTTGGCGTGTTGGTATTTTTGGAGCTAAGTGTTCTTATGAGATTTTGTGGTTGTGATCCATTTTTGCGTGTATGCAAGTTTGAAGCTTGTCTTTAGGGTGTTTTGCCTCTAGATTGTTTATTTGATATGTTGCTGTAGAGTGTCCACAAGTTCTATATTTTGTACACATTCCTGCCCTTATTATTGATGTTCTTAAGCCCATGTAGGCATATTTAGGTGCATTGCATGCATTATAACAGTATCTTCTCTTATACCATGCTTTTATTGAATATTTTATGTTTGGTTGAGAAAAGTTACTGTTTTAGTTTAGTTTATATTTTCAGGTGCTATAGCTAGGAGAGGAGAAGAAAGGACAAGTCATGACCGGACAAGAAAGCTTGAACTAAAAGAGATGTACTGAAGCAACTCAAGATGCCGCCAAGGACGCTACCGAAACAGCATTTTCGCCAAGAGCCACCCGGGCAGGAGTTACACCGACTTAGCCAAGATGGGTTGCGATTTCAAAAGGGCAATTTCCTAAGTCCAATGAGCCCACACTTGCAATTTCCTGAAGCATGTAACGGCCAGTATAGCTTATTCAAGATCGATAAGTAGGAGCACTTATCTTTACTTGCGGAAGCAGGCAACGTCCAAAGAGTCTGTATTTAAAGTATAAAGGAGTCTGTATTAAATGTAACTTACTTTTAGAACTCCTACTTCAAGGAGAACTCAAACTTAGGCCATGAGCCCTATATATAACCTATGTATGTAAGGGTATATGGGCATGATGACGAGGGTGAGGAAATGCGAGCCTGAGTAGCCGCACAACGGAGATGTAGCTAGATAGGTTGGAGTTGTTGGGGGTCGCGGCCCAACTCTCCTAAGGTTTAGGCGCGTGTATGTAAAGTAATTTGAGGGAAACAGTTGTATAGTTTTGAGTTGTTTTCAATAAAATTCTGAGTTTTCTTAATCCATGCTCCTTGTTTGGTCAATTAGTCTACACCAGTCAGTTGAAGAGAAAATCCATTTGTCGGGCACGAAAGTGCAAGGCTCACAAAAGGGTTAAATACGGTCACAACTCCCAAAGGCGTGACTAACTTGGTTCCACACTAGTCCACAAGTTTCAGCGGCTAAAAGGGAGTACCAACCGGGTTGACTAATTTGGTTCCACACTAGTCCTCAAGTTAGCATCTCGAGCATCCTAACCTAGAAATAGGAGAGATCACTATCGACTATCCTGCAGAACTTATAATGTCTGCCAGACGAGCCGCCAGGACTTCTTTTCGTTCCACCTACCGAGACAGTACACACCCATGCAGTGGCAATAACCTGTTGCGGCCGTGTGACAGGGTCGTAGTTTGCCGCCCACCATACCCGCCAAGGCATCAACTCATGGCAGCGCAAAACATACTCAGACTTTACAATGCAGTCCACATGCTACTGGCTTGCACCAGTCTACCCAGCTTATCGCCCAAATCTCTCCCTATCATCTCTCTCATAACTATCTCTATTTTTTTACTTGTGTTTTTATATTTCCACATCATGAGATTTAATGGTGCATTTACTAAATCTTTGTGCAGGAAACCATTCATAGGAGATGTTCCAATCCCTGTGGGAGACGATATATTTTATACTATAACTTGACAACAGTGTGCACTTGCGCTCATAAATGGAGAACACCTAAACGCTCTACAAGTTTTTGGCGCCGTTGCCGGGGATTGGCAACAACAAATACATTTGAATTTCTGCACTCCTATTTAGTTTTTGCATATTAAATCTCTTTTTATTTATTTGCCTAAAAAAGCCTCTTTGTTTTCTTGGTGTATGTCCCACCAGGGTAGCAAGGTTGACAGCAACATCCACCTGAGGTGGGGAAGGACATGCCCAGACGTCTAGCCAAACACAAAGACCCTCAGGAAGTGGTTATGCTTGGGAAAAGCGCAACCCAACATAACCTAATTATTATTTTTATTTTTATTTTAACTTATTTTTCAGCGTTGGGATTAGATCTAATTTTTATTTAATTTTTGCATTTAATTTATTTCAGGTTAGGAATGAAGGAAAGATCAAGAAAGATGAAAGAACAAAGGAGAGACCCAACTAGCGGCCAAGGCAGCCCAAGGCAGATAAACATAACGACTAGCGGCTTCATAACGGCTAGCCGCAACAACTATATTTTGCCCCAGCGAGCGGAACGGTTATTCATGTAACGGCTAGAACCCCGTTATTCCTGCCGTAATAATTGCCGCCTGTTGACAGCGTGCCTGCCAAGGCAGTGGAGAGAAACGGCTATATAAGGCCAACTATTCTCCCACCCTGTTCTTCACTTCGCTCTCTACTTTACTCTGAATTCTTTCTACAAATCTTTGCTTCCAAGATTTCTTTGTTTTATTTTTCTTTCACATTCTTTTTGCTTTCTTTAGGATAAACAATTGTCCCACAAACTATGGCCTCATCACAGCAACCCACTGCCACCTCTAAAACTTTATACAAAAGGTTCTTGAAACATGCTGCCGAAGAGACCTAAAACCAGTTTTACAGAAAAAGGCAACTATGGGAGGAGATGGGCTTCCAATACACCCAACCTGGTGGTGATTTTGGGTTGGAACCTTTCCTATTCGAGAGGATCTAAAATATGGGCTGGGACCAATTCGCACGGCAGCCAGAAGGGATCAAGAACAACCATGTGCGAGAGTTTTACGCCCACCGGCCAAACCCTTTGTCTACGTCCAGGGAGAAGGTGTTAAGTTGACTGCTGACATGATCAACAACTTTTACAGCATAAAGATCAGCGACGACCCGCATAGAGAGTGGGAATCATATCTGACGGGGGTTGACTACAACAAGATCAAGAAGGAGCTCTGCAAGCCAAACACCAAATGGCTGACATGCAAGAACAACGGGTCAGTCAATCGTTGAGACTTGCTGCCAGAGGAAGCCCTTTGGAGTTACTTTGTCCAGCGTCGCCTGATGCCAACCTCGCATGGATCGACAGTAAATAGGCCGAGGCTTGCCCTTACCAGCATTATTATGAAGGGGCGGCAGATCAACGTTGGCAGGGTAATCATAAAAGAGATCTACACCCACGCAGAGAAGCCAAACGTCAAAGTTCCACTCTTCTTCCCTGCACTCATCACTAGCTTGTGTGCCAATTTTGGTGTGTCGCTGCACCCAAAAGATAAAATTCTTCCTGCCAAGGAAGGATGGACAAGAAGGGTACACCAACAGATGATGCATAGCGCGGAGCCAGACACACCTTCCACCGCCCAGCCACTTTCCCAAGCTGCCGCCACCCCAGCCGCAGCAGGCAGTACTGAAGCTGCCATCCCGTCCGAGGTGATCCCTTTACTACGCAGCCTAGTGGAAAGCTGTCAGAGGATTGAGCACAAGTAGGTGATCTTCACCAAATACGTAGCAGACGTGCAGGAGGCCTTTGTGGCCTACCTGCTGGACAAATACCAAGACGCCAGACCACAGTTTCCTGCCTTTCCAACGAAGCTAGCAGCGTCCAAGCCAATCCAGATAACTCCAAGACCAGATACTGCTCCTTCCGCCGACGACAGTGAGGGGTCACACTACCGCCCAAAGAGAAGAACCTCTCCAACCCCTATCTAACCATATGAACTAACCTCCTTATCAGAATCCAAGAAGGAGAAGGAAACCATTGCTGCCTCCCCAGTAGCCAAAACGACCACTGCCAAGGACATCGGCTACTCAGACATAAAGATTTCCGACTCCCTTGACGACGAGCCGACAAAGGCAGCCAAAAACAGAAAACGGCCAGCAGCAGATCCCCAGGGTGGAGAAACTGAAAGACAAACCATAAAAGCCACCCCAGCCGCCGCGTAGCTCGAAAAAGAGCCTAGTAGAAAGACCATCCGCTACGCCCCGCCTCATCCTGCCTGCCTCCTCAGAATCTTCCTCTGACGCGGCAGCAACAAAGGGAAACTCCCCCAGTTTATAGCACCATTTTCTTTTCTTTTTAATTTTTCTGTTTTGTTTTCTTTTTATGTTTTCTTTTTCTATTTTTAATTTTTTTTCTTTCTTTTATATTTTATGTTTTAATTTTTGTAGAGGAATTGAGGACAATGCCCACCTTGAGTTTGGGGGGAATTAGTCCTCTTTGTTTTAGGTTCATAGCATTTAGATGCATTTGTAAATTCTGCCCCCTAGCACTTATTGAAATAGAATTCTTTAGCTTAAAAACTTGTGCCTATGATAGCTTAGCCGACTACATATACTCGCACAATTCTAAAAATTTTGAACCTAACTATGGGAAGAAGCATGAAAAATACTTAGAAAGTTTTTCTCTTTTTTTTGCCAATTATCTTGACACTTGTCTGTTAAATGCTGAATTTTTGCTTGAGTTTTAAGTTTAACACTGCCTATCTTATTTAATAAAGGTTTCTTGATTGAATACAAGTTTGCCGCCACGACAGCGCAGGGCAGCACAACAACAAAAAAAGCAGCCCTAGAGGTGCCTGAAACAGGCTCTAGGCAGAAAGATTAAATAACCTAGAGGTGCTCAAAATAGGCTCTAGGAAGGATGATGAGCAAGGACACTCCGCTGCTATCAAAGTCCATGAATCTAAGCCAAGTGACGGACAAATTAGCAAGAGTAAATGAAAGTCTTCACGGGATAACTCTATTCAAAGGGTTCAGAGTTTCGTAGAGTGCACCTATCTTAGCTTCAAACCTAGAGAATAGTTGTGATGAGCTGAAGCCCTTAAGCCATGATCAGAAAAAGAGAATAAAAGTGCCAAACTACGCTGCCAAGGTAGCAACTCGTCTCCTTTCTAGTAACTTAATTATTTTAGGCATACATTTTTAGCTTGGTAACTTCAGCATGTTTAACATGAACACAAACTTACACACACTGCACTGGCATTAAGAGAAATTAACCTATGTTATTTCATGCCATTCCCTATCACTAATAGGTGCCACGGCCTTGAGGTAAGAAATCAAGTTGAAGGCTATTGTTTCTATTAACTTTGTGTTGAAGGCAAATTTACTTGTTAGGTTGCATTGCTTGAGGACAAGCAATAGTTCGGGTTTGGTAGTGTGTAGAGTGTCCATAAGTTCTATATTTTGTACACATTCCTGCCCTTATTATTGTTGTTCTTAAGCTCATGAAGGCATATTTAGGTGCATTGCATGCATTATAATAGTATCTTCTCTTATACCATGCCTTTATTGAATATTTTATGTTTGGTTGAGAAAAGTTAGTGTTTTAGTTTAGTTTATATTTCCAGGTGCTATAGCTAGGAGAGGAAAGGAAAGGACATGACCGAACAAGAAAGTTGGAATTAAAAGAGTTGTACTGAAGCAGCTCAACATGCCACCAAGGACGCTACCGAAGCAACATTGCCACCAAGAGCCGCCCGGGAATGAGTTACACCGAGTTAGCCAAGATGGGTTGAGATTTAAAGAGGGCAATTTCCTAAGCCCAATGAGCCCAGTCTTGCAATTTCCTGAAGCCTGCAGCGGCCGGTAGAGCTGATTCAAGATCGATAAGTAGGAGCACTTATCTTTACTTGCGGAAGAAGGAAATGTCGAAAGAGTCTGTATTTAAAGTATAAATGAGTCTATATTAAATGTAACTTACTTTTAGAACTCCTAATTCAAGGAGGACTCAAACTTAGGCCATGAGCTCTATATATACCCAATGTATGTAAGGGTATAGGGGCATGATGACGAGGGTGAGTGGATGCAAACCTGAGTAGCCGCACAACGGAGATGTAGCTAGATATGTTGGAGTTGTTGGGGGTTGCGGCCCAACTCTCCTAGGGTTTAGGCGTGTGTATGTAAAGTAATTTGAGGGAAACAGTTGTATAGTTTTGAGTTGTTTTCAATAAAATTATGAGTTTGCTTAATCCATGCTCCTTGTTCGTTCAAATAGTCTACACCAGTCAGTTGAAGAGAAAATTTATTTGTCGGGCACGAAAGTGCAAGGCTCGGGAAAGGGTTAAGCACGGTCACAACTCACAAAGGCGTGACTAACTTGGTTCCACACTAGTCCACAAGTTTCAGCGGCTAAAAGGGAGTACCAACCAGGTTGACTAATTTGGTTCCACACTAGTCCTCAAGTTAGCATCTCGAGCATCCTAACCTAGAAATAGGAGGGATCACTGTGGACTATCCTGCCGAACTTAGAATGTCTGCCAGACGAGCCGCCAGGACTTCTTTCTGGTCCACCTGCCAAGACAGTACACACTCATGCAATAGCACTGACCTGCTGCGGCCGCGTGACAAGGTTGTAGTTTTCTGCCCACCATACCCATCGAGGCAGCAACTCATGGCAGCGCAAAACATACTCAGACTTTACAATGCTATCCACACGCTACTGGGCTGCACCAGTCTACCCAGCTTATCGCCTAAATCTATCCATATCATCTCTCTCATCACTATCTTTATTTTTTACATGTGTTTTTATATTTCTACATCATGAGATTTAATGGTGCATTTACTAAATCTTTGTGCAGGAAACCATTCATAGGAGCTGCTCCAATCCCTGTGGGAGACGATATCTTTTATATTATAACTTGACAAGAATGTGCACTTGCACTCATAAATGGAGAACACCTAAACGCTCTACAATTGCCATGTGGTTTGTTGTCTTTCGAGGTAAGTTTCAGAACGTTTGGGGATGCCAAAATGCATTTTTGGGCCAATCTGTGCCTAGGTGTTTCAGAACGTCTGGTGTTGTTTCAGAACGGCCAAGCTTTTGCGGCACCCGTATCGGAACGGGGGTGGTGCCGTTTCGGTACGTTTTGCCATTGGAGGCTCACGTTTCGGGACCATGGTGGGACGTTCCAGAATGGCCTAATGTTGCTTTTTGAATGAGAGCCCGCATTTCGGAATGAGCAGTCATGTTTCGAAATGCAGGTAGTTAAAACAGTTAAAAGGCATCTTTGAAGGTTTCCAAATGTTACGTTTAAGTCCCTAATGCTCGTATGCTTCCTAAACAAGTTTATATGTGACGTTTGAGCTGTTTTGCCTCGTGTGCATGAAACTGTACTAATAAACTACTTGGTAAGGTTAAATTACCTTTGTGCCCCTGATTTGTGTGGTTTTTGCGAAATGGTCCTTCGTGACTGTTTGTCTCCAATTGGACATCCGATTAATGTTCGATTGAGACGTTGTTTCTTTCGTTGTGACCCTTAACACATAGGACCGTTAAATTGTATTTAGACAAGATAAATCTTAATTTAGGATTGTTAATCGGAGGGAAATTCTCGAATTTTTCTCTGGTTATCCCCGTGTAACTCTCTTGATTCGGTCTCGCGACTAGACCGGGTCGAGGGGTTACAGTTCTTACATGCATTATGTGACAAATGTTCATGCTTAAGATATGTTAAATCGAAATCTATTGTGATAAGGAATCTAACTGGGATATGACGTGCTTGATAACCTAGTTATATGTAAGTATATATACGATTTAAAGATTGTTTTGTATAAATTTAAGTAAGCCTTGGACTGTTTTGACTCTAGGTAAGTATATATACGGTTTAAAGATTGTTTTGTATATATTTAAGTAAGCCTTGGACTGTATTGACTCTATGTAAGTATATATATGATTTAAAGACTGTTTTGTATAGATTTAAGTGAGCCTTGGACTGTTTTGACTCTATGTAAATATATATACGATTTAAAGATTGTTTTGTATAAATTTAAGTAAGCCTTGGACTGTTTTGACTCTAGGTAAGTATATATATGATTTAAAGACTGTTTTGTATAAATTTAAGTAAGCCTTGGACTATTTTGACTCTATGTAAGTATATATACGATTTAAAGATTGTTTTGTATAAATCTAAGTAAGCATTAGATAGTTTTGAACCTATAATTATATAATTATGAATTAAAGGTGCTATATATGTTTAAAATCAAAAGATATACGAGTAAAACAGGTTACTGGAGACAGAGGATTATTATGTGAACGAAACATTCAGCTCAATTTTCTCCATTCACGACGCCAAAACTCGAACCTCTAATCTTGTTAAATATAAATAAAGAGATAAAGAGATTACAACCCCAAAAAATTATATGGATGGAAATTATTTACCCACAATGGTGTCCTGTTCTTTGTCCCTTCTACTATAACATGCAACAGGTCAGATGCTGTAAATATAGGTCTAGAGAGAAAGGGATGGACGGCGCACAAGGGTCTGGCCGCCGGTAGGTTTGGACGGTGTATGTGGGAAGGATATCGAAATCTCTACATTGGAAGGGTTTGTGGCAAGTTTTTGATAGGCACGGTGTGGTGGTCGATGCGTTCATCCTTTAGAAAAGGGCGAAGGATGGATCGAGGTTTGGTTTTGTTAGAATGGAGAGTCGCCTTGATGCTGATCATGTCATAGAACGGCTGCACAACAAATAGATCTATGGTTCACGTCTATTGGTGACCATGGCGAGGTATGATGATCGTGGTTTCTTTTGGAGAAATAAAAGCATGGGGGTAGGACGTTCACAACAGGTTTCTCAGAGTAGAGTGAAGGGGCAATAGGAGATTTGAAGTGTCGATTCAAAGAGGAAGCATGATCCGGTTAAGGTGGTTCAGGGGCACGTGGACGAGGAGAAATTGAAGGTTCTGCAAAATTGTATGGTGGGGTGGTGTAAGCAACAATGGAGCCTTAAGGAACTAGCAACACGGATGAGTCTTCACTGCATCTAAGGCTTTTCTATTTTACGTATTGCAGGGCCTGTGATCCTATTGATGTTTACGAACTCTAGCACCCGGGAGGAGGTAATGGGGATGACGGTGGTCCGTGAATGCTTTTCCAAAATTGAAAGGTGGTCGCCGGAGTTGGTTCTACCGTCAAGGAGGGCATGGATATCAGTGAGAGGTCTCCCTATCCATGCATGGTCACAAGCGTCCTTCGATAATATTGCGAAAATATGGGGCTCTCTAGTGCATGTAGCAGACAACACGGAATCACCAACATCCTTCGAATGTGGCTGGTTGTTGATAGAAACGGAGTTGGTGAAGGTCATAGATGCACGCGTAATGCTGGAGGTTGAGGGGCTATCGTATAATGTCTACGTTAAGGAGGTGACCATGTTTGGGCCACTAGTTGAATGTGAATGTACAACGGCCACCGTTGAGGATAGTAATGAGTCGCCGGAGTTGAGCTCGTCCGAATGTGTACCTGAGTCAAGGTTGGGTGATGAGCGACATATTGAGGAGTTTGTGGACTTGGGAAAGATGGTGCCGCAAGACTGGCATTGTAATCGCCTTTGGGAGGATAACCGTCGGGAGGATCTTCGAATTGCGAGTATCTCGTCTGATTGCTCAGGGTCGTCGTTGGAACGAACAATGAACAAACAGGGGGTGGAGGTGGCCGGTGAAGCAACATTGTCGGCTGGTGGTTCACCGTTACATGCGGTTGTCGAGGAAGTGCAGAGTCCTCTTTCGGATGGTCACCGAGGGGTTGGAATTTCGAATTCTGATGATAAGTTGTTACGACCACTTAGTTTGAATGAAGGAAATAAAATTCAAAGCCAAAATCAAGGGGATTTGGAGAGGGATAAGATCGAATTTCAAATCCAAAATCAAGGGGAGTTGGAGAGTGAAAAAATAGAACTAGAAGGGTTGGTTAATATACCCGTTGAGGAGGTTGTTATTGAGTAGGCAGATTTGGTTAATATACCCATTGAGGAGGTTGTTAGTGAGTAGGCAGATTTCCAACATAATTTTGAGGGAGACAAGGCTGTCCCGCTGTGGATAAACGGTATAGTTAGAAAGACTAAATCGGTTAACGCTCTGTTGGGCGTAGTAAGGCCTTCGAAACCGGGGAGGGGGAGACCGAGGAAGGGATTGGGGCGTGACACTTCTATAGTGGCCGACGCCTCGTTAACGGACTCGGATCTGCAACATCGGCAGAAAATCCTTCAGCGAGAAATTGCAGCAACAGTGGCGTTAGGAAAAATTGTGGGTGTGAAATCGGTAGGGCACGATGAGGAGATAATTAAAGATTTGTCACGGGTGCTTACAGACGGAATCCGAGCGTTGTAGTCATGCGCATTTTGAGCTGGAACTTTAGAGGGTTGGGTTCCGTTTTGAAAAGGCGAAGGATGGGTGATGTTATAAAAAAACAACGGGTTGATATGGTGTTGCTGTAGGAATCGAAGTTAGAGGAGTTAGTGTCGTCGTTAGGTTCTAGCTTGTGGTTTAGTGATGGGTTTGAGCATACTTTTTCGCCATCCATTGGTGCTTCGGGAGGGTTGTTGTTGATATAGGAGGGTGCATGATTTTTGTTGGAGTCGATAGAAGTGGATCGTCATTTTGTTGTACTTCAGGGACGTTGGAAACCAGAAGATTTTGTGTGCTGCATCATGGTCGTTTATGCTCCTTGTGATGTGAACGAGCAAGAGAGTTTGTGGTCTCGTATGAGGGACGTGATTGGTGGCTTTCCGGGACCGTGGTGTGTAGCGGGGGATTTCAACTCGGTTCTTTGGGCGTCAGAAAGAGTCGGGTGTAGCTCAGCGTCAAGAGGTATGAACTCTTTTGCTTCTTTTGTACACTCTGTGGGTTTAATTGATTTGCCATTGCGGGGGAAGCAGTTCACTTGGTTTGGTAGGGATAATCGTAGAAGTCGCATTGATAGATTTCTAGTGTCATCGCTCTAGATGGATTGTTTTTCAAACATTGAGCAGTTGTCGCTTCCTAGAGGGGTATCAGATCATGCCTTGTTGCTTTTGTTGTGTGATGATAAAGATTGGGGCCCTCGCCCTTTTCGCTTTATTAACTGCTGGTTAGATGAGAAGCGAAATGCCTGATGCATGGCGGAGGAGTGGTGTCGTCTGACGGGGTTGGGAATTGGTAACTCCAATATTTTGGTAAAGCTTCGGCATTTGAAGAATTTTTTGCGTCAGTGGAATAGAACGGATTTTGGGGACATTAAGAAAGAGATTGATCTAATCCAAAATCGCCTTGATTGTTTGGATAGCGGTGGTATGGAGGAAGCGGATTGGGATATATCTGAGTTGTCTGATCAGAAGCGAGCTTGGCTACAAGCATTGTGGCGAGCTATAGGCCGGAAGGAGTCTTTGTGGCGCCAAAAGTCGAGAGCAAATTGGCTTCGGTTGGGGGATAGAAACACGGCATTTTTCCATAGAGCTGCGAAGCTGCGAGCAGTGCGTAATGCTATTTTCGGTTTGAACATTAGTGGTAATTGGGTAACAGATCCGACTCGGTTGCGTAAACATATAGTGTTGTTCTTTTCTCAACATTTTGCTGCGTATGAAATGTCTTGTGTTTGGAGTTTTGAGGGGCATTTTAATAGGGTGAGTGAAGCTGAAAATAGAGGGTTGGTGGTGCCTTTCACTCTTGATGAGGCGTGGGCGATTGTTCGTGGATGTGAGGGCTCGAAGTCACCGGGGCCGGACAGCTATAGTATAGAATTTTTTAATAAGTGTTGGGAGGTAGTGAGTGACGATGTGGGGCGATTTTTAGATGATTTCTTTGCATCCGGCAAGTTACCTGTGGTGTGAACAACACATTCCTTGTGCTTTTGCCTAAGGTTGACTCACCGGTCACATTGAGTGATTTTAGACCAATCAGCTTGCTTAATTCTATATATAAGATTCTTGCCAAGATTCTGGCTAGAAGGTTGCAGTCGGTGTTGGGAGGATTAATTAGCGATCACCAATCAGATTTTGTGTGTGGGCGCCAAATTGTGGATGGTATTCTTTTGGCAAATGAGACAATACATTCCATGCGTCGGAGTTAGTTGGGTGGATGTATCCTGAAGTTGGACTTCGCGAAAGCTTACGACTGCGTTCATTGGGAAATTTTGGAGCACATTTTATGGTCGATGGGGTTCAGTGAGACTTGGCGACGTTGGATTATTGAGTGTATCAGCACAGTTAGGTTGTCAGTTTTGTTAAACGGTAGCGCTACTAAAGAATTTGGAATGGGGCGTGGTCTGCGGCAAGGCTGCCCGCTGTCGCCTTTATTGTTCGTTGTTGTGGCGGAAGCTCTGCATAGGATGTTCGTTCAAGCGGAGGAGTTGGGGCTCATCCGTGGGGTATCGTTGGCTCTGGGGGTGTTGTTATCGCATCTTCAATTTGCCAACGACACCATTCTATTCTTTGAAGCCTCCGTTGAAAGCGCTACGACTATCCGCAAGTTACTGTGTTGTTTTCAAGTATGTTCTGGTTTGAAAATTAATTTCAACAAGTCCTCTCTTTATGCAATTGTCTTGGATGAGGGTTTGTTTGATTCAATGGCGACTGTCTTGTGTTGTCGGAAAGGTGAATTGCCCTTTGTATATTTGGGGTTGCCGTTGGGGGTGAATCCTTGCAACATTGCTGTATGGGAACCTGTTATAGCCTTGGTTCGACGGAAGCTCGCTGGTTGGAAATGGACATCGTTATCTTTTGCTGCTCGCGTCATACTGGTAAATTCTGTTCTGTCTTCACTTCCAATTTATTATATGGGTTTGTTTCAGGTGTCGAAAGGTGTTATCGCAGCAATAGATAAAGTGAGGCGAGCGTTCCTGTGGGGTGGGGTGAGTTTACAGCGGAAGATGTGTCGGGTAAGCTGGAGTATGGTGTGTCGGCCACGACACCTTGGTGGGTTGAGGGTTGCGGATTTGGAGGTTCAGAATAGAGCATTATTGGCAAAATGGACTTGGCGGTATGCTAGGGATGAATCGTCTTTGTGGAGAGCCATCATCGTGGCAAAATATGGCGAGGCATCTCAGTGGTGGCTATTTAACTCCGCCTACAGGGGTTCGATGTCAGTTATTTGGAAGCAGATTGTCCAAACTGTGAGCTCGGATAGTGTACAAAAGTTCATGGGTGAGCCTAGTTTTGTTTGGAAAGCTGGTGATGGTTCGCGAGTTTTGTTTTGGTTTGATGCGTGGTGTGTTGAGAAACCTTTGAAGGATATATTCCCTCGATTGTTTTCGATAGTGGTGAATCATTTAGCTTTGGTCGCTGACCTTTCTGATGGGGGTAGCTTTCAGCGTGACTGCTGGGAGAGTTTCTTTCGCCGAGGTTTGCGTTCGTTTGAGCTTCGACAACTTCGGGAGCTCATTTCACTCTTGGGTCATGTGAGGTTGCGGCAAGGTGCAGTTGATATGTTAGTATGGACACATGATACGCATGGGACCTTTTCAGTAAAGACTCTGTCACGTTTGCTTATGTTAGACAAGGTGGGAGGGAGCGATTTTGGTGAATGCTTTGCGTGGAAAGTTCTTGTACCTCCCAAGGTTCAGGCGTTTTTGTGGTTCACTTGGTTGCGCCGTTTACCAACCTTTGATTTTTTGAAGCTTCGTGACATCGTGTTGGAGGAGCAGAAAGGTTTGTGCGTTTGGTGTCACAAGAGGGAGGAGGAGATTGATCACTTGTTTTTCCTATGCTCGTTTGCCCAAGGAATTTGGGATTGGTTTAGACGCTGGTGGGGGTATCTTTGCTGATGCCGAGGACTTTTTCAGACTTTTTCATCCCAGGATTTCATTGTTCTTTCACGGGTACTTTAAGGCTTCTGTGGGTGTCGAGCATTGCAGCATTGTTGTGGTCCCTATGGCTTGCGCGAAATGAGTGTGTTTTTAACGGTAAAATTATAACGGCTTCGGAGATTGGCTTCTTGGTTAAACTGCGCTCATTTTACTGGGTGAAGACGTTAAAACCGGGGCTGTCCGTTAGTTAGTCTTTATGGTGGGATTGCTCGAGCTCGTTCAGTGAGTTTGTAGTTTCTAAGCCATGTCGTGTGGGGGTAAGTTGGGAGCCTTAGTTTGGGGACACGTTGAAGTTTTTGGTTGATGGTTCCGCTCGTGGTAAGCCAGGGCCTGCGGGTTTTGGGGGTGTGTTGCGTGATGCACAAGGTCGAATTCTAGCTCTCTTCTCGGGTCCTCTTGGTTCCCTTGATTCCAATGTAGCGGAGTTATGGGCAATCGCCTTTGCGTTGGATTTTTTTGCAGCTTCTAAATGGGCATCTCGTCCCCTCGCGGTGGAGTCGGATTCCAAAATTGCTCTAGGTTGGGTGTTGCATTTGGAACGACGACCTTGGCTTTTGTGGGAAATTTTCGGTTTGATCGATCAAGCATGCCTCACTTTGGGGTCCGTATGCTTTAACCACATTTTTCGTGAGGCGAATGGGTTAGCTGATGCGCTAGCAAAGGAAGGGTTGACGCGGGCATCTTTATTTCAGGCCTCTGTATGATTGTTTCTTTTGTGTGGGGTGTTGTGTTCCATTGTTGTTTCTTTCTCATTTAGTCCACGTGTCGTACTCTTTTCCTCCGTTAGGCTTAGGGAGGTTTTTAATGAGGTGCATGTGTGACTTGAGTTGTATATTTTTCCATTAATATACAACGTTTTGCCGATAAAAAAACAAGTTACTGGAATCATAAGGTCATGATAAAAGAAATCAAGATAGTTATGATTTAATTAATGAACCCTGGAAATGTCTTATGTAACTAGTAATGACCTTAAACTAATCTTTGAATATTTTAATTGGGAGATTTGGTACACTATTTTCGAATGCATATGTGAAATCATACAAGCTAAGCTCTATTCGAGTGGCTACATATACTTATACAATAACAAGTTTGATTTAGATTAACCTTGAATTTATATGATTGCTTGATTGAATGCCTTGTCTTGAAATGGTTGATATCTTATCCAAGCTTAAGAAAACAAGTTTATAAGATTAATAAGCCTAAGAATAAGAATGGATTGATTGTTCATGTCTAAATTGCTTTAAGCTACCTCACTAAGTAATCATACTTATTTATCCTAATAATGTCTTTCAGGTTATGTTCATAAATCGGTTAGCTTTTGAGCCTGGACAAGATCACAGGAAGTCAAGATGCATGTCTTGTATTTTTCCTTAAAGAACTCCTAGATGGTGGCACATATTTCGTTAGTTAGGCATATTGCATTTAGTTAATCCTTGATTTCATATGTGTATAAGTTTCTTAAGTAACTATCATTATTTGTAATGGTCTCTTATGTTTTTTGGTGGTTGGTTGGTTAAGTTCCGCTTAGTATCGTATATGAATGGTTGCTTGATAGCTGAACTATGTTATTTATGCTTGAATGTATGCTTATCAAATCAGTTATATGGATTATAATGCCTTAATGATTTTAAGATCATGAATATCAAGTAGGATCTCTTATAATTCAAATAAGGTTAAAGGATATAATTAAAATACTTAATATGTTGTTCAAACCTTTTTAGATATGTTAGTCCTTAAGTAGATGATGATTGCTTGCATGACATGTATCATATCATGTGTGACTTGGTTAATTCAAATAAAGTATGTATATAAAGATATTTGTTGAGTATGATATGTTGGAAGTCAAAGAATAGCTTTCTAGTTAAAAGCCTCGAATAGTTTATACTAGTTAGGTAAACGTTTGTGTTAATCATGCAAATAATAAGTTATACAGGATTAGATGGCATTCTAGTATCTCCTAGTAATTGATTTAACGATAAGAAAATAACCTAGGACTTTTTCAATGACGTTAAACGATTAGATCAGAAAGATAGTAATGGTATAACAAGGAAGTAGTTGATAAGTTAAGGGTTTTGTACGTTTCATTAATGAATGAAGTGGTTTAACCCGGTTGGCCTATGTTGTTGTGACCATAAAAGATAAAACAATGCATACTAAGTCACCTTAGTATTAAATGGTTGATTTTCTTATAAAGATATAAGACTTTGAATACATGTGAAATGAAAGGTTCTTATTCTATGTTTGATGTTTTAACTATGTTTCTGAAACCTTATAAGATAACATGAGTCATGGTTTAAAATTTTTGCTAAGTTTGACTAAACCAAGTATATAATCTTATCTATGATTTATCTTTGGTACCTTGAAATCTGGACTTACATGTGTTATGTTATTAATTGTTTATTCTATAACACTCTCTAATTCGGTTTACTCCTAAACCGGGTTATGAGTGTTACCGATGAGGCACAGGGACACATAGCGTCGAGAACATACACCCAATATCTCTAATCTTAGTGTTGCAACACTCCTTCACTAGGTATCTGAATCCCAACAACCAATGATTGAACGAGTCAAATGCCTACCCGACATACAAGTAACATGATCCCAAGGATCACCCTATTATTGCTAACCATCAACGCATCATTTATTTTACATTACCGAGTTGTTAATACATTATGCGGGAGTACATAATTATTCTCATTCATTATCTCCATTAATTCGCACTATCTCATTTATGAAGGCATTAATCAGGTTATTAGCTGTACACGTCAATTACCATTTCTTATTAAGGGTTTACAGGTTTATTCCGCTAATCGGGTATCGGTACTCGAATATGAGTATTAATACGGTACTCTCAGGTACCAATACTCACACGCGTACCGATACTGAAATTGCTTACTGGAAATCTTAAATTTCCTCGAGTACTGATACGGGTCAACTCGTACCGATACAACATTGAATAGCATACCGGTACAACCGAAGCTTGTATCGATACCCTATTCACTAGCTTAAAACATCTTAGCGTAGTACGATATTACGAGGCCTTACTCGCTCTCTAAAGCTTATGAAAGTCATTAGGGTTTGTTTGTTAGCGCATTTAATTATTTAATATCAATTACTGACTTTATAATCATTTAATCGAATACTTACCGATATTTATTCCTTAGGCATAATTTACATCAAACACGTCAATTTCATACCACTAGCACTCAAGCATCACAATATATAAATCAAACAGTCATCAAATAATTATATGATTATCCAAACGACTCTGCACAGTCTCTAAAGCCCATACGAGTCACGACGTAGTCTTACATATCATCATGCATCTCAAACATATCAAGTAGGGTGTTATCGGTCTCTAAACATGAGTATTATTCGTCTACCTATTTTGCAAACGCTAACAAGTAATGCAATTATATTTATGATGCTCATAAAGTATTTTAGAGTTCGAGGTGTACTAACCTCGAGCACTAGCGATAAATCCTCATTCAAGCTTTCTGATTACTCCACTTGGACAGATATTCGATCCAGGATAATCCTCATATAACAACGAATACAATATATATTAATTAACCACACACTTTAACTAATTGGCAAGGTTAACATGTAAAAATAGCTTATCGGGTTTGAATTTGGCGAAACGGGGTGTAGAAACGAACTCAGGACATCGAAAAATCCTTGGGTAATAAGGTACCCCAGAAAGAGTAAACGGTCGGTCAACGGTTGGTCAACACTATAGGCAATCCTGTGCGGTGCAGGTGCAGGAAAGCTATGGTGCACCCGCATGTAGTTATCCAGTGTGGCTCAGGTGCATGATAAGAGCTGTGCACCTGCTAGACAACACCCACTCTCGATGGCGGTGCGTGAGGCCTCTTCCAATGGCTGTACGGCAGTGGCGAGCTCCAGACCAACATGTTTTCGGTTGGGGAATCTAATGGTGGTTTCCGTTTTTTATTTTGGACTCTCAAATATGGCTAACTCGTAAAATTTGAATCTTTTTTTCTTTACCCCCTCCAACGACAACTCCAACGGTGATTCTGAGACCACCTGTCGACTCTTCATGATGAGATGAACGCGATAATGTAAGAGGTGTCGTAAATAGACTACTAGATTTCGGTAGATCGGAGTTGAAAGTTTAAGAAAGAAAATGAGAAAAGAGAGAGAAAAAGAAAAGAGAGGGAAAGAATACCAAATGATTTTCTCCCCCCATCAGTTATCTTTAATTCAAAAAATATTGGATGGGTAAATCGCATTCATGACCCCCAACTCTCAATTTCCTTACTCTTTAGCCATCTATTTCTTCCATTTAAAATGTTCAATACTTTATTCTTCAATTTACTTAATATTAAAACCCGACTCTAAGATCCGAATAACTAACTCAAAAATTGAGTCGTTACAAGAAATCTATGTGGCAAAAATTTAAGGGTCTAAAGGTCACATTGCCGCCTAAATTATGCACTTTGTATCATGTTGTCCTATAAAATATTTTGGGCGTTTTCCCATAAACTTTAAATCGTTACCAGTTGCCCCAAACTGTTAACTCTATTAAAAAAATTCTCATGGACTAATCAGAACGTGTCACATATCACTTTGTTAACAAAAAATTAGTTGACTTAAATAAAAAGGTAAATTGGACGTTAGGTCTGTCTTATTTTATTTTTGTTCATTTTAGTCCCTTCAAATCTTTATTTAACACAAAATTTACTCATATTTCGTTCTAGTTTTTATAATTTAGGTCAATATTTTTAATATGATGACATTTTTATTCATTTTATTTCCTAAAAAATTATTTAACCCAAAATTATCCCCTATTTCTTTCTAATTTTTATAATTTAGCCCAATATTTTTAATATAGTGATATTTTTGCTTATTTTAGTCTATAAAAATTATCTATCCCTAAATTCACCCCTATTACTTTCTAATGTTTATAATTTAGTCAAATATTTTTTAACATGGTGATATTTTTGTTCATTTTAGACCCTTAAATTTGTTTTAGTTGAAATTCACCCATATTTCTTTTTAATTTTCAAAATTTAGTCCAATATTTTTTTATCATTTTAGTCCCTAAAATTTTATTTATCAAAAACGGTCTTCTATTTCTTTCTAATTTTTAAATTTTAGTCAATTATTTTTAATATGATTGAAGAGCATTTGAATTATGTTTAGGTTTCAAAAATTTTGAGACTTAATGAGAAACTTTTAAAAATTTAAAATGGGACATAATTAAAAATATTTAAAGAAATAAAAACTTAATGAGATTTTTAAAAAATTTGAAGGAGCCAAATGTGAATTGTCTGGCAATTTTGAAGGGCATGACCCCATTTGCCATCACAACCATATAACTTTGTTTACATATCTAATTATAAAAATAATGGACTAAATTTTAGAAATTAAAAAGAAATTAGGGTAAATTTTGGGTTAGATAAAGATTTTTAGGGTTTAAAATGAACAATAATATCATCATACTAAATGGGACTAAATTATACAAATTATAAAGAAATAGAGGTAAATTTTGGGTTAAATAAAATTTTTTAAGGACTAAAATGAAAAAAATAAAACCTGACAGACTAAGCATGCGATTTACTCTTTTTATTTAAGTTAGCTGATTTTTTAACAAAGTGACATTATGGTGGTCCGTGAGATTTTTTAAATGAGTTGATTATTTGGAGTAATTGGAGTAACAATGTAAAACTTATGAGACATAATATCTAAAAAAATACGTTAAAGGATAACTAGATATAAAGTGCTTGGTCTAAAAGTGCACTAAACTAAGATTTAAAGAGTTAATGTGTCGCATGTTGTCGCTCCACTCTTAATGGAAGTTACGATACCGACGATCATAATTATATGATCAATTGATGATGATTATATATACAACGTAACATTTTAAACATTAATGATAAAAAACGAAAGTATATTATCAGGGGTAATTATTCTAAATACAAGCGCTTGTAGAAACATTTTTATACAAGCGTTTTGGTTTTATGGGTTAGAGACTCTGTTTAGGGTTTAAAGTTTAGAGGTTTAAGTGTAGTAGTTTTGAATTTAGGGCAAGTTGATAAAATTTTGGGTTTAGAGTTAAAATTTAGGGTTTATAGGTTAAAACCTAAATCCATACCTATATTGCCCTAAAACTTAAACCTTAATTCTAAACCCTAAATTCTAATTTCTAACCATAAATCCTAAATTCTAAACCACTGCACTAAAATCTCTAATCTCTAAACTCTAAACTAAAATCCTAAACCCTAAAATTGAAACACTTGTGAAAACAAAAAAACTTCACGCATGTGTATAGAATAATAATAATCCATACCATGAGTTACTATGAGTGGCTATTTGTGTAGTTTACTTGTCTGATTTTTGCAGTCTTGATTGAAAAATAAGCTTTATATGTTATAAGTGGGCTGACCCAACCTAAAATAAACACTCTTCCCTTTTTCTTTTTTCTTTTTTCATAATAGCATTGGGTTCATTTGTAAACTCTAAAATTAATTTATTAACAGGCCAATGCGTAACGGGAAACCCAAAAAAATGTTTAAAATCCAGCCCATATCTATCCAAACGAGAAAATTCCTTCTTCAGTTGGTCGGGCAGATCGACGATAAGCTTTTCAGCGGTAAGAAAGAAATATTTTTCTTCCATCTCTTCAATTTTCTCTATTTTCTACAGAATTTTATTTAGGTATTGAATTCATGACACGAATTTTTAAGGAAGAATTAGTGATTTATAGATCATTATCAATTCAATCTTGATCTAACAAATTGCAGTCGATTTTCATTATAATTTCTATGCTCACTTTATGTTTTCCTCCATAGTGTTGAGATTCTTCTCATGTTGTTTTCATTTTTTCAATTTTAGTTAAAAAAAACTTAACAAAAAGAGAACATATAGCTCGTACTTGCTTTTCCTTTTTCTTGGATCCATCTTTTAAGCTTGGCTTTAAACTGTTTCCATTGCTCCCAGGTCAATAGGATCGGAATTTTCGAAGCAATGGACAAAATGAGTACTCTCGAGTACATCAACCAGATGTTCCCCACAGGTAACTGATCAAATGGATTATTGAGAATCTAAATATGGTTAAATTTCAACAGGATTTGCGATAACTAAAGCCTTAGATATGATCCCGAAGTTATGAAATTTTATTTATTAGAATTTATCTTGTTCTGGAATTGATGCTGCATATATTGTTTGTTTTTCAGAGGCTTCTTTATCTGGTGTTGAGCCACTAATGCAAAAGATACAAAGCGAGATCCGCCGTGTTGATGCTGGAATATTGGCTGCTGTTCGCCAGCAGGTTACAAATCTTTCTTATTACTTTATGAAGTGTGTTTGTCTTATAGATTTTGCATTTCACTCTGTAAAAATCAAATGTCGAGAAATTATCAAACATTTCAACTAGGATATATTGTAGTTTGCCCTTTGGGAAAGTTGAGGTATCTGTAAAAGGTGACAAGCTATTTTTATTACAGAGTAATTCAGGAACTAAAGCTAAGGAAGATCTCGCCGCTGCTACACATGCTGTGGAGGTTAGCGTGTTTGAATTTTGTAGATGCTATGGATGAAATCTTTCATGTTATTTGCATCAAATTTTTTCTACTTACAAGTGATTCTATAAGGTTTCAGTTGCATTACTTAAAATAATTGTGCCTCTTCTGATCGGTAACTTGGAAAAGAATATGAAATTTCTCCCCCTCTCCTCTTTTGGGTCATTTTTCTTGTTTCTTTCTGAACTCATTGTTTTGACTAAACAGGAACTAACATATAAAATCCGTGAAATAAAAACAAAAGCTGAGCAAAGCGAGATGATGGTCCAAGAAATATGCCGTGATATCAAGAAGCTGGATTTTGCTAAGAAGCATATAACCACTACAATCACAGCTCTTCATCGTCTAACCATGCTAGGTCAGTTTTTCTTTTGGGGGTCTTCTTTATCTGTGCTTGAATGATACCTGGAACTTCACCCAAGTCTTAGCATCGTAGATAGTGATCAGTAGTAAAATATGCTTACCGAAGAGTAAATTGGTTCTAGCCTTTTGGCTGACTTCAGTTATTAGAATTTAAAACAACATGCTTTTTGATATTAGTTCCTTTTTCTTGTCTTGGCAGTCTCCGCTGTAGAGCAGCTTCAAATTATGGCTTCAAAACGACAATATAAGGAGGCAGCTGCCCAGTTAGAGGTATGTCATTTCTGAATGTATAGTTTGTTTTGCCACCATCTCTTCAGAAGCTAAGAGGTGTTCTATCACTGAAATTTGAAATACTCTACGTCTTGTTGGTGATCTACTTCAATTTGTGTCAAAACTATTTCCTTTCTTTTGGTTTTTTATTTGAGATTGATGGCTAGAAAGAGTGACTGAATATTTATGGTTTTTGTGCAAATAATTTCGCAATGCTTTGTTGCATTACTGAATCTATTAATGGCCTTATCATTGAAGAAAGATGGAACACTTCACTTTTTCTCTGGCTCTCTCCTGTTTTTGGTGTTTTGGAGGAGTTAAACTTTTTCTTAGGTTTACGACTTCTATCAAAAGTCTAAGGTGGATAAGTTACCCCTTATATTGAGAATTTTCTATAAGAAGGAATACCTAAAATCCAAGTAGGGGTGGCAATCGGGTGGGGAATAACCGAAAGCCGTGGGGATCTGAACCGAATGGTATGGAGAATAACCTAAATCTTCACCCACAGGGACGAGGACGGGGGAAGTTTTATCCCCGAATCTCAAATGGGATGGGGACGGGGACGGGGACGGGGATTGCTATATCCGAACCGTGGGGATAACCGAACCGTACCCGTATAAATCACCGTGAGGATCCCAAAAAATATCCGCAGAGAACCCAATATTTTACAAAATTGGGTGGCCATAAGGGTAATTTACCCATTTTTCTACAAAAATCTAATATCTTATAATTTGAGTATGGTCTGCTGGAGTAAGATTGGAAATTCTCCGTAAATTCCATAAAAATAATTAGAAAGTGGTCTTTGCATTGTTGTAAACATGATTCAGTCTAATTTTGTTTAAAATACATGATGATTAATTTCGATATGTATTTTAAAAAATATGAATGTTTGAATGTTTAAAGGTCATAAAAAATTTGCAGCAGAATTCTTAGAAAATAGCTTTAGCAATGACTTTGAAAAATCACCAAAATTCTACAAGATAAATTAGGAAGTGAGCCTTATATTTCTATAGTCATATGGAAGTGTAGATTCGTTTAAAAAAAACGGTTCTTGATTTCGAGTTATAGATTAAGAGTTATTACTTTTTGAGTGAGCAAAGGTTAGAAGAAAAAACAATTTCCAAAAACCTCAATGGCAGTGACTTCAGAAATTTACCATAAATCGTACGAGTAAAATTAGATGAGGTAATTTATATGATTGGAAAGATTATTGAATCTAGTTCCTTTTAGATCAAACAAATCATGATTTGAAACTGTAGATTATTTATTCTATATTTTCTTTTAAAGGTAGTGCAAATTCCCGTATTTCAATAGTTATATTTTAGTCACGTTTTATAGTTTTGAAATGATTTGTTTGTTGTTGGTAAAACTTAATTTATCATTTATATTTATAGTTTTGGAGATTTAATGTTGAGTATTTATTTTAATGTGTTAAGTTTTGTTTATATTTTTTTGGATACGAGGATTAATCGAAAACCACGGGGATCCGTAAGGGATAGGTATAGGGACGGAAAAAATCTCCGAAACATTTAATGGGGATTCCTCGAAAACGTACTTGCAAGTGTTGGGGACGGATTGGGGAATGCAAAACCGTCCCCGACCCACCCCATTGCCACCCCTAAATACAAAGCATTCTGGATGGCACTAGATAAATGCATCAGTTTAGGACTTTGTTGCTTAGAGATGCTTTTACCTTTATTAACACGGGTTGCTTTAGTTTCCATTAGTGCTCTTCTATACGGTAGTTTCTTTTGTACCTAGTAAAATTCTATTTTTGCAATTTTTCATTTTATAATGCTAATTATTTCCTAAAAGGGGTCCTTTTTGCCTCTTTGGTTGTTTTCTTTTTCTGAAGTTTGCTTTTCATCGCCCTTACGGAATCTGATTTATCTTAAGAAGTTGAATTTATCATGCATTTCAGGCTGTAAACCAGCTATGCAGTCATTTTGAAGCCTACAGGGATATTCCAAAAATCACAGAGCTGAGGGAGAAGTTTAAGAATATTAAACAAATACTAAAATCTCATGTCTTCTCTGATTTCTCAAGGTGTGTGGTTTGTTGTTGTCTTTCTTTGGTATGAAACTACAGGTAGCTAATTTAGAAGCTTATCATCAATGTAGTTTATTGAGGCATTGCAAAATCTTGATGTTCATTAAGCAATTTCAGTGTAAATAAAATAGAATTGAAGTGGTTATGTATTTGTAGAAATGACAAAATATGGAACTTTCGCTAAATTAATGTTTTAATTCTACTTTACGTTTTAATTGCAGTTTAGGAACTGGCAAAGAATCTGAAGAGACAAATTTGCTGCAGCACTTATCTGATGCTTGTTTAGTTGTTGATGCCTTGGAACCATCTGTGAGAGAAGAGTTAGTAAATAACTTTTGCAGCAGGGAGCTTACTTCATATGAACAGATCTTTGAAGGAGCTGGTTTGTGTGGCTCCATCCTCCCATCTTTTATATATTCTTTATGCATTAAGCTTGCAAAAAGGTTTCATGATTCTGAGTCTTGATTTTTTCTCTCTCTAATTAGAACTGGCTAAACTGGACAAAACGGAACGAAGGTATGCTTGGATCAAGCGTCGAATGAGAACAAACGAGGAAATATGGAAAATCTTCCCTACCTCGTGGCTTGTCCCTTATCGTCTCTGTATCCAGTTCTGTAAGAAGACAAGGTACACATTATCTAGGACAGCATAAATTTCATTAATTATGTACAATAAAAATACTTCTAGGGTGGTTCAATAACTGATATAATCTTCATTCTTTATTTAATTGAAGCAACAGTTGCAGGCTCCTTGAACTTTTTCTTTCTTCAAATAGTGGTCAAGTTAATATTCTATTTTTTTTCTCCAGAACAGATTCTAGAAAACTATCTTCTGAGTAAAGAAATGAAAAAAAGTGTTTTCCAACTTTTTTTTTTTTTTGTGAATTATTGGTTGTCCAAAGTGGGCGGGGAACTGCAGGATTATATTATACATGATTTAGACCATCTTACTCGGGATTTTACTTCCAGGAAACAATTGGAGGGGATCCTCGACAACATGAAGGAGAAGCCTGATGTTGCAACGTTGTTGATGGTAAGCCATATTTTCTTGATTTCTAGCAAGAGTCTTGCAAAAATACTCATTTGACTCTTCAGTTTAAGTAGAAAGCAATATTCTACTTTAGTGTGCTTGACACTCATTGCTTTTAGGTTGGGTACATTATCAAAGGATAAAAGCTCAGTCACTGCATTGGTATTTAGCACAAATTATTTGTTTTATATTTTCTTTTAATAAAAATTACTTAACTATAGATGCCACTGTAAACTGGCTCCTTGTTTTTTTTATTATATATTGCGATGCTGGTTTGTCATACAAAATTGATGAAAGGGAAGAGGACTGGAGAGTGCTTTATTATTTTTCATTACTGTGAAAGCTCTGCAATTTTTTCCTGGTACAGTTTTGCTGAATATTGTCAATCTCAGCCTAGGATAGTTTCTTCTAGGGTGGACTTATATGATCATTATCACCTCTCTGTTCATTTATTTTCTGTTTTTGGAATAATTATATGATGATGCAGTTTGGTAAATTTCTATTCCATACTTCCTTACCAGTGAGCTTCTGCATGCCAGTTTTACTTGTGAAGTTTCTTATGCTTTGGATTGTGCAGGCGTTGCAGAGGACAATAGAATTTGAGGATGAGCTGGCTGAGAAATTTGGTGGTGGTGCTCAGAGTAGAGAGATTGGAAATGAAATTGAAGAAATTGGTAGGCAGAGTAATAGTCAAAGTGCATCAGATATTAGAAAGAAGTACGAGAAAAAACTTGCTGCACATCAAGGAAGTGAAAATGAAGTAAGCTCCACACAATGACCACTTCTCTCTGTTAGAGAAAAACCCTTCTGCTAGAGAATTACGGAATTATGTTATCAATTTTCTCTTATAACATTTTGTTGACAGGAAAAGGATGGAAACAAAGATTTGTCGGCACCTGGAGCTGGGGTAAATTTTAACCTTATGTAAGAGTATTTTACATATAGTTCAGTCATAGGACTGGCCCGAGTCAAATGCACAGTCTATGCACCAAAGGCAGAAACCTTTATTGGAAAATTTGATCACTTCATTAACATGTCGTACCTGAGATGTTTTTCTTTCCTTGAGAAATTGGATGGTGATTGGTGCCTAAAAATTGTTTATTGGTGATACCTACATGTTTTTCTGTAAAACCACTTTTATCCTGAGGCATGCACATCATCTCATTAGACGGTCTTTATGGATCTTATTGAAATACTGGAGTAACTTGTCACTTTCTATGGTAAAATGGATGAGTGGAATTACCTTCTCATGGTTGTTTTTAGGGGTGTAAACGAACATGGCATTTTTACGAACTACTCATGAACCGTTCGCATATTGTTCGTTTAGCACGCTAAATAAACGAGTATGAACAAAAAATTTTATGTTCATTTATTAATCAATGAGTTTGATAAAGGAGTGTTCGGTTTGTTTATGTTCACGAACATGCTTGTTTTTTTAAAGGATATTTTTCCTATAAAAGATGATTAAAAAATATTTATGCTTATTTTATTATTTATAATATAATTATTAATATTTTTGTTTGATTATTTTATATCTAAAAAATATGTTCATTTACGGCTTGTTTGTTTATCATTTATAAACAGATTTTTAATTGTGCGCGAACATGTTCAATTTTATGTTCATGAACATATTGGCGAACATGTTCATTTAATGTTCACGAACATGTCGAACATGTTCATGAACACTGAATGAACGAACATGAACACAGTTTTGAAATTCTTAACAAAGAAGAAGAAGGTTAAAATAAACAAACGAAGATGAACAAAGGTCTGTTTGTTCAGGCCCAGTTCATTTACAGTAATTGTTTTGTTATATTGTAGTTTGAATGTGCCATGACTAAGAACTTATCCAATTTCACACATTGAATTTACATTATGAGAAAGAGTACTGCCTATGATTTTTCTAATTTAGCATGTAGGAAAACATATTTTCCTTTTTATTTTTGCATTGTCCAATGCAATACATCATAGATTTTGGCTTTTAGCTTTCATCCTGTAATATTGCTAATGAGATGGTCTTTAATTCAATCTCCTTGCAGTTCAACTTCCATGGCATTATTTCATCCTGCTTTGAGCCTCATTTGACTATATATATAGAATTAGAGGAAAAGACACTGATGGAGAATCTCGAGAAACTGGTTCAGGTAGTTCGGGCATAATATCGATCCTTCTTCACTAAACACGTTCTTTTGGTTTTTTGGCAATCATATCTCATTCAATCGTTGTTGTTATGGCAGGAAGAAACATGGGATGTTGAGGAAGGAAGCCAGAATAATGTCCTTTCCAGTAGTATGCAGGTAACAACATATTCCAGCTTATCTGCATATTTTTTTTTCTTACAACTAAAGTTGATTGTTTATGTCCTTTGCTAGTTTTATACAATGAGTATACTCTGTTGTTTTGAGAGCAATTATGTGCTTCTATTCCAAATTTGCTGAAAGTTGCTTAATAATGTATTGACGGTCATATTTTTTGTATTGACTTGGGCTTTCTTGTTCTAGTTGTTTCTTATAATCAAGAGGAGCTTAAAGCGATGCAGTGCTCTGACAAAGAGCCAGACTTTATATAATTTGTTCAAGGTATTTTCTTGAATTTCATTATATTTTTTTTTGTTTTTGTTTTTTATTGCATCGCAGCAACATTTATTCTATTTTAGATTGAAAAATAATATTTTCAATAATAATGAAAGCCATGAACGCATCATAAATTCTAATGGATGGAACATGTTGATTCCTTGATCTTTGGCTTAGATTTTGCTGGATATGACAATAAAACTCTCACTTATCAAGAAGGCCAACCAGATCATTCTTGGAACTACTCTACCAAACATAATTATTTTTGTATCCATTACTATCCGATACACGTGTAATCACCATTCACGTGTATGACTTCCACAGTTCATGGATGGGTCCTACACACTTGAATGGTGATGATTAGTGTATTGGAAACTAGTGGATAAAGTCACCAAACATACAAGATCTTCACGTGCATGATTTCTATTTTAGAAGAAATTTCTGTAGGTGATTTTATTGGTTAGATTAAACTCTTACCTGTCAAGAACTATATGCAAGTGAATCTTAAGAACCAGATGAGGTGGTTGGTTGATGCAATCTTAAATAATGTCTCCATCCTTAGGTGTTTCAAAGAGTCCTCAAGGCTTATGCTACAAAGCTTTTTGCAAGATTGCCAAAGGGTGGTACAGGGATTGTTGCTGCAGCCACTGGTATGGATGGGCAGATAAAGGTATTAGTCTCAGCATGCTAACCTTTGAGGCGTTTGTTGAAATAACTTGTTTTCTATGCCAATTGCTAATGTTTATTTTGCATTTATGGGCAACATTTGACAGACATCTGACAGGGACGAAAGGGTGATATGCTATATTGTAAATTCAGCTGAATATTGCCACAAAACGGTCAGTTTCTCTCATCATGGTTTCCTTGGTTATAAAATATTGAAATGTGCTACTACAATGTTACTCCTCGTGCATGTTTCTCTGTGCATGTCATACTCACGTCGAACAATAACTGGTACAATAGGAAGTAAGGGGTATTGGCTTTCTTTGTGATATATTATAGGTGAATTACAGCTGGAACTTTGATGTCTGTTTAGCTTACTGCATGATAAACTGCACCATAGCTAATGCATGTGTGAAGAAGACCACAGTGGTTATGCATCAGTTTTTAATTTTGTTGCAGTTTCATTTTATGTCCCTTCTTCACCTACTTAATGGGATCGCAATCTATCAGTTGCTTTTTCTTTTCCTAAACTGGTTAGTATCTTGGTCACACTGATGCGTGAGATTAGGGTTACTTTACCGCATGGAACATCATAACAATATTATGCATTTCTAGCAGACAGTTTTTATTTATTTATTTGGCCAATAATGCAGTTGTTGACTCTGTTGTCATTCTTCTATTCAAACTTCATTCAAAGAAAAAAAAATCTTACATACAAACTTAATTTCATGCTTACATTGATAATAAAAACTGATTTTGGAGTTTTTGTAATCCAAGTTTACTTTTATAACAGTCCGGTGAACTAGCTGAAAGTGTAGCCAAAATCATTGATTCTCAATATGCAGACCAGGTGGATATGTCTGAAGTACAGGTACTGCTTACTTCATAACTAATGCATTTTGCAACAATTGTTTTGTTGAACTCTACAAGGTCTTGCAATTTTACAGGATGAATTTTCAGCAGTTATAACCAAATCTTTAGTAACCTTAGTGCATGGCCTGGAAACTAAATTTGATGTTGAAATGGCTGCAATGACCCGTGTTCCATGGGGTACCCTTGAAAGTGTTGGGGACCAATCAGGGTAAAATGCATTCCTTTTATGATTTTAACTTCACCAAGGCTAGCTAGAGTCAAGTTTTAATCGCTATATCATTGTCTTGTTGCAGATATGTCAATGGCATAAATATGATCCTTAGCAGCAGTATTCCTGCACTTGGGAGCCTTCTTTCACCTATTTACTTCCAGTTCTTCTTGGACAAGGTAAAAACGAGAAAATATGGGTCTTGCAACATGCCTCTTAACATGGTTAACTCTTACTATTTACTTTTTTAGATAGCCATTCTGTGCAACTTGCTTATTGCTTATTCTTGCAGCTTGCATCATCAGTTGGCCCCCGGTTCTACATGAACATTTTCAAATGCAAGCAGATATCAGAAACAGGAGCCCAACAAGTACTTTTCAGTTTACACATATTGTTTATCACTTTTTGTTAGTGTTCTATTCCTGTGGTTTAAGTGTAACTAATATTGCCATTGTCTCTAACACTACATGTATTAACTTTTGGCGAATATTACCATACAAGGAAATCGTTTGGTATTAACTTTTGGTTAATATTACCATACAAGACAAATTCGTTTGAGATGCCGATACTTAGTTGATTTTGATCTAGTTCTGTTGACTCATTTACAATTACTTCTATCAATCATGTATCAATGTTTGAATGTGATTGAATGCATTCTGATATCAAACAATAGAATTCGGAATAATTGATTCTGGAACATATTAATGTATATAAATTAACGGTACAATTGTATTGCAGATGCTGTTGGATACTCAAGCTGTAAAGACAATTCTTTTGGAAATTCCTTCACTTGGTCGACAGGTAAGTTATGCATTCAAATGAGTAATCATGATTGCCAGCTTGTTCTATTGATTGTTTCATTTTTTCAGTTAACTTCTTCGCATGTGAGTATTCTATTTATCAGGGTTTAAATCATTTTTCTTTTCCTTAATTTATTATTTAATGGGCCTTGGTTGTAATGAACCTTTAGGTTTTGGTTTTAATTATCCTACTGAATTTCTTGATAGTGTTATACGAGTGGTGTTATCCATTAAATAATAAATTGCGATGTTTTACTTAAAATTAAGCGATACGTTTCATGCTGCAGTTGCCTCTTAAAATATTAGAGACATGTCAATGGTTTTGCATCTCTATGTTTGATGAAGTTGCATCACTTTTTTGTTGTGGTGTGGTGCAGTATTCATGATATCACAACTCTTGTAACAGCAGTACAGCACTTGTTGAATCCACTTGCTGTTTTGTATTTTCTTTATTTAAAATTTTAACAACCAATCCACTCTCACTTTGGGTGAAAAATGATGTTGAAGATGCCTGATAGCGTATATTTTGTTATTTAAAGACACTACTGTATTGTGGACCCATTGAAGTGGGTTCTCTGGTATCCGGGACACAAATTGGTGAGATCTGTAAAGATATGATTTATACATAAAAACTTATCTACACCTTGGATCAAAAAAATTGAATGGTTTACATTCCTTTATTTCAGTACTCCATTTGTTTTGCAACTTTGATCATGAAGTTACCCCCTGTATAAATTACTTTTTGTATGGATTCGTTTCCATATGCATGGATCATGACGGCTTCATTCATCTTCTTTATCATTTTATCATCATTCTTTCTCCTATTTTGCTAAGACAAGGAAAAATTGTTGGCACGAGAAGAAAGAACTGATAAATTTTTACTTCTATTGGCAGACATCCGGTGCTGCTGGCTATTCAAAATTTGTAAGCCGAGAGATGAGCAAAGCCGAAGCACTTTTGAAGGTTTGTGATAAAATAATCGGGTCAGCTTTCGTTCTGGCAGATTATGGCCATCTGTCATAATGCAAGTTTGTTCTTTATCCATTACGCAGGTTATACTGTCTCCTGTCGATTCAGTGGCGGATACATACCGTGCATTGCTCCCAGAGGGAACACCAATGGAGTTTCAGCGTATTCTAGAGCTTAAGGTGAAATTGACCCTAAGTCAGTAACTTCATTACCTGGGGCTTGATTTCTGATCAAGTAAATAACTTGAAAATTATGTTCAGGGCCTCAAGAAATCGGACCAACAAAGTATCTTAGATGACTTTAACAAAGGGTCACCGACAATCTCACAACCCTCTGGTGCAGCAGCACCAGGTGTCCAGGCAATGCCACAACCCCCACCTGCAACTACAGTTCCAGCTATGTCGAACCCTGGTTCGGCTGGATTTATAGCTTCTCGGGAAGATGTGCTAACAAGAGCGGCTGCTCTTGGACGTGGTGCTGCAACAACAGGGTTCAAGAGGTTCCTTGCTTTAACCGAAGCTGCCAAGGATCGTAAAGACGGACCTTTTAGAAAGCTCTTCAATGCATGATTATTGCAAATATACATCTGCTAACCCCCCCCCCCCCCATTTTTATAGTTGGAAAACAATTTTGCATCAGAAAACAAGAAGTGTTTTTATCTCAAAGGTCGAGTAGCTTTTACTGTTTGTTAATACTGCTACTTCTACTTCTACTAAAGCTCAAGACTAACAAGATGCTGTATACAACCGACGCTAAAATGCGGTATGCTATTAGAGGCGGAATAATCGTTGATTGCAGCCGATTTGGTTTGTGAAGAGAAATTTTGATACACGTGTAAATTTTATTCGTGCGTGTTAAATTTAGTGGTTATGAATTTAGCTTAGGGGTTAAAATTGTAGGGCATAGGATTTAAGATTTGGATTTTGAGTTTAAAATTTAAAGTATTGGGGTTGGGGTTTTAGCTTTAAATATTGAACAAGAGTTGTGTAAAAAATTACACGTGCTTGTAACGACAAAAATATCAAATTGATTTTCCACATTTTTTGAAAAAAATTGACTTGAGGGGATTTTTTTTTTAAAAACTGTGCTTTTGAAAAAAAAATAAAGTCGTCATTGGTTATTTGTGTTAGGCATATTGAACACTAAAAATAACTAGAGGGAGGGAGAGAGAGAGAGAGTTCTCACTCGGTAAAATTAATTTTTTATTTTTTTTACCGTAAAACTCGTCATCTCTTTTCTTTGATTGGATCGTTCTGAATTTTGTGGAGTACCTATAACCTCTCCCAATTAAAATGTGTGTAATTTTTTTTAAGTTTCTATCTTTTTTTTTCCCTCTAAATTTAGATTTTTGATCTTTTATTGTGATATGAACTTGTTGGGCTTTTCATTTTTCATTCTCATAAATTAGATTCAACGCTTGAAAGAATTGATTAACAAACATGTTATTGTAATTCTAGATTCTAGTAATAGCTAGAGATGGGCACGGGTTGGGTTGTGTTGGGTTTTTGGCCCACCTGAAAATAAATATCATAAACCCGACCTGAACACATTCTTTAAAAACATGACCTGGCCCGAAAATAAATACACTAAACTCGACCCCGACCTACAGGAAAAAATTAATTTTAGGGATTAAATGTAAAAAAAATAATTTTAAGGGACTTAATCATAAAAATATATTTTTAAGGATGAAATTGTAAATAAAAAATCTATTTTAAGGACCTAATTATAAAAAAAACATATAAATAGGGGTATTATTATAATTATCCCTAAAAAAATTAAGGAAATTTACACAATTAGCTCGAGTCGGGCCGGGTCGAATATTTTCCACCCTATACTCGTAATGCTCTAACATAAGGCAATTAACTTAGTTGACACATTAAAACAATAATACCTAAAAGAATCATTACAATTACTGATAAAGTTCTTCGTTATGTTATATTGGCAAAAAAGAACAAGAGATAGCATAGCTCATTGACGCAAATAAACCATCTCTTCAAGCAACTAAAGAAAACGATTAAGACTTGTTAATTATAATGTAAAAAACTATATACAATTAATAAAAAGTGTGGCTTGTCCTACTAGGTTAGCAAATTGTAAAATATAGACAATGTCTACTAAAGATAATATATAGGCTCTAACTAGTAAAAAGAAATAGGTTTATGAGGCAGCCAGTGATTGCATAAAGGCGCTTTTTTTTATGATCGATCATGTTTCGAAGCTTATACTCTGCTCTTTCGCACTCTTTAGAACATGATTAATAAATAGAGATGTAGCAATTTTACTATGCACCAAGATTAGATTGAGTGCAAGAAACAATTTAATATCAATGGATTAAATAAAACTAAATGCCTATTTCATATTTTCAAGACTTCTAAAATTTGTAAACCAAAAATAAAATCTATAACTGCTTTATAGACAAAGAATTTATTTATGAAAATTTCAGATTTTCAAGATTATTTCAGGGCACTTAATAAACAAATAATATGTTCAAATGATTGGATCCTAAAAATACGATCCTGCATTATGGTTAATTCGGAGAAAGAAATACCGATTCACACGGTACACCAAAGCAACTTATAATAGAATGTTAGATGCATTGGCCAAAGCTGGTATTCTAGGGTGAACTTGTTTAAAGCGTTTTGGTGATCTCGTTATTCTGAAGTAGTGGCTTTTTTAGAAGAGTAACATCGTGTTAGACTGATGCGATCTTTAGTAGAATTCGTTTTGTGTGCTTAAGTTGAAGTGCTCTCTTTTTCTTATTTTGTTTTGACCTTTAAATTTTTGCAATATGCAGTCTAGTCTCGTTGTATGCCTATTTTAACTGTAGGGTCTGGATATTTTCTTCCTTTCGTGGGAATGTAATTTATTTAAATTTAATATATTATTTTTATCGCTGTCAATACTAGTTTTGATTAAATTCTTTCTATATGTTGTCACGTGCTTGAAACAAGCAATATTAGATTATAAAATGACAGTAAACATTAACTTTTATTAAAAGATTTTGGGTTTAATTGAATTATGGATTAGTAATTTATTTTTTCTATTAAGAGGGTAGATCGAACATCAAAGCTTGGATCGAACATCAATGCTCTGATTTATTTATAGGAAAAGGTTCTTTACCATTCTTAATATTATTCTTATTATCGTTTCAAGTCAAATCCTTTATTCATATTTAAAATAATATACTCAACTACCGATATAGGCTATAAGAAGACATAACCAAAGTGTCATGTGTGTAAATTAACGTATATATCAGTAAAAGGATCATGCAAATATATAATATACTCAACAACGATTCTCGAAAAAAATATATGCAGTAAATTATTCTTAGAATAAAAATATAAGAATGAGAAAAACTCCTATGCTTCCAACACCCCATCTGTAATGATAATAATCAACGACAACTCGATCTATCAACAAGAAACTGTTAACCTGAAATAATCAAATAAAAATACTTTCACATGAATATATAAAAATTAAAATGATCAAATATTTATACCTTGTGGAGCCCGATAATCACAATCGAATTAGCTTGCCAAGTGATGGAGAAGATCAATTTTTGGGTGATTGTGGTGGAAGCAAAAATTGGAAAAATAAGACACGAGATTTAGAGTGGTTCGACTTTCTAACCAAAGCCTACATCCACTACCTTAGCTTCCCACTAAGGATTTCCCAAATTCACTCTTGAATTTCTCCCCCCTTTATAGGCTAAGGAGACAACCTTTGCACACTCAATGATTTCTAACCCAAAGATTGAGTGAATCATCTTTTACAAAGAGAAATAAGAGCAAACTTGTAAATCCCTCACAAGGTAGATTGTTTACACTCTTAAGCACTCACCCAATCTGTAACCACCCGGACCCGCTTATGCGTTTCACCTAACTCCGAGCGGTTAAAACCTATAATCAAACTTCCTGTAAAACATCTCAGTCAAAATATCAAAACTAATATAGTTCCCCCTACAGGAGATTTACGATCCATACCTTAAAAGAAAACCTATTAACGAAGATACATCAATACTATTCTCAGAACGATTACAAAATCTATCAGTATTGCTTTCAAATCCATCTCAAAATAGCAAGTAATAGTTTAGTAACATGTGGTTACAAAATAGGTGATATGAAAGCATAGAATGTTTAGTTATAAACTAAAGCCAACATCCGGCAAAAACCAAAAGATAAGTCGTATCAAAATATAGGCATAAGTCACCCAAATACAAACAATTTGGAAGATAAGAACATTACAACGGACTAAATGCTAAATGTGTCGATCCTCCAGCTGTCGGGTCCAAAAGGGTAGCCTAAGGGGAGAAGAGGAGGGAATGAGCTAGGGAGCTCAGTGTGTTCCAATAAGTGCAGATCAAACAAGCATGAATACATATCAACCATAACATAAGAACACATAACAATTCAATACAAATGCTCGAGTGCATACATAGGGTTTACTAGTAACTACCCTCCAACCTTACACCAATATGCAGTCCCCCATAATTGCATCCATAGGGACTTACCCTAGGCCCGATGGGCATAGGCGCCACCTAAGGGGTTGTCTTAGGTCCATAAGGATTTACCCGTGCTAAAGCATCGGAACCTACTCAATGGGAGACCTTGAGTCCATAAGGATTTACCAGCTGGATCAGGGCTATACCGACAGAAAATTCATAATATAACCCAACAATATACCCCAGATAACAATCGATATTCAGGTTCTAGACATGAGTAACAGAATACAGATGACAGACATATTCTATTCAGAGTATCAGAAATGAAAGATTCATGCTTTTGACAGATAAATGGGCATACCATTGAGTAGAGCAGACATTTTCATCACCCATCATGCAAACAGATTGTACCATCATAGGTCAAGCTAACAGATTATACTATCAAATTCATTAGACAGCCAGGAAATACCATCACAGATCAAGCAATCACATACTAAGTATACAGATTGAGCAGACATACATCAAGTAGGCAGAGAATGTCATCATATATCCAGTTCATCATCTAATCTCATTTTCTAACATAGTGATGCAATCTCAATAACAATTGAAATATTCATCAAACATAGCATTGTTCATGATTAAATCGTTAGATTGTTTATTAATATGTAATCATTATACAATCCATTCAATAGAATATAGCACACATGGAACAAACCTCAAAAGCTGGTCGGAGATGAGTCTAACGGACACTTGCCTCAGTACGCTCGAATACAGGGTCGGATCCTAGATCATGAAAGAGTAACGATCATAATGTGAAATAAGTGCTAAAATTGTTCTTATACACAGAGTTCAAATTCATATTGATATTCACTGGAGCGTGAGGGTGAGCGGATCGAGAGGAGGTAGGCTGAGCTGGAGAGTGGTCACACGAGTCTCGAGTACCTTTCCACAAATAATACACTATTTTAGTCACTTATTCGTTTTACTATTATCTGAATTAAATAATTAAGTACATATGCATGATTTGGGTTTAAGGTCAGATTCGGGGGTTTTAAAGTCGAAATTTCACAAAACGGGCTTCAAAAACAAACTCAGGACGTCAAAAAACATAAAATAGGGCTTTTCGGAAATTTTGACTTTTTGGTCAAAGTCAACGCTGACGCCAGCAAGTCAACACTGACGTCAGCAGGTCAAAGTCAATGGGAGGTCAAAGTCAATGCTAACGTCAGCATGACGTCAGTGGTCAGTAGAAAGTCAACGGAGTTGACTCGATGAGTTAACTCAACGAGTTGACTCGGTTGACCGGGTCAGACCCAAATATGGGTCGGGTCTGGGCTATTGGGCCGATAGGGTTTGGGTTTTGGGCCAAACTGTTTTGGGTTTGGTTGATGGGCCAACCGGTTCATCCGGTCCAACTGGCTCAGGCCAGCTCATTTACCCAAAAATTGAACTCGCTGGCCGGTCACCGGAAAATGTTGCCGGAGACGATTTGGGCACCAACACTGTCGGAAAAAGAAGCAAAACATCAGACCATAACGTTACCCTTTGAAACAACTCGAAACAAACCGGATGTTCGCCAGATCTTACCCCGAAATTGTTTAAAACGACCGGAATCCACGTAAGTTCAACAAGTACTCTCTCAACGGCGGACGGACGACTAACTAGATGGCTTTTGTTCGGGCTGACGAGAGGAGTTCAGCCGTTGCTTCGACGTCCCGAACGGAGGTCTGTGGCGGCTGGAACTGAGAGAAATAGAGGCGGCGTTTGGGAGCTCGACGAAGCTTCGATCAGCTCTCCTAGGTGGACGACGGCACCGCTACGTGTGTGACCTGTGGCTAGTGGTTCGGAGCAGGGCGGCGCGCACAGTGGTGGTGGCGGTGTACGCCACAGAGCGGTGGTGAGGCAGCCGCTGGTTCGCCGGAACGAGAGGAGAAATGAAGAGTCGTTGAGAGAAAAAAGCTGACGTTCCAAAGGGACATGCAATTAATTGGGTAGGTAGGGGATTCAGATTTTTATTAATTACACTCGTGATTCTCAATTCTTTAAAGAAAAAGGGGAAAATTGGTGATTTAAATACCAAGAGCTGTCTAGCTCAAATGGTTGGGTCACGAGCCTGGGTGCCTTAGGTTGTAGGTTTGAATCCCACGACCAATAACCTCCTTTATTCTTTTTTTAAGTGCTACACAATCCTAGAACACTTGAGAAAATATTACAATCAAAGCTCACAAATGTTGTCTATACAAGAAATATGACAAATTGAGCACTAAGACATTTCTTGATCATATGATTGTTGACTTAAGGATCATTAGTCTTCCATGGATGCTTGGAGGTCCCTTTTATACTCTCAATTGAGCTTCTAGCCGTTGGAGATCGTTGGGATTGAATTGGAGCCGTTGGGGCCTTTATTTCCCGCGATAAATGTAGTTTTGGAGCTGTCCGTACTGATACACGGGTGGCCTTATCGATATGTGTTCTTCAGAAACTAGTTGTTGAGCTTGTTGTAGCACATCGTATCGATAGGCCTTGGTGCGTATCGAAACGCGTATTGTTGAGTGCATAAATGTTCTATATTTTAACCCTCGTTTACCCATATTATTGATCCACTCAAGCATGTTTAGTTGCATTTTAGGATAGATTTTGCATGAACATCACAAATGAATAATTATTGCACAGATGCTGCTGATTTCGGTTAATTCTTGTAGGTACTGTCGTGGCAGCATCCAGGGCAGCAGAGGAACAGTAGATAACTGCAACGCTGGAGCAAGAGGGTCGAAGCAAACTGCCTTATACTTGCTTTCGGGACATCTGTCGTGGCAGATGTGGTGACAATGAAGAAGAAGAGATGGAAAAATGCAAAGTGGAGTTCGACTAATAGAGGATTTCAAGTGTAATATTTAGAGACCACTTGTATTATTTTTTGGAGTCCAGAAGCACAAAGAAGGCCTTGCCCAAAGTTTGAGGAGAAAGTCAAAGCAAGAAGATATGACAAATTAAAGGAAGTCTACTCAGAGATTTAGTCTTTAAGTGAATTGTACTTTAATTCGAACTAGTATTCTTGGCCATTAAGAAAACTTGTACCCAAGGCCTATATATATGCTTGTAATTCCACCTAGAGAAGGACAACCTAGTTCCTAGCCGTCTTCCATCACAAACCCTAGTTTTCCCCCTTCTCCATCATGTTCTAAACTTCCCCCAGGGCTAAGGGTTGATCTTGTAAAGTAGTTGTAAGGGTTAAACTGTTTCTTAGGATTTTTCTGTTCAATTCAATAAAACTTCAAGTTCATTTACTCTAGTTTTCATATCTCATAAGAGTTTCGGGAGAACATCGTGAGGTTATCGATTTTCTTAATACGAAAGGAGTAAATACGAGTTTTCCAGTTTATGGTTAAACCATCTTGGCCTAGGGATAGGTACAAGGTTAAGCGGCTAAAGAAGAATCCACAAACATCAGTGTTCATCCTTCGATTCACGCCGGGAGGTATCATCCAAGACGTGTTTTGATCGATAGAACTTGGACCTAGGGATATGACGAGTCACAATAGAGATTCTTGCTGAACTTGAAGTACAAAGTTGTTGTTCGCTGCCATGACATTAACAGACCTCTGTCGCGACAGGTGCTGCCGCGACAGGCTCGACGACAGACGCAACAGAAGCCTTTGAACAGTGCAACACCTGCACTACTGAGCAAATCAATACCAGCCTATTTTCTCAATATGATTCTTTCATCTATTTTAGTTTACATTCAAGATTCCTCAAAACTTCTTATTAAATTTATCTGTTTTCCTTGTGCAGGCTTTTAAAGATAGAAGTATTTCCAGTTCCTGTGGAGATGATATCTGATACTTCGTATCACTATATTACTTGCGTCGTGTATACTTGCACTCAATTGCTATAGTCTTATTAACACGCAACAAGTTTTTGGCGCCGTTGCTGGGGACTGGCAACATACCTTTACCTTTAATTACTGCACTTTTTTCTTTTTTTTTCTTTTTTATTTCTAGTTGTTATATTCCCATGTGCTTTTCAGAACACTGTTTTCTCTTGCTTATGTGCAGATCGAGAAGTGGTAAATATCCTGAATACGAACTAGATCCGTAAATCGATCGCACGTACCATCTTAGGAACCAAGCCCGACTCTTGATAGAAAGAAACCGCTATCTCGAGGAAAGACTTGAAGCAATGAATAACGAAGGACAAGGCAATGGGGCAGATAACAACAACAACAACAACAACAACAACAACCCCATGGTTGATGTTGATCCTCCTGCTTATGTTCATGACAATCGACAACCTCCTGCTGCCCCTGTAGCACGACAGACTTGCCGAGAATACATGGACAATGATCAATTTGAACTGCAAACTACACTGCCAGATGTGGAAGCTGAACACTTTGAACTAAAACTGGTGATGTTCAGCATGATAAATTCAGCCGGACAATTTGGTGGTTCTGCTACAGAGGATGCACATGAACATCTAAAAACCTTCCAGGAGATCTGTGGATCATTCAGACAACCAGGAATAAGCCCAGAAGTACAGAGACTTCGACTATTCTCCCATTCATTGAGAGATATAGCAAAAACCTGATGGAATAAGTTAACGCCGGGTTCAATAAGAACTTGGGCAGATCTCTGTCCTGAATTCCTCTATCGTTTTAATCATTCTCTTTTAACTGAAAGATTACGTAACGAAATTGCTACCTTTCAACAGGAAGATGATGAACCAATGCATGAGGTGTGGGACCGTTTTACAACTCTCTTACAAAACTGCCCAATGCACAGATTCCCTATGTGGAACCAAGTCGTTAAATTCTACAATGTTGGCAATGTACACACTCGAATGAGGATAGATTCGGCAGCCAATGGGTTGTTACTGGATAAAGAGCCAGAAGATGCCATGCTTGTGTTGAAATGGTTGGCAAAGAACGACGAACAGTTCCCCACAGAACGAAGAGGAGGAAGACGAGGCGTATCTATAAAGGAACATGAATCTGACAACTCGGTGAGAACCCAGTTAGCATACATCACCAAGGTAGTTGAAAACCTTTAGCAGAAGAACGAATCTAAGGCAATGTTTTCTGCCAAGGGGGTGTGTGAAAATTTTAGTGGAAACCAAAGTGCAGAGGAGTGTCCCATACAATTAGAAGCGGGAATGTATGTTGGAAATTACAACAAGAATAGAGGCTATGACTCCAACAATTACAACCCGAACTGGAGGAAGAACCCTAAATTCTCTTGTTGTAATCCAGATAATGCTCTAAATCCTCCTATCCAGAACACTCAAAACCAAGGAGCCCATAGAATACTGTCACGACAGCAGCCACAGCAGCAGCCGACATCATCTACCAGTACATTGGAACAGACCCTAGCAGCTTTCATGTCCCAAACTGGAGCATATATGGCCAACTTGGATCACTTTGTCAAGAAGACTGAAACATTCATGGATAAGACAGAGATGAGAATGACAAACCATGAGGCCACTTTGAAGTCTCTAGAAACACAGATGGGTCAGGTAGCACAGTTCATCAACACAAGGCAGAATGGAGGATTCCCTAGTGATACTGAGGTCACTAGAAAACCCACACATGAGTAGTGTAAAGCCATAACAACGAGAAGTGGGAAACAACTACAAGGGCCGAAAGTTAAAAAATCACCAAGTAAGGAACCGACCTTACAAACACCTGCCGATGACACTGCCCCGACAGACTTGAAGCAACCTGCTATCGCCACCCCTTCCACGACAACAGAAGAATCGGAGGAGACGATAGAAGAAGTTGAAGACTGCGAACCTTCTTAGATCCAAATTCCATGTGAAGGACGTCATGAAGATTTCTGTCCTCCACCCCCTTTTCCACAGCGGTTGAAAAAACAGAAACATGAGTACCATCTTAAGAAGATCTATGATGTTTTTAAGCAAGTACAAATCAATATTCCGTTGTTGGAGGCCATTAAGAAGATGACTGGTTATGCAAAGTTCCTTAAAGATGCAATGTCAAGGAGATCCAGACTTGGGAAGTTTTAAACTGTAATGATGACATAAGGTTGCATGGAAAATCTACACAACCGTACACCCCCAAAGAAGAAGGATCCTGAGAGTTTCATTATCCCATGCATAATCGGTGACCAGTTTGTGGGTAAGGCACTTTGTGATCTTGGTGCTAGTATTAATCTAATGCCCAAATCTATATTTTAGAAATTAGGTATTGGAAAAGCAAGACCCACAACAGTCATGCTGCAATTGGCAGACCGCTCTTACGTGCAGCCGGAAGGAAAAATTGAAGATATTCTGGTAAGAGTGGATAAGTTTATATTTCCTGCTGACTTCCTTGTTTTAGATTGTGAAGTAGATGAGAATGCACCGATCGTCCTAGGGTGACCCTTCCTAGCAATAGGCAGAATAATGATCGATGTAGAGAAGGGAGAACTGACCATGAGAGTCAATGACCAGCAGATAAAGTTAAATGTTCTCCAGGCCATGAAACAATCTGATGTTCAGGAAGAGTGTAAGGCAATATCAGAGGTAATCTTAGACCAACCGTGCATCAGATCAAGCTGTCACGATAGACAATTTGGTCAGTGTTGCCACAGCCACCTAGAAGACTGTCGCGATAGCACTGTTGACAGTAACTCCTCAGACAATGACACATTTGATACTGAAGGTCCTGAGGAGGTAAATTGGATAGGCACGCGTCCAGGTAAGTTCTTTGAACCTTTGAACTATACCTCTAAAGAACACGTGATTCAAAAGCCTTCCATAGACCAACCACCTACTTTAGATCTTAAACCCCTACCAGGGCAGCTTAAATATGTTTTTCTTGGTCTCAATGATACATTGCCCGTAATCATCTCTTCTAAGTTGATGCAAGAACAAGAACAACAACTGATCATGATGTTACAATAGCATAAGAAGGCAATTGGATGGACCATTGCCGATATCCAGGGCATCAGTCTGGCCATTTGTATCCATAAGATCCTCTTGGAGGATGACCATAAGCCGAAGATTGATGCTCAGAGAAGACTAAACGTATCTATACAAGAGGTGGTACGAAAGGAAATTATCAAATGGCTCGATGCTGGAATTATTTACGCCATCTTGGATAGTAAGTGGGTGAGCCCTCTGCAATGCGTACCCAAGAAGGGAGGCATAACTGTCATAACCAACAAGGACAATGAGCTAATCCCAACCAAGACTGTGACCGGTTGAAGGGTTTGTATGGACTACCGGAAACTTAACAAAGCTACCCGGAAGGACCACTTCCCCTTACCTTTTATTGACCAAATGTTAGATAGATTAGCGGGAAAACCTTACTACTGTTTCCTTGATGGTTATTTAGGTTATAACCAAATTGCCATTGCACCAGAGGACTAGGAGAAGACAACCTTCATATGCCCTTACGGAACACATGCCTTTAGGAGAATGCCATTTGGACTGTGTAATGCACCGGCAAATTTTCAACGGTGTATGATGGCAATATTCTCTGACATGGTGGAAGATTTCCTCGAGATCTTCATGGATGACTTTTCCGTCTTTGGAGACAGTTTCAACGATTGCCTATGCAATTTGAAGAAGGTGCTTGAAAGATGTGAAGAGACAAACCTTTTATTGAACTGGGAGAAATGCCACTTTATGGTGGATGTGGGCATAGTGCTGGGACACAAGGTCTCCTGCCGCAGCATAGAAGTTGACAGAGCAAAAATTGAAGTTATCGAAAAACTGCCGCCACCCACCACAGTCAAGGGCATTAGAAGTTTCTTGGGACACGCATGGTTTTATCATAGATTCATTGCTAATTTTTCTAAAATCACTAAACCCCTGTGTCTATTGTTAGACCATAATAGAGCCTTTGACTTTAATACTGAATGTACTGAAGCATTCAAGACGCTGAAGGAGAAGCTGGTAACAACCCCAATAGTGCAGCCACCAGACTGAAGTTTACCGTTTCAGATAATGTGTGACGCTAGTGACTATGCTGTCAGGGTAGCACTAAACCAGCGGAAGGAGAAACTCTTCCACGTTATATACTATGCCAGCAAGACCTTAAATGATGCCCAGATAAACTACACCACAACAGAAAAGGAGTTGTTAGCGGTGGTGTTCGCCTTTGACAAGTTCAGACCATATATACTTGGAACAAAAGTGGTGATCCAAACAAATCATTCATCACTAAAATATCTGTTCACAAAGAAGGATGCAAAACCACGATTGATACGTTGGATTCTGCTATTGCAAGAATTCGATATAGATATCAAGGACAAAAGGGGACAGAAAACCAAGTAGCTGATCACGACAGTTAACATGAAGCATACTGGGCTATCAAGACAGTTAACATGAAGCATACTGGGCTATCAAGACAGTTAACATGAACTGGGACAAAGTAGGGTAGAAAAGGCTACTGGACTTAAATGAAATTGAAGAAATTCGAGCCATGGCCTACGACAACGCCAGAATTTATCAAGACAAAAGAAGTGGCACGACTGAAAACTGCTGCCACGACAGTTCACACCAGGGCAGAAGGTGTTGTTGTTCAACTCTAGGTTGAAACTCTTCCCAAGAAAGCTAAGGTCTAGGTGGTCTGGACCCTTCCAAGTAGTCTAGGTTTTTCCTCATGGTGCCGTCACAATCAGATCAATCAAGGACGGACACCAATTCAAAGTTAATGGACAAAGGCTCAAGCACTATTAGGGGACTGAAGCCCCAAGAGAGCAAGAAGTAGTTACTTTAGGAGATGCCCCTCAAGGCATCCCTAATTTAACTTAGATTTATTTTATTTTTATTTATTTTTATTGCTTTAAGAAATAAAAATTTAATATTTTGTTTATTTTAGTTTTCTGGTAAATAAAAGAAGAAGAATAAAGGGAAAGAATGAACCAGCCCACCACACACACAATAGCCCAAGAAGCCCAATGGTAACAAGGCTGTCGTGAAAGCCGGTCACCAACTGTCGCGGCAGACGTTTAAATACAGCCTGTCACCACGACAGACACGAAAACATGTAATAGACGCGTCAGAAAACAGCGTGACAGTTGGATCCGTTTTTCACGCCACCCGTTACGGCTTCAACGGGCAGAACCCCGTTCTATATAAACCACCACCTCCATTTCATTTTCACCTCATTCTATTCTCTCTACTTTGTTTCCGAGCATTTTAGCTTTTCAAGTTTTTTCTTTCATTGCTATAGTATCCTTACAATGACGACGAGATCGACCAGAAGAAGTGTTGTTTCCACATCTACCACAGCAGTCTCCACTCCTAGCCACAATAGAATTCATAGAAGGTTCACCTCGGCAGATTTAGAGAAAAGATATTATGATTCTTTTTAGAAATGGGAAATGTGGGAGGAAAGAGGCTTCATCTACACAAAGAAGACATGAGATCTAGGGCTTGAAGGCTTCATTTCCAAACAAATCATTCCATTAAAGTGGCAGATGTTCGCGGCACAACCCGAGGAGATGAACGTTACACTTGTCCGTGAATTTTATGCTGTCGTCACATCCAAGGATGCCACGACAGTCACTATTAGGGGTAAGGAAATCTCTCTCGAGCCAGCCTACATCAATACTCTATATGGCATATATATGGGCAGGAAAGAGGATGCACACAATAGGTTTATCAGCAATCTATCGCCGGCAGACTATGACGACATCATGGCAGACCTGACTGAAGAGGGAACCAACTGGAACGAAGATCCAAAACATAGATGGAGGGTGCGAAGAACCCAACTCACACCTGCTGCCAAACTGTGGAACCACTTTGTGAAAAAGCGTCTCATGCCAACGTCTCACAACACAACAGTGGACCGATAGAGTCTTGCCCTCGTGCACTCCATCATTAATGAACGACATATCAACGTGGGTAAATACATCCTCTATGGCATCCACGAGTTTGCACTAAAAGATAAGGGCCCCCTCTTCTTCCCCTACTTAATCACATCCCTCTGCCGAGCCAATAATGTGCCCGAAGTTGATGAAGACGTGAAGATCCAGGGCAAAGGGTGGACGCAGCAGAACATCTACAACTTGATGGAACTGAAGGCAGCCACCCCAATGGCGTATGTTGATCCCTCTGCCGTGACAGAACCAATGACAGAACCAGATTCCACAGAACCTGTCGCAGCAGAGCCCGAGCAGACAGAACATGCACAACCAGAAACCACCTCCCCCAACCAAATAATTCAACTGCTGAAAAAAATGAAGGCACAACAGCTGGGATTCATGGAGTACATGAGGGACTTCACCACTGCAACGGTAAACTTTATTAAGTTGAGCTTAATTATCCAAACGTGCAGTTTCCCTCCTTTCCAGAAACCCTTCTTTATGCCCCAACACCTACTGCCAGCCCTAAGACGCCCACACCAACAACTGCCTCTATTTCACCATCTGCCACAGCCGGAGACGGCGATAGACGGTCTGCCACTCCTCGAAGATCCAAACGAAAGGAACCACTGCCAGAAATAGACCCAAAATATTTCGAAGGTTTCTCCTCCCCCTCAGTCTGGCAGGATGACTCCGACCCCGAGCCCTCTATCGTCCGAAAGATAGCAAAATACTTCTCTATGATGAAGAAGAAAAGCTTGACTTTGATGTTGAGGAACCCTGCCACGACAAAGCAGGCGGTAGCCTCGGCAGCAATAGTGACAGTGAGCTCGAGGTCCTGGACAAGGCCCCAAAAATTTCACCCACTAGAGTCCAGCCACCTCGAGAGGCAAAGAAGAAGGTAACCTCACCCTCTCCAACTCCAAAGCCAGCCTCTGCCATAAAAGCAACTGCCCGACGACAGGCCTGCATCGACAGTAGCAGTGACGACAGCTCTTCAACTTAAGTTCTTTTACTTTTCTATCGTCTGTTTTTATTTTCTATATTGTGATGTTTTTATTTTTCTGTTTTGTGTCATGCATTGAGGATGATGCAACCATCGAGTTTGGGGGTAGGCACTCCTCTTTATTATCATTAATAAACTTATTTTATTTTGTGTCATTTTTGTGTCAAATAATAATAATAATAATAATAATAATAATAATAATAATAATAATAATAATAATAATTTGGCTTAAGTCTTTGAACTGCTTTTACCTACCGCATCATTCTTTGTCGTGACAGTATATTTAGAGTGTTTTAGGAAGTATTTAGAGCCTTGCTATAGTTCTGAACTCTTAAAAACACCTTTGTGACTTATATGTTGTTAAGACTCTATTAGCAAACTTAGAATAGGAAGCTTAGCTACTTGAGTTAGAAAGAAAACTTAGAATTAGTTATCCCTAGAGGTGCCTAACACTGGCTCTAGAAAATTAACCTTGAAATACTCCTAGAGGTGCCTAACACTGGCTCTAGGAAATTAAACTAGAGGTGCCCAAAAACCGGCTCTAGTAAAAATAGAAAAACTTTAGAAATCAAGCTAGAGGTGCCCGAAATTGGCTCTAGTTAAGAATTATTTTTAAAGTAAAACCAGAGTAAGTTAAGTAACTATTTTGGTTGTCAAAGAGTCTAAGCACATATTTGTTCACAAAACCTGCACACACTTACACGAGAATTATAGCATTGCTTCAGATAAGTCTTTAAACATTCGAAAAGGTATTGATCTAGATGGTGAAGGTGTTGTAGGTAATAGTTGTTCACTGAGTTAAGCCAAAACCAAAAAGTTTCATTCTTAGTTAGGTTGCATTTGCTTGAGGACAAGCTGTAACACCCCAATTTTGGGCTTAGAAGTTTAGGGTCTGAACTGGACCGGTCTGAGAAACGGTTCGAATATAAAAGGGAGTTTTAGGGAAAGCCTAGTTCGGGATGCTTTAAAAATATAGAAAAATATCTAAAAATCCCCATTTAATATATATAAGAGAGTGGTGAAATCAATTTTACAAAATAAGGTTTGGAAATACTACATTTCGGTGTAGTGACCAAATTGCGATTTTTGCAAAGTTTAGTAGTGACTGTTTTGTAAAGGATTGAAACTTTGAAACTTTAAGGAGCTAATTTACCAAAAAGTTTTCATCAGATTTTTCCTTAATTTGGGTGATTTAATTAATGATTTAATTAAATAAAAGAAGGATGATAAACTACCTTTGACTTTCATAACCACTTTTCTCTAATTTTCTCTCATTCCATTTTATCTCAAAATCCTATCAATCAAACACTTTTTCTCCAGCAAAATTCACTTTGATTTTTACTTCAATTGATGAGATTTCCATCACTCATTGATTCCTAATCAATCTTGCAACAAATCCATTGATTTCTACATTGTATTTTCATGGAAATTTGCCCAAATCAAGGAGAAATCATCTTTTAGAGGTAAGATTGTTCTTCTCCTCTAAATACTCAGTTCTTTACTAAAATTCCCAAGTTTTCAATCCTTTATTAAAGATTTATGAATGGTTTTAATGTTAGAAACAAGATTTTGGTTTAAAACTCAAGATTTTGGAAGAGATCTTGAAGATTTTCGTGGTAATTGATTGGGCTGTGTTTTGGGATGGTTTTCTAATGTATTTTGGATGTTAAATGATGTTAGAAATGAGGTTTTATCAATCCAATCCCGAATAGGTTGTTTTTCCTAAGTTTTTGCTTGTGAAAATGGTGGTTTTTGGGGTGTTTTTGGTGTTCTGTTAGAGCTGGAGGTATAAGAACGGGTTTAGAGTTGTTTTTGATGTTAATTGATGTTTAGAAATGTTTAGAAGTGATGGATCTTGGCTGGGTTAAGTTTTGGAAGAGTTTGGAGGTGATTTCGGTTGAGTTTGGTAGCCGAAATGTTGTGTTTAGGTAGAGCAGCGAGTTTTGGAGTGTTGGCTGAAGATTTCAATGCATAATGGTGCATTAATCCTCTGCTTTTATGTGTCTAAAATAGGGGAGACATCTTCGGACACTTTTGGAGTTGATCCGGAAGCTTAATTGGCGTTTCGGCAAGCAAGCGAAACGAAATCGGTGAGTGCGATTGGGTTAGAAGTCCATGAGGACAAAAATACAAGGTTTGGGGATTTAGGAGAGGTTTGAAACACCTTCCAAAATCCGGAAGTAAGTATGGTTTGGTTTGGTCTCTCTAAAGTAGTGTTTGCCCCTAAAATGCTTTTACATGCTCATGGTTTGAGATTGATAAATTCCTATTGTTTTTATGCATGATTTAGAGCATGAGATTGTGCTTGTAGAGATGTCATGAGATGGCATGTTGCATTGAATAGATTTGAGCTTTTGGTTTGAAGCAAAGTATGATTTATGATTTGAAATGTGGTGAGAAAACCTTTGAGTTATATTGCATGAAAAACAGTAGGTGTGATGATATTTTAACACATTATATTGGCATAGATGTTGAGAAACTTACCGGATATAATTGATCGATCAATAGGATGAGAGTGCACTATAAACTAAAAATTTGTACGTGCTCTTTGGTTAAGCCAAAGGGAGATATTCCGATGATGGGCATTCCATCGGGTAGGACTTGGTGAAATACCCAAGCTTTGTGGCGATGAGAGATTCCGCCATGTGAGTACGGTGATGAGATTTTTTACCAGAAGCTATGTTGCTAGACAAGTGAGTACGGTGATGCGAGATTCCATCGGAAGAGTCTAGTGTAGAAATGTGTCCGCATATCCGAGTATTAATGAGATGTTAAATGCCAATATAAATGATGAAATGGATTTTGTTACACATGTACCTTTGATGAAGTGATTTATGCTATGAGTTATGCATATGAGATTTGTTTAGAAATGCTTTGACAATACAAGCATGTGTATGGCCTTGCCATGAGTTTTGCATTGGTTTTAATGCATGAGATAGAATGAAGGTACATGTACTTTCAATGAGAATTGCTTTGAAAGTTTTCCAAGCATGTGAAAGAGATGAGCATGTGGTTTAAAAGCTTTGATGAAAGTGTTTTCTAAATGTGCATTATTGTGTTGGTTTTCTTTAGAGCATGCCTCACTAAGCATTTGTGCTTACGCTCTCTTTTACCAATAATGCAGATAATTGAGGTGTTTTCGGGCATCAAGGAAGCTAAGTTCATCCAAGGAAGTCCAAGCTCATGTATGGTGAAGTTTTCGTACACTTTAGTTTTGATAGATTGGCAATGGGAAACCAAGTTTTGTTTTGGGAGATGTGTTAAACTCCCTAAGGTTGTGGCTTGTTTGCTTTGGTTGGATTGACTTGTAAATGGCCTTAATTGCTTGTTTTGAGGTTTGATTGCCTATTTGGATTTTGACACTAGGAAGCACGCCTCTAGACTAATGAGATTCCATGTTTGATGTTGTGATTGTGTTTGTGAGTTCCAAGTATGTACCTTATATGTATGTTGACTTGTTGGTTTGATTAGAGGGTCCTTGGGAGGAGTTTGAATGGGTTTTTGGGTGAAAAACCAGTCTTTGCTGCAGTTTCTAGGCAAACCGTATCGAAACATCCTCTAGTGTTTCGAAACGGGGGCCTGTAATGGCCTTCGTGTTTCGAAACGATTGGAGGCTGTTTCGAAACGATTTGGCTACTGGAGTGCCGTGTTTCGGAACAAGTTTCGAAACGGGTGGATGTCTTGACCTAGCGTTTCGATATGGCAGGTAGGTGTTTCGAAACGGGCGACCGTTGGTCACATATTTGAATTGTTCTGAGGTTTGCATGTTTTACATTTTAGTCCTAAATGTTGAGATTGCAATTGCTTGAGTTTGAGATGTCCAATTAAGATGAAATTTGGTAGAGAAGCGTGTAACATGACTAATTTCATATTGGTAACTTTAAAATCAATAAGGACCTTCTAATTTACAGAAATTACAATTTGGTCCCTAAATTCGTGTAAGGTGCAATTGAGTCCCTATCTGAAATCCGTTCGCTGTGTCTTTTATAATCGTATCTCGTGAGTACTCACTTAGGGTTAACAAGCATCTAGACAAGATTAAAAAGAAAAAAAGGGTCGTGAATCAAGGTTGACTTCCGGGTTGACTTTGGTTTTCCCCGTGTAACCTTCGTAGTTCGGGTCAATCGTCTAGGTCGGGCTAAGGGGGTTACACAAGCAATAACTTGAGTTTGGGGGTGTGTTGAGTGCATAAATGTTCTATATTTTAACCCTCTTTTACCCATATTTTTGATGCAGTCAAGCATGTTTAGTTGCATTTTAGGATAGATTTTGCATAAACATAACAAATGGAAAATATTGCATAGATATTGCTGATTTTAGTCTATTCTTGCAGGTATCTGTTGTGGCAGTAACCATGGCAGCAGAGGAACAAAAGATAACAGCAGAGCTGGAGCGAAGGATTGTAGGAGACTGCCTATTTCAACACTTTCGTGACACCTGCCATGGCAGAGGAGGCGATAGTGAAGACTATGGTGATGGAAAATGTGAAGTGGAGTTCGACTGATAGAGCATTTAAAGTCTGATTTTTGTGGACCACTTGCATAACTGTCAGAGCCCAAAAGCACAAAGAAGGCCTTGCCCAAAGTTTGAGGAAAAAGTCTAGAAAGAAGACAGGGCGAATTAAAAGACATATACTCAGAGATTTAGTCTTTAATAGAGTTGTACTTTAATTCAAACTAGTATTCTTGGCCATTAAGAAAACTCAAGTCCAAGGCCTATATATAAGATTGTAATTCGACAAGGCAAATGATATCTAGCTCCTAGCCATCTTCCCCCAAAACCCTAGTCGTTTTTCTCTCTCCATCATGTTCTAAACTTCCCCTAGGGCTAAGGGTTGATCTTGTAAGGTAGTTGTAAGGATTGTACTATTTCTTAGGATTTTTTGTGTTCATTTAATAAAAGCTTCAAGTTTATTTACTCTAGTTTCAACATCTCATAAGAGTTTCAGGAGAGCATTGTGAGGTTATTCATTTACTTAATATCAGGAGAGTTAAGTATACGAAAGGAGTATATACGAGTTTTCCAGTTTATGGTTAAACCATCTTGGCCTAGGGATAGGTGCAAGGTTAAGTGGCTAAAGAAGAATTCACAAACATCGGTGTTCGTCCTTTGATTCACGCCGGGAGGTATCATCCAAGACGTGTTCATGGACAAAAACTTGGGCCTAGGGATAGGACAAGTCACAACAGGGATTCTTACCAAACTTGAAGTACCGAGTTGTTGGTCGCTGCCGCAACAAAACCAGACCGCTGCCGAGATAGGTGCTGCCGCGACAGGCGCAACGACAGAAGCAATAGAAGTTCCTTTGAATAGTGCAATACTTGCACTACTGAGCAAATCAATACCAGCATATTCTCTCAATCTGATTTCCTCGTTTACTTTAGTTTATCTTCAAGTTTTCCAAGATTACTTTATTAAAATTATTTCTTTTCTTGTGCAGAGATTTAAGGATAAAAGTATTTCCAGTCCCTGTGGAGACGATATCCGATACTTCGTATCACTTTATTACTTGCGATGTGTACACTTGCACCCAATTGTGATAGACTCTTTTACACGCAACAGACATTTAAAGTTGGGCGCATCGAAACTCTACAAAAGCGTATCGAAATGACCCCTCTCCGTATCGATACAACATTTTTGAAAACTCCTCAAACTTATTTTCAAGTTGTTTGAACTTAAAAACATTTTTGAATTCTTTTCAATTTAGTCGAAAACTATTTTTCAATTATTATATCAAAACAAATATCCTAACAATCTCTCCCCTTTTGATATAATAAAACCAACTTGAAAAATTGTTTGTGATTCTCCCCCCTTTATGAAATCATTTTTGAATAAGAGAACATAGATTCAAACTTGTTAAAAGCTCCCCCTTATTTATTTGAAAAATCAAAATTTCAAATTATTTATCCCCATTTTTGTTATATCAAAAAGAATATTAAAACTATAAGTTCAAAATAACAATGTAGGTTTAAAGACAAAATTTGACAAAAAATAAGAACTTTGTTTAAAAATGGCTCCCTCTTACTCAAGCATCAAACAAATTTTAGTCCAACAATTTATGATTAACTAGTTGAATTAAAATAAATTAAAACAAATAACTTCAACTAGATTTTACCCCTTGAACCAAAGGTAGGATGTGAAGCCTTCCTTCTTCAAGGGATCTTCCTTGTGTGTATGGAGCTCCCCCTTAATTTCTTCACTTGTTGATCATTCTCCATCACACCTAAAATAAGACAATTAAGTTATTTTTTGTATCCAAATTGCTTTAGATCCATCATCATTAGTAGCACATAATTTGGCCCCCTTAGGAATCCATTTTTTAATTTCATCCTTTTTAGATGAAGTAATTAGTCCTTTTGGGACCCAAATACTTCTAAAACATTTTCCATTTACAAATCTAGGGACATTAGATTGTCTTTGATAAAAAATTGATTTTCCAAAATTGATTTTCTTTTCAAGTTCCTTGGAAATCAAATCTTTTTTGAATTTTGGAATTTGAAACCAATTTCTTGTTTTTTAAAATGTGATTTTTAAACTCTAAAACCAAATATCACAGGCATCTTGTAATTCATAAAAAAGAATATGAACTAGAAGTTACCCTTAAATCTTCTTCGATGGCCATGAGATACCACTTGTTCATTTTTGGTGGAGTCATCATCACTCCAAGTAGCCACATAAGCCTTCTTCTTATGACTTGAAGAGCTTGATCTCTTCTTCTTCATCCTTGATTCTTGTCTTAATTCTTCTTTTTCTTTCTTCATAAATTGGATGAATTTGTTGAAGAGCTTGGCCATCTCTTCTTCTTCACTTTCCTTTCCACTTGAATCTTCATGTTGGCATGTGGAGGAATTAAGAGCAATGATGTTTACATCAACTCATTGTTCTTCGATTTTCTTCACATTCTCCCTATTTAAGGGTTGCGACATCAACCCATGGGTGAGCAAAGATCCAATGAGCTCGTCAAGCTTGAGCTCCTTCATGTTCTTTGCTTCTATAATGTCCGCCTTTTTGGACTCCCATGATTCGGGAAGTGAATTAATCAAATTTCGAATGAGTTTGTCTTCCGAAATCTCCTCTTCAAGACCTTTGAGTTGGTTGATGATTGTGGAGAAACGATTGGACATCCTCTTGATGTTTTCATCCGGGTCCATCTTGAAGTTTTCATACTCATGGTTGAGAAGATCGATCTTGGTCTCCTTTACTTCGTTAGTTCCCTTGTATGTGACTTCAAGCTTGTCACATACTTCCTTGGCACTCTCACAAGAAGATACTTTGGCATATTGATCTGAACCAAGTGCACAAAAGAGAAAGTGCAAGGCCTTTGCGTTGAGCTCCTTCTTCTTGCGATCATCCGCACTCCAATCCACCTTGCTTCTTGGTGGAATGAACGAGCCATCAAGAATATTGTCCCCAAGAGGGTAGTCCTTGGCTCTCATGAAGAACATCATCCTATTTTCCCAATAGGCGTAGTTGGTCCTGTCGAAGAAAGGAGGTCGGTCGATGGATTGCTTCATGGTCTTCGGTTGATGGAGTAGATGATCGAGCTTGCCGGGATCACCTGAATAGGAGGTTAATCCTCTCGATTGAGCCTCGCTCTGATACCAATTGTGGAGCCTGATAATCACAACTGAATAAGCTTGCCAAGTGGTGGAGAAGATCAATTTTTGGGTGATTGTGGTGGATGCAAAAATTGGAAAAATAAGACACGAGATTTACAGTGGTTTGGCTTTCTAACCAAAGCCTATATCCACTACCTTAGCTTCCCACTAAGGATTTTCCAAATTCACTCTTGAATTTCTTCCCCTTTTATAGTCTAAGGAGGCAACCTTTACACACTCAAAGCTTTCTAACCCAAAGCTTGAGTAAACCCTCTTTTACAAAGAGAAATAAGAGAAAACTTGTAAATCCCTCACAAGGTAGATTGTTTGCACTCTTAAGCACTCACCTAATCCTAAAACACTTGAGTAAATATTACAATGAAAGTTTTAAGTGTATTGAATTAACCGATATGGCCAAGAGGGGGGTGAATTGACACTTTTAAAATGAAGGAAGCAAAAGGAACAATTAAAAATGAAGAACAATGCACTTATAGTGGTTCAAGATTCTAAACAAGCTCTACATCCACTACCTTAGCTCCCACTAAGGATTTTCAACAAACTCTTCACTAATTTTTCTTCCCCTTTTCTAGGCTAAGAAGGCAACCTTTACAAATTCAATCTTTCTACCCAAAGATTGAATTACAAGATTCTCAATTACAAAGAATAAGAGGCAATTTGAAATGTATCTCTCACAAGACTAATATATTGCCCAATTACAAACCAACACTCCCCAAACTAGAAAGAAAGATAAACAATTGAGAATTTTACAAGTTGGGTACACAATTTGAGTCTAATAGGCTCAAGGGTTTGGAATAAATGCTTTGATGTTGTTTGAAGGTTCAATAGTTGTTGATGTAGTTTGGAGACTTGTTTTTACACCATCTCATTGATTTTTAGCCGTTTGGATGGTTGAGATCATCAACAGAGCTGTTGGGGCTCTCTCTTCCCTACATAAATGTTGTTCTGCAACTACTTGTATTGAAATACAAGGCCCTGTATCGAAAAGGACACCAAAAAAGAAAGAGTTGTTATGTGTAAAAAGGACATGTATCGAAACGACTATAGGCCGTATCGAAACTATAAAATGTAAAAAGAGGGCCGTATCGAAAGGACAATAGGCTGTATCGAAACGTATTGAAACTGTAAACTTCTTTTTCGAAATAGCATAGGGGTGTATCGAAAGACTTAACCAAATTTTCAAAAGATCGTTTCTAACAAGTAACGACTAGTTCATTTAATGCTCGATTTTGAAAATACTTAACCCCTGTATCGGAACAGGTATGAGCCATTTCGAAACAACACTTAAAAATAAAAAAGCCCAGATGAAGGCTGTATCGAAACGGGCAAGCCCTTTCGAAACACCTGTCTCAAAATAGAATAGTCTGTATCGAAACTGATCTTTCTCGTGGTAAAACGTATCGAAACACTTTGGGGGTGTTTCGAAACACCTGGGCAATTTTGTGTATTTTGGCTTTGAAACACTTAGAAAATTTTTGGGGTTTAAGTTTTGACTTCAAAACATTTTAAGTATAAATTATACTTGTCAAATGTGAGCCTTTTGAGTACTTAAAAATTTATTTACTTTGCAATTTAGTTCTTAGATTATTTGTTATATCAAAATCAAATGTTGGTTTTACAATCTCCCCCCTTTTTGATACAACAAAACCAAAGTAAATTTTTAACTAAACTCCCCCTAAATGGAAGCTAGGTTTTAAAAAATATTTTGAAAAAATAATTTAGCTTAACCCCTCTCCCTTTTTTTTGTTAGATCAAAATCAATGAAGGGATATAATCATGAGGTAAAGCAATATATCACAAGATCCAAACAAAGCATAATTAAAGCAACATAATTTCATTAAGCATAATAAACCAAAGCAAAATAATTCCATAATATCCAAACATAAGAGCCAAACTTAATACTTAAAAACAATAAATCAAAGCATAGGTCTTAAAGCAAAAACATAGATAGGTGCATAAATAGGGAAATCCTAAACTAGATGATATGCAATGGAATGCAAAGATCTAAGACTCATCGTCATCTTCATCTTCATCATTGGCAGTGCTCCTTCGAAATTGTCTCCACTCACCATAGAAGTCGGTAAAGGACATGTTCATAGAGGTTTGTTGAATTTCAACCAAAGTGAGTCGATTCTCAACACTTTGGATACGTCCCTCCACGGAAGTGAGGCGAGTGTCAAGAGTGGCAAAACCGAAGTCTATGTGGGTTCGCAAGCCATTGAATTGCTCGGTAAGGAAAGTCATGTGGGCTTCGCTGTTTGGTGGAGCAACTTGAGGTTGAGGTTCGGGGGTCGCAACTTGAGGAAGATGCTCGACACGAATCCACTCTCCATCAATGAAATGAAATTTGCAACGGAGAAGTGTGCACTCATGGATGGGATCCTTGAGAGGTTCCGGAAAGTCAAGAGAGCAATCGATCCCCAACTTTGAGAACAAGTAACTCAAGGCGGTGCCATAAGTGAAGGAAGTGACAATATCAGAGTTGCGGTTTTGAACAAGATGCACCATCTCGGCAAACATGATTTGACAAAGATTTGGTCGACGTTCCTCACGAAAGCAACGAACCCAAAAGTCGTTGACTTTCCGAATGTGGGAGAATTTTCCTCTGGAAGGACAAAGATTTGATGCGATCATGAGCATCAAGGACCGTGACGGAGCCACCAAGAGTAGTCCAAACGAGTTCTCATCCGAAATTCCCTCATCTTCAAACCCGAAAACATTGACCAAGGTTTCCAGATCAACTCTAAACTTCTTCCCCATTAGATAGGACTCAATGGCAACCACTTGATCGACATTTGAGATACAACGGGCATTGGCATAGAAGAGAAGGACCATGTTACGATACAAAGTACCGGGTAAGCTCAAAAAGGGCATGAAGTTCCAACGCCTCAATAAAGTGAGATAGAAAAATTGAAAACGTTCGGAATCCAAAAAGGGTATAGAGACAATATGCTCACGACAGATAGCATGATCTTGAAAGATCTTGAAGTTGGTATAGGCGTCTTTGTTTCGAAGACTATTTTGGTAGAGTAGAGTGAGGTTGGGACGAGTAGAATCGTCATCGATGTTAGAGCTTCCACCAGCCTCATTGGTTCGTACTCTCTTCCTAGAACCCATATTCGAAATCTGGAAGGAAATCAAGACACAAAAACATATGTATGCGTAAATCAACTAAATTCAATCCAATATGCAATCCGATAACCAAGGTGTTAATAAAAAACTATACAATATAGTTTAAAAACATATATAAATATAAAATAAAGTTTTGGTAAAAAGAATTTCTAGAAACAAATTTAAAAAAATATACGATATAATTCTATATTCGAATAAAAGATATTTAGATTTTAAAGATTTTTTTGCAAAAACTTGAAAACTCATACTATATGTATATGTTTTATACAAAAAATAATTAAAAACAACCAATAAAATTTTAACAAAAATTTAAAATAAAAGAAAAAAGAGTTTATACCTTGATATAGGATAATGGATGAATGAGGGATGATTAATGCACCAAATTGCTTTCAAAGCTCTAGCCTTGATGTGTAGATTGAAAACCCTAAAAAATCCTACGTTTTGATGTGAAAAATCAAGAGATTTGAAGAGTTTATATAAGGATTTTCGCTTAGGGTTTTAGAGAAAAAGAGAGTTGGTGTTTTAATTAAAGTGGTATACTCATTTAAGGCTATTTAAAGCATCATGACCGAGCATGTTTCGATACGCCACTTGGCATATCAGAACGACCATATCGAAATGCTTTCGAGCCATTTTGGTATGATACTCGTTTCGATACAGGTTAACGCTATTTCGGAACAACACCGTGAACCTATATCGAAATGAGAAGAGCATGTTTCGATACGATTTAGTACTGGAATCAACTTTGATCAAGCCCGTATCGAAACAAATGTACATGTTTCGATACACCCTTGCAAGAAAATGCATTTTAGGTAGTTTCAAGTCCAAAGAGCCAACTTAGATCGAGCCTAAATGCATGTAAATGATATATGAGCATGTTATATGAACTAAAATTGATGCATACTCCCCCTAACAAAAACCATAGATGCATTGAGAAGCAAAATCCCATAAGCATGATAATCATTCAAAATTCTAGCAAAATTTGGCCATTTAGGACCTAAAAGGGTCAAGGAAGGCTGCTTAAACCTAACTCTCTCCTAAGGGTCCAAAAACGTTCTTTATCTAAAAGTTTGTTAAATATGTCCACTAATTGGTTCAAGGTATCAACATATTCTAGAACTACATCATTTTTGAAGACATGATCTCTAATGAAATGATGTCTAATTTCTATATGTTTGGTTCTAGAGTGTTGGATGAGATTCTTAGTGAGACAAATGGCACTAGTGTTGTCACACTTAAGGGGTAGTCTAAGATTTGTTGCTTCATTCAAAGAACTTGAGCACAACAACTCCCTAAGGATATGTATTCCGATTCGGTGGTAGATAAGGCTACGCTATTTTGTTTCTTAGTGAACCAAGATACGAGCATACTACCTAAGAATTGATATGTTTCGAATGTACTTTTCCTATCTATCTTACATCCCCCATAATCCGCATCAGAGAAAGCATGAAGGTCAAAGGTAGAGTCTCTAGGATACCAAGGACCTAAACAAGGTGTATCTCCAAGGTATCTAAATATTCTCTTAATGGCAACTAGGTGTGATTCTCTAAGACTAGCTTGAAACCTAACACACAAGAAAACACTAAACATGATATCGAGTCTACTTGCGGTAAGGTAAAGCAAAGATCCAATCATGGAACAATAAAGCTTAGAATCAACACACCTCATTCATCCTTGTCAAGCTTAATTGATGAGCTCTTAGGAGTGGCTTGAGGCTTCATATTCTCCAAGCCAAACTTCTTGAGCATATCCTTGATGTATTTAGCTTGATTAATGAAGGTGCCATCTTTCCTTTGTTTGATTTGGAGCCCCAAGAAAAATAAGAGCTCTCCCACCATGCTCATCTCAAATTCACCTTACATTAGCTTAGAAAATTCTTGGCAATAAAATTCATTAGTAGAACCAAAATTAATATCATCAACATATATTTGAACTACTAAGATGTCATTTCCATATGTTTTAATGAAAAGTGCACTATCCACCTTGCCTTTTTCTAAACCTTTTTCAATTAAAAAGTTTGAAAGTCTTTCATACCAAGCTCTAGGAGCTTATTTCAAACAGTATAAAACTTTTGTTAGTTTAAAAACATGGTTTGGAAAGTTTGGGTCTTCAAAACCAGGTGGTTTTTCTACATACACTTCTTCATTTATAAAACCATTTAGAAAAGCACTTTTTACATCCAATTGAAAGAGCTTGAAATCATGATAACATGCAAATGCAAGAAGCATCGTCATAGCTTCAATTCTAGCTACGTGTGCATATGTTTCATCAAAATCAATTCCCTTTTCTTGAGTGTAACCTTGAGCAACAAGCCTAGCCTTATTCTTCACTATGTTACCACTCTCATCTAGTTTGTTTCTAAATACCCACTTAGTTCATATAGTAGATTGATTACGAGGACTATCAACTAATTTTCATACTTTACTTCTATCAAATTGATTAAGTTCCTCTTGCATAGCCAATATCCAAAAATCATCTTTTAAAGTTTCTTTGATATTTTTAGGCATTATACATGAGATAAATGCAACATGATTCATAAGTTTGAGAGAGGATCTAGCAGTTACCCCCTTGGATGGATCACCCAAGATTTCACCACCTTTAACATATTTGAACTCCCTTGTGTATGTCACCTCCTTTTCCTCAAGAGCCAAGTCCTTCAAGCCTTCAAGAGGTGAATCTTGTGCTTCCTCTTCTTTAGTTAGAATCTCATCCACCTTTGATGTTTGTCCTCCATCAATGGCTTCAATGATCCCTACATCATCATCATCACAAGATTCCTTCCTTGAAAGGAGATTATCATCGAAAACAACATGTATAGACTCTTCAACAACCAAAGTTCTTTTATTAAATACTCGGTAGTCTTTAGAGTTTAGGGAATAACCTAAAAATATTGCTTCAGCACTTTTAGCACCAAATTTACCTAATTTGTCTTTTCCATTGTTTAAAACAAAACATTTACAACCAAAAGGGTGGAAATAGCTAATGGTAGGCTTTTTGGATTTCAAAATCTCATAAGGTGTTTTCTTTAAAATAGGCCTAATCACTACTCTATTAATAATATAACAAGATGTATTAGTGGCTTCCGCCCAAAAATACTTAGGTAAATTGTTTTCACAAAGCATTGTCCTAGCCATCTCTTCTAAAGTTCTATTTTTCCTCTCAGCTACCCCATTTTGTTGAGGAGTGCGAGGAGCCGAAAAATTATGTCTAATACCACTTTCATTAAAAAATTATTCAAAACCCATATTTTGAAATTCGGTTCCATGATCACTTCTAATATGTGAGATTTTAAGATCAAGATCATTTTGGGTAACTTTTGTAAATGTGATAAAATTTTCTAAAGCCTCATCCTTAGTACTTAAGAATAGAACCCAAGTGTATCTAGAAAAGTCATGTACCAATACAAATGCATATGATGTTGGGAAAAATCGATAATTTTGGAGCTTTGAATGAGAAATTGATTCAAATGTTGTTGAGGAAAATGTTGAACCAATTGTTGGTTCGTAAATGTGCAGATGTGCACGACGTGGGTAACACAAATGTTTGAACCGGTCTAGTCCTTCGTGGGCTTGCAGATATTTTGATCCAAATTTGAAATGAATTTTCCTCAAATAAAAGCATATATTTGTCAAATTTTATCTTGGAATTAAAATGATAAATATTGGAAGTTACCTTTAATTCAGATAATAATTTTAGAAATTGCTTTATAGGAGAATGAATTGATTCTCAATATTAAATGTTCCATTAGGTTAAAATTTCCACTTATACCCTCATGACACTCTTATAAATAGGGAGTAAACCTTCTAGGTTTAAACACAACTAAAAAACACAGAAAAAATTTGTTGTTTTACTTTGTGGATTTTACAAGTAGTTTTTGGTGGTAGGTGAAGGCAAGGGTCAGTTCATGATCTCCACAGTAGTGCAACTATGGCTGATCATTTATTGTTGTATCCTGGGAGATAGACGACCAACGAACTCGAGCACCATAGGAGTGGCCGAAAATCTGTCTTAAGGAAACTGCGTTCGTGCAGGCCTCAACACATTTTCTTTCAGAACTCGTTCCCAATCGGTTTGGTTTTAGATATGTTGTATCTAAATTATTAATTTTATTTCTTATTCTGTTCGATTTCTAATAATATCAATATTTGATTTTATTGTTTATTATTTTATTCTTAGATTAACGCCAATTTTCTAACAATCTTAAGATAGATTTTTTGAGTTTTAATCCAAGACGAAAAAATTTCATATTTATGGTCATGATCAGTATATATCGTAGTGTTGGTGGCATTCGTTGGCACCTCTAAAATTTGGATACTTTACAAAGGCCATGAATAATCCATCAATATACGTAAATGATGAATAAACGCGCAAATAATCCTTGTGGGGGCAAGGGCCATATTCGAATATTAAGTTGCTGCCAACTCTAAGTTATGGTGCAATGAAAGCCATCTCTCACCCTATTCAAAGCGGTTAAATCTTATAAGGTACTTTTTGTCCTTATTAACATTTTATGGATTTTTTTGAAAAAGAAATATATCCTTTCAAAGTTCACACGGTAATTTTTGTCCTTATTAACATTTTATGGATTTTACTAATTTTTGTCCTTATTAACATAGAATATTTAATTGCTTTATTTTATGTAAGAATATTGTTCATTTTTATGTGAGTTGTTTCCTAATGTGCTTGTTTTCTTGTGAATGTTGATGTAATATTTTATATAAGGCAAATGCTCTCTATATGGGAGATGGATTGCTGTGACAAGTCAAAGATTTGACAAGTTTCAAACTTGGAATACATTTATGGTAGATCCTTAAATTATAATAGGGTAAACTACACCGGTGGTCCCCTAACTATGTCTGTCTTCCTACTTTGGTCCCACAACTTTGTTTTTCGGCAAAAGGGTCCCTTCCGTCACATAGTTTTCCTATTTTGGTCCCCGACGTTAAATAACTAACGGTTTTGCTGACGTGGCATTTTTTAATATTTTTTAAGGCTGACGTGGCATTTTTTTTAATATTTTTTAAATCAAAGTCGGGGACCAAAATAGGAAGACAGACATAGTTAGGGGACCAAAATAGGAAAACTATGTGACATAGTTAGGGGACCAAAAATATTAAAAAATGCCACGTCAGCAAAACCGTTAGTTATTTAACGTTGGGGACCAAAATAGGAAAACTATGTGACGGAAGGGACCCTTTTGCCGAAAAACAAAGTTGTGGGACCAAAGTAGGAAGACAGACATAGTTAGGGGACCACCGGTATAGTTTTCCCATTATAATATTATGTTGGAAATATTGTTATGATATTATTACCTAATATTTGCAGTCATAAATTTAGAATATATTTATATGTGCTTTAAAAGGTTACCTTTCCGGGTAATAAGAATCAATATGATTCTTTTTAAGTTATGGTATTTTCAATACCTTAAATCACGATATTAAGGGAATTTTTGGTATTCCATAATAAATTTTGGTTTTTAATATGATTTATCATGTGCCATTATTTTGGCCTTAAACGTGTTCTCTTGTATTTTTTTGGAATCTATGTGGATTTTATTCCGTACTAACAATTTCTTTTGAGAAATTTTGTAGATAGAAACAAGATATCCAGGCGAAGTCATGATTTTTTTGAAATAAAAGATCTCGTAAATAATTCGTTTCAGGAATTTAATTCATGTCGTTTTAACGGGTTTACTTGATCTTCCAAACAAGAAATGGAATTAAAATCAAAGGATTAATTCCTTTTGATTTATGTTGGTTAAACATAATTAAGTTGGATTGACATCTTTGTTGTTTAACAGAAGATATAATGGAAATAAATTACTAAATTTATTTCTTCATTAGAATCTTGCGTTGATTATAATTTTGGAAAGGAAAATAAATCTTTGAATTTATTTCATTGAGAATCTCGTTTGATTCTAACATTGCGGGGAAAAGAACTTCCTTAAGCATAAGAGAATGAAACCCATAAACGATGATTGAAAGACAATTTGAAAGTGCATGTCTAGGATTGGTTCTTTGAGAGACATGATATTTAAGCGTGCCTAGTGCACCACCTCTCTTTCATAAGTTACCTACCTGGTGCACTGTTTATTATTGTTCTTTCTATTAATATCGTGTGAACTTTTGTTTGGGATTTTGTTTACTAAATCTCCGTCGTCTAACAAAAGTTAGAAATTATTTTTTTTTCTGCTTTTAGTCTCTGACTAAATTCCTGACTTTTAACATATTTATAATGCTTTGGATTGTGTATATATGACACAATTGAAAAATCAGTAAAATTCATTAGAAAGAATTTCAAACATGACAACAAAAGATGTTGCATATTTGACCAAGATAAACTTGGTCAAATATCCGAAGGATGATCATCCTATGATTAGAGAGGATAAGGTAAATATTGTTACCACCTTCAAATGTTACAAAGGTAAATATTGCTAAGACAAATATTACCATGGCAAACGTAGTGGAAGTAAAAAATGACTTCAAATCGCAAATTAGGCGGTGTGTTTAAGAAGTAAAATTTTATGAAAAAATGCTTCAATTGCCATAAGATGGGGAACAAGTCTTCGGACTATAGACTTCCAAACGAGGGCAATTTTATTGCCATAACAATTGATATGGAAACATATTGGTTGAAGGAATACATTTAACACCTTTATTGACGATAACACAAAAATAATGTTATGTGCATTTTCTTAAAAGGGAAGATGAAGCTATAATTGTTCTCTATGAGCATGATATTGAAACTCAAACTTAATTAAAGGATTTAGATGGGGAGAAGCTCTATATGAGTAACGTTGGTACTACAATGTGCATAACATGTGGGGGAAGTTGTTCTATAAGCTAATTACCTTTTAAATAAGGTTCCCCATAATTAAAGAGATAAGACACCATATAAGTTATGGAAGGTAATTAAACCTTCCTACAACTACGTGAAAATGTGGGGGTGTCTTGCAAAGGTAATGACCTCATTACTGAAGCAAATGGAATTAAATCCCCAAAAATGGTGGAGTGTATTTTCATTGGCTATACATAACATAGCAACGTATATTGATTTCTCGTGTATGAATCGAAGAACCCTGAGATTCATAAGAATACGATAATGGAATCAAAGAATGCCTATTTCCTTGAAAATGTATTCCCATGTAAAGCTAGGGAAGTTGGTCAAAGTTCAATGAAACGAACTTCAAAGACTATTGATACAAATGGCTCAAATGATCAACAAGGGGTTGAGCTTGAAATAGAGCCACAAAGAAGTAAACGAGCAAGGGTAGAAAAATTTTTGGATCAGTTTTTCTAAACTTTATGCTAGAGGTTGAATCTCAAACGTATAATGATGTTATACGTTCATCTGAAGGCACCTTATGGAATGATGCCATTAAGAGTGAAATTGATTCCATCATGCAAAACTATACGTGGGAATTAGTGGATCTTCCTCCGGGAATTAAACCACTAAGTTTTAAATGGATTTGAATCAGTAAATGAAATTAGATGGAAGAATTGATAAGTACAAGGCCATATTGATAATAAAAGGTTACCGATAAAGGGAAGACCTTGACTATTCTGATAGATACTCTCTTGTATCAAGGATAACCTCCACAAGGATGATACTTACAATTACCGCTTTGCGGAATCTAGAAGTACATCAAATAGATGTTAAAACAACTTTCCTAAATGAAGATCTTGATGAAGAAATATACATGGAACAACCTGAGGGTCATGTAGTTTCAAGTCAAGAGAGGAAAGTCTATAGATTGGTGAAGTCCTTGTACAGACTTAAACAAGCACCAAAGTAAAGACATGAGAAGTTCGATCATGTCATGATGACAACGACATTAACTGAGTGTGACAAATGTGTATATGTCAAAACTAGTAACATTTGATATATTATTCTATGTTGGAAGCAACAATGAAATGGTAAACGTACCAAAGACTTGTCAAACTCGAGATTGACATGAAAAATATGAGATTGACGTATTTGATTTTGGGCATCCAAATCAAATGGTCACTTAAAGGTCTCATATTGATGTAGTCACTCTATGTGACAAGAGAAGTTTGGCAAGGATGTTTTCGGCATAACTAGAACTCCAATAAATACATGCCAACATTTGTCTAAGAACAAAGACCAAAGTGTTGACCAAGTGGAATATGCAAGGGTCATAGGCATTTAATGTAACTCATGAGTTGCACTATACTAGATATTGCTTTTACTGTGAGCAGTTTAAGAACACTCACAAGTAATCCGAGTGAAAACCACTGGAAGAAGATTGTAAGGGTACTAAGATATCTTAGATATACTCGGAACTATGAATTGCATTCCAAAACCCTTATTGTTTAGAAGGATACTCCAATTCCAGTTGGATATCTGATATTCACGATACCAAAGGCACAAGTGGATATGTCTTCACTTTAGGAGGAAGAACCGTGTCATGGAAATCCCCAAGAAAAATGGTTATAACCATATCCACAATGGAATCTAAGTTTATAGCTCTAGACAAGTCTGGAGAAGAAGTCGAATGACTTCAGAAATTTCTTAGAGCATATTTCTGAATGGCCAAAGCCAGTGCCCACAATGTGCATACATTGTGATGACCAAACGAAAATTGGTAGAGCATAGAGCTTTGTGTGTAATGGTAAGTTGAGACATATGTTTCGTCGACATAATACCGTTAGACAACTGATCTCAAATGAAGTTATCTCTATTGATTTTTTGAAATAAAAGGATAACGTTGTGAATCCACTAACCAAAGGGTTAAATCGAGATCCAGTTCAAAAAAAAACATCGAAAGGAATGAGACTAAAGCCCATGTAAATTTAAGGTGCTATGTGAAGGAAAACCCTACCTAGTTGACTAGAGATCCCAAGATCTAGGTTCAAAGGGACAACCTAATTGCATAGACATGTGCGGTCACTGTAGGGGCTCTTATCCCCAAGTCCATTCCTATGATGTAAACATTGATCAAAGTGTATTAGGCTAAGCAATGCTTTTAATAACCATTGTGTGCTTTGGTGAGTTTGATAAGTTTTTTTTTAAACCACTAAACCTTATCACCTTTTTTGAAAAAAGATTTATTAAAAAGGAGGGGAATTCGAACTTTGGAAAATAGTGAAAATTTGGAGTCGCCACCGGACACCACAAAACCAGGGATTCGTTTAAAACGGGTTCAGGAGTTAGTTACGTGTGGGGAAGGGTTAGCACCCCCATCACGCCCGGAAATTAGTACCAAATAACTTGTTGCCTTTAAGCGATAGAAATTATTTAAAAACCAAAGTGAATTTAATAAGCGTTCTTAAATGAAAATTTGACCTAAATAGTACGAGCTTTATCGAACCGTGACTTTGGAATTAATTAAACATTTAATTAAAAAGGATGACGGTACACCGGACCATAGACTAAACCGACATTATATAAGACTGACTGCCATGTTAGTTTAGGGTTCGGATCCCGTACGTCACCTTTATGCATGATGCAAGCAAATAAGGGATGATGACATGATATTCTCATTTTTAAATTATTTCTTACAAAGAGACGTTGAAAATTAACCAAAATATTTGATCGACATCCATTAAGCTAGGACTGTCATATTACGAATACCATAGTTAATTAATACCTTTCTTTGGGTATATTTAAGTCCAGTTATCATGCTTAATAATTACTGGGCCTCATGGATGACAAGTGTAGATGCATGTCATAAAAATATTTAAAAACAAACAAAAGCCCACGCAAGGCCCAAAATTCACAACAATTAAAACACGCCTTATCTTATTAAACCAAAATTGACGTTTCACATTTTTTAGAAACAAGTTCACAATATTTCTAAATATCGAACATGAGGGCTACTTTGAAAACAATTAAGTCACGCTTAGAATTTTAACATATCTCATCCAATAATATCATAAATTAGGCATGCTTCACAAGACATCAAAAGGCATAACATAACCACAAACAAAGCATATATTCGATACAACAATAACAAATACGAAGCATAAAAACATCAACCCGCAACACTCTAAAAACATGCTATAGCCCTAAACATATTCGATCGAAGAAAAAAAAACAGCACATGGCAAAGAACAATAACGACATACTAAAAAGAGACATGAAAACAGTACCAAAATGCGAAGGATGCAAAATACAATGGCGAAATCAAAAAGAAATAAAAAGGTATTAAAATTGCAGATGGTGACCAGATTGAACAAGGAGCAAAACCACGGGGGCAGGGCGGACGGTTAAACCAACGGAAAAATAAATATAGGACGAAATTGCAAAAGGACACCAAACCCTAAGGACCTAGGATGCTATTCCAAGAGACGGAAGCCCTAAACCTGCTAAAAGCTTGATGCCGAGGGACCTAGGACACTAATAACCCAAAAAAAGAAACCTAAGACTCTATAAATACTCCTCTAAACATTTCGTACGCCCCTTTTGCCTATCAGACTAACCCTAGCCGTCACCCGAACCACACTCTCTCTCGACTCCCTAAAGCCAGCCGGTGATACACACCGTCCGGCGACTTTAAGACCACTCCGACCAGAGAAAACGAGACCTAAAAAAACCTAAAAGACCTCTCCCTCGCAAAACTCACTCTGAAACCCCCCGAAAAACAGAACCCTTACCATTTCTTAAAAACGAAATCAAAAAAGATTTTTTTTTCACCCAAAGCCAGAACGACGCTAAGGGAAGAGGAAGGAGACCTCTGCACTTCCCTCGGTCGAGTCACCATTTGAGGCTACTGACGGGCTTGGCTTGTTCTCGACGAAGGAGTGAAGACGGCCTCAGGAAAGAAACGAAAAGGTAGAAAAAACGATTCTGTTTATTTATTTATTTATTTGCATGCATAAATGGTGGTTAGATTACCTAAAACTATGGCTGATATTCTATTGCTCTTCGTGTTTCTTTCTCGGGAGGTCACGAATCCCGTTACAATATGTTTCGATCTGGTTTTATAGCCGAATTTCTGATCGTTTTATATTTTAATTTTTCGGATAGAAAATGCTCATTGGATCGTACTATTCCTTTGGCTGGATTCATGTGCGGCTCTGCCTTGACATTCCTCTGCCATTTCTGTTGTTGCATTTTGTTTCCTTTTTTCTTTGCTTTTTTCGCATTTTACTGATCCTTTTCCTTTGCGTGCATGGTTCGTACGGCGAGGGACGAACGTGGCTGCTGAGTTGGCCTCTAGAATGGTCGTTGGCATACGGGAATAGAGTCGTGGCAACAGACGATTGGCTCTCGGGTGAATCTGAAGAGTCAGGGGTGCACTGCACGCGCGCATGGGGTGATTGCAAACGCCACGCGTGGATGTGCTGAAGATTGGCAAAGTCGCACGTGGAGTTCTCCTTGCATCCGAGCAGTTAGATCGTGTTTGATCTAACGGTTCTGATTCGGGCCGCGCTTCATCATCTGATGGATGCTAGGGTTACCACATGAGAGTAGATCTAGGTCGTTGGAGCCTTCCCGATCTTACGGCTGTGATCCGAGCGGCGCAGAACCCATCAATACTCATCTAGGGTTTTCTCTTCAAGGCTTCATTTGGACCGTCAGATCTGATCAGATCTGACGGAGGAGGCTGTGGCGGCTGCATAGACAAAGTATATCAATTAGGTTTTTTATTTAATTGGTGTTGGGCCCAAGACGGGCTTGTATCATTATTATTATTCATTTGTAACTAATTGGACTATGTTGTAACACTTGGGTTTTTTATTTATGGGCTGTTTTATTTATTTAAGCTGGACTTTAATAAACTTTTTTGGGTTTTCAGATTAATAATAATAATAATAATAATAATAATAATAACAGTAATAATAATAATAATAATAATAACAATAATGATAGTAATAAGTAGCATTAATGATATGATATCACACTCATAAAAACAATAATAGGTAATAATAATAATATTAAGAGAGTAATAGATAATATAGTAGATAACGTAAATGATAAATAGTAATGGATAATATGTAACCGTGTGTATGTATATATATAAAACGAACTACTTTAATTATAACATTAAAACAAATAATATGCATACCACGTTATGATAATGGTGTATTGTCAAAGCCCAATTAGAACAATAAAAATAAAAGCCCCTTTTATTTAGACATATATAAAAGCAAATTAACCCGGACAAAATTAGTGATTACAGTTACCCCTCTTTGCTTGTACTTGTGGAACAAGGATAAAGCAAAGACCATAAGCACTAATTTTGTCCAACTTCTCTGTTCGAGTGGTTTGCTCTTCCGTAGCGGTAATAGGCAAACTGCTTGTTTCCCTGAAACCCTTAAGCTTTGAGTATCTGCCTCCTTTGCTTAACGTGGCGAATTTGGAATCTTCGCCCCAAGCTACGAGTGTCTATCTCCTTCGCTCAGAAGTCCTGGTTTTGGTGAGATAGCAATTCTTCACCTCGAGCTGCGAGCATCTACCTCTTTTTTCTCGGAAATCCTTGTGAGCTGTGAGTATCTGCCTCTTTTTGCTCGGAAATCCTGATTTTGGTGAGTTTGTAATTGTTCACCTTGTGAGCTGTGAGTATCTGCCTCTTTTTGCTCGGAAATCCTGGTTTTGGTGAGTTTGTAATTCTTCACCTTGTGAGCTGTGAGTATCTGTCTCTTTTTGCTCGAAAATCCTTGTGAGCTGTGAGTATCTGCCTCTTTTTGCTCGGAAATCCTGTTTTTTGTGAGTTTGTAATTCTCCACCTTGTGAGCTGTGAGTATCTGCCTCTTTTTGCTCAGAAATCCTTGTGAGCTGTGAGTATCTGCCTCTTTTTGCTCGGAAATTCTTGTTTTGGTGAGTTTGTAATTCTTCACCTTGTGAGCTGTGAGTATCTGCCTCTTTTTCTTGGAAATCCTGATTTTGGTGAGTTTGTAATTCTTCACCTTGTGAGCTGTGAGTGTCTGCCTCTTTTTGCTCAGAAATCCTGATTTTGTTGAGTTTGTAATTCTTCACCTTGTGAGCTGTGAGTATCTGCCTCTTTTTTGCTCGGAAATCCTAAAGCCTTCTTCTTCTTCTTCTTCTTCTTCTTCTTCTTCTTCTTCTTTTCCTTTCTTCTTTTCCTTTCCTCGTTTTTCTTTTTATTCTTTTTTTCCTTTTCTTTTTCTTCTATCTCTCTCTCATTTCTTCTTTCTTCTCCTTTCTTTTTTCCTTCTTCTTTCCTCTCGTTCCTTTTCTCATTCTTTTCTTCTTCCTTTTTCCTTTCTCATCTTTTTTCTTTTTTCTTTTTTCCTTTCCTCTTTTTCTTCTTCTCTCTCTCATTTCTTCTTTTTTTCTTTCTCTCTTCTTATTTCCTCTCATTCTTTTTCTTTTCTCTTTTCTCTCTTTTTCTTTTTCCTTTTCTTTTATTTCTCTTTTTCTCTTATTCTTTTCTTTTTCTTCGTTTTCCTTCTTTCTTCTCTAGCTCACTTTCTTTTTCTTCCTCTCTCTCTTCCCTTTCTTTCTTTCTTTCCGGCGAACCTTTCCTTCTTCTCGGCTAAGCGAGTCCCCCTACCTGGAAACTTCTTTGAATCTTCATTGGTTGATTTCTTCTTGTTAGGAGCTCATTATCGAGGACTTTCACACCAAAATCCTTTGTGGTCTACAAAATCTGTCAGAACAATAAAAATGCTTTGATGACATGAGTTAGCATGCTCCTAGCCTGGGGATGTCTAACTATCAATGATGCATGAGTATATTTCATGATGCAAATATGCTTATGACCATGCATGGCTTTAGCTCGTCTCCGCTTTGTAACCCCCTTAGCCCGGCCTAGACGGACGACCCGAACTACGAAGATTACACGGGGAAAACCAAAGTCAACCCGAAAGTCAACCTTGATTAACGACCTTTTTTTTCCTTTTAAAACTTATCTAGATGCACATTAACCCTAAGCGTACCCCTGAGAAAAGCATACTTGAAAAGCACAGCGATCGAAAGACATTAGGGGACTCAATTGCACAATGTACAAAAGTTAGGGACCAAATCGTAATTTCTGGATAGATGGAGGACTTAACTGATTTTTAAGTTACCAATATGAAATTAATCATATTACATGCTTCCCTGTCAAATTTCATCTTAAACGGACATCTCAAACTCAAGCAATTGCAAGAACAATATTCAGGACTAAAACGTAAAACTTACAAACCACAAAACCATTCAAATCAGTGCCCAACGGTCAACTGTTTCGGAACGGGGTTGACCTTTCCGAAACGCGGGTTCGTTTCAAGACCTGTGTCGAAACAGGCCCTGGCAGTGGCCAAAACGTTTCGGAACGACCCTATCCGTTTCGATACACGAAGGCCATTACAGGCCCCCGTTCCGAAACTCTAGTGCCCGTTCCGATACGGACTGCCCAGAAAGTGCAGAATTTGCTGGTTTAACATACATTTAACCACTCAAACACATCCTAATGACCTCCTAATCATGCCAACAAGTCATCATACATATCAGGTACATGTTTGTATCATCAAAACACATTCATGACATCAATTAGGAAAAACCACAAGTCTATAGGCATGCATCATATTATTCAAAGCCAAACAATCATCAAAGCATCAAGGCAAACACCAAAATGGCCATTTACAAGTCCAAAACATCAAAGGCTTCATGCCACACTTAGGGAGTCCAGAACATCTCCCAAAACACAACCTAGGTTCCCATTGCCAAATATCAAAAACTAATAATGTTGTGAAAACGTCACCATACATGAGCTTAGCTTTTTCTTGGATTCCTAGCCTCCTTGCTACCCTCAAACACCTCAATTATCTGCATTATTGATTCAAGAGAGAGAGCGTAAGCACAAATGCTTAGTGAGGCATGCTCTAGAGAAACAACACAATAATGCATTTTATAAAACACCTTTCATAAGGCCTTTAAACTCATAAACATCATTACCCATGCAACAATGCATACACAACAAGCATCTCATGCTTCATTAACATCAACATGTCATATTGGCTTCCAAGTGATAAACCATAACCATTTACAATATAAAACACAATCGGATACGCGGATTACAAGCGTTGTCCCTTACGCTTCATACACACTATCGAACACACAAGGTGGAGTTTACCGGTACAATCACAACCCCTCAACACCCGTGATGGAGTTTAATAGTACAATCACAACCCCTCCACATCACTCATCGGTAGTTGTATAACATCACTAATGAGAACACGGGACACACAACACAAGATCCACACATGGCCTTTTAACCACCACTGTGATCTTAACCATCTCGTTAGTGTACTTGGATGGAGTTTACGGTACAATTACAACCCCTCAACATCCAAGGTGACTTTATTCATGGTGCACCCAATCCTAAAGCCGGCTAACTATATCCGATTCAAGTACTTTAAAACCAACACATCACTTGCCAATATACATCATTTATCATCAACAATCCACTGTTTGAAAGCATTAATCAAAGCCATTAAACCATCATGCATCACTATGCATCAAAACCACATTTATCCATAACAAACCAAGGATCTCTTACCTTGAGCATCCTTCAACAAATGGCTTTCAAAACCAGCATTAATCATGCTATAACATGCTTTCAAAACATAATTTAAACATGCAAATTAAATACATTGCATCCAACCATCTCATGGTTCATCAAAGAGAGAGTTTTCCCGAAAACTTACACTTGAGCTTAGTTAAGTTGATTAGACTTAAACTAAGCTCCCAACCCTTCAAACATTCGATACAAAGCTGGAAATCCAACTCCACTCACCAATTCCGTTTCGCAAGCTTGCTGAAACGCTGTTCAAGCCTCCGGATCAACACCACAAGGATCCGAAGATATCTCCCCTGTTTTAAACACATCAAAGCAGAGGATTAATGCATCATCATGCATTAAAATCTTTAGCCATTACACCTAAACTCGCTGCTCTCACCAAAACTAACATTTCGGCTACCAAACACAACTGAAATCACTTCCAAACTCTTCCACAACATTACCCAGCAAAGATCCATCACTTCTAAACATTCTTAAACATCAATTAACATCCAAAAAGAACCTAAACTCGTCCTTATACCTCCAGCTATAACAGAACACCAAGATCATCCCAAAAACCATCATTTTCATAAGCAAAAACTTAGGAAATTCAACCTATTCGGAATTGCATTGATTAAACCTCAATTACACATCATTAAACATTCAAAATACATTAAAAAGCCATCTCAAAACAGAGCCCAAACAATCACCACGAATTTCTTCAAGATTTAATCCAAATCTTGAGTTTTAAGCAAAAATCAAGATCACAACATTAAAACCTTTTATAAAACTTAATTTAAGGATTGAGAACTTGGGAATTTCAGTAAAGAACTGAGTATTTAGAGGAGAAGAACATCCTTACCTCTAAATGTAGATTTCTCCTTGATTAGAGCCAAAATCCTTGGAAATTCAATAAGCAAAACAAGAGGATTTGATGTAGAAAGGATTAGGAATCAATTGATGATTGAAACCTCATCATTTAGTGTGAAAATCAGAAGAAATGTTGCTATGGAAATGTGTTTGGCTGAGGGAATTTTGAGAGAAAATGAGATGAGAAAGTTTTTAAGAAAGTTAGTTATCAAAAGCTAAAATATCATTTTCCACTTTTCCTTTAATTAATTAAACATTAATAAAATCATTAAATCTAAGAAAAATCTGGAGTAATCATTTCTTGGGTAAATTAGCTCCTTAAAGATTCAAAGTTTCAATCCTTACAAAACAGTCACCACTGAACTTTTCAAAAATTACATTTTAGTCACTATTTCGAAATGTTGCACTTCCAAACCTTATTTTGTAAAATTGATTTCACCACTCTCTTATATATATTAAAATAGGATTTTTTTAGATATTTTTCCATATTTTTAAAGCGTCCCAAACTAGGCTTTCCCTAAAACCACCTTTTATATTCGAACCGAAAATCAAACCGGTCCGGTTCAAACCCTAAACTTCCAAGCTCAAAATTGGGGTGTTACACGCTTTCTAGAGTTGGTGGTTATCATCTAGGGACTGCGACCACTCATCAGTCACACGTCCTGACAACTTTGCTTTCATCTGTTGTTGCTCATTCCCTTAGTCCAACAACCTTAATCAGAATCATTAGCCCAGTACCTTCAAGCTGTATGCCATCTCCTATCTACTCTGATTCAAAATCCTATGTGCAAAAGACCTTGTTGTCCTACGGACAATGATGCCCCAATGGTCCTTCATCATCATGTAATGCCTCTCAATTTTGGTCTCCACTGACGGCGACACATTTATCTCTGAAGTAATACAAGGAAATCTCTTTATTTTTAAAATATGTCAATTCGCTGGTCGTCATTCTAATGAAGAATGGATTTTTAGATTAATATACAGAACCTTGAAACCAAAATTCTGATTAAAAGAAAAACAGAATAGGATGCCCCGGATATCAGATGCAAGAGCGTCTTAGATTCAACTTTCCGATGATCTCTTCAAGCATAGCTTGCGTCTTTGAATGTTGTGGCGATATTTGAAGTTGTGAAACTCCTCCCAAATAGCTCGGTTCATCCTTATGATTATGGTACTTGTTGGATCAGCTCGATTACCATTCCTTCTAGTTCTCATCATGTTTCTCCATTCATATATATGTTTAAAGTTTCAACCTTTGTTTAGCCCATGAGACATGTGCGTTTATGATTACCATTGATTTGTGTCGGTGTCCTCAAGGATTCCTTTTCAGGACTTATTCAATTTGTTCATTCATTTCTTTTTCTTAGGGGAATTCAACTCGTCACAATCCTTTGGCTCGAGAATAAAGATGGAGCATACAACGATACCCTGAGCTACTCGGCATAGTCACAATTTGAAAATATTATAATCACTCATGAAGCAAAAAGTTTCGGGCTTCAGCGAAGTGCCCCTAAAATTCCACACTCATATTCGAAAATTCCTATTACCAGGTTTCGAACATTGGAGTGCTTTTTGTTAATGCTTATTACCAAGCTCTGAAGTTAAGACATTTTATTTTGAAATAATCTATTTTTCTCTTTTCTTTTTTTCTCTTTCTTTCAGACATATTTAAGCAACTCTATTTGGGCTTTCTTAGGAGATTTTCTTATCATCGAACATCATTGAAGGAATAGTAATCTTGCTTCTCTCGCTTTACCGACCAGAGCGGATAGAGCGGGAAATCTTACTTCATCGTTATCACAACATTCAATCGATCTCTTTCATTAGAATCAATGCCACATCAAGCATGTGATATCCAAGGACCTATGAAGGTAAGGAGGGATATACATATATATGATTTAAAGGTCATTGTATGTTAAGAAAATTCGCAAACACAACAAGTGCCCTCACAAAAAGATCATTGCTACCTTTGGGCAAAAGACAGCAATGTTGGTTCTATGCATTACTTCAAGAGAAAGTGCAACATGCACGACGTAAACACACCAATTCCCAAAGAAGAAAACCAAGAACTAAAACCCTAAAGGTCGTGTCTCCGAAGGTGTTGAGCTTGGGCAAAGGCGTCGTCTTGATGAGTAGAAGATGCCCCTTGGGGTGGGTTGGATGAGGGACTGATAACAAGAGGATTCTTAAAGATCGGGGTGGCCGAGCGGTCTCCTGAACCTTGAGCAAGATTCTCAACAACATTCTTTCCTCTCAGACTGGACTGTAACAATTGGGACATTCCTTTCATCATATCTTGTTGGGACTTGATGATGGTGTCCCTTAATTCTTGTTGAGTTCGTTCCATCTGACCTCTCAAATCGACCTCTAGCTTAGCAAAACTTTCCTCCATTTGTTCATTTTAAGAATGAATGCATGTAATGTGTTGTATGCATAACAATGATAGGTGATTAAAGGTAATCAAACAGACATGTTCAACTGAATGCAAAGATGCATTAATTTGATGGACATTAATTTTATTTGTTTAATGAATGAATGAATGAATGAATGTGTCGTATGTACAACAGAAACATATGATTAAAGGTAATCAATCAAAATGTATAATTGAATGCAAAGGTGCATTGAACATTAATTTTATAAATGCAATGTGTCGTATGTACAACATATGGTTAAAGGTAATCAAACAAAATGTATAATTGAATGCAAAGGTGCATTGAACATTAATTTTATAAATGCGACGTGTCGCATGTACAACATATGGTTAAGAGTAATCAATCAAAATGTATAATTGAATGCAAAGGGCAACACTGAGTTCGGAAAATATCCTCGTTAAACAACTCATATCAATGGGAACCTTGGTTTGTTACAACGATCGACGGAAACCCCCTACATATGGTTCTTAAGAAGGCGTCTAGGTCGACGATTTTCTTCAAGGCTCACAAGATCCCTTCTTCTTTCTTGGAAGGATCTTTTGCTCGAAATCGGGTGTTCTCTCATATCCACGTTAACAAATATGCCAACTCTCGGCCCTGCCCCCAAGTGGTGTAGACGACGAATTATGATTGATCCACTGTCGATATTTGCTACTCTTGACTTACTCTTTAAAAGGGTCCCATTGAGCCTAACCTTTGAAGCTTATCGGAGCCGAGGTCGGAATTCCCTCTGACTTGAAGTATTTTTTCGTTCTAGGTCGAGACTTGATTGTGGTTCTCGCTATGCCCGAGAAATTTCCGATCTTGCCCCGGAAAGCTTAGTTCTTGTTCGGTGTGGTTCTCGTTAATTCCCTTGCAGGACTCAGTATTTCCCAACTGGAACTTCTAGAAAATATGTGAGGTGGCCATTTTTTCGTCTTTGAAAGCCTTTCTTGTCTCGGAACCCCAACCATGTAGTTGCTCTCCTTGTGGCTATATTTTTGTCGAGGTCCTTCTCGCTATTGTTGCGGACCAGATTTCCCACTGATTAAGTCTTTAATTTCAAACTATTTCCAACTCAATGTGCTCTTTATGCAATGACGAAATATGCAAAATAAGAGGGGAAGAACAAAAATGAAAACGCGTTAGTTACAAGATAAACACGGAGAATTAAATATAAGCAAAATAAAGAAGGCAAACAATTAACAAGACGACCCTAGCCATTCTAAGCTCTATGGTTATCCGCATGGCTCTAATGGGGTGGGCTTCTTATATTCTCACACATGAATTTGGTTCTAACAAGGGTACCCGAACCTATCTCATCACCTACTAAGGAAACAAGAACCCCAATTCTGGCCCATTACAGGCTTGCGAATTGGTTTCAGTTCGAGGGAAAGCACGGCCTAATGACGTGAAGGGCTGCTCACGTGTCAAAGGCGTGGATTCTGGAAGTGAATTACCGACCCGTGGAGGGATACTCACGTGGGTATGGGCGTTTCACTCCCACTTAAGGGTATATCTCGTGTATAGAGCTTGATGACCATGATACAACACATGTCAGTGACTCATTTGAAATTAAATGAGGAATTAATTTGAATGCCACAAATTTTCAAAGCCCGTTTAATTTAAGTCATATTTTCAAGGAAGAAAAAGCTTATTAAATTCACTTTAAATTTTAAATAGTTTCCATCGACTAAAGGCAACAAGTGTTTTATTGGCTTAACAATCTTTTTTGTTTTGTAGAAACAAAAATTTGTCCCCAGCGGAGTCGCCAAAATTTGATAACCTTTTTGAAAATGACTAACTAGGTCTTATCACTTTTTGAAAGGAAAAGAGATTTATATCAAAAAAGGGGAAAATTCGTGTTTTGGAAAACTGTAAAAATTTGGAGTCGCCACTGACCACTAAGGTAGGCCGGACACCACAAGACCATAGATTCGTTTTAAAACGGATTCAGGAGTTGGTTACGTGTAGGGAAGGGTTAGCACCCCTACCACTCCCGAAATTCGGTACCAAATAACTTGTTTCCTTTAAGCGATAGAAATTATTTAAGTTAAAAAGTGAATTTAATAAAACGTTCTCGAATGAAAATATGACTTAAATAGGGCGGGCTGTACTGAATCGTGTCTTTGGAATTAATTAAGCATTTAATTAGAAAGGACGACGATACACCAAATCCTAGACTAAACTGACATCATATAAGACTGACTGTCGTGTTAGTTTAGAGTTCGAATCCCGTATGTCACCTTTATGCATGATGCAAGCAAGCAAAGGATGATGCGTGGCATTTTCATTTTTATGCTTCCGCTTACCTAGATACAGTGAAAATTAACCCAAATATCCGATCGACATCCATTAAGCTAGGACTGTCGTATCTCGGATACTGGAGTTAATTAATACCTCTCTTTGGGTATATTTTAAGTCCGATTAGCATGCAAAATATTCATCGGCCTTATGAATGACAAGTGTAAATGCATGTCATAAAGGCATTTAGAAAACGAATAAAAGCCCACCCGAGGCCCATTTTTTAACAATCTAAACATGCATTAACTTATTAAGCCCAAAAAGGGATTTCACAATTTTTAGAGGCAAACCACAATATTCGAACGTGAGAGTCATAAAAAACTCATAAACCGTGTTTAGCATTTTTATACGCTTCAACCATTAATCACAAGCTAGGCATGCTTCAAGACCATCAAAAGGCATAACATAACCACAAACAAAGCATATATTCGATACAACAATAACAAATACGAAGCATAAAAAACATCAACACGCAACACTCTAAAAACAGGCTATAGCCCTAAACATATTTGATCGAAGAAAAAAAATAGCACATGGAAAAAGAACAATAATGCCATACTAAAAAGAGACATGAAAACAGTACCAAAATGCGAAGGATGCAAAATACAATGGCGAAATCGAAAAGAAATAAAAAGGTATTAAAACCGCAGATGGTGACCAGATTGAACACGGAGCAAAACCACGGGGGCGGGGCGGACGGTTAAACCAAGGGAAGACTCAATCTGAGACGAAAATGTAAAACGAATCAAAGCCCTAAGGACCTAGGATGCTATTCCAAGAGACGGAAGCCCTAAACCCGCTAAAAGCTTGACACGGAGGGACCTAAGACACTAATAACCCAAAAAAGAAACCTAAGACTCTATAAATACTCCCCTAAACATTTCGGACGCCTCTTTTGGTTCTTAGAAACCCTAGCCACCCTAAGGGATCACCCCTTTCGACCCTCTAAACGCCGGGCGGTGCTATCCACCGTCCGGCGACCTCGAAACCAAACAAAAAAACCAAACGACGCTATACTCCCTAGAAATAAAACTTTCTCGTGCTGAACAGACATAGATGATGACCTCGAAACCCTTTTCTTTTGTTTTCTAAAAAAACAGAACCCTAAAACCCCAAATCCCTTTTTTCAGACCCGAAAATAGTTGCGAAAAGAGAGGATTCATACCTCATTCAACCGACTCACCCTTCAAAGCCATGGGAAGGCCAGGATTATCGTCGATGAAAGAACAGAGGCCCACTCGAAAGGGCGAAACGAAAAAGGTAAAAAAAAACGATTCCCTTCTTTTTATTTATTTATTTGCATGCATAAATGGTGGTGAGATTACCTGAAACTATGGCTGATATTCTATTGCTCTTCGTGTTTCTTTCTCAGGAGGTCACGAATCCCGTTACAATATGTTTCGATCTGGCTTTATAGCTGAATTTCCGATCGTTTTACATTTTAATTTTTCGGATAGAAAATGCTCATTGGATCGTACTCTTCCTTTGGCCGGGTTCATGTGCGGCTCTGCCTTGTCATTCCTCTGCCATTTCTGTTGTTGCATTTTGCTTCCTTTTTTTTCTTTGTTTTTTCACATTTTGCTGATCCTTGTCCTTTGCGTGCATGGTTCGTACGGCGAGGGACGAATGTGGCTGCTGTGTTGGCCTCCAGAATGGCCGTTGGCGTACGGGAATGGAGTTGTGGCAACGGACGATTGGCTCTTGGGTGAATCTGAAGAGTCAGGGGTGAATTGCACGAGCGCATGGGGTGATTGCAAACGCCGCACGTGGATGTGCTGAGGATTGGCAAAGTCGCGCATGGAGTTCTCCTTGCATCCGAGCCGTTAAATCGTGTTTGATCTAACGGTTCTGATTCGGGTGGCGCTACATCATCTGATGGATGCTAGGGTTACCACAGGAGAGTAGATCTGGGCCGTTGGAGCCTTCCTGATCTTACGGCTGTGATCCGAGCGGCGCAGAACCCAAATATGAACAATAAAAATAAAAGCCCCTTTTATTTAGACATATATAAAAGCAAATTAACCCAGACAAAATTAGTTATTACAGTGAGTCAAGCAACATAAGTCACCTATGTGAGAGTAAAGTGGGGCCATTTCAAGGAGACTATTGGGCATAGTTCTTTCAAACTCTTGCAGAACCAAGCGATGTCCACGGCCATATAGACATACCCATGAGAACTAATACTCTTGTCAGAGAGGTAGTTGTGTGAAGTATATAATCGTTTACACAAACGGAAGAACAATTCAAGTACATTACGTCTACTGGTCAGCTAGTAAAGTAAATATACTTTCACAAGGGAAGGTTCAAGGGTGGACACCTACCTATCCTATGCAGCTATCGATCGTAGAATCTATCACCGCATCGAGTCAAAATGTTTTTGATTAAATCAATTTCATTCATGTGGGGGATTGTTGGAAAAATTCGATAATTTTGGAGGTTTGAATGAGAAATTGATTCAAATGTTGTTGATGAAAATGTTGAACCAATTGTTGGTTCGTAAATGTGCAGACGTGCACGACATGGGTAATGCAAATGTTTGAACCGGTCTGGTCCTTCATGGGCCTGCAAATATTTTCACCCACATTTGAAATGAATTTTCCTCAAATAAAAGCATATATTTGCCAAATTTTATCTTGGAATTAAAAGGATAAATATTGGAAGTTACCTTTAATTCAGATAATAATTTTGGAAATTGCTTTATAGGAGAATCAATTGATTCTCAATATTAAATGCTCCATTAGGTTAAAATTTCCACTTATACCCTCATGCCACTCTTATAAATAGGGAGTGAACCTTCTAGGTTTAAACACAACTCAAAACCACAGAAAAATTTTGTTGTTTTACTTTGTGGATTTTACAAGTAGTTTTTGGTGGTAGGTGAAGGCAAGGGTCAGTTCGTGATCTCCACAGTAGTGCAACCGTGGTTGATCATCTGTTGTTGTATCTTGGGAGACAGATGACCAACAAACTCGAGCACCATAGGAGTGGCCGAAAATCTGTCTTAAGGAAACTACGTTCGTGTAGGCCTCAACACGTTTTCTTTCGCAACTCGTTCCCAATCGGTTTGGTTTTAGATATGTTGTATCTAAATTATTGATTTTATTTCTTATTCTGTTCGATTTATAATAATATCAATATTTGATTTTATTGTTTATTATTTTATTCTTGGATTAACGCCAATTTTCTAACATATGATTTACCACCCAAGTTCATAGTTCTAATTGGCCCAAAGAAATCCATGTGGATTAATTGTAACACCCTACTAGTTGAAACATCATTAATGGGTTTAAATGAGGTTCTCTTTTGTTTACCCTTAACACAAGCATCACATATTTTATCTAATGAAAATTTTAGTTTGGGTAAACCTCTAACTAGTTTTTTTGGAAACTAATTTTTCTAAAACACTTATACTAGCATGCCCTAGTTTCCTATGTCATAACCATGCATCATTCTCATCATGTGCAACTAAACATGCATGGGATGAATGTATGTCATCTAAATGCACCAGATAAATGTTTCCTATGCGATGACCAATGAACATTTTCCTATTTGTTTTAATGTTCACAATTTTACACTATTAACCTATGTGAATAGCAAATCAGTTTAGTGAAAGTGGCACAGCGAACGAAACTCATTAAGGGCTTCAATTGCATACAAATGTCTTTTAGGGACTAAATTGTAAATTTCTAGAATTTTGAGGACTAAACAAGTTTTAAAGTTAACAATCTAAAATTAAAATTATAATATACCAATATATCAAATTTCATCTTAAACGAATCCACCAAACTCATTTAATTAAGCATTAAAGACTCAGGGACCAAAATGTAAGGAAACAGAAACCTGAAACAATTCAAATTCAACTTCAACGATCGGGTGTTTCGAAATACAAGGCCCTGTATCGAAACGGTCGTTTCGAAACCAGATTGACCGTTTCGATACGCGGGTGCGTTCCGAAACCTGTATCGAAACACCTATTTCCAGTAGCAAAACGTTTCGGAACGTTCCTACCCGTTCCGAAACCTCATGGCAATTTCAGGCCACTGTTCTGAAACAGGTAAGAGCGTTGCAATACGCCTTGCCCTGCAACTACACAAATTGCTGGTTTTTCACTCATAAACACCCCGGAAAACATTCCAATTCATGCCACAGCATACCTATAACATGTATAAACATCAAAGATCAACTATACGAAGCATAAGCTAAAACATGGCATCATTCATGCAAGCATTAGATCTATAGGCATGCTTCCTAGTCTTTAAAACCATACAAAAGCTAAAAGCCTCAATCATGCACCAATCAAACCTCAAAGGCCAATTACAACCCAAAATACCAAACCAAACATTAACATAGTAATAAACAACATCCTCAATCATCCAAGAGTAGAAATCCCACCCATTGCCTCTTATTACACCAAAGTAAAACCACATACTTTGCTAGATCAAAGTGCTTGGATTCCCCTTGCTTACGTGCTGCCTCATAAGCCTAATTTTCTGCATTGATGAAACAAATGAGCGTAAGCACAAAGCTTAGTGAGGAACGCTAAAACAACATTCATAAATGCATTACACACAACCGGAAAATCACCATTTATCAACACATGCCTTTACATAAAACATGTCCTTTCAAGATATCAATGTATTTTCTAAAACACATGCTCGTATGCATCATTTTAAAACAGCAAATAAACCTTTGCTTATGCTATACCAAGCATCACATGCATTCTAGCATAAATCACAAACATCTCATGCTTAAACCATTAGTCATCGTCATTATATTGGCTTACAAGTGATCAATTCTCAAACCATACCAAAACCAACTCAAAGACACAATCGGATACGTGGATTACAAGCGTTGTCCCACACGCTTCATACATACTATCGGACTACACAAGGTGGAGATCAATGGCACAATCACAACCCCTCAACATCACTCATTGGTACTTGTATAATTCCACTAACGAGAGTACGAGACACATACTACAAGACTCACACACGAGATTAAACCTTTCACCGTTGTGATCTTAGCCTCAATCGTTAGGGTACTTGGATGGAGATTACGGCACAATCACAACCCCTCGACATCTAAGGTGACTTTATTCACGGTGCACCCAATCCTATAGTCGGCTAACTATATCCGATTACAAGTAACCAAAAACCACTTTCATCACTTGCCAATATAATCATTTAACATCAATATTCCATTGTTTTACAAGCATAAACACAATGCCATTTCCACAAGCATAATCATGCTTAACATCTTATGCATTTATCACATAAAACCAATGATCACTTACCCAGTGCATCCTTAACACATTGGCATTAAAATCCAGCATTAACCATGCTTAAAACATGCTTTAAAACAGTAATCAAAATCACATTTAACTCAAGTGCATTTTCATCAAAACATAGCACATTTCCGAGAGAGACTTTCGAATCACTTACTCTTGAGCTTAGCTAAGTGTTTCAAACTTACACTAAGCTCCCAAGACCACGCTCAAAGCGTTACAAAGCTGGAAAATCCATTTCCACTCACCGATACGCGAAGCCTTGCTCGCCGACACGAAAATTACTCTTATGGAGCCTCCAACAATGCCTCGTTCACTCTCGGATCAAGATCCCCTATTTTAACATCCTCAAAACAGAGATCTAAATGCATTAAAATGCATTTCAACACCAGCAACAAATCACAAACTCGTCGCTCACCCAAACTACAGCAATTTACCCAACCGAAACAACCGAAAATTCAATCGATTGCTTCCTAAACCAAGCCCAGCCAACATACATCACTTCCAAACAATTATAGACATCAAAACACATCTATAAACAATCTAAACCCATCCTTATACCTCCATGAAGCATGATTCCACCATTTCACCTCAAAAACTCACTTAAAACTATCAAGAAACTCAAGGATCTCAAGGATTTCGGGATCTATGTTATCAAAACCTCATTTCAACATAATAACCAACTTAGAACTCAATTAAAATCATTCCAAAACAGAGCTTAGCAAAACAAATCCGAAAATCAAGATTTCAACCATATTTTTACAAGATTTTGATCTCAAATCAAAACTATAATGAAAACTCAACCAAAAAGATTAATTAGAAGCCAAAGATCTTGGGAATTTCAATAAAGAACTTTGATTAGAGGTTGAGAACGAGATTTACCTCAAATCTCTGCTTTCCTCAATGAATGACAAGTTTTCCTTAGCAAAATCTTGAAGAACTTGAAAGGTTTTCTTGAAAATTGTTTAGGAATTAATAAGAGAGTGTTTGGGAGAAAATAATTATGGAGAGAAATGAATGAAAATTGTGTTTGGCTGAAAATGAGGAGAAGATGGTAGTTACGTGATGGAATCTCAAATTAACCACCTAATAAATTAAATAAAATAAAAACCAATTAAAGCCATTTAATTAAAATCATTTTAAACACATGTCATATTAAGGAAAGGCTAAATTGCCATAAAACCCCCCAAATATTCTAAGATTTTGGATTCTCCTTTAAAAATCACATTTTCCACAGTTTTGAAACTTTACAATTTGGTCACCACTCAAAATGTCCCACTTCCGAAACTCTTTTTTGTAAAATTGATTTGACCAACCTCTTAAACATATTTTAGAGGATTTTAGCAATTTTTACAACATTTTTATCCTATCTCGATCCTTGATTCCCTTAAATCACCTTACGCAATTTAAACCGTTCTCGACCGGTCTGGTCTGATGTCTAAAATATCTAGGCCCAAAACTAGGGCGTTACACCAGTGAAGTGTGTGCAGAAACTGTGAATAAGCTGAATATGAAGAACATTCTAAGTAAACAGATATGTTGTCATGATATACAAGGTTGCTGTCGAGAAAACATATTCAAGCACAATTTAAATAATCATGGCAATGAGGGCTTCGGCTAATCACAACTACTCGTCTAGGTCTGAAATTAAGATAGGAGCAAACTACAAAACCCCAAACTCATGGAGTAGAGTCATCCCTTGAGACTTTCATTCACTCATGTTAATTTGTCTATCACTTCAAAATTTTCAGATTCTTGGACTTTTATAGCAGTGGAATGTCCTCGCACACGATTCTTCCTAGAGCCGGTTTTGGGCACCTCTAGGGATAGGCAACATTAAATTTTTCTTTTTCCTGTCTTGGCAGTGCTTTTGTTTTTTTTCTGTTTGTTGCATGTCGCGGCAGCTTCCTGCAACCATTGTTAGAATTTTACAAATAATTCAAGAATGCAATGTTTACCAGAAATTCTAAATAATTAAGTAAGTAACAGTAGTGTTTTTAATTTTTTTTGGCAATTTTAGAAAATAATTATAAGTTATTCACACTTTCCCTAAAATTAAGTTCAATTTTAATTTGGTGCGAAAATAAATTAATCGGCTATCCTATCATAGGCACAAGTTATAACATATTTTTTCTTCTTTTGATTAAATTTTAAAGGCAAGTACATTATGCAACCTAAATGCACTAGTTATGCCTAAACAAAATGAGTGCTACCCCCCAAACTCGAGAGGAGCATTGTCCTCAATGCATGAGAAAAATAAATGAGTTAGTTGGAAAGGTCATCACCTTGCATGATGAGTTTCCTTCGAGCCATGTTTGCTTGTGTAGTTATCCAATGTGTGTATCTGCTAGTCGAACCATGTGCAGTCGTTACCTTGGCAACCCTGGGCAGTTGTAGTTGCAGTTGTCGTGGCATCGATCTGGGTTTCCAGGGTGGGTGTAATCACCTCGGTTCGGGTCTAACGTCTAGACCGGGCTAAGGGTGTTACATCTATTGGTATCAGAGCCAGGTTTGTGAACACTTGGGGCGATGGTAAGTTTGTGGTAAGTTGTTATTGTAAGTTTTGATGTTTGTCTTGGTGTATGATTGAAAGTTGGTTGAAAAATATATGTTTGGGGTGAAATGTTGATGTTTATATCATGCTTAATTGTTATGAATCACATGTGAGTTAATGTGAACATGTATTGATGATATGATAACGTTGTAAGCTGAGTTTGAATGATGAAAAGTATGCTGAGTGTGATATGTTGCTATTATGATGTTGAAGGTGAATGTTGTTTGATGAGAGCATGATTGAATTTTGTTGTTTGATATGCACGGTGTCTGTGATATCAATGTTAATATTGATTATTATGTCATACAAGAGAGGGAAAATTCGAGATACCCATTGCCTTATTATTATAGAAAATGTGTTAACTTGGAGTTGGAGTCTTGAATCCTTGCTTGAAGCTGGCCTGATCGTCTTTTTTGTTTTGTTATCATTGCCTTCTTAATAATAGCACAATGGAATCGAAGAGAGAATTACAATCGGGTACAATTGTTGCTGCTTTAGAGCAGGTTGTTGGGAGGTGGAAGTCACCATCTGGTGAGAGTGTGTCTTTTCAGTCGTTAGTGCCTGGAGTTGAGGCGATAGGGCAGCATGAGGGGGCTGACCCTATGATGAAAGGTTTGTCGTCTGTGGTTCAGGAGATGTCGGGAACATCTCGGGCTGCGGTGAATGTAGGGCTTGCGTATGTGCCGGCTGTCAGACAAACTAGTTTGTCAAAGTAGCGTCTGTATGAGTTGGGAGCTGTTGAGTATCATGGGTCGAAGCCTGAGGCGTTCGAGGCTTAGTTAGCCAGTACGGTTCCAATCCTGGATCAGGAAGGATGTGACAGTGCCTGTAAGCTGGGAAGCGTTGTCTCGTTAATGCTAGAGAGTGCTTGTGTTTGGTGGACATCTGTGTCGGTTGCATCGAATATCCACGATATGGATTGGGAGTTCTTTTATCTGCCTTTAATAGGAGATGCCCGAGAGATAAGTTCTCAGGGTTAAATGACGTGAGAGCGTGGCTTCAGTTTGTGATGGTGAGCAAAATGCAAGCAAAAGAGCTGTGAGTTCTGGCCTCGAGAGTGGACAGCGTAAGAGACATCGTGACAGAAGGGTTCGCCTGAATGAGAGTTTTGGTGGTAATGGTAATGTGGGTCAAGTGCAACAAGGCCAAAGAGTGGTAGTTCTTAGACCGGAGTGCAGCCGTTGTGGAAGGTGACACATTGGGGTTAGCTGGGGTGTTAGAGCTTGTTGGAACTGTGATGCAATGGAGCATGTGAAGCGTAATTGTCCTCAAGTAGTGAGACCAGCTTCAGCGCGTGCAAATGAGTCTCAAAGGGGCTGTGAGCGCGGTCGAGACAAGGTTTAGAGGTGGCAAGAAGGGCAGAGAGGTGCGAGGTGTACGATGGTTGAATCTTGTTGGAATTGTGGGTCTGCTGGACATTTGAGGCGAGATTGTCCGGAGTTAGCTCGGGTGGTCAAGGTGGGATGTCTGTCGAAGCTCCTTGCGATCGTGAGTGCAGTCATGGTACTTTACAGCAAGGAGACGGTGATGACCTCAGGGTGTTGGTCGATGATGTGGTGGTGCGGCTGGAGAATGGTGGTTCTGCGGGGGAGAGTGCTCGTCGTTTGAAGCTCCAGGACAATGATGTGATTGCAGGTATCTTTACTGTGCAATCTCTACCATTGTTATCTTTGTTTGGTTCTGGTTTTGCGTCTTCTTGTGTAGTAGATAAGGTCCTATAGTTAGTGAGTTTGGGTAGTAACCGGTGTTGTATTTTAGAACAACATTGTTAGCGAAAGTGTAATAGTTTGAGTAGTTTGTTGTTAGTGAGTTGTTAGAATGGTGGGGCTGGAAAAGTTGGACATGGGGTAAGAGGTTGTTATTGGGTGGATTCTGAGGACGTTATTAGTAAGTGTGAACAGACATACATGCACAGTTAAAATCATTTGTATATATATTATATATGTTGGTACATGCATACATATGGCACGACATTAGAGGCTTGCATACATGTACACATGCATTGATAAGGGCATGTAGGTGACCATGCATACAAACGTTCACACTTGCGAATAGCTAATTGGATCCAATAGTAATGTGGTAGGATTAAGGTAGTTGTGGGTTTAAGGTATTGCTTTGATGCAAATCGAAAGATGGATGTTAGGGTACGAAGTAAACAAGTTGCCGGTAGTAATGAGGGTGATCCAGTCTGGTTGGCATGAGGAAAGGTGTTTTAGGTGTTTTAAGAGCCTTTGGCGACGAGGTGGTAAGGAGGTGACCGTTTGGGGTTAGAATCGGTCAAAGTTGTTTGAGTTGTAGTTAAAAGTATTTTGGGAATAGCAGTTAGGTGTTGTAGTTTCTCTGTGCTGGATGGTTGTTGTAGGCTCACGGATGTGTTTTCAAAGTGTTGATGCATCCTTGCATAAATGGTTACAATTAAATGGTTGTTCTAAGTGGATGACGGTTCGGTAGTAATCTTAGAGGAGTTGGAAAGAGGTTCTGACGAGAGCTTTAATTGAGGTTTGCCTTGAGATGAGTAGAGGGTTCATGGTTCTAGTATGTATCGTGCAACGCCCTGATTTTGGGCCTAGAAGTTTTAGAGTTTGAATCGGGTCGGTCGAGAACGGTTCGAATCTTTAAGGGAGATTTAGGGAACACCTAGTTCGGGATGCTTTAAAAATATGGAAAAATATCTAAAAATCCTCATTTATTATATGAATGATTATGGTGAAAACAGTTTTACAAAATATGGTTTGGAAATACTACATTTCGATGTAGTGACCAAATCGCAGTTTTTGCAAAAGTTGACTAGTGACTGTTTTGTAAAGGATTGAAACTTTGAATCTTTAAAGAGCTAATTTTACAAAAATGTTTTTAATTAGATTTCTATTTATTTTAGGTATATTAATAATGAATTAAAAGAGAAAATCCTATTTTGACTTTCATAACTACTTTACGATCTTTTTCCCTCAATTCATTTTCTCTCAACTTCCACTCAGCCAAACACATTTCCTCCATCAATTAGCCTCTAATTTTCATCACTTTTGATGAGATTTAAATCTCTTTTTGATTCCTAATCTTTTCCTCATCAAATCCTCTTGTTTTCACTTTGGATTTTCAAGGAAACTTGCCCAAATTAAGGAGAAATCAGCCATTAGAGGTAAGCTTCGTCCTTCTCCTCTAATGATCAGTTCTTTACTGAAATTCCCAAGTTAGAAATCCTTTGTTGATGATTTTTGAATTGTTTTAATGTTAGAAACATGAAATTGTGTCAAAACTCAAGATTCTTGGAGAGATCTTGATGATTTTCGTAACTATTGGTTAGGCTCTGTTTTGAGGTTGATTTCTAATGTATTTTAGATGGTAATTGAAGTTATAAATGAGGTTTTATCAAACAAATCCCGAATAGGTTCGGATTCCTAAGTTTTGCATGCTAGATTGGTGGTTTTTGGGGTGGTTTTGGTGTTATGTTGTAGCTGGAGGTTTAAGGACGAGTTTATGGTGATTTTTGGTGTTGATTGAGGTTTAGAAATGTTTACAAGTGTAGATCGTGGCTGGGCTTTGTTTTGGAAGAGTTTGGAGGTGATATTGGTTGTTTTTGGTGGCCGAAATGGTGCTTTTGAGTAGAGCAGCGAGTTTGTTTAGTTGGCTGATGATTTCAATGCATGATAATGCATTAATCATCTGCTCTTATGTTTATTAAGCAAGGAAGACATCTTCGGACGCCTTTGGTGTTGATCCGGAAGTGCTGGGAGCTTAGATATCATTTCGACGAGCAAGCGAAACGTAATCGGTGAGTGCGAATGGTTTTAGAAGTCCTTGAGGGACAAAGAAACAAGGTTTGGGGATTTAGGATTGGTTTGAAACACCATCCTAAGTCCGGAAGTAAGTATGGCTAGATTTGCTCTCAAATATGTGGTTGTTGCCTTAAAATTCTTTTACATGCTCTTGATTTGAGGTAGTTAAATTCCTACTGTTTTATGCATGATTTGTAGCATGAGATGATTCTTTGTTGAGATTTCATGAGATGGCATGTTGCATTGAAAAGTTTTGAGACTTTGATTTAATGCAAAGCATGAGTTATGATTTTGAAATGAGATGAGAAAGACTTGAGAAATATCGCATAAAAACAGTAGGTGAGATGATGTTTTGACATAATATATTGGCATAGAAGATGAGATACTTATCGGATATAATTGATCGATCAATAGGATGAGAGTGCACTATAAACTAAAATTCGTCCGTGCTCTTTGGAGTCGGGCAATGGGGGTAGTGCCATCCTGGTCCAAAGTGAGAATCCGATGATGAGAGATACCATCGGGGTAGGACTTGGTGAAATATCCAAGCTTTGTGGCGATGAGAGATACCGCCATGAGAGTCCGATGATGAGAGATTACACCGGGGTAGGACTTGACTTTGAGTCAAGCTAATCCGCATATCCGAGTAAAGATGAAATGTGAAATGCCAATATAATACATAAAAATGTATTTGATTCACATGTACCAAATGAAGAGATGTTTTTATGCTATGAGAAATGCATATGAGAGTATGATATGAAATGTTTTGTTTTCATTTATCATGTATATGGCCTAGCCATGAGATTTGCATTGGTTAATGCATGAGATAGAACAATGGTACATGTGTTTTCAAATGGAGATTTGCTTTGAAATGGTTCAAGCATGAGATAGAATGAGCATGTTGTTGAAAATGTCTTTTGAGAAAGTGTTTTGAATAATGCATTGTTGTGTTGGTTTTCTTTAGAGCTTGCCTCACTTAGCAAATGTGCTTACGCTCTCTTTTACCAACATTGCAGATAATTGAGACGATTTGGGCAGTGAGAAGGTTAAGAACATCCAAGGATGTGAAAAGCTCATGTATGGTGATGTTTTTACATACTCTAGTATTGATATTTGGCAATGGGGCTTCAAGGTTGTTTTTGGGAGATGTATTTGGAACTCCCTATGTTTGTAGCAAGTTTGTTATGGATTTTGAAGTTTGTAAATGGTCTTAGATGGTTTGGTTTGAGGTTTGAGGTCCATATTTGGTTCATGTTGTTAGGAAGCATGCCTATAGACTAAATGTTCATGTATTTGATGCCATGTTTTAGCTTAAGCTTCTTAAATATGCTCTTTAATGTCTAATCATGTTGCTGGTATGTTTTGGGATATATTTGAGTGTGAAAAGATGTGAAAAACCTGAAAATTATGCTGTTGCAGGGTAGGGTGTATCGAAACACTCCTATCTGTTTCAAAACAGGGGCCTGAAATGGCCATAGTGTTTCAGAACGGGTGAAGGTGTTTCGGAACACTTTAGCTACTAGAGAGGCATGTTTCGATACTAGTCTCGGAACGCACCCGAGTACCGAAATGGTCAACTCCGTTTCGATACGATCGTTTCGATACCAGGGTCAACGTTTCTAAACGGTTGACCGTTGGGCTGTGTTTTGAATGGTTTCAAGTTTTCATGTTTTACATTTTAATCCTAGATGTTGTGCATGCAATCGATTGAGCTTGGAATGTCCTTTTAAGCTGAAATTTGACAGAGATGCATTTAATATGACTAATTACATATTGGTAAGATAAAAATCTGCAAAGTCCTTATCTTTTCCAAATTTTACATTTTGGTCCCTAAAAGTGTAATTCTTTCAATTGAGTCCCTAATTGATTTCCGATCGCTGTGTTTTTCTCTCCTATGATTCTTGAGTGATCACATAGGCTTAATGTGCATCTAGAAAAGATAAAAAGGAAAAAAAGGTCGTTAATCAAGGTTGACTTTCAGGTTGACTTTGGTTTTCCCCGTGTAATCTTCGTAGTTCGGGTCAAGCATCTAGGCCAGGCTAAAAGGGTTACATTTGTTGGTATCAGAGCAAGGTTAGCGAATGTTTAGGGCTTGGTAATGTTGGGTCACGTCGGCACGCCCCGTGGCGCAGCGGAAAAATTAATCCGACGTAATCCAGCCAGGATCCATGTACAGGAACGAATCCGGGGTGAAAAGATGAAGAGTTACCTTTTAAAACTCTGGAAATTGGAAAACCAACGGTATGTCAGAATAACTACGTCAAGTAAAACCGAAATCGTCACAGGTTCGCAACGACCTTTACGGAGTCCACCCGAACAAAACGAACAAAGTTTCCGCCTCCCTAACACTTAGGGATAAATTTCGACAGGTTTGAACACCTTCTAGGGAGAAGTCGAAATCCCTCCAAGGATTCCTGAGGGAGACTGAAATCAACCAGGGGTTCTACCGGGACATGGATTCGAACTAGGAAATCGCCAGGAATTTGCCAGGGGGCAAGAGGAACACCAGAAAAATATCGAACAACTTCTCAGAAGAAATTTGGGACTTGTTGAAAATTCCAGAAGGGAATTCCTAGGGATATGTCGAAATTTGCAAGGAGGAATAGGGGATAATTTGGTTGCTAGCCCTTGTCCCTTTAAATAGTATTCAGAGACTTAATTCAAGTTGAATTCCTTAAATCCAAGTTTAACCAAAATTCATAGAATCTAATTCTACTTGAAATTGGTTTATATTAAATATACATTATATTAAATAATATTAAATGAAATATATATATTTAATTATGTAGAATCTTATTCTACATAAAACATGGATTTAAATATACATTATATTTAATCCAAATATATATATTTTTATTATATAGAATCTCATTCTATCTTTACTTGGATTTAAATATATTTAAATGTATATTTTAAGTATTAGAATCTAATTCTACATAAACTTGGAATTAAATATACATTATATAAATTCCAAATATATATTTAAATTTCTAGAATCTTATTCTATAATATTTAAGTCTCTAAATATTTTTCATACTCTAAATAATATTTGATAAATACAATATTTATCCAATATTATTCCCATTTAAGGAAGTTGTCGATTTCCCTTATCCCATAGGGGATTTTCGGCAACCTCCCTAGAATAGGGAGTATGGTTTCCAATTTTTGTCCGTTTCATTCGAAGGGTGTGACCCTTGTAGGTTCATGCAACGTTAGCAGCAAAATTAGAACTGTTCTAATTTTACAAACAATGAGTGGCATCTAGCAATACATCATTGCTACCTAAGTTGCATGAAGTCATGGTTTGACTTTCCTAATTCCTGAATAAACTTCCTTTATGTATTTCATCCTTTTGTCCTTTATATCTTAGATGATCACAAGTCATGGGTTAGTCACACTTGCGTTGTCCATCTTGTGTTTCTTGATGTCTTGAGTAGATTATGATAAACGAATCTCTATGATATCTCATATCATAATATTTGAGCATGACCATGCATTTTCTAATCTCACTCAATCAAGTGGCCGAAGATATTTCTCCCATTATGTAGGAGGGACAAATCCTTTCTTGATCAACCATATTTCACTACATAGGTCATCATGTATCTAATCATCAGTCTTTATAATGTAGTCAGTTACGACACACGTTTGACTATGTCAAAATACATAAATCTTTATGTTGAAATCATGTTGATCTCAAGTCTGAGGATTATACATATGTTTATCATGAGCAATGTTGTGACTGTCACATAATTACCCAAGAAACATGCTCATAGCGGGTCAATCCAGTATGTTGTTCTCTAACAAATACTTATGTGTTGATTGACATCTCTATGTAAATGACAACACTTGTTATTAATCAACAACATATTAGTCTTTATATATTATCACTGTCTATACCCGTAATAATATTCGACTAAGGATCCTATTTAACAATAATCGTATTATTGTATAGACATTATTATCCAATGGTTAGTTTGATGCACAGAAACATACCAAATGATAATAACGACAATGTCATTACTTGATAAATCTAGTAAAATAGTAAGTCTATTCAATCATCATATGATTGGTCTTTGGGCATACTCCAACAATCTCCCACCAGCACTAAGACCAATCATTCTCGTACCTAATACGATGTGGCTTAGTGAACTGACATGCTTATGCTGTGTCAAAAGCTTTGTCAGGGAGTTGAGAAAGTTATCAACTTTGTGCGTATGTTGCATACTTTCACATCTCCAAGATGTAAGCACTTTAGAATATGTTTGGATTTATTGATGAGATCTGGGTTTTATTTGCTTACGCAAAGGTTCCATCATAACAGAGTTATGTAGCATCTAATATGCTGGGAACAACCCTTAGTTCAGAAGTGAACCCTTTAGATCCAAACATCCTTCTTTATTGCTATGTCGACTGTAATACATTCAGCCTATGTTGTAGAGTTAGGTAATGTCTCATGTTGCTAACTCACAGTATCTTTTATTAATGCAAAACGGATTGCGATCTTTAGTTCCTTTTGATGAGTATGTCATCTACATACAATACTTAGGAAAGTAACAATGCTCCCACTAGCTCTTTTGAAAACAAGACTCCCCTTTGTTTCTAGATAAACCAAACCTTTTGATTGTATCTTTTGAAATGAATATCCCAACTTCGAGAAGCTTGCCTTAGTCTACGGATAGACCTTTGTAGCTTACATACCTTCCAAGTGTTTACTGGAGTGACAAAACCTTCTGGATGTGTCATGTACACATCTGTTTCAAGTTTTCCCTTAGGAAATTGGTTTTGACATTCCTTTATTTGATTCCATAATCATCGTATGTAACTACTTGCAAGTGAGATTAAGATGGATTAAACATAGCTACAAGGAAGATGCTTTATCATAGTCTATACTATGAAGTTTGTCGGAAACTTTTAGCGATGAATCATCCTTTGTGTGTTTTATCATCCATGTCAGTTTTTTCCTCTTTGAAAAACTCATACATACCTCTTAGGTTTTACCCTTTTAGGTAACCAAAGTCTATACTTGGTTTTAGACATGGATTCCATCTCATATCTCATGGCTCTTGGCCATTTCTCGAATTTTGGGCTCACCATTGCTTTCTGATAAGACCTAGTCTTGATCCGAAAAGAAGAGTGTTTCCATGTACGGATAGTGAGAAATCCATATTTCTCAAGTATATGGTATTCTCTTAAGGATCAACACAATGGTTGTGTTTTGTTCCAATGTTCCTTGATCATTTGTGGAACATTCTCTATCTTTGGTTCATAAATTTGTTGTCTAAAATTTCTTCACATTCCAAATTCCATTTTTTCCTTTTGTGAGAGGTAATCTCTTTCGAGAGAAACTCTCGTTTGAGCAACAAACATTTTGTTCTCGTTGAAAAATGAAATCCCTTAGTGATAAGTATTCTCTTTCGAGATAAACTATCATTTGAGCAACAAATATTTTGTTCTCGTTATAGTTGAAGAAATAATATCCCTTTGTGAGAATTCATCTCTTTCAAGATAAACTCTCGTTTGAGAAACAAATGCTTTGTTCTCGTTAGGATAAACAACAAATGGAGTTTTTAAGGTTCGAACTTTGTAAACATTTTAACATGTAAGTAACCTTAAAACTTCAAAGGTATTCTAGAACAATTCTTAGTCCATATCTTATATGACGTTTCGAAAAAAAACACGATTAAGTATGAGAGTTGTTTTTCTAGTGTGTAAAGAAGTCGAAAATGACTTGTTCTGAATCAAAACATGTCTAACATATTTGATTCTCTTTCAAAGACTTTTCGTTCCACTTGTGGGATTTAATTATGGGACAATCTCATATTCTTTGAAAGTTCATCAAACTTTAAATATTCTTGAATTTGATCTCATCAAATTACCTTAATACTTTTATGAGTTTGAGATTAGTCATTTGTTTTATTTATCTTATAAATATTATTGATTTGATTAGTTTAAAGATCATTGATTCGTTCTGCCATAAGAGATTAAAAGAATAACATTTATTTAAATAATCTCAAAATTAAAATATCTTGTCCTTACAAGATAACTAAAACTTAGGCACAAAATAATAATCTTAAAAACTAAAACAAATCTATTTAAGCAAAAACACATGTCCTAATGGATTATGTAGCAACTCTTGCTTTATTTCCATTCGCATGTCCATGTCTATTCTGATGCCTTCTCTTTAGAAGCCTTTGAGGTTGATGCCTCACTCGTTTTTGCTTTCTTGACTTCTTGTAGGTGTGTGGGGCAGTTTCTCTTCCAATGTCCGGTCTTGCCGCAATGGAAACATTTTCCATCCTTCTTGATTCCCTTCTTAGGTTTCAATGCCTCCTTTCCATCGGTTTTGGTCTTACCATCACCTTTAGACTTTGCTGTCGATTTACCTTTCTTCTTGCCCTTGCGGACCATCAGAACAGGTTTAGGTCCTATCTTCTTCAGGTTGATTTTAGCAGTTCTCAACATGCCGAGCAACTGTGGCAGCGTCTTGTTAATTTCATTCATATTGAAATTAAGGACGAACTGATTGAAACTATCCGGCAACGATTGCAGGATGACATCAGTAGCTAATTCGTCTTTCAGCGGAAAGCCGAGCTTCTCAAACGTTTGGATGTAGCCCATCATTTTGATGACGAGAGCTCCTACGGGAGATCCCTCACTCATCTTGCATTGAAACAGAGCTTTAGAGGTCTCGTACCTCTCTTGATGAGCTTGCCCTTCATAAATCTCCTTGAAATTTTGAATCATATCATAAGCTACCATGTCCTCATGTTGCTTCTGAAGCTCAGGGGTCATGGAGGCGAGCATAAGACAACCGACATCCAGCATGCCGTCCATGTGTTTCTTAAACTTGTCTTTGTCAGCTCTGGAAGCAGTGGCAACCAGTTCATCAGGAACAGGTTCTTCAATGACATATTCCTTCTTTTCCTGTTTGAGAACAATTCTCAAATTGCGGAACCAGACAAGGAAGTTTATGCCATTGAGCTTATCCTTCTCAAGGATAGATCGCAGAGATAGAGTATTACTTGCCATTAATTCTACAACAAAGAAAATATGCTACATAAGTTTTACTAAATTTTAAAATTTATAGATAGGTCTTTACTATAAATTTACTCCCACTATTTTCTTCAAAATTAAAAACCCTCTAGTTTTAATTTCGAAAAAACGTTTCGATAGTTTTTCTAGTGAGTGAGGATCCGTATTTCACCATTCCTAAATCAGCTTTGGCCAGTCTTTTAGGAAATGGTTATTTAGGTAAGTAACACCTTACTAATTACATCTCATGTAATTCCTCATCTTTTGGCGAACAACTCTTGTTCTTTAAATCATCTTATGATTATCCAAAACTTTTAACCACTAGGTTTTCTAATCATATTAGAACAACCCAGCTAAGTCAATACCAATATCTCAATCGGCGAATATCACTAGCTTATTCTTCGCGTTTAACTAAGATAGATAAATTTGACATTGCTTTGGCAAAGCTCACATTATATCGATTGATGCTTTAACGAGGGTACATATTGGATGGTTAAAACAGACTTAGAATTATAGTGAGGGATTTACTTAATTATCTCATCATATTAACATTGATCCTATCAATAGAACTATGTTTAATCATGCTTATAAAACATCAATTGCATCACATACAAGGTAAATATAAGCGGTAAATAAATATGCAATGATTATAGCCCTTCTTAACCTAAGGCGACCCGTCCCAAGCCAATGGGAGGACCATTCTACTGAAGATAGAATCCGCTTTTGAAACGCCCGGTCCACCAGGGAAGGCCCACCACGCTGCTACCTTGGTTCTTGCTTTATCTCCATGAGTATTTACAATTTTCAGAAACTCGCGTTACATGCGAGGGAGTGAGATGAGAAGAGAAGTACAATAGAAGATAGAGAAAGGCACGACACGCAGGCTGTATTTATAAAAACCAAAACTATAAAGGCTATGGGCTATAACCATGTAAAACAAACACCGTGCAATCTAACATGCATTTCAAACATCGTGCGAACAAAGTAACGACGTGTTTACGGAGTTTTAAACTGATTATCCCTATGTTGCGGCTAATGGGACAAAGAAGGATCACGAGGTTTCATAAACCATTTGCGTTAACGAACAAATGCACCAGGTAGGTCAACATGAAAGAGAGGTGGCGCACTAGGCACACTTAAGTACCAGGTCTTTGATGATGCCAATCCTAGACATGCATTTTTCATAACGTCTAACCATAACTCTTATGAATTCACCGTGAAAGATAGTTTGATAACTTTTATCAAATTAGAAGCCCTTTCAGAGATTTCATAAATCTATAAACTACGAACAACTACTTGTTCTCTAGACTAACTATTAGTCTCAACATGTTAACATTTAACATTGAAGCAACCTAACATAGTTATGATTAACTCTTAATCATTCAGTGATAATCGAAATAAGTCTTTATTAGGTGTGATACGATAAACGATAAAAATCTAAATCGAATCAAACAGCATGCATCTCATACATAAACATCACCCAAGAATTTAAGTTCGAATTCGTATGATACAAGTGGCTCTGATACCACTGTTGGGTCACGTCGGCTCGCCCCGTGGCGCAGCGAAAAAATTAATCCAACGTAATCCAGCCAGGATCCATGTACAGGAACGAATCTAGGGTGAAAAGATGAAGAGTTACCTTTTAAAACTCTAGAAACTGGAAAACCGACGGTATGTCGGAAAAACCACGTCAAGTAAAACCGGAATCGTCACAGGTTCACAACGACCTCTACGGAGTCCACCCGAACAAAACGAACAAAGTTTTCGCCTCCCTAACACTTAGGGATAAATTTCGACAGGTTTGAACACCTTCCAAGGAGAAGTCGAAATCCCTCCAGGGATTCCTGAGGGAGTCTGAAATCGACCAGTGGTTCTACCGGGACTTGGATTCGAACTAGGAAATCGCCAGGAAATTGCCAGGGGGCAAGAGGAACACCAGAAAAATATCGAACAGCTTCTCAGAAGAAATCTGGGACTTGTCGAAAATTCCATAAGGGAATTCCCAGGGATATGTCGAAATTTGCAAGGAGGAATAGGGGATAATTTGGTTGCTAGCCCTTGTCCCTTTAAATAGTATTCAGAGACTTAATTCTAGTTGAATTCCTTAAATCCAAGTTTAACCAAAATTCATAGAATCTAATTCTACTTGAAATTGGTTTATATTAAATATACATTATATTTAATAATATTAAATGAAATATATATATTTAATTATGTAGAATCTTATTCTACATAAAACATGGATTTAAATATACATTATATTTAATCCAAATATATATATTTTTATCATATAGAATCTCATTCTATCTTTACTTGGATTTAAATATATTTAAATATATATTTTAATTATGTAGAATCTAATTCTACATAAACTTGGAATTAAATATACATTATATAAATTCCAAATATATATTTAAATTTCTAGAATCTTATTCTATAATATTTAAGTCTCTAAATATTTTCCATACTCTAAATAATATTTGATAAATACAATATTTATTCAATATTATTCTCATTTAAGGGAGTTGCCGATTTCCCTTATCCCGTAGAGGATTTTCGGTAACCTCCCTAAAATAGGGAGTATGGTTTCCAATTTTTGTTCGTTTCATTTGAAGGGTGTGACCCTTGTAGGTTCATGCAACGTTAGCAGCAAAATTAGAACTGTTCTAATTTTACAAACAATGAGTGGCATCTAGCAATACATCATTGCTACCTAAGTTGCATGAAGTCATGGTTTGACTTTCCTAATTCCTGAATAAACTTCCTTTATGTATTTCACCCTTTTGTCCTTTATATCTTAGATGAACACAAGTCATGGGTTAGTCACACTTGCGTTGTCCATCTTGTGTTTCTTGATGTCTTGAGTAGATTATGATAAACGAATCTCTATGATATCTTATATCATAATATTCGAGCATGACCATGCATTTTCTAATCTCACTCAATCAAGTGGCCGAAGATATTTCTCCCATTATGTAGGAGGGACAAATCCTTTCTTGATCAACCATATTTCACTACATAGGTCATCACGTATCTAATCATTAGTCTTTATAATGTAGTCAGTTACAACACACGTTTGACTATTTCAAAATACGTAAATCTTTATGTTGAAATCATGTTGATCTCAAGTCTGAGGATTATACATATGTTTATCATGAGCAATGTTGTGACTGTCACATAATTACCCAAGAAACATGCTCATAGCGGGTCAATCCAGTATGTTGTTCTCTAACAAATACTTATGTGTTGATTTTGACATCTCTATGACAATGACAACGCTTGTCATCAACCACATATTAGTCTTTATATATTATCATTGTCCATACCCGTAAAAATATTCGACTAAGGATCCTATTTAACAATAATCGTCTTATTGTATGGACATTATTATCCAATGGTTAGTTTGATGCACTGAAACATACCAAATGATAATAACGGCAATGCCATTACTTGATAAATCTAGTAAAATAGTATGTCTATTCAATCATCATATGATTGGTCTTTGGGCATACTCCAACAGGTAAGTGGTTAATGTATGTAATTATGAATGTTTGTCACTTTTCGGTGAAAGTATGATATGTGATTGTTGATGTTTGGTTCTATTGAGATCAGTTTGAGATGTTATGCTGTGTTTGGGGTATAGTTGGGGATCCCATTTCCATATCATTAATATTGAGAAGAATTGTTTTCAAAAATGAGCTTGAGTACTTGGATTACTTGCCTTATTGTGCCTAATTGAATTTATTGTATTTTGTCAGTTGCATTGTTTTATTATGGGGCAATGTAGAGAGCTTAGAATCAATACCCGTGCTATGATTGAGAATGAGAATGTTGAGAATGTTGAGGATCTACCTCCTCCTCCCCCTGGTGGACCACCCGGTGGTGGTGGAGCTGCTGGAGTTGGTGTTGGGGTTGCTGGACCTGAGGGAGTTCAGGGGCAAGCTGCTCCTGATATGTCTGTGTTGTTACAAGCTATTGCTGGAGCTTTTCAGGCAGCAGTAGCTGGAGCTCATGGAGCTGCACCTCAGGATGGTGCTAATGTGAGGTTGTCGTTGGAGTGACTCTGCAGTCTGGGAGGGACTGAGTTTAGAGGGTTGACCCCGGAAGGTTCCAAGTCTTGGTTGGAGAGTACCAAGAGGATACTTGGACAGTTGAACTGCAACAATGTTCAGAAGTTGGGATACATTGTGTCCTTGTTGCATGGTGATACATATACGTGGTGGACAACCACAATATCGGGGATGGATGATGATGATGTGACTTTGACATTCTTCTTGAATGCATTCAAGTGAAAATTCTTGGGAGTTCGTTACCTTGATGAGAAAAAGTGTAACGCCCCGGTTTTGGGCTCAGAAGTTTTGGGCGTTGACCGGTTTGGTCAAAGTGCTGTTCGAATCTAAAGAGGTGAAATTAGGAAAACCTAGTTCGGGTTGCATTAAAAATATGGAAAAATGTTCTAAAATCATCTTTTAATATATAAAAGTGAACTGTGAAATCAATTTTGGAAAATGAGGTTCGGAAGGTTGACATTTTGGCTAGTGACCAAAATGTAATTTTTGAAAGTTCGGTGACATTTTTATAAAGGATTGAAACTTTGAATCTTTAAGGAGCTATTTACCCAATGGGAGTTTCTCCAGATTTTCTAAATATATTAAATGATTAATTAAGTGTTTTTAAACAAAAGAAAAGTGGAGGGAAGATATTTTCCTAAATCTAACTAACTTTTCTCTCAACCATTTTCTCTCATCTTTTCTCTCAAACCAAACACATTCTCTCCAGATTTCCTCCTCTGATTTTGTCACTCAAATCACTCATTTCAACTCTCATTTGATTCCTAATCATCTCATCAACAAAACCTCTCAATTTGCAAGTTGTTTCATCAAGCTTTTTGGCTTCAAAAAGGAGAAACTCAAGTTTGGAGGTAAGAACGTCCTTCTCCTCTGAACTTCAAGTTCTTTACTGAAATTCCCAAGTTCTCAATCCTTGGTTTGTGTTTTGTTAAAGGCTTTTCAATAGAAATCTTGATTTTGGCTTAAAATGCAAGATTTGGTGATTTTGGTGAAATTTTCGTGTGATCTATTTGGGCAGTGTTTTGAAGTGTCAAAATGATGTTAAATGAATGCTAAATTGATTAGAAGTTGAGGTTTAATTAATGCAATCCCGGATAGGTTGAATTTCCTAAGTTTTGCTTGAGTTTTTGGTTGTTTTTGGAGTGTTTTTGGTGATCTGTTATACCTGGAAGTATAAGGACGTGTTTGTGATCATTTTGGATGTTAAATGATGTTTAAAAATGGTTAGAAGTGATGGATCTTGGCTGGGTTAAGTTTTGGTAGTGTTTGGAGGTGATTTCGGTTGTGTTTGGTAGCCGAATTGTTGGATTTGTGTTGAGCAGTGAATTTGGTTGTGTGGCTGCTGTTCTTAATGCATAATGATGCATTAATGTGCTGTTTTTGTGTGCTTGAAACAGGGGAGTTTGATCCGTGAGCTTTAGAGGTGTTGCGGAAGGTTTCGGATGCTTGGAAGGCTTGGTGGCTAGCTTTGTTTTGTGTATCGGTGAGTGATGTTGGGTTTTCAGCTTTTAAACCAAGGTTTGAAGGTTTTTGGGAGCTTAGTGTAAGTCTAAACAACTTTGCTAAGCTCAAGAGTAAGTGAATGGAGTTTCGCTCTTGAGTTATGATTGTGGAAGTGGCTTTTAAGCAATTGTGGTTGATGATTGAAATGCATGTGTTTTGCATGGTTTAATTCTGTTTTGAAAGCATATTTTAGCATGGTTTAGTGCTGGTTTTGAAAGCCATATGTGAAGGATGCTCAAGGTAAGAGATCCTTGGTTTTATACATTGAAAATGTGGTTTTGATGCATGGTGTTGCATGTTGTTCTATGGCTTTGTCTAATGCTTTAAAACAGTGAATTAATGTTGGTAAATGATGGTTTTTGCATGTTGGTTATGCATGTGAATCATTTGATTAATGTGGTAATGGTTTTGCATTATGGTTATGCATATGGAACATTGGACTAATGTGGTAAGATGGTTATATTGGCAAGTGATGTAAGTGGTTCTTAGTTCTTTGATCGGATATAGTTAGCCGGCTATAGGATTGGGTGCACCGTGAATTAAGTCGCCTTGGAGGTGGAGTGGTCAAGAGTGGACCGGGAAACTCCCTTCAAGTATCCTAACGAGATGGTGGAGGTCATAATGGAGGTGTTGCCCATTCGAGGACCTTGGTTGAGCAAAGGTTATATGGAGGTGTTGCCCATATGTGAGAACCTTGTGCTTGTTGAGATCACAATGGCAGTGTCAAGTCCATGTGTGGATCTTGTGTAGGGTGTCCCGGATCTCGTTAGTGATGTTCTACAACTACCAATCGGTGAATGCAAAGGTTATATGGAGGTGTTGCCCATATGTGAGAACCTTGTGCATGTCAAGGTTGTATGGTGGTTAAAAGTCCATACATGAGAACCTTGGGGAAGAGCTAAGGTTGTGTGGTGTTTAAAAGTCCATACATGGGAACCTTAGGATGTTGAGGTCATAATGGAGGTTGTTGCCCATTCGAGGACCTTGGATTGGTAGGGTGTAGGGAGCGTAGGGACAACGCTCGGAATCCGCGTATCCGATTGGGTGTTGAGTTGAAAAGTGAATGTGGTTGATCATTTGAAGGCCAATATGATGTTCTTGATTGTGATGAAGCATGTGGTGCTTGAAATGATGCATATTTGCATGTGAAGCATGAGATGCTTGAATTGATGCATAATTGCATGTGAAGCATGAGATGCTTGAAAAGATGCATGGTTGCATGGAAAGTGTATAATGCTTGTGAATGCATGTTTACTTGTTAAGTTGAACAAGTGTTGATTATCATTTGGAAAATGAGGCATGTGAGCATGAAATATCTTTAGTGCATTGGAGTCTTGTTGAGACTTGTTTTTAAAGGCATGTGATGATGATGTTGTGGTTCATATATGTTGTCTTTGGTTTAATGCATGTGTTGGTTGGTTTGTGAGATGGTTTTAAAAGATTCTTGTTTGTTTTGGCTTTCAAGTTTAAAGAAAGGTATGTTGTGAAATGGGAGAGTTTTCCAAGGTTTTGTTTTAGCTTGCATATGGTGTGTATGCATGGTTTGGCTAAATGGTTGATTTTGCAAGTTGTGTTTTGAAAAGGGTTTTCTTAGTTTGCTAAACTAAGGGTTGGTTTTCATGTATGTGCGATGCATGGTTTTGAGCTTGTTGTTGAAAAGGAGTTTTCAAACATGGCTTTGGTAAACAAATCGAGTTTGTTTTAAAAGTGATTTTTGGCTCGCTGCATTGATGGTGTTTTGGTTTTGAGCATTCCTCACTAAGCATTATGTGCTTACGCTCCTTTTTGTCCATCAATGCAGATTCTTGAAGTTTGGACAGCGAGGAGCAAGGGATTCAAGAAGGACTCCACTTGAGATGTATGTCTCGGTTAATAGCTATAGTTAATAAAGGCAATGGGGTAGAATCTCTTGGGTTGATGTATGTGTTTGTTTATGTTTAGACAAGTTTGGTTTTGTGTTGTTAATGTTGTTGGAACATGGCTTGGCTTATTAGATTGAATTGGAAGTATGTTGCTTAAATGGATTGCTTGTGTTGGAAGCTTAGTCTTAAAATTGGGGCTTTTCATGTATGATGGCATGTTGGTGAATTGTTGATGCAAGTATGCTTCTTTTATGTTAAATTGCATGTTGGCAAAGTTTGGTGGCTGTTGGAGCATGATTGGATGTTAATTGCATGTTTAAATAGGCAAATTTCTGCATTTTGTGCAGGGTGTTTCGGAACAGGGTGTACCGTTTCGGAACGGGTGCCTTGAAGCAGCCCAGGCGTCCGAAACGGGTGAAACCGTTCCGAAACGGATAGGCCACTGCCCGACCCCCGTTTCGGTACCCGTTGCGGAACGGCCCCGCGTTTCGAAACGGGCTGTCTCCCGTTTCGGAACGGTTGACCGTTGGGGGCTGACAGTGGCAGTTATGTGTTTCAAAATGTTTGCATTTTGGTCCTGAATCTTGTATGTGCAATTGTATGAGTTTGAGATGTCTGTTTGAGCTGAAATTTGGCCGAGATGCATGAAACATGATTAATTTTAATTTGGTAACTTAAAATCTGGTTAAGGCCTCAAAGTTTTTCAGAATTTACAAATTGGTCCCTAAAGTTGTGTTTTGTGCAATTGGGTCCCTGAATGATCTCTGATGGTTGTGATCTTTGAGTATGTTGTTTGTGTGATCACATCTAGGGTTAATGAGCATCTAGACAAGATTAAAAAGAAAAAAAAGGGTCGTTAATCAAGGTTGACTTTCGGGTTGACTTTGGTTTTCCCCGTGTAATCTTCGTAGTTCGGGTCAACCGTCTAGGCCGGGCTACGGGGGTTACAAAAAGAGAGAGTTCATGTCCCTTGTGCAAGGGAGTATGACGGTGGCAGAATATGAGGTGCAATTTGTACGCCTTAGCCAATATGCACCTGAGCTGATTCCTAGTGAGCGGGAAAGGTGTGAACGATTCCGTTATAGGCTAGTGGCGGATATGAAAACCTATAAGCTCGCAGAAGACTATACTGATTTCGATGTCTTGGTCACTAGAGCCAAGGACATTGAGCTGAATCTTGGTCTGGCGAGTCAAGCAGGAGAAACTAGCTCAGAGAAGCAAGCTGCATAGCGTGATCTTGGTAGGGATCGCTATAAGAGGCATAAGGATAGAAGGCCACATGGTGATGCTTGACGTGGGGTGGTTACCCTGGGAGAGGTCAGCAAGGACCAAATGCTTTCTTGAGGACTCCTGAGTGCAACCGGTATGGTAGGAGGCATATTGGTGAGTGTTGGGGTAATCTTGGCACATGCTGGAACTGTGGTAATCGAGGGCACATGAAGAAAGATTGTCTTCAGCCGTTGAGAGAAGGTCAGGCTCCGGTGAGAGCAGTTGAGCCACAGAAAGGTTGTGGGCGCGGCCGTGGTAACTTCCAGCGCAGAGATGATGGTGGAAGGAATGTAGCACATGTGGTGGCTGTTCAACCTGAAGGTGGTGGTCAGGCTCGAGTGTATGCCCATCGAGAGGGGAGGAATGACATGGATGTGATCGCAGGTACCTTTACTTTGCAATCTTTGTCATTACTTTCTTTGATTGATTCTAGATCTACACACTCATACATATTGCGTGAACATGCTCAAATGCTTGGTTTTCCTGTTTAGTCTTTTGATGTGGGTATGCGTGTGACTAGTTCATTTGGTGAGACGGTTGTAACAAGAAGATTGTATAGGAGATGCCCCTTAATGGTGCAAGATCATGTGTTTCTTGTTGATCTTATGGAGTTACCATTCTATGGTTTTGATGTAATTCTTGGCATGGATTGGCTTGTTGAGCATAGAGCCATTGTGGATTTTGAAAGCAAGCGAGTTTCGCTGAAACTTGCGGATGATTATGAGGTTGTGGTGGTGGGAGAAAATGTGAAGTGTCTATCTAATGTGGTGTCTACGCTTGAAGCAAGTCAGATGTTGCGTCAAGGATGTGAGCTTATCTAGCCTTTGTTATGAATCTTAGTACAAAGGAGGTTCACGTACAAGATATAAGGACCGTGTGTGAGTTTCCTGGAGTGTTTCCTGAGGAACTACCTGGTTTGCCGCCTAGTCGGGAGGTTGAATTCGGAATTGAGTTGTATGAGAACACAACTCTGGTGTCCATTGTTCCCTATCGTATGGCACCCAAAGAGTTGAAGAAGTTGAAGACGCAACTTCAAGAGTTGCTTGACCGAGGCTTTATTCGGCCTAGTGTGTCACCTTGGGGTGTACCGGTCTTGTTTGTTAAAAAGAAAGATGGCACAATGAGAATGTGCATTGATTATCGTCAGCTGAATAAGTTGACCATCAAGAACAAGTATCCTTTGCCGAGGATTGATGATCTTTTTGATCAGTTTCGAGGAGCGGCTGTGTTTTCAAAGATAGATTTGAGGTCAAGGTACTATCACTTAAAAGTGAAGGATGTGGATGTGCCGAAAACAGCCTTTCGAACGAGATATGGGCATTATGAATTTCTACTGATGTTGTTTGGATTGATGAATGCTCCTGCTGCTTTCATGGACATGATGAACATGGAGTTCCATGAATTCTTAGATAAGTTCGTTGTGGTGTTCATCGATGATATCCTTGTGTACTCTCGTACTGAGAAGGAGCATGAGGGTCATTTAAGGATCGTTTTGCAAGCGCTGTTAGAGAATCAGCTTTATGCTAAGCTGAGCAAATGTGAGTTCTAGCTAAAGAAAGTTGTTTTTCTTGGTCATGTGGTTTCGGCTGAAGGGATTTGAGTTGATTGTCAGAAGATTGAGGCGGGGATGAATTGGAAGCCTCCTAGATCTGTTCATGAGGTTCGTAGTTTCCTTGGGTTGGCAGGTTACTACCGGAGGTTTGTGGATGGATTTTCTAAGATTGATGCCCCTTTGACGAAGTTGTTGTAGAAGGATGTTAAGTATGAATGGACGGAAGTGAGACAACAAGCTTTTGAGAAGCTTAAGGCAGCTTTGACGCAAGCTCCTATCTTAGTTCAACCAGAATCATGAAAAGATTTTGTGGTGTATAGTGACGCATCCTATGTTGGTTTGGGGTGTGTGTTGATGCAAGAGGGTAGGGTAGTGGCTTATGCATCGCGACAGTTGAAAGTGCATGAGCGCAATTATCCTACGCATGACATTGAGTTGGCTGTAGTGGTTTTTGCCCTAAAGATCTGGAGACATTATCTCTATGGTGAGAAGTGTACTGTGTACACGGATCATAAAAGTTTGAAGTATCTGATGTCTTAAAAAGAGTTGAACCTTAGGCAACAACGTTGGGTGGAGTTGCTTAAGGATTACGATCAAACAATCGAGTATCACCCGGGGAAGGCCAATGTCGTGGCCGATGCTTTGAGCAGGAAAGTGGCGGTGGAATTAAGGGCGATGTTTCTAGCTTGAGCATATCGCGGGATGGTGGTCTTGTTGCTGAATTGCAAGTGAAATCATCTCTAGTTCAGTTGATTAAGGATAAACAACTGTTGGATGATTCTTTGGTGCCACATGTTCAGGATATCGCAGAAGGTAGGTCATCGCATTTCTGTTTCAATGATGATGGTGTTTTATGTTTTGGGAGTCGGATAGTGGTGCCAAATGATGTTGAGTTGAGGCGCACTATTCTGAATGAAGCTCATAGTAGTCCTTTTTCTATGCACCCTGGTAGTACAAATATGTACCGTGATCTGAAGGATGAGTACTATTGGGTGGGATTGAGGAAAGTTGTCGCTGAGCATGTTAGTAAATGCATGGTTTGTCAACGAGTTAAGGCTGAACATCAATTTCCTTCTGGGTTGTTGCAGCCATTAAGGATCCCTGAATGGAAGTGGGAGAGGATCACCATGGACTTTGTGTCTGGTTTGCCTTTATCGCCATCGAAGAAGAATTATGTTTGGGTGATTGTGGATCGCCTCACGAAGTGTGCACATTTCTTGCCTCTGCCTACTACTGGATAAGCTTGCGGAGTTGTACATTTTTGATATTGTACGGTTGCATGGAGTGCCAAAATCTATAGTGTCGGATAGAGATCTGAGGTTCACTGCAAGGTTTTGGGAGTGTTTTCATCAAGCATTGGGTACGCGGCTGAATTTTAGTACTTCTTATCATCCGCAAATAGATGGACAGTCGGAGCGTGTTATCCAAGTGCTTGAGGATATGTTGAGGTGTTGTGTTATTGAATTTCAAGGCTCTTGGGAGAAGCACTTGCCTTTGGTGGAGTTTGCTTATAATTACAGTTACCAGGCAAGTATTCAAATGGCACCTTATGAAGCTTTATATGGGAGGAAGTACATAACTCCTCTTTGTTAGGCTGAAACGGGACAAAAGTTGGTCGCGATGCCGGCTTTGTTAAAAGGAACCACCGAAAAGGTGAAGCTCATTTGTGAACGGTTGAAGGCAGCATCAGATCGGCAAAAGTCTTACGCGGATTTGAAACGTAAGGAGATAGAATTTGTTGTGGGCGAGCGTGTGTTTTTGAAAGTTTCACCTTGGAAGAAGGTGATAAGATTTGGCCGGAAGGGCAAGTTGAGCTCAAGGTTCATTGGACCATACGAAGTGATAGAACGTGTGGGTCCTGTTTCCTACAAGCTGAAACTACCTCAAGAGTTAGAAAAGATACATAATGTGTTTCATGTATCCATGCTTCGGAGGTATAGATCGGATCCGTCGCATGTTATGCATGTGGAAGAGGTTGAGTTGAATCCAGACTTGACATATGATGAGGAACCTGTTGAGATCATGGATTCGGATAGTAAGGTTCTTCGAGGTAAGACCATCGAGCTGGTTAAAGTCTTGTGGAGACATCGTGTTGTTGAGGAAGTCACGTGGGAAAGGAAAGAAGACATGAAGAAGCAATTTCCTTACCTTTTTCCTCCAGGTAAATTTCGAGGACGAAATTTCTTAAGAGGGGGAGAGTTGTAATGCCATGATTTTGGGCCTAGAAGTTTTAGAGTTTGAATCGGGCCGGTCGAGAACGGTTCGAATCTTTAAGGGAGATTTAAGGAACACCTAGTTCGGGATGCTTTAAAAATATGGAAAAATATCTAAACATCCTCATTTATTATATGAATGATTATGGTGAAAACAATTTTACAAAATATGGTTTGGAAATACTACATTTCGGTGTAGTGACCAAATCGCAGTTTTTGCAAAAGTTGACTAGTGATTGTTTTGTAAAGGATTGAAACATTGAATCTTTAAGGAGCTAATTTTACCAAAATGTTTTTAATCAGATTTCTCTTTATTTTGGGTATTTTAATAATGATTTAATAAAGGGAATTAAAAGAGAAAATCCTATTTTGACTTTCTAACTACTTTACGATTCCCTCTTTTCATTTTCTCTCAACTTCCACTCAGCCAAACACATTTCCTCCATCAATTGGCCTCTGATTTTCATCCCTTTTGATAAGATTTCAATCTGCTTTTGATTCCTAATCTTTTCCTCATCAAATCCTCTTGTTTTCACTTTGGATTTTTATGGAAACTTGCCCAAATTAAGGAGAAATCAGCCATTAGAGGTAAGCTTCGTCCTTCTCCTCTAATGATCAGTTCTTTACTGAAATTCCCAAGTTATCAATACTTTGTTGAAGATTTTTGATTTGCTTTAATGTTAGAAACATGAAATTGTGTCAAAACTCAAAATTCTTGGAGAGATCTTGATGATTTTCGTAACTATTGGTTAGGCTCTGTTTTGAGGTTGATTTCTAATGTATTTTGGATGGTAATTGAAGTTATAAATGAGGTTTTATCAAACAAATCCCGAATAGGTTTGGATTACTAAATTTTGCATGCTAGATTGGTGGTTTTTGGGGTGGTTTTGGTGTTCTGTTGTAGCTGGAGGTTTAAGGACGCGTTTATGGTGATTTTTGGTGTTGATTGAGGTTTAGAAATGGTTAGAAGTGATAGATCGTGGCTGGGCTTTGTTTTGGAAGAGTTTGGAGGTGATCTCGGTTGTTTTTGGTGGCTGAAATGGTGCTTTTGAGTAGAGCAGCGAGTTTGTTTAGTTGGCTGATGATTTCAATGCATGATGATGCATTGATCCTCTGCTCTTATGTGTATTAAGCAGGGAAGACATCTTCGGACGCCTTTTGTGTTGATCTCGAAGTGCCGGGAGCTTAGATATCACTTCGGCGAGCAAGCGAAACGTAATCGGTTAGTGCGAATGGTTTTAGAAGTCCTTGAGGGACAAAGAAACAAGGTTTGGGGATTTAGGATTGGTTTGAAACACCATCCGAAGTTCGAAAGTAAGTATGCTAGATTTGCTCTCAAATATGTGGTTGCTGCCCCTAAAATGCTTTTACATGCTCTTGATTTGAGGTAGACAAATTCCTACTGTTTTATGCATGATTTGTAGCATGAGATGATTCTTTGTTGAGATTTCATGAGATGGCATGTTGCATTGAAGAGTTTTTGAGACTTTGATTTAATGCAAAGCATGAGTTATGATTTTGAAATGAGATGAGAAAGACTTGAGAAATATTGCATAAAAACAGTAGGTGAGATGATGTTTTGACATAATATATTGGCATAGAAGATGAGATACTTACCGGATATAATTGATCGATCAATAGGATGAGAGTGCACTATAAACTAATATTCGTGCGTGCTCTTTGGAGTCGGGCAATGGAGGTAGTGCCATCCCGATCCAAAGTGATAATCCGATGATGAGAGATACCATCGGGGTAGGACTTGGTGAAATACCCAAGCTTTGTGGCGATGAGAGATACCGCCATGAGAGTCCGATGATGAGAGATTCCACTGGGATAGGACTTGACTTTGAGTCAAGGTAATCCACATATCCGAGTAAAGATGAAATGTGAAATGCCAATATAATACATAAATATGTATTTGATTCACATGTATCAAATGAAGAGATGTTTTTATGCTATGAGAAATGCATATGAGAGTATGATATGAAATGCTTTGTTTTCATTTATCATGTGTATGGCCTAGCCATGAGATTTGCATTGGTTAATGCATGAGATAGAACAAGGGTACATGTGTTTTCAAATGGAGATTTGCTTTGAAATGGTTCAAGCATGAGATAGAATGAGCATGTTGTTGAAAATGGCTTTTGAGAAAGTGTTTTGAATAATGCATTGTTGTGTTATTTTCTTTAGAGCTTGCCTCACTAAGCAAATGTGCTTACGCCCTCTTTTACCAACATTGCAGATAATTGAGATGATTTGGGCAGCGAGAAGGTTAAGAACATCCAAGGATGTGAAAAGCTCATGTATGGTGATGTTTATACATACTCTAGTATTGATATTTGGCAATGGGGCTTCAAGGTTGTTTTTGGGAGATGTATTTGGAACTCCCTATGTTTGTAGCAAGTTTGTTATGGAATTTGAAGTTTGTAAATGGTCTTATATGGTTTGGTTTGAGGTTTGAGGTCCATATTTGCTTCATGTGGTTAGGAAGCATGCCTATAGACTAAATGTTCATGTGTTTGATGCCATGTTTTAGCTTAAGCTTCTTAAATATGCTCTTTAATGTCTAATCATGTTGCTTGTATGTTTTGGGATATGTTTGAGTGTGAAAAGATGTGAAAAACCAGAAAATTATGCTGTTGCAGGGCAGGGTGTATCGAAACACTCCTATCTGTTTCGAAACAGGGGCCCGAAATGGCCAAAGTGTTTCGGAACGGGTGAAGGTGTTTCGGAACACTTTAGCTATTGGAGAGGCATGTTTCGATACTGGTCTCGGAACGCACCCGAGTACCGAAACAGTCAACTCCGTTTCGATACCAGGGTCAGCGTTTCTAAATGGTTGACCGTTGGGCTGTGTTTTGAATGGTTTCAAGTTTTTCATGTTTTACATTTTAGTCCTAGATGTTGTGCATGTAATCGATTGAGCTTGGAATGTCCTTTTAAGCTGAAATTTGACAGAGAGGCATGTAATATGACTAATTACATATTGGTAAGCTAAAAATCTGCAAAGTCTTTATATTTTCCAAAATTTACATTTTGGTCCCTAAAAGTGTAATTCTTTCAATTGAATCCCTAATTGATTTCCGATCACTGTGTTTTTCTCTCCTATGATTCTTGAGTAATCATATAGGCTTAATGTGCATTTAGAAAAGATAAAAAGGAAACAAAAGGTCGTTAATCAAGGTTGACTTTTGGGTTGACTTTGGTTTTCCCCGTGTAATCTTCGTAGTTCGGGTCAAGCATCTAGGCCGGGCTAAATGGGGTTACATATCGTATGTTGATAGGATGGGTGGCTAGGCAGGTTGGAAAAGTTGTAGTGTATGCTTTCGAATAGTTGTAAGTGCTTGAAAATGAGCTTTAAGTGTGGCTTGTTGCGGTTGTTTTTGTGTGAGGATTAAGTTTTCTCGTTGAGTAGCATCCAGGTAAGATTAATGGCATAGCCTAAGCTTGAGTGGGGGAAAGTAATGTAAGTTCAAAGGCCATGTTGGTTTGGTTGGGTCTTTGTGAGAGGTGATTTGCAGGCCGAGTGTAAGTAAATCTTTGTTGAGACAGTTGAGGTAAGTGAAGCAACTGTTAGAGATAAGGTTAGAGTATTGTGACGAGGATTTTCAGATGATGTGTGGGTGGATTTTGGTGAATTCTTGAGGCGTGTGAGGGTACTATGTGTTTTGTATCTTGATGGTTGAACGTATGGTTCAGATTGTAGCGGATGTGTAGCAGTGTTTGTTAATATGTTGGGGAACGTGAGTAGGCAGTTGTTACCTAGGAAAAATTTTGTGTATCGTGTTGATCTTTGAGCTGGAGTTTGAACAGTTTTGTAGGAGGTTTGGAAAGTAGAGTGAACTGTAGGTCTCATGGTGGCTTGGGAATGGATGGGTTGGTGTCACCGTGTGTGTTGTGTCGAAGAATTATGAGGGAAGGTGTAGTATTTTGCAAAGGGTTAAGAGTTGTTTCAGTTGTTTGAAGTCTTGCACGGTTTGGAGTTGTGGGGAGCTAAGTTGAGATTGGTAATCGTGTGTTCTGGAAGTCTCACTGTGAGTGGTGATGTTGAAGTTTGGGCGTAGGGTAATTTTAATCCAAGGGTTATTGGATCGTAAGAGGTTGAGGACTGTGTTGGTTTCGTTGTGTTTTGGTTGTGGATGTTGTCCGTGATGGTTATGTCTATTGTGTTTATGTTGTGTTTTGTTTTGGGAGGTTGTGTACCGCACTTTCTTCTAAAGTTGAAATTTTGAGGACGAAATTTCTTAAGTGGGGAAGAGTTGTAATGCCATGGTTTTGGGACTAGATATTTTAGAAGTTGAATCGGGCCAGTCGGGAACGGTTCGAACCTTTAAGGTTGGTTTAGGGAATGCCTAGTTCGGGATGTTTTAAAAATATGGGAAAATATCCAAAAATCCTCATTTATTATATAAATGATTATGGTGAAAACAATTTTACAAAATGTGATTTGGAAATATTACATTTTGGTGTAGTGACCAAAATGCAGTTTTTGCAAAAGTTGACTAGTGACTGTTTTGTAAAGGATTGAAACTTTGAATCTTTAAGGAGCTAATTTTACCAAATGTTTTTCATCAGATTTCTCTTTAATTTGGGAGCTTTTAATAATGATTTAATTAAAGGAATTAAAAGAAAAATCAAAGGTTGACTTTTCATAACTACTTTACGATAGTTTTTTCTCTTTTCATTTTCTCTCAACTTCAAATCAGCCAAACACATTTCCCTCACCAAAGGACCTCTTATTTTCATCTCATTTGTTGAGATTTCATCTCCCTAAGGATTTCATATCTTTACTTCATCAAATTCTTTTGTTTTCACTTTAGATTTTCAAGAAATCTTGCCCAAATTAAGGAGAAATCAACCATTAGAGGTAAGCTTTGTCCTTCTCCTCTAATGATCAGTTCTTTACTGAAATTCCCAAGTTATCAATCCTTTGTTAATGATTTTTGAGTTGTTTTAATGTTATAAACATGAAATAGTTGTTAAATTCAAGATTCTTGGTGAGATCTAGGTGATTTTCGTGCTTCTATGTTAAGCTCTATTTTGAGGTTGATTTCTAGCATATTTTGGATGATATTTGATGTTGAGAATGAGGTTTTAACAAATAAATCCCGAATAGGTTTGGGTTCCTAAGTTTAAGATGTTAGATTTGTGGTTTTTGAGGTGTTTTTGATGATTTGTTGTTGCTGGAGGTATAAGGTCGTGTTTATGTTGCTTTTTGATGTTAATTGATGTTTAGAAAAGGTTAGAATTGATAGATCTTGGTTGGGCTTTGTTTGGTGAGCGTTTGGTGATGTTTTCGGTTATTTCGGATAGCCGAAATGCTTGTTTTGAGTAGAGCAGTGGGTTGGTTTGAGTGGCTGGTGATTTTAATGCATGGTGATGCATTAATCATCTGCTCGTATGTGCTAAAAACAGGGGAGAGTAATCCGGAAGCAAACGAGGTAGCGTTGGAGGTTTCAGATGCTTGGTTGGCTCGTCGGCTAGCGTAGTTTTGTGTATCAGTGTGTGAGAACATGTTTTTCCAGCTTTGGAATGATTTTAAAAAGAGGTTTGGGAACTTAAATCTAGGCTTGAAACGCCGGTTTAAGTTCGGAAGTAAGTGAAGTTGATTTCTCTCTCGATTTGTGCTATTATTGTTTTGAAAATATTAAAATTGGTTTTGATGTGCTTGGTTTGGCAATGTGGGTTGATTTGTTGTTTAAGCATGGCTTTTAAGCATGAGAGTTGGTTATCAAACTTGGTTTGGTGAAGGAAGCATGAAACTAACGATTCTTGAGAGTATGTGGTGTTAATTTGTGTTTTAAAGGCATGGTTTAACATTTGGCCTCGATGGTGTTGCATGCTTTGAAAACAGTAGATATGCTAATGATTTTAATATGATATATTGGCATAAATGGTGACAAGATTACCGGATATAATTGGTCGACCAATAGGATGTAGAGTGCACTATAAACTAAAATTTCGTACGTGCTCTTGGGATTCGTTCCAAAGAGAGAGTCTGATGACGTGCATTCCATCGGATAGGACTTGGTGAAATACCCAAGCTTAATGGCATTGTATGGTACCGCCATGAGAGACCGATGTGGTAGATTCCATCAAATAGGACTTGGTGAAAGACCCAAGCTTTTTGGCAACAAATGTTATCGCCATGAGAAATCGATGATGTGCATTCCATCAGAGTAGGACTTGGTGAAATACCCAAGCTTTGTAAAGAGATAGAGTCCAGTGATGGAGATACCGTTGGGGTAGGACTTGGTGAAATACCCAAGCTTTGTGGCGAAGGTAGATACCGTCGTGAGAGTCTGGTGGCGAGATCTCACCGGGGTAGGACTTGACCTTGAGTCAAGCTATCCGCATATCCGTGTAAAGTAGAATATGAAAATGTCAATATATGAGAAAGAAATGTGTTTTACATGTACCAATGTTTTGAATGATTTTATGCAATAAGAAATGCATATGAGCTAATGAAATTGTGAAATGCTTTTGTGCATCAAGCATGTGTGGCCTTGCCACGAGAATTGCATTGGTTAGATGCATGAGATAGGTAGATGGTACATGTGGTTTTCAAGATGAGAATTGCTTCGAAATGATTTTCAAGCATGAGAGAGAAAGAGCATGATGTAGAAATGGTTTAATCTTTGCATATAGCGTTTATGCATGAGAAGGTTTAAATGGAGTAATTACAAGGATAATGTTTGGAATTGAGATACATGTAGCATTTTGGTTTATATGTTGAGTGATGCATGATTTACGGTAATGATGTTTACAAATGAAGTTTTTCAAACAATATGTTAACTTTTAGAAATGTGATTTTCACGTAAAGGGTGTTTTATGGTTTTGCTGCATTGATGGTGTTTTGGTTTAGAGCATTTCTCACTAAGCATTTCAAGCTTACTGTTGCGTGATCTTGCAATACTATAATTGATACGCAAATGGTGCAAGTATACACGTCGAACGAGTAATAAAGTGATGAGTGAGTACCCCTCGATAAGGACCAATAACCAGCAATTCCCAGCATCGGCTTTCTCTCTTGACTCCTTTCCTGCGCACCAACAAAACCAAAACCAACCTTCCGAGCAGTACCCTTCGATAAGGACCAATAACCAGCAAAGATAAAGATGCACCTAGAAGAAGAAAATGCAACCTAAATGCAGTCTAAATGCTATGGTATGAACTCAAGAACAAGCAAATGCTATAGCAAAAAGGTATGAAAACAAGGATATTTATGTAGTTATCACACCCCCCAAACTTAAGCTATTGCTTGTCCTCAAGCAATGAATAGAACAGAACAAAAGAACTACTATGGAAAAGATTTAACCTAGAGGATCGCTATGGCAATATTTCAGTCCTCAGAAATAACTTAGGCGAATTAATAAATATACACAACCAGACGTGAGATCCTTAAGAACATTCCTTAGGAATAAGCTGTGTGCGTGTGTGTGTGGCTGCCTTCCTCCTATACTTAAGCTGGTGAGACAAATTTTTAAGGAAGCTCCCTAGTTATACCTTAACTATGTTCTCTAGTTTTTTTTCAATTTTTAGACTCCCAAAGATATAGGTTTTCTGCTACGAAGGGTGTCAGCACATCACAACTACTGTCCTTAACTCTAGATGAGCAGGGAGCAAACCTCTCACCCCCGAGCTAGTAGGCAGAGTCATCCCGTGACAACATTCATTCACTCATATGCTATAGCAAAGCTTTATTTTTTTAACACTGCTATATCAAAGCGGAGTGTCCTTCTACAGATATGCCGTAGCATTTATTCGTTTGTTTTAGCACAATGTCGTCTAGTTTTTTCTCTTAAGTTCTCTAGAGTTTACATATCGGAGTTTACTAGGGTTCTTCCTAAAAAATATTTCTAACAAACTTACTTATAGAAAGAGAGCAGATGTGTAACAAATTTTTTTAACAACTAGATCCTAAAGTCAGTTCTACAGATCTCAGCTAGTTGTGTTTTTTCTAACTTAGTTCAGGCTTTTAAGATTTCGTCGTTAGACATCATAAATACATTCATAGGTTGTCTTTAGACTAAACAGAATGCCATAGTAAAAATTGTGTTCTATTCTATAATACATATGCTAAAGCAAAATATTAACTATGAACACTAACACTCCCAAACTTGAGAAATGCAGTGTCCGCAATGCATAAACTAATCTTCACTATATGCCATGAAAAATGAAAAATTGAAAAGAAAAAAATTAGTTACCTCTTGGGTGTGGAGGCTACGTGGTGCTGCTGGTGTTGTCTAATGATGTCTCAGAGGAGTAGTGGTGTGGATCTGCTACATCGTCCACACTCTCTAAGGAGACTGACTGAGCACTAGATGAGGGCCTGACACGTCTAGCAGTATGTTTGATGCGTGTTTTTGGTCTGGATGTTGTAACATCCTTAGTTCGCGCTGGTGTCGACTCAGTTGTTTGTGCTGTAGTGGTTTCCTTCTGAGGGGTTTCCTCAGGATCACTTAGTGCGTGCTCTGGCTCAAGAAGTGGGTTTTATGGTCGTGACAGTTTAGGATTAGTTGCCTTTTTGGTGTGTTTCCTTTTCTTGGCCGGAGAGGCTGCAGGGTCGGTTTCTTCTACAGTGGGTGGAACAGAAGGAGTTTCTTTTTCTGGTTGGGCAGTAGAAGTTTTAGACGTCTTCTTTCTCAGAGTTTTCTTCTTGGCAACAGGTTGGACTGAGCTAGGATCACTGGGGACATTGTGCTTGTTGTAGCAGTGGTGGGGGCTTGTAGTAACTCCATAGGGAATAGTGGAATAAAGATGTTCTGGTCCGGTAGGAGTTTGCTTAAGCAGGATGCTATGGCACTCTCACGGTGTTTGGCATATATGAAGTACGCTCGCTGGTGTGCCTTCATCAGGCTGAGCTCAGTGCTCAGTTCTTTTGTTGTTGCCACCAATGCTGCCACTGTTGCTGCATCAAAAGTTTTAGCTCCTCCATCCACTGTTTGTTAAGGCATGTCTTCATTAAATCCTCGGAGTTCCGTAACGAGGGCTGGAGTCAAACCCATCTTTCTTGAAAGAGTTGTATCTACAAGATCGTCTATAAAGACATATTTCCTTTTACACAAGGCAGTGATCAGGTTAGGAAAAACAAGGGGACTACGGGGCCGTTTCAAACAAGCATATACCTCATCCACTATTATCTTTCCTATGTCAATTTGTCTACCATGTATTATCGAGTGAATGAGAAAAAGTCGAGAGATGTGGACAGTGGTAGTGTGTAGTGTAGGCATAAGCTTATGTCTCATAAAGTAGTTTCATACCTTTGCCTCAGGTTTGAGGCATCCTCTCTCAACTGACTTGTTATTGTCCAGCACCGTTCCTTGAAAACAGATGTCCTCTAGCACCTCGTGTTGTGTCTGTGCATCCATTGTCATCACAAAAGAAGTGTGGCGGTCTACAGTGTGCTTTAGCCCATGGAACTTGTTAATTTGCTGCGGCAGTGAACTTTATTTGCTCTCCTCGCACATGAACTGTAGATTGTGTTGGACTTGTGAGGTGTGCATAGAACTCCTTTACAAGTGATATATAAATCTCCTCAGGGTGAGCAGCGAAGGTTTTCCATCCATGTGTGCCAATGATGTCCATTATAGACTGGTCGAACTGATCTTCTTCCTCTTGAGGGTATTTGAACCCTAGTTCTGGAAGAACATTCCTGTCCTTGAGCTTTGTCCATCTCTCCTTTGTTGCCTCGTCAAGAAATTTGGGAAATTCTAGGACTGGTTGTTGTTTGGGACGGTCAGAAGTCTCAGATGCGTTCTTGCAACGAGCCATGGAGTTTTTTTTTTTGAAAAATGGGGAGGAGTGAATATGTGAAGGGAGAGAAAAATGGTGAAGGGTATTCTGTGTGTTTGGGAGAAAATCGAAAAGATGGGGTGAAGAAGAAAAAGTTTTGAGTGTTGAAGAAGATGAAGAAGGTGAGGGGACGGATGATGATGATGAAGAAAATATGGGAAGTTGAAAAAGGTGGGGGAAAACTAATGAATTAATGGAAGAGGGGAGGTGATGGGGACGTGTGTCAGCTTTAAGAGAGAGAGAGAAAAATTTGGAGTTAATGTGATAGCTGACGGCTGGAGAGAGAATATGGGTTTATGTGGCTAGGGTTTCTCCTCATTAAATAGATGAACATTCTCTCTCTTTTTTAATTCATCTCCCCCCCTTTTCGGATAAAAAATCATTATCTTTTTCTTTCCCCTTTTCTTTCGTTCCTCCAAAAATGGATAAAAACAAACTCCATGTCCTTTTCCCTTTTGCTACCAACCCTGTAGGCGGTACGCTCTTCTACCCTGTACATGGCATTGTACTAGGAAAGAGAAAACTTTGTATGAGGGTCACGTGAAAAGATATGAAAATTAAAAGAAAAGATAACATAAAACTAGACTAAAAAGAAAAGCATTATTTATGGACATGCTATAGAATAAAAGATAAGGTTAGAGATGCAAACTTTCAAGGATCGTAAAGATCCAGGTATGACTTGTCTCTAAGGATAGGGGCTCCACTGTGCACCTTCAAGCGTTGGCCATTGACTTTGAAGACTTCACCGTCGTCCAACTTCTTGATATCCACTGTGCCATGAGGGTACACCTTGTGTATGATGAATGATCCTGACCACCTCGATTTCAGCTTTCCAGGAAAAAGTGTTAGCCTGGAATTGTAGAGAAGCACTTGTTGACCTTCTGAGAAATGCCTTGGCAAAATGTGTTTGTCATGCCACTTCTTGGTTTTCTCTTTGTAGATGTGAGCATTCTCATATGCTTGGGCTCTAAATTCCTCCAGCTCGTTAAGCTCTAGCAACCTTCTTTCACTAGCAAGTTGGGCATCCATGTTGAGTTTCTTGATTTCCCAATAAGCTTTGTGTTCAATCTCCACGGGTAAATGACACTCCTTGCCAAATACGAGCTTGAAGGGTGACATGCCTAAAGGTGTCTTGAAGGTTGTCCTATATGCCCAAAGTGCTTCATCCAACTTGGGGGACCAGTTTTTTCTCTTAGGATTAACCACTTTCTCCAAGATTTGCTTGATTTCACGGTTGGAAACTTCAGCCTGTATGTTTGTCTGTGGATGATATGCTGTAGAAATCTTGTGCCTGACTCCATAGCGATGTAATGCTTTAGCAATAAGCTTGTTTTCAAAGTGAGTTCCTTCATCACTAATGATGGCTCGGGGTGCTCTAAACCTAGTGAAGATGTTCTTGTGAAGAAACTTCATGACTGTCTTGGAGTTGTTCCTTGGGGTGGCAACAGCCTCCACCCATTTTAACACATAGTTGATTGCTAGCAAAATATATAGATCTCCATATGATGCAGGAAACGGACCCATGAAGTCAATTCCCCATACGTCAAATATTTCAAGCTCCAAAATATTTTGCAACGGCATTTCATTCCGCCTGGAGATGTTCCCCATTCTTTGGCATCTGTCACAAGTCTTGTAGAACTCGTGTGCGTCCTTAAAAAGTGTAGGCCAATAGAATCCTGCTTGAAGAACTTTTGCAGCAGTTCTAGCACCACCAAAATGCCCTCCACATGGTGATGAATGACAGTGGTACAGAATGCTATGGTATTCTTCCGCTGGAACACATCTCCTTATGATCTGATCAGGACATTGCTTGAAAAAGTATGGTTCATCCCAATAGTAGAATCTTGCATCATGTCTGAATTTCTTGAGTCACTGGCTAGATAAATCAGGAGGCAAAATACCACTAACAAGATAATTAACAATATCAGCATACCACGGAATTGTTGTAGCAGCTAACAGTTTCTCATCAGGGAATTCCTCCTTAATTTCAGTTTCACTACCTTGTGTGATAGCATTTTCTAGCCTAGATAAATGGTCAGCTACCTGGTTTTCACATCCTTTCCTATCTCTAACTTCTAAGTCAAATTCCTGTAGCAAGAGTATCCACCTAATAAGTCTAGGTTTAGCATCCTTTTTAGTCACTAAGTACTTAATGGTTGAATGATCGGTATAAACTATGACCTTAGTGCCTATCAAGTATGACCTAAACTTATCAAAGGCAAATACTACAGCAAGCAATTCTTTCTCAGTAGTGGTGTAATTGATTTCTGCATCATTCAAAGTGCGACTAGCATAATAAATAACATGAAAGAGTTTACCTCAGCGTTGTCCAAGTGATGCACCGACGGCGTAGTCACTTGCATCACACATGAGCTCAAATGGCTCGGTCAAATCAGGTGGAATGACAACTGGTGCTGAGATAAGCTTCTCCTTCAGTTCTTGAAACGTGCTATACCAATCTTTGTCAAACACAAACGGTTGATTTTGATGTAGCAAATTGCATAGCGGCTTTGTGATCTTCGAAAAATCCTTGATGAATCTCCGATAGAAGCCAGCATGCCCTAGGAAGCTTCTTACTCCCTTGACAGTAGTGCGGGAGGTAGTTTTTCAATGACCTCGACCTTTGCTTTGTCAACTTCTATCCCTTGCTTCGAAATCTTGTGGCCTAAAACTGTTGCTTCCGTTACCATGAAATGGCATTTTCCCAATTGAGCACCAAGTCATCTTCCTCACACCTCTTTAGGAGCTTGGCGAGATTGCCCAAACATGTGTCGAAGTCGTCTCCGGAGACCGAGAAGTCATCCATGAGAATTTCTAAAAAATCCTCGACCATGTCTGAAAAGATAGCCACCATAAATCTTTAAAAAGTTATTGGAGCATTGCAGAGACCAAAGGGCATTCTCTGAAAAGCATAAGTTCCATAAGGGCATGTGAAAGTTGTCTTCTCTTGGTCTTCGAGTGCTATAGCAATCTGATTGTACCCAGAATACCCATCGAGGAAGCAGTAGAATGCCTTGCCCGCTAGTCGATCCAACATCTGATCAATGAATAAGAGGGGAAAATGGTCCTTCTTGGTCGTCTTGTTGAGCTTCCTATAGTCCATGAAAATCCTCCACCCCGTGACAGTTTTAGTAGGCAATAGCTCATTCTCCCCGTTGCTTACCACAGTCACGCCTCCCTTCTTCGGTACACATTGCACCGGGCTGACCCATGAGCTATCGGATATCGGGTAGATTACTCCAGCATCAAGCCACTTGATTATTTCTTTCATCACCACATTCTTCATGATTGGGTTTAATCTCCTCTAGGGCTTAACTGAATTGTTTTGACAATCATCAAGCAAAATTTTGTGCATACATATAGCAGGGCTTATACCCTTCAAATCAGCCATAGTCCACCATATCGCCTTTTATGTTGTAACAACATATTTACTAAACTAGTTTCTTGCTTAGGTGTGAGACTAGATGAGATTATCACATGCAAGGTTTCATTGCTCCCTAAGTAAACATATTTAAGATGTGATGGCAAAGGTTTCAGTTCTAAAGAAGGTGCATGCTCAAGGGAAGGTTTAGGATGTATAAGTTCTGAAAAATCAAGAGGTTCAAAGTGCGTACCTAGTCTAGCCTCGAGTCGACTAGAGATCTCCAGTTCCCTTGAGAGCTCTTCTTGGTCTGAATCATCATCTTTGCAGAGTGCTTCGAACTCTTCCATTTGCATCTCATTGCTACAGAAAAACTCATCAATCATATTCTGTGCTGTAGCATTTACATATTGGCATACTCCTGGGTTGTCTGCATACTTGAGGGTGTCATGAATATTGATTGTGACTGTCTGATCAGCCACTCGCATCGTGAATTCACCCTTCTCGCAATCGATCAAAGCTCGCCTGATGGCTAAAATGGCCTACCCAAGATAATGGGTGTGTTGTTATCAGCTTCACAGTCGAGGATTAAGAAGTCGACTGGAAAGATAAATATGTCCACTTTTACCACAACATCTTCAACTCTCCCTTCTGGGCGAACATGAGAATGATCCGCTAGCTGTAGCACAACCTTAGTGGGTTGTGCCTCTCGAATTCTCAGTTTCAGAAAAATCGACTTGGGAATTAAGTTAACACTTGATCTAAAATCACAAAGTGCTCTTCCAACAAACTTCTCGCCAATAGAACATGGGATAGCAAAACTACCTGGGTCCTTCCTCTTAGGTGGAAGCTTGCTCCACATAGAATAGCATTCTTCTGCTATAGCGTCAATCTCTTGCTTTTCGACCTTCCTCTTTTTTGTGACTATATCCTTGAGGAGCTTGGCATATGTTGGCATCTGATCAATGGCCTCTAGAAATGGGACATTGATATGTAATTTGTCCAGGATATCCACAAATTTCTGGAATTGAAGGTCTTCTTTCTGCTTCTTGAATCGTTGAGGAAAAGGAGTTGGGGGTCTAACTTCATTTTTCTGAACTGGTGGAGTTACATCTTTTGTTGTAGCAAAAGCAGGCTCCTCCTCCGGTGTTTCTTTTGCTACGACATCCTCACCCTTCTCTTCAACTGGAGGATCTTGTAAGTTATCTTCTTCCTGAGGCAAGTTGGGCTGAGAGTCCTCCTTCTCTTTTCCCTCAAACTTGTCTTCTTTGCTAATTTTGTTGTGGCCATAAATTCTTTTGTCATAGCCATAAATTCTTTGAATGTAGTCTCTAGCGAGCTGTTCAATGAAGATGTTGCTCCCTTGTGTCCTTCCCATGGCATCATCTGGTTAGAAGATGGTGCTTCGATCAGATTTTGCTGTGGCGCTGGCTGTGCAGAATTACTGTGCCCTTGATTACCCCAACTACAATTTGGATGCTGACGCCATCTTGGGTTGTAGGTATTGGAGTATGGATTGTTGTTGCGGTTATAATTCCCTACATAGTTGGCTGACTCTTGATTGTCAGGGCATTCACTCAAATGGTGATTGCCATCACATCTGAGACATGAGGTTGTGGATTTCACTTCCTTGACTTCGTTGGGGTGTTGGAGGTTCTTTAGCATATTTGTGATAGCATCTAACTGGGTGGCTACCGAGTCATCAGCTTCACTGTCTCGAGCTACTTGGGTTCTCCTCCCCATTCCAAGCCTTGTGGTCGGAAACTGATAATCATTGTTGGCTACCCTATCAAGAATGTCAAATGCTTCCTCCGGTGATTTGTCTAACAAGGTCCGATTTGCTGAAGCATCTAGCATCATCCTTGTAGGAGCATTTACCCCATTATAGAACATAACCACTTGGGTCCAATCATGAAAACCATGATTTATGCACTTCCTCAATAATCCCTTGAATCGATCCCAACACTCTTACATGGATTCGTCATCGGCTTGACGAAAAGAAGCAATATCATTTCTCAATTGAGTGTTCCTATTTGGTGGATTATACCATAGCAGAAAACTTTTGCATAGATCTGTCCAAGTCTCCATTGATCCAGCTGGAACTTCACTTAGCCATGCTCTAGCACGATCACGTAAAGAATATGGAAACAGTTTAAGCTTTAGCACATCCTCGTGCACTCCTTGTTGTATGAACGATTCAAAAACTTCAAGAAAGCACGGATATGTTGTATTGCATCTTCGTGAGGCGTACCTCCAAACTGACCAATAGTGTTCAACATGTTGAACATAACAGGTTTAAGCTCGAATTGGGCTGCCTGAATTTCTGGAGCTACTATTCAGGGATAATGATCGTCCAAGATAGGTGTCAAATGATCTCTAATTGCTCGTGGTCGAGCTGCTTCTCCCTGGCCATTTGCCATAGCATCTATGTTACCTTGAGGTGGTGGTATTTCTCCGTTCAAGTTTCTAGTCTCTTCTCGTCGAACACGTCTCCTAAGTCTCAAGAAGTGCTCGATCTCATAAATAGGTGATTGCAGGGGTCCTCTAGGTCGCCTTCTGGTCATACACTAGCAAGACACCTGAAAAGAAAAATGAAAAACCTAAAATGAATTTATACAAAAACAAAAAGAACAAGCAATAAAAACAAAAACCGTAAACAACCAATTGATACGCAAATGGTGCAAGTATACACGTCGAACGAGTAATAAAGTGATAAGTGAGTATCGTCTCCACAGGGATTGGAGGTATTCACGGTTGTTGTAACAATAAAGATTGAACTTTTTGCAGATGAAAATGCTATATTAAAAGAGATGGTGTAAAATAATGATGAAGCAAAACAGTGCAGAGAAAGATGAGATAACAATATGATAAACAGGTCCCCTTTCGTATGCGAAACTCACTACGGAATGACTGGCTGGGAATGATGGACAACCTAACTCAAGCTTCTTAACGATACTAAGGCTCTTCAACTATCTTCTATGCTAGGCTAGATTTACTAAGAGTGTTCCTAAACTATCTCTAGCCAGGAAATTGGGAGTCAGAAATGCTACAGCCATACCTCTCGGCGTAAACTCTTAACACTCCCCTACCCTTCATGTACTATCCTTCTTAGCCCTTGAAACCTATCACTTATCTCTAAGGTAGGTTAGAGTCTGCCTCTCAACAGTCACTCCATTGCTTATGAGGGTTCTAAGGCTAGCTCTCTCGATTACTAAACCCAACATATACTTAAAGAACGGCCAACTCTCGAAGGCGCTTAAGGTAGGTCCTATCTCTTAAAGCACTTACAACCCTAAGCTCTTACAACTTTAAGGAAATGAGAAATGCATAAGCAAAGCATAGAATCATGATAAACACTGAAAAAGCTATAGCATGCATTAAAAAGTACTCAAAATAAAATCATCCATCAAACCCAAGCCACCTAAAATAGTTCGTGGCTGGGCAATATCATCCAACGTATCATTGCGATAACATCTCCAAATATAAAGATATGACAAGAAATTGCTATAGCGACATAAAGAAAGGTGAACTCCCTCTCCGCCATGGACTGCCCGACTGTCTTAAGCTCACCGCCTCTCTCGAAGCCGGTGAGGCCACTCCTTGGAGCTTCAACGATGGAGGACACCAAGCTAGAGAAGATGAAGGTGAAAACTTCCCACTCCTTTTCTCTCTCTTTCGCCTTTCTTTTTGCAACACAATACACCACACTTTTCTCCAAGCTTCTCTCCCCTTTATATAGTGGAGGCTTCTAGGGTTTGGTGCCCTAAAGATGCCTTGATAATCCCAAGGAATATCCACCGACAAGGTCTACCACGATGGGATAAGGAGGACAGTCTGCAGGTGGGTACCGGCTGCTGCACATGTCAGATCATCCTTTACTGTGTTTTCATGTGCTTCTGCAGCTCATGTGTATCTCACGTGCTGGCCAATATCCACTTCCATCATGCTATAGCAATTCCCGGCACCGGTTTTCTCTCATGACTCATTTCCTGCGCACCAACAAAACCAAAACCAACCTTCCGAGCAGTACCCCTCGATATGGACCAATAACCAGCAAAGATAAAGATGCACCCAGAAGAAGAAAATGCAACCTAAATGCAGTCTAAATGCTATGGTATGAACTCAAGAACAGACAAATGCTATAGCAAAAAGGTATGAAAACAAGGATATTTATGCAGTTATCACTTACGCTCCTCTTTGTCCATCAATGCAGATAGTTGAATTTGGGACAGCAAGAAGCAAGGGATTCAAGAAGGACTCCACTTGGAAAGTATGTTTTGTTTCCTAGCTATAGATATTAAAGGCAATGGGGGAAATCCTTTACCTTATATGTGATGAGGTTGATTACCTAGAACAAGTTTGATCTATGGTTTGAGACTTGTATATGGCCATTATGTGGTGTTTGGATCCACACTTTGCAATTTAGTTTTTCTATGGTTTATGGTTAAAAGTATGTTCATTCTTGTTGCATATACTATATGAGTTGGTGTGCTAAATGCTTGCTATGTGACTAGTTTTTTATGCAAATATGTTAGAGTTGATGCCAAAAGCATGTTTATGTGATTTGATGATGTTATGTTGGAATTTGATATGTTTTTGAGGTTGTTTTTGGGACAGTTCTGGTATGTGTATCGATACTCGGGCTTGCGTATCGATACGCATAAGCCAAATGTGTGCTCTCTGCACAAGCGTTTCGGTATGATTGAGAAGTGTTTCGGTACGAGCTTGAAGGGTGTACCGATATGCGGGAAAGCGTATCGATACACTTTCTGTGACTTTGGTCACTGCCATCCCGTGTATCGATACGGTCCCAGGCATACCGATACGCGACCGTTAATTCTGTTAATGGCATCTATATAAGTTTGAAATTGTTGCATTTTAGTCCCTGATTATTGTGGATGCAATTGAATGAGTTTGGTTGATTTGTTTGACATGAAAATTGGCAGAGAAGCGTGAAATGTTATTAATTGGATAATGGTAACCTTAAAATATGAAAAGCCCTAGTAATTTGCAGAAATTACGTTTTGGTCCCTAAAAGCTTAAATTGTGCAATTAAACCCCTAAACGTTTTCTGATCGATGTGTCATTTTTTCCTATGATCTTTGGTGATCACATAGGACTTATTTTACATCTAGAAAAGATAAAAGAAAAAAAGGGTCGTCAATCGGAGTCGGCTTTAACGAGTTGGCTTCGGTTTTCCCCGTGTAATCACCTCGGTTCGGGTTTAACGTCTAGACCGAGCTAAGGGGGGTTACAAGCCGTATTGGTACACCATATTGTTACTGGAAATCTAACTTCTTGGGGATTAAAAGGGTGTATCGGTACACGGGCAACTGTACCTGGAGGGGCTTTTCTTTGTATTGGAACACTAACAAGTGTATTGGTACACATGGCATGTTTTTTACTCTTGGTTATTTTGAAAGCATTCAAACAAGTCAAAAACCCTTTGAAAAAACTTTCAAACATATTTTTCAAGTTAATGAACTTTTGAAATATTTTTGAAAATTTCTTTATGTCCAAAAACATTTTTCATTAAAGTTATATCAAAATCAAATATCTTAACAATAGTATTGCCCCTCATATTGCTTACATAGCTCGCATTTTCTGCATGTTGCAGGCAATCTTCATAGCTATGGTTCTCACCACAAATCTCATAAGAGAACACATGAGTATTAGTTTATTGATCTAGCTAAATAGGAGCAACTTCACTTGTGCCCTCCATATGCTTTGTTTTGTTCTCTATAGAAAAAAATCCGAGCCTTTAGAGTAGAAATATCATCCAGCTCAAAAACTCATGGTGCAGCTTTGCATGAAGCAGCTCTCGAAATAGGATGTCGAGAGTCATTTTATGCAAACTGTTCCAACACTCCAACAGCCGCAATGTAAGTGCAATCAAGTAAAGGTCCATTAGATGATACGTCGACAATATTTCTTGTGGACGCATTCAACCCATTATAGAAGATCTCAATTTGAGTTTCTTGTTGAAGGCCATGGTTGGGACATCGTCGTAACAAAGAATTGTATCTTTCCCATGTAGTATGGAGAGTTGCATCATCCAACTGATAATAAGCAATGATATCATTCCTCAGGCGCGATTTCATTGTCGGTGGATTAAAGCGTAACACAAACTGTGTTGCGAGGTCATTCAATGACATGATAGATCATGCAGGAAGTCCACAAATACATGTATGAGCTCTTCCCTACAAAGAATATAGAAATAATTGCATACTACCCATTCAAGTTGAGCATTTGGAACATGACTGGCTTCAACTCAAAATTTCCAGCTTGAATAGGTTGTCGAACAACTCTCGGTTGCAAATCGTCCAATTGAGGGACTAGAACCTCTCAGATTGTTCTATTTTGAACTGGTGGATACAATGGTGGGTTTTCATGATCTTGTGGGATACCCTCATTGTTGACATGTCTTGTCATCTCACTTTGTTCTCTAAGTCTTCATCTAAGAGTACGTTCAACTTCTGGATCAAGTACGAAAAGTGGCATGGCAGAACATCTGGTCATACAACACCGGAGATGCTAATAAAAAGAAAAGAAAACAAATATATTAGTAACAACTACAAACTAAAGAAAGAAAATGGAATTGCAAGCAAAAACATAAACACTAAATAATGCCATCCCGGAAATGGTGCCAAAACTTGATTGGTGAATAAAAGTCATACAAAATGTGCAAGTGTACATTGTCGATGCAAGTATTGTAACGCCCCGGTTTTGGGCCTAGGTGTTTTGTACGTCGGGTTAGGCTAGTGGAACCGAAAGTCGACAGTTTGAGACATTAAAAATGGTTCAGGGAAATCAAGGTTCGGGTAGGATAAAAATGTGGTAAAATTTTCTAAAATCCTATAAAATTATATTTATGAGGTTGGTTGAATCAATTTTGCAAAACGAGTTTTGGGAAGTGTGCATTTTGGACAGTGACCAAAATGTAAAGTTTTAAAACTGAGAAAAAAAGGGTGTTTTTCAAAGAAGACTCAAATTCTTAGAATCTTTAGGGAGCTTTAAGACAATTCAGCCTTCTCTCTAATTTTTCATGTGTTTTAATTGGTTAATTAAATATTAAAAAGTAGTTTTTATTAATTTAATAATAGGTGGTTATTTGGTTAAGCAAATTTGACGTTCATTTTCATTTTCTCAATTTCACTTCAGCCAAACACTCTCTTTTTTCTCTCGTTTTCCAGAATTCTTCCACTTTCATTTTCTTTCTTGATTTTCATCTTCTCTCTTGTGATTTCTCTCAAATATCTTCAAGATTCTTGAAAGAAAAACTTGTCAAATTAGAAGTGAAGCAAGGATTGGAGGGGATAGTGTTCCGGAATCGATCGAAGTGGCTTTGGAGGCTACGGGCGGTTGATTGTCGCGTCAGCGAGTGTGGTTTCGCGAGTCGGTGAGTGGAAATGGATTTTCCAGCATTGAAACATTTTAAAAGAGGTTTTAGGGAACTTATAATAAGCTTGAAACATTTTGCTAAGTTCGAAAGTAAGTAAAGTGGTTGACTCCCTCGTATTGTGTTATCATATGATTATTGATGCACTTATTTTAAATATGTTTAACTACTATTTTAAAGTATGTTTTTGAGCAATGGATTTGTCGTTTAAAATGCCATATTGGTTAAGGATTTATATGGTAAGTGGTCCTTGTGGGTAAGTGTTTTTACGTGGTTTTGAAGCATGGTTTATGCTTGGAAATATGGTTGTTTTTGTGTATGCTTTGAAAATAGTGAGATGTGGATCAATTGTGAATTATATTGGCAAGTGATGTTGTGAAAAGTGTTTTGAAAATGAAATCGGATATAGTTAGCCAGCTATAGGATTGAGTGCACTATAAACAAGTCGCCTTGGATGTTGAGGGGTTGTGATTGTACCGGAAAACTCCATCCAAGTACCCTAATGATCGATGAATGTTTAAGGTGTCGCAACGGTGGAGGATAGCTCCCGTGTGTGAAACTTGTATTGTGTCATGTCTCTCGTTAGTGGGTTATACATCTACCGATGAGTGGTGTTGAGGGGTGAAAGGTACTGAATACTCCACCACGAGTGTCACAACGGTGGAGGGTAGCTTCCGTGTGTGAGCCTTGACATGCTGGTAGAGTGTATGAAGTGTTTGGGACAATACTTGGTAATCTGTGTATCCGATGTGTTATGAGTTTTGGAAGTATTGATGATCACTTGTGAGCCAATATAATTGTTGAAATGGTAATAAACGAATATTGGTGCTTAATGTGGTAAGCATGGTTTAATATGAAATGATGCATTTGGAATTTATGCATGAGAATGATTTGAAATGAGCATGAGCATTTTGCTTTGCTATTAATTGATGCAACACTTATTGCATGGTGTTTCGCATGCTGATTTTATTGATAAAGTGCATGGTTATTGAAAAAGGGCATGATGGTTTTAAAAAGATGATTTTACGATTTTAATGCATTGATGGTGTTGACGGTTTTGAGCAACCCTCACTAAGATTGTAAGCTTACGCTCTCTTTTAACCATCAATGCAGAGAATTAAAGGTTGAGTGGCAGCAAGTAGCAAGGAGGATCCAAGAAGGCTTCGAGACACGAATGTATGTTTAGTTTTAAAACTAGAGTAATAAGGGCAATGGGGTTTTCCTTTGTGTGGTTTGGGTAATGTGTTTGGACACCCTTGAGCATGTTTGTTTAATGTATTAGACTTGCGAATGGCCTTTATTGTTTGGTTTAACCTTTGGATTGATAATTGGTGTTTGTATGATTTTCCTCTAGGTTGCATGCCTCTAGATATCGCATTGATGCTATATGCTATGTTGTGTTGTCGTATATGTCATGATTGTTTGGGTTTTATGTTTTAATTAAGTTGTATGCATGTTAGAGATATGTTAAAATGGTTTCGGATGAATTAAATCGAGATAAACCACCAAAACTATACATTGTAGGCCCAAGTGTTTCGGAACACAAGGGTGTTCCGAAACAGGGTGCTTGAAATGCCTTGGCGTATCGAAAGAGGGAGGACCTGTTTTGGTACGTTTTGCTACTGTGAATCCTTGATCCGATACGAGCCACGGGTAGTTTTAGTATGAGCCCGCGTTTCAAAACAGGTGCCACTGTTTTGATACACTTTTTCCGATATGGGGCTTGTTGTTCTGAAACGGCTGGCTATTATGACAGTTAATAGAATATTTTGAAGTTCTGATTCTTTGCATTTTGGTCCCTATTTGTCATGTTTGCAATTAAATGAGTATGAATGATCGTAAGAAGCTGAGATTTGACCAGCGAGCATGTAATGAGACTGATTGAAGGGTGGTAATTTAAAATTGGTCAAAGCCCTTACAATTCTGGAAAATTACAAAATGGTCCCTAAATGTTATAACCGAATGAATTTAATGCTTGATCAAGTTGTAAATGTTTTGATGCATTGTTTATCGCTTAGGAACCTAAGTGGTATCTAGACCCGAGTATAAAAAATAGGGTCGTTCATTGAGGTAAATCTTCCTGGTTGCTTCAATGTTCCCCGTGTGGCCCGTTCGGTTCGGTCTAACGACCAGACTGGGTCGAGGGAGTTACAAGTATAGTTAACAGAAAGATCTTGTTAGATATCGATCCCGCGAGGATAGGTATTTAGTTGTGTTTTTATGTCGCTACAAGCAATTTTAAAAACATAAATATGGTGAGTGTAATTGTGGTTGTAACGGAAAAATAAAAGGATTGAATATAAAATTAATGTGAAAGCAAAAAGAAACAACTTAATGAAAGTAAAAGAAATATCAATTAAAGATCTCGATCCCCTCGTCTCGACTTGGCAGATTATCATGTGCAACAAGGAAACAACATACGATGGTTCATTCGTCAAATAAAGTAACAAGCTTGCTTATTGGTTTCATTCAGCTCTCAATCGATGACTCAAATACATAGATCCACCACAACTCTCGTTGTTTGACAAAACTACACATCCTCGAACAATTGGATCAACTCTCATTGCATCCTCATTCAGCTCTCATTGTAAAGGCTTGTTAATCTAAACTATCATTGCATCTCTCAATGTCAGTGATGATGTTAAACAATATCATACAAACAAAGCTCAAATCCAACAATTGAAATGTGAAGAAAGCTAATAAGATTATATTGAACTTAAAATCCAAGTATAAACAAGTTCATAACACAGCTAAAAAGGTAAACCATCACCAATTAACACAAGAAATATAATAAAGCTTCAATAAACATCTATCTCTAGAAAGATTTAAAGAAGATAAACATATTCCTCTTTGTTTCGGCACATGAGTCACCGCTTCCTCATATGTTTCTGCCTTGCTTCGCCTTGGTTCTCTAAAAAGAGTGCTTAAGCCGCAATGGGAGGAAAGCTTCGAAAGGTTAAAGGTGATAGAAAAATGATAATCGCGTGAGTCTCCTTCTCTCTACTCCAAACATATCTTTTTATAGGGTGCCAAGGTAAGGACAATTGTCCTTTAGGTGATTTGCATGACAGTCTGCCATAGAAAATTTGTTGTAACAGAAAATGCAGCTAACAGATTTGTCCTTATCCTTGGCAGTATGGACAGCTGGCCACTGCAGTGTCGAACCTGGCTGCAATGATGAACTTCCTCTACATGGATATTATTACTACAGCGACAAACAACAAAAAGGTAAAAAATTGTATAACAAGAGCAACTATGACCAGAGTTAGATAAAATGTAAATAATAAACATGAAATGCATATATTAATGCATAAAATACTGATGTGGGGACAAATTAATCCATAAATGAACGGGATAAACATGTTCTTTAAAGAGCTATCATAACTATTGTTGTAAAACAATCACGTTAGTATTGACTAGCAAAATAAATAACGATTAAAAGAGTAAAAAAATACAATTATTGTTTCATGGTAAATGCCACTACCTTAGAAGCAATTTCATCTGGATTGGTGTAATTATGTTATTGGACGTTGCCCTCCAAGGTTAACACAGTCTTCCATACTTCGTACACCTGAAGTGGGGAAATGGATCTCTCTTGGTGTTGCTATCTTCGAAGAAAACATGAAGAATCGAATGTTTCCGGTGTTTCAATCAATGAATTTGAACTATCTATTTATATGGAAAAGTAGGGGCAAATCAGTAAATGAGATGAAATTGGTTATCGTAAAAATCTCAACCGTCCCTCTAATATTTACTATATTTAGAAATAAATCTTATTTAAAATAATTAAGATTATGGATCTGTTTGGCAATTAGCGGATAGTTGATTGCATTAACTGATTTGACTAGCATATTGTATAAAAGTATTTGGTAAAATTAATTGAAAGTTGATAGTTGTTTGATTATTTAACAAGCAAAATGATATATAACGACATGATTATATTTAATAATTGCTTAAATAGTTTATTAGTTATCAATATTTTGTATCTATTAATTTTAATTAGAATATGAAAATTAATTTTTTAATAGATTCTAAGCATATTTGAAGTATATATATTATTTTATTTTTTATCATTATTTTTAGTATACTTAATTAATTATTAAATTTAAATAATATTTGAAGCAAGTGTTAATTTGGAAGATTCTTAATTTGTTAAGGGTAAAAGAGAAGCTTTTTTAGATTGAGAGGTTTCACCCAAATTCACGTAAACAAACCTCTATCCACCAAACATCCTAGTGAGTGAATTTGACTGGTCAAACCTCTAATTTTGGCTCAAAAAGTTGTTTACCAAACATGTTATATATATTTATTTGCATTATCCAACAAACTACACCAAATATTACTAAACGTTAGGCAATATATCGTTTATACCATTAAACATTCAATTGCTTCAATTATGACATTGAACTTTAGTTTTCACTTTAATTATACCGCTAGGACGTTAACTCACTAATGACGCGATAACGTAGACAACAGTTCTTTTAGTAGGACGACGTGGTCAAAATAACGTCGTTTAGATGATGTTATATTAATGTCCAAAACGACGTTGTTTGGAGGGATAAAAATCCTCTGCCCCCTTTCGGTGCCTTTTTTTATGCTCGAACACTAAAAAACTACAAAAATTAAATTTTAAGCTCACCTTAAATTCTAAATCCTAAACACTATACCCTAAAAAATATATCATATCCTAAATTCCCTAAACCATAACAACAACTTCTAACCTTAAACCCTAAACCCTAAACCATAAACCTAATTTTTAATGTGGGGCATAAATAAGGACACCGAAAAGGGGCAGAGTATTTCTATTCAGTATTACATAAACCTTTTTTTAAATTTTTTCCATCTCCTTTCATTTTTTTTCTTTTCTTTTTTTGTTCTATCCAGCCCAGAATCCGATCAGGCCCTAGCCACACCTACTATCGTTCGTCGGCATCAGCTACGTACACTGCAGATGGTCTGCTACTGCATTTTCTTTAGCAAAAGACCATGAATGATTCCGTTATTTTCATGGCAATGGAAACTTGATTTCAGTGGGTTTCAAGCAACAAAAATGAAAATGATGGGGACATTAACAATGGGTTCTCTTTTTTTCTGATTTGCTTGCTGCATTTCATGGATTTGTATATACGGACGATGAAGCTTATTCTATTCAACTCAACGACGATGTTATTGGCTTGATAGTGTTCAAATTAGATATCAAAGAACATTTTTCTTATATTCAATCTTGGAATGAAGATAATAACTCGCTATATTTATGAAGATTCATCAAATGCAATCGAATCAGCGGTCAAGTTTAAGAGATTTGTCTTGATGGCTTGGGATCATCATAAAGGGATTCAAAAGTTGGAGTATTTGAAGTTATTATACGGTCTCATAACAATTTCAGCGGGACAATTAGTCGGGCACTTGGTGTGCTTCATAGTCTTGAAAAGCTTAGTTTTAGTGATAATAATCTCTCGTGATCGATTCCAAGCTTTTTTGTTAACAAATCATGTATTCACCGCATAGATAACTCAATTCATGAAATCATTGTACAACTTTATTCATTATACTTCATTTTGGTCTCTTTCTCATGCTTCCATGGCATTTGATTATACAAGTCTTTATCACCGTTATTTGACAACATGTGTATCATTATGAAAACACATTCAAAAACAATTTTATTAACTTTACTAGCGATGGAATGCATTACCAACATTACTTGCAACTCACCAAAAAAAACAGCTAGTTAGCTGCTGCTGCTGTCCCCTGTAATTTTGGCTACTGTTTTAAACATTTTCATGCTGCTACATCACTAGTTATTACCTAAATATGCTGTTACGGGTGACTATAAATGATGCTACAATATTCCATAAATGTTGCTGCTGTTAATTGTAAATTGCAGCAGTTGTTTTCGGTCTTTTCTGTTTTTGTCCTTGGAGAGGCTGACAATTTTGAGACAGATACCGACCATCAGCGGGGTTGGCCGGAGTTAACGGATGACAATCAGTGTAACTATGGCCTGCTTGGATTGCAGGCTGGCTTAAACAGAGGTATAAAAGGAGAGGAAAGAAAGATGATGAGAAGAAAAAATTTATGGATGAGTTTGTCACGCTCAACGAGCATCGATGAGCATCACTAACGACGAGCACCGATGTGCACTATTAATTCAATTTTACAAAGTTTAAAAATTTAAAAGAGTCACCGTATAATTATAAATTAATTAAAAAACAAAAGATAAATTAATTAAAATATATTATTTCATTTTAAATATATATCAAAATACCTATCTACCCCTAAATTACAAAACGTTAATTTTTGTTCATTTGAAATTTAAGCCGCTACCGCCTGTCGTCGCCGCCACCATTTTAAGTGCAGGATATTGGCTTTCCTTTAACAAAAAGAGATCAACTTGGGCTCCATGGTCTTCTTCTGCCACGTGTGATATCATTTGAACAGCAATATGATTGCTTCAGTAAATTTGTTTGACACCTACCATTCAAAACATGTGATATTTTCAGAACATACGTAGATATGAATGAATTTTGTAAGTTTTTGATATTAGTGACGGCAGCGGCGGCGACAGTAGGCGACGGCTTAAATTTTAAATGAACAAAATTTAAGGTTTTGTAATTTAGGGGTAGATAGATATTTTGATGTATCTTTAAAAGAAAATTAAAAATAAAACAATATATTTTAATTAATTTGTCTTTTGATTTTTAAATAATTTATAATTATACGTTGAGTCCTTTAAATTTTAAATCTTTATAAATTAAATTAATAGTGCTCATCAAGCGCTGTAAAATTTTCTAAAGTTTATATAGTTCTACAAAACGACGCCGTTTTGAACATTTCTATAATCACATTAAAACGACGTCGTTTTGAATGATATTAATATATTATAAAAATGACAGTTGTGTATGCCACAACATCACATTGTTAGTGAGTTGACGACTCAGTAGTATAATTGAAGTAAAAATTAAAGTTCAATGTTATAATTAAAAATTTAATGATGATACAATACCTAAAATTTAATTATATTTTATGTAATTTACCCTTTATTTTTTTCGAACACTTTGATCGGGATATAAATCAAATGTTAGTAAGGTGTCTTAAATTGAATAAAAATGTAGACGTTGAATTTGATGTGGGGTTTTATTTAATTTTTTGTTGGCGTTGAACTTGAATTTGGCTTTTAAAGAGCACGTGAAAGTTGAGCATGCACGTCAGAATCGAATCGGAAATCACTTTTACTAGCCTGGACCAATGGCTGTAGATCCTACAGTTGTCACTCTTTGATCTCAACAAACCTAGTTGGAACGGACAGAATCACTATTATTAATTTCAGATCTGAAAAACAAATACTACTAATAATTGATAGTTAGCGGAACTAAAATTTTCATATAATGTGATTTGAGTAAAGTACGAAATATGAATTTTTATACCACTATAATAATTATTGTTAATTTTATACTTAAATAAATCGAGTGGATGAATTATAATATTTTTTATAAAAAAATTTATATGAACTTTTGAATATTCCATACCCTAATAAATAAAGTGGAATCAATTTCAAGTGGGTCAATTTTAAATAATCAGCAGCAGGCTGATGAAGTTGTTTGATCAACGAATGATTTATCCCTCAAACGGAGTGCATTAGACATTCATTCCTAAATTTGTGTAGTGGGAAGAAGTGGCCAATTTGGGGATTAATTTGCAATTATTTACTTATACTTTTCTCAAAGGAAATACATGTGAAAGCCAACTGCCAACTACCAACTACTCTTAATTTATTGAAGACATTGTAAGATAGCCATCCATCGGTTTTATTTGTAAATTACTTTATTAAACAAAAACAAAAACATTCTAACGATAAAATAAATATATATCTTAATTATGAAAAAAATATTTAATAAACTCTTTTACGTTATATTTTGATACTAAAGCTGTGTAAAAAAAATTACACAACTCTTTTATAAAATTTAAAACCTAAATCCCTAGCCCTAATACCTTAAAACTTAAACCTTAAATCCTAATACCTAAACTTTAAAATTTAACCATAAACCTTAAATTTTACAACCTACGAATTAAACCTTAAACCACAACCTAAATCTCTAAATCTAAAATTAAATAGATTTTGTAAACTTTAATTTACATAAGCTTGTGTATCAAAATATTTTCTAACTATTTTTACCATTAACATCGTAAGACAAACAATTACTAAAAATGTCAAAGTCTTGTCTCATTCCAACACCAAATTTCTCCCAACAGAAGCCTCGTTCCAGTTTTCTCCTCCGATCTTGTGCTTCTAATCGTAATTTTAATGTTATTTTTACTGTCCCAGCATTTAATATATTATTGAGTGTGGACGCTGTATGCACATTATTGATTGGGCACCAGGATAAGGAGGCGCTGCCATATGCTTTAAAACCAAAAGGACCTATTTCCACCTTAAATCCCTGAAGTTCTTGTTATTACCGAATCAATCCCCTTTTTCGGTGCAAAGGATGCACCCCTATTTCACCCCGTAACCTGCCATGCAAAGCCTGACACCAATATTTGGTGCACTGTTCAAAGACGGGGGAGGGCAGCCCGACTTTAAACAGTGTCAGGCACGTCTAGATGTCACCACGTGGCAGCGTGGTCTGCTTAGAAAAGGGGGCTTTACAATCCGTTTTTGAACAATACCAAGACCCCAAATACACTATTCAAAAACAAATGGTGATCTTGTGGTCTTCATAAAGTGAATAATAAAATTCACTAGTTTGGGAAATAATTTGAGGGATTCTCTATTTTTAGAATAAAAATTCCAAAAATAATATTTGGACAAAAATTCCGCGTGAAAGTGTCTTAAATTGAATAAAAGCTGAATAGTGGATTGTAGACGTTGAATTAGACGTGTTTTTATTTTGAGTTTGTTGGCGTTCAACTTTGAAATTTTTACTTTTAAAATGCATGTGGAAGTTGAGGATGCACGTCAGAATCAAATGGTGAACTGACTTCAATTCTTTTGCTAGCCAGGACCAATTATAGTTGTCAATTATTGATGTGAACCAAGGTGGGTGGAATTATAGTGTACATCTAATAATAATATTAAAATAAACTATCAAAATTTAATGGTCAAAATTAATTAAAAACTTAAATTGATTCTTTTCAAAAGTTCAACAGCTAATTTGAGTGCAAAAAAATTTAGAAATTTAATTGATTTTTTTAAAAAAAAATCAAGGGTTCGTTATACCCTTATGCCTAGGGTTGTACATTTTCGGATACCGGATCATATTCGATCTGAAAATTCAGATATCCAAAAATTTGAATTGATAAAATAGGGATCCATATCTGATTTGGAAAAAAATCGGATATTTAGATATCCAAATATATAATTTAATTTAAGTATTTTTTAAATTTAACGGTCGTATCCATAAGAATTTTAAAATTTCAAATATAAAAATAACAAATTATCAAAATATAACAAGATTAACGTCTATAAAAAATTTGATTTTTAAATTTTCGAATACAATAAACATTAAATTACGAAATATAACAAGCATCAAATAAGTATATCTTAATTATGAAAATATATTCACCACTTAGAACATAATCTCTCATCCATTAGAACATTTTTTTTAACATGTAAACGCATGTCTCATTCTAACACCAAATCCCTCCCGACATAAGCCGGACCTCTCAACTTTCTCCTCCGATACCAAAATTCATTTCAGAAAATTTTCAACATTCTGACTAATTTAAATTAATAACAATTAAAGATTTAATTAAAATTAAATTAATATTCAAAATGTAAAAAATGACACGTAAAATTAATAAAATAACGATAACAGGCGTTCATAGGGGTGCTAACCTTCCGATACCAAAATTCATTTCAAACTAGAAAATTTTCAACATTTTAAACATCAAACCAATATTTCCCATAATAATAACAAAAAAGAAAACGGTAATAAAATAAAATATATTTAAATACCAGTGTGTTAAGCGTGCAGATTTTTAACCATATTTTAAATTATGATATCCTATTTTAAATATTTGTTTGACTCTTCCTTGCATTTAATGAGTGTGGACGCGGCTGCATACAGAACTCAGTACACGAAACAAAATTTGAGTATGAACGAAGAGAAAACATAAAAAAACAAAAACAAAATTTGAGGCCGAGCTTCCGTCACGTTTCTAGATCTGGACTCTCGTACATTTCTTCTTTATATTCATCATCACCTCCACTTAAATCTCCAACTCAATACTCCCAAATATCATTTGAAAACCAGAAAATTTTCTTGGCAATGACGGCTGCAGAAAGGTATGCGAATTGGTTTTCAAAGTCTTTCATGCGCAAGCTATCATTCATCCAATGTAGCAGTCTGGTTTCTTTTTCTCTTGATGTTCTTATTGGACTCATGCATGGCTATTGGCTGATAGCGAATTAATTCTCCTAATTTTAACCTTTTTGGATTTCAGCATTCCTGATCTTGCTCCTTTGGAAGCAGTGCTATTTGATATTGATGGAACTTTATGTGATTCGGATCCTCTCCACTACGCTGCCTTGTGCGAAATGTTCGCAGAGGTATTTGTTGGATTTCTTCACCTGTTTTGCACTTAAAGTCTAAGAGCAATTTGGGGTTTCATTTTTAATAATGTTAATCTGTTTTAGCAGATTGGTATGAAAGTTCCAGACGAAGAATTCTTGAGCAAAAATATTGCTGGGAAGCACAATGATGATATTGCTGCTATTCTCTTCCCTGATGATATACCAAAGGGCATAAAGTTCATGGAAGATGGGGAAGAAAAGTTTCGAAGGTAAAAAACACAAAACTAAACTAAAAACCTTTGATCCATTTTACAAACTATTGAAGGTTTTAGTTTGACCGGAATGAAACAGGTTGGCCTCGGAGAACTTACCACCGATAAAGGGTCTATACAGGTTAACGAAATGGATCGAAGATCGCGGGTTGAAGCGAGCAGCCGTTACCAATGCTCCGAAGCAGAATGCTGAACTAATGATCTCTAAACTTGGCCTCCAAGACTTTTTCGATGTTGTTATTGTGGGAAGTGATTGTGAGCATGCCAAACCATCTCCAGACCCTTACTTGAAGGCACTTGAAGTACTCAAGGTGTCCAAGGATCACACATTTGTCTGTGAGGTATGCCTTGTTTTCCCAATCTTGGTTTCCACAAAAACAACATGGTTTTGAAAGTTGCTTTGGTTTTTCCATTGCCCAGGACTCTTTACCAGGGATAAGAGCAGGTGTTGCAGCTGGGATGCCTGTCGTGGGGTTAACTACAAACTACTCTGAACCTTTGCTTATGGAAGCTAATCCTACGATTCTCATCAAGGATTATGAAGACCCAAAGTTATGGGAGCACTTAGAGGAGCTTGACAAGAGAAGAGAAGATGTTCTGAAAAAACATCCGCCCCAGTTCCCAGGCAATTTGAGATGTCTAAATTGTAAGAATGAAGAACAAGAAACCGTAATTTTAGAATTTGAAAACCATATACAAACTTTGTGAGGCAGACAAAGGCTTATCATTCTAGACAACTAGATTTTTTAAGATGCAATTATGTTTGATTTCATCATTAATCTACCTCAAACCAAGATCTTTAGTTTCAGCATGCATTCATTTTCTTAAGCTCTAAGTGTTAAAGAGTAATTATGAGAAGATTGTAATATTTTTTTTTATTAAGTTTCATTAATAAATTATTTCATTTTATATTTAGTTCTCTTTCCATGTCTTAAATCATATGTTATAAGTTAAGTATTATTGTGGGTTGAGACAATAAAAATACTTTGAGACTGGTATGTATTTAATTCATGACAAAGTGTTGTCATGAGTATGAGATACTAGATTAATGAACGAGTATATATTAGATCAGTTTTATTGGACTGACCATTACGAGAATGTTTCTTTGATTAATATGTGAAAGTCATGCAATTCACATAGTAATAATGGTGTATGTGATTCTTTGACTTGAGGTTACCATGATTCCAACATTTAGAGTTGTATATTATGTCATAGTCAAACGTAGTTTAAAGACTAGTGTTAGATATACCATAAGTTATGTAGCGGGATGTGCATGATCAAAAAACAATTTGCACTTCTTGCAGAATATGAGTGATATCTCATGACTCCCTAACTGGGTGAGATTAGAAATACATGATTTTGCTCCAATATGTCAACCTATATTACAAGTCAACGGGTTAGCATTGACCCGAGCCTTGAGCTTGATAACTTAGTTTGGTAATTAGATAAATTGGGCCAAATTTGAGTCTTTGTAGATATCAAATTGGGACTTTGGTTAAAAAGGTGCCACTTTTAAGAAAGATTGAAAGTTGGAGGACTTGAGAAAAAAATTGCCCATTTGTGAAAAAGAGGGCCTGATTCTTGTTTGGAAGTTGGATGAGGGGGAGACATAATCCCCTTTGCTTATATAATCATATCTTCATCTTGACTCCTTTCTTCTTCCTCTCAAACTATAACCATTTCAAACCAAAAATCAAACTTGGTCACTCATAGGGATGGCAAATGGGCGGGGCGGGTGCGGATACCCCCTCCCCCATCCCCATATCCACCTAAAATTTTCATATCCACCACCTACCCACCACCCACGGAGGGTATAATTTTCAAATCCACACCCGCCCACGTGGGTATATTCTTAAATCCATCCCCACATCCATCACCCAATTGGATATCCATTACCCATCTCGTACCCGTCTTTACCCGCCTACCCGCCCGCCTGGCAGCAACCATATCACATAAAACATGAAGGAATAATGACACCAATGCCCCATGTACTTTGACGGAAAGTTCAATGCGGTGCCTGAACTTTGGATGCGTTTAATGTGCCCCCTGAAGTTTTCTTCCGTCATTTAAAATGCCCCGACCCTAACACTGTTAACTTGTGATGTGGTATAACTAACTTACACCGGTGTAAGTTCTACTGAACTATAGCTAACTAACTATGACTAATTTACACCGGTGTAAGTTAGTTATTATGTGAGAAATCTAAGGGTAAGACAGTCCAAAAAACTAAAACAGTGAACTTGAAATTTGAATAAAAAAACAAATTTTATATTGAATCAGATATCTTCAAAAGCTACATAATATGGCGAGTAGCATACGGGGAAGGCGGGTGCGGGGCGGGGCGGATAAGGTCTTAAATCCACCACCTACCCACTACCCGCGGCGGGTATGACTTTTTACATCCACACCCGCCCACTACCCACCAAACTCATACCCATCCCCACCCCAACTGGGGCGGGTGCAGTGCGAAATCCGCAAAACTGTACCCGTCTACCATCCCTAGTCACTCATGATAGGAGTACTTGCCGTGGATGTGAAATTTCCAATCAAGTTGTTTGGAAGCAATCCTATATGCTAGATTCAATTAAGAAAAGTTGGAGTTTGTTCGTAGGTATTTCTTAAATTTTTTAAAAATTGAAAAACAAATTAAAGAAAATAGATGAATGAAGTAAATAAGACGATGGAGATGGCTTGATGGATTTGTAGATGTTCTATGAAACCCTTTTAAGTGCAATTATCTAGATGACCTCTACGGTACGACTCTAACAAACCCTCCTAGTTGTAATTTATTAGGCAACCCGAAGTGTAAAGACTCTCTCTCGTAGAAATTGGTTGAATCACGTTAAAGAAGACTTTTAAGGCACATGCTTTATCAACACTAGCAAACATGCACTAAAAGAATACGTTTATTATCAAATCAAATCTATGTTAAAAACAACAAAGTGAGTATCATCCTTTTATAGGTGAAGGATGACTTCAATCTAAATGTAATATCCTAAAATGCGGGCTAGAAGATTTGGGTAAGTTGTTTGGGTTCGGTTTAAGATTAATAAGAACTTTTGGCTAATTAATTAATTCTAGAAATTTTATTAAGGTTGATAAATCAATTTTGATTTGTTCGACGTGTCAAAATAAATTTTAGAGTTATTTAATGATTTATTAAGTAACAAATTTTAATCATGCGACTTTAATTAAGTGGATTTGATTTTAAAAGGTAATTTTGGTGACTATTTTGTAAAGGATTTTAGTGACTAAAATAATAGGGAATACAAGCTAAGAATCTTTAAGGAGAAATTGGACTATTTTAATTTTAATTAAAGTTTCTTAAGTGACCAACATAATTGACGATTAATTTTTTAAAGGAAGAATGAAATTCTTCATTTTCTCTCAAAATTCATTTTCCTTGGTTTCTAAACATTTATGTTTTCTACATGGATTCTAAATCAATCCTATATTATTTTTCACTCTAGATTTCTCTTTTAAACACTAGATATTTCATAAAAAATCAATTTCTTCATTGTAACGACCCGAATTTCCGAGTCAACGATTGGGTGTTGACTCGGATTATGGACCTACGTGTTCGGTTGGACCGTTAGACCCATTGGGCCAAGTTTGAGCCTTATTGGATGAGATTTTGGCTATATAGGCTTAGAAGTGGCTTTTTTGTAGTAAGGGTGAAATATGAGAGTATATTGAGGAGGATATACCAATTTTAAAAATAAAGGGGGTGATCACCCATTAATATTTGGTTGTCTTCACATGAGAAAAAATGGAGGACAAGCTTAGCTCATTCTTTTCCTCTTCATCTTTTCTCCCCTTTTTTCTTACATCCTTTCTCTAAAACATAATAACCTTTAGACACAAAGATTCAATATTTCAACCTCATTTCTTCCATTCAGGATTCAAGAATCAAGTATGTTGATCTACATTTTAAGGGTTTTCTGAAGAGACCAAAATCTTTTGGAAAAAGAGGTAAGAGACTTTATGGGTTTTCTAACTTTTGCTTTTATTTCGCTTTGAACTATTCCAAGAGCGATAAGAACATTTTGGCTTAGGTTTGATGAATTAAGCATGATAACTTATTGTTTTTATACAATATGTTTTGATAAGTCATGCTAAGTTATGCATGGAAGTACTTGAGAGTACCATTATTTGTTTCCGATATGTTTTGATTAGTTGTCAATGAGCAACAAAGTTCGATAATTTTATTATAAGCTTTACATAAGAATAGCAATAATTAAATTCGTTTTAAATGGGTATATTGACTTGTGACGTTGTGAACCAAAGATCCAATATAGTTTGCATACAATAGGATTAGTATACTCAATATGAAAATATGAAATTTGTATGAAAGATTTGCTACTCTAATCGATTGATCTCCTTTAAATTCCCAAGGACTGGTTAGTGTAGCGATTATGGATTTCAAAGACTTGTTAGTCTACCAATCATTTGTTGATTGTGAATTTCAAGAACTCGTAAGTCTAGCAATCATGGAATTCATTTGTATATGTTGGGGGAGGGGATCTAAGTCCACATTTTGATGAGTTTGATCAATGTATCCGATGATATCATAATATATGATAAGACACAAAAACTAATGCCAATATTTCACTATTTTGTTAAGTTTCGATGTGAGAAATCATGATTTAATACAAGTTTTTGCAAACATTAAAATTCTGAATTTTGATAAGTTTGGAAAGATGAAGTATCCACTTATTTTGTTTTAATGTATTGATGATTATTTTTGTGCGAACGCAGTCACTAAGCTTTGATAGCTTACGCTCGTTTTCTTTCATCAATGCAGAGGATTAATCCATTTTTCAGGGCTATGGATTGTGGCAATAAAGTGATCTCGAGACAATCCACCTTTTTAGTATGTACTTGGCTTTCTACAAGTTGTAATAAGGCAGTACGAGCCATTAAATTTGGTGGATTTGTAATAACCTAGATTTCAGAATCCGAGTGTCAGTTTAACCCAAAAACAAGAAAGCCCACTAAAAGACTCCCATAAGATGTAGGATCGAGTTATAAGGCTAATGGTTGTGATTTGGAGGCTTGGGAAGTGATTCCTCGAGCCTAGGAAGCCGTTTCCGGGCTTCTGTATCGGTACGCGGGGAGGCAGTACTGATACCCTAGTGTTCTAGGTTTAAGAACAATGTTCCATTAAGATGAACTATAAGGGGGTATCGGTACAGTGTTCAACATGTACTGGTACGCCTTGCAATGTGGTATCGGTACAGTTAGGTTGGATGAAATTCTAGTGAGCTCAATTCATTTTGGTACGCATGAGTGTACTGGTACCCAAAAGGTATCGTACCGTTACAAGAGGGTCAGTACCGGTACCCACTAGGTAATTTGCCCGCAAATTATGTGTTGAGTTTAAGGGGTTTATAATTCGAGGAATATGACCCAAGGGCTTCTAATGTGATATAATAAATAGTAAAATTGAGAAATCGAGATTTAAACCTCATAGACGAGCATAATGTGTAACAACGTGGTAAAACCTTGGGTGGCTTGATTGTAATAGTAACAATAGGGATTCTTGGTGGATCGAGTATAGTTGTGTGCCAAGTAAGGGCACATGTGTGGTAGAGTCACCTTGGTTGTTGGGATCCGGATACCCAGAGAGCGTGTTGCAAAACCATGAGATTAGATGACGGATGTACATTCATAATGTTGTATGACATTAGGCCTCATCATATTTTACTCGATGAGAGATTCCGGGTACGAGTTTAAATTCCCGAGGCTGTGTGACACCGGGTCTGACTCCAGGTTTGTTTGGTATGATGCATATGTGTTTTGTGAGATTAATGCATCTTGTTGTTGCTTTTTGTTTAGACGGCTAGAGGTAGCGCCAATGTTATTAAATTGCAATTCTACCATATTTAGCGACATGCTCACACTTATGTTTTGCATGAAGCATGGTTGAGTGGAAGTGTATCCACTGAGCTTTGTTAGCTCAGCGTTCGGAATTTTTGTTTCCGTTCGTAGGTTAGTAGGTTGGTGTGTATTGTTAGAGCACCATCGAAGTAGAACTTCAGCATCGACTTGTGCCCGAGTACAATACTTAGATTATATTGGGCTATGTATTCGTAGGACCCTATGTTTGTATTGTAACTCTATTTTGGATTTTAAATAATGAGTCGAATGCTTTTTAATTATGTATTTTAAATAGAGCTCCTGTGTAAAATTTTTAATCATGATATGCATTGAAATATTTGAACTTAATAGATTTTATGAAATATATGTGGTTTGGGCTAAAAGATGTTGAAATTTTTATGGTAACAGGTTGGGTTTGAGGCCCAAATGTGACATCCGGTTTGAAGGTGTTACATGGTTTGTATTTGATTTAGTTTGGACTAGTTGATATGTTTTCCATATGATTTGGATGTTAATGATTTGTCGTAATCTTATGTTTGATGATCAACTGAAGGATTTATAATGGTGTTGTTAAGCATGCTAGAATAGTTTTGGTTATCAAGTCATTTTTTGCCATAGTGATGGTTTTATGTTCTATTCATAGGTCTTATATTGGTCATATGTGAATGGTCAATATAGGCCCCAAGTTTAAAATTCAAGAAATGACACGTCAGGATTTTTAGCAAGTCATGATATGTAAGTTTAGTGAATCGCCTCTGGATTCATGATATGATCACCATTGTTGTATGAACGCTTGATCGTATTCCTTCTAAATGCATAAATGTTTAAGAGCATGTTTAGTTTTATTGGACATGTTTTAGAAGGTTTCAAATTGAATTTTCAGATTTAAAATTGTAAATTTTGCAGTAGAGTACTGGTACACTCTGTTCTTGAGTATTGGTACGGCTCTCTAGAGCCTCGGTATTTTGCATGTTACTGGTTCCAAAACTAGCTATTGGAATTTTAAAAATTTCCCGAGTATCGGTACGAGACCCCGAGTACAGGTACCCTTAGTAGTGAAGTTACTTGGAACCTTCTCTAGGTTATGATTCTTTGCATTTCAGTCCTTGAATTGTTATGTTTTGATTGGATGAGTATTTAAGGTCCATGGATTCTAAATCAATCCTATATAATTTTTTACTCTAGATTTCTCTCTTAAACACTAGCTATTTCATAAAAAATCATTTTCTTTATTGCAACGACCCGAATTCCCGAGTCAACGATTGGGTTTTGACCCGGACTATGGACCTATGTGTTCGGTTGGACCGTTAGACCCATTGGGCCAAGTTTGAGCCTTATTGGATGAGATTTTGGCTATATAGGCTTAGGAGTGGCATTTTTGTAGTAAAGGTGAAATATGAGGGTATATTGAGGAGGATCTACCAATTTTAAAAATAAAGGGGCTGATCACCCATTAATATTTGGTTGTCTTCACATGTGGAAAAAATGGAGGACATGCTTAGCTCATTATTTTCCTCTTCATATTTTTCCCCCTTTTTCTTCCATCCTTTCTCTAAAACATAATAACCTTTAGACACCAAGATTCAAGCTTTCAACATCATTTCTTCCATTCGAGATTCAAGAATCAAGTATGTTGATCTACATTTTAAGGGCTTTCTAAAAAGACCAAAATCTTTTGGAAAAGGAGGTAAGAGACTTTATGAGTTTTCTAACTTTTGCTTTTATTTCGCTTTGAACTATTCCAAGAGCGATAAGAACATTTTGGCTTTGGTTTGATGAATTAAGCATGATAACTTATTTTTTTTATACAATATGTTTTGATAAGTCATGCTAAGTTAAGCATGAAAGTACTTGGGAGTACCATTATTTGTTTCCGATATATTTTGATTAGTTGTCAATGAGCAACAAAGTTCGATATTTTTATTATAAGCTTTGCATAAGAATAACAATAATTAAATTCGTTTTAAATGGGTATATTGATTTGTGACGTTGTGAACCAAAGATCGAATATAGTTTGCATACAATAGGATTAGTATACTCAATATGAAAATATGAAATTTGTCTGAAGGATTTGCTAGTCTAATCAATTGATCTCTTTTAAATTTCCAAGGACTGGTTAGTGTAGCGATTATGGATTTCAAAGACTTGTTAGTCTACCAATCATTTGTTGATTGTGAATTTCAAGAACTTGTAAGTCTAGCAATCATGGAATTCATTTGTATATGTTGGGGGAGGGGATCTAAGTCCACATTTTGATGAGTTTGATCAATGTATCCGATGATATCATAATATATGATAAGACACAAAAACTAATGCCAATATTTCACTATTTTGTTAAGTTTCGATATGAGAAATCATGATTTAATACGAGTTTTTGCAAATATTAAAATTCTGAATTTTGATAAGTTTGGAAATATGAAGTATCCACTTATTTTGTTTTAATGTATTGATGATTATTTTTGTGCGAATGCAGTCACTAAGCTTTGATAGCTTACGCTCGTTTTCTTTCATCAATGCAGAGGATTAATCCATTTTTCCGGGCTATGGATCGTGGCAATAAAGTGATCTCGAGACATTCCACTTTTTTAGTATGTACTTGTCTTTCTACAAGTTGTAATAAGGCAATACGAGCCATTAGATTTGGTGGATTTGTAATAACTCAGATTTTAGAATCCGAGTGTCGTTTTAACCCAAAAACAAGGAAGCCCACTAAAAGACTCCCATAAGATGTAGGATCGAGTTATAAGGCTAATGGTTGCGATTTGGAGGATTGGGAAGTGATTTCTCGAGCCTAGGAAGCCGTTTCTGGGCTTCGGTATCGGTACGCGGGGAGGTAGTACTGATACCCTAGTGTTCTAGGTTTAAGAACAATGTTCCGTTAAGATGAACTATAAGGGGGTATCAGTACGGTGTTCAACATGTACTGGTACGCCTTGCAATGAGGTATCGGTACAGTTAGGCTGGATGAAATTCTAGTGAGCTCAATTCGTTTTGGTACGCATGAGTGTACTGGTACCCAAAAGTTATCGTACCGTTACAAGAGGGTCAGTACCGATACCCACTAGGTAATTTGCCTGGAAATTATGTGTTGAGTTTAAAGGGTTTATAATTCGAGGAATATGACCCGAGGGGCTTCTAATGTGATATAATAAATAGTAAAATTGAGAAATCGAGATTTAAACCTCATAGACGAGCATAATGTGTAACAACGTGGTAAAACCTTGGGTGGCTTGATTGTAATAGTAACAATAGGGATTCTTGGTGGATCGAGTATTGTTGTGTGCCAAGTAAGGGCACATGTGTGGTAGAGTCACCTTGGTTGTTGGGATCCGGATACCTAGAGAGCGTGTTGCAACACCATGAGATGAGATGACGGATGTACATTCTTGATGTTGTATGACATTAGGCCTCATCCGATGATATTTGATGAGAGATTCCGGGTATGAGTGTATATTTCCGAGGTTGTGTGACATCGGGCCTCACTCCAGGTTTGTTTGGTATGATGCATATGTGCTTTGTGAGAATAATGCATCTTGTTGTTCCTTTTTGTTTATACGGCTATAGGTAGCGCCAATGTTATTAAATTGCAATGCTACCATATTTAGCGACATGCTAACACTTATGTTTTGCATGAAGCATGGTTGAGTGGAAGTGTATCCACTGAGCTTTGTTAGCTCATCGTTCAGATTTTTTATTTCCGTTCGTAGGTTAGTAGGTTGGCGTGTATTGTTGGAGCACCATCGAAGTAGGACTTCAGCATCGACTTGTGCCCGAGTACAATACTTAGATTATATTGGGATATGTATTTGTAGGACCCTATGTTTGTATTGTAACTTTATTTTGGATTTTAAATCATGAGTCGAATGCTTTTTAATTATGTATTTTAAATAGAGCTCCCGTGTAACATTTTTAATCATTTATGCGCATTGAAATATTTGAACTTAATAGATTTTATGAAATAGATGTGGTTTGGGCTAAACGAGGTTGAAAATTTTATGGTAACAGGTTGAGTTTGAGGCCCAAATGTGACATCCGGTTTGAAGGTGTTACATGATTTGTATTTGATTTAGTTTGGACTAGTTGATATGTTTTTCATATGATTTGGATGTTAATGATTTGTCGTAATTTTATGTTTGATGATCAACTGAAGGATTTATAATCGTGTTGTTAAGCATGCTAGAATAGTTTTGGTTATCAAGTCATTTTTTTGCCATAGTGATGGAAATGAAGAACAAGAATGAAGAACAAGAAACCGTAATTTTAGAATTTGAAAACCATATACAAATTTTGTGAGGCAAACAAAGGCTTTTCATTCTAGAAAAATAGATTTTTTAAGATGGAAGTTATCATATTCAAAATATAACTCCTAGAAAAAAAAAAGATTTTTAATTAATAAATAAACTATGTTTGAATTCAACATAATCTTCCTCAAACCATGATCTCTAGTTTCATCATGCAATCGTTTTCTTAAGCTTTGATTGTTAGAGTAATTATGAGAAGATTCTAATAACTTTTTTTTTATTTTTGTTATGTTTGATTATTAAATTTAATTTATTTTTTTGAAATTGAATCCACTAATTTTATTTAACGAGGGAATATCCGAAATTACAATGAAAGTTTACCACTAAGTAAACGAACATCTAAATCCAGATACAAACCCAAAAACTAAATTAGCGGCTTTAGATCATAATAGGACCATACAAGAACATGTAAGAACCTAATCCAAAGACTCGAAACAAAAGACGAATACAAACATCCCCAAATCGACGATGATGGGTAAAACCATCAACAAAAACATTGACAAATGCATATTACAGTGAACGTACGTTGACAAACAGGTCATTACCACAACGCAATCGCGAATAAACGGTAGATGTAATCACGTATCCGAATCCGATTCAAGGGCCCGAGACAGGGAGATCAACAACATAATAAAAGAGCGCCATCTTGATCAGTCGTGGCGACGTCATATCCAACTCTGAAAGAAAACAAATAAAAAAAGCGTGCCAAAAAAGCAGAAAAACGTACCAAACTGTAGAGGAAAAAGTGTCATGAAGACAGATTTATTCAATTAAAGGACTGAAAAATAAAAGAACGCAACAAACAAATAAAACTGAGCGGCCGACGGTCGACAAAACAACCCTAAAGTTGATGCCGCCGCCGGCCTTAGTTTAACCCAAAATAGAGAGCGGCGGCGTTTAGAAAGAAAAGAAAAGTTAGGGCAAATTTAATAAGATTAAGCACGAACTAACTTGCCTCAGTGGTTAAGGGAACTATTGTTGTTCATAGAGGTCACGGGTTTGAGCACCAGCAACTGTAGCAGGGTGATCGAGCATATATTATCAAATAATTGAGAGTATATTCAGAACAGATACTACTTACAATCACCTTAACTTAAAAAAACAATTAAAAAGATTAAAGTGTTAATTAACTCAAATTCTAATTTTGGTTTAAAATTTGATTTACTTCATGTTGAGTCCCTGAAAATCTTAATATTTATTTAAAAATAATTAAAATTTTAATAGTGTGTAGCATTAGTGGTGTGTAGTGGTCGTGGCGGATCTATAGAACCACAAAGGGAGCAGTTGCATCGCCACTTTTTTTGGGAAAAGTCTAATTTAGTGTGTATTCTTAAAAATAAAGTTTAGTTTAGTGTGTAAAGGAAAAAAAATGAAATTTGCATTTAGAGAAAAAAATTATTTTAGACTCTATTTTTTAATTTCTAAACCCGCCATTGTTTAGTAGTGTGTGTCGTCCATTCTAAACTCATCTTATTTGTTTATATATTTAGGACTGTTTTTATTCTATTTAAATTGTTATTTTCTAACATAAAAATAACTTATTTATTTTGTTCACAATGAAATATAATTTCTTGATTTGCGTCTTTTAAAAATGTATTTTTTTACTTCCAAACACTGAAACTCATATAAAAATATCATATTATATTATTATTGACTTTATTTTTTTATCTGTATATCATCTATCTGTATTTTATACTTATTGACAAATAAGCTTACACCACGTCTGAACTATGGTATAAAAAGGGTTAATGTACTTTTGGTCCTTGACTTTAGTTTTGACATGTAGTTTAGCCCTTGAATTTGGCTTTAAACTGCAATTTGGCCTCTGACTTTTTGTTGGGTGAAATTTATCCCCCGACTGAGGCTATGATATGCAAATTGGCCCTCAACTTTTTCTTAATATACATTTATCCTAAGGTTAAATTATAAATTTCATCACTCAACTATCTTCTCACTCCTATTTTAGTCACTAAAATTAAAAAGATTTCAATTTAATCACTAAACTTTTGAATTGTTCCTATTTTGGTCACCGATGGCATGGATTATTTTTTATTTTTTATTATGACATGGCATAGTTTATTATTATTTAATGTCATGTAAGATTTAAAATAAAAACAAAATTTATAATCTTACTCCCAAACCCTAAACCTCCATTACCAACTCCAACCCCAACACCAAGTAAACATTGTCAAACCCTATTTTCATTATGTTCTTTCCTATTTGCCAGATCTTTGTTAGCATTAAACCTTAAACCTCCATTCTCAACCCCAACCCTCGAGGTTTCCAAAGTGGAAAAGGTCGCACTCAACCTCAATTTCGCGTTCCAAGTAACACTACATTTGTTGGGCTCGAATCGATCAACCGAATTAAAAATTGGTGGAAGCAAAAGGAAATTAAAAATTGCACCATGATTTATAGTGGTTTGACTCCTCAAATAAGTCTACCTCCACTACCTTAGCTATCCAAACTAAGGATTTTCCACAAATTCACTAATTTGTCTTTTTTTCTTTTGAGGCTCAAGGAGATAACCTTACACAACCAAGACTTATACCCGAAAGTTTTGTTTATCACTCTCTCAAAGAGAATTACAAAAGAGCAAGCAAATGAAAAACTTCACATGGCAAAAGTGTTTGGAATTTAAGCTCTCACCCAAAACCAAAACACTTAGCAAATTGACAATTAAGCTCAACAAGTGTTGTCTAATGAAAAATAAGACTTTTAAGCACTAAACAATTTTCTCTATACATGAATGTTGACAATTGCTTTCTTGTTGTTCCATGCCTGCTTGAAGAGGTCTTTTAAACCCTCTAAGGAGTTTGTGGTCGCTACTAGTCGTTGGGGGTTGTCAAGAGCCATTGGGACATTTATTTCCAACAATAAATGCACTTCTGGGAATTTCGACATTGGTACATGCCTTAAAGAAAGAGCCGTTACAAGCAATTAATGCAGGGCGTACCGGTACGCGATATTGAGTGTCGGTACGGGCCCTTACGTATAGGTACGAGCTTGGCCGTATCGGTACGAAGATTGACTACTGAAAATTTGGAAAACTTGGGAAACACAAGGTGTACCGGTACACGTACGACCGTACCGGTACAGGCTGTTAGGTATCGGTACGAGAAAGACCGTACTGGTACTCACAGCCAATTTTTGACACTTGGGCTATTTTGAAAGCATTTAAACATGTCAAAAACACTTTAAAAACCTTTCAAACATATTTTTCAAGTTATTTGGACTTTGAATTATTTTTGCAAATATGTTTAAATCCAAAAATATTTTTCATTTAAGTTATATAAAAATCAATATCTCAACAATCTCCCTATTTTTGATATAACAAAATCACTTGAACAATTGTTTTTGAAAAAGCTCCCTCATTAGAAAAAATAATTTTAGAAAAAGAGAATATTTTATAAAAATATTAAAGCTCCCCTTTTTTTCTTTTTGAAATTTAATTTTCAAATATATCTCTCCCCTTTTTGTTATATCAAAAATAATTTAGAACAAAGTTTGAAATAATATGTTGGTACAAATAACAATGGAGAAAAGACAAAAAAAACTGAACATAAAAGAATTAAAATTGGTTCCCCCTTATTCAAGCATCAAGAAAATTGTTAGTCCAACAATTCAAGAGATATAAAATTGAATTTCAAATAAATAAATCAAGAAATTCAATTTAAACATGCCATATATCAAAGTTATCATTAAACACATGAAGGCATGACAAAAAGGTGACCAAATTGTCCCTTTTTGACTGTGCGTACCAGTATGGACGTCTCCGTACTGGTACTTATTGAAGGCAGTATCGGTACGGTATGGGTTGTACCGGTACCAACTACACGAACTGGTGAAAATATGCAGCAAAATCAACTTAAGAGGCGTTCTAATACATTTTAAAGTTCATACAAAGGCTCTATTAAGTCCTAGATATACATTTTAATCATTTTTGCTACAAAATTACAACATGCTTATCAAGATAACACATTTAAATCAAATCAAGCATGAATTTTCACTAAATTCAACCAAACATTACATGTTAATGACCATTGACATAGAAATGAGCATGAGAGGAAACATGTAACCCATGCAATTGAGACTCCCCTAGCTATATGCAATTATGCACAACTTGGAGTCATAAAAAACATGCTCTGATCAAATTATGAAATTAAACAATATAAACATGATCAAGAAATTACATGAAACATAAAATTTTACCACTTGTACCAAGATAGGATGTTAAGCCTCTCCTTCTTCAAGTGTCAATCTCCCTTGTGAGTCAAGAGCTTCCAAAAATTAACTTTGTTCATCAATGCTCAAGCACACCTACAAAAGGACAGTCATATTTGTTTTTGTATCCAAATTGATTTGGATCCATTGACATTAGTCTAAAAAATTTTAGTTCCCTTTGAAATACATTTTTCAATGTCTTCCTTTTTTTGAAGAAATAAGTCCCTTAGGGATCCAAAGATTCTTAATCATTTTTCCTTTAAAAAATTAAAGGGAACCATATTGTCTTTGATAAAAATTTGATTTTACACAAAAAATTAGAGCAATCTCCATTTTTCTTTTTAAAACTTTTGTAAATCAAATCCTTTTCTTTTCTAAGGTCATCAAATTCTAAAAGCAATTCATCATATGCATCTTGTAATTCATCAAAAGTATATGAAATTTAATATGATGAATAAGAAGTTTCCATTGAATCTTCTTCGATGGCCATGAGACAAAGGTTGGCTACCTCATCATTGGTGGAGTTCTCTTCATCACTCCATGTAGCCACAAATGTCTTCTTTTTATGGCTTGATCCCTTATTCTTCATATTTGGACAATTGTACTTAATGTGTCTCAGCTTCTTACATTCGAAGCAAATGATGAGATCCGTTCTCTTCATTCTTGATTCATGTCTAGATTCTTCTTTCCTTCACTTCATAAATCTTTTGAGCTTTTTAAATAGCTTGACCATCTCTTCATCTTCACCTTCCTCTCCACTTGATTCTTCTTGTCGGCTTGTGGAGGATTTACGAGCAACATTCATCTCTTCATTATCCTCTTCTTCTTTCTTCTTCCCTTTGGACATTATCATTTCATTGGTGAGAAAAGATCTCATTAGCCCGTCAAGCTTAAGCGTCTTCAAGTTCTTTGCTTCAATGATGGTGGTGTTCTTGAAATCCTATGAATCGGGAATTGAATAGATCAACTTCCTCACAAGCTTTTCCTCTAAAATCACCTCTCAAAATCCTTTAAGCTCATTGACTATTACGGAGAACTGGTAGAAAATAGCTTTGATGTCTTCTTTCGGATCCATCTTGAAGTTCTCATAGTTGAGGTTGAGAAGTCCAATCTTAGTCTCCTTCACCTCGTTGGTTCCTTCATATGTAACTTCAAGCTTGTTCCATACTTCCTTGTTATTGTCATAAGAAGAAACTTTTCTGTATTCATCGGGACCAAGTGCACAAAAGAGAATGTGCATGGCCTTTGCATTGGGTTCCATTTTCTTCTTGTCTTTCGTATTCCACTCCACCTTGCTTCTTTGTGGGATGAACGAGCCATCAAGAGCTACATCCCGAAGATAGAAGTCATTGGATTGGATGAATAACATCATCCTATTCTTCTAATAGGAGTAGTTGTCCTCGTTAAAGTAAGGAGGCTTGGTGATGGATTACACCATAAACTTCGGTTGATGTAGAAAGGATGAGCACTTCAAGGATCGAATCTAGGATTTTAATCTGATGTAGAGACGAAGCTCCGATACCAATTGTTGGGCTCTGTTAACTCCTCAAAAGTACTGATTTTTATGCTTATTTTACAATGTATTTGCTTGCTTTTGAGTACATTTAGTTGTTAAATTCATGCATTTGCATAAGGAGTTTGAGATTGGTGTCTATGCTAGTGTGAAGGGTTGCTTTGTTGGCATTGTTATAGGCTTGGCAGAACATGACATGCTTGGTAGAGCAGCGCATGAGCAGGAGAAGGAAATGCCAAAGAGAATGTCGAGCTGAATACGACATAGTTGGACCAGAGATTGCGAAGCTACGTTGGCATAAAAGAGGAGTCTGATGCCCGACCAGGTAGTCGTTGGACCTTGTACACGTCAGCCCTAGGATTCAAAATTTGGATAAGATGATCACATCCCTTATCCCTTGAGCATTCAAAATTAAAATTTCACGGCTTATTGTAAAGTGCCCATAAGTCTTATATTTTGTATGCATTCCATCTCATATTATTGCTATTCTCAAGTGCATTTTAGGCATATTTAGGTGCATGCATGCATTATTTACAATATTCTTTGCTTTGCCTTGTTTTTATTGAATATCTTTGATTTGGTAAGAAAATATACTGTTTTAGTTTAGTTTTAGTTTCAGATGCTAAAAGCTGTTAGGGGGAGGAGAAATCAGAGGAGCTGATGCTGAGGCAGCAGAGCAAAGAGCTGTACTGAAGCAGTTTAATATAGAGAGAGATGTTGCCGAGTAGCTGCCGCTGCCATACCTGCCGCCCAGGGCAGCAACTTGAGGAATTGGCAAATTGGAGTGCGATTGGAAGAGCATAATTTTCTAAGTCCACTGAGCTCATCCACGCAATTTACTGATGCCGGAAATAGCGGATAGAGCTGCCAAATGAGAAGATCAAGGCTTGCTTGCGGCACAAGGCAACGACAAGAGGAGTCCAAATTCTAGTCAAAGAAGTCAGAATTAAAGGATGCATTCAATGCAAAAGCTACTTTATCATGAGGAAGACTTATACTCCAAGGAGGACTTAACCTAGGTCTTGCCCTATATATACTTGATCATATTTTGTATCTTAGGGGACGATAGTCAACATAGCTTGGTTTCTCTTGTGTTTTCTTGCCGACACTGTGTTCTAAGTTCTCTAGGGTTTGGGTTGTGTTGTAAAGTAGTTGTGAGAATGATTGTTTAGGTTTAAGTTTGTTATTGTAATAAATTCAAGGTTTGCTTATTTCATGTTCTTCATTGTTTTCAATTGAGTTCGAAAGATCGATTGTGAGCAATCCATTTGTTTGTCATCGAGAGAGTCAAACTCACGAAAGAAGTAAGCACGATCTCATCCATACCAGGTGTTGATCAATCCATCCTAGACATAGGTTAGGGTTTAAAGCGGCTAAAAGAGGACAAACCAAAGGTTGCTGTTCATTGCAAGATTCACACCGACGGGTATTATCTGCATCGGGCTTCAATAGTATTCTGACTTAGACATAAGCATAATCATTCTCGAAGCGTTCTGTCGAGCCTTGAAGGTCTGTCGAGTTTGCCGCCAAGCCGATCATCCGTTCCACCTGCCGAGGCAACAAAAGTTGTTGAAGCACCAATCTGCCATCTTTCGCCGAGGCAGCAAAGTCTGGCAGCGCAATACAACTTGACTTATTCAACGCAGTTTCATGCTACGGAGCAGCATAACCTGACCCATTCCATCAATTTGATCTCTTCTCTTAATTACTTGTGTTTCTTTAATTTAGAATCTCTTACAAACTGAAATTGACTTGTGCATTTAATATTCTTTGTGTAGGAATTTATATTCGAATTGGCTGTCCAATCTTCGTGGGAGAAGATATCTTTTATATTATAACTTGACAAGAGTGTGCACTTGCACTCATAATTGGAGAACACACAAACGCTCTACAAGTTTTTGGCGCCGTTGCAGGGGATTGGCAACAATAAATTCGTCTTTATTTTTCTGCACTTTTATTTTATTACATTTAATTTCAATTTTTATTTTTCCTTTTATTCGCAAAAAACTAAAAAGGGAATTTTATAGTTTTCTTGTCTAGTGTATGACCAGAGCCAACCCGTCGTCCGAAATCATTTACATAGACGAGATCGAACGAAGAGCAAGAAAACTAAAGAAAGAAGCAAGAGAAGCCCTCGGAAAAGATAAGGAAAAAGGAAAAGCAGAGGCAACCATGAACGGCCAAGACGACAACCCTGCCAACAATACCCGAAATGGCATTGACGGGCAGCAAGATCCGCCGCATGGGTAGCTGCCCCCAGTTCAGCCCAGGCAGCAACAATATGTACGCGCCACTAGGGACTACTTGGAGCACGGCTTCAGAGGATTTGATCCAACTGTGGCAGAGCCTGAAATCGAAGCAGATCACTTCGAGCTGAAACCAGTGATGTTCAACATGATAAACATATTGGGGTAATTTGGAGGAACTGCCACGGAAGATGCTCGACAGCACTTGAGGGGGTTCCTTGACATTTGCATATCTTTCAAGATACATGGAGTCCATCAAGATGTGCTTAAGCTGAGACTATTTCCCTATTCATTGAGGGATATGGAAAAAGAGTGGCTAAACAACCAACCGGCAGGATCATTCAACAGTTGGACAGAATTGTGCAAGGACTTCCTTGACCATTTCAGCCCTTCAAATGTAACAGACAAGTTAAGAAACGAAATCACTGCCTTCCGCCAAGGAGATGATGAATCGATGTATGAAGCTTGGGAGAGATACCAACAGATGCTAAACAACTACCCGCTCCACGGTTTCCCCACCTGGACTTAAGTGTCGATGTTCTACAATGGAGTAAATCAACCAATGATAATGATGCTTGACGCTTCAGCCAATAGAATAATCCTAGACAGACCACCCGAGGAGGCACTACAGATTCTGAATAGAATTGCAAATCATGACTACAAGTTCCCTACAGCCCGCCTCAGTGGCATAAGGCGGCCATCTATTTTGAATGAAGTAGAAGCCACCGAATCTATCATTGTCCGCCTAGATAAACTGACACAACTGGTTATGAACATGGCCAAGCATACCGGGAAAACATATGAGGCTAAAGCTGTGGAGCCCTTCTATGATGAGTGTGGGGGCAACCATGATTCCTCCGAATGCAATGAATCCGCCAACTTCATGGGGACCTATGAGAGGAACAGCAGACCCAACACCAACACATACAATCCGGGCTGGAGAAAGCATCCAAAGTTCTCCTAGAGTAACCCTAACACGACTGCAAATCCAACCCAACAACCATGAGGATATCAGCAGAACCTGTCCCGGCAGCAGCCTCAGCAGCAACATAATACGAACAATAATTCACTCGAATCTACTTTACATAATTTTATATCTCGCACTAGTTATTTTATTGTTCATACTAATAAATTTATTGACTAGACTGAGTCTTTCAAGGACAGGACTGAGATACAGATGAACAACCAGGAGGAAACAATAAAGTATCTGGAGACTCAGTTTGGAAGGTTCGCCCAGATTGTTAACACTAGGCCAACAAGTGGATTACCTGGTGATACTGAAATCACGAAGGGAAAACCCAAGAGCAATGCAAGGCTATAATAACAAGGAGTGGGATATAGTTACAAGAGCCGTCAAATCTTGCTACCAGGGAAACATCACCTGCCGATTTACCCGTTAAACAAAATCCAGTTCATTCCGCTAGAAACCCTACCACGACAGCCTCTGCAAAGGACAACACGAAAACACAAACATGGCTGACAGACGACACTGTAGATGAACAGACATAATCTGAACCAGTTGTGGCTCCCTAGAATAAGCTCCTGTCGAAGGTGAAAATCGAAGATATTAAACCTCCACTACCATTCCCACAACGATTGAAAAAATAGAAGCAAGACATGCAATTTAGGAAACTTTTGGATGTTCTGAAGCAAGTAAAAATCAATTTACCATTGGTGGAATTGATCGAACAAATGCCCAACTATGCTAAGTTCCTAAAGGATATGGTATCCAAAAGAACAAGAATTGGGGAATTTGAGACAGTGGCAGTAACAGAAGGATGCACGGCAATGCTGCACTATAAGGCGACACCCAAACAGAAAGATCCGGGCAACTTCATAATTCCTTGTAAAATAGGCATCTATTGGAGTATGCCCAAAGACCAATCATATGATGATTGAATAGACATACTATTTTACTAGATTTATCAAGTAATGGCATTGCCGTTATTATGGGTTGGTATGTTTCTGGGCATCAAACTAACCATTGGATAATAATGTCCATACAATAATACGATTATTGTTAAATAGGATCCTTAGTCGAATGTTATTACGGGTATGAACAATGATAATATATAAAGACTAATATGTGGTTGATGACAAGCGTTGTCATTGACATAGAGATGTCAAAATCAACACATAAGTATTTGTTAGAGAACAACATACTGGATTGACTCGCTATGAGCATGTTTCTTGGGTAATTATGTGACAGTCACAACATTGCTCATGATAAACATATGTATAATCCTCAGACTTGAGATCAACAAGATTTCAACATAAAGATTTACGTATTTTGACATAGTCAAACGTGTGTCGTAACTGACTACATTATAAAGACTGATGATTGGATACGTGATGACCTATGTAGTGAAATATGGTTGATCAAGAAAGGATTTGTCCCTCCTACATAATGAGAGAAATATCTTCGGCCACTTGATTGAGTGAGATTAGAAAATGCATGGCCATGCTCGAATATTATGATATGAGATATCATAGAGATTCGTTTATCATAATCTACTCAAGACATCAAGAAACACTAGATGGACAACGCAAGTGTGACTAACCCATGACTTGTGTTCATCTAAGATATAAAAGACAAAAGGATGAAATACATAAAGGAAGTTTATTCAGGAATTAGGAAAGTCAAACCATGACTTCATGCAACTTAGGTAGCAATGATGTATTGCTAGATGCCAGTCATTGTTTGTAAAATTAGAACAATTCTAATTTTGCTGCTAACGTTGCATGAACCTACAAGGGTCACACCCTTCGAATGAAACGAACAAAAAAAATTTGGAAACCATACTCCCTATTTTAGGGAGGTTGTCGAAAATCCCCTATGGGATAGGGGAAATCGACAACTCCCTTAAATGGGAATAATATTGGATAAATATTGTATTTATCAAATATTATTTAGAGTATGGAAAATATTTAGAGACTTAAATATTATAGAATAAAATTCTAGAAATTTAAATATATATTTGGAATTTATATAATGTATATTTAATTCCAAGTTTATGTAGAATTAAATTCTACATAATTAAAAAATATATATTTAAATATATTTAAATCCAAATAAAGATAGAATGAGATTCTATATAATAAAAAATATATATATTTGGATTAAATATAATGTATATTTAAATCCATGTTTTATGTAGAATAAGATTCTACATAATTAAATATATATATTTCATTTATTATTATTAAATATAATGTATATTTAATATAAACCAATTTCAAGTAGAATTAGATTCTATGAATTTTGGTTGAACTTGGATTTAAGGTATTCAACTAGAATTAAGTCTCTGAATACTATTTAAAGGGACAAGGGCTAGCAACCAAATCAACCCTCTTCCTCCTCTTGAAGATTTCGACAACACCCCTAGGGATTCCCCACTGGAATTCGACATATCCCAGAAAGCTCTCTGAGAAGCTGTTCGATATTTTTCTAGTGTTCTACTTGCCCCCTGGCAAATCCCTGAAGGTTCCCTTGCTCGATTGCAAGTCTCGGTTGAGCTCCTGGTCGATTTTAGACTCTCTCAGGAATCCCTGGAGGGATTTTGACTTCTCCCTGGAAGGTGTTCAAACCTATCGAAATTTATCCCTAAGTGTTAGGGAGGCGTAAACTTTGTTCGTTTTGTTCGGGTGGACTCCATAGAGGTCGTTGCGAACCTGTGACGATTCCGGTTTTACTTGACGTGGTTATTCCGACATACCGTCGGTTTTCTAGTTTCCAGAGTTTTAAAAGGTAACTCTATATCTTTTCACCCCGAATTCGTTCCTGTACATGGATCCTGGCTGGATTACGTGGGATTAATTTTTTTCCGCTGCGCCACGGGGCGTGCCGACGTGTCCCAACAGTGGTATCAGAGCCAGGTTGTATCATACGAATTCGGACTTAAATTCTTGGGTGATGTTTATGTATGGGATGCATGCTGTTTGATTCGATTTAGATACTTATTGTTTATCGTATCACACCTAATAAAGACTTATTTCGATTATCACTGAATGATTAAGAGTTAATCATAACTATGTTAGGTTGCTTCAATGTTAAATGTTAACATGTTGAGACTAATAGTTAGTCCAGAGAACAAGTAGTTGTTCGTAGTTTCATAGATTTATGAAATCTCTGAAAGGGCTTCTAATTTGATAAAAGTTATCAAACTATCTTTCACGGTGAATCCATAAGAGTTATGGTTAGACGTTATGAAATATGCATGTCTAGGATTGGCATCATCAAAGACCTGGTACTTAAGTGTGCCTAGTGCGCCACCTCTCTTTCATGTTGACCTACCTGGTGCATTTGTTCGTTAACGAAAATGGTTTATGAAACCTCGTGATCCTTCTTTGGCCCATTAACCGCAACATAGGGATAATCAGTTTAAAACTCCGTAAACACGTCGTTACTTTGTTTGCACGATGTTTGAAATGCATGTTAGATTGCACGGTGTTTGTTTTGCATGGTTATATCCCATAGCCCTTATAGTTTTGGTTTTTATAAATACGGCCTGCGTGTCGTGCCTTTCTCTATCTTCTATTGTAGTTCTCTTCTCATCTCACTCCCTCGCATGTAACGCGAGTTTCTGAAAATTGTAAATACGCATGGAGATAAATCAAGAACCAAGGTAGCATCGTGGTGGGCCTTCCCTGGTGGACCAGGCGTTTCAGAAGCATATTCTATCTTCAGTAGAATGGTCCTCCCATTGGCTTGAGACGGGTCGCCTTAGGTTAAGAAGGGCTATAATCATTGCATATTTATTTACTGCTTATATTTACCTTGTATATGATGCAATAGATGTTTTATAAGCATGATTAAACATAGTTCTATTGATAGGATCAATGTTAAAATGATGAGATAATTAAGTAAATCCCTCACTATAATTCTAAGTCTGTTTTAACCATCCAATATTTACCCTCGTTAAAGCTTCGATCGATATAATGCGAGCTTTGCCAAAGCAATGTCACATTTATCTATCTTAGTTAAACACGAAGAATAAGCTAGTGATATTCGCCGGTTGAGATATTGGTATTGACTTAGCTGGGTTTTTCTAATAGGATTAGAAAACCAAGTGGTTAAAAGTTTTGGTTAATCATAAGATGATTTAAAGAACAAGAGTTGTTCGCCAAAAGATGAGGAATTATATGAGATGTAATTAGTAAGGTGTTACTTACCTAAATAACCATTTCCTAAAAGACTGGCCAAAGCTGATTTAGGAATGGTGAAATACGGATCCTCACTCACTAGAAAAACTATCGAAACGTTTTTCCGAAATTAAAACTAGAGGGTTTTTAATTTTGAAGAAAATAGTGGGAGTAAATTTATAGTAAAGACCTATCTATAAATTTTAAAATTTAGTAAAACTTATGTAGCATATTTTCTTTGTTGTAGAATTAATGGCAAATAATACTCGATCTCTGCGATCTATCCTTGAGAAGGATAAGCTCAATGGCATAAACTTCCTTGACTGGTTCCGCAATTTGAGAATTGTTCTCAAACAGGAAAAGAAGGAATATGTCATTGAAGAACATGTTCCGGATGAACCGGTTGCCACTGCTTCCAGAGCTGACAAAGACAAGTTTAAGAACCACATGGACGACATGCTGGATGTCGGTTGTCTTATGCTTTCCTCCATGACCCCTGAGCTTCAGAAGCAACATGAGGACATGGTAGCTTATGATATGATTCAAAATCTCAAGGAGATTTATGAAGGGCAAGCTCGTCAAGAGAGGTACGAGACCTCTAAAGCTCTGTTTCAATGCAAGATGAGTGAGGGATCTCCCGTAGGAGCTCACGCCATCAAAATGATGGGCTACATCCAAACGTTGGAGAAGCTCGGTTTTCCACTGAAAGACGAATTAGCTACTGATGTCATCTTGCAATCGTTGCCAGATAGTTTCAATCAGTTCGTCCTTAATTTCAATATGAATGAAATTAACAAGACGCTGCCACAGTTGCTCGGCATGTTGAGAACTGCTAAAATCAACCTGAAGAAGGTAGGACCTAAACCTGTTCTGATGGTCCGCAAGGACAAGAAGAAAGGTAAATCAGCAGCAAAGTCTAAAGGTGATGGTAAGACCAAAACCGATGGAAATGAGGCATTGAAACCTAAGAAGGGAATCAAGAAGGATGGAAAATGTTTCCATTGCGGCAAGACCGAACATTGGAAGAGAAACTGCCCCACACACCTACAAGAAGTCAAGAAAGCAAAAACGAGTGAGGCATCAACCTCAGAGGCTTCTAAAGAGAAGGCACCAGAATAGACATGGACCTGCGAATGGAAATAAAGCAAGAGTTGCTACATCATCCATTAGGACATGTGTTTTTGCTTAAATAGATTTGTTTTAGTTTTTAAGATTATTATTTTGTGCCTAAGTTTTAGTTATCTTGTAAGGACAAGATATTTTAATTTTGAGATTATTTAAATAAATGTTATTCTTTTAATCTCTTATGGCACAACGAATCAATGATCTTTAAACTAATCAAATTAATAATATTTATAAGATAAATAAAACAAATGACTAATCTCAAACTCATAAAAAGTATTAAGGTAATTTGATGAGATCAAATTCAAGAATATTTAAAGTTTGATGAACTTTCAAAGAATATGGGATTGTCCCATAATTAAATCCCACAAGTGGAACAAAAAGTCTTTGAAAGAGAATCAAATATGTTAGACATGTTTTGATTCAGAACAAGTCATTTTCGACTCCTTTACACACTAGAAAAACAACTCTCATACTTAATCGTGTTTTTTTCGAAACGTCATATAAGATATGGACTAAGAATTGTTCTAGAATACCTTTGAAGTTTTAAGGTTACTTACATGTTAAAATGTTTACAAAGTTCAAACCTTAAAAACTCCATTTTTTGTTTATCCTAACGAGAACAAAGCGTTTGTTACTCAAACGAGAGTTTATCTTGAAAGAGATTAATTCTCACAAAGGGATATTATTTCTTCAACTTTAACGAGAACAAAATATTTGTTGCTCAAACGATAGTTTATCTCGAAAGAGAATACTTATCACTAAGGGATTTCATTTTTCAACGAGAACAAAATGTTTGTTGCTCAAACGAGAGTTTCTCTCGAAAGAGATTACCTCTCACAAAAGGAAAAAATGGAATTTGGAATGTGAAGAAATTTTAGACAACAAATTTATGAACCAAATATTGAGAATGTTCCACAAATGATCAAGGAACATTGGAACAAAACACAACCATTGTGTTGATCCTTAAGAGAATACCATATACTTGAGAAATATGGATTTCTCACTATCCGTATATTGAAACACTCTTCTTTTCGGATCAAGATAAAGACTAGGTCTTATCAGAAAGCAATGGTGAGCCCAAAATTCGAGAAATGGCTAAGAGCCATGAGATATGAGATGGAATCCATGTCTAAAACCAAGTATAGACTTTGGTTACCTAAAAGGGTAAAACCTAAGAGGTATGGATGAGTTTTTCAAAAAGGAAAAACCGACATGGATGATAAAACATACAAAGGATGATTCGTCGCTAAAAGTTTTCGACAAACTTCATAGTATAGACTATGATAAAGCATCTTTCTTGTAGCTATGTTTAATCCATCTTAATCTCACTTGCAAGTAGTTACATACGATGATTATGGAATCGAATAAAGGAATGTCAAAACCACTTTCCTAAGGGAAAACTTGAAACAGATGTGTACATGACACATCCAGAAGGTTTTGTCACTCCAGTAAACACTTGGAAGGTATGTAAGCTACAAGGGTCTATCCGTAGACTAAGGCAAGCTTCTCGAAGTTGGGATATTCGTTTCAGAAGATACAATCAAAAGGTTTGGTTTATCTAGAAACAAATGGGAGTCTTGTTTTCAAAAGAGCTAGTGGGAGCATTGTTACTTTCCTAAGTATTGTATGTAGATGACATACTCATCAAAAGGAACTAAAGATCGCAATCTGTTTTGCATTAATAAAAGATACTGCGAGTTAGCAACATGAGACAGTATCTAACTCTACAACATAGGCTGAATATATTACAGTCGACATAGTAATAAAGAAGGATGTTTGGATCTAAAGGGTTCACTTTTGAACTAAGGGTTGTTCCCAACATATTAGATGCTACATAAATCTGTTATGATGGAACCTTTGCGTAAGCAAATAAAACCCAGTTCTCATCAATAAATCCAAAATATTCTAAAGTACTTACATCTTGGAGATGTGAAAGTATGCAACATACGCACAAAGTTGATAACTTTGTCAACTCCCTGACAAAGCTTTTGACACAGCATAAGCATGTCAGTTACACTAAGCCATATCATATTAGATACATAAATGATTGGTCTTAGTGCTAGTGGGAGATTGTTGAAGTATGCCCAAAGACCAATCATATGTTGATTGAATAGACATACTATTTTACTAGACTTATCAAGTAATGGCATTGCCGTTATTATCATTTGGTATGTTTCTGTGCACCAAACTAACCATTGGATAATAATTTTCATACAATAATACGATTATTGTTAAATAGGATCCTTAGTCGAATATTATTACAGGTATGGACAATGATAATATATAAAGACTAATATGTGGTTGATGACAAGCGTTGTCATTGACATAGAGATGTCAAAACCAACACATAAGTATTTGTTAGAGAACAACATACTGGATTGACCCGCTATGAGCATGTTTCTTGGGTAATTATGTGACAGTCACAACATTGCTCATGATAAATATATGTATAATCCTCAGACTTGAGATCAACATGATTTCAACATAAAGATTTACGTATTTTGACATAGTCAAACGTGTGTCGTAACTGACTACATTATAAAGACTGATGATTGGATACGTGATGACCTATGTAGTGAAATATGGTTGATCAAAAAAGGATTTGTCCCTCCTACATAATGGGAGAAATATCTTCGGCCACTTGATTGAGTGAGATTAGAAAATGCATGGCCATGCTCGAATATTATGATATGAGATATCATAGAGATTCGTTTATCATAATCTACTCAAGACATCAAGAAACACTAGATGGACAACGCAAGTGTGACAAACCCATGACTTGTGTTCATCTAAGATATAAAGGACAAAAGGATGAAATACATAAATGAAGTTTATTCAGGAATTAGGAAAGTCAAACCATGACTTCATGCAACTTAGGTAGCAATGATGTATTGCTAGATGCCACTCATTGTTTGTAAAATCAGAACATTTCTAATTTTGCTGCTAACGTTGCATGAACCTACAAGGGTCACACCCTTCGAATGAAACGAACAAAAAAAAATTGGAAATCATACTCCCTATTTTAGGGAGGTTGTCGAAAATCCCCTATGAGATAGGGGGAATCGGTAACTCCCTTAAATGGGAATAATATTGGATAAATATTGTATTTATCAAATATTATTTAGAGTATGGAAAATATTTAAAGACTTAAATATTATAGAAAAAGATTCTAGAAATTTAAATATATATTTGGAATTTATATAATGTATATTTAATTCCAAGTTTATGTAGAATTAGATTCTACATAATTAAAAAATATATATTTAAATATATTTAAATCCAAGTAAAGATAGAATGAGATTCTATATAATATATATATATATATTTGGATTAAATATAATTTATATTTAAATCCATGTTTTATGTAGAATAAGATTCTACATAATTAAATATATATTTCATTTAATATTATTAAATATAATGTATATTTAATATAAACCAATTTCAAGTAGAATTAGATTCTATGAATTTTGGTTGAACTTGGACTTAAGGTATTCAACTAGAATTAAGTCTCTGAATACTATTTGAAGGGACAAGGGCTAGCAACCAAATCATCCCTCTTCCTCCTCTTGAAGATTTCGACAACACCCTTAGGGATTCCCCACTGGAATTCGACATATCCTAGAAAGCTCTCTGAGAAGCTGTTCGATATTTTTCTGGTGTTCTACTTGCCCCCTGGCAAATCCCTGAAGGTTCCCTTGCTCGATTGCAAGTCCCGGTTGAACTCCTGGTCGATTTCAGACTCCCTCAGGAATCCCTGGAGGGATTTCGACTTCTCCCTAGAAGGTGTTCAAACCTTTCGAAATTTATCCCTAAGTGTTAGGGAGGCGGAAACTTTGTTCGTTTTGTTCGGGTGGACTCCGTAGAGGTCGTTGCGAACCTGTGAAGATTCCGGTTTTACTTGACGTGGTTATTCCGACATACCGTCGGTTTTCCAGTTTCCAGAGTTTTAAAAGGTAACTTTTCATCTTTTCACCCCGGATTCGTTCTTGTACATGGATCCTGGCTAGATTACGTTGGATTAATTTTTTTTCGCTGCGCCACGGGGCGTGCCGACATGTCCCAACAGCATCAACCATTCCGTAAGAGCCCTATGTGACCTAGGGGCAAGCATCAGCCTAATGCCCAAGTCTGTTTTCCAGAAACTGGGGATAAGAGACGCCCGCCCAACGATACTAATGCTACAGCTAGCTGGCAGAACTTATGTGCAACCAGAAGAAAAAATTGAAGACTTCCTGGTGAAGGTGGACAAATTCATTTTCCCTGCCGACTTCCTCGTACTAGACTGTGAGGCAGATGAAAGGGCACCGATAATGCCAGGGCCACCATTCCTAGCTACGGGTAGAACTTACAATGAGGGTCAATGATCAGCAAGTAAAGTTGAACGTCTTCCAAACCATGAGGCAAGCTGATGATCTGGAAGAATGCCAGCTAATGGAGGCCATCTCAGAATTCAATTTCGAAGCCAATAGACCCTGCCTGCAGGACGACTAGCTAGGCAACAACCTTGACAATTGTCTCGACAACCATTTAGATACTTGCTGAGAAGATGAACGATGCAGTGAATGGACAAAACAGGAACCGGAGGAGCAAGAGGATGCATACTGGATAACAATCAGGCCAGATAAGTATTTTGAACTTTTGAATTATACAAAAAAGGGTGGAAAAATGTTCAAACCATCTATTGAACAACCCCTACCCTTGAACTAAAAACTTTACCTGCATAATTTAAGTATGCTTATTTGGGACCCAATGATACGATGCCCATAATAATTTCCTCCAAGTTGTAGCCTACATAGGAACAAAAACTGATAGTGTTGTTGCGGCAGCACAAGAAGGCAATAGGCTGACCATTGTAGGCTTAAAATGGATAAGCCCATCATTCTGCATGCACAAAATCCAGCTTGAAGAGGATCAAAAACCAGTTGTCGATGGCCAGAGGAGATTGAACGATACCATGAGGGAAGTTGTCAAAAAGGAGATAATCGAATGGTTAGATGCCGACATCATATATTGTAACCCCCTTAGCCCGGCCTAGACGCTTGACCCGAATAACGAAGATTACACGGGGAAAACCAAAGTCAACCCGAAAGTCAACCTTGATTAGCGACCCTTTTTTTCTTTTTATCTTTTCTAGATGCACATTAATCCTATGTGATTATTCAAGAATCATGGGAAGGAGAAACACACCGATCGGAAAACTTTTAAGGACTCAATTGTAAGAAATACACTTTTAGGGACCAAAATGTAAATTTTGTAAAATATAAGGACCTTGCAGATTTTAAGTTTACCAATAAGTTATTAGTCATATTACATGCCTCTCTGTCAAATTTCAGCTTAAAAGAACATTCCAAGCTCAAGCAATTGTAACCACAACATTCAGGAATAAATTGTAAAATAGGAGAACTTAAAACAATTCAAAATCATCATCCAACGGTCATCCGTTTCGGAACACTGACCCTGGTATTGAAACGGTCGTATCGGAACGGAGTTGACCATTTCGGTACTCGGGTGCGTTCTGAGACCAATATCAAAACAGGCCTCTCCAGTAGCAAAAATGTTCCGAAACACCTTCAACCGTTCCGAAACACTATGGCCATTACAGGCCCCTGTTTCGAAACAGTTAAGGGTGTTTCGATACACCCAGCCCTGCAACAGTAGAAATTTCTGGTTTTTCACTTCTAATCATGCTTAAACAACTCCCAAATCATACCATAGCATATCAGCAACTTGATTAAACATCAAGGAACATATCAAAGAAGATTAAGCTAGAGCATGACATCAAACAAAAGATCATTAAGTCTAAAGGCATGCTTCCTAGTCACAAATCCAAATATAAGCTTCAAACCTCAAACAAACCTTATAAGGCCAATTACAACCTTCAAAAGCCAACACAAACATGCCACAAACTTAGGGAGTTCAAAACACATCTCCCAAATACGATTTTGGAGCCCCATTGCCAAATATCAAAACTAAAGTATGTAAAAACACCATCATACATGAGCTTTACTCTTCCTTGGATGTTCTTAACCTTCTTGCTGCCCAAAATCACTTCAATTATCTGCATAGTTGGTAAAAGAGAGCGTAAGCATATTTGCTTAGTGAGGCAAGCTCTAAAGAAAACCAGCACAACAATGCATTACTCAAAACTCTTTCTCAAAAGACATTTTCAACAACATGCTCATTCTATCTCATGCTTGAAAACCATTTCAAAGCAAATCTTCATTTGAAATCACATGTACCTCTATTCTATCTCATGCATTTAAACCAATGCAAATCTCATGGCAAGGCCATTCACTTGATAAATGAAAACAAAAGCATTTCATATCATAATCTCATATGCATTTCTCATAGCATAAAACATCTCTTCATTTGGTACACGTGAATCAAATACATTTCCATATTTTATATTGGTATTTCACATTTCATTATTACTCGTATATGCGGATTAGCTTGACTCAAGGTCAAGTCCTACCCTGGTAGAATCTCTCATCACCGGAAAGCGTCCAAAGATGACTCCCCTGTTTATAACACATAAGAGCAGAGGATTAATACATCATCATGCATTGAAATCATCAGCCATACATCTAAACCCGCTGCTCTACTCAAGAACCTCATTTCGGCCACCAAAAACAACCGAAATCATCTCCAAACTCTCCCAAAACAAAGCCTAGACAAGATCTATCACTTTTAAACATTTCTAAACACCAATCAACACCAAAAATCACCATAAACACGTCCTTATACCTCCAGCTATAACAGAACACTAAAACCACCCCAAAAACCACCATTCTAGCAAGCAAAACTTAGGAATCCAAACCTATTCGGGATTTGTTTGATAAAACCTCATTTATAACATCAATTACCATCCAAAATACATTAGAAAACAACTTCAAAATAGAGCCTAACCAACAAACACGAAAATCATCAAGATCTCTCCGAGAATCTTGAGTTTTGACACAATTTCATGTTTCTAACACTAAAGCAACTCAAAAATCATTAACAAAGGATTGATAACTTGGGAATTTCAGTAAAGAACTGATCATTAGAGGAGAAGGACGAAGCTTACCTCTAATGGCTGATTTCTCCTTGATTTGGGCAAGTTTTCTTGAAAATCCAAAGTGAAAACAAGAGGATTTGGTGAGGAAAAGATTAGGAATCAAAAGCAGATTGAAATCTCATCAAAAGGAATGAAAATCAGAGGCTAATTGATGGAGAAAATGTGTTTGGCTGAAAAGAAATTGAGAGAAAATGAAATGAGAGAAAACTAACATAAGGTAGTTATGAAAAGTCAAAGATATATTTCCTTTTTAATTATCCTCATTTCCCTTAATTAAAACTTTATTAAAAACACCCAAAATAAGGAGAAATCTGATTAAAAACATTTTGGTAAAATTAGCTCCTTAAAGATTCAAAGTTTCAATCCTTTACAAAACAATCACTATTCAACTTTTGCAAAAACTACGATTTGGTCACTACACCGAAATGTAGTATTTCCAAACCTTATTTTGTAAAATTGTTTTTACCATAATCTTTCATATAATAAATGAGGATTTTTAGATATTTTCCCTTAATTTTAAAACATCCCGAACTAGGTGTTCCCTAAATCTCCCTTAAATATTCAGACCATTCTCGACCGGTCCGATTCAAACCCTAAAACATCTAGGCCCAAAATCGGGGCATTACAACTCTCCCCCTCTTAAGAAATTTCATCCTCAAAATTTACCTGGAGGAAAAAGGTAAGGAAATTGCTTCTTCATGTCTTCCTTCCTTTCCCACGTGGCTTCCTTAACACCACGATGTCTCCACAAGACTTTAACCAACTCGATGGTCTTACCTCGGAGAACCTTACTATCTGAATCACGAATCTCAACCGGTACCTCATCATACGTCAACTCCGAATTCAACTCAACCTCTTCCACATGCATAACATGCGACGGATCCGCTCTATATCTCCGAAGCATAGATACATGAAACACATTATGTATCTTTTCTAACTCTTGAGGTAGTCTCAGCTTGTAAGCAACATGACTCACACGTTCTATCACCTCGTATGGTCCAATGAACCTTGGGCTCAACTTGCCCTTCCGGCCAAACCTCATCACCTTCTTCCAAGGTGAAACTTTCAAAAACATACGATCACCCACAACAAATTCTATCTCCTTATGCTTCAAATCCGCGTAAGACTTTTGCCGATCCTTTGCTGCCTTCAACCGCTCACAAATGAGCTTTACCTTCTCGGTGGTTCCTTTTAACAAAGCTGACATCGAGACCAACTTTTGTCCCGTCTCAGCCCAACAAAGAGGAGTTATACACTTCCTCCCATATAAAGCTTCATAAGGTGCCATTTGAATACTTGCCTGGTTACTGTTATTATAAGCAAACTCCACCAAAGGCAAGTGCTTCTCCCAAGAGCCTTGAAATTCAATAACACATCACCTCAAAATATCCTCAAGCACTTGGATAACACGCTCAGACTGTCCATCCGTCTGCGGATGATAAGAAGTACTGAAATTCAGCCGCGTACCCAAAGCTTGATGCAAACACTCCCAAAACCTTGCGGTAAACCTCGGATCTTTATCCGATACTATAGAATTTGGCACACCATCCAACCGTACAATCTCAGCAATGTACAGCTCCGCAAGCTTATCCAAGGTGTACGTAGTATGCACAGGCAAGAAATGCGCACACTTCGTAAGGCGATCCACAATCACCCAAATAGAATTCTTCTTTGACGGCGATAAAGGCAAACCAGACACAAAGTCCATGGTGATCCTCTCCCACTTCCATTCAGGAATCCATAACGGCTGCAACAATCCCGAAGGAAATTGATGTTTAGCCTTAACTCGTTGACAAACCATGCATTTACTAACATACTCAGCGACATCTTTCTTCAAACCCACCCAATAGTAATCACCCTTCAGATCACGGTACATCTTTGTACTACCAGGGTGCATAGCAAAAGGACTACTATGAGCTTCAGTCAGAATAGTGCGCCTCAACTCAACGTCATTCGGCACCACTATCCGACTCCCAAAACATAAAACACTATCATCATTGAAACAGAAATCCGATGGCCTACCTTCTGCAATATCCTGAACATGTGGCACCAAAGAATCATCCAACAACTGTTTGTCCTTTAACAACTGAACTAGAGATGGTTTCACTTGCAACTCAGCAACAAGACCACCATCCCGCGATATGCTCAAGCTAGCAAACATCGCTCTTAATTCCACCGCCACCTTCCTGCTCAAGGCATCGGCCACAACATTGGCCTTTCCCGGATGATACTCGATCGTTAGATCGTAATCCTTAAGCAACTCCACTCAGCGTCGTTGCCTAAGATTTAACTTCTTCTGAGACATCAGGTACTTCAAACTCTTATGATCCGTGTACACAAGACACTTCTCACCATAGAGATAATGTCTCCAGATCTTTAGGGCAAATACCATTGCTGCTAACTCAATGTCATGCGTAGGATAGTTACGCTCATGCACTTTCAACTGTCGCGAAGCATAAGCCACCACCTTACCCTCTTGCATTAGCACACACCCCAAACCAACATAGGAAGCGTCACTATACACCACAAACTCTTTCCCTGATTCAGGTTGAACCAAGATAGGAGCTTGCGTCAAAGCTGCTTTTAGCTTCTCAAAAGCTTGCTGTCTTGCTTTCGTCCACTCATACTTGACATCCTTCTGCAACAACTTCGTCAGAGGGGCATCAATCTTAGAAAATCCATCCACGAACCTCCGGTAGTAACCTGCCAACCCAAGGAAACTACGAACTTCATGAACAGATTTAAGGGGCTTCCAATTCATCACCGCCTCAATCTTCTGAGGATCAACTCGAATCCCTTCAGCCGAAACCACATGACCAAGGAAAACAACCTCCTTTAGCCAAAACTCACATTTTCTTAGCTTAGCATAAAGCTGATTTTCCAATAGCGCTTGCAAAACGATCCTCAAATGACCTTCATGCTCCTCCTCAGTACGAGAGTACACAAGGATATCATCGATGAACACCACAACAAACTTGTCCAAAAATTCATGAAACACCTTGTCATCATGTCCATGAAAGTAGCATGAGCATTCGTCAACCCAAACGGCATCACTAGAAACTCATAATGCCCATACCTCGTTTGAAAGGCTGTTTTCGGCACATCCACATCTTTCACCTTTAACTGATAGTATCCTGACCTCAAATCTATCTTTGAAAACACAGCCGCTCCTCGAAACTGATCAAAGACACCATCGATCCTCGGCAAGGGATACCTGTTTTTGATGGTCTACTTATTCAGCTGACGGTAATCAATGCACATCCTCATCGTGCCATCTTTTTATTTAACAAACAAGACCGGTGCACCCCAAGGTGACACACTAGGCCGAATAAAGCCTCGGTCAAGCAACTCTTGAAGTTGCGTCTTCAACTCCTTCAACTCTTTGGGTGCCATGCGATAGGGAGCAATAGACACCAAAGTTGTATTCTCGTACAGCTCAATTCCAAATTCAACCACTCGACTAGGCGGCAAACCAGGTAATTCCTCTGGAAACACTCCAGGGAACTCACACACGGTCCTTATATCTTGTACGCGAACCTCCTTTGTACTAGGATTCATAACAAAGGCTAGATAAGCCTAACATCCCTGACGCAACATCCGGCTTGCTTCAAGCGTAGACACCACATTAGATAAAAACTTTACATTTTCTCCCACCACCACAACCTCATAATCATTCGCAAGTTTCAGCGAAACTCGCTTACTTTCAAAATCCATAATGGCTCTATGCTCCACAAGCCAATCCATGCCAAGGATTATGTCAAAACCATAGAATGGCAATTCTATAAGATCAACAAGAAACACATGATCTTGCACCATTAAGGGGTATCTTCTATACAATCTTCTGGTCACAACCGTCTCACCAAAGGAACTAGTCACACGTATACCAACATCCAAAGACTCAACAGGAAAACCAAGCATTTGAGCATGTTCACTCAATATGTACGAGTGTGTAGATCCAGAATCAATCAAAGAAAGTATTGACAATGATTGCAAAGTAAAGGTACATGTGATCACGTCCGTGTCATTCCTTACCTCTCGATGGGCATACACTCGAGCCTGGCCACCACCCTCAGGTTGAACGGCCACCACATGTGCTACATTCCTTCCACCCTCATCTCTGCGCTGGAAATTACCACGGCCGCGCCCACGACCTCTCTGTGGTTCAGCTGCTCTCACTGGAGCCTGACCTTCTCTCAACGGCTGAGGACAATCTTTCTTCAAATGCCCTCGATTACCATAGTTCCAGCATGTACCCAGATTACCCCAACTCTCACCAGCAAGTATCCTACCACACCGGTTACACTCAGGTGTTCTCAAGAAAGTATTCGGTCCTAGATGACCTCTTCCAGGGTTACCACCCCCGCGTCTAGCATCACCATGTGGTCTTCTATCCCTATGCCTCTTATTGCGATCTCTACCAAAATCACACTCTACAGCTCGCTTCCCTGAGCTAGATCCTCCTGCTCGACTCGCCAAACCATGATTCAGCTCAATGTTCTTGGCTCGAGTGACCAAAACATCGAAATCAGTATAATCGACTGCGAGCATATAAGTCTTCACATCCGCCACCAGCCCGTAACGGAATCGTTCACATCTTTCTCACTCGCTACGGATCAGCTCAGGTGCATATTGGCTTAGGCGCACAAACTGCACCTCATATTCTGCCACTGTCATGCTCCCTTGCACAAGGGACATGAATTCCCTCTTTTTCTCATCAAGGTATCGAACCCTCAAATACTTTCGCTTGAACGCATTCAAGAAGAATTTTCAAGTCATATCATCATCTTCCATCCCAGATATCGTGGTTGTCCACCATGTGTATGCATCACCATGCAACTGGGAAACAATACATCCCAGCTTCTGAACATTGTTGCAATTCAACTGTCCAAGTATCCTCTTGGTACTCTCCAACCAAGACTCGAAACCTTCCAGGGTCAACCCTCTAAACTCAGTCCTTCCCAGATTGCGGAGACGCTCCAACGGCAATCTCACATTGACACCATCCTGAGGTGCAGCTCCAAGAGCTCCAGCTACTGTTGCTTGGAAAGCCCCAACAATAGCTTGTATCAACACGGGACATATCAGGAGCAGCTTGCCCCTGAACTTCCTCGGGTCCAGCACCCCAGCACCAACTCCAGCAGCACCAACCCCAGCTCCACCACCACCAGGTGGTCCACCAGGGGGAGGAGGAGGTAGATCCTTAGCATTCTCCACACTCTCGTTCTCAGCCGTAGAACGTGTATTGATTCTAAGCTCTCTACGTGGCCCCATAATAAAAATAATGCAACTGACAAAATACAATAAATCCAATTAGGCATGATAAGGTAAGTAATCCAAGTACTCAAGCTCATTTTTGAAAACAATTCTTCTTATTAGTAATGATATGGCAATGGGATCCCCAACTATACCCCAACACAGCATAGCATCACAATTCCATCTCAAAAGAACCATACATCAATAATCACACATCATGCTTTCACCGCAAAATCACAAACATTCATAACTACATACAACAATCCACTTACTAAGCCCCAAATTTTTGTTAACCTTGCTCTGATACCACCAAATGTAACCCCTTAGCCCGGCTTAGACGCTTGACCCGAACTACGAAGATTACACGGGGAAAACCAAAGTCAACCTTGATTAGCGACCATTTTTTTCTTTTTATCTTTTCTAGATGCACATTAATCCTATGTGATTATTAAAGAATCATGGGAAGGAGAAACACAGCGATCGGAAAACTTTTAAGGACACAATTGTAAGAAATACATTTTTAGGGACCAAAATGTAAATTTTGTAAAATATAAGGACCTTGCAGATTTTAAGTTTACCAATAAGTAATTAGTCATGTTACATGCCTCTCTGTCAAATTTCTGCTTAAAAGAACATTCCAAGCTCAAGCAATTGCAACCACAACATTCAGGACTAAATTGTAAAACAGAAGAACTTAAAACAATTCAAAATCATCATCCAACGGTCATCCATTTCGGAACACTGACCCTTGTATCGAAACGGTCGTATCAGAACGGAGTTGACCGTTTCGGTACTCGGGTGCGTTCCGAGACCAGTATCGAAACATGCCTCTCCAGTAGCAAAAATGTTTCGGAACACCTTCAACCGTTCCGAAACACTATGGCCATTACAGGTCCCTCTTTCGAAACAGTTAAGGGTGTTTCGATACACCCTGCCCTGCAACAGCAGAAATTTCTGGTTTTTCACTTCTAATCATGCTTAAACAACTCCCAAATCATACCATAGCATATCAACAACTTGATTAAACATCAAGGAACATATCAAAGAAGATTAAGCTAGAGCATGACATCAGACAAAAGATCATTAAGTCTAAAGGCATGCTTCCTAGTCACAAATCCAAATATAAGCTTCAAACCTCAAACAAACCTTATAAGGCCAATTACAACCTTCAAAAGCCAACACAAACATGCCACAAACTTAGGGAGTTCAAAACACATCTCCCAAATACGATTTTGGAGCCCCATTGCCAAATATCAAAACTAAAGTATGTAAAAACACCACCATACATGAGCTTTATTCTTCCTTGGATGTTCTTAACCTTCTTGCTGCCCAAAATCACTTCAATTATCTGCATTGTTGGTAAAAGAGAGCGTAAGCATATTTGCTTAGTGAAGCAAGCTCTAAAGAAAACCAACACAACAATGCATTACTCAAAACTCTTTCTCAAAAGCCATTTTCAACAACATGCTCATTCTATCTCATCCTTGAAAACCATTTCAAAGTAAATCTTCATTCGAAATCACATGTACCTTTATTCTATCTCATGCATTTAAACCAATGCAAATCTCATGGCAAGGCCATTCACATGATAAATGAAAACAAAAGCATTTCATATCATAATCTCATATGCATTTCTCATAGCATAAAACATCTCTTCATTTGGTACATGTGAATCAAATACATTTCCATATTTTATATTGGCATTTCACATTTCATTATTACTCAGATATGCGGATTAGCTTGACTCAAGGTCAAGTCCTACCCCGATGGAATCTCTCATCACCGGAAAGCTTGGGTATTTCACCAAGTCCTACCCGATGGAATGCCCATCATTGGTTTCTCATGGTGGTATCTCTCATCGCCAAAAAGCTTGGGTGTTTCACCAAGTCCTACCCGATGGAATGCCCATCATCAGTCTCTCCATTTGGATTGAATCCAAAGAGCACATACGAATTTTTAGTTTATAGTGCACTCTCATCCTATTGATCGATCAATTATATCTGGTAAGTATCTCATCTTCTATGCCAATATATTATGTCAAAAATATCATCTCATCTACTGTTTTTAATGCAACATTTTACAAAGCTTTCTCATCTCATTTCAAAATCATAACAATTTCTTTGCTTTAAATCAAAAGCTCAAAACTCATCAATGCAACATGCTATCTCATGAAATCTCTTCAAGCATCATCTCATGCTACAAATCATGCATAAAAACAGTAGGAATTTATCTATCTCAAAATAAGAGCATGTAAAAGCATTTTAGGGGCAACCACCGCATAATTGAGAGCAAATCTAGCCATACTTGCTTCCGGACTTAGGAAGGTGTTTCAAACCTTTCCTAAACCCTCAAACCTTGTTTCTTTGTCCCCCAAGGACTTCTAAAACCATTCGCACTCACCGATTTCGTTTCCCTTGCTCGTCGAAATGCTATCTAAGCTCCCGGATCAACACCAAAAGCGTCCGAAGATGACTCCCCTATTTATAACACATAAGAGCAGATGATTAATGCATCATCATGTATTGAAATCATCAGCCACACATCTAAACCCGCTGCTCTACTCAAGAACCTCATTTCGGCCACCAAAAACAACCAAAATCATCTCCAAACTCTCCCAAAACAAAGCCCAGCCAAGATCTATCACTTCTAAACATTTCTAAACACCAATCAACACCAAAAATCACCATAAACTCGTCCTTATACCTCCAGCTATAACAGACCACCAAACCACCCCAAAAACCACCATTCTAGCATGCAAAACTTAGGAATCCAAACCTATTCGGGATTTTTTTGATAAAACCTCATTTATAACATCAATTACCATCCAAAATACATTAGAAAACAACCTCAAAACAGAGCCTAACCAACAACCACGAAAATCATCAAGATCTCTCAAAGAATCTTGAGTTTTGGCACAATTTCATGTTTCTAACACTAAAGCAACTCAAAAATCATTAACAAAGGATTGATAACTTGTGAATTTCAGTAAATAACTGATCATTAGAGGATAAGGACGAAGCTTACCTCTAATGGCTGATTTCTCCTTGATTTGGGCAAGTTTTCTTGAAAATCCAAAGTGAAAACAAGAGGATTTGGCGAGGAAAAGATTAGGAATCAAAAGGAGATTAAAATCTCATCAAAAGGAATGAAAATCAGAGATTAATTGATGGAGAAAATGTGTTTGGCTGAAAAGAAATTGAGAGAAAATGAAATGAGAGAAAACTAACGTAAGATAGCTATGAAAAGTCAAAGATAGATTTCCTTTTTAATTATCCTTATTTCCCTTAATTAAAACTTTATTAAAAACACCCAAAATAAGGAGAAATATGATTAAAAACATTTTGGTAAAATTAGCTCTTTAAAGATTCAAAGTTTCAAAGTTTCAATCCTTTACAAAACAGTAACTATTCAACTTTTGAAAAAACTCCGATTTGGTCACTACACCGAAATGTAGTATTTCCAAACCTTATTTTGTAAAATTGTTTTTACCATAATATTTCATATAATAAATGAGGATTTTTAGATATTTTCCCTTAATTTTAAAACATCCTGAACTAGGTGTTCCCTAAATCTCCCTTAAAGATTCGAACCATTCTCGACTGGTCCGATTTAAACCCTAAAACATCTAGGCCCAAAATCGAGGCGTTACATATATCCTATATCCGACAGCGAATGGGTAATCCCGGTACAATGTGTACCAAAGAAAGGTGGTATAAATGTGGTAAGCAATGATAATAATGAGTTAATTCTAACTAGGACAATAACAAGTTGGAGAATATGCATGGATTACCGCAAGTTAAATAAAGAAACTAAAAAGGATCACTTTCCTCTACCTTTTATTGATCAAATGCTTGACCGCCTTGTTGGCAAACCTTTCTATTGTTTCTTGGATTGTAACACCCCATTCCCGGTCTGGTCGAGAACCGGGTCGGAAGGTGATAACGATGATCAATTCGAAAATTGGTGTAAAAAAATTTCATTTTAATGTTAACATCTACACCGATAACAACAAATAACTCATTACCACCATACATCTTAATCCAATTGACCCATTAGCAACATTAATTAATTAATCAGGGCTAAATAATAACTATTACAAGTTTTAGGGTCCAAACTGTAAAGTCAAAAAATTAGGGGCCCTTCAATGCAATTTATTATACTAGGTTGAAATTCACCACAATATTAACATACCTGTAAAATTTCATACAATTTGGAGCCTATTAGCTCATTCAATTTAATCCTCCAAAATTATACTTACTAAATTGTGAACACTGCAATTTGTTTAATATGCCTTTAACTAACTTAACTAACCCCGTATCGAAACACCATAGGGCTGTTTCGAAACGGGTGCACTTTGGTCAACCCATATTGACTTTACCCTTTAGACCGTATCGATACGGACACACCAGTATCGGTACGGGTTGATTTTACCTTTCTGACCGCATCGATACAGAAACACCAGTATCGATACAGATTGACTTCCTTTGACTTTGACCTTTGACCCGTTTTGATACGCTATGAACTCGTATCGAAACGATTGATTCCAGTGACAAAATGTTTCGAAACGGCTCTTTTCTGTTCCGATACGCCCTGATCTGTAGGTTCAATTATGCATACCTGTATCGATACGCCATGACCCGTATCGATACGTCATGACCTGTAATGACAAATTTTTGTTGGTTTTTATTCAATTTGACCTACCGAATGTTGTCCAAATGCAATGAAACTTTACACTCAACATTTCAATAGTATAAAATATTACCATGCCAAATTTCACGATCATACAAATATGTTTGCTATGTTTTTACCTTTATGAGCTATGTATGCATTTTTAAAACCATTTTAAGCCAAACAAAAGACCATTTAGGGCCATCAACCAAATTAAAACATAGGCATATCACAAACATATCAAAATGGGCATAAACGACTAGTTCAACTACTCTCCCACCTTCCTAGGAGTTCTTAAGATCAAAACACATTACTTTAGGGCTTGTCTTACCTTGACTATCTAATTCTCGAACACATGATCTTTTAACCTGAAATGCATGAGACACAATACATTAGGCATACATTGCCTAGTGAGATAGTCATAACAATATGAATGGCAATATAACAAGTATTTTCATATACATGGTCTCATGCTCATCAACGTCAATATAATCCATCAACATGCTCATCAATGTTACTATTATGCTTCAATATACAATGTTCAACTTATTCATTTAATCATTAGCCCTTGGATTGAATCAATATAGTGGATACGCAAATTCCTACGCCTCGCCAAATCAATGAATGGTCTAGTCCCTCCGCCTCGCCAATATGAACAATATCAATACACATCCCTCCGCCTCGCCAAATCAATATAGGTCGTAGCCTTAGGACCGTAGTCCACCCGTACACTGAGCTCATGAATTCTATGGCATGCCAATTATATCCAATGTCTATTCAAATCCAAGGTTTCAATGTTCATATCCATATCCAATACTCATTGAGAATTCCAATGACTAATGATTTCAATAATGTCAATAACAAACATGTCTCATAATCAATGTTTCATGGTTCAATGTCAAAATCAATGTCTGATAATTTCTTCGTAATGTTTCAATGACAATAACTATAACAATGACAATACTCAATGACAATACCAATAGCTATGTCCGATGTTCAATAACAAACTTACGGACACTTACCGAAGTGTCCGTTTAATGACATGATGTAACTTCCTCAATGGTAATGTTAGCTAAATGATCGAAAACGACAATAAAAGATTCGGGAAGGCTTTTCGCCTAATCTCGAGACTCCGACTACACTCACCTTGATAATCCGAAGCTCTCAAGGCTCTCGGATGACAATCCCCTTGTTTCTAGCTTTGGATGGAGATGATGGATGCTCTTTATCAACTTCTTGAGCTAGGAAATAAATAGGGAGATTATCAGGATCGATATTACGGTATCAAAAATCAATACAACAATATCAAAATTGATATCCAAATTCAATATAAACATAAATGATGAATTATCCATGGATAGCTAAAACCCTAACTTGAGATTAAGCTTGACACATCCATAGAATCCAAAGATTGTTTGAGGATTATTGCTTACCCAAACGATGGCAACGATTCGATAGCTATAAGGTGAAGAAATTCAAATCTTGAAACTTCCTACATTGGTGGTGCTTGCTTTTTGGTGGGAGGAAGAAGATGAAGATGATGAGAGGTGTGTGTTTATTTGCAATCTGGTAAGTTTGTCTCTTTTGCTATTCTATAGCTTTTTAATTAGTATAGGTTTCCTTCCATTGAAGGAAACTCTCCAGATATTCCCACGTATGGGAATTTTAATGAAAAATGGGCTAATCGTAAAATTAGTCCCTCAATTCTCAAAGCTTTATAGTTTTGACTCACAACTCTCAATTTCCACAAGTAAGCCACTATAATATTTTTGATACTATTCAATAGGATCCAATAACAATGATTTAACTCTATTAGAGTCCAATATCAATGATTAACTGGTCAATGCTATCTTTAGAATTTATTGATGCAAAATTTCCGATCACTAGAACCCAATTCCGACTAGACTGGATTTTGGGGTGTTACATGGATGGATATTTAGGGTATAACCATATTGCCATTGCACCAAAAGATTAGGCAAAGACAACATTCACATGCTCATATGGCATCTACACCTTCTGACGAGTGTCATTCAGATTGTGCTACGCCCCTGACACATTCCAGCATTGCACGATGGCCATTTCTCCGACATGATAGAGGACTTCATGGAAATATTTATGGATGATTTCTCTGTCTTCGGCAGCAACTTCGACAGCTGCCTTGACAACCTTGAAAAAGTACTTACCCGATGCGAGGACACAGACCTAGTGCTCAATTGGGAAAAATGACATTTTATGGTCGATGAAGGCATAGTCATGGGGCATAAAATCTCAGCTTACGGAATAGAAGTTGATAAGAATAAGATTGAAGTCATCGCAAATTTGCCGCCGCCGACCTCTGTCAAGATCATTCGAAGTTTTCTAGGACATGCAAGTTTTTATCGTCGATTTATTGAAAATTTTTCTAAAATTTCTAAACCGTTGTGTACCTTGCTGGAACAGGATAAACTATTCAACTTCAACGAGGCATGCCTGAAAGCATTCAAAACCCTCAAAGAGAAGCTCGTGATAGCACTTGTGGTAGTTCCCCTGATTGGAGCAAGCCCTTTGAGTTAAAGTGTGACGCTTGTGATAATACCATCGGTGCCGCCCTCAGACAACGTAGGGACAAAATCTTCCATGTCATCTACTACGCCAGCAAGACACTGAATCCTGCCTAGACCAACTACACCACCACCAGGAAGGAACTATTGGCAGCAATGTTCGCCTTCGATAAGTTCCGACCCTATCTAATTGGAACAAAAGTGATCGTCCACACGAATCATTCAGCCTTAAAATACCTATTCGCAAAGAAGGATGCCAAACCTCGCCTAATCCGTTGGATCCTTCAGCTGCAAGAGTTTGACCTAGAAATCCGAGACAGAAAGGGCACAGAAAATGTAACCCCTTAGCCCGACCTAGACAGTTGACCCAAACTACGAAGGTTACACGGGGAAAACCAAAGTCAACCCGAAAGTCAACCTTGATTAACGACTCTTTTTTTTCTTTTTAAACTTGTCTAGATGCATATTAACCCTAAGCGTACTCTTGAGAAACACATACACGAAAAGCACAGCGATCAAACTATAATAAGGGACTCAATTGCACAAATCACAATATTAGGGACCAAAATGTAAATTATGGAAATTTGAAGGTCTTAACTGATTTTAAGGTTACCAACATTAAATTAGTCATATTACATGCTCCCCTGTCAAATTTCACCTTAATCGGACATCTCAACCTCACGCAATTGCAAATACAAACTACAGGACTAAAACATAAAGCTTACAAACCTCAAAACCATTCAAATCAGTGCCCAACGGTCACCTGTTTCGAAACGGGGTTGACCGTTTCGAAACACGGGTTCGTTTCGAGGCTTGTTTCGAAACAGGGCCTTCTAGTGGCCAAACTATTTCGATACGGTCACCAGCCGTTTCGAAACACCAAGGCCATTACAAGCCCCCGTTTCGAAACGCCAATGCCCGTTTCGATACGGTCTGCCCAGAAGCTGCAGAATTTGCTGGTTTAACATGCATTTAACCACTCAAACACATCCTAATGACTTCCTAATCATGCCAACAAGTCATCATACATATAAGGTACATGTTTGCATCATCAAAACTTATTCATGGCATCAATCAAGGAAATCCACTAATCTATAGGCATGCATCCTAATATCCAAAACCAACCAACCATCAAAACACCAAAATAAGCATCAAAATGGCCATTTACAAATCCAAATCATCAAAGGCATCATGCCACAATTAGGGAGTCCAAAACATCTCCCAAAGCACAACCTAGGTTCCCATTGCCAAAATATCAAAAACTAATAGTGTTGTGAAAACATCACCATACATGAGCTTAGCTTTCCCTTGGATTCTTAGCCTCCATGTTGCCTTCAAATACTTCAATTATCTGCATTATTGGTTCAATAGAGAGAGCGTAAGCACATTGCTTAGTGAGACATGCTCTAAAGAAACAACACAATAATGCTTTTTATAAAACACTTTTAACAAAGCATCCATCACATGAACATCATTAGTCATGCAACCTTGCATTCTTAAACAAGCATCTCATGCTTCATTAGAATCAACATGTCATATTGGCTTTCAAGTGATAATCCATAACCTTTTACAACACAAAACACAATCGGATACGCGGATTACAAGCGTTGTCCCATACGCTTCATACACACTACCGAACACACAAGGTGGAGTTTACCGGTACAATCACAACCCCTCAACACCCGTGATGGAGTTTAACGGTACAATCACAACCCCTCAACATCACTCATCGATAGTTGTATAACATCACTAACGAGAACACGGGACACACAACACAAGATCCACACATGGACTTTTAACCACCATTGTGATCTTAAACATCTTGTTAGTGTACTTGGATGGAGTATACGGTACAATTACAACCCCTCGACATCCAAGGCAACTTTATTCACGGTGCACCCAATCCTATATCCAGCTAACTATATATGATTCAAGTACTTTAAAACCAACACATCACTTGCCAATATACATCATTTATCATCAACAATTCACTGTTTTAAAGCATTTAAGCAAGCCATTTAAAAACATGCATCACTATGCATCAAATCCACATTTTCAACGTATCAAACCAAGGATCTCTTACCTTGAGCTTCCTTCAACATATGGCTTTCAAAACCAGCATTAACCATGCTAAATCATGCTTTCAAAACAGAATTTAAAACATGCAATTTATCAACAAATGCATCGAACCACTCCATGGCTCATACAAGAGAGTTCTTCCGAAAACTTACTCTTGAGATTAGTTAAGTTGCTTAGACTTAAACTAAGCTCCCAAAACCTTCAAATATTGGTTTCAAAGTTGAAAACCCAACTTCACTCACCAATTCCGTTTCGCAAGCTTGCCGAAACGCCGATCAAGCCTCCGGATCAACACCACAAGTATCCGAAGATTTCTCCCCTGTTTTAAACACATCAAAGCAGAGGATTAATGCATCATCATGCATTAAAATCTTCAGCCATCACACTTAAACTCGCTGCTCTACCTAGAGCCAACATTTCGGCTACCAAACACAACCGAAATCACCTCCAAACTCTTCCAAAACATAACCCAACCATGATCCACCACTTCTAACCATTTCTAAACATCAATTAACATCCAAAATGAACCTAAACTCGTCCTTATACCTCCAGCAATAACAGAACACCAAGATCACCTCAAAAACCACCATTTTCATAAGCAAAAACTTAGGAAAATCAACCTATTCGGGATTGCATTGATAAAACCTCATTTACACATCATTAGACATCTAAAATACAATTAAGAAACATCTCAAAACAGAGCCCAAACAATCACCACGAAATTCTTCAAGATTTCATCCAAATCTTGAGTTTTAAGCCAAAATCAAGCTTCTACCATTAAAACCATTTATAAAACTTAAATTAAGGATTGACAACTTGAGAATTTCAGTAAAGAACTTAATATTTAGAGGAGAAGAACAACCTTACCTCTAAATGTAGATTTCTCCTTGATTAGAGACAATTTTCTTGAAAATCCAATGAGCAAATAAAAAGGATTTGATGTAGAAAGGATTAGGAATTAATTGTTGATTGAATCCTCATCAATTGAATTGAAAACCAATGGAAAAGATGCTGGAGAAAAGTGTTTGGATGAGGGAATTTTGAGAGAAAATGATATGAGAAAGTTTTAAGAAAAGTTAGTTATGAAAATCTAAAAATTGGTTTTCTCCTTTTCATTTAATGAATTAAACATTAATTAAATCATTTAAAACTAAGAAAAATCTGGAGAAATCTTCCTTGGGTAAATTAGCTCCTTAAAGATTCAAAGTTTCAATCCTTACAAAACAGTCACCACTGAACTTTTCAAAAATCGCATTTTAGTCACTATTTCAAAATGTTGCACTTCCAAACCTCATTTTGTAAAATTGATTTCACCACTCTCTTATATATATTAAAAGAGGATTTTTAAATATTTTTCCATATTTTTAAAGCATACCGAACTAGGCTTTCCCTAAAAACTCCTTTTATATTCGAACCGAAAAACAGACCGGTCCGGTTCAGACCCTAAACTTCCAAGCCCAAAATTGGGGTGTTACAACTCTCCCCCCCTTAAGAAATTTCGTCCTCGAAATTTACCTGAAGGAAAGAGGTACGGAAACTGCTTCTTTATGTCATCCTTTTTTTCCCACGTGGCTTCCTCAACACCACGATGCTTCCACAACACCTTAACCAATTCAATGGTCTTGCCTCGAAGAACTTTACTGTCCGAATCCAGAATATCCACCGGCTCCTCATCATAGGTCAAGTCTGGATTCAACTCCACTTCCTCCACAGGCATAACATGCGAAGGATCAAATCTAAACCTCTGAAGCATAGAGACATGAAACACATCATGAATCTTTTCCAACTCTTGCGGTAACCTCAGCTTGTACGCAACAGGACCCACACGTTCAATCACCTCGTATGGTCCAATGTACCTAGGGCTCAACTTACCCTTTCGACCAAACCTCATAACCTTTTTCCAAGGCGAAACATTCAAAAACACACGGTCACCTACTGCAAACTCAATCTCCTTACGCTTCAAATCCGCGTAAGACTTATGTCGATCAGAAGATGCCTTCAGTCGCTCACAAATGAGCTTCACCTTCTCGGTGGTTCCTTTCAACAAAGCTGGCATTGAAACCAACTTCTGACCTGCCTCAGCCCAACAAAGAGGAGTTCTGCACTTCCTCCCGTACAAGGCTTCATAAGGTGCCATTTGAATACTTGCATGGTAGCTATTGTTATATGCAAACTCCACCAAAGGCAAATGCTTCTCCCAAGAACCCTGAAACTCAATCACACAACACCTCAATATATCTTCCAGCACTTGGATAACACGCTCAGACTGTCCATCCGACTGTGGATGATAAGAAGTACTAAAATTCAGCCGTGTACCCAAAGCTTGATGCAAACATTCCCAGAAACGCGACATAAACCTCGGATCTCTATCCGAAACAATAGACTTTGGCACACCATGCAGCCGCACAATCTCAGCAATGTACAATTCAGCAAGCTTGTCCAAAGTGTACGTAGTATGCACATGCAAGAAATGAGCACACTTCGTAAGGCGGTCCACAATCACCCACACCGAATTCTTCTTCGATGGCGACAAAGGCAAACCAGACACAAAGTCCATGGTAATCCTTTCCCACTTCCACTCAGGAATCCTCAACGGTTGCAACAACCCAGAAGGAAACTGATGCTCAGCCTTAACTCACTGACAAACCATGCACCTACTCACATACTCAGCAACATCTTTCTTCAAACCCACCCAATAGTACTCATCCTTAAGATCACGATACATCTTAGTACTACCAGGGTGCATAGCAAAAGGACTGCTATGAGCTTCAGTCAGAATAGCACGCCTCAACTCAGCATCATCTGGCACTACTATCCGACTCCCAAAGCACAGAACACCATCATCATTAAAACAGAAATCTGATGGTCTATCCTCAGCAATATCCTGAACATGTGGCACTAAGGAATCATCCAACAGCTGCTTATCCTTTATTAACTGAACCAAAGATGGTTTCAATTGCAATTCAGCCACAAGACCTCCATCTCGCGAAATACTCAAACTGGCAAACATAGCCCTCAACTCCACCGCCACCTTCCTACTAAAGGCATCCGCTACAACATTAGCTTTTCCCGGATGGTACTCGATCGTCAGATCGTAATCTTTAAGCAACTCCACCCAACGTCGTTGCCTAAGATTCAACTCTTTCTGTGACATCAGATACTTCAAACTTTTGTGATCCGTGTACGCAGTACATTTCTCACCATACAGGTAATGTCTCCAAATTTTCAAAGCAAAGACCACCGCAGCTAACTCAATATCATGCGTAGGATAATTGCGCTCATGCACCTTCAACTGTCGCGATGCATAAGCCACCACCTTACCCTCTTGCATCAACACACACCCCAACCCAACGTAGGATGCGTCACTGTACACCACAAACTCTTTCCCTGATTCAGGCTGAACCAAGATAGGAGCTTGCGTCAAAGCTGCCTTAAGCTTCTCAAAAGCCTGCTGTCTCGCTTCTGTCCACTCATACTTGACATCCTTCTGCAACAACTTCGTCAAAGGTGCAACAATCTTTGAAAATCCATCCACGAACCTCCAGTAGTATCCTCACAAACCAAGGAAACTACGGACTTCATGAACAGACTTAGGAGGCTTCCAATTCATCACCGCCTCAATCTTCTGAGGATCAACACAAATCCCCTCAGCTGAAACCACATGACCAAGGAAAACAACTTCCCTAAGCCAAAATTCACACTTGCTCAGCTTAGCATAAAGCTGATTCTCCAACAAAGCCTGTAACACAATCCTCAAATGCCCCTCATGCTCCTCCTCAGTACGAGAGTACACAAGGATATCGTCAATGAACACTACAACAAACTTGTCCAAATACTCATGGAACACTCTATTCATCATGTCCATAAAGGCTGCAGGAGCATTCGTCAAACCAAACGGCATCACAAGGAACTCATAATGCCCATACCTCGTTCTGAAGGCTGTTTTTGGCACATCCACATCCTTCACCTTCAACTGGTAATAACCTGACCTTAAGTCAATCTTAGAGAACATAGCCGCTCCCCGAAACTGATCAAAAAGATCATCAATCCTCGGCAAGGGATAGCGATTTTTGATAGTCAACTTGTTCAGCTGACGATAATCAATGCACATTCTCATAGTGCCATCCTTTTTCTTCACAAACAACACAGGTGCACCCCAAGGTGACACACTCGGCCGAATGAAACCACGATCAAGCAACTCCTGAAGTTGCGTCTTCAGCTCCTTCAACTCCTTAGGTTCCATTCGGTAAGGAGTAATGGACACTGGAGTTGTGTTTTCATACAGCTCAATTCCAAACTCCACCTCTCGGTTAGGAGGCAAACCAGGTAACTCCTCCGGAAACACACCAGGAAACTCTCGCACAGTCTTGATATCTTGAACTCGCAACTCCTTAGAGCTAGGATTCATAACAAAGGCTAGGTAGGCCTCACAACCCTGCCTCAGCATCCGGCTTGCTTCCAATGTAAACACCACATTGGCAAGAAACTTCACATTCTCACCAACCACCACTACCTCATAATCATCAGCAAGCTTCAACGAAACTCGCTTGTTCTCAAAATCCACCACAACTCGATGTTCAACAAGCCAATCCATACCAAGGATTACATCAAAACCATAGAATGGAAATTCCATGAAATTAGCATGAAAAACATGATTTTGCACAACCAAAGGACATCTTCTATACAACTTCCGTGTCACAACGGTCTCACCAAAAGAACTAGTCACACGCATACCAGCATCCAAAGACTCAACAGGTAAACCAAGCAATTGAGCATGTTCACGCAATATGTATGAGTGTGTAGATCCAGAATCAATCAAGCAAAGTAATGACAAGGATTGCAAAGTAAAGGTACCTGCGATCACATCCGTGTCATTTCTCCCCTCTCGCTGAGTATACACTCGAGCCTGGCCACCACCCTCAGGTTGGACAGCCACCACATGTGCCACGTTCCTCCCACCATTGTCTCTGCGCTGGAAGTTACCACGGCCGCACCCACGACCTCTCTGTGGTGCAACAACCCCAGGAGCACGTCCCTGATCACCATCGGCCAACAAAGGACACTCCCTCCTCATGTGGTCTACCGAACCACAATTCCAGCACGAATTACCGGTCACTGCAACAGGAGTCTGAACCTCCCTCGCTGCTCGAGGACAATCACGCCTCAAATGGCCACGCGATCCACACGTCCAGCACGTGTTCTGATCAGCTCTCATCCTGTCTCCCTGAACAGGCACACCATGCCCTCCATTACCACGCCTAGCAGAAGACTGATACCTCTTATCTCGTCCTCTCTTGTTTCGTCCACCACTGGAACTATACTCAGCAGCTCTCTTGCCCGAGCTAGAACTAACACCCCTGGAAGACAGACACAGGTTCTGGTCAATGTCCTTTGCCCTACTCACCAGCACATCAAAATCCGTGTACTCAACAGCAAGCATAAAGGTCTTTACGTCCGTCACCAACCCATATCGGAAACGCTCACACCTCTCCCGCTCATCCGGGATAAGCTCAGATGCGTACTGACTAAGACGGACAAACTGAATCTCGTACTCAGCCACCGTCATGCTTCCTTGAACAAGAGACATGAATTCTCTTTTCTTCTCATCCAGGTATCGCACACCCAGATACTTCCGCTTGAACGCGTTCAGAAAGAACGTCCAAGTCACATCAACTTCCTCCATTCCGGAGACAGTGGTCGTCCACCACGTATACGCATCATCATGTAACAACGATACTACACAACCTAACTTCTGCACATCATTGCAGTTCATTTGTCCCAAAATTCTCTTGGTACTTTCCAACCAAGATTCGGAACCCTCAGGAGATAAACCTCTGAACTCAGTCCCTCCCAGACTGCGAAGACGTTCCAAAGGTAATCTCGCATTAGCATCACCCTGATGCACAGCTCCATGAGCTCCAGCTACTGTTGCCTAAAAGGCTCCAGCAATAGCATGTATCAATACAGCCATGTCAGGAGCAGCTTGCCCCTGCACACCATCAGGTCCAGCGACCCCAGCACCAACACCAACACCAGCGTTTTCACCTCCAGCACCACCACCACCGGGCGGTCCACCACCAGGAGGAGGAGGTAAATCCACAACATTATCGACATTCTCCTCATTCCCATCCTGAGCCATAGCTCTCGTATTCATCCTCGTCTCTCTACGAGGCCCCATTTACAAGAAACTACAATGCACCGACACAAATGCAATAAACATAATTAGGCCTCAACAAGGTAAGTAATCCAAGCACTCAAGCTCATTTTTCAAAAATAATTCCTTTCATTAGTTTTGATATGGCAAAGGGTTCCTCTAACATGCTTCAACATAGCATAACATCACAATTGCAACATACTTTACAATTCATACATCATACTTTCATTTAAAAAGGCACATCATGCAAACACACATACATCACCCACATAATCATTCCCGTTTACTCGAGAACTCAGCTCTGATACCACCAAATGTAACCCCCTTAGCCCGGCCTAGACAGTTGACCCAAACTACGAAGGTTACACGGGGGAAACCAAAGTCAACCTGAAAGTCAACCTTGATTAACGACCCTTTTTTTTCTTTTTAAACTTGTCTAGATGCATATTAACCCTAAGCGTACTCTTGAGAAACACATACGCGAAAAGCACAGCGATCAAACTATAATAAGGGACTCAATTGCACAAATCACAAGATAAGGGACCAAAATGTAAATTCTAGAAATTTGAAGGTCTTAACTAATTTTAAGGTTACCAACATTAAATTAGTCGTATTACATGCTCCCCTGTCAAATTTCACCTTAATCGGACATCTCAAACTCACGCAATTGCAAATACAAATTTCAGGACTAAAACATAAAGCTTACAAACCTCAAAACCATTCAAATTAGTGCCCAACGGTCACCTGTTTCGAAACGGGGTTGACCGTTCCGAAACACGGGTTCGTTTCGAGGCTTGTTCGAAACAGGGCCTTCCAGTGGCCAAACCGTTTCGATACGGTCACCAGCCGTTTCGAAACACCAAGGTCATTACAGGCCCCCGTTTCGAAATGCCAATGCCCGTTCCGATACGGTCTGCCCAGAAGCTGCAGAATTTGCTAGTTTAACATGCATTTAACCACTCAAACACATCCTAATGACTTCCTAATCATGCCAACAAGTCATCATACATATAAGGTACATGTTTGCATCATCAAAACTCATTCATGGCATCAATCAAGGAAATCCACTAATCTATAGGCATGCATCCCAATATCCAAAACCAACCAACCATCAAAACACCAAAATAAGCATCAAAATGGCCATTTAAAAATCCACATCATCAAAGGCATCATGCCACAATTAGGGAGTCCAAAACATCTCCCAAAACACAACCTAGGTTCCCATTGCCAAAATATCAAAAACTAATAGTGTTGTGAAAACATCACCATACATGAGCTTAGCTTTCCCTTGGATTCTTAGCCTCATTGTTGCCTTCAAATACTTCAATTATCTGCATTATTGGTTCAAGTGAGAGAGCGTAAGCACATTTGCTTAGTGAGACATGCTCTAAAGAAACAACACAATAATGCTTTTTATAAAAACACTTTTAACAAAGCTTCCATCACATGAACATCATTAGTCATGCAACCTTGCATTCTTAAACAAGCATCTCATGCTTCATTAGAATCAACATGTCATATTGGCTTTCAAGTGATAATCCATAACCTTTTACAACACAAAACACAATCGGATACACGGATTACAAGCGTTGTCCCATACGCTTCATACACACTACCGAACACACAAGGTGGAGTTTACCGGTACAATCACAACCCCTCAACACCAGTGATGGAGTTTAACGGTACAATCACAACCCCTCAACATCACTCATCTGTAGTTGTATAACATCACTAACGAGAACACGGGACACACAACACAAGAACCACACATGGACTTTTAACCACCATTGTTATCTTAAACATCTCGTTAGTGTACTTGGATGGAGTTTACGGTACAATTACAACCCCTCGACATCCAAGGCGACTTTATTCACGGTGCACCCAATCCTATAGCCGGCTAACTATATCTGATTCAAGTACTTTAAAACCAACACATCACTTGCCAATATACATCATTTATCATCAACAATTCACTGTTTTAAAGCATTTAAACAAGCCATTTAACAACATGCATCATTATGCATCAAATCCACATTTTCAACGTATCAAACCAAGGATCTCTTACCTTGAGCATCCTTCAACATATGGCTTTCAAAACCAGCATTAACCATGCTAAATCATGCTTTCAAAACAGAATTTAAAACATGCAATTTATCAACAAATGCATCGAACCACTCCATGGCTCATACAAGAGAGTTCTTCCGAAAACTTACTCTTGAGCTTAGTTAAGTTGCTTAGACTTAAACTAAGCTCCCAAAACCTTCAAACATTGGTTTCAAAGCTGAAAACCCAACTTCACTCACCAATTCCGTTTCGCAAGCTTGCCGAAAAGCCGATCAAGGCTCCGGATCAACACCACAAGTGTCCGAAGATGTCTCCCCTGTTTTAAACACATCAAAGTAGAGGATTAATGCATCATCATGCATTAAAATCTTCAGCCATCACACTTAAACTCGCTGCTCTACCTAGAGCCAACATTTTGGCTACCAAACACAACCGAAATCACCTCCAAACTCTTCCAAAACATAACCCAGCCATGATCCACCACTTCTAACCATTTCTAAACATCAATTAACATCCAAAATGAACCTAAACTCGTCCTTATACCTCCAGCAATAACAGAACACCAAGATCACCTAAAAAACCACCATTTTCATAAGCAAAAACTTAGGAAATTCAACCTATTCGGGATTGCATTGATAAAACCTAATTTACATATCATTAGACATCCAAAATACATTTAAGAAACATCTGAAAACAGAGCCCAAACAATCACCACGAAATTCTTCAAGATTCCATCCAAATCTTGAGTTTTAAGCCAAAATAAAGCTTCTACCATTAAAACCATTTATAAAACTTAAATTAAGGATTGACAACTTGGGAATTTTAGTAAAGAACTTAATATTTAGAGGAGAAGAACAACCTTACCTCTAAATGTAGATTTCTCCTTGATTAGAGACAATTTTCTTGAAAATCCAATGAGCAAATCAAAAGGATTTGATGTAGAAAGGATTAGGAATTAATTGTTGATTGAATCCTCATCAATTGAATTGAAAACCAATGGAAAAGATGCTGGAGAAAAGTGTTTGAATGAGGGAATTTTGAGAGAAAATGAGATGAGAAAGTTTTAAGAAAAGTTAGTTATGAAAATCTAAAAATTGGTTTTCTCCTTTTCATTTAATTAATTAAACATTAATTAAATCATTTAAAACTAAGAAAAATCTGGAGAAATCTTCATTGGGTAAATTAGCTCCTTAAAGATTCAAAGTTTAAATCCGTACAAAACAGTCACCACTGAATTTTTCAAAAATCGCATTTTAGTCACTATTTCAAAATGTTGCACTTCCAAACCTCATTTTGTAAAATTGATTTCACCACTCTCTTATATATATTAAAAGAGGATTTTTAAATATTTTTCCATATTTTTAAAGCATCCCGAACTAGGCTTTCCTTAAAAAATCCTTTTATATTCGAACCGAAAAACAGACCGGTCCGGTTCAGACCCTAAACTTCCAAGCCCAAAATTGGGGTGTTACAAAAAATCAAGTGGTGGACCATTTATCTCGGCTTGAGAATGACCAAGGAAAGACACCCAATAGCGAAATCCATGATGCGTTCCCTGACGAACAACTGTTACTTGCCTCTGCCCTGGTTGCAACCTTGGAAGCAAAAGGCATCTCACTTGCCGCCCAAAAAGATGTCGCGACAGCAACGTCAACAACAACACCCTGGTACGCGAATATTTTTAATTACTTGGTAACTGGTGTTTTGCCTTATGACCTTAACTACTGTTGAGTGTGTAAAAGTTCTATTAATTACACCCTTTTTAACTCATATTTCCGCTGCATTCAAGCATCATTGCATTGCATTTAGGTTAGTTTACAGCAAAACATCACAAAATGAGTAAAAGCACGTATTCTACTGAAATATGGTTGATTTTGCAGGTTGCTGCCATAGCTGACGAAGAAGGCGGGCGCAGGGCAGAGAAGCAGAAGAGATGAACTGGACAAGCAGATGATGAGGACGATGCTGCCATGGATCTGCCGTGACAGCAGAGGACGACAACAAGTTAGCGGAGGAAGAGCAAAGTGGACCTCGATAGATAGAGAAAATTATGCTCGTCTGTCGTGTGAAAACCATATATTTTTCCAAGCCCCGGATCAAAAGATATGTCAAGCCAAAGCTCAAGGAGAGGAAATCCCATGAAACAAGGAGGCGGTTGAAAAGTAGGATACTTGAAGATTAAAGTTTTTATTAGAATCTTACTTTTAATTAAAGTTGTAATCCTTGTTATCTTAGAATACTTGAGCCCAAAGCTTATATAAGGGCATAGATTTTAACCTAGGAGACATCATACCCCATAACCGAACCAAACCCCTCCGCCGTTTACCCGCCGTCGATATGTTCTAAAAACCCCCTAGGGCCACGGGTTGATTTGTAAAGTAGTTGCAAGGGTTGTTTTGTTTTAGGATTTTCCAAGTTCAATAAAATAAACTTCAAGTTCTCTTATTTTGGTTTTAATATCTTGCAAGAGCATCGGGAGAGCATTGTGAGGTTATCTATTTACTTAGCATCGGGAGAGTTAAGTATACGAAAGAAATAAGAGCGAGTTCTCTAGTTTATAGTTGAGCTATCTTGTGCCTAAGGATAGGGCAAGGTTAAGTGGCTAAGGAAGAATTCATACACATCGGTGTTCATCCTTCGATTCACGCCGGGAGGTATCATCAAAGACGTGATCATCGACAGACTTGGACCTAGGGATAGGCCAAGGCAGATCTGGGATTCTTGCCAAACTTGAAAGTACTGAGTTGGTGTGTTTGCTGCCGCAACGATCAACGGACCGCTGCCGCGACAGGTGCTGCCAGCGACAGGCGCGACGACAGAACTGGAGTTCCTAAGCAATACAATACCTGCACTACTGAGCAATTCAATACCAGCCCATTCTCTCTATCTTGATATTCCTACTCTTTTATTTACGTTTTCTTCAATATTTTCGTGACAACTTTCTAAACTATTTTCTTTACTTCGTGCAGTGAATTAAGGTAAAGCTATTAGCCCAATCCCTGTGGAGACGATATCCGATACTTCGTATCACTTTACTACTTGCGTCGTGTACACTTGCACTACAATTGCGATAGACTCTTTTACACGCAACAAGTTTTTGGTGCTTTCTAAACATAACTCTACCTTTCTTTTATTGCACTTTTTGTTTTTCTTTTTCTTTTTCTTTTTCTTTGGTGCTTTCAACTCTTGCTTTTCACGAGGTTTACTTGTTTATGCGCAGATCTAAAAGAGGTGAAGATCCTGAGTATCCATTAGATCCGGAAGTTGAACGTTCATTCAATCTTAGGAACTGACTTCGTTACGTGCTAGCCAGGAACGAGTACCTTGAGGAACAGCTAGAGAAGATGGCCTACAATGGGAACGACCCGCCTGTCGGCGACCCGCCTGCGGCAGCCGGACGACGGTCCTGTCGTGACTACATGTTGAATGATCACGTAGAGTTGGAGACCACGCTGCCGAATATTGAAGTTGATAACTTTGAGCTGAAACCTGTCATGTTTAGTATGATCAACAATGCCGGACAGTTTAGTGGTGCTGTGACAGAAGATGCTAGGGAGCATCTCAAAACGTTCCAGGAAATCTGTGGTTCGTTTAGACTGCCAGGAGTTAATCCGGAGATACTGAGGCTTCGGTTATTTCCCCACTCATTGAGGGATAGAGCTAAGACTTGGTGGAATAAACTTACGCCGGGTTCAATTATGACTTGGGCAGATTTATCTCGTGAATTTTTATCTCGTTTTAATCCTCCGCATTTATCTGAGCGATTACGTAATGAAATTGCTACTTTTCAGCAGGAAGATGACGAGCCGATGCACGAGGCCTGGGACAGATTTACTACTCTTCTTCGGAACTGCCCAATGCATGGATTCCCCGTATGGAATCAGGTAACTAAGTTCTATAATGCTGCTAACTTACAAACTCGTATTCGAATTGATTCTGCAGCAAATGAACTATTATTGGATAAAGATCCAGATGAGGCATTGCAAGTTTTGAAAAATTTGGCCAAGAATGAGGAACAGTTTCCAACCGCAAGAAGAGGGGGTAAACGGGTACTTGCTTTCAAGGACTATGAAGCCGACAGCACGTTGAAATCACAGGTAGCATTCCTTACTAAAGCAATGAAAAGGTTATTGAATGATGATGGTCAACAAGGATTTGCTGTAGAGAAAGTATGTGATATCTGCGAGGGAAATCATAGTCGGGATGAGTGCCCAATACAGTTAGAAGAGGGAAAGTATGTTGGAAATTACAACAAGCTGAATTACAACTCCAACAATTATAATCCCAATTGGAGGAAAGATCCCAAGTTTTCCTAGAGTAACCCCAATAACGCCCTGAATCCTCAAGCACATAATCAGAATCAGGGAGGACCTAGATTGCTGACGCGACAGCAACTGCCGCAGCAGCTACCGCCGCACCTGCCGCCGCAGCAGCAACAACAGCCACCAGCTGCCACGAGCAGTATACTGGAACAGACTCTGGCCACCTTTATGTCTCAGACAGGTACTTATATTGAGAATATGAATCAGTTTGTCAAGAAGATAGAAAATTTCATGGATAAAACAGAGATGAGGATGACAAATCATGAGGCTACATTGAAATCTCTGGAGACACAAATGGGTCAGGTTTCCCAACATATTAAGCCGAGGCAGAATGGAGGATTCCCTAGTAATACTGAAAATGCTAGGCCACCCACACATGAGTAGTGTAAGGCAATTACTACTAGGAGTGGGAAGAAACTACCAGGGCCAGAAAAAGAAGTTGAAACAGGAAAGGAACCAGCCTTAGACCAACCTGTCGAGGAAGCTGCCCCGACAGGTGATAAACAGACTGCTGCCGATGAGCCTGTCACGACAGCAGAAGCGACAGAGGAGAAAATTGATGAACCTAAACCTCCTCAGATTCGTATGCAGTGGGAAGGACGTATTGCTGATTACCGTCCCCCACCTCCTTTCCCTTAACGGATACAGCAAGCTAAGCAAGAATCCCAACTTAAAATGATTTATGATATTTTTAAGCAGGTTCATATTAATATTCCGCTGCTAGATGCCGTTAGGGAGATGCCCGGTTACGCCAAATTTCTCAAGGATGTCATGTCTAAAAAATATAAACTTGGGGAATTTGAAACGGTAAGGATGGCAGATGGTTGCATGAGTATTCTTCATCGGCAGCCACCCCAGAAAAAGAAGGATCCGGGGAGCTTCATCATACCTTGTGTAATCGGAGATAAATACGTGGGTAAGGCACTTTGTGATCTTGGTGCTAGTATTAATTTAATGCCAAAATCTGTTTTTCAGAAATTAGGTATTGGAAAGGCGCGGCCCACGACAGTAATCCTGCAGCTTGCAGACCGCTCTTACGTTCATCCAGAAGGAAAAATCGAAGATATTCTGGTAAGAGTGGATAAATTTATTTTTCCTGCTGACTTTCTTGTTTTAGATTGTGAAGCAGACGAAAATGCACCAATCATCCTTGGGCGACCCTTCTTAGCCACGGGAAGATCACTGATTGATGTGGAAAAAGGAGAACTCACCATGAGAGTGAATGACCAAGAGATTAAGTTGAATGTTCTCCAAGCAATGAAGCATGCTGATGCAGACGAGGAATGCAAGGCTATCACTGAAGTTATCCTTGATCAACCCTGCATCTGGTCGGGCTGTCACGACATAAAAATCGGGCACTGCCGCGGCAGCCACCTACAGAGCTGTCACGACAGCACTGACGACAGCACCAACGACAGCAACTCCTCTGACTCCGAAACATCTGATACTGAAGATCAGGAGGAGGTAAACTGGTTAGGCAATCGTCCAGGTAAGTTATTCGAACCTTTAAATTATACTTCGGATAACCATTTAATCCAAAAGCCATCTACTATTGAACCACCTGCCTTAGAACTAAAGCCCCTGCCAGGGCAGCTTAAATATGCTTTTCTTGGTTCAAATGATACGTTGCCCGTAATCATCTCTTCTAAGCTGCCGCAGGAACAGGAACGACAGCTAATCGGCATGCTAAGGCAGCACAAAAAGGCAATTGGATGGACGATAGCAGACATTCAAGGCATTAGTCTGGCGTTATGCATGCACAAAATCCTTCTAGAGGAAGATCATAAGCCGACTATTGATGCCCAAAGGCGGCTAAACCATGCGATGAAAGAGGTGGTGCATAAAGAGATAATCAAATGGTTAGACGCTGGTATTATTTACGCCATCTCCGACAGCAAATGGGTGAGCCCGGTGCAATGCGTTCCAAAGAAAGGAGGAATGACCGTGATAACCAATGAGAACAATGAGTTAATCCCAACCAGGACTGTGACTGGTTGGAGGGTTTGTATGGACTATCGGAAGCTTAACAAAGCTACCCGAAAGGACCACTTTCCTTTACCCTTTATTGATCAAATGCTTGATAGATTAGCGGGTAAACCTTATTATTGTTTTCTTGATGGTTATTCAGGTTATAATCAAATTGCTATTGCACCAGAAGATCAAGAAAAGACGACTTTCACATGCCCCTACGGAACGTATGCTTTTAGGAGGATGCCGTTTGGACTATCTAATGCACCTGCCACCTTCCAAAGGTGCATGATGGCCATATTCTCCGACATGGTAGAGGACTTCCTTGAGATATTTATGGATGATTTTTTCGTCTTTGGAGATGATTTTGAGAGCTGCCTTGGCAACTTACAAAAGGTACTTGAAAGATGTGAAAAAGCCAATCTAATCTTGAATTGGGAAAAATGCCACTTTATGGTGGATGAGGGGATAGTCCTTGGTCATAAGATTAGCTGCCGTGGGATAGAAGTCGACAGGGCTAAAATAGAAGTAATTGAGAAGCTGCCGCCGCCGACCTCAGTCAAGGGCATTACGAGTTTTTTAGGGCATGCTGGTTTTTATCGAAGGTTTATTGCAAATTTCTCAAAAATCACCAAGCCCCTATGTCATCTCTTAGAGCAGAACCGACCCTTTGACTTTAATGAAGAATGTACTGAAGCATTCAAGGTTCTGAAGGAAAAATTGGTAACAGCCTCCATAGTACAGCCACCAGACTGGACACAGCCATTTGAGATTATGTGTGATGCTAGTGACTATGCTGTCGGGGCAGCACTTGGGCAGCGCAGAGATAAGCTGTTTCATGTCATATATTATGCCAGCAAGACATTGAATGACGCCCAAGTGAACTACACCACCACAGAAAAGGAGCTATTAGCTGTGGTGTTCTCCATTGACAAGTTTCGTTCTTACATACTAGGGACGAAGGTAATAGTGCACACAGACCATTCTGCCCTCAAATATCTGTTCGCGAAAAAGGATGCAAAGCCTCGTTTGATACGGTGGATCCTGCTATTGCAAGAGTTCGACCTTGAGATCAAGGACAAAAAAGGGACAGAAAATCAGGTGGCAGATCACTTGTCAAGGTTGGAGAAGGGACAGAGTCTGCCAATCGATGAGACAAACATACTGGAGACCTTCCCAGATGAGCAGCTCTTCGCTGCCGCAATCGCTGCCGCGACAGCCATGGCGGCAGGTAAGTCTTCTGAACTCCCCTGGTATGTTGATTTCGTTAATTTTATAGTTAGCGGAATACTTCCTTCTGATCTTAATTATCAAGCCAGGAAGAGGTTCCAAAATGATGTTAAGCATTATTATTGGGACGAACCTCTTCTTTTCAAACCATGCGCAGATCAGGTTATAAGGAGGTGTGTACCACAAGAAGACATTCTCCATCACTGCCATGCTTCACAATATGGAGGTCACTTAGGAGGCAATAAAACTGCTTCCAAGGTACTGCAGTCAGGGTTCTACTGGCCGACACTGTATAAAGATGCACAGAACTTCTAAAGAACTGTGCCAGGTGCCAGCGGACAGGTAACATCTCGAGGAGAAACGAGATGCCACTGCAGAACATTCTGGAAGTCGATATCTTCGACGTTTGGGGGATTGATTTCATGGGACCTTTTCCATCTTCATGTGGAAATCTATACATCCTCTTAGCAGTGGATTATGTCTCTAAGTGGGTCGAAGCCATCGCCACTCAAAAGAATGATGCCAAGACAGTCCAAAAGTTTTTGCACAAAAACATTTTTTCTAGATTTTGCATCCCTAAGGCGATTATCAGTGATGAAGGGAGACATTTTGACAATAGGGTTATTACTGCCGCCTTGAAGAAATATGGTGTCAAGCACAGGATCGCGACAGCATACAACCCACAGACCAATGGACAAGCTGAGATATCCTGTAACACCCCGGTTTTGGGCTTAGAAGTTTTGGGCGTTGACCGGTTCAGTCAAAGTGCTGTTCGAATTTAAAGAGGTGAAATTAGGAAAGCCTAGTTCGGGTTGCATTAAAAATATGGAAAAATGTTCTAAAATCATCTTTTAATATATAAAAGTGAACTGTGAAATCAATTTTGGAAAATGAGGTTTGGAAGGTTGACATTTTGGCTAGTGACCAAAATGTAATTTTTGAAAGTTGCGGGATAGTTTTATAAAGGATTGAAACTTTGAATCTTTAAGGAGCTATTATTCCAATAAGAATTTCTCCAGATTTTTCTAAGATATTTTAAGGCTTTATTCTGATTTTAAAGATTAAGAAAAGGAGGGAAATCATTTTAACCAATCCTAACTACTTTTTCATTTTCTCTCCATTTTCCTTTTCTCTCATTTTCTCTCAATCCAAACAAAATTCTCCAGATTTCTTTCTCTGATTTTGGCATCTAAATCTCTCATTTCAACTCTCATTTGATTCCTAATCATCTCATCAACAAAACCTCACAATTTGCAAGTTGTTTCATCAAGCTTTTTGGCTTTAAAATGGAGAAATTCAAGTTTGGAGGTAAGAACGTCTCTCTCCTCTAAACTATCAGTTCTTTACTGAAATTCCCAAGTTCTCAATCCTTGATTTGTGATTTGTTAATGGTTTTTCAAATGAGATCTTGATTTTTTGGCTAAAATGCAAGATTTGGTGATTTTGGTGGAATTTTCGTGTGATCTGTTTGGGCAGTGTTTTGAAGTGTCAAAATGATGTTAAATGAATGCTAAATTGATTAGAAGTTGCGGTTTAATGAATGCAATCCCGGATAGGTTGAATTTCCTAAGTTTCGCTTGAGTTTTTGGTTGTTTTTGGAGTGTTTTTGGTGATCTGTTATACCTGGAGGTATAAGGATGTGTTTGTATTCATTTTGGATGTTAATTGGTGTATAAAAATGGTTAGAAGTGATGGATCTTGGCTGGGTTAAGTTTTGGTAATGTTTGGAGGTGATTTCGGTTGTGTTTGGTGGCCGAATTGTTGGATTTGTGTTGAGCAGCGAGTTTGGTTGTGTGGCTGCTGTTCTTAATGCATAATGATGCATTAATGTGCTGTTTTTGTGTGTTTGAAACAGGGGAGTTTGATCCTTGAGCTTTGAAGGTGTTTGCGGAAGGTTTCGGAAGCTTGGAAGGCTTGTTGGCTAGTCTTGTTTGGTTATCGGTGAGTGAAGTTGGGTTTCGGCTTTTAAACAAAGGTTTGAAGGTTTTGGGAGCTTAGTTTAAGTCTAAACAACTTTGCTAAGCTCAAGAGTAAGTAAATGGATTTCTTACTTGATTTGTGATATGAATTGGCTTTTAAGCAATTGTGGTTGATGATTGAGATGCATGTGTTTTGCATGGTTTAAATCTGTTTTGAAAGCATATTTTAGCATGGTTTAATGCTGGTTTTGAAAGCCATATGTGAAGGATGCTCAAGGTAAGAGATCCTTGGTTTTATACATTGAAAATGTGGTTTTGATGCATAGTGATGCATGATGTTCATTGGCTTTGTATAATGCTTTAAAACAGTGAGTTGATGATGATAAATGATGGTTTTGCATATTGGTTATGCATGTGAATCATTGGTTTATAATGAAATGGTTTTGCATATTGGTTATGCATGTGAATCATTGGTTTATAATGAAATGGTTTTGGCATATTGGCTATGCATGTGAAATATTGGATTAATGTGGCAAGATGGTTATGTTGGCAAGTGATGTAAGTGGTTCTTGGTTCTTTGATCGGATATAGTTAGCCGGCTATAGGATTGGGTGCACCGTGAATAAAGTCGCCTTGGAGGTGGAGTGGTCAAGAGTGGACCGGATAAGCTCCCTTCAAGTTTCCTAACGAGATGAGGTCATAGTGGAGGTGTTGCCCACTCGAGGACCTTGGTTATTTGAGGTCATAATGGAGGTGTTGCCCATTCGAGGACCTTGGTTAAGCAAAGGTTATATGGTGTTTAAAAGTCCATATGTGAGGACCTTGTGCTTGTTGAGATCACAATGGCGGTGTTAAGTCCATGTGTGGATCTTGTATAGGGTGTCCCGGATCTCGTTAGTGATTTCTACAACTACCAATCGGTTATGCAAAGGTTGTATGGTGGTTAAAAGTCCATACGGGATAACCTTGTGCATGTTGAGGTTGTATGGTTGTCCATACATGGGAACCTCGGGAAAAGCTAAGGTTGTATGGTGTTTAAAAGTCCATGCATGGGAACTTTAGGCTTGTAAGGTCATAATGGAGGTGTTGCCCATTCGAGGACCTTGGATTGGGTAGGGTGTAGGGAGCGTAGGGACAACGCTCGGAATCCGCGTATCCGATCGGGTGTTGAGTTGGAAAGTGGATGTGATTGATTACTTGAAGGCCAATATGATGTTCTTAAATATAAAGAAGCATGAGATGCTTGAAATGATGCATGGTTGCATGTGAAGCATGAGTTGCTTGGAAAGATGCATTGTTGCATGAAAGGTGTATGATGCATGTGAATGCATGTTTACTTGTTAGGTTGAACAAGTGTTGATTATCATTTGGTAAATGATGTATGTGAGCATGAATATCTTTAATGCATTGAAGTCTTGTAGGACTTGTTTGAAAGGCATGTGAATATGTTTGTATGGTATATATGTTGCCTTGGTGTAATGCAAGTGTTGGTTGGCTTGTGAAATGGTTTTAAAGGTTTCTTGTTTGAAATGGCTTTCAAGTTTATGAAAGGTATGTTGTGAAATGGAAGTGTTCTCCATGGTTTTGTTTTAGCTTTGCATATGGTGTTTATGCATGGTTGATGCTTGTTGTTGAAAATGATTTCAAACATGGTTTTGGTAAACAAATCGGGTTTGTTTTACAAGTGTTTTATGACCCGCTGCATTGATGGTGTTTTGGTTTTGAGCATTCCTCACTAAGCATTATGTGCTTACGCTCTCTTTGTCCATCAATGCAGATCTTTGAGGTTTGGACAGCAAGGAGCAAGGGATTCAAGGTGGACTCCAAGTGAGATGTATGTCTCGGTGAATAGCTATAGTTAATAAAGGCAATGGGGGTAGAATCTCTTGGGATTATTGTGTTTGTGATCGTGTATGTTGATCAAGAATGTTTTAATGTTGTTAAAGTTGTTGGAACATGATTTGGCTTAATTGAGATTGTTTTGGAAGGTTTGTGCCTAAATGGTTGCTTGTGTAGGAAGCATGCCTATAGATTTGGGGCTTTTTGCATATGATGTGTTTCTGATGAATTGTTGATGCAAGCATGTCTCATTTATGTTGAATTGCATGCTGGTAAAGTTTGGTGGCTTTTGGAGCATGTTTGGATGGTCAATTGTGTGTTTTTGTGAGCAAAATGCAGCTTTCTGGGCTAGGCGTTTCGGAACAGGTTGCACCGTTTCGGAACGGGTGCCCTGCATGAACCCAGGCGTCCGAAACGGGTGCTACCGTTTCGGAACGGTTTAGCTACTGCCAGACCCCCGTTTCGAAACGGGCTATGCCTGTTTCGGAACGGCCCCGCGTTTCGGAACGGGCTGTCTCCCGTTTCGGAACGGTTGACCGTTGGGGGCTGACAGTGGCAGTTATGTGTTTCAAAAAGTTTGCATTTTGGTCCTGAATCTTGTTTGTGCAATTGTATGAGTTTGGGATGTCCGTTTGAGCTGAAATTTGGCCGAGATGCATGAAACATGATTAATTTTAAGTTGGTAACTTAAAATCTGGTTAAGGCCTCAAAGTTTTCAAAATTTACAAATTGGTCCCTAAAGTTGTAATTTGTTCAATTGGGTCCCTGTATGATCTCTGATGGCTGTGATCTTTGAGTACGTTGTTGTGTGATCACATATAGGACTAAGGTGCATCTAGACAAGTTTAAAAAGGAAAAAAAAAGGGTCGTTAATCAAGGTTGACTTTCGGGTTGACTTTGGTTTTCCCCGTGTAATCTTCGTAGTTCGGGTTAACCGTCTAGGCCGGGCTACGGGGGTTACATATCCAATAGGGAAGTTAAGAACATTCTTGAGAAGATGGTTAAGCCAACTAGGAAAGATTGGTCTTTACTCCTTAATGATGTATTATGGGCATATAGGACAGCCTTTAAGACTCCATTGGGCATGTCTCCATACCGATTGATCTATGGGAAAACCTGTCACTTGCCTGTCGAGATAGAGCACAAAGCATATTGGGCAATCAAGGCCGTGAATATGGACTTGGACAAGGCAGGCCAGAAAAGGCTGTTAGATCTGAACGAGCTTGAGGAAATACAGACAATGGCCTACGACAATGCAAGAATCTACAAGGAGAAAACTAAGAAGTGGCATGACAGGAAGTTGCTGCCACGACAGTTCTGCCCAGGGCAGCCTGTGTTGTTGTTCAATTCTAGACTGAAACTCTTCCCAGGAAAGTTAAAGTCTAGATGGTCTGGCCCGTTCCAAGTGGTACAAGTTTTTCCCCATGGTGCCATCACAATCCAATCATTAAAAGACGGGCACCAATTCAAAGTCAACGGACAACGCCTCAAGCATTATCAGGGGACTGAAGCCCCAGGAATACAGGAAGTGGTTACTTTAGGAGATGCCCCACAAGGCATCCCTAATTTAACCTAAATTTTATTTTCATTTATTTTATTATTTAGTATTATTTATTAGGAAATTAGGTTTATTTTATTCGAATAATGTCTTTATATTTTCTGTTTTCAGCAAATAAAGGAGTCAAGAAGAAAAGAAGAAGTGACCCAAGCCCACCATCCATCCATCAACCCAACAGAGCCCATTTATTGAAGCCTGTCGTTCCAGCTGCCGCCGCAGACACGGATAAGACAGGCTGTCAACATACTGACACGGCAGACGCAGAAGCGTGTGACAGACGCGTAACAGACGCATAATTACGTGACAGACGCGTCAGACACGCCAAACTCAACAGTCGCCCCGTTATTCCCGCCTGCCGTTACAGCATTAAACGGGCAGCAACTCTACCGCTATAAAACCCCATTCTCATTTCCATTTTCATCACTTCTGCTTATTCTTACTTGCTTTCTCCTCTCGTTTTTATTTGTTTTCTTTACTTTCACAACCCTTGCAACTAAAATGTCTTCCAGACAGACCCGCCGCGGTGCTGCTTCAGCCTCTTCATCAGCAGCACCCACACCGTCGGCCTTCGCAACCAAGGAATTATGGGAAGAAAGAGGTTTTATCTACATCCGAAAGGCTCCGAACATGGGGCTTCAACCATTCATCACGAGGGCTATACGAGCTCAACTATGGGAGCAGTTCGCAGAACAACCAGCAGAATTAAATGACACGTTGGTGAGGGAGTTCTATGCTGCCATCAACAGCAAGACGGCGACATCCGTCACTGTCCGAGGGGTCAAGGTACCATTCACAGCTGACAGCATCAACCACATGTATGGCCTCTATTTTGGTCCCAACGACGATGCCCATCAGCAATTTGTGGACACTCTCGACTCTGCCGCCTACGGAGCTGTCATGGTAGAAGTGACAGAGGAAGGAACGACGTGGAACACGAGCAAAAAGAACCCCAACTCTGTAAAAAGGGGGCAGCTCCTTCCAGAAGCAAAGCTATGGAACGCTTTCATCAAGAAGCGTATCCTGCCGTCCTCCCATCACACGACGGTGGACCAGCAGTGGCTCGCCCTCATTCATTCGTCATGAACGACCGGCCTATCAACGTGGGCCGCTATATGAGGGAAAGCATCTTGGACTGCACATTTCGCTCCACCTCCCACCATTGCCTACCATTCATGATCACTTCTCTTTGTCGCTGCGCTGCTGTCCCAGAGGCCACCACCGATAAATTAGTCCAAGGCAGAGGCTGGACCGACAACAACATTACCAGCCTCATGGAGCTGATATTCGCAACCCCCCTCTCCTCTTTCAACCCGGCTGCCTCCCCAGCAGAATCATCCGAGGAACCTGCCGATGAACCAGCCGCAGCAGCCGCCCAGACCGACCAATCTGCCCAAATCCTTGCTGCCATACAACGGGTGGAAGACAGATAGATGGGGCTGATGACATTCATCCGGGATTTTGCCAACTCGACGGTAAATTTCATTACCAACACTTTACATTATCCCGATGTTGTTTTCCCCACTTTCCCTGCCCACTATTTCCACATCCCCACCCCTGTCCACACACCTACACCACCTACCTCCCCACACACACATTCTGCTGCTTCCACCCCATCAACTACCCAGCCGGCAGCTGGAAGCCCTCCGGAAGACACCTCTGCCCGAGGAACGAAGCGACCAGCCTCAAATGAGAACGAGGCAGAACCTCCTATTAGGAGGAATTTGGAGAAAGACTTCACGCTTGTCAAGAGGCAGAAACATGTGGCCGACAGACAGATAATGCCCAAAGCCAGCACCACCACCAGCAGCACTTGGGATAGCGGTAGCAGCTCAGACATCCAGGTCATGGACCAGCCTACCCAGCCTGCCCCACAAGCCAGACGCCGCCGCCAAATCCGTTTCAGCAGCAGCAGTGAAGACAGCGATTAAAATCTAAGTCTTTTATTTTTTTTTTATTGCTGCCTGCTTATCTATATTTTGTGATGTACCTGCCTTCATTTTATCTGTCATTTGCATTGAGGGCAATGCAACCCTCGGGTTTGGGGGTGGCAATCCTCCATTTTAATGGAGTCTTAGTACACCTCTTTAATTAATTATTGTGTCTTTTATTAAGTTCTCTTAAAAAAACTGTTGGCTTAAAACTGTGAAGTAAGCTTACCTGTCATGACGGCTCTGCCGTGGCAGCATTTTTAGGACAGATTAAGGAGAAGTTTAGAGCCTTTCTATAGTTCTGAAAACTTAAACACCATTGTGACTGTTATACTGCTTAGATTTCTTTTAGCCAAACTAGAATAGGAAGCTTAGCACTTGAATAGCCCCTAGAGGTGCCTAACACTGGCTCTAGGAAATAAGTTTAGCAAAATAGACTCAACAGCCCTAGAGGTGCCCGAAACCGGCTCTAGGAAGTTAGCTAGAGGTGCCCGAAACCGGCTCTAGTGAAACTTTAGCTTGAAAAATAAAAATCAAGTCAAAACAGAAAATCAAAGAAGCATGAAAATGTGCCTTCAAAAAGATAAACTTTGGCATAAAAATTCAAGTTAAGAGTTGAATATTCTAGTGAAACTAAGAGAGTCTTGGCATATAACTGTTCACAAGCATGCACACACTGCACGAGAACTATAGTGAGATTCCGGACAGATCCTAATCTTTCCGACAGGTTGCTGCCGCCGCAGAGAATGAGCGACGGGTAAGGGACAGTCACTGTTTGAAGGCCAACACAAAAAATATTCATTTTTCTTTTAGGTCTTAATTGCTTGAGGGCAAGCAAAAACTTGAGTTTGGGGGTGTGTTGAGTGTGTAAAAGTTCTATTATTTACACCCTTTTTAACCTATATTTTTGCTGCATTCAAGCATCATTGCATTGCATTTAGGTTAGTTTACAGCAAAACATCACAAAATGAGTAAAAGCACGGATTCTACTGAAATATGGTTGATTTTGCAGGTTGCTGCCATAGCTGACGAAGAAGGCGGGCGCAGGGCAGAGAAGCAGAAGAGCTGAACTGGACAAGAAGATGATGAGGACGATGCTGCCATGGATCTGCCGTGACAGCAGAGGACGACAGCAAGTTAGCGGAGGAAAAGCAAAGTGGACCTCGATAGATAGAGAAAATTATGCTCGTCTGTCGTGTGAAAACCATATATTTTTCCAAGCCCCGGATCAAAAGATATGTCAAGCCAAAGCTCAAGGAGAGGAAATCCCATGAAAGAAGGAGGCGGCTGAAAAGTAGGATACTTGAAGATTAAAGTCTTTATTAGAATCTTACTTTTAATTAAAGTTGTAATCCTTGTTATCTTAGAATACTTGAGCCCAAAGCTTATATAAGGGCATAGATTTTAACCTAGGAGACATCATACCCCATAATCGACAACCAAACCCCTCCGTCGTTTACCCGCCGTCGATATGTTCTAAAAACCCCCTAGGGCCACGGGTTGATTTGTAAAGTAGTTGCAAGGGTTGTTTTGTTTTAGGATTTTCCAAGTTCAATAAAATAAACTTCAAGTTCTCTTATTTTGGTTTTAATATCTTGCAAGAGCATCGGGAGAGCATTGTGAGGTTATCTATTTACTTAGCATCGGGAGAGTTAAGTATACGAAAGAAATAAGAGCGAGTTCTCTAGTTTATAGTTGAGCTATCTTGTGCCTAGGGATAGGGCAAGGTTAAGTGGCTAACGAAGAATTCATACACATCGGTGTTCATCCTTCGATTCACGCCGGGAGGTATCATCAAAGACGTGATCATCGACAGACTTGGACCTAGGGATAGGCCAAGGCAGAACTGGGATTCTTGCCAAACTTGAAAGTACTGAGTTGGTGTGTTTGCTGCCGCAACGATCAACGGACCGCTGCCGCGACAGGTGCTGCCAGCGACAGGCGCGACGACAGAACTGGAGTTCCTAAGCAATATAATACCTGCACTACTGAGCAATTCAATACCAGCCCATTCTCTCTATCTTGATATTCCTACTCTTTTATTTACGTTTTCTTCAATATTTTCGTGACAACTTTCTAAACTATTTTCTTTACTTCGTGCAGTGAATTAAGGTAAAGCTATTAGCCCAATCCCTGTGGAGACGATATCCGATACTTCGTATCACTTTACTACTTGCGTCGTGTACACTTGCACTACAATTGCGATAGACTCTTTTACACGCAACAACTACCAAGGAAAGAAACGATTCCAATATAATGCTAAGCATTATTTTTGGGACAAGCCTTTCTTGTTTAAAAACTGTGCAGATCAGGTCATTAGACGGTGTGTCCCTGAGGATGAGCAACAAGCCATACTATCTCAGTGCCATGTAGCACCATACATAGGTCATTTCAGAGGACAACGCACGCCAGCAAAAGTACTCCAATCAGGCTTTTTCTGGCCAACATTGCATAAAGATGCCCAAGCCTTTCTACAAACAGTGCGACAGATGCCAAAGAATAGGAAACATTTCAAGAAGGAACAAAATGCCCTTGCAAACCATCCCGGAGATATAGCAATGGGTTCCCCTAACATGCTTCAACATAACATAACATCACAATACAAACAACATTCTTTCATCCAAAAAGGCATATCATGCAATTACACCTACATCACCCACATAACCATTCCCATTTACACGAGAACCAAGCTTTGATACCAACAAATGTAACCCCCTTAGCCCGGCCTAGACGGTTGACTCGAACTACGAAGATTACACGGGGAAAACCAAAGTCAACTCGAAAGTCAACCTTGATTAGCGACCCTTTTTTTCTTTTTAATCTTGTCTAGATGCACGTTAACCCTAAGTGAACACTCGAGATAAATATACGTGTAAAACACAGCGATCGAATTTCAGAAAGGGACTCAATTGCACAATATACAAATATTAGGGACCAAACCGTAAATTCTGTAAATTAGAAGGTCATAACTGATTTTAAAGTTACCAATATTAAATTAGTCATATTACATGCTTCCTTGTCAAATTTCACTTTATTTGGACATCTCGAACTCATACAATTGCAATTACAACTTTCGGGACTAAAACGTAAAGCTTGCAAACTTCAACACCATTCAAATCAGTGCCCAACGTTCACCTATTTCGAAACGGCATTGACCGTTCCGAAACACGGGTTGGTTCCGAGACTAGTTCCAAAACAGGGCCTTCCAGTAGCCAAACTGTTTCGAAACAGCCTCAATCCGTTTCGAAACACGAAGGCCATTTCAGGCCCCCGTTTCGGAACGCCAGTGGGTGTTCCGATACGTTTTGCCCAGAAGCTGTAGATTTTGCTGGTTTTTCATACATAAATCCACTCAAACACATCCTAATGACTTCCTAATCATGCCAACAAGTCATCGTACATATATGGAGCAGGTTTGCAACTCCTAAACATATTCATGGCATCAAACATGAAACTTCACATGACTATAGGCAAACATCCTAATAACCAAAACCAAGCAATCAACCAAACTCCAAAACAAGCATTAAAAGGCCATTTACAAATTCAAAACATCAAAAGCATCACCTAGGGAGTTCAACACATCTCCCAAAACACATCTTAGGTTCCCATTGCCAAATTACCAAAACTAATTGTGTATGAAAACATCACCATACATGAGCTTGGTTTCCCTTGGAAACTCTAGCCTCCTTGTTGCCCTTAAACACTTCAATTATCTGCATTATTGGTACAAGAGAGAGAGAGAGCGTAAGCACAATTGCTTAGTGCGGCATGCTCTAAAGAAAACAACACAATAATGCATTTTAGAAAACACTTTCAACTAGCTTTTTAAACACATGGTCATCTCTTTTCATGCAACCTTGCATACTTTACAAGCATCCCATGCTTCATTACATTCAACACATCATATTGGCTTTCAAGTGATAGTTCGTAACCATTTACAACACAAAACACAATCGGATACGTGGATTACAAGTGTTGTCCCACACGCTTCATACACACTACCGAACAACATAAGGTGGAGTTTATCGGTACAATCACAACCCCTCAACACCCGTGATGGAGTTTAACGGTACAATCACAACCCCTCCACATCACTCATCGGTAGTTGTATAATTCCACTAACGAGTGCAAGGGACACATAACACAAGATCCACACACGGACTTTTAACCACCGTTGTGATCTTACCTCACTCGTTAGGGTACTTGGATGGAGTTTACGGTACAATCACAACCCCTCAACATCCAAGGTGACTTTATTCACGGTGCTCCCAATCCTACAGCCGGCTAACTATATCCAATTCAAGTACTTTAAAACCATTACATCACTTGCCAATATACATCATTTACCATCAACAATTCACTGTTTTAAAGCATTACTCAATACCATTAAACATCATGCATCACTATGCATCAAAACCATAATCTTAATGTACCAAACCAATGATCTCTTACCTTGAGCATCCTTCAATACATGGCTTTCAAAACCAGCATCATCATGCATTGAAATCTTCAGCCAACACACCTAAACTCGCTGATCTACCCAAAACCAACATTTCGGCTACCAAACACAACCGAAAACACCTCCAAACTCTCTCACAACTTAACCCAGTCAAGATCCTTCACTTCTAACCATTTCTAAACATCAATCAACATCCAAAATACACCTTAACTCGTCCTTATACCTCCAGCTATAACAGAACACCAAAAACACCTCAAAAACCAACATTTTTATAAGCAAAAACTTAGGAAATTCAACCTATTCGGGATTGCATTGATAAAACATCATTAGACATCCAAAATACATTAAAGAATCATCTCAAAACAGAGCCCAATCAATCTCAACGAAATTCTTCAAGATTTCCTCCAAATCTTGAGTTTTAAGCCAAAAACAAGCTTCTAACATTTAAACCATTTATAAAACTTAAATTAAGGATTGACAACTTTAGAATTTCAGTAAAGAACTGAGTATTTAGAGGAGAAGAACAATCTTACCTCTAAATGGTGATTTCTCCTTGATTTGAGCCAATTTCCTTGAAAATTCAATGAGGAAATCAAAAGGATTTGATGCAAGATTAATTAGGAATTAATTGATGATAGAAATCTCATCAATTGAAGTGAAGATCAATGCAAAAGTTGATGGAGAAATAGTGTTTGAATGATGGAATTTTGAGAGAAAAAGGAATGAGAAAAATTTAGGAAAAGGTAGTTATGAAATTCCAAAAAGTAGTTTCCCTTTTCATTTAATTAATTAAAACATTAATTAATTCACCCAAATTAAGGAAAAATCTGGAGAAATCATTTTTGGGTAAATTAGCTCCTTAAAGATTCAAAGTTTCAATCCTTACAAAACAGTCACCACTAAACTTTTCAAAAATCACATTTTAGTCACTACACCGAAATGTAGTATTTCCAAACCTTATTTTGCAAAATTGATTTCATCACTCTCATATATATATTAAAAGAGAATTTTTAGATATTTTTCCATATTTTTAAAGTATCCCGAACTAGGCTTTCCCTAAAACCTCCTTTTATATTCGAACCGAAAATAAGACCGGTCCGGTTCAGACCCTAAACTTCTAAGCCCAAAATTGGGGTGTTACAACTCTCCCCCCCTTAAGAAGTTTCATCCTCGAAATTTACCTGGAGGAGAAAGGTACGGAAACTACCTCTTCATATCATCCTTTCTTTCCCACGTGGCTTCCTCAACACCAGGATGCTTCCACAACACCTTAACCAATTCAATGGTCTTGCCTCGAAGAACTTTACTGTCCGAATCCAGAATTTCAACCGGCTCCTCATCATAGGTCAAGTATGGATTCAACTCCACTTCCTCCACATGCATAACATGCGAAGGATCCGATCTATATTTCTGAAGCATAGAGACATGAAACACATCATGTATCTTTTCCAACTCTTGCGGTAACCTCAGCTTGTACGCAACAGGACCCACAAGTTCAATCACCTCGTATGGTCCAATGTACCTAGGGTTCAACTTACCCTTTCGGCCAAACCTCATCACCTTCTTCCAAGGTGAAACCTTCAAGAACACACGGTCACCTACTGCAAACTCAATCTCCTTACGCTTCAAATCCACGTAAGACTTCTGTCGATCAGAAGCTGCCTTCAAACGCTCACAAATGAGCTTCACCTTCTCGGTGGTTCCCTTCAATAAAGCCAGCATTGAAATCAACTTCTGACCTGTTTCAGCCCAGCAAAGAGGAGTTCTGCACTTCCTCCCATACAAAGCTTCATAAGGTGCCATTTGAATACTTGACTGGTAGCTATTGTTATAAGCAAAATCCACCAAAGGCAAATGCTTCTCCCAAGAACCTTGAAACTCAATCACACAGCACCTCAACATATCTTCTAGCACTTGGATAACAGGCTCAGACTGTCCATCCGACTGTGGATGATAAGAAGTACTGAAATTCAACAGTGTACCCAAAGCTTGATGCAAACACTCCCAAAAACGCGATGTAAACCTCGGATCTCTATCCGACACTGTAGACTTTGGCACACCATGCAGTCGCACAATCTCAGCAATGTACAACTCTGCAAGCTTGTCCAAGGTATACGTAGTATGTACAGGTAAGAAATGCGCACACTTCGTAAGGCGATCCACAATCACCCACACCGAATTCTTTTTCGATGGTGACAAAGGCAAACCAGACACAAAGTCCAAGGCAATCCTTTCCCACTTCCACTCAGGAATCCTCAACGGTTGCAACAACCCAGAAGGAAACTGATGTTCAGCCTTAACCCGTTGACAAACCATGCACTTACTCACGTATTCCGCAACATCTTTCTTCAAACCCACCCAATAGTACTCATCCTTCAGATCACGATACATCATTGTACTACCAGGGTGCATAGCAAAAGGACTACTATGAGATTCAGTTAGAATAGTACGCCTCAATTCCGCATCACTTGGCACTGCTATCTGACTCCCAAAACATAGAACTCCATCATCATTAAAACAGAAATTCGATGGTCTATCCTCAGCAATATCCTGAACATGTGGCACCAAAGAATCATCCAACAACTATTTATCCTTTATCAACTGAACCAAAGATGGTTTCACTTGCAATTCAGCCACAAGCCCTCCATCTCGCGAAATACTAAAGCTGGCAAACATAGCCCTTAACTCCACTGCCACTTTCCTACTTAAGGCATCCGCTACAACATTAGCTTTTCCCGGATGGTACTCGATTGTCAGATCGTAATCTTTAAGCAACTCCACCCAACGTCGTTGCCTAAGATTCAACTCTTTCTGAGACATTAGATACTTCAAACTTTTGTGATCCGTGTACACAGTACACTTCTCACCATACAGGTAATGTCTCTAAATCTTCAAAGCAAAAACCATCGCAGCTAACTCAATATCATGAGTAGGATAATTGCGCTCATGCACCTTCAACTGGCGCAATGCATAAGCCACCACCTTACCCTCTTTCATCAACACACACCCCAACCCAACATAGGATGCGTCGCTGTACACTGCAAACTCTTTCCCTGATTCAGGTTGAACCAAGATAGGAGCTTGCGTCAAAGCTGCCTTAAGCTTCTTAAAAGCTTGCTGCCTTGCCTTTGTCCATTCATACTTGACATCCTTTTGCAACAACTTCGTCAAAGGTGCAACAATCTTCGAAAATCCATCCACAAACCTCCGGTAATATCCTGCCAACCCAAGGAAACTACGGACTTCATGAACAGTCTTAGGAGGCTTCCAATTCATCACCGCCTCAACCTTCTGAGGATCAACACGAATCCCCTCAGCCGAAACCACATGACCAAGGAAAACAACTTCCCTAAGCCAGAATTTGCACTTGCTCAGCTTAGCATAAAGCTGATTCTCCAACAGTGCCTGCAACACAATCCGCAAATGCCCCTCATGCTCCTCCTCAGTACGAGAGTACACAAGGATATCATCAATGAACACCACAACAAACTTGTCCAAGTATTCGTGGAACACTCTATTCATCATGTCCATAAAAGCTGCATGAGCATTCGTCAAGCCAAACGACATCACAAGGAACTCATAATGCCTATACCTCGTCCTAAAAGCTGTTTTTGGCACATCCACATCCTTCACCTTAAGCTGATAATAACCTGACCTTAAGTCAATCTTAGAGAACACAACCGCTCCCCGAAACTGATCAAAAAGATCATCAATCCTCGGCAAAGGATACCGATTCTTGATAGTCAACTTGTTCAGCTAACGATAATCGATGCACATTCTCATAGTGCCATCATTCTTCTTCACAAACAAGACCGGTGCACCCCAAGGTGACACACTCGGCCGAATGAAACCATGATCCAGCAACTCCTGAAGTTGCGTCTTCAGCTCCTTCAACTCCTTAGGTGCCATGCGGTAAGGAGTAATAGACACAGGAGTTGTGTTTTCATACAACTCAATTCCAAACTCCACCTCTCGACTAGGAGGTAATCCATGTAACTCCTCTGGAAACACACCAGGAAACTCTCGCACAGTCCTGATATCTTGAACTCGCAACTCCTTAGAGCTATGATTCATCACAAAGGCCAGGTAAGCTTCACAACCTTGCCTCAGCATTCGACTTGCTTCCAAAGTAGACACCACATTGGCAAGAAACTTCATATTCTCACCAATCACCACTACTTCGTAATCATCCGTAAGTTTCAATGAAACTCGCTTGTTCTCACAATCCACTACAGCTCGATGTTCAACAAGTTAATCCATACCCAGGATTACATCAAAACCATAGAATGGCAATTCCATGAGATCAACAAGAAAAACATGGTTTTGCACTTCCAAGGGACATCTTCTATACAACTTCCGTGTTACGACTGTCTCCCCAAAGGAACTAGTCACACGCATACCAACATCCAAAGACTCAACAGGTAAACCAAACAATTGAGCATGTTCACGCAATATGTATGAGTGTGTAGATCCAGAATCAATCAAGGAAAGTAATGATAAGGATTTCAAAGTAAAGGTACCTGCGATCACATCCGTATAATTTCTCCCCTCACGCTGAGCATACACTCGAGCCTGGCCACCACCCTCAGGTTGAACATCCACCACATGCGCCATATTCTCCCACCATCATCTCTGCGCTAGAAGTTACGACGGTCGTGCCCACGTCCTCTTTGTGGTGCAACTACCCCAGGAGCACGTCCCTGACCACCACCGGCCAACAAAGGACACTCTCTCCTCATGTGGTCTGCCGAACCACAATTCTAGCATGAATTACCGGTCACTGCTACAGGAGCCTGAACCTCCCTCGCTGCTCGAGGACAATCTCGCCTCATATGGTCACGAGATCCACACGTCCAGCACGTTTTCTGATCAGCCCTCATCCTATCTCCCTGAACAGGTGCACCATGTCCTCCACCACCACGCCTAGCAGAAGACTGATACCTCTTATCACGTCCTCTCTTGTTCCGTCCACCACCGAAACTATGATCAACAACTCTTTTTCCTGAGCTAGAACTAACGCCTCTGGAGGACAAACCCAAGTTCTGCTCAATGTCCTTCGCTCTACTCACCAACACATCAAAATCTGTGTACTCAGCTACAAGCATAAAATTCTTCACGTCCTTCACCAAACCATAACGGAAACGTTCACACCTCTCCCGTTCATCGGGGATTAGCTCAGGTGCGTACTGGCTAAGGCGGACAAACTGGATCTCATACTCAGCCACCGTCATACTTCCTTGCACAAGAGACATGAATTCTCTTTTCTTCTCATCTAGGTATCGCACACCTAAATACTTCCGCTTGAACGCATTCAAGAAGAATGTTCAAGTCACATCATTTTCCTCCATTCCGGAGGCAGTGGTCGTCCACCACGTATAAGCATCATCATGCAACAGCGACACCACACAACCCAACTTCTGCACATTACTGCAATTCATTTGCCCCAAAATCCTCTTAGTGCTTTCCAACCAAGATTCGGATCCTTCAGGAGATAAACCTCTGAACTCAGTCCCTCCCAGACTGCAAAGACGTTCCAAAGGTAATCTCACGTTAGCATCACCCTGATGCGCAGCTCCGTGAGCTCCAGCTATTGCTGCCTGAAAGGCTCCAGCAATAGCCTGAATCAGCACAGTCATGTCAGGAGTAGCTTGCCCCAGCACACCTTCAGGTCCAGAGACCCCAGCACCAGCACCAACACCAGCATTATCACCTCCAGCACCACCACCGCCGGGTGGTCCACCACCAGGGGGAGGATGTAAATCCACAAAATTCTCAACATTTTCCTCGTTCTCATTCTGAGCCATAGCTCTCGTATTCAACCTCATCTCTCTACGAGGCCCCATTTACAAGAAAAACAATGCACTGACACAATGCAATAAACATAATTAGACTCAACAAGGTAAGTAATCCAAGTACTCAAGCTAATTTCCCAAAAAAATTCCTTTCATTAGTTTTGATATGGCAATGGGTTCCCCTAACATACTTCAACATAACATAACATCACAATACAAACAACATTCTTTCATCCAAAAAGGCATATCATGCAATTACACCTACATCACCCACATAACCATTCCCATTTACACGAGAACCAAGCTCTGATACCAACAAATGTAACCCCCTTAGCCCGGCCTAGACGGTTGACTCGAACTACGAAGATTACACGGGGAAAACCAAAGTCAACTCGAAAGTCAACCTTGATTAGCGACCCTTTTTTCTTTTTAATCTTGTCTAGATGCACGTTAACCCTAATTGAACACTCGAGATAAATATACGTGTAAAACACAGCGATCGGATTTCAGAAAGGGACTCAATTGCACAATATACAAATATTAGGGACCAAACCGTAAATTCTGTAAATTAGAAGGTCATAACTGATTTTAAAGTTACCAATATTAAATTAGTCATATTATATGCTTCCCTGTCAAATTTCACCTTATTTGGACATCTCGAACTCATACAATTGCAATTACAACTTTCGGGACTAAAACGTAAAGCTTGCAAACTTCAACACCATTCAAATCAGTGCCCAACGGTCACCTGTTTCGAAACGGCATTGACCGTTCTGAAACACGTGTTGGTTCCGAGACTAGTTCCAAAACAGGGCCTTCCAGTAGCCAAACCGTTTCGAAACAGCGTCCAGCCGTTTCGAAACACGAAGGCCATTTCAGGCCCCCGTTTCGAAACGCCAGTGGGTGTTCCGATACGGTTTGACCAGAAGCTGCAGATTTTGCTGGTTTTTCATACATAAATCCACTCAAACACATCCTAATGACTTCCTAATCATGCCAACAAGTCATCATACATATATGGAGCAAGTTTGCAACTCCTAAACACATTCATGGCATCAAACATGAAACTTCACATGACTATAGACAAGCATCCTAATAACCAAAACCAATGCTAAAACATAGCACATCCTTCAATACATGGCTTTAAAAAACCAGCATTAACCATGCTAAAACATGCTTTCAAAATAGAATTTAAACATGCAAATTATAACCAATGCATCAAACCACTTCATAGCACATCCGAGGGAGTTTTTTCGAAAACTTACTCTTGAGCTTCGCTAAGTTGTTTAGACTGAAACTAAGCTCCCAAAACCTCAAAATAATCGTTTCAAAGCTGAAAACCCAACTCCACTCACCGATTACGTTTCGCACGCTTGCCGAAACGCCAATCAAGCCTTCGGATCAACTCCAATAGTGTCCGAAGATGCTTCCCCTGTTTTAAACACATCAAAGCATAGGATTAATGCATCATCATGCATTGAAATCTTCAGCCAACACACCTAAACTCGCTGATCTACCCAAAACCAACATTTCGGCTACCAAACACAACCGAAAACACCTCCAAACTCTCTCACAACTTAACCCAGCCAAGATCCATCACTTCTAACCATTTCTAAACATCAATCAACATCCAAAATACACCTTAACTCGTCCTTATACCTCCAGCTATAACAGAACACCAAAAACCACCATTTTCATAAGCAAAAACTTAGGAAATTCAACCTATTCGGGATTGCATTGATAAAACATCATTTCAACATCATTAGAAATCCAAAATACATTAAAGAATCATCTCAAAACATAGCCCAATCAATCTCAACGAAATTCTTCAAGATTTCCTCCAAATCTTGAGTTTTAAGCCAAAAATAAGCTTCTAACATTTAAACCATTTATAAAACTTAAATTAAGGATTGACAACTTGGGAATTTCAGTAAAGAACTGATTATTTAGAGGAGAAGAACAATCTTACCTCTAAATGGTGATTTCTTCTTGATTTGAGCTAATTTCCTTGAAAATTCAATGAGGAAATCAAAAGGATTTGATGCAAGATTAATAAGGAATTAATTGATGATAGAAATCTCATCAATTGAAGTGAAGATCAATGCAAAAGTTGCTGGAGAAACAGTGTTTGGATGATGGAATTTTGAGAGAAAAAGGAATGAGAAAAATTTAGGAAAATGTAGTTATGAAATTCCAAAAAGTAGTTTCCCTTTTAATTTAATTAATTAAAACATTAATTAATTCACCCAAATTAAGGAAAAATCTGGAGAAATCATTTTTGGGTAAATTAGCTCCTTAAAGATTCAAAGTTTCAATCCTTACAAAACACTCACCACTAAACTTTTCAAAAATCGCATTTTAGTCACTACACCGAAATGTAGTATTTCCAAACCTTATTTTGCAAAATTGATTTCACCACTCTCCTATATATATTAAAAGAGGATTTTTAGATATTTTTCCATATTTTTAAAGCATTCCGAACTAGGCTTTCCCTAAAACCTCCTTTTATATTCGAACCGAAAATCAGACCGGTCCGGTTCAGACCCTAAACTTCTAAGCCCAAAATTGGGGTGTTACAATCGGTCTCGGAACATACCCGAGTACCGAAACGGTCAACACCGTTTCGATACAGGCGTTTCGGTACGAAGGGTGGGCTTTCCGATACAGTTGACCGTTGGATGTTGTTTTGAATTGTTTTAAGTTTCAATGTTTTACATTTTAGTCCTGAATGTTGTGGATGCAATTGCTTGAGCTTGGGATGTCTATTTAAGCTGAATTTTGACTGAGGAGCATGTAACATGATTAATTACATATTGGTAAACCTAAAATCTGCAAAGTCCATATAATTTCTAAAAATTACATTTTGGTCCCCAAAAGTGAAATTTATGCAATTGAGTCCCTAAATGATTTCCGACCGCTGTGCTTTTCTCTTCCATGATTCTTGAGTGTTCACATAGGATTAATGTGCATCTAGAAAGATTAAAAAGAAAAAAAGGGTTGTTAATCAAGGTTTACTTTCGGGTTGACTTTGGTTTTCCCCGTGTAATCTTCGTAGTTCGGGTCAAGCGTCTAGACCGGGCTAAGGGGGTTACACTCTTGTGTTTTCTTGCTGCCACTATGTTCTAAATTCTTTAGGGTTTGGGTTGTGTTGTAAAGTCGTTGTGAGAACGGTTGTTTAGGTTTAAGTTTGTTATTGCAATAAATTCAAGGTTTGCTCTTTTCATGTTCTTCATTGTTTTCAATTGAGTTCGAAAGATCGATTATGAGCAATCCATTTGTTTGGCATCGAGAGAGTCAAACTCACGAAAGAAGTAAGCACGATCTCATCCATACCAGGTGTTGATCAATCCAGCCTAGACATAGGTTAGGGTTTAAAGCGGTTAAAAGAGGACGAGCCAAAAGTTGTTGTTCATTGCAAGATTCACGCTGATGGGTATTATCTGCAGCGGGCGTCAACAGTATTTTTACTTAGACATAAGAAGAATCATTCTCGAAGCGTTCTTCCGAGCCTTGAAGGTCTGCCGAGTTTGCCGCTGAGCCGATCATCCATTCCACCTACTGAGGAAACGTAAGTTGTTGAAGCACCAATCTGCCATCTTCCGCCGAGGCAACAAAGTCTGGCAGCGCAATACAACTTGACTTATTAAACGCAGTTTCACTCTACGGAGTAGCATAACCTGACCCATTTCATCAATCTGATCTCTTCTCTTAATTACTTGTGTTTCTTTAATTTAGAATCTCTTACAAACTGAAATTAACTTGTGCATTTAATATTCTTTGTGCAGGAATTTATATTCGAATTAGCTTTCCAGTCCTCGTGGGAGACGATATCTTTTATACTATAACTTGACAAGAGTGTGCACTTGCGCTCATAATTGGAGAACACCCAAACGCTCTAGACTTATCCTATGTGTCCCGTGCTTGCCTATTTAAAGAGGATCGATCATTGATCCAAGTAAGACTCGTGACTATCGGAGTGAAGAGAAGGCTACACCGAGGAGCGACGAGGTTCGACCAGCTTGACCGAGAGCTTAGAGCCTTTGAAAGGCTGCATCGACGAGCCCCCTTCAAGCCCATTCTTTTTGTTTTAGTTATTTTTTTTAATGATGATGATGTTGAGATACGATGAAGGTTTTTGGATGGATACCCCCACCATGAACTAATCTTTTACAGTTGGTGAGGGATGTTTGCCTTTAAACGCTGGTTTTATGTTTAGCTTTTAATAATGAAAATGCCTTGACATTGTTTTCTCTATCTTGAATGTTCTTAAGTTTTTCTAAATTTTATGCCAAGCGACCGCTGACATTGTTCGTTTATTGCCCCTTAATATCTTAATAGATATGAGGGGTAACAATTAGTTGTCAGATACTAAGCAGAGAAGCTTCGAAAGAAGATGTTCAAGTAGATGAGCTTACTTTTGAAGTGAATCTACCCCTTAAATGTGCAGACGAGCTTGAGGTATATCAAGGTGACGAGATAATGGAGTAAATTTTCACTATGGACGTGGCACAATTTTACCAAGACCCAGATTGCAATTCCAGAGAGCTGGATGACAAAGATGAAATGAGTGAAGGACCTGAAGAAACCATTGCCAGACCACCCAAACCATCAATTGAGGAGCCACCAAAATTGGAACTGAAACCATTGCCAGACCACCTCAAGTATGCTTATTTAGGTAAAAACTCAACTTTGTTAGTGATCATTGTTTCAGATCTCACTAATGATCATGGGGGAAGATTACTGGAAATCTTAAGCAATTATAAGCAAATCTTTGGGTTGGACCTTGGCTGATATCATTGACATAAGCCCAACTATTTACATGCACAAAATTATCTTGGAGGAGTACTATGGAAAAACCATTGAAGGAAAGAGAAGGCTAAACCCGAGCATGAAAGAGGTAGTTTAGAAAGAAATCATAAAATGGCTGGATACCAATATAATTTATCCCATTTTTGATAGCTCGTGGGTCAGCTTGGTACAATACGTGCCAAAGAAGGGTGGCATGACTGTGGTACAAAACAACATGAATGAATTGATTCCCTCCAAAACTATCACAAGAAGGAGAGTGTACATGGACTACAAGAGGTTGAACAATGCCACGCGGAAGGACCACTTCCCATTGCCTGTCATCAATTAGATGTTAGACAGGCTGACATGTAAAACATTCTATTGCTTTTTGGATGGCTATTCAGGTTAGAACCAGATTCCTATCGCCCCGATGATCAAGAGAAAACCATGTTCACATGTCCATATGGGAGATTTGCCTTCAGAAGAATGTCATTCAGGTTGTGTAATGCCCTAGAAACGTTTCAACGTTGCATGATATCCATTTTTTCGACATGATAGAACATAACTTGGAAGTACTCATGGTCGATTTCTCGGTGTTTAGCAAAACATTTGAGGAATGTCTTCAAAGCTTGGAACAAGTTTTGAGGAGATGCATTGAGACAAACCTAGTCTTGAATTGGGAAAAATGCCACTTCATGGTGAAGGAGGGCATTGTTTTCGGGCACAAGGTGATCGAGAGAGGATTAGAGGTTGACCAAGAAAAAGTTGAGGTAATAAAGCAATTGCCGCCTCCTACAAGCGTAAAAGGTATAAGAAGTTTTTTGGAACATGCAGGTTTTTACCGTCATTTCATTAAATATTTTTCTAAAATTTCTAAACCTTTATGCTTGCTTTTAGAACAAAATTCCGCTTTTGCATTTGATGATTCATGTTTAAGAGCATTTCAAGAACTTAAAGAGAAGTTGATTAATGCCCCTATAGTTGTGGCACCAGACTGAAATGAGCCATTCGAGCTCATGTGTGATGCTAGCGACTATGCCATCGGAGCAGTACTGGGACAACGACGTGGCAAAGTTTTTTCATACCATATACTATGGTAGTCGAACGCTAAATGGAGCACATATGAATTACTCCATAACTGAGAAAGAATTTCTTGTAGTTGTATTTGCTTTTGATAAATTTAGATCTTATTTAGTTGGTAACAAATTTGTGGTGTATACAAATCATTCGACATTGAAGTGTCTCTTGGAAAAGAAGGATGCCAAGCCTAGACTAATTTGATGGATGCTTTTGCTACAAGAATTTGACCTTGAGATTTGCAACAAGAAAGGCAGTGAAAACTTGGTAGCTGACCACCTATCACACTTAGAGCATCACCATGAAGATGGTAAAACCGCTTGCAGTCAATGCCATGCCATGCCATGGTACACTGACATAGTCAACTACCTAGTAAGCAATATTCTACCACCAGATCTGGCATATAATGCTAGGAAACGTTTCCTGCGAGAAGTTCGGCAATATTATTGGGACGAGCCAATATTGTTTAAGAAGTGTGCCGATCAAGTGATAAGACGATGTGTGCCAGAGGACGAGTAGCACAAAAATTTGCAACTATGCTATGTCGCACCGTACGAAGGTCACTTTTCCAGGATGGAAACAGCTGTCAAGGTGCTGCAGTCAGGATTCTTTTTGCCCACACTATACAAGGAAGCCCACAACTTCGCCAAGGCATGTGATCGATGCCAGCAGGCAGGAAACATCTTGGCAGACACCAATTGCCACACCAAAACATTATGCAGTAGATTTATTTGATGTATGGGGAATATAATTTATGGGTCTCTCTCCCTCATCGTATGGTAACCTATATATCCTTGTGGCCGTTGATTACATGTCAAAGTGGGATGAAGCTGTTGCTTTGCCAACTAATGATGCCAAGTTTGTTGCCAAATTCTTGCACAAACATATTTTTACTCGATTTGGTGCCCCCAGAGTGATTATTCTTGATGAGGGTACACATTTTAAATGCATTCTAATTTCTAAAGCTTTGTGCATGTATGGAATTTAGTAGAGGATTGCCACGGCATACCATCCCCTAACAAATGGCCAAGCAGAAATTTAAAAGAAGGAGATTAAAAATATTTTAGAAAAGACTATAAATCAAACAAGGACTGGTCCTTGAGACTGGATGAGTCCTTGTGGGCTTATAGAACTGCTTTTAAAACTCCTTTGGGGACTTCACCATTTAGACTTGTTTTTGGAAAGGCATGCCACCTACCGGTGGAGATGGAACATCGAGCCTATTGGGCAATTAAAACACTTGATATGGCATGGAGAACTGATGGAGAAAAGAGGTTATTAGACCTAAATGCGTTAGAGGAATTCAGAGCACACGCCTATGAGAATGCTAGACTCTACAAGGAAAGGACGAAACATTGCCACGACAAGAGGATATTGCCAATGCAATTTGAGGTAGGTCAACGTGTTTTGTTATTTAACTTGAGGCTTAAATTGTTTCCAGTAAAGCTCAAGTCAAGATGTCAGGCCCCTTTGAAGTTGTGAAGCCATATGCCCAAGGAGCCGTGGATATCAAGGATTTGAAGACGGAGGAAATTTTCAGGGTAAATGGCCAACGATTGAAGCACTATTTGTAAGGCACTTAAGGGAATGCCAATGAGGTTATCCTCCTGACAGAGATTTCACGATCATCATCATCGTGTAATTTTTGTAAATAGTAGGTTATATGTTTTCCTTTTTCAGCAAATTTCAATTATTTATTTTTCTTTTAAAATTTTGATTTTTTCCTTTGATGTGTTGAAAGTTTTTTCTTTGAGTGAGTGCAGGTTTTTGTGCCAGGCAGAAAAAGATTTAACCTAGCAGCCCAAGGCTTGATAAAACTCGGCCCATGAGAAGTGAAAGTTTTTCTTTGAATTTTTACCCTAGCCGCCCAATTGGATAAGTTGAAATTCAAATTAAACTTAATCACGTTATTACTCCATCCTTGCAACCTATCTTATCACTTAAACTCTTATCACATCAAACCTTTTTTCCCCAAAACATGCCTAAAGCCATCATTATCCCCATTAAACCGGCCACATTAATAACCCTATTAAAACACTCAACCTTTTTCTCTTTCGTTTCTTTATTAAGAAAGAAGCCCAAGATTCACTTTCTTCCTCCCCCCTTTCAAAATCTTTCAAGATTCCACTTTGTTTCCATGGCTTCCTCGTCCACACCTTTTAAAATCTTTTTCAATGAAGAGATCCGCAAGAAATATGAAGAAATTTTTTCTTCAAGGACGTTATGCCATGAGAAAAATTTTGACTTCAAGGATGAACTAAATTTGGGATTCACCCCAGATTTCATGGCAGTAGTGACCAAGCACAAGTGGGAGCTTTTCTGCCAGCAAAAAGGAGAGGTTTACTCCAACATCGTCCGAGAATTTTACGCCCATCTCACAACCAAGGATAGCACCTTCTTGATGATACAAGGTGCATGCGTACGGTTTGATGAAGGGTGCATCATCACCATGTTCGAGTTAGATGATGCCCAAGAAGAACACTTGGACTTTGTTACTTCTCTGAATGTTACCAAGAGGAAGAAGTTGTTGATAGATTTGTGAGAACCTGGCACTATATGGATTGTGTCATTGAAGGGACACCAGACGGTCAAGCGGCTGGCTTTAAAACCTCAGTCGAAGGGGTGGAATCACTTTTTAAAGGCGGACATGATGCTAACTACCCATAATGAAACTATCTCGGAAGAGAGGCTGACACTGTTGCACTCCATCATCGTGGGCCACAAGATTAATGTCGGTCGGCTCATCATCGAGAAAACTTATAAGTGTGTTGGTAAGACTAATGGTAGTTTGGTTTCCCCTTGTTTATTTCTAACATTTGTATGAGGCATGGTGTGCCCAAGATCGACTCAGAAAAGGTCCAAGAAACCAAGGGAATAACAATCAGGCTTGCCATGTGGAGGCAACTCACTGCCAATGAGTTGAAGGATAAAGGCAAGGGAAAGGTGACTGAGCCAGCGCCCAAGCCGAAGGTATTGAAGGTAGAGCCTGACACTCATATGCCAGCTAGTTCAGTGGCATTGCTTTCCCAGATCTACCAGCGCCAGGAGATCATTCTCCAAAAGTTAGAGAAAGCTGAGGAGAAAAGTATCAAGCTCTGGCTGTATAACCATGCCAGGGACAATGCCATCAAGAAGACTCTTGAAGGAATGTCCTCGAGTGTCTTGCCATCCTTCTCTGAGTTCCCCACTAAAATCTTTACCAGTGATGACATGCCAGCCAGCCCCCGTTCAGGTCATACCCCGACATACTCTGATGCCGCTGTCCCAATCTAACCAGTACAAGTTGAATCTTCCAAGTTAGAAACTCCATCATATTCAAAAGAAGAAGTTCAAAAGAAACCTACCGCAATGCCTACTGCCCCTGCCTCATCTGTCGCCACTCCTGTCACCTCAGATCCGATGCATATGGTCAAGGAAGTCCTCTTCGACCTTGGATCTTCTACTACCGCCTCAAAGACTAGCATGAAAGGAAGGAAACACATGGCTCTCGATCGTGGGAGATTTGTGAAGAGAAAAACCTGCATCACACGAGAAGAAATCTCTGAAGGGGAGTCCTCCTCCTTTTAAAACTCCTTGCATTAATTTTTCTTTTATGTTTTCATGCATTTCATTTAATGTTGTTTATATTTGTCTACATGCATTGAGGACAAAGCACACCTTGTGTTTGGGGGTGTGTGTTTCCTCACATTTATTGTCATGCCATACATTCATGTTTACATTTTTGTTTGTATTCTATGCCATGCCATGTAGATTAGGTTAATGCCATGCATACCAAACCACCATTTTTTTTCATTTTGCCTCGGTTAAAATTTTGAAAGTATGCTAACTTGTCTCTAGTATAGTGTAGTTTTATCTAGAATATTTTGTTCGATGAATTTGAAATCCTTAGTTTGCCTATGTCAGCAGAATAGAGTAATGACAGGTCTGCTTGGAAATTGATCTCTATTTTAGGGAATTGAACTTTCACTTAACACGTAGTATGCATCTAGTTCCCAAACAAACATAGAATTCTTGAACCTAAGCTCAAAAAAATGATGCCAGGGTAAAAAGAAATAAGGTAACAATGTTTTGCTAAGGCAAGAAAACATATTGAACTCTCCTCTACCTTAGGGATAATAAGTATCTTGGGGCTTCGTGGTTTGCTCCCCTTTATTCTCAAGTCAAACACTTTAGGGTATGAGTTGAAGAGAAAGCTTAGTAATGTCTGGATTAACATGAGGTTTCATGGTATGCCCCCTTTTATTTGTCACGCCAAACAGTGTTACGAAGCAAGCTTAAAATATTGGCAACAAAGACCCTTGGCAGGAATAAAAGAAAAAGGAAAGTTAAAAGTTTAGGTAATAAATTTGACTAAGAGAGTAAAAGGAAACTTGATGCATATTGCCAACACTTCATACACTCTTCATGACCTTAGACTAGAGTTATATTCATGCACTTGAATTTTCTTATCTGCTTGGCATTATTGCATTGGGATACCTAAGGACAGAACTAGGGACATATTATACTTGCAAGCACCTGTTGGCATTTTTACCAAATTTTTTGCCGAGGTACTCATTTTTTTTGTTTCTCTTAATTTTTGCATTATTTGAGGACAAGCAATGAGTTGGTTTGGGGGAGTGTTACCTCCTCAAAAGTACTGATTTTTATGCTTATTTTACAATGTCTTTGCTTGACATTTAGTTGCATGTAGTTGCTAAATTCATGCATTTGTATAAGGAGTTTGAGATTGGTGTCTATGTCAGTGTGGATGGTTGCTTTGTTGGCATTATTACAGGCTTGGCAGAACATGACATGCTTGGCAGAGCAACGTAGGAGCAGAAGAAGGAAATGCCAAAGAGAATGCCGAGCTTCATATGACATAGTTTGACCAGAAATTGCCAAGCTCGACCGGCATAAAAGAGGAGTCTGATGCTCGGCCAGTTAGCCGTTGGACCTTGTACACGTCATCCCTAGGATTCAAAATTTGGATAAGATTATCACATCCCTCATCCTTTGCGCATTTAAAATTCAAATTTCAAGGCTTATCCTAGGTGTCCCGTGCTTGCCTACTTAAAGAGGATCGATTATTGATCCAAGTAAGACTCGTGACGATCAGAGTGAAGAGAAGGCTGCACCGAGGCGCGATGTGGTTCGACCAGATTGACCGAGAGCTTGGAGCCTTTGATGGGCTGCATCGATGGACCCCTTCTAGCCCATTCTCTTTGTTTTAGTTATTTTTATTTCTAATGATGATGATGTTGAGATACGATGAAGGTTTTTGGATGGATACCCCCAACATGAACTAATCTTTTATAGTTGGTGGGGGATGTTTACGTTTAAATGCTGGTTTTATTTTTAGCTTTTAATAATGAAAATGCCTTTGCATTGTTTTCTTTATCTGGCATGTTCTTAAGTTTTTCTAAATTTTGTGCCAAGCGACTGTTGGCATTGTTTGCTTATTGCACCTTAATATCTTAACATACTTGAGGGGAAACGATTAGTTGTCAGATACTAAGGAGAGAAGCTTCGAAAGAAGATGTTCAAGTAAATGAGCTTACTTATGAAGTGAATCTACCCCTTAGGCACTGTTGGATTACTTTATGTAACGACCCGAATTTTCGAGTCAACAATTAAACGTTGACCCGGGTTATGGACCTTCATGTTGGATTGGGTAAGCGAACCCAACTGGACAAGTTTGGACCTTTTCGATGAGAATTAGACTATATAGGATAGAAAAGTGACCATATTATAAAAGGGAAAAGGTTTGAAGGATTCATGTAGTGGTTTTACCTTTATTTAAATAAAGGCTTCCCAACCCTTTATTTGCTTGCCTATCAAGTGGAGAGACTGGAAAAAGGTACGCCCACATTTTTTTCTTCATCTTTCTTCTCCCACACACCTCCATTTTCAACATTGGTTTCAAGAAACTAAAAATCCTATCTTCATACATAATTTCTTTCATCCAAGACTCTAGATTCAAGTATGTTAATCTCCATCTCTCAAGCTTCAAGAAAATGTCATTCATGAGGTGAAAAGGTAAGCTTTTCAATAATGAGTTTTGGGTTCAAAGCTTGAGAAAATGTTTTGTTTGATTTTTAAGGTTAGAAATTTGTATAAATCCTTCCTAAACCCTTGGTTCAAGTGTTGATGCGATTTCCATATTTTTTATTTCAAGAAGAGGCGACTTGAGGGTTTTATTCAAGCTTGAAGAAAGGAGAAAATTTGAGGAAAAATAAGTGGGTGATTTTATTTCGAGATTTCTTGAGAAAGGTCAATGCACTTCAAACTTCTTTTGTTCTTCAAGATAATAAATTGATGCTTTACTTAAAATTATAGGGTTGATGGGTGTTGTGTTGGTGAAGCATGTCTTGGGAAATCAAAGTAAGGATTTTTTATGATAAAAATGTTGTTAGATGACTCTAATATGCTTATAATTAACCCAGTAACATTTAAATAACTTTTTAGGGTAGATTATATGCATTTAAAGACAAGTTATAATGATTTTCGAGCCTCAAGAAAACAGTTCTAGGCTCTAGTATCGGTACTGGATGAACTGGTACCGGTATGGGGTGTTTCTGTCATGAACAAGGAAAATTGTGCTTGCGTACGGGTACTGCATTCAAGCAGTACCGATACGAGACCTTGAGTACTGGTACGATCGAATCTGTACCGGTACTGGTTTGCCTTCTTGAGATCCAGTAGCGAATTTCAGTATCGATACGCTTAGGAGAGTATCGTACCCAAGGCTCGAGTACCGATACGGTCGATCCAATACCGATACCGATAAACCTTGCCAAATTCCAATAGTGATTTTTAGTGCTGGTACGCGTATGGAAGTACCAGTACCCAAGGGTATCGTACTAGTATGCGTGGTCTGGTACCGGTACCCACTAGGATATCTGCGCGAAAAATATGATTTAGAGTTTGAGATGCTGATAAAATGTGGATGGTGGTTTAATAGACTCCTAGCGAGGTTAAATGAATTATAGAATTGGGATTTCACCCCCTATATTCTAGAGAACTCTAAAGTATTGAGATAAATATTAATATTTCCCTTAATGTACCATAGGCTTGATAATGATAAATCGAGAAATGAACCATGTTGGTTAGTGTCATTCCTTGGGACATTTGCTTGATAGCTTGGCTTGGAGCCACCTACCTCTTGGTGGGTGTTTTAATGCTCGAGGAACATATCCCATTTTATGGTAGTTGCATAGGAATCTGGATGTCCTAGGGTCAATACTACGATACTTAATTTAGAGGATGTTTACTTAGGGTTATGTAAGCAAGTACATCTGACGTACTCAAGGGCTATGTGATTTGGGTGCGGTTGTATAAAGGGATTCTTACTTAGGGCTATGTGAACAAGTACATCTGACGTATAAATAGGTTATGTGATTATGTGATCTGGGTGCAGTTAGTAACCTATTCGTGACTATGGTGATCCAGATACGATATTTAACTCGACGGCTATGTGAGCTCGAGTAATCCTGATGGCTTGGTGACCTCATGTAAGGATGACTTATGGCTAATGTGATCCATGTATGTTTGGGACATATTTGTGGCTATGGTGATCCGAATATGGTCCTTTCAACTCGAAGGCTATGTGAGAACGGGTAACCCAACGGCTATGTGAACACGGGTAAAGTAGGGCTTCATTTGGCCATTATGTAGTGATGTACGGATTTAAATTATGCATATTGTTATGGATGCTATAGATGATAGCTTGTTGTTGTTTAAACCTCGATAGGCTAAGTGATCTCGAGTATTGTAAATCATTGTGGGACATGTAAGACTTCTTGTAGAATAAAGAATGCCTCAAGATAAATGATCTAAGAACTCTAGCTTGTGTAAGCTAGATGATGACTCATACATAGTGAAGCCATATTGATGCTCTCTAGACTATATTTATCTCGCATGCTTATTTTATTATAATCACGGATTATGGTTGAGTAGAAATGTACCACTGAGCTTTGTAAGCTAAACATTCGAATCGTTGCTTTCATTTGCAGGTTAGTAGGTTCATCATGATCGAGGAGCACATTGTGGATGGATTTCCCATCACTTCCAACTTTGCTTATGTATTTAGTATTTAGTATTTATTGTTGGGCTTATGTATTCATAGGACCTTAAAAGTGTAGTGTCTATAACTCTATTTTGAATATTATTTTGATATACGTTGTTTAAAATCAAAGCTCTTTTTTTGTAAATGAGTTTATATTGCTTATTTAATTAAGAATGATCTAATGTATTTTTTAAAAAATGATGGCTCAATCAATGGTTTTTAAATGGAAATTTGTTGGGTCAAATTTTGGGTGACCCAAATGTAGCACTTCGGATCTGAATCGGGATCGAGGTGTTATATTAAGTGGTATTAAAGCCTAGGTTTAGTCAGTTCTAGAAAACCTCGGGGTGGTATAGAGGTCGTGGTAAGGTGTCTAGTGAATACAAGCCCCTAAATTTAAGTTGTACTATTTCATGACTGTGAATCTTGATGGTGCTGCCTTGTTTCCTTGTGATTTCAGATTCGATGGTGGGTGACACCGATCATGACCATGAAAGTCACGAGGAGAGCTATGCCTCTCAGGCAAAAGACTTCGTTAAGGAGTCTGCCCCAGATGTTGGTGACACGAGCCTTCTGGGAGATACCCGAAGCAGAGGGGCGAGCCACCTCCATGACTTTATTTCCACTCTCTTGCAAGTTATACAAGCTATTACAAGGTCTTCTAACACGCCTCGCAAGACCCCTGTAGAGAGACTTCGTCGGTATGGACCTAAGGACTTTGAGGGTTTGGGTGAGGATGACCCGATCAAAGCATACTAGTGGTTGAGACACACACAGAGGATTCTGAGATAGGTAAATGGTAGTCTGGATGATGACCTAGATTACATTGTCGCCTTCCTTAAAGGCAATGCCCATGAATGGTGGGAGACTGTTGAGCTGAGACTCTAGCCTGCACTTCCAACTTGGGACATCTTCTTGGACGAGTTCAAGAAGAAGTACACCAGTGAAGTTCATATGGATGAGATGAGAGATCAGTTCATGCACCTAGTATAGGGTGACCTATCATTATTTGAATATGAGCAAGATTTTCTGCAGTTGAGTAGGTATGCCCCGAAGTTGGTTGCCACCGAGGACTTGATGTGTAAGAGATTTAGGCATGGATTGAAGATTAACATTCAGATGCATGTGACAACAGGTTCACTTCGGATATTCACGGAATTAGCTACTAGTGCGAAAGTGTTGGAGCGACTTCAGAGTTCGACACTAAGTCATACTGAAGACCTTAGGGGTCAAACTTTTTTTGGGAGCTCAAGACGTCATAGGTCCTTCTCATGCTTGATCTAGGAGGTTTCGTACTTCGAGAGACTCAAAGAGAGTTACTTCAGATCAACTACAGAGAGTCGGTCAAGGATCTAGACCGAGGTTTTGTAGGGTACATTGACTTCTGCTCCTAAGGGGAGTACTGAGGGCTCAGCTAAAGTGTCGCTTCCACCGGTTTGTGAGCATTGCAACCGAAATCATTTTGGAGTGTTCTTCTTACTTTGGAGGGTTTGCTATAGGTGTCAAGCACCAGATCACATGGTTAAAGACTGCCCGATATCGAATGATGCAACCTCGGTTCAATCTCGGAGGTTAACTCCTTCTCAACGTGGTTAGAGTTTTCTAGAGGCGGTGCTATCGCGTTGTTTGGATACCATGAGATCTACCGCCATAATCGACACTCGAGCCGTTGCTAGACAGTCTGATGTTCAGGCCAGTTATGACAACTTTTTTGCCAGTGATATGACAAGTATCTTAATTCTTTTTAGTTTAGTTGTTACATTGACAGAAATCTGATTTCTCATTCATATTATGATATTGATTCGCTTCGACTATAGCGTTGTGGTAAGAGCTTGAGATTAATGTTAGATTGATTAATTCATCGGATTTGTATGTTCTAGTAGGGAATATTTTACCATGGATGAGGGTTGGGGATTGAGAGTAACTGTCCTCGTGGACTTGTTGGATTTACTCTCTCATTTGTGGATGTTACCTTGTGCTTAAAATCAATCGTTTGAGCACGACATAAGCCTTAGTTCTTGAGCGAGAGTCACAAGCTTCGGGGTTCGTAATGAACCAATTTGTTGCTATTGGGCGCAATGAATCATTACCTCTCTTGTGTGATTACCATGTTTCAACGATATTATTCAATAATGTTTGATAAGTTGTGAGGCATTCTTAACCCACGTGGTAGACGCGGGGGTTAAGAGAGAGTTTGAAGCTTTAGAGATTGCGGGCAATTAAGAAGACATTGATGTGTTTTTGAGGAATGATTGAGCTTACCTCTTGACCATGGGTTAGAACCCACGATGAGGGTAATGTCGAGTTCGGCGTCGGTGTCCATCACCCTTTAGGGTGGCACCGACTGAACTCGTAGAGTAAAGACTCATTTGTAAAAGTGTGTCTAACGTGGGTGTCGTCACCGAAAGGTTCACCTTGGGACGTGCCTGCATTGTTGTCAACGATGGCGTACCGAGGAAACGTGAAGTTGGATGTTGTGGGCCGATGAGTAACGGTGAAGGACCATCACTCGTTTCTTGAGGTTAATGACATTGTAATCATTTGGTGGGTTTCGAGTTTTTCGTATGATGGTTTGGAATCTAAGCATCATAAGTTGAAGTTGAAGAAGAATGGTTGTAAGGATTGTTTTAAATTTGTGAATTGATTCTACGAAACCTTTGTATGGTTTTTCAGATTTATGAATGAATTGACAATAATCACGGACTGGATGAATTGAACATTTCGCTCCACCGAATCTTGTGATAGTTGTTTTCACGTATGATATGTTAGTGTGTATCTTATCATAGTGACACATCGGAAGCGTGGTTGTTGGCTATGATTACATAGAACCAGGATTATTGTGTTACATCACGCCTTGTTGGAAGAACCGCCTGAGGCCTTGAGGACTGGTTGAATCTTCAGCACAACTATTTGTTGAAATTAAGTGATTGGTTTGGAAATAAATGTTCAAATATTCAAGGATAGATAGATGAATTTTAATCGCTGATAACATGCCAAAATACTTATATTTTACACCTTTTAACTTAGGCATTTGTTTGTTCTCAATATCATTTCATAGCATATAGGTGCATTTAGGGCATATAATTGCATACATCTTTTCTTGTTGATGGTTTGGCTTTATTTCACAAGATTGGATGCTGCTTGAAGGGTATATGTTGTTGTTGAATGTGCCCCACATGTAGAGGGAATATTCCCTAGGACGTCAAAGAATATTAGGGCATAAATCCCTAGGAGCCCCCACTATATAAAGGGCATGAGACCCTCATTAAATAGAGAGCGGGAAAAAAGTGACTAAGGCTAGGGAGAAAAGAAAAGGCGGCTCCTTTTCCTTCTTCTTCTTCCTCTACTTGGTGTCCTCCATCGTTGAAGCTCCAAGGGTTGACCTTGTTGTTCTTGGGAAAGGCAACAACCCTAGGGTGGTTCGTGGCATTGCAATCCATCACAGATCGAGAGTTCTTTTCCTTTTTCTGTTGCTTTAGCATTTCTTTTATACTCCAGAATGGTTTGTACAAACAAAGTTACTTTGTACGTTTATTGCCCAGCCATGAACTAATTTTAGGTGGCTTGGGTTGTTTGGATGATTTATGTTTTTAGTTTCTTTAATGCATGCTTAGTTCTCTCAGTTTTATTCTATGTTTTGTCTATGTTCGTTAAATGCTTAGGGTTGTAAGAGCCTTCGAGAGTTGGCTTTTCCTTAGGTGTGAGTTGAAGTTAGTAATCGAGAGAGCTACCTTTGACCTTCATAGGCAATGGAGTTGGCTGCTGAGAGGCACAACTTTAACCCACCTTAGAGATAAGTGATAGGTTTCAACGGCTAAAAAGGATAGAATTTATGGGTAGGGGGAGTGTTAGAGTTTACGCTGAAAAGTATTGTTGTAGTATTTCCTACTCCCAGACTCCTTGCTAGAGATAGTTGAGGAGCAACCTTAGCATATCCTACCGAGCATAGAATAAGCTAGTGAGATAGGTCTTAGTTGAGAGCTAAAGCATAGGTTAACCAGGCAACCCGACCGGTCATTCCCAAGTGAGTTCCACATATGTAAGAGGACCTGTCAAGTCTACTAATTTCAGCACGTTATTTTTATCTTTTTTGCTACATCATTTATCCCCCTATCTTTATTTGCCAAAGTATTCTCTATTTACAGTTCGTGATTTGTGTGCTTAAACTCAACTCCAGACACCACCAATCCTTGTAGAGACGATACTCACTTATCACTGTATTACTTGTTCGATGTGTATACTTGCACCATATTTGCGTATCATTTATAGTACACTACACAATGCAAACAATTTTTGGCGCCCCTGCCGAGGATTAGCAATTGGTTGTTTTAGGTTTAGTCTTTGCACTAGTTTGTTTTTCATTTGTATATATTTTAAGTATTTTTTGTTTGTCTTTTTAGGTATTGTGCTATTGTATGCCCCGAAAGAGACATCACGAGCCTATACTACCGTACATTCCTTAAATCGATCATCTTTTTCGCCAACAGAAACGTATACAAGAAGTACTTAGAATCATAAATAGAGCTCAGAATCAAGGGGACCCTGCTGCAGTAATTGGAGACCAAGAAGAAAATGCTCCAGCAAGACCCAAAGCTATTAGAGATCACCTAAATCCCTATCTTGGATGATCTTAATCCAGGGATTGTAGATCCTGAAATTCAGGCAGCCCACTTTGAGTTTAAACTCGTAATGTTCAACATGTTGAACTCAATCGGTCAATTTGGGGGCTCGCCTCATGAAGATGTTAGATAACAAATCCATGCTTTCTTAGAAGTGTGTGACTCTTTCCGTCAACAAGGGGTGCACAAAGATGTGTTGAAACTTAAACTCTTCCCTTATTCTTTGCGTGACCGAGCACGAGAATGGTTGAGTGGTGTGCTAGCCAGATTATTGGAAACATGGACAGATTTGTGCAAGAGCTTTCTGCTGCGGTATAATCCACCAAATAGGAACACTCAGTTGAGGAATGACATTGCATCCTTTCGCCAGTCTGATGACGAATCAATGTATGAGTGTTGGGACAGATTTAAGGGATTATTACGCAAGTGCACTAATCACGGTTTTCATGATTGGACACAAGTGGTTATGTTCTACAATGGTGTTAACGCTCCCACCAGAATGATGCTAGATGCCTCAGCAAATGGGAAATTGCTAGACAAGTCACCCGAGTAAGCCTTTGACATCCTTGATAGAATAGCCAACATCGATTATCAATTTCCCTCATCAAGACTTGGAACAGGGCAGAAAACTCAAGTATCACGTGACACGGATATGGATGCCTCAGTAGCAGCCCAATTAACCATCATCACTACCATGCTAAAGAATCTCCCAAATTCTAATGAGGTTAAGGAAGTAAAAGTGGCGTTAACTTGCCTTCGTTGCAATGGGAACCACCACTTGAGCAAGTGCCCGGACAATCAAGAATCTGCCAACTTGTAGGGAATTCCAATCGAAATAACAATCCCTACCCGAACACCTATAATGCAGGATGGAAGCTACATAATCTATGGCAATTAAAATCAGCAACAAAATCTATCAGAACCACATAGTTCATGGTAGAATATGCCATGGCAAAACAACAAGGGTTTTGCATATTCATCCAATAGCAATTCGTTGGAAGCTACACTCAAGGATTTCATGACATCTATTAAGGAATTTATGGCATCCACTAATACATTGCTCCAAGATCACTCCATGACTATTAAGAATCAAGAAGCTTTGCTACAAAGTCACAGTTCATCCTTGTGATCTTTGGAAACCCAAGTGGGTGAAATTGCTCAAGCATTACATGTGTGACCCCAAGGAAATCAGCCTAGTGATACTGAAGTCACTAAAAAGCATGGCAAGGAGCAATGCAATGCTCTCACATTGAGGAGTGGTACCCAACTTAACACCGAAGATAAGTTTTGGGGGAAGAAGAAAGAAGACTATGTTCCTAAAGAAGTGCAAGAGGAACCAGAACTACAAGCTGAAACATCTTGTGAGAAGGAGAAAGATGAGGATTTAGTGAATGAAACTATCGAAGATAGGGAAAATACTATAGCAAAAGACAAACCTGCAACGATAGAGGAAGAAGTTAGACCCCACCCCTTCTCTCAACGATTGAAGAAACCAAATGAGAATCTCTAATTTAGGAAATTCATGGATGTTCTGGACCAGCTGCATATTAAGGTCCCATTCTTAGAAGCCATTGATCATATGCCCACTTATGCTAAGTTTCTCAAGGACATCGTCACCAAGAAAAGAAAGGTTGAACGGTCTGCGACAGTTGCTACAGCAAGTGAATGCTATTCTGTGTGGAGCAAATTGCTTCATAAGAGACAAGATCCAGGCAGCTTCATTATGCCGTGTTAAATAGGCGATAATTATGTGGGAAAAGCCTTGTGTGACCTCGGATCTAGTGTAAATCTCATGCCAAAGTCAGTCTTCATGAAGCTCGGCATAGAAGATGTAAGGCCAACTACGGTTATCTTGCAATTGGCTGACCAATCTCATGTACGCCCAGAAGGAAGAGTAGAAGATGTAGTGGTGAAGGTGGACATGTTCATCTTTCCACTCGACTTCCTTATTCTTGATTGCAAGGTGGATGATAACGCACCCATTATTTTGGGGTGGCCATTTCTAGCAACCAATAGAATTTTGCTAGACTGTGAAAAGGGTGAGTTTACTATGAGGGTGGCTGATCAAAAGGTGACCATCAATGTCTTCAACACTCTCAAATATGTGGATGGACATAAAGAGTGTCAGTACATATATGCTACAGCAGAAAGGGAGACTATAGACTTTTGCTGCAGCAATTTTTTAGAAATGGATGAATATGAGCATATTCGAGAGGAAGACAACAAGGAGGACTACGAGATCGAGTATGAGGAATTTGAGGAATTTCTGGAAGGGGTGAAACAATCGAGCTTGCTCGAAGCTAAACCCCAAACACACTTTGAACCTCTTGATTTTTCAGAATTTATTCCTCCTAAGCCTTCACTTGAGCATGATCCAACATTAGAGTTAAAGCCCTTACCATCTCATCTTAAATATGCTTATTTGGGAAGCAATGAAACTTTGCCTATGATAATCTCATTTAGTCTTACACCTAAACAAGAGTCTAGTTTAATAAATATGTTGTCGTAACATAAAAGAGCTTTATGTCACGGGGCTAGGTTCTGACTCACTAACCCGTGCGGCCTTAGTCGTCGAACTAAGTCGATGGACTAAGTCAGCCTTCGAATTTGCTAAGCAAGAGTGCTTAGAAATTAGATAGGTGGAAGCTTGATTGGAAAAATGGGAAAGGCAAGGCAAACGATGAAGAGCAAATCTCTAAAACTCTTTACTCAAGAAAATACTCAAAGAATGAAAGATGAATACAATGGTAAGGGAAGGGCTCTATTTATAGCCTTGGCCCTCTCGATCTAACGGCTAAGGGTGATTCGATCCAAGGGCTATGGATGAATCCTCTCTCCTAAACATAGCAACTCTATAACATAATAACAAGTTGCCTAAAATACAAAGCTATTACATCATAGATTTGTTGGCAAGGAAGACTTTTCCCAAGTTGGCTCCATAGTGGATAGCTTTCCTTGTGTGTTGGTCAAAAGATGACAACTCAACAAGGGTCTTGGTCTCTTGGGCGGGTTAGGCTTGGCATGGCCCGATTCTTGTGTCTAAAACCACTCTTTAGCATGCTTGGTGCTAAATCGGGCCCTAAGGGTGAGGGCAACTCGGATGGGCTTCCCCTAAGCCCCTCAGTGTGCACATCGGGTGCAGAATTGGCCTCCTTGGTGTGCACGTCGGGTGCTGACTCGGGCTCCATGGTATGGGCAGCATGAAGGGTGCTCGGCAAGGACCCCTTGGGTGCGTGCAGCGTGCCCCCTCGGGTCCTGCTCTCATGGGCAGCACATGGGGTGCTTGACTTGGCCCTATGGTGCGTTGGAAGTGCTCCGGCTAGGCTCTCTCGGTTGCGGACACCACATGGGGTGTTGTGCATGGCCCCTTGGTGTGTGGTGTTGGCATCTACTCGGGTCCCTTGGTCGGGTGAAGGACGTGTTGCGCTAAGGTAAGCACCTATGGGTGCGGCTTGCTCGGTCGTGGGAAGTTGGTCCGTGACATCCCCCCACTGAATCTATCGATGCCCTCGTTGATAGGCGATGATGAGTCTCGGCCGTCTCGTCCTCGAACGGCCTCGGCTCCTCGTCAAGTTCCCGTTCGACTAAGGGAACTCTCGTGCAAAGTGAAAGGCCTTCATGCCTTGGCTCTCGATCCGTCTCGATGGGTGGTGCCTCCTTGTCAAAGGAGACGTTCACCTTGCTTTGTGCTTGTCTCGGCTTGCTCCACTCTCGGCCATCGACATCCTCGTCCAATGGCTTAGAGATGATGGCAAGGTCTGCTTACTCTCTTAATGGCAACTCGATCTCGTAGGCCTTCTCGCCTACTTGCTCCACGGCTCGACTCGGCTCCTTGCTTGATCTCGCAAGCAACATGTGGATGGAAACAGAGCAAGTTAGACCCAAATCATAAGTATTTGGCTCGCTTACCTCGGACACAATGTCCTCGTCGGGTGGCTTCACTACGCCTTGTCGATACTCAAGGCAAGTGATGATGGCGGGGTCGTGAAATTGTAACATCCACTTTTCCGTCCTAGAATTTAATTCAAAAAATTAAATTATTCTTAGAAAGCAACTAAATTTATGATTAAGTGAATTATTCAATTTTGTCCTTGAATTTCCTTTAATTGGGCAATTATTGCACCAACTCGAATTAAAGGGAATTAGGCTCGTGGATTGAGGAATCGATTCAAGTTGATAATGTAGTTGGAGGTAAATTAATAGTAACAAGATCAAAGTAATAAAATTAGAGGAATTAAAAGTAATTAGAAAGGGGATACATTTCCCTAGTGGAAATCAGATCAAAATGAAAGAAAGAAGAAGTTGGTAAAAGAAATTGGTGACTAGTTTAAAAAGAAAATAAAGCTTAAAACTTGCATGTTAAAAACTATTATTCCTTGGGGCTGCCCTTAGTGAAAATCTTATAGTAGACATGTTAAGAACGGCAATTAAGTAAAAACAAATCCCATCAAATCCCCCAAATTAAGGAAAGTGTTTCTCTCCATCATTTGCCCTTCTTGTTGCCGTGTGACTTGAGAGAGAAGGGAGGAGAGAAAACCTTGCAAAAATCTGAAAATTTGAGCTTTAATGGTGAAGAAAATGGCTTGCATGTTGAAGGATTTAAGCTAGGAATATGAAGAGTTAACTAGAGCTAGCAATGCAAAGAAGTAAGTTTCCATTATTTCCTCTAGTTGTTCGAATAAGTGCCAAAAATCATGCATGCAAGTTTAAAAATTGGTTTAGACATGAAATTGTTAGAGTCTTGATGATTATGATGAGTTAAGCTAATGAAGTTCTTGAAAAATTATTTGTGAAATGGTGAATTGATTTTAAAAGAGGACTGTTTTGAGATAGAATGGAAGTTCATGATTAATTGAAAAAAATTGAAATATATAGGGACTAAACTAGAAAATTCCTATTAGGACAAAGTTGTAGAGAAATGAGAATTTTATAAGGAACTAGTCTTGGTTTGCTGGAAAAATGAATTACAATGAGGAAATTTCGATTAGAACCAACATTGGACATGTATTCGAAAACAATGGAATTTAGGACTGATTTGGAAATTTAGTAAAATTGAGGACATGTCCGTTGATAAAAAGTATTAATATGGACTTAAAGATTTTGTGAAAAGATAGTACAAGCTATATACTAAGTGAATTTAGAATTAGATTAAGGTAATCAAGTTGAATTTTAAGCTAAATGTGCCAAATGAGTAAGCTGTCCAGAACACTCGAACCATAAGCTGTAACTTTGAAAATTCGCCAAAAATAGGAATTGGATTCCAGTATGTAAATTGGAAGATATGAATTAAAGAAGTTGGACTGTGCAAGCTGTCCAGATTTATCGAAAATGTCGTATTCAAGTAATAAACTATATTAACTCAAACTAGATAAAAATATGAGGTTTAAATGGATAAAAATCTGAGTTTAATACCTTTCTAATGGTGTATAATAAGCGAATTTTGGATTTGTAAATAAAGAGATATGATTAAAATACTAACTGGTCCTCCAACTAGTTCAATAGAAAAACAGATTCGAGAATTAATGTTCATGCTTGTGTTAAAAGAATGATTGTAATTGAATTGCTCTCTAATATAGTTCGTATTCATTTTTATGTTGAGTGTTAAGATCAAAATTGTGAAGAGACTTTGGAGGAAGCTAGGATCGATCAAACAAGGGGAAGGAACAAGGGCATCTTAATTCAAGACCAAGCTTAAGGAGTTTGCGAGTGTAATTTGTATTAGGGTTGGGACTAGTGTCCTAACCACATTGTTTATTATGTAATTTATAATTTTGTGCATGAAATTGGACTTAAACTATGATTGGTAATATGTTTAGTAAGGGAAGGAGGTTAAAGGAAAATGGATGCATGATTACATGGACTGCCCAATGTGTTTTATTGGTTATGTTGTATATGCATGAATTGGATCTTGTGAATGCTTGAATGCATGAAAATGTGGACTGCCTTATGTGATTTATTTGTTATGTTGTATATGCATGAATTGGATCTTGTTATTGCTGTGATGTATGGATATGTGGACTGCCCGTATATGATACTTTTTCCATGATAAAAATGCATGTAAATTCATGTAATGTTGCTGCCCATGTATGCTTGATGCTATGCGAATGTGGCATGAAATTAATCAGCATGATTTATGTGATTTGGAACAATAAAATGATAGAATGAGCATGCAAATGAGATTATGTATTATTTATGTGCTAAATTGAATATGAATGGTAAAATAATAAGAATAAAATGCCCTCGGTCGATTAGAAGTCTTAGATAGTACGACATGCCTAGAGTCCGAGCTCTCTTGTTTGTTGCCTTGTGCAACCATTGACTTGTTGCTTAATGCAACCATTGTTTAGTACCTTGGGTACTCTCCGACTTGATGATTGAAGGTGATCTTGATTGGTATTCAAGACACATTGATGCCATAGAGCATCCATTGACTTGTTGCATAGGCAACCATTGTTAGGTACTTGGTACCCTCTTGATGACATGTTTATCTGATTCGTCTACTCTACCTAGGGAAATGCAACTTAATTAATTAAATTGAAGCATGTAATTATAAAAAGGCTTGTGAAGCGAATAAATGGATTGATAATTGAATTTGGCATGACATGAATGTATGTGATGATGACTTTTGTGGACATTGGTCCTTTCGATTGTGATAAAATGCATATGAGATGCTTGCAATGTCCGAATATAAGCAATGCGGGTAATGACCCCTTTTGAATGGATTGAAAATGAAATGTGATATGTTTGATAATTTTGATTTATGGATAATGGCTTGTGACCTATTCGAACTACATGCTTAAATTATATTGGTGATTTTTATTCATGACTGTTCGATCATGAAATGTTATAATTGACATGATTTTGTGGCTATTTCGATTATGAATCATGAAAGTGAGTATGCTGGAAATTTGATTTGATATATGGTCTTGACTAATTCGAAAATGAAGCATGTGGTTAACTAGTATTATTTGAAATGTATTCGAGTATGAAGCTATGAATTTTTGTATATGCAATGTATAAGCCATTGAGTTTATTTGATGAAATTAGTTGGGTATTAATTTTATGTTATCGAACCTAGCTAGGTAAACTTATTGTTTGACCACACATAAAATTCAAGAATGAATTAGCTTTAGCATTACCTCGATAAGTAAATTTCGTACTTATCGCTCCTTGATTTTCCTTCTTCCCAATTTTAGCAGGGTAGCTTGGACCTAAAGCTAGCATTCGATCGGGATAAATTACAAGACCAAAAATGTATGATCTTAGTCTCATTTTTAGACTCCTAGATGGTGGCTTCGAAGTTTGTCTAAGGGCTCGTTTCATCTTGTTTCGTCGTAGCCTAAGTTTACGTTGGTGTTTGAAGTTATATGCTCCTTGAAGCCTAATTAGGAGGCTAAATCATGTTTTGTTTTAGTTAGAAAGCCTCATTCATTTGGTGTATTTATGTAGGTCAAGCTAGTGGGCTCACCTATTCTTTTTGTTGTATATAATTCGATAGCTTGACATGGCTTAGGAGCATTCGATAATTTGATATTTTGTATTGAACTGGTTAATGGAAATCGAATATATTGGTATATGAAGTCGAACATGACTTATATGTTAACATTGATGCGTTAATTATTGGTAATGTTGGTGTAATTCGAAAACCTCCTAGACTAATTTTAATCAAGAGTTCGAATGGCATGGTAATGATTTTCTTAAGGGTTTCGACATGTTTGATTCAATTGCCATCAAGAAAATAATTGGCGAAGTATTAGTTAATGGTTAGAATTAATTGACCACATAGAATTCCTAGTGTTCAAATGAAATAAGGTATGGTGTTTTAAAATTGAATCTTGATAATGATAATAAAGAGATAAATTAAATTGGCCTTAGAAATTTATAAGTTAGATTAAGGGAAATTATGTTTAGGTTTGTATGTTTAGAAAAGTTTTTGTTAGCCCACTTTCCGCATGCGCATTAATACAAAGAATTTAATTAAGAAATGGATTCTTGCCTAATATTGTCTGTTATGAGTTTCCGATTTTCTGTTTTTCGACTCCGGTAACGCTCCTCGCTTCCGGCCCGGGCGGGGGGTGTTCCATTTTGTGACATCAGAGCTTTTTAGGTTACAAGTCCTAAAAACCTTGAATAATTTTTTCATGGATCATTTAAGTTGAGTCAAGCCACCTAGGAATCATACATTGGATTTCTTGTAATTATGCTCCTAACTCTGATTTTGTTGAATCTGAATTAGAATGACTGAAACACGGTTAGCTCGAGACGATGAAAGTCCTCGAGGATCCTCAAGTGAAGGGGATAGTGTCCGTATGAGAGAGAGCCCTCCTGTACAAGATAGTACTCGACCACAACCTCCTGTACAACCTCAGACGAACACTGAGAATCCGACTGTTCAGAATAATCAAAGAGACTACCTCTTGAGTATGAAAGAAATGTTCGATCAGCTTTTGACGAACATGAGACAAGAACAACCTACTCCAGTAGTTGCTGCCCCTAGCAGAGCTCTTATCAAAAAGCTTGCTCAGCACCGAGACTATACATTTGCATGCTCTAGTGAAGAGAAACCTAAAGAAGCTGAATATTTGTTAGAGAGAACTACTCATATATTGACTAAGCAACTTCAGTGCTCAGATGATCATAAGCTCGAATGCGTTGTTGCCTTACTTGCTGATGAAGTGTTGAGTTGGTGGGAGACTACGACACTAACTGCTCCAGCTGAATCTGTGAACTGGAAATTCTTTGTAGAAGAATTTAAGAAGAAATACATCAGTGAACAGTACTTGGCTGATCGAAGAAAGCGTTTCTTGTATTTGAAGCAAGCGAGTTGACCAATAGAGCATTACGTGGTAGATTTCTGTAAGTATTGCAAGTATGGTTCTGAGTACATCAAGACTGAAAAGGAAAAATGCCGTATGTTCATTGACGGTCTGAATGATGAGCTAAGTCTGATGTTTACCGCCCTGGATATCACGGACTTCCAAACTCTGGTGAACTGAGCTATTGCTACGGAATCCAAGTTTTGAGTTGCAGAAAAGCGGAAAAGTGGTTACTGACATGGTAAGAAGCGTAGGAGTGATGACAAGTCTCACTGGAAGTCGAAGAAGTCTAAAAGCCAGAAAAAGGGGTCTTCTTCATATTATCCGGCTCCTCGTAGCAATTTTACACCGAATCCTCAGTCAGTGAATAGACTTGATGTCCCGGTTATATCTGTTAATAGCATGGGAAATACAGAAAGGGCTACAGTCTGTCAGCATTGTCAGAAACCACATTTCGGTCAGTGTTGAAAGCAGGCCAACTTATGTTTTTCTTGTGGTGGAAATAACCACTATATCGGAGACCATCCGAAAGGACCGAATCTAGCTCATGCTCAAAACTCATCTAACCCGAGTCATGTGCAATCCAATCGGAACAAGAATACTAGACAAGCACGGTCTGGGAATCGGGGTAGAGGCAGAAGCAATCATTCGAAAGCCATCACTCATCAGGAATCACGAGCTCTAGTTCGAGTTTATCACATACGTGGCAAAGATGAGGAAGAATCTCCAGATGTTATTGTGGGTACGGTTGAACTAAACCTTACTCCTGTCTATGCTTTAATTGATTCGGGATCAACTCATTCTTTTGTGTGTTTTTACTTGATTGACAAGTTACAATTAAAGCCTGAAATTGTTAAAATTGGGTTAATGGTCTCAAACCCTATAGAAGGTGACTTACCTATCAATCTAATTTGTAAGAATAGCCTTGTATCTGTTCGAAATGTACCTTTTCCCTGTGACCTGTATGTTCTACATAAATGTGAGTTTGACCTAGTATTAGGTTTAGACTGGTTGGGTAGACATGAAGCCTGGATTGATTGTCAGAATAAAAGACTATACTTAAGGGGTTTAGGGAAAAAGTCAATCTTGTTAATTGACAAGAAACCGAAATCTCTTTTTGCTGCTATGGCTTTACAAGATGAATTGGATTTTGGTTTAACTGAAATTCTTGTCGTATCTGAATTTGTTGATGTTTTTCCTGAAGAACTCCCTGGACTCCCTCCGATTCGAGAAGTTGAGTTCAAAATTGAAGTTTAGCCTGGAACAAATCTGGTGTCTATTACACCCTATTGTATCGCACCTATTGAGTTGCAAGAATTAAAGAAGAAGATTCAGGAATTAGAAGATAAGGGTTTCATTCGACCCAGCACTTCTCCCTGGGGTGCTCCGGTCTTATTTGTGAAAAAGAAAGACGGAATGACGCGACTTTGCATTGATTACCGGTAATTGAACAGAGTAACTATCAAGAACAAGTATCCACCGCCCCAAATTGAAGATATGTTCGATCAGTTAAAGGGTGCTGGTGTGTTTTCTAAAATTGACCTCCGTTCCGGTTATTGTCAAATGAGAGTGAAAGATGAAGATATACCTAAAACTGCTTTCAGATCTCGTTATGGTCATTACGAATTTCTAGTGATGCCATTCGGGTTAACAATTGCCCATGCTGCATTCATCGATCTGATGAATCGAGTGTTCAAGCCTCATCTTGACAAGTTTTTGTCGTTTTCATTGATGATATTCTGGTGTACTCTCGTAACAAGGAAGAACATGCTCAACATCTTCGGATTGTGCTCCAGACACTCCGAGAAAATTAGTTATTCCCTAAGTTCACTAAGTGTGAATTTTGGCTGTCAGAAGTGTCATTCCTCGGACATGTTATTTCAGCTGAAGGAATCAAGTTTGATTCTAAGAAAATTCAGACAATGCTTGAATGGCGACCTCCGAGCAATATAATCGAGGTCTAAAGTTTCCTTGGTTTAGCTGGGTATTACCGGAGATTTGTGAAAGGATTTTTGGTAATTGCTGCACCACTAACCAAATTTCTTAGAAAGAACGAACAGTTTAAGTGGTCCGAAGGACAACAAAGAAGTTTTGATCAGCTCAAACAAGCCTTCACTTGTGCACTTGTTCTTATTCAGCCCGAGTCGGGAAAATAATTTGTTGTTTACAGTGATGCGTCACATTCCGGCCTTGGATGAGTTCTAATGCAGGAAGGTAATGTGATTGCATACGCTTCTCGACAACTTAAGCCTCACGAGATGAATTATCCAACTCATGATCTTGAATTAGTAGCCATTGTGTTTGCACTTAAAATCTGGCGACATTATTTGTACGGTGAGAAGTGTAAGCTATTCACCGATCATAAAAGTCTGAAGTATTTGCTCACTCAGAAAGAGCTAAATCTTAGACAAAGAAGATGGTTGGAATTACTCAAAGGTTATGACCTGACCATCGATTATCATCCTGGAAAGGCTAACGTGGTTGCAGATGCTCTGAGTTGGAAACCGAACCTCAGTAAGTCTTTTGAAATTATCAAATTCAAAAATAATCAATCTTGAAAATTCACTAAATCATTCGAACAATACCTTGCTTTCCAAGTAATGTATTTGATTTGTTTATTCGTAGCTTCTCTGGCCATTAATGCTCATTTCTGATTATATAAAGCTCGGAATTATCTGAACGAACTTCAGGTTCAATATGTTCTGATTTCTAGAATCAAAGAACTCCAACAAGTTGATCAAGAACTACAGAAAATCTTGTCTAAGCTTGAGTCTAATCCTGACTTCTCCGTCAAGTCAAACGGTCTTCTATACTTCAGAGATCGAATCTGTGTACCTAATAACAAGGAATTGCAAGATGAAGTTCTGCAAGAAGCGCATCAAAGTTCTTTTTCAATCCACCCAGAATCTATTGAGATGTACAAGGATCTCAAGTTCTTGTATTGGTGGTCTGGAATGAAATCGGCTATCAATGACTTTGTATCGAAATGTCAGAACTATCAACGGGTCAAAGCCGAACATCGTGCTCCTACTGGATTACTTCAACATCTTGAATTTCTGCAATGGAAATGGGAACGGATTACAATGAATTTCGTGACCGGTCTTCCTTGCTCTCCGAGAAAGTGTGATGCTATTTGGGTGATCGTTGATCGTTTCACTAAATCAGCACATTTCATTTTGGTGCGGATGAATTTTAGTCTTGAGGCCTTGGCAGATTTGTATATTCGGGAAGTTATCCGTTTACAGAGAGTTCCAACTTCTATAGTTTCAGATCAAGATCCTCGATTTACAGCTCGATTCTGGAAAATGCTACACAAGGCTCTTTGAACTAAACTGAATGTTAGCACAGCTTTTCATCCTCAAAGCGATGGACAATCCGAACGAGTAATTCAAATTCTTGAAGATATACTTAGAGCTTGTATTATCGATTTCGGTAAGAACTGGGAGAAATCGCTGCCGTTAATAGAGTTCGTTTATAATAATAGCTATTAGTCTTTTATTCAGATGGCTCCTTTTGAAGCACTGTATGGAAGAAAATGTCGAACGCCTTTGTGTTGGTCTGAACTCGGAGATAATAAAGTATTAGGACCTCAACTGCTTCAGGAAACTGAAGAACAGGTTCAAATTATTCATTCCCGATTGAAACAAGCTTTTTATAGGCAAAAGTCGTACGCTGATCTGAAGCGTAGGGACATCCAATATGAGATCGGAGATAAAGTGTTTCTTAAAAGTTTCTCCGTGGAAGAAAGTTTTCCGTTTCGGCAAAAAGGGAAAGCTTAGTCCTCATTTTATTGGACCGTTCGAAGTAATTGAGAGAATTGGTCCTGTAGCTTATCGACTTGCACTACCTCCTGAATTCGATAAGATTCATAATGTCTTCCACGTTTCTATGTTAAGACATTATCGATCTGATTCATCTCATATCCTCGAACCAGAAGAAGTTGAACTTAATCCCGACCTTTCTTATGAAGAGGAACCTATTCAGATTCTTGATCGAGAAGTTAAAAGGCTTCGTAATAAGAACGTCTCTCTTGTTAAAATTCTCTGGATACGTTAAAGAAGAAACGTGGGAACCCGAGGATACGATGCGAAAGTAATATCCTCATCTGTCCAGTTCAGGTAAGAATTCGAGGGCGAATTCTTTCTTTAAGGAGGAGGGAATTGTAACATCCACTTTTCCGTCCTAGAATTTAATTCATAAAATTAAATTATTAATTTATTCTTAGAAATCAACTAATTTTATGATTAAGTGAATTATTCAATTTAGTCCTTGAATTTCCTTTAATTGGGCAATTATTGCACCAACTCGAATTAAAGGGAATTAGGCTCGCGGATTGAGGAATTGAGTCAAGTTGATAATGTAGTTGGAGGTAAATTAATAGTAACAAGATCAAAGTAATAAAATTAGAGGAATTAAAAGTAATTAGAAAGGGGATACATTTCCCGAGTGGAAATCGGATCAAAATGAAAAAAAGAAGAAGTTGGGAAAAGAAATTGGTGACTAGTTTAAAAAGAAAATAAAGCTTAAAATTTGCATGTTAAAAACTATTATTCATTGGGGCTGCCCTTAGTAAAAAGCTTATAGTAGACATGTTAAGAAGGGCAATTAAGTAAAAACAAATCCCATCAAATCCCCCAAATTAAGGAAAGTGTTTCTCTCCATCATTTGCTCTTCTTGTTGCCTTGTGACTTGAGAGAGAAGGAAGGAGAGAAAAGCTTGCAAAAATCTGAAAATGTGAGCTTTAATGGTGAAGAAAATGGCTTGCATGTTGAAGGATTTAAGCTAGGAATATGAAGAGTTAACTAGAGCTAGCAATGCAAAGAAGTAAGTTTCCATTCTTTCCTCTAGTTGTTCGAATAAGTGCCAAAAATCATGCATGCAAGTTTAAAAATTGGTTTAAACATGAAATTGTTAGAGTCTTGATGATTATGGTGAGTTGAGCTAATGAAGTTCTTCAAAAATTATTTGTGAAATGGTGAATTGATTTTAAAAGAGGACTGTTTTGAGATAGAATGGAAGTTCATGATTAATTGAAAAAAATTGAAATAGATAGGGACTAAACTAGAAAATTCCTATTAGGACAAAGTTGTAGAGAAATGAGAACTTTATAAGGAACTAGTCTTGGTTTGCTGGAAAAATGAATTAAAATTAGGAAATTTCGATTAGAACCAACAATGGACATGTATTCGAAAACAATGGAATTATGGACTGATTTGGAAATTTAGTAAAATTGAGGACATGCCCATTGATAATAAGTATTAATATGGACTTAAAGATGTTGTGAAAAGATAGTACAAGCTATATACTAAGTGAATTTAGAATTAGATTAAGGTAATCAATTTGAATTTTAAGCTAAATGTGCCAAATGAGTATGATGTCCAGAACACTCGAACCATAAGCTGTAACTTTGAAAATTCTCCAAAAATACGATTTAGGGTATTTTGAACTGGAATTTCTATGGTATAAACTTTGATATGTCTAGAAACACTGAGAGAAAACGGAATTGGATTCCAGTATGTAAATTGGAAGATATCGATTAAAGAAGTTGGGCAGTGCAAGCTGTCCAGATTTATCGAAAATGTCGTATTCAAGTAATAAACTGTATTAACTCAGACTAGATAAAAATATGAGGTTTAAATGGTTAAAAAGCTGAGTTTAATATCTTTCTAATGGTGTATAATAAGTGAATTGTGGATTAGTAATTAAAGAGATATGATTAAAATACTAACTGGTCCTCCAACTAGTTCAATAGAAAAACAAATTTGAGAATTAATGTTCATGCTTGTGTTAAAAGAGTGATTGTAAATGAATTGCTCTCTAATATAGTTCGTATTCTTTTTTTCACTCTCTAAGATCAAAATTGTGAAGAGACTTTGGAGGAAGCTAGGATCGATCAATCAAGGGGAAGGAACAAGGGCATCTTAATTCAAGACCAAGCTTAAGGAGTTTGTGAGTGTAATTTGTATTAGGGTTGGAACTAGTGTCCTAACCACCTTGTTTATTATGTAATTTATAATTTTGTGCATGAAATTGGACTTAAACTATGATTGGTAATATGTTTAGTAAGGGAAGGAGGTTAAAGGAAAATGGATGCATGATTATGTGGACTGCCTTATGTGTTTTATTGGTTATGTTGTATATGCATGAATTGGATCTTGTGAATGCTTGAATGCATGAAAATGTGGACTGCCTTATGTGATTTATTTGTTATGTTGTATATGCATGAATTGGATCTTGTTATTGCTTGGATGTATTGATATGTGGACTGCCCGTATATGATACTTTTGCCATGATAAAAATGCATGTAAATTCATGTAATGTTGCTGCCCATGTATGCTTGATGCTATGCGAATGTGGCATGAAATTAATAAGCATGATTTATGTGATTTGGAACAATAAAATGATAGAATGAGCATGCAAATCAGATTATGTATTATCTATGTGCTAAATTGAATATGAATGATAAATTAATAAAAATAAAATGCCCTCGGTCGATTAGAAGTCTTAGATAGTTCGGCATGCCTAGAGTCCGAGCTCTCTTGTTTGTTGCCTTGTGCAACCATTGACTTGTTGCTTAATGCAACCATTGTTTAGTAACTTGGGTACTCTCCGACTTGATGATTGAAGGTGATCTTGATTGGTATTCAAGACACATTGATGCCATAGAGCATCCATTGATTTGTTGCTTAGGCAACCATCGTTAGGTACTTGGTACCCTCTTGATGACTTGTTTATCTGATTCGTCTACTCTACCTAGGACAAGGCAACTTAATTAATTAAATGGAAGCATGTAATTATAAAAAGGCTCGTGAAGCGGATAAATGGATTGATAATTGAATTTGGCATGACATGAGATGTATGTGATGATGAATTTTGTGGACATTGGTCCTTTCGATTGTGATAAAATGCATATTGATGCTTGCAATGTCCGAATATAAGCAATGTGGGTAATGACCCCTTTCAAATGAATTGAAAATGAAATGTGATATGTTTGATAATTTTAATTTATGAATAATGGTTTGTGACCTATTCGAACTACATGCTTAAATTATATTGGTGATTTTTACTCATGACTGTTCGATCATGAAATGTTATAATTGACTTGATTTTGTGGCTATTTCGATTATGAAGCACGAAAGTGAGTATGCTGGAAATTTGAATTGATATATGGTCTTGACTGATTCGAAAATGAAGCATATGGTTAACTAGTATTATTTGAAATGTATTCGAGTATGAAGCTATGAATTTTTGTATATGCAATGTATGAAGCCATTGAGTTGATTTGATGAGCTTAGTTGGGTATTAATTTTATGTTATCGAACCTATCTAAGTAAACTTATTGTTTGACCACACATAAAATTCAATAATGAATTAGCTTTAGCATTACCTCGCTAAGTACAATTTCGTACTTATCGCTCATTGTTTTTCCTTCTTCCCAATTTTAGCAGGGTAGCTTGGACCTAAAGCTAGCATTCGATCGGGACAAATTACAAGACCAAAAATGTATGATCTTAGTCTCATTTTTAGACTCCTAGATGGTGGCTTAAAAGTTTGTCTAAGGGATTGTTTCATTTTGTTTGGTCGTAGCCTAAGTTTACATTGGTGTTTGAAGTTATATGCTCCTTGATGCCTAATTAGGAGGCTAAATCATGTTTTGTTTTAGTTAGAAAGCCTCATTCTTTTGATGTATTTATGTAGGTCAAGCTAGTGGTCTCACCTATTCTTTTTGTTGTATATAATTCGATAGCTTGACATGGCTTAGGAGCATTTGATAACTTGATATTTTGTATTGAACTGGTTAATGGAAATCGAATATATTGGTATATGAAGTCGAACATGACTTATATGTTAACATTGATGCCTTAATTATTGGTAATGTTGGTGTAATTCGAAAACCTCCTAGACTAAATTTAATCAAGAGTTCGAATGGCATGGTAATGATTTGCTTAAGGGTTTCGGCCTCTTTGATTCAATTGCCATCAAGAAAATAATTGGTGAAGTATTAGTTAATGGTTAGAATTAATTGACCACATAGAAGGCCTAGTGTTTGAATGAAATAAGGTATGGTTTTTAAAATTGAATCTTGATAATGATAATAAAGAGATAAATTCAATTGGCCTTGGAAATTTATAAGTTAGATTAAGGGAAATTATGTTTAGGTTTGTATGTTGAGAAAAGTTTTTGTTAGCCCACTTTCCGCATATGCATTAATACGAAGAATTTAATTAAGAAATGGATTCTTGCCTAATATTGTCTGTTATGAGTTTCCGATTTTCTGTTTTCCGACTCCGGTAACACTCCTCGCTCCCGGCCCAGGCGAGGGGTGTTACAGAAATAGTCCCACTTTTGTGCTCTCTAGCACTTGTCCCTCAGCTTGGATGAAGGTTGGAGGCTCTCTGCTTGCTCCAACCACCTCGTGACTCGATTCCTCGTTATCCTTGTCGCACGGCTTGACTAGGATAGTTGGGGTGAGGTGTTCCCTCGGCTTCGATGGCTTCTCCCATCCATAGGCATTCTTGCCTACTCGCGCCATTGCTCGATTTGGTCCCTCGTTCAATCTTGTAGGCATCCTACAAAGAACCAAATGACCATGAGTTAGACTTGATTCTTCATATAAAGAATCACTTACCTCGGACGCAAGGTCCTTGTTGGCTCGATCCACTATTCCTTATCAATACCCAAGGCAAGTGTTGTTGGCATGGATTGGCCCCTCGTCAATGTTCTTGGGCATCACTTCCATCACGGTGCTTTGGCTCGGTTCCATGGGCTCATACCACTCGTCCATGGATTTCGACCACTCGGCAAACTCGGCTTGCAACTCCTCGCAGAAAAGTGCTAGCCCATCTCCCTTGGGAACTCGATCCACTTCATCAAACTCGGTTGGGAACTCGATCTCACGAACCACCTTGCTCCTTGGTGGCAATGTATTTGGCAACTCCAAAGGCTTATCATCTTTGAACTCCTCAAAGACTCGTCCCTTTGCCTCAAGGACTTCCATGGACTCTACCATGGTCTCGTCATCGTTGACTCTTGTCTTGGGCACTCCCTCAACGAAACGGATTGTTGCTAACGCCTTTGTGTTCTTTTCCGCGACTCACTTCACTAGCACAACGCATTGTTGGCGGGGATCTAAAATACACAAAACATCCCTCTTGGGCAAGACAAGTGCATCAACCTGTTCAAGAAAAGATAAGCCCAAAACGAAATCGTAATCATCTAAATGAATTACCTTGATGGAAGCTTTACCGTGCCAATCTCCGACTCAAAGATCCACGCCATTTGGAACTCTCGCAATTGGCTCTTCCTCGGAATTGACGGTCTTAATTCATCCACTCGCCTTCTCAACTCAAAGGCCTAAGCGCTTGGTTGCTTGCTCGGACACAAACAACTCGGATGCACCACTTGTCCACAAGTGCGCTTAGCTTTTTGCCAGCAACTTCCACGTCCACGAACATAAGTCCCTTCTTCTTTCAGCCACTCTTGGCTTGAAGCGAACTCACGATGGAACCAAGTTGGGCAAACTCGTCCTCTTCTCCATCTCCTCCTCGGATGGCGAAAAGGTTCGTCTTTTTCGGGCAATCACGAACAAGGTGTGGTCCCTTGCAATGATAGCACTTCACTGGTCCTCGGTCCTTTCTCTCCCAATGCCTTGTGAATTGAAAGGATTTATCATTCGATGGCTAACCACTACCATTCGATGACTCCTCCCTTTCACTCTCGTTGGATTTATCTCGCTTTCGTGGCTTGGACTTGGGTGATTTGTTTCGATCAATACTATGATCTTTTAATGACTCGGCAATGGCAATGGCTTTGGAGAGTTCTTTCACGTCTCTCCTCTCTAACTCAGTGTTTACCCACGGCTTTAACCCATCCATGAAATGGAACAATGCATCTTTCTCGCTTAAGTCGGAAATTTCGAGTTGTAGCTCGCTAAACTCCTGAACGTAGTCTCAAATTGATCTCTCTTGCTTAAGATGTCTAAGCTTGGATCACGCCTCTCTCTCGGTATCTTCGGGGTAGAACTGGTTCTTGAATTCCGTTTGGAACTCGTCCCACGTTTGAACACTAGTGCCTCCACATTTCTCGTCGGAGCATCTGCGTCTCCACCAAAGTAAAGCGTAATCAGTTAAATATATTGACGCGGTACTTACCTTGTCGGCATCCTCGATGATGTATGATGCTTTGAAGTACTACTCGAGCTCCCACAGGAAATTCTCCACTTGTTGGGCTGATCTCGTCCCCTTGAAGTGCTTTGGCTTCGGGACATCGACTAGCACCCTCGCTGGGCTAGCCACCATGCCATTTCTCACGGCGGCTTTGTAAACAAGCACCTCACTCTTGAGATCCTCGATCTCCTTGATGAGCACGACTAACTCGGCTTGTTTAGCAAGATCTTCCACGATCTTCTTGAGTGCTTTCACTCCGTCTTGTAGATCGGCGCTTTCATTGACATCGTTGATTATTCCTTGGAACTCCTCCTTGAGTTTGTCATCCCATTGGCCCAACTCCCATAGTCGGACATCAACCACATCAAGCCTCTCTCTCGCTCCGATCGTGGCATTCTCAAGGCGGATGACCTTGTCCTCAAGTGTCGTGATTCGGTCCTTGGAAGTAGCCCACTTGGCCTTCTGGGTTTGTCGTGTCACACGTCGACTCTCATGCTCACTTTGCTCATGGTCGGATCCGTTGTCTGCCATCTCGACTCGTATGGATGCGGAAAATGGCTCTGATACCACTTGTCATGGGGCTAGGTTCTGACTCGCTAACCCGTGCGGCCTTAGTCGTCGAACTAAGTCGATGGCCTAAGTCATCATTCGAATTTGCTAAGCAAGAGTGCTTAGAAATTAGATAGGCAGAAGCTTGATTGGAAAAATGGGAAAGACAAGGCAAACGATGAAGAGAAAAGCTCTTATAACACCCCAATTTTGGGCTTGGAAGTTTAGGGTCTGAACCGGACCGGTCTGATTTTTGGTTCGAATATAAAAGGTGGTTTTAGGGAAAGCCTAGTTCGGGATGCATTAAAAATATGGAAAAATATCTAAAAATCCTCTTTTAATATATATAAGAGAGTGGTGGAATCAATTTTACAAAATAAGGCTTGGAAGTGTGACATTTCGAAATAGTGACTAAAATGTAATTTTTGAAAAGTTCAGTGGTGACTGTTTTGTAAGGATTGAAACTTTGAATCTTTAAGGAGATAATTTACCCAAGGAAGGATTTCTCCATATTTTTCTTAATTTTAATGATTTTGTTAAAGCTTAATTAATTAAAAGAAGAGAGGGAAAACCATTTTTAGTTTTCATAACTAACTTTCTCTAAAATTTTCCCATTTCATTTTCTCTCAAAATTCCCTCAGCCAAACACTTTTCCACAGCAGCTTTTCTTTTGATTTTCACACTAAATGATGAGTTTTCAATCATCAAAATATTCCTAATCCTTTCTGCATCAAATCCTCTTCATTTGCTCATTGGATTTTCAATGATTTTTGCTCAAATCAAGGAGAAATCTACATTTAGAGGTAAGGATGTTCTTCTCCTCTAAATATTCAGTTCTTTATTGAAATTCCCAAGTTCTCAATCCTTAAATTAAGTTTTATAAAAGGTTTTGATGTTGTGATCTTGATTTTGGCTTAAAAATCAAGATTTGGATTAAATTTTGAAGAAATTCGTAATGAATGTTTGGGCTCTGTTTTGATATGTCTTTTTAAAGTATTTTGGATGTTTAATGATGTGTAATTGAGATCTAATCAATGCAATCCCGAATATGTTGATTTTCCTAAGTTTTTACATGTGAAAATGGTGGTTTTTGGGGTGATCTTGGTGTTCTGTTGTTGCTGGAGGTATAAGGACGAGTTTAGATCCTTTTTAGATGTTAATTGATGTTTAAGAATGTTTAGAAGTGATGGATCATGGCTGGGTAATGTTGTGGGTGAGTTTGGTAGTGATTTCGGTTGTGTTTGGTAGCTGAAATGTTAGATTTGTTGAGAGTAGCGAGTTTAGGTGTTGTGGCTGAAGATTTTAAATCATGATGATGCATTAATCCTCTGCTTTGACGTGTTTAAAACAGGGGAGGCACATTCGGATCCTTGTGGTGTTGATCCGGAGGCTTGATTGGCGTTTCGGCAAGCTTGCGAAACGGAATCGGTGAGTGAAGTTTGGTTTCAGCTTTGAAACCAATGTTTGAAGGTTTTGGGAGCTTAGTTTAAGTCTAAGCAACTTAACTAAGCTCAAGAGTAAGTTTTCCAAGAAACTCTCTCTTTGATGAACTATGAGATGGTTGGATGCAATATGTATGTTTGCATGTTTTAAATTCTGTTTTGAAAGCATGTTTTAGCATGATTAATGCTGGTTTTGAAAGCCATGTGTTGAAGGATGCTCAAGGTAAGGGATCCTTGGTTTGACATTGATAAATGTGGTTTTGATGCATAGTGATGCATGGTGGTTTAATAGCTTTGATTAATGCTTTAAAACAGTGGATTGGTGTTGATAATTGGTGTATATTGGCAAGTGATGTGTTGGTTTTAATGTACTTGAATCGGATATAGTTAGCCGGCTATAGGATTGGGTGCACCGTGAATAAAGTCGCCTTGGATGTTGAGGGGTTGTAATGGTACCGTAAACTCCATCCAAGTACACTAACGAGATGTCTAAGGTCACAATGGTGGTTAGAAGTCCATGTGTGAATCTTGTGTTGTGTTTCCCATGTTCTCGTTAGTGATGTTATACCACTACCAATGAGTGATGTGGAGGGGTTGTGATTGTACCGTTAAACTCCATCACGGGTGTTGAGGGGTTGTGATTGTACCGGTAAACTCCACCTTGTGTGTTTGGTAGTGTGTATGAAGCGTATGGGACAACGCTTGTAATCCGCGTATCCGATTGTGTTTTATGTGGAAAATGGTTATGGTATCACTTGGAAGCCAATATGACATGTTAATGTTTGTAAAACATGGGATGCTTGTTGTTTAAGACTTGTTGATGATTATAAAGCATGAGATGATGTTGTTAATGCATTGTTGCATGAAAATTATTTTTATGAATGAAAAGGCCTTATGAATGGTATTTTGTAAAAGTGCTTTATTGTGTTGTTTCATTAGAGCATGTCTCACTAAGCATTTGTGCTTACGATCTCTTTCTTGAACCAATAATGCAGAGAATTGAAGTGCTTTAAGGGCAGCAAGGAGGCTAAGAATCCAAGGGAAGGCAAAGCTCATGTATGGTGACTATTTTTGCAACATTATTAGCTTTTGATATTAGGCAATGGGAACCTAGGTTGTGTTTGTTGGGAGATGTTTTGAACTCCCTGAGTTTGGCATGATGCCTATGATGTTTTGGACTTGTAAATGGCCATTTTGGTGTTTGCTTTGATGGTTTGATGCTTGGATGGTTTACAATAGTAGGATGCATTCCTATAGTTTGTGGTTCTTCCTAATTGTTTCCATAAATGTGTTTTGATGATGCAAATATGTTCCTTGTATGCATGATGATTTGTTGGCATGATTAGGAGCTCATAGGGATGCATATGAGTGGTTAATTGTTTGTTAAACCAGAAAAATCTGCATTTTCTGGGCAGTCCGTATCGGAACGGGTACTACCGTTTCGAAACGGGGGCCTGTAATGGCCTTCGTGTATCGAAACGGGTAGAGGGCGTTTCGAAACGAATTTGCCACTGTCAAGCCCTGTTTCGAAACAGGTCTCGAAACGAACCCGCGTTTCGGAACGGTCAACCCCTTTCTACATCAAATCCTCTTCATTTGCTCATTGGATTTTCAAGGATTTTTGCTCAAATCAAGGAGAAATCTACATTTAGAGGTAAGGATGTTCTTCTCCTCTAAATATTCAGTTCTTTATTGAAATTCCCAAGTTCTCAATCCTTAAATTAAGTTTTATAAAAGGTTTTGATGTTGTGATCTTGATTTTGGCTTAAAACTCAAGATTTGGATTAAATTTTGAAGAAATTCGTAATGAATGTTTGGGCTCTATTTTGAGATGTCTTTTTAAAGTATTTTGGATGTTTAATGATGTGTAATTGAGATCTAATCAATGCAATCCCGAATAGGTTGATTTTCCTAAGTTTTTACATGTGAAAATGGTGGTTTTTGGGGTGATCTTGGTGTTCTGTTGTTGCTGGAGGTATAAGGACGAGTTTAGATCCTTTTTAGATGTTAATTGATGTTTAAGAATGTTTAGAAGTGATGGATCATGGCTGGGTAATGTTGTGGATGAGTTTGGTAGTGATTTCGGTTGTGTTTGGTAGCCGAAATGTTAGATTTGTTGAGAGCAGCGAGTTTAGGTGTTGTGGCTGAAGATTTTAATGCATGATGATGCATTAATCCTCTGCTTTGATGTCTTTAAAACAGGGGAGGCACATTCGGATCGTTGTGGTGTTGATCCGGAGGCTTGATTGGCGTTTCGGCAAGCTTGCGAAACGGAATCGGTGAGTGAAGTTTGGTTTTCAGCTTTGAAACCAATGTTTGAAGGTTTTGGGAGCTTAGTTTAAGTCTAAGCAACTTAACTAAGCTCAAGAGTAAGTTTTCCAAGAAACTCTCTCTTTGATGAACCATGAGATGGTTGGATGCAATGTGTATGTTTGCATGTTTTAAATTCTGTTTTGAGAGCATGTTTTAGCATGATTAATGCTGGTTTTGAAAGCCATGTGTTGAAGGATGCTCAAGGTAAGGGATCCTTGGTTTGACATTGATAAATGTGGTTTTGATGCATAGTGATGCATGATGGTTTAATGGCTTTGATTAATGCTTTAAAACAGTGGATTGATGTTGATAATTGATGTATATTGGCAAGTGATGTGTTGGTTTTAAAGTACTTGAATCGGATATAGTTAGCCGACTATAGGATTGGGTGCACCGTGAATAAAGTCGCCTTGGATGTTGAGGGGTTGTAATGGTACCGTAAACTCCATCCAAGTACACTAACGAGATGTCTAAGGTCAAAATGGTGGTTAAAAGTCCATGTGTGAATCTTGTGTTGTGTGTCCCGTGTTCTCGTTAGTGATGTTATACCACTACCAATGAGTGATGTGGAGGGGTTGTGATTGTACTTTTAAACTCCATCACGGGTGTTGAGGGGTTGTGATTGTACCAGTAAACTCCACCTTGTGTGTTTGGTAGTGTGTATGAAGCGTATGGGACAACGCTTGTAATCCGCGTATCCGATTGTGTTTTATGTGGAAAATGGTTATGGTATCACTTGGAAGCCAATATGACATGTTAATGTTTGTAAAACATGGGATGCTTGTTGTTTAAGACTTGTTGATGATTATAAAGCATGAGATGATGTTGTTAATGCATTGTTGCATGAAAATTATTTTTATGAATGAAAAGGCCTTATGAATGGTATTTTGTAAAAGTGCTTTATTGTGTTGTTTCATTAGAGCATGTCTCACTAAGCATTTGTGCTTACGCTCTCTTTCTTGAACCAATAATGCAGAGAATTGAAGTGCTTTAAGGGCAGCAAGGAGGCTAAGAATCCAAGGGAAGGCAAAGCTCATGTATGGTGACTATTTTTGCAACATTATTAGCTTTTGATATTTGGCAATGGGAACCTAGGTTGTGTTTGTTGGGAGATGTTTTGGACTCCCTGAGTTTGGCATGATGCCTATGATGTTTTGGACTTATAAATAGCCATTTTGGTGTTTGCTTTGATGGTTTGATGCTTGGATGGTTTACAATAGTAGGATGCATGCCTATAGTTTGTGGTTCTTCCTAATTGTTGCCATAAATGTGTTTTGATGATGCATATATGTTCCTTGTATGCATGATGATTTGTTGGCATGATTTGGAGCTCATATGGATGCATATGTGTGGTTAATTGTTTGTTAAACCAGAAAAATCTGCATTTTCTAGGCAGTCCGTATCGGAACGGGTACTACCGTTTCGAAACGGGGGCCTGTAATGGCCTTCGTGTATCGAAACGGGTAGAGGGCGTTTCGGAACAGATTTGCCACTGTCAAGCCCTGTTTCGAAACAAGTCTCAAAACGAACCCGCGTTTCGGAACGGTCAACCCCTGTTCCGAAACACTTGACCGTTGGGCACTGATTTGAATGGTTTAAGGTTTGCGAGCTTTACGTTTTAGTCCTGAATTTTGTATATGCAATTGCTTGAGTTTGAGATGTCCGTTTGAGGTGAAATTTGACAGAGAAGCATGTGATATGACTAATTTCATAATGGTAAGTTAATAATCAATTTAATCCTCTTAATTTATGGAATTTACATTTTGGTCCCTAAATGTTGTAAGTTGTGCAATTGAGTCCCTTATTGCTTTCCGATCGCCGTGCTTTTCATGTATGTTTTCCTCGAGGATACGCTTAGGGTTAATATGCATCTAGACAAGTTTAAAAAGAAAAAAAAGGGTCGTTAATCAAGGTTGACTTTCGGGTTGACTTTGGTTTTCCCCGTGTAATCTTCGTAGTTCAGGTCAACCGTCTAGGCCGGGCTAAGGGGGTTATAGCTCTAAAACTCTTTACTCAAGAAAATACTCAAAGAATGAAGCATGAATACAATGGTGAGGGAAGGGCTCTATTTATAGCCTTGGCCCTCTCGATCTAACAACTAAGGGTGATTTGATCCAAGGGCTATGGATGAATCCTCTCTCCTAAACATGGCAACTCTATCACATAATAACAAGTTGCCTAAAATACAAAGCTATTACATCATAGATTTGTTGGCAAGGAAGACTTTCCCCAAGTTGGCTCCATGGTGGATAGCTTTCCTTGTGTGTTGGTCAAAATATGACAACTTAACAAGGGTCTTGGTCTCTTGGGAGGATTGGGCTTGGCATGGCCCAATTCTTGTGTCCAAAACCCCCTCTTTAGCATGCTTGGTGCTAAATCGGGCCCTAGGGGTGTGGGCAACTCGGATGGTCTTCCCCTAGGCCCCTCGGTGTGTACGTCGGGTGCAGACTCGGCCTCCTTGGTGTGCACGTCGGGTGCTGACTCGGGCTCCATGGTATGGGCAGCATGGAGGGTGCTCGACAAGGCCCACTTGGGTGCGTGCAGCGTGCCCCCTCAGATCCTACTCTCGTGGGTAGCACATGGGGTGATTGACTTGGCCCCATAGTGCGCTGGAAGTGCTCCAGCTCGGCTCTCTCAGTTGCGGACACCACATGAGGTGTTGTGCACGGCCCCTTAGTGTGTGGTGTTGGCATCTACTCGGGTCCCTCGATCGGGTGAAGGACGTGGTGTGCTAAGGCAAGCACATATGGTGTAGTCTATCTCATATCAAACAACTCATGAGTTAGTCCAGTCCAATGTGTGCCTAAAAAAGGAGGCACCACCGTGGTGAGTAACGATGAGAATGAATTATTGCCAACAATGATTGTAACAGTATGAAGGATTTGCATGGACTATAGGAAGCTCAACAAAGCTACCAAGAAGGACCATTTCCCTCTCCCATTAATTAATCAAATGGTAGATAGATTAGCAGGCAAAGCATTCTATTGTTTCCTTGACGGATACTCAGGGTACAATCAGATTGCTATAGCACCTGAGGACCAAGAAAAGACAACATTCACATGTTCGTATGATACCTATGCTTTCAGAAGAATGCCATTTGGACTCAGCAATGCCCAAACAACTTTTCAGAGGTGTATGTTGGCTATTTTCTCGCATATGGTTGAGGAATTTTTGGAAGTCTTCATGGATGATTTTTCAGTCTCCGGGGAAGATTTTGACTCATGCCTGGGAAATTTGGCCAAAGTGCTTAAGCGATGTGAAGAAGCCGATTTGGTGCTCAATTAGGAGAAATGTCATTCTATGGTGACCGAAGGAACGGTCTTAGGTTACAAAATATTGAAGAATGGCATTGAGGTGGATAGAGAAAATATTGAGGTAATTGAGAAGCTGCCTCCTCCCACCAATGTGAAGAGCATTAGGAGTTTCTTGGGCCATGCTGGCTTTTATAGAAGGTTCATCAAGGACTTCTCCAAGATCTCCAAGCCACTGTGTAATTTGCTACAACAAAATCAGCCCTTCATATTCGATGAAAAATGCCTCAGCGCTTTCAAAGAACTGAAGGAGAAACTTACCTCAGCACCTATAGTTGTTCCTCTTGATTGGAGCTCACCTTTTGAGTTGATGTGCGACGCAAGTGAATACGCAATAGGAGCAGCTCTCAGACAACGCCGAGGTAAACTCTTTCATGTTATTTATTATACTAGTTGCACATTGAATGATGCACAAATCAACTACACCACAACTGAAAAGGAATTGTTGGCTGTTGTATTTGCCTTTGATAAGTTTAGGTCATATTTAATAGGCACTAAAGTTATTGTTCATACCGATCACTCAGCTATTAAATACTTAGTGACCAAAAAGGATGCTAAACCTAGACTTATTGGGTGGATACTACTCTTGCAAGAATTCAATTTGGAAGTTAGGGATAGAAAAGAATGTGAAAACCAAGTAGCCGGTCATCTTTCTAGGCTGGAAAACAATAAATAAATACACGATGAAATGGAAATTAAGGAGGAATTCCCTGATGAGAAAATATTATATGCTGCAGCAATCCCTTGTTATACTGATATTTTTAACTTTCTCGTTAGTGGTGTTTTGCCTTCTGATTTGAATAAACAATGACAAAGGAAATTCAGGCATGATGCAAGATCCTACTTTTGGGACGAACCATATTTGTTCAAGCAAGGTGCTGACCAGATCATTAGACGGTGTGTCCCCGAAGAAGAGTACAAGGAGATACTCTTCCATTATCATTCATCTCCTTGTGGAGAACATTTCGGAGGAACTAGGACTGCTGCAAAGGTCCTACAATCAGGATTCTATCGGCCCGCTCTCCTCAAGGATGCACACGCATTTTATCAATCATGTGATCGTTGTTAAAGGACGGGTAACATTTCAAGGAGGCATGAAATGCCATTGCAAGGAATCTTGGAGGTTGAACTTTTTGATGTATGGGGAATAGACTTCATGGGACCATTTCCTTCATCTTATGGAGACTTATACATTCTTTTGGCTGTGGACCACGTATCTAAATGGGTTGAAGCAGTTGCTACTCCAAGGACTGACTCCATGGTCGTAATGAAATTCCTTCACAAGAATATCTTCACAAGATTTGGGACACCAAGAGCAATTATCAGTGATGAAGGAACCCACTTTGATAACAAGCTGATTGCTAAAGCATTACAGAGGTATGGTGTGAGGCATGAGATTGCTACATCATATCATCCTCAAACTAACGGTCAGGATGAAGTTTTAAATAGAGAAATCAAGCAGAGACTTGAGAAAGTGGTCAACCCAAAAAGAAAGGATTGGTCTCCTAAGCTTGATGAAGCTCTTTGGGCTTACCGTATAACTTACAAGACACCTTTGGGAATGTCACCATTCAAGCTAGTCTATGAGAAAGCTTATCATCTACCTGTTGAACTCAAGCACAAGGCCTATTGGGCCATTAAGAAGCTCAACATGGATGCACAACTCGCTGGAGAAAGAAGGCTCTTAGAGTTGAATGAAATGAAAGAATTCAGATCGCAAGCATATGAGAATTCGCGCTTATACAAGGAGAAAACAAAGAAGTGTCATGACAAACATCTTTTGTCGTGACATTTCTCAGAAGTGCAACAAGTGCTCCTTTATAACTCTAGACTTAAGCTCTTTCCAAGCAAGTTGAAGTCACGATGGTCAGGTCCTTTCCTAGTTCATAAAGTCTATTCCTATGGTGCGGTGGACATCAAGAAGCTTGATGATGATACAATATTCAAGGTAAATGGACAACGTCTGAAGCTTTACAATGGAGCCTCAGTTTTGCGCAATAAGTCCTCCTTCATCCTCCATGATGCTTAAGAGTTTAAACCCCCTTCTTTTTCTTTTCTAGTTTGGTACAACAATTTTATGTTTTTATGTTCATAAATAATGTAGTTTAATCTTTATCCTTATTTGTACTCTAGGCTTTAATCCATTTTGTCTTTTTGCTTTATTATGCTTTAAGGTCAGGTTTGTTTGTTTCCATCTGAGCAACCCCAGGGACGCAGGTGGCAAGTCAGGGTGCAACAGCGTATCAGGCTTTTGTCTTTATAAGGATGCAAGGAATGGAAAATTAAACTTTTCCAGCATGAGAGGAAGCCGACTCAAAAAGGGCAAAAAGAGGGAAAATTAATTAATCCTTTCACCTTTTCCTTTAAAGAAAACCCTAGAAATTATTACCTAGGAATTTTCTCTTTCTTCCTTTTCACCTTTTCATTTAATAACCCCTTGTCTCTATCTTATACACACGCCGCCCAAACACCCCAAACGTTCTCTCTCCTTCACATCGTGCCAGTTGCCTCCCTTAATTCCCATCACCCTCATCATCAACTCCCACTAACTCTCTTTCATCAAATAAAAAAACAACCCCTCACCTTCATCTTCTCCAACCATCAAAACTCAAAAAAACCCAACCAAACTTTTTCCTCCCATCTCACCGACATTCACCTTCTTTTTGCTCAACAATGGTACGATGCAAAAGAGTTGAAGGCGTCTCTAGAAGTAGCCAACCAAAGCCTGTGCTTATAAAGAAATTTCTGGATGATAAAGTAAAGGAGCGCTTCCAAAATCTCAAAGACTAGAAGTTGCTGGCGGAGCAAGGGTTTAAGTTTCCCACTGAAGGGGAACTAGGGTTTGACAAAGATATCCTAGACATCATCGCAAACCATAGATGGGCCGCTTTCGTTCCCCACCCAGAGAACTCCTGCATCCCTATTGTCCAGGAGTTCTATGCGCACCTCACTAGCCCTACTCAATCCAACGTATATGTGCGTGGCGACCAAATTAAATTTACAGCGGCCAAGATCAAAAAGTTCTTCGGCCTTAAGAACTAAGAAGACCACCACACACCCTTCGCTGAAAATGCTGACCCGCAAACCATCAAGGAAGTGCTGGAAGATTTATGATTTGAAGGCATGAACCTGGATGCATCCAACAAGGCAGTAGAGCGCACACGTCTTAAGCTAGAGGCCAAGCTCTGGATTCATTTTGTCAAGAACAAACTCATGCCAACCTATCATGCAACTATTGTTAACATTCCAAGGCTCCTTCTCATTCATTCAATCTTAAATGGTAGGTCCATTGATGTCGGGAAAATTATTATGGATGAAGTATACGAGTGCTTGAAGAGAAAATCTAGCCCGCTGATCTTCCCAAACCACATTACTACCCTATGTCGTGAAAAAGAGTATTTGAAGACCACATTGTTGATGCCAAGAATTCAGGAAAAGGTCCTATTACACCAGAGATGGTCCCCTCTATCAAAGGATTCGACGAGGATGCTCCAACAGAAACACCGGCTAGAGGAGCAAGAACTTTTACTGCAACAAGAGTTGCTGCACTGGTTTCCTCTACCACTCGTCTTTGAGAGGACATGGAAAAAATGAGCGAGGACCTGACTGCTTTCTTTGGGTATGTCAAGGAGAGGGATGCGGTCATGAACAATTACTTCAAGGAAATCCTACCGCACATTAGTATCGATTTCCCAACCTTCCTTAAATCCCTGAAAGCACATGCAAAGGACCCTCCCCCACTACCCAGAAGACACCGGTCTCCAGCAAAAGCCCTACCCAGACCTAGCCTTCCTCCCAGAATTAGGAAAAATATGCTATAACAAGTCCCCTGTTAAAGAATAGAAAGAGAACAACCAAAGCTCCCAAAGCTGCTCCAGCAAAAGAGTCGGCTGTTGATCCTGTCAACACTGTGACAGTTGAATCAGAAGAAGATGAATCCACATACTCCATCCCAGCACAATCACCTGCACAGACCCCAAGCACTGCCCCGTCAACAAGAACGCGAAACAAACGCACTGCCGACAGAGTTTGAAACACACGGGCTGAGAAGAATGAATCAGATACCAGCTCCACCAATCAAGAGACTCCAGCCGAGATAAAACCTACCCCTCCACCAGAACAAGACGAGTTTGACCCTCTTATCGCCTCATTCAAGTCCTCCAGCATCAAACTCAAAGCCACAAAGTCAGCCACCACCAAGAAGTAAGGTACTTCTTTATTTGGCATTGCATGTAGATTAGTTAGTTTTCATTTTATTTTTGTTGCATTGAGGACACTACATTCTTCAAGTTTGGTGGTGTTAGTTCCCTTTTGTTAGTCATTTTCATTGCATCAGTAGGTATAAACAGAAATTATACTATGACATTTTGTTTAGCTCTATGATAGTTCTATAAATAAATTAATGATGACCGATGATGAATAATTTTTTATCGCTATGAATTGACATGCATGACTATTGAGATTGGTAGAATTAACTCTAGGGTTTGATGCTTGATCTTTGTATTGTTACACGATTGTATTCTCCTTAGGTTTAAGAGCGTTAGAGAATTTTTTTTAGAACTTATGCTTATCCTTGTGAAATTGAATTTAATGATCTAAAAAATGAAGCGGTAAAGGTTTAGTTAACCTCCCTTGTGCTTATTGAATACACTAAATTGTGAATAAATGCTACGACATATCTATAGAGGGACACTCCGCTTTGTGTTGCATTGCCTGGAAATCAAGCTTAAATAAATGGCAGCAACATCAAATGAGTGAATGAAAGTTGTCACGGGATGACTCTACCTACCAGCTCGGGGATGATAGGTATGCTCCCTGCTCATCTAGAGTGAGAGATGGTAGGTTTGATGAGCTGACACCCCTCTTAAAAAAACAGTTTAATTATGGGAGTAAAATTTTGTGCTAAAACAGTTCAAACACTAGGATGAACTTGAGTTCTTGTAAGAAATTTTTCTAGCTTTGTTAAGCTTAAGTTGCATGCAATTACGCACACACTAACAAAAAGATCTTACCCTATGGAGTTATTCTTAAAATCTCAATTATGTCTAAAGTAGGAAAGCCTTCCTTTTTTGAGGGCTGAAATTTTGCCATAACAACTACCTTGAGCGAATTTTTTGCCACAACATTTTCTCTGTTTCTCTCTACTCGTTGCTTGAGGACAAGCAATAGCTTAAGTTTGGGGGTGTGATAACTTGCCAAAATACTTATATTTTACACTTTTTTACTTAGGTATTTGTTTGTTCTCAAGATCATTTCATAGCATATAGGTGCATACATCTTTGCTTGTTGATGGTTTGGCTTAATTTCACAAGATTGGATGCTGCTTGAAGGGTATGTGATGTTGTTGTAATATGCAGGTTGAAGCAAGTGTGAATATGGAGAAAGAGGAAAATATTGCAGCATTTTGGACAGCATTTCTGGGCACATAAAAGGACAAAGCAACGCGTGCATTCTCAGAGCCCACATTTGCGAGCCCCCTTTTTGTCTGATTGTACCCCACATGCATAGGAAATATTCCCTGGGACGTCAAAGAATGTTAGGGCACAAAACTCTAGAAGCCCCCACTATATAAAGGGCATGAGACCCTCATTAAAGAGAGAGCGGAAAAAAGGTGACCAAGGCTAGGGAGAAAATAAAAGGCGGCTCCTTTTCCTTCTTCTTCTTCCTCCACTTGGTGTCCTCCATCGTTGAAGCTCCAAGGGTTGACCTTGCTGGTCTTGGGAAAGGCAGCAAGCCTAGGGTGGTTCGTGGCATTGCAGTCCATTACGGATTGTGAGTTTCTTCTTCCTTTTTGTTGCTTTAACATTTCTTTTATCCTCCAAAATGGGTTGTACAAACAAATTTACTTTGGATGTTTATTGCCCAGCAGTGAATTAATTTTAGGCGGCTTGGGTTGTTTAGATGATTTATGTTTTTAGTTTCTTTAATGCATGCTTATTTCTCTCAGTTTCATTCAATGTTTTGTCTATGTTCGTTAAATGCTTAGGGTTGTAAGAGCCTTCGAGAGTTGTCCTTTCCTTAGGTGTGAGTTGAAGTTAGTAATCGAGAGAGCTACCTTTGACATTTATAGGCAATGGAGTTGGCTACTGAGAGGCACAACTCTAACCCACCTTAAAGATAAATTATGGGTTTCAACGGCTAAAAAGGATAGAACTTTATGGGCAGGGGAGTGTTAGAGTTTACGCTGAGAAGTATTGTTGTAGTATTTCCTACTCCCATACTCCTTACTTGTAACCCCCTTAGCCCGGCCTAGACGGTTGACCCGAACTACGAAGATTACACGGGGAAAACCAAAGTCAACTCGAAAGTCAACCTTGATTAGTGACCCTTTTTTTCTTTTTAATCTTGTCTAGATGCACGTTAACCCTAAGTGAACACTCGAGATAAATATACGTGTAAAACACAGCGATCGGATTTCAGAAAGGGACTCAATTGCATAATATACAAATATTAGGGACCAAACCGTAAATTCTGTAAATTAGAAGGTCATAACTGATTTTAAAGTTACCAATATTAAATTAGTCATATTACATGCTTCCCTGTCAAATTTCACCTTATTTGGACATCTCAAACTCATACAATTGCAATTACAACTTTCGGGACTAAAACGTAAAGCTTGCAAACTTTAACACCATTCAAATCAGTGCCCAACGGTCACCTGTTTCGAAACGGCATTGACCGTTATGAAAAACGGGTTGGTTCCGAGACTAGTTCCGAAATAGGGTCTTCCAGTAGCCAAACCGTTTCGAAACGGCCTCTAGCCGTTTCGAAACACGAAGGCCATTTTAGGCCCCCGTTTCGAAACGCCAGTGGGTGTTCCGATACGGTTTGCCCAGAAGCTGCAGATTTTACTGGTTTTTCATACATAAATCCACTCAAACACATCCTAATGACTTCCTAAACATGCCTACAAGTCATCATACATAAATGGAGCAGATTTGCAACTTCTAAACACATTCATGGCATCAAACATGAAACCTCACATGACTATAGGCAAGCATCCTAAAATCCAAAACCAAGCAATCAACCAAACTCCAAAACAAGCATTAAAAGGCCATTTACAAAATCAAAACATCAAAAGCATCATGCCACAACCTAGGGAGCTCAACACATCTCCCAAAACACATCTTAGGTTCCTATTGCCAAATTACCAAAACTAATAGTGTATGAAAACATCACCATACATGAGCTTGGTTTCCCTTGGACACTCTAGCCTCCTTGTTGCCCTTAAACACTTCAATTATCTGCATTATTGGTACAAGAGAGAGAGCATAAGCACAATTGCTTAGTGAGGCATGCTCTAAAGAAAACAACACAATAATGCATTGTAGAAAACACTTTCAACAAAGCTTCTAAACACATGCTCATCTCTTTTCATGCAACCTTGCATACTTTACAAGCATCTCATGCTTCATTACATTCAACTCATCATATTGGCTTTCAAGTGATAGTTCATAACCATTTACAACACAAAACACAATCGGATACGCGGATTACAAGCATTGTCCCATACGCTTCATACACACTACCGAACAACATAAGGTGGAGTTTATCGGTACAATCACAACCCCTCAACACCCGTGATGGAGTTTAACGGTACAATCACAACCCCTCCACATCACTCATCGGTAGTTGTATAATTTCACTAACGAGTGCAAGGGACACATAACACAAGATCCACACACGGACTTTTAACCACCGTTGTGATCTTACCTCACTCGTTAGGGTACTTGGATGGAGTTTACGGTACAATCACAACCCCTCAACATCCAAGGCGAATTTATTCACGGTGCACCCAATCCTATAGCCGGCTAACTATATCTGATTCAAGTACTTAAAAACCATTACATCACTTGCCAATATGCATCATTAACCATCAACAACTCACTGTTTTAAAGCAATAATCAAAGCCATTAAACACCATGCATCGCTATGCGTCAAAACCATATTCTTAATGTACCAAACCAAGGATCTCTTACCTTGAGCATCCTTCAATATATGGCTTTCAAAACCAGCATTAACCATGCTAAAACATGCTTTCAAAACAGAATTTAAACATGCAAATTATAACCAATGCATCAAACCACTTCATAACACATCCGAGGGAGTTTTTCCGAAAACTTACTCTTGAACTTAGCTAAGTTGTTTAGACTTAAACTAAGCTCCCAAAACCTCCAAATAATCATTTCAAAGCTGGAAACCCAACTCCACTCAGCAATTACGTTTTGCACGCTTGCCGAAACGCCAATCAAGCCTCCGGATCAACTCCAAAAGTGTCCGAAGATGCTTCCCTTGTTTTAAACACATCAAATCAGAGGATTAATGCATCATCATGCATTGAAATCTTCAGCCAACACACCTAAACTCGTTGATCTACCCAAAACGAACATTTCGGCTACCAAACACAACCGAAAACACCTCCAAACTCTTTCACAACTTAACCCAGCCAAGATCCATCACTTCTAACCATTTCTAAACATCAATCAACATCCAAAATACACCTTAACTCGTCCTTATACCTCCAACTATAACAGAACACCAAAAACACCTCAAAAACCACCATTTTCATAAGCAAAAACTTAGGAAATACAACCTATTCGGGATTGCATTGATAAAACTTCATTTCCACATCATTAGACATCCAAAATACATTTAAGAATCATCTCAAAACAGAGCCCAAGCAATCACAACGAAATTCTTCAAGATTTCTTCCAAATCTTGAGTTTTAAGCCAAAATCAAGTTTCTAACATTAAAACCATTTATAAAACTTAAATTAAGGATTGAAAACTTGGGAATTTCAGTAAAGAACTGAGTATTTAGAGGAGAAGAAAAATCTTACATCTAAATGGTGATTTCTCCTTGATTTGAGCCAATTTCCTTGAAAATTCAATGAGGAAATCAAAAGGATTTGATGCAAGATTGATTAGGAATTAATTGATGATAGAAATCTCATCAATTGAAGTGAAGATCAATGCAAAAGTTGCTGGAGAAATAGTGTTTGGATGATGGATTTTTGAGAGAAAAAGGAATGAGAAAAATTTAGGAAAAGGTAGTTATGAAATTCCAAAAAGTAGTTTCCCTTTTCATTTAATTAATTAAAACATTAACTAATTCACCCAAATTAAGGAAAAATCTGGAGAAATCATTTTTGGGTAAATTAGCTCCTTAAAGATTCAAAGTTTCAATCCTTACAAAACAGTCACCACTAAACTTTTCAAAAATCACATTTTAGTCACTATACCGAAATGTAGTATTTTCAAACCTTATTTTGTAAAATTGATTTCACCACTCTCTTATATATATTAAAAGAGGATTTTTAAGTATTTTTCCATATTTTTAAAGCATTCCGAACTAGGCTTTCCCTAAAACCTCCTTTTATATTCGAACCGAAAATCAGACCGGTTCGGTTCAGACCCTAAACTTCTAAGCCCAAAATTGGGGTGTTACAACTCTCTCCCCTTAAGAAATTTCATCATCGAAATTTACCTGGAGGAAAAAGGTAAGGAAACTGTTTCTTCATGTCCTCCTTCTTTTCCCACGTGGCTTCCTCAACACCATGATGCTTCCACAACACCTTAACAAATTCAATGGTTTTGCCTCGAAGAACTTTACTGTCCGAATCCAGAATTTCAATCGGCTCCTAATCATAGGTCAAGTCTGGATTCAACTCCACTTCCTCCACAGGCATAACATGAGAAGGATCCGATCTATACCTCTGAAGCATAGAGACATGAAACACATCATGTATCCGCTCCAACTCTTGCGGTAACCTCAGCTTGTACGCAACAGGACCCACACGTTCAATCACCTCGTATGGTCCAATGTACCTAGGGCTCAACTTACCCTTCCGGCCAAACCTCATCACTTTCTTCCAAGGCGAAACCTTCAACAACACACGGTCACCTACCGCAAACTCAATCTCTTTACGCTTCAAATCCGCGTAAGACTTCTGTCGATCGGAAGCTGCCTTTAATCGCTCACAGATGAGCTTCACCTTCTCGGTGGTTCCTTTCAACAAAGTCGGCATTGAAACCAACTTCTGACCTGTTTCAGCCCAGCAAAGAGGAGTTCTGCACTTCCTCCCGTACAAGGCTTCATAAGGTGCCATTTGAATACTTGCCTGGTAGCTATTGTTATAAGCAAACTCCACCAAAGGCAAATGCTTCTCCCAAGAACCCTGAAACTCAATCACACAGCACCTCAACATATCTTCCATCATTTGGATAACACGCTCAGACTGTCCATCCGACTGTGGATGATAAGAAGTACTGAAATTCAGCCGCGTACCCATGCAGTCGCACAATCTCAGCAATGTACAACTCTGCAAGCTTGTCCAAGGTATACGTAGTATGCACAGGTAAGATATGCGCACACTTCGTAAGGCGATCCACAATCACCCACACCGAATTCTTCTTCGATGTCGACAAAGGAAAACCAGACAAAAATTCCATGGTAATCCTTTCCCACTTCCACTCAGGAATCCTCAACGGTTGCAACAAACCTGAAGGAAACTGATGCTCAGCCTTAACCCGCTGACAAACCATGCACTTACTCACGTGCTCCGCAACATCTTCCTTCAAACCCACCCAATAGTACTCATCCCTAAGATCACGATATATCTTTGTACTACTAGGGTGCATAGCAAAAGGACTACTATGAGCTTCAGTCAGAATAGTACACCTCAACTCCGCATCATTCGGCACTACTACCCGATATACAAATATTAGGGACCAAACCGTAAATTCTGTAAATTAAAGGTCATAACTGATTTTAAAGTTACCAATATTAAATTAGTCATATTACATGCTTCCCTGTCAAATTTCACCTTATTTGGACATCTCGAACTCATACAATTGCAATTACAACTTTCGGGACTAAAACGTAAAGCTTGCAAACTTCAACACCATTCAAATTAGTGCCCAACGGTCACCTGTTTCGGAACGGCATTGACCGTTCCGAAACTAGTTCCAAAACAGGGCCTTCCAGTAGCCAAACAGTTTCGAAATGGCCTCCAGCCGTTTCGAAACACGAAGGCCATTTCAGGCCCCCGTTTCGAAACGCAGTGGGTGTTCTGATACGGTTTGCCCAGAAGCTGCAGATTTTGCTGGTTTTTCATACATAAATCCACTCAAACACATCCTAATGACTTCATAATCATGCCAACAAGTCATCATACATATATGGAGCAGGTTTGCAACTTCTAAACACGTTCATGGCATCAAACATGAAACCTCACATGACTATAGGCAAGCATCCTAAAATCCAAAACCAAGCAATCAACCAAACTCCAAAACAAGCATTAAAAGGCCATTTACAAAATCAAAACATCAAAAGCATCATGCCACAACCTAGGGAGCTCAACACATCTCCCAAAACACATCTTAGGTTCCCATTGCCAAATTACCAAAACTAATAGTGTATGAAAACATCACCATACATGAGCTTGGTTTCCCTTGGACACTCTAGCCTCCTTGTTGCCCTTAAACACTTCAATTATCTGCATTATTGGTACAAGAGAGAGAGTGTAAGCACAATTGCTTAGTGAGGCATGCTCTAAAGAAAACAACACAATAATGCATTTTAGAAAACACTTTCAACAAAGCTTTTAAACACATGCTCATCTCTTTTCATGCAACCTTGCCTACTTTACAAGCATCTCATGTTTCATTACATTCAACACATCATATTGGCTTTCAAGTGATAGTTCATAACCATTTACAACACAAAACACAATCGGATACGCGGATTACAAGCGTTGTCCCATACGCTTCATACACACTACCGAACAACATAAGGTGCAGTTTATCGATACAATCACAACCCCTCAACACCCGTGGTGGAGTTTAACGATACATTCACAACCCCTCCACATCACTCATCGGTAGTTGTATAATTCCACTAACGAGTGCAAGGGACACATAACACAGGATCCACACACGGACTTTTAACCACCGTTGTGATCTTACCTCACTCGTTAGGGAACTTGGATGGAGTTTACAGTACAATCACAACCCCTCAACATCCAAGGCGACTTTATTCATGGTGCACACAATCCTATAGCCGGCTAACTATATCCGATTCAAGTACTTAAAAACCATTACATCACTTGCCAATATGCATCATTAACCATCAACAACTCACTGTTTTAAAGCAATAATCAAAGCCATTAAACACCATGCATCACTATGCATCAAAACCATATTCTTAATGTATCAAACCAAGGATCTCTTACCTTGAGCATCCTTCAATATATGGCTTTCAAAACCAGCATTAACCATGCTAAAACATGCTTTCAAAACAGAATTTAAACATGCAAATTATAACCAATGCATCAAACCACTTCATAACACATCCGAGGGAGTTTTTCTGAAAACTTACTCTTGAGCTTAGCTAAGTTGTTTAGACTTAAACTAAGCTCCCAAAACCTCCAAATAATCGTTTCAAAGCTGGAAACCCAACTCCACTCACCAATTACGTTTCGCACGCTTGCCGAAACGCTAATCAAGCCTTCGGATCAACTCCAAAAGTGTCCAAAGATGCTTCCCTTGTTTTAAACACATCAAAGCAGAGGATTAATGCATCATCATGCATTGAAATCTTCAGCCAACACACCTAAACTCGCTGATCTACCAAAACCAACATTTTGGCTACCAAACACAACCGAAAACACCTCCAAACTCTTTCACAACTTAACCCAGCCAAGATCCATCACTTCTAACCATTTCTAAACATCAATCAACATCCAAAATACACCTTAACTCGTCCTTATACCTCCAGCTATAACAGAACACCAAAAACACCTCAAAAACCACCATTTTCATAAGCAAAAACTTAGGAAATAAAACCTATTCGGGATTGAATTGATAAAACCTGATTTCCACATCATTAGACATCCAAAATACATTTAAGAATCATCTCAAAATAGAGCCCAAGTAATCACAACGAAATTCTTCAAGATTTCTTCCAAATCTTGAGTTTTAAGCCAAAATCAAGTTTCTAACATTAAAACCATTTATAAAACTTAAATTAAGGATTGACAACTTGGGAATTTTAGTAAAGAACTGAGTATTCAGAGGAGAAGAACAATCTTACCTCTAAATGGTGATTTCTCCTTGATTTGAGCCAATTTCCTTGAAAATTCAATAAGGAAATATAAAGGATTTGATGCAAGATTGATTAGGAATTAATTGATGATAGAAATCTCATCAATTGAAGTGAAGATCAATGCAAAAGTTGCTGGAGAAATAGTGTTTGGATGATAGAATTTTGAGAGAAAAAGGAATGAGAAAAATTTAGGAAAAGGTAGTTATGAAATTCCAAAATGTAGTTTCCCTTTTCATTTAATTAATTAAAACATTAAATAATTCACCCAAATTAAGGAAAAATCTGGAGAAATCATTTTTGGGTAAATTAGCTCCTTAAAGATTCAAAGTTTCAATCCTTACAAAACAGTCACCACTAAACTTTTTAAAAATCGCATTTTAGTCACTATACCGAAATGTAGTATTTCCAAACCTTATTTTGTAGAATTGATTTCACCACCCTCTTATATATATTAAAAGAGGATTTTTAAGTATTTTCCCATATTTTTAAAGCATCCCGAACTAGGTTTTCCCTAAAACCTCCTTTTATATTCGAACCGAAAATCAGACCGGTCCGGTTCAGACCCTAAACTTCTAAGCCCAAAATTGGGGTGTTACATTGCTAGAGATAGTTGAGGAGCAACCTTAGCATATCCTGCCGAGCATAGAATAAGCTAGTGAGATAGGTCTTAGTTGAGAGCTAAAGCATAGGTTAACAAGGCAACCCGACCGGTCATTCCCAAGTGAATTTCGCATACGTAAGAGGACCTGTTAAGTCTACTAATTTCAGCATATTATTTTTTATCTTTGTTGCTACAACATTTATCCTTTTGTCTCTATTTGCCAAAGCATTCTCTATATACAGTTCGTGATTTGTGTGCTTAAACTCAACTCGAGACACCACCAATCCTTGTGGAGACGGTACTTGCTTATCATTGTATTACTTGTTCGACGTGTATACTTGCACCATATTTTCGTATCATTTATAGTAAACTACACAACGCAAACAATTTCTAATAAAGTTTGAATGCGACAACTGTTTCGGTTGGAATCTAAGTGGCTAAACGTGTGGGGTTGTATGACTGTTTGTTTGGATTTCGTTTAAGTTTGGCTGAACCCAAGTAAAGTATGATGCTGAGTTTTCTCTTGGTTAGCCAAGTTGGAGGGAGTTGGGATAATTCAAGATAGACCGACGTTAGAGTTTGATCGTCAAAATTTTTGTGTGTTCTGGAAACATTTGGTCATTGCGGTAATAATAGATGAAGAAGTTTTCCTAGTAGTACAATTCTAATGAGGTGTCATGATATGAGCTTGTTCTATGGATGTTTTTTAGAGGAACATTAGAGTTGAGGTAAAAGTATGTGAGACGGAAGAATGGTTTGGTCTGCGATACTTGCATCTCTTTTCTTCGTTTAATATTGAGGATGAAATTTCTTTCTAGGAGGGGAGAGTTGTAACGACCCGAATTTCTTAGTCAACAATTAGGCGTTGACCTGGTTATGGACCTTCATGTTAAATTGGGTATGCGAACCCAACGGGCCAAGTTTGGACCTTTTTGGATGAGAATTGGACTATATATGATGGAAAAGTGACCATATTGTAAAAGGAAAAAAACTTGGAGGTTTCATGTAGTGATTTTACCTTTATTTAAATAAAAGGCTGCCCAACCCTTTATTTGCTTGCCTATCACGTGGAAAGAGTGGAAAAGGTAAGACCACATTTTTCTCTTTATCTTTCTTCTCCCACACCTCCATTTTCAACCTTGGTTCCAAGAAACTAAAAATCCTATCTTAATACATCATTTCTTCTATCCAAGACTCAAGATTCAAGTATGTTAATCTCCATCTCTCAAACTTCAAGAAAAGGTCATTCATGAGGTGAAAAGGTAAGGTTTTCAATAATGGGTTTTTGGGTTCAAAGCTTGAGATAGTGTTTTATTCAATTTTTAAGGTTATAAATTCGTAGTAAATCCTTCGTAAATCCTTGGTTCAAGAGTTGATGCGATTTCCATGATTTTATTTCAAGAAGAGGTGACTTGGGGGTTTTATTCAAGCTTGAAAAAAGGAGAAAACTTGAGGAAAATAAGTGGGTGAGTTCATTTTGAGATTTCCTAAGAAAGGTCAGTAAATCTCTAACTCCTTTGGTTCTTGAAGATCATAAATTGATGCTTTACTTGAGATTATAGTGTTGATGGGTGTTGTGCTGGTGAAACATGTCTTGGGAAATCAAAGTAAGGATTTTGATGATGAAAACGATATTAGATGACTCTCATATGATTATATTTAACCTAGTAACCTTTAAATAACCTTTTGCGGTAGATTAAATGTGTTTAGAAATAAGTTAGAGCGATTTGTGAGCCTCAAGAAAATATTTCTTGGCTCGCGTATCGGTACCGGATGAAGTGGTATCGGTACAGGGTGTTTTTATTGTGAACAAAGAAATTTGTGCTTGCAAACCGGTACTACATTCAAGCAGCACCGATACGAGACCCCGAGTGTAGCCCCCCTAAAATAATAAGTTAATAAAAAATGAATGAACTGAAACGAGTGAAAATGATGATAAAATATGAGAGGAGTTTGCAACTGTGGGGAGTTAATCCTGTGACCCATTATTGGTGAACCCAAGCCTTAATCGGATGGGCTGAAAACCACTCTTGGTTAAATCCTACACCAATTTTCTTTTAAGCTTTGTTTTCTGGTCTGTACCAATATTAAATAAAAGTCTGACTCATCACCTATCTTCATTAATGCCTTAGATATGAAAATATTTGAGTTATTAGATTACCAAAAAGCTCTCACCTAACCCCATTATTTCTTTCCAATCTAGCCCTGGCGAGGCCTCTCTGGCTGTCCGTGGCGTGCACCGCCACCACCAGTGTGACCGTTGGTTGTTCGCGGTCAAACTCTTGGCCATCGATCTCTGTTTTTGGCCGTTATTCGTGAGTAACGGTACAAAAACCGTTCGACTTCACTAGTCCTGATCTATACCATCGTCTTTCTGTGACCGACACTACCCTCACTCCTGTGTTTCACGTTTCCCGCGATCGCATCCCGGTGAGACACTCGCTTGGAATCGACGTCGTCCGCCGTGAAGAACTTTGTGAAGATTCGGTTAGAAAGAGCTTAAAATTTTCGGTGTTATTTTTGAGTAGTTTTTTATCGTTTTCAGTTGTTTTCCACCATGGTAAGCTTCGGTAAACCGTTCTTTTATTGTTCTTGCGTCGTTTGCAGTTTTTCTAGTGATTTTTTCGGGCATCTGGGCCGCGCGTGCCGAGCAAATGCCACCTAAGGGCATTTTTTGACTGCCGTGGTAGGCACCCATAACCGAGCTAGCTTGATTGGTACTAGACTTGGTCTGGCCTCAGACTGAATCAGTCTAATAAGATCGAATCGGCCTGCATACAAGCGTATTAACCTCTAGCTCAACCTAAACCTATTTGAGCCCAAACACGACCCGTTGATCGAGTCAACTCACTTGAGTTAACATGTTGACAGAGTCAACCCAACTGAGTCAATTCGCCCAAGTCAACCCGTTAACTGAATCAACCCGGTCGAGTCAACCTCGTTGGTCGTTGACTTTGATCGTTGACTTTGACCAAAACTCAACTTTTTTCCAAAAACTCTTATTTTTGGTTTTTCGACGCCCTGAGTCCGTTTTTAAGTATGTTTTTGTGAAATTCTAACCCAAAAGCCTCCGAATCTAACCTTGAACTCGAGCATGCATATTTATTAAGTTATTTCATTTAAGAGAGTTTATATTAAATAAAGGACTGATGTGAATTGTTGTATAATTAAAGGTACTCGAGACTCACCCGACCGTTCATTTGCTCAGCCCAGCTCCTCCCGATTCGCTCACTAGTGCGCACCTATAGTTACTCGTATGATCTTAAAAACTCGGTGAACTTATTAAATTAGAATTTATTTTCTCGTAGTAAACTTATTCTGTTATGATCTAGTATCTAGCACCGTTGTAGAGCGTAGCGAGGCATGTGCCCGATAGACCCTTCCGAGTAGCTTTTTGAGGTGTGTTCCGTGTGTGCTATATTACTGTTTTAAACAAACTATTGAGATGATTTTTCTAAATATATTATGGAATATTCTCTTGTTTGAACATGACTACTTTATCTGTATGAAAGTATGCCCTATAACTAATTCGAAAATATGGTCTCTGATTTTTATTTTACTAAAATAAATACGTGTTTGGCTCTTGATGTTTGATGATACTACTTTTCTATCATAAACTGTTTTACTTTGGGAATACTTCTGGGTTATGATGTGAAGTCTATACATGTATACCCCTGATCCAGCTGGTAAACCCTTCTATTAGGCTCCTATGCCTTATGGACCTAGGGTAAGTCCTTCAGGACTTACGGTATCCCCTTAGGTAGGCTCCTATGCCCAATGGGCCTAGGGTAAATCCTTCAGGATGCAGTTTATGGGGAACTGTATATCGGTGTTCGGTTGGAAGGTAGTTTGGATTTAAATGAAAACTTTTGTTGCTCTGAAACATGTTTTAATAAAAATGATTTATGCATATTTGAACTATTTATATGTTTTATCTGCACTTAGTGGAACAAACTGAGCTCCCTAGCTCACACCCTCAAACATTTCCCCTTTTAGATACTTTTGGATAAGCTTCCCAGACTTGCACTTGGAGGATTGACACATTCAATACACCTCTTTTATTGTAATGTTTCTATCTTCAAGATTGTCTTTATTACGGTGACATGGGCTTATATTTTGATATTGCATACTTTACTAATTTGACGATGTTGCATTATTTTGTAACTAAATTCTAATATGGTTTAAACTAATTATCTTAATTTACCTATGTATGAGTTATAATTATTACTTGATTTGGACCTTTAATCTTTAAACATTTTCATGGGAAATTTTTGGTATGGAATGTGACCTCCCGAAATTAGACTTAAAGCAAATTTTGATCTAGAGGGTTATACTGAGTACCAATACGGTCGAACCTGTACCGATACTGGCATGTCTTCTTAAGACTTTAGTAGCGAATTTTGGTATCGGTACACCTAGGAGAATACCGATACTCGAGGCCTGAGTACCGGTACGATCGATCTAGTATCGTTACCGATAAATGTAACACCCGGGTTTGGGGGCCGGGAGAAAATAATATTTAAAATAATATTATGAGTCTCGGTTTTATAATTAAAATAATAAAGTATTATTTTGGACTTCATTTTTTCGAACAAACATTTTGTGTTGGACCAAAATGTAATTACATTTCATCATTCTTCATTCTTGGAGCTTTTTGAAAGGTAATTACATTTCTGACTTGCTCTCATCTTCCTCTCTTTAAAAGTACAACTAGATTTCATTTTGGTTCAAGTTTTAGAATTTGGGTTTTTGGAAGATTTGAATAAAAATGATATCTTTATTGTTTTTAACTTAAGATTTTGATTTAATATTATTAGGTATGGTGTTTATGGACCAAATGGTCCAATACATATAATTTTTAAAGTGTTTTATAAGAATTCCCGAATTTGGGTTTTGGTGGGGTTTTAGGAGGGTTTTTAGTTGAGTTTTGGGTATGGTTTGTGTTGGAATTTGAGTGTTGATGTTAGGGTAATAGTTGGGGGCTTTTTTGGAAGCATTTGAGTGTGCTAAAAAGGTTGAAATCATGAGTTTTGGTTGGGGTTTGAGGGCTTCTCGGGTTTGGTGTTTTTGGGGGTTGTTCATGGCTTGAATTCTTGTGTTAGATGCTTGAATAGTATTCCGGGTTTGCTACATTGATGTGTGGTCTGATTTGAAGTTGTTTTGCTTGTGTTGAAATGATTAGTGGCAAGAAATTGTGTTGGTGAAGCTTCGGGCTCGAATCTGGAAACTTGAAGACCTTGGTTGCTTGGTAGTTGAGCTTGGAGGTGGAGGTGAGTGGTTAAAATGTTTTAAATGGTTTTGAGCAATTGGTTCAAGCATGTGGACTAGGTTGGGATTGGTAGACCCACCTAGAGTTGGGATTAGAGTGGTAGCCTAATCCTAAGCTTTAGTTAGAGACTTTGGTTGTACTCTATTTGATGTTGGTGACTCATGTTTAATTGAGATTATAGTGATTATGTATATGTTGTTATACATGTATGTTGAGGCATGGTTTGATGCATTGTCATATGCATGTTGATGATAGGTATGATGTGGATATACATATGTGTGAAATATGGTGTGATGATTGCCTTGATGATATACATGTAGTGTTGACTTGTGAAATGATATTATGAGGTGGTTGCATGATTCGAGGATCATGGTGAGTACGTGCTAAGCACGGAAGTTATTTTCAATTGATGTTGTGGAAGGTTGTGGATTTGTTTAATATTGGCACTAGTATGTTTGGGTACAATGATCAATCATTAGGATTAGTGTGCACACGAGAGTCAAAGTCGCGTGTGGCCTTGGTAGCGTTGAGACACCAAGGAGGAGTACGGGTTCGCCCGGAAATTTTTATATTAGTCGGTGATGAGTGGAATCCCATCGACGAGGCGTGAGGATGAGTGGAATCCCCTCCGCGAGAACCGGTGATGAGTGTAATCCTACCGAAGGTAATGGTTATGTTGGAAATGCGTTCCAACATGTTATCCGCGTATTCGAGTCATAACTAGGTGCCAATATGAGATTATATATGTTCCAATATGATATGAAATGTGATTCCAACATGGTTTGATATATGTTGTTGTTAATACATTGATATATGTATTTCCGTGTGTTGGGATTATGAATTGTTGATCATGGCATAGTGATGATTATATGTTCATGCATCATGTATATTTTGGCTCTCGAGGATCGGAGGTAAGATCATGCATTCTATTTTGATTCTTACTCGTGCTTGGACCCTGTATTGTCGAAGGTTTGTTTTATGAGCTTACCCTCACTAAGCTTTTATGCTTACGCTCCTTTTTGTTCGACAATGCAGATCAGTAGCTTGTGGGTGGCAAGGGCAAGGAAAGGTCTCCAAGTGTCGCTTTTGGTTAGCTCAAGTATGAACTTTAAATTGTAGATTGTAATAGTCAAGCAATGGGATAGGTGTTGTTAAATTGTGCTTGGATGTATGTGATGTTGGTTTGGCTTTTAGATGTTTTGTTTGAATTGTAAATTTTGCTTGTCTTGAATGCCTATATGATTTGTTCTTAAGGCATGAACCTCTAATTGCTAAGTAGGTCCTTTTTATGGTAAATGTATGAATTCTTGAGATGCATGATCCTTGTTCTTTTGAGTGTCATGTATGTTGATATCTTGGTTGTCGATGTTTGTATGTATGTTGTTTGGGGCTAGGGGAGTCGTAAATCACATCTAGAGTCGAGTCTTAAGTTGTTTTGTTGCAATTTTAAGACTTGCGGTGCAGGGTGTATCGATACACCTAAGGGTCGTATCGATACGGTTTGCCCTCCAGGACTCAGTTTTGGTTTGGTGTATCGATACACGGGGGCGTATCGGCATGCTAAAAGCTCATTGGAAATCTTAGAAATTGGTGAGGATTTGGTGTATCGATACGGGCTCTAAGCGTATCGGTACAGGTTTATCTCGTTGACCACGAGATGTTGACCGAGAAGGGCGTATCGATACGCTCAAGGGCTGTATGGATACGGTCTTCTTGTGTTGACCATAGGGTGTTGACCTTGGTCAAGGCGTATCGATACCCTTGACAGGTGTATCGATACGGCCTGCTTAAAAAGGAAAATGGGTTGTTTTAATGTGTTGCTTTGCATGGTCGTTGATATGATGCTTGTGTTTCCGCTGTCGTGTCTCACATAGGACTTAATAATGCATTTAGACAAGATATAATTGAAAGAAATTTTCTAGGGTTGCTAACCGAGGTGGGACCTTAACGGGTTTCGCGTCGGTTTTCCCCGTGTAGCCTACTCGGACCGATCAAATGTCCGGACCGGGACGAGGGGGGTACATTTGTTGGTATCAGAGCCTAAGGTTTTCGAGACCTTGGGCAGGTAAGTGAGGTAAGTTTAATTCTTGTATTGTAATTGCACAGTGGTTGCTTGTCATGTAAGCATGTTGCTTGTTATTCGAGTATGATGTGATGTGTGAATGTTTGATTGTGAATGTATGTTGTTTGAACGTGCGTGTGTGTTGCTTGAAGTATGTTGAGTAGAGCCCCATTGCTTCTATTTCATCGGAAAAAAAAGAGATTTTAAGTGAGGGAATCATACTTGAGCCACTTGGACCCTTTCCTTTGCTGACCCAGTTTGTATCTTAATTTGTTGTTGTTGTTAATTTATTGCTTTTTGGTAAGTTTGAGGCCAAGGTGTGGGCCGTGAATCGGTAAGTAGAAGTTGTGGTTTCTGAAAATGTGGATGATGTTGAGGAAGTTCTTTGCTATAGTTAGGGGAGTATGGTTGTACCGGAGTTGAGGTACAATTTGTTTGTTCGAGTCAGTGTGTACGTGGGTTGATTCTTGTGGGTGAGGGGCGATAAGACCGATTCTGGTATTAGTTGGTAAAAAGAAGTGAAGACCTAAGAGTGGGAGTCAGAGTGATATCGATGTTTTAGTAGGTAAGCCATTGGTACAATTTTGAGTTGTCCCTTCTGATTGATTCTGAATCTGTACTTCTGTATATTGTTAGCCAGCATGCAAAGTTTGATTGTTCCCGGTGAAGTGTTAGAGGTAGGTATGAGTACCTTAGTTCTTTAGGCGAGATCAAGGTAAGGGTCTCGTGTGAGTAATCTGAAATTCAGAAATGTTAGTTGGTGATCGTTGGGGTTCGACCTATGGTTTTAATACAAGACAGCCGGTCAGTATTCGTGAGTGGGAATCAATTTGTATGATTGGGCCAGTGTGCGTCTGAGTTGTCTTCCAGCAAGAAGGAGAGATGAAGTCACTTCCGATATAGTTGAACCGAGAAGGAAGTCTTGAGCTTTGGCTTTAGATTGTTTGGTAGTGGGATGTTTCGAGTCGTCCGGACCGATGTTATAGAACAAGTTCAAGCATGATTGTTTGTGTGTGTGTGATCAGAACTGAATTTTGAAGTTTCGAGATGCTCTAAGAACAGTTTTGAAGAGTTAGGTTATGTTGAAGGACCAGAATGAAAACAAGAGAACCGAAGACTATCAGTTGTGTACATGTGAAGTTGCAATTTTTTCGGATTCGTCCTTTTGTGTGAGCATACAAAGAAATTTGACATACCTGTTGAGACCTTAGACGTAGGGACGCATGTGACTAGACCTTCTGGTGAGATAGTGGTGGTCAGAAAGATGTGCGGAAGATGTTTGTTATGGTTTAGGGTTACGTGTTTCCAGTAGATGTGAAGTAATTGTCTTTTTACAGTTTCGATGTAACTATTGGCATGGTTTGGCTTGTAGAACACATAGCTAGAGTATACTTTGAGATAAAGAGAGAGTTGCCTTGAAGTTGCAGATTTCTATGGGACCGTAGTGGTAGGTGAAGATGTGAACTTCTTATCGAATGTTGATCCAGCTTTAGAGGTCGAAGATTGATTGAGTGTAGTTGACAGGCTTGTCTAGCAAATGTGATGGATTTGATTTTTGAATGAGGATTAGACTGCAAAATGTTAGAATAGTTTGTGTTTTCCCAAAAAGTGTTTAGAAGTATTGCCCGGTTTGTCTCTTGATAGAGAAGAAGAGTTTGTTATTGATACCGTCTCCGAGTTTGCTTCTGTTTTGATTGCTCTGTAGCTTATGGTTCCCGAAAGAATTGAGAGTGTTGAAGAATCAACTTCGAGATTTGTTAGACCGTAGATTCATTAGGCCTAGTACATCATCTTGGAGTACGACAGTGTAATTTGTGAAGAAGAGAGATGACAATACGAGAATGTGTTTAGATTACAGGTAGTTGAAACAATTGATAGTGAATAGTTAGTATCCGATTCCCAGCATCAGTGATTTGTTGATCAGTTAGGGTGTGCTCCAGTCTTTTCGAAGAGTAATTTGAGATTCGATTACTACCAGTTGAAAGTGAGTGAAGTTGAAGTACCGAAGATAGCTTTCGGGGCAAGATGTGATCACTCTGAGTTCTGAGTTATGTCGTTTTGTTTGACTAGTGTGTTAGTTACTTTTATAGAGATGTTGAGCAAAATATTTCCTGAGCTCCTTGATCAGTTTGTAGTAGTTCTCATAGATGATACATGTGTATATTCACGTACCGAAGAAGACCATGACAAGCTTTGGAGTTAGTGTTGTAGATACTATTAGAGAATCAGTTGTATGCCAAGTTGAGCAAACGTGAACTCCGAGTTAAGGAAGATGTTCTCCTATGACATGTATATTAGCCGAGTGTATTAGAGTAAATCCCAAGTAGGTAGAAGAAGATGATTTGGAAGAAACCGAAGACTGTGACCGGTGTCTATAGTTCCTAGGTCTAGCATTGTTACTATCGGGGAATTGTAAATAGTCTTACGAAGATAACTGCTCCTTTGACAGATTGCTACAGAAGAATGTTCAGTTGTGTGGTCAGATGCGAGACAACGAGCCCTTATGAAGCCGAAAGAAACTTTGAAGAGAGCTTCCACCTTGATTCAGCCTATGTCAGAGAAAGAATTTGTGAACTACAGTGATGCGTTACATGTAGGATTAGGTTGTGTGCTTTTGCAAGATAGAAGATTTGTGGCCTATTCATCGAGACAATAGAAAGTACATGAAAAGAATTTTCCGACACGAGACATAGAGTTATCTGCAGTTGTAATTGCTTCGAAGACTTAGAGACAAAGCATGTATAGTAAGAAATGCACAATATATGCATATCATTAGAACTTGAAATATTTGACGACTTAGGAAAGGTTGAAACTTGAACAACATAAGTGGTTAGAACTGCTTGAAGACCGTGATCACAAGATTGAGTACCATCCGAAGAGAGTCAGCGTAGTAACCGATGTTTCGAGTTATATTTGTTGTTAGATTAGTGGTTGAGTTGCGAGCTGTATTTGCCGGATTCAGTTTATCAAATGATAGTAGTTTTGTGGCCGAGTTTCGGGTTGAGCCTACATTGAGTCAGAGTACTTAAAGAGAAACAGTTGCAAGATAGGTTCTTGGCACCTCACGTGCAAGACATAGCAGAAGGAAGACCTTCAGAATACAGTTTCGAAGATAATAGAGTTTTGCATTTTAGAGACAAAATAGTTGTGCCGATTGACATAGTGTTTTGAGACGTATTGTTTTAACCGAAGCACACGACAGTTCATTTGTATTGCATCTGGGTAGTATGAAGACGTATTGTGGGTTGAAGACGAGTACTTCTGGATTGAGTTGATGAATGATGTGGTTCAGTATGAGAATAAGTGTATAATTCGCCAGCGTGTCAAGACCGAGCATCAGTTTTTCTTCTAGTTTGTTACATCCGTGGAAGATTCTTAATTAAAGTGGGTAATAGAGATTCGAGATTTCAACCAAATTTTTGAAGACGTCTGCATAGTGGTTGGTTACCTGTTGAAGTCAGATGATCAGTTAGAGAAAGTTACCGGTCAAGTATTCAAACGGTGTAGTATGAGATAGTGAATCGGGCTAGTTCTGTTGTTTATTTGTTGCGGTTACCACCAGAGTTAGAAAAGGGGTTTGTGATGTGTTCCGTGTATCTATGATTCGGAAGTGTGAGTCAGATCTGTCCCGTGCTATGTTGTTGAAGAGATTGAGTTTAGTTTAAAATTGACATGCCTTGAAGGACTCGTTGAGATCTTAGCATCAGATAGCTAATGTTGTGTGGTAAGTCTACTGAGTTGGTTAGTATGTTGTGGTGAGAAGGTAAGTGTGGAGGAGTAGATTTCATGGTATTCCTGTCCGAAAAAATTTCGGGGACGAAATTTCCTTAAGTGGGGGAGAGTTGTAACACCCGGGTTTGGGGGCCGGGAGAAAATAATATTTAGAATAAAATTATGAGTCTCGGTTTTATAATTAAAATAATAAAGTATTATTTTGGTCTTCATATTTTCGAACAAACATTTTGTGTTGGACCAAAATGTAATTGAAATCAAATTTCCAAGAAAATTTCAAATACATGAGATTGCCATCTCATTAATGGCAAAACCGTAAATAAATGAAACTTTCAAAATTGAAACCCCTTTTGTTAAATTAAACATGTGCTCATCTTCTTCATTCCCCATTTTTGCTATCTCACGACAATGGAGAGCTTTTCTCTCCATCTCACCATTTCATCTCATTTCTTCTTCATTCTTGGAGCTTTTTGAAAGGTAATTACATTTCCGACTTGCTCTCATCTTCCTCTCTTTCATTTTGGTTCAAGTTTTAGAATTTGGATTTTTGGAAGATTTGAATAAAAATGATATCTTTATTGTTTTTAACTTAAGATTTTGATTTAATATTGTTAGGTATGGTGTTTATGGACCAAATGGTCCAACATATATAATTTTTAAAGTGTTTTATAAGAATTCCCGAATTTGGGTTTTGGTGGGGTTTTAGGAGGGTTTTTAGTTGAGTTTTGGGTATGGTTTGTGTTGGAATTTGAGGGTTGATGTTAGGGTAATAGTTGGGGGCTTTTTTGGAAGCATTTGAGTGTGCTAAAAAGGTTGAAATCATGAGTTTTGGTTGGGGTTTGAGGGCTTCTCGGGTTTGGTGTTTTTGGGGGTTGTTCATGGCTTGAATTCTTGTGTTAGATGCTTGAATAGTATTCCGGGTTTGCTACATTGATGTGTGGTCTGATTTGAAGTTGTTTTGCTTGTGTTGAAATGATTAGTGGCAAGAAATTGTGTTGGTGAAGCTTCGGGCTCGAATCCAGAAACTTGAAGACCTTGGTTGCTTGGTAGTTGAGCTTGGAGGTGGAGGTGAGTGGTTAAAATGTTTTAAATGGTTTTGAGCAATTGGTTCAAGCATGTGGACTAGGTTGGGATTGGTAGACCCACCTAGAGTTGGGATTAGAGTGGTAGCCTAATCCTAAGCTTTAGTTAGAGACTTTGGTTGTACTCTATTTGATGTTGGTGACTCATGTTTAATTGAGATTATAGTGATTATGTATATGTTGTTATACATGTATGTTGAGGCATGGTTTGATGCATTGTCATATGCATGTTGATGATAGGTATGATGTGGATATACATATGTGTGAAATATGGTGTGATGATTGCCTTGATGATATACATGTAGTGTTGACTTGTGAAATGATATTATGAGGTGGTTGCATGATTCGAGGATCATGGTGAGTACGTGCTAAGCACGGAAGTTATTTTCAATTGATGTTGTGGAAGGTTGTGGATTTGTTTAATATTGGCACTAGTATGTTTGGGTACAATGATCGATCATTAGGATTAGTGTGCACACGAGAGTCAAAGTCGCGCGTGGCCTTGGTGGCGTTGAGGCACCAAGAATGAGTACCGGTTCGCCCGGAAATTTTTATATTAGTCGGTGATGAGTGGAATCCCATCGACAGGGCGTGAGGATGAGTGGAATCCCCTCCGCGAGAACCGGTGATGAGTGTAATCCCACCGAAGGTAATGGTTATGTTGGAAATGTGTTCCAACATGTTATCCGCGTATTCGAGTCATAACTAGGTGCCAATATGAGATTATATATGTGCCAATATGATATGAAATGTGATTCCAACATGGTTTGATATATGTTGTTGTTAATACATTGATATATGTATTTTCGTGTGTTGGGATTATGAATTGTTGATCATGGCATAGTGATGATTATATGTTCATGCATCATGTATATTTTGGCTCTCGAGGATCGGAGGTAAGATCATGCATTCTATTTTGATTCTTACTCGTGCTTGGACCCTGTATTGTCGAAGGTTTGTTTTATGAGCTTACCCTCACTAAGCTTTTATGCTTACGCTCCTTTTTGTTCGACAATACAGATCAGTAGCTTGTGGGTGGAAAGGGCAAGGAAAGGTCTCCAAGTGTCGCTTTTGGTTAGCTCAAGTATGAACTTTAAATTGTAGATTGTAATAGTCAAGCAATGGGATAAGTGTTGTTAAATTGAGCTTGGATGTATGTGATGTTGGTTTGGCTTTTAGATATTTTGTTTGAATTGTAAATCTTGCTTGTCTTGAATGCCTATATGATTTGTTCCTAAGGTATGAACCTCTAAGTGTTAAGTAGGTCCTTTTTATGGTAAATGTATGAATTCTTGAGATGCATGATCCTTGTTCATTTGAGTGTCATGTATGTTGATATCTTGGTTGTCGATGTTTGTATGTATGTTGTTTGGGGCTAGGGGAGTCGTAAATCGCATCTAGAGTCGAGTCTTAAGTTGTTTTGCTGCAATTTGGAGACTTGCGGTGCAGGGCGTATCAATACGCCTAAGGGCCGTATCGATACGGTTTGCCCTCCAGGACTCAGTTTTGGCTTGGTGTATAGATACACGGGGGCGTATCGGTACGCTAAAAGCTCACTGGAAATCTGAGAAATTGGTGAGGCTTTGGCGTATCGATACAGGCTCTAAGCGTATCGGTACGGGTTTATCTTGTTGACCACGAGATGTTGACCGAGAAGGGCGTATCGATACGCTCAAGGGCTGTATCGATACGGTCTTCTTGTGTTGACCATAGGGTGTTGACCTTGGTCAAGGCGTATCGATACCCTTGACAGGTGTATCGATACGGCCTGCTTAAAAAGGAAAAATAGGTTGTTTTAATGTGTTGCTTTGCATGGTCGTTGATATGATGCTTGTGTTTCCGCTGTCGTGTCTCACATAGGACTTAATAATGCCTTTAGACAAGATATAATTAAAAGAAATTTTCTAGGGTTGCTAACCGAGGTGGGACCTTAACGGGTTTCGCGTCGGTTTTCCCCGTGTAGCCTACTCGGACCAGTCAAACGTCTGGACCGGGACGAGGGGGTTACAATAAACCTTGCCGAATTCTAGTAGTGCTATTTCGTACCAGTACGCGTACGGGAGTACCGGCACCCAAGGGTACCGTACTGGTACGCGTGGTCCAGTACAGGTACCCACAAGGCAATATGTCTGAAAAATACGATTTGAAGTTTGAGATGCTGATAAAATGTGGATGATGATTTAATAGACTTGTAGTGAGGTTAAATGACTTATAGAAATGAGATATCACCCCTATATGCAAGCAAGACGAGGTGTGGACTTGCTTGATTATTCTAGAGAACTCTAAAGAATTGAGAAAAAGATTAATACTTCTCAAAATGTACCATAGGCTTGATATTGATACATCAAGAGGTGAACCATGTTGGTTAGTGTCATTTCTTCTAGCATTTGCTTGATGGCTTGGCTTGAAGCCACCAACCTCTTAGTTAGTGTCATTCCCTGAGAAATCTGCTGGAAAAAGTATGATTTGGCATTTGAGATTTTAATAAAATGTGGATGATGGTTTAATAGACTCTAGTGAGGTTAAATGAATTATAGAATTGAGATTTCACCCCTATATGCGAGCAAGACGAGATTGAGGCTTGCTTGATTATTCTAGAGAAGTCTAAAGAATTGAGATAAAGATTAATACTTCTCATAATGTACCATAGGCTTGATAATGATAAATCGAGAAGTGAACCATGTTGGTTAGTATCATGTCTTGGGGGCATTTGTGTAACACCCAAAATCCGAATGTCACATTTGGGCCTCAAGCTCAACCCGTTACCATAAAATTTCAACCTAGTTTAGCCAAAATCACATCAATTTCCATAAAGTTCATTAAGTTCAAATATTTCAACATAGATAATTAGTTAAAAACATTACATGGGATATCTATTTAAAAATACATGATTAAAAGCATTCGACTCATGATTTAAAATCAAAAAACAAGAGTTACAATACAAAACATATCATCCTATGAATACATGGCCCAAATAATCTAAGTATTGTACTCAGAACAAGTCGATGTTGAAGTCCTACTATGATGGTGCTCCAATAACAAACGCCAATCTACTAACATCTGAACGGAAACAACAATTTCGAATGTTGAGCTAACGAAGCTCAGTGGATACACTTCCACTCAATCATGCTTCATGCAAATCATAAATATGAGCATGAAGCTAAAGATGATATCATGGCAGTACAATAACATATGGCGCTACCTCTAGCCGCCTTAACACATAAAAACAACAAAGGTTGCATTAATCTCACAAGGTATAATACCTAATTTTGCCCCTAACGTTTTACACTTTTGTCACTTTGGCTCTTATTTTTTTGAAGCACTTTAGCCCTTAACGTTTTATTTTCGTGCAAATGAGCCCTTCGTTGGATGGAAACCGCTAGTTAACTAACAGTCAACGCGCCCTACTGACTAGGCAATGACACATTGATTAAAATGATGATATGGCAATTAACTAACGATGACATGGCATGAAACGTCATCATTTATTAAAAAATAATAATTATAAAAATTATATTTTATTAAGTTAATCACAATCAATGAGACACTAACATGTGGCAGTTTTTTTATTGGTTTAAAATTAAAGTTTCTAGCTTTTGGGTTGAGGGAATCGAACACAGGAATTTGAGGAGAAATACAAATGCCATAACCACGAAACCAAGCAACCTTGATGTTTATAACTTGGTAGTAATTTTATATGATATTTTTACTTTGTTTCTTGCTTTCTGCACTTTTGTTGGTTATAATTTTCAGGCAACTTTAGCTGATTCATTCCTTGCCGATCTTGATGAATTATCGGACAATGAAACTGATGTTCTTGTGATTTGAAACTATATTTTCTTTTCCTTTTTGAGTTTCAGCTTTTTTATTTGACAATTATTTGGAATCTTGATGTTCATACCACTATTGTAGGAGAAAGCAAATGTCACAAACATGGAAGAATATATTGATACTGGCGAAAACCTTAACCACGATGATCTGAGCAGTGTTTTCAAATTACGAACACGTAGATACATGGATATAATGCAGGTTTGTTTCATGTTTCAACAAAATTAGGAATTCAAAATATATAATAACTAAATTGATTTATAATCTAATATATTTAGTAATCAAATACATTCTTAAAACCTGGTATAGTGAGAGGCCAGAACTTGTTGTGCTTCCTGCTTTCGGAAGGGACGGTGATTAAATAAATAATGGCTGACCAATCAAGCTTTTGATTCTCAGATAATACAAAGATTTGGCCATATCCTTGGATTTCATTTTCTTCCTTTACGTACTTGTTTTTCTCTTCAAGTGGCAGTTCAAAGAAAGCTGATACAATTGCTTTCATCTTCTCCAGGACCTCTTTCACCCCATGATTTATCAACTATTCAAAAACAATTGCAGGTGTAATCAAAATCTAGTAAGAAGATTCAACTCCATGTTAAGATTTTGAAATTTGGTTTGTTCATTAACAAAGTTCAATCAAATCAGGGAATGGTACTGGAAGATTATCTTAAGTATCAACCGATTGTGAACTGATTGCAGTATAAGTAAAGATAAGGTGACTTGGTCTAGTGGTTGCAGCATAAGTTTTTCTCTTCAAATGCCCGGGTTCGATTTTCCTCAAGCCCAAAAGTTAAAAACTTTAATTTTAAACCAATTAAAAAGTTAACACGTGTCATCGTCTGGTTGGTTGTAATTAATTTAATAAAATATATTTTTTATAATTATTTTTTAACATGTGTCATTGCCTAGTCAGCAAGGCGCGTTGATTGTTAGTCAACTAACGGTTTCCATCCAACGAAGGGCTCGTTTGCACAAAAATAAAACGTTGAGGGCTAAAATACTTGAAGTAGGACCCGGTGTAAAACGTTAGGGGAAAATTAAGGCATTATGCCATCTCACAAAGCACATATGCATCATACCAAACAAACTTGAAGTGGGACCCGGTGTCACAAAGCCTCAGGAACGTACACTCAGAGTGAGACTCGGTGTCACACAGCCTCAAGAACATACACTCGTACTCGGAATATCTCATTGAGTATCATCATATGAGGCCCAATGTCACATAGCCTCGGTAACGTACATCTGGAATCTCATCTCATGGTGTTGCAACACGCTCTTTGGGTATCTGAATCCTAACAATCAAGGGTGACTCTACCACACAAGTGACATTACTTGGCACACAACATTACTCGATCCACCAAGGATCCCTATGGTTGCTACTACAACAATCACCCAAGGTTTACCAAGTTATTACACATTATGCTCGTATATGAGGGTTAAATCTCGATTCTCAGTTTTACCATTTATTATACCATATTAGAAGCCCATTGGACCACATTCCTCGAATTATAAACCTCTCAAACTCAAAATGCATTTTTTCGATCAGATTTTCCAGTGAGTACCGGTACTGGCTCTCGCATATCGGTACGGTACCCCTAGAGTACCGGTACTGGCTCTCACATATCGGTACAGTACCCCTAGAGTACCGGTATTCATAGCGTACCGATACGAATATAGATCACTAGAATTTATCCTGCCTTCGTGTACCGGTATGAGTCGACTCGTATCGATACTCCCTTGAATGATGTACCGATACGGGTTGAACTTGTACCGGTACCCCTCTCTTGGTTCATCCAATGCAATAGTGTTCTTAAAACCCAAAACACTGGGTACCGATATTGGCTCCCTATGTACTGGTACCGAAGCGTAAAAATGGCTTCCTAGAGTGGTTTACTACCATTTTTACAAGTTATTAATAACAAATTCGGATTTACCATTAAAGAGGGTCTCTAGCCTCTAACACCCAAACTCAACCACAAAAATCAAATTTAAGCAACAAATCAATCAAATTTATGATGCCCGTGAAGGCATAGGAGTTGGTAGTGTACTAACCTTGATTCAAAACCTGGAAAAGAAGCCCCCAAGCCAAGATCCTCAAGCCTTGTTCTTCCCAAGCTCCTTTTCGAAAGGAGAAAAACCAACTAAAACTTACTCTTGAGCATGGAAAACAAGATTAAATCTCCATATAACCCATTTCCATTAAACCCCCCACAAAACACATATTTCTCTTCATCCACCAAACTTAATGAAATTTACCTCCAAATGTAGATCCTTGGCAGTTAATAACAACCATCTTAACTAGAAATCCGAGATTTACACTCCAAAACAAAAAGGCTCAACATTTTCTCTTTTAGGTGGAAGTTAAGAGATAAGGATGAATGAAGGAAGAAGACAAGGGGACAAGGGTGAGCTTATTCTCTTGCTTTTCTGCAGAGAAATTAAAGAGTCACCCTACCTTTCCTCTTCAAAAAGATGAAATTACATCACTACCCTCCCAACATCCCCATAACCCATCTTTAAACCAAAACTCAAGCCCAACAACCACTTATAAGCCCACTAAAGCATTCAAAGGCCCAAACTCTTGGCCTAAAACTCACAGTCCACGGTTCGGTTTTAACCAACCTACGAATTCTAAAATATGGGTCGTTACAATTATCCCCTCTTTAAAGAAAATTTCATCCTCAAAATTTACCTGATGATAACAGATACGAATAAATCAAATTCATATTCTCCTCGGTCTCTCACGTAGCCTCCTCGACTATGTGGTTCCTCCACAACATCTTTACTAAAGGTATACACTTGGTGCACAACTCCTTGACTCATTTATCCAAAACTCTTATTAGCTCTTCCTCCTAGGTCAAATCAGTATTGATCTCAATCTTTTCAAGTTGGACGAGATGCAGAGTGTCGGAACGGTAGCGTCAAAACATGGAACACGTTATGAATGTGCGCTATCTCTGGAGGCAAGGCTAACCGGTAAGCCACGGGTCCAACTCTCTCAAGAATCTCATATGGTCCAATAAATCTTAGGCGCAACTCGTCCTTCTACCCAAAGAAGATTACACTTTTCCGCGGTGACACCTTGAGATACACCTTGTCACCAACCTCGTACTCGATGTGCTTACGCTTCTAATCCACATAAGCTTTTTGGCAATCAAAGGCCGCTTGCAATCTTTCATTGATGATCTAAACTTTATACCCGGTTTGTCTAATCCAATCTGATCCCACAATCTTCCTCTCGTTAAGCTCGGTCCAACAGAACGGTGTTCTACACTTGCGTCCATACAAGGCCTCAAAAGGAGCCATCTTAATGCTCGATTGGAAACTGTTGTTGTAGGCAAATTCAACAAGCAGTAGATGATGTTCCCAAATCCCCTCAAAATCAATGACACAATACCGAAGCATATGCTCCAAAATTTGAATGACTCACTTGGACTGAGCATCAATCTGAGGATGAAAAGCAGTAATGAAATGCATCCTTATGTCCAAAGCTTCATGAATTTTCTTCCACATCCACGCTATGAACCGGGGATCCATGTCCGATATGATTGATGATGGCACTCCATGCAACCTCACAATCTCTTGGATGTATGATGACTCGCCAAAATTCTTATATTTTACACCTTTTTTGTAACGCCCTGGTTTTATGCCTGGATGTTTTGGACATCAGACCGGACCGGTCGAAAACAGTTCGAACCGCGTAAGGTGATTTAAGGAAATCAAGGATCGGGAAATTGCTAAAATCCTCTAAAAATATGTTTAAGAGGTTGGTCAAATCAATTTTACAAAAAGAGTTTTGTAAGTGGTACATTTTGTGTAGTGATCAAATTGTAAAGTTTCAAAACTGTGGAAAATGCAATTTTTAAAGGAGAAGCCAAAATCTTAGAATCTTTAGGGAGCTTTATGCCAATTTAGCCTTTCTTTAATATGACATGTGTTTAAAATGGTTTTAATTAAATAGTTTTAATTGGCTTTTATTTTATTTAATTAATTAGGTAGTTAATTAGTGAGATTTCATCACGTAACTACCTTTCTCTTCTCATTTTCAGCCAAACACCATTTTAACTCATTTTCTTCAGATTTCTTTTCTCTCAAACATTCTCTTCTTGATTTCTTACTCATTTCAAAGAATTCTTCCTAAATTCTTCAAGTCTTGTGAAGCAAAAACTTGTGATTCATTGAGGAAAGCAAGGATTGGAGGTAAATCTCGTTCTCAACCTCTAATCAAGGTTCTTTATTGAAATTCCCAAGATCTTTGGCTTCTAATTAATGTTTTTGGTTGAGTTTTCATTATAGTTTGGATTTGAGATCAAAATCTTGTAAAAATATGATTAAAATCTTGATTTTCGAATTTGTTTTGTTAAACTCTGTTTTGGATTGATTTTAATTGAGTTTCAAGTTGGTTATTATGTTGAAATGAGGTTTTGATAATATAGATCCCGAAATCCTTGAGATCCTTGAGTTTCTTGATAGTTTTAAGTGAGTTTTTGAGGTGAAATTGTGGAATTATGCTTGCTGGTGGTATAAGGATGTGTTTAGGTTGTTTTTAGATATGTTTTGATTTTATATATTGTTGGAAGTGGAGTATGTTGGCTCGGCATTGTTTAGGAAGCAATCGATTGAGTTTTCGGTTGTTTTAGATGGGTAAATTGGTGTAGTTTGGGTGAGCTGTGAGTTTGTGTTAGTTGTTGGTGTTGAAATGCATTTAGATCTCTATTTTGATGATGTGAAAACATGGGAACTTGATTTGGGAGCAAACGAGGTGATTTTGGAGGCTCCAGAAGGGTGATTTTCGCATCGGCAAATGAGGTTTCATGTATTGGTGAGTGGAAATGGATTTTCCAACTTTGTAACGCTTGAGCGTGGTCTTGGGGGCTTTGTGTAAGTTTGAAACACTTAGCTAAGCTCAAGAGTAAGTGGTTCGAAAGTCTCTCTCTGAAATATGCTATGTTTTGTTGAAAATGCACTTGAGTTGAATGAGATTTATTTACTGTTTTAAAGCATGTTATAGAGCATTATGGTTGCTGGTTTTAATGCGATTTTGTTAAGGATGCACATGATAAGTGATCCTTGGATTTATGTAATTTGTACATATGATATTAAGCATGTTTATGCTTGTGAAAATGGCATTATGTTTATGCTTGTAAAACAGTGGAATGTTATTGTTAAATGATTATATTGGCAAGTGATGAAAATGGTTTTTGGTTACTTTAATCGGATATAGTTAGACGGCTATAGGATTGGGTGCACCGTGAATAAAGTCGCCTTGGATGTCGAGGGGTTGTGATCGTACCTTATACTCCATCCAAGTACCCTAACGAGTGAGGTTAAGATCACGGCGGAGGTTGTTAATTCCGTGTGTGGATCTTGTGTTATGTGTCTCGTGCTCTCGTTAGTGGAATTATACAACTACCGATGAGTGATGTTGAGGGGTTGTGATTGTACCGTTATACTCCACCACGGGTGTCACAACGATGGAGGGTTGCTCTCGTGTGTGAGCCTTGTGTAGTCCGGTAGTGTGTATGAAGCGTGTGGGACAACGCTTGTAATCCGTGTATCCGATTGTGTCATTTGTTTTGGTTTTTGTATCATTGAGAATGGATCACTTGCAAGCCAATATAATGTTGTTGATTAATGATTTAAGCATGAGATGCTTGTGGTTTATGCTAGAATGCACGTGATGCTTGGAATAAGCATGAGCAAAAGATTATTTGTTGTTTTTATTATGATGTTAAGAGCATGTGTTTTGAAAAGTGCATTGATGCTTAGAAGAGCATGTTTTTAGGAAAGGCATGAGTTTGCAAATGATGATGCAATGGTTTTATGAAATGCATTGATGAGTGTTGATTTTAGCGATCCTCACTAAGCTTTATGCTTACGCTCATTTGTTTCATCAATGTAGAAAATTGAGCATTCGAGGCAGCCCGATAGCAAGTGGAATCCAAGCTTTTGATTAAGCAAAGTATGTAGTTTCATCTTGGTGTAATAAGAGGCAATGGGAGGGATTTCTACTCTTGTTAGTATCTGGTGATGTTAAACACCTTAAGCATGTTTGGTTTGCTTATTTTGGTTTGTAAATGGCCTTTGAGGTTTAATTTGTGCTTGAATGTGGCTTTTAGCTTTTGTATGGTTTTGAAGACTAGGAAGCATGCCTATAGACTTAATGCTTGCATGAATGATGCTATATTTTAGCTTGTGCTTCATATTAATGGTCTTTGATGTGTTTACATGTTGTATGTGTGATGTGGCATGTTTTGGAATGATTCTGGAGGTGATTAGTTGAGTGAAACCAGCATTTTAAGAAGTTGCAGGGCAAGGCGTTTCGAAACGCCCTTAACTGTTTCGGAACGGTGGCCTGGAATGGTCATGAGGTTCTAGAATGGGTGAGAACGTTCCGGAACATTTTGCTACTGGAAAGCATGGTTTAGAAACGAGTTTCGGAACACACCCGTGAATCGAAACGGTCAACCTGGTTTCGAAATGACCGTTCCGATACATGGTCTTCTGTTTCTAAAAACCTAACCGTTGGATTTGAATTTGAATTGTTTCAGGGTTCTGTTTTCTTACGTTTTGGTCCATGATTGTTGGATGCTTAATTAAATGGGTTTGGATGATCCGTTTGTGATGCAATTTGACATGCTGGCATGTAATATCATTAATTTTGGATTGGTAACTTAAAAACATGTTTAGTCCTTATAATTCTAGAAATTTACATATTAGTTCCTAAAATACGGTTGTATGCAATTGGACGCCTAATTGAGTTCCGTTCACTGTGACGCTTTCGTTAAAAAAATTGCTAATCATATAGGATAATAATGTGCATCCACAAAAGAAAAAAAGGGTCATTAATCGAGGTTGACTTAAACAAGTTGACTTCGGTTTTCTCCGTGTAATCTTCTCAGTTCGGGTTGGGTGTCTAGGTCGGGCTAAGGGGGTTACATTTGTTCTTAAGTATTTGTTTGTTCTCGAGGTCATCTCATAGCATGTAGGTGCATTTAGAGCATACAATTGCATATATCTCTACTTGTTGGTGGTTTGACTTAATTTCAAGAGACTAGATGTTGCTTGAAGGGTATGTGCTGATGTGGTGTTGTGTAGGTTGAAGCTTATGTGAAGCAGGGCAAGGAAGAAAAATGTTATAGCAAATTGGACAACAATTCTGTGCACAGAAAAAGAAAAAGTAACGTGCACACAATGATAGCCCACATATGCGGACCCCTTTTGTCTAATTGTGCCCCACATGCATAGGGAATATTCCCATGACGACAAACAATATTAGGGAACAAAACCCTAGGAGCCCCCACTATATAAAGAACATGAGACCCTCATTAAAGGGAGAGTGAAAAGGTGACAAAAAGGCTAGGGAGAGAAAGCAAAGGCGACTCTTTTCATTTCTTCTTCCTCCACTTGGTGTCCTCCATCGTTGAAGCTCTAAGGGTTTGACCTTGAGAGAGGCGGCAAGCCTAGGGCGGTTCGTGGCGTTGCAGTCCATCATGGATTGGGAGTTTCTTCTTCCCTTTATGTTGCTTTAGAATTTCTTTTATATCTGGAAAATGGGTTGTATGAACGAAGATACTTCGGATGATATTTGCCCAGCCATGAACTGATTTAGGTGGCTTGGGCTGTTTGGATGAACTATATTTTAGTTTCTTTTATGGATGTTTATTTATCTCTTGCTTCTATCTATGCTTTGTCTATTTTGTTAAATTCTTAGGGTTGTTAGAGCCTTCGAGAGTTGGCCTTTCCTTAGGTGTGAGTTGAGGTTAGTGGTCGAGAGAGCTTTCTTTAACCTTCATAGACAATGGAGTTGGTTGCTGAGAGGAAAAACTTTAATCCACCTTAGAGATAAGTGATGGGTTTCAACAGCTAAGAAGGATATAACTTTATGGGTAGGGGGAGTGATAGAGTTTACGCTGAGAGGTATTGCTGTAGCATTTCCTACTCCCAGTTCCCTTGCTAGAGATAGTTAAGGAGCATCTTGAGTAAATCCTTCCGAGCATAGAGTAAGCTAGAGAGGTAAACCCTAGTTGAGAGCTAAGACATAGGTCAACCAGGCAACCCAACCAGTCATTCCCAAGTGAGTTTCACATACATAAGAGGACATGTTAAGTCTATTGATTTCAACACGCTATCTTTTGTCTCTATTTTCTACAACATTTATATCTCTTTTCTAATTTGCTACAACATTTATCACACTGTCTTGATTTACCACAACATTCTCTATTTACATTTCGTGACACTTGTGTGCTTAAACTTACATCTAAACACCTTCAATCCCTGTGGAGACGATACTCACTTATCACTGTATTACTTGTTCAACGTGTATACTTGCACCATATTTGTGTATCATTTATAGTACATCACACACGCAAACAAGTTTTTCGCGTCGTTGTCGGGGATTGGCAATTGGTTGTTTTAGGTTTCGTCTTTGCACTAGTTTATTTTGCTTTTGTATATATATTTTTAAATTGGTTTTTGTTTGTCTTTTTAGGTATTGTGCTATTACATGTGCCGAAGAAGACATCGAGTGCCTATATTACCTTACATTTCTGAAATTGAACATCTATTTCGTCGGCGGAGACGAATACAAGAAGCAATTAGAATCATGAACGGAGCTCAGCATTAGGGGAACCTGCTACAGTAATTGGAGACCAAGGACAAAATGCTTCAGCAAGACCCAGAGCTATTAGAGATCACTTAAATCCTGTCTTGGATGATCTTAATCCAGGGATTGTTGCTCCCAAAGTTTAGGCAGCCCACTTTGAGCTTAAACCTGTCATGTTCAATATGTTGAACTGAATTGGCCAGTTTGGAGGCTCGCCTCATGAAGATGCTAGACAACACATCCGTGCTTTCTTATAAGTGTGTGACTCTTTCCGTCAACAAGGGGTGCACAAGGATGTGTTGAAACTCAAACTCTTTCCTTATTCTCTGCGTGACTGAGCACGAGAATGATTGAGTGGTTTGCAAGCCATATCATTGGAAACATGGACAAATTTGTGCAAGAGATTTTTGCTGCGGTATAATCCACCAAATAGGAACACTCAGTTGAGGAATGACATCGCGTTCTTTCGCTAGTCTGATGACGAATCAATGTATGTGTGTTGGGACAGATTTAAGGGATTATTGCGCAAGTGCACTAATCACGGTTTTCATGATTGGACACAAGTGGTTATGTTCTATAATGGTGTTAATGCTCCCACCATAATGATGCTAGATGCCTCAGCAAATTGGACATTGTTAGACAAGTCACCCAAGGAAGCCTTTGACATCCTTGATAGAATAGCCAACAACGATTATCAATTTCCTTCATCAAGACTTGGAATGGGGAAGAAAACCCAAGTATCACGTGATACGGATATGGATGCCTCAGTAGCAGCCCAATTAACCGTTATCACGACCATGCTAAAGAATCTCCAAAAGCCTAATGAGGTGAAGGAAGTAAGAGTGGCATTAACTTGCCTTCGTTGCAATGGAAACCACCATTTGAGCGAGTGCCCAGACAATCAAGAATCTACTAACTATGTAGGGAATTCCAATCGGAATAACAACCCCTACTCGAACACCTATAATGCCTGATGGCGTCAGCATCCTAATCTCTGTTGGGGAAATCAAGAGAATAGCATCTATGGGAATGCAAATCACTAGAATCTGGGAAAATCACACGGATCACAACAGAATATGTCGTGGAAAAACAACAAGGGTTTTGCATCTTCATCCAACAACAATTCGTTGGAAGCTACACTCAAGGATTTCATGACATCCACTAAGGAGTTTATGGCATCTACTAATACATTGCTTCAAGATCACTTCATAACCATTAAGAATCAATGAGCTTTGCTGCAAAGTCACAGTTCATCCTTGCGATCTTTGGAAATGCAAGTGGGTCAAATTGCTCAAGCATTACATGTGCGACCCCAAGGAAATCTACCCAGTGAAACTGAAGTCACTAAGAAGCATGGCAAAGAGCAATGCAGTTCTCTCACATTGAGGAGTGGTACCCAACTTAACACTGAAGATAAGTTTGGGGGGAACAAGAAAGAAGACTCTGTACCTAAGGAAGTGCAAGATGAACCAAAAATGCAAGCTGAAACATCCGGTGAAAGGAGAAAGATGAGGATTTAGTGAATGAAACTATCGACGATAGGGAAAATTTTACAACAAAAGAGAAACCTGCATCGATAGAGGAAGAAGTTAGACATTCACCTCTCTTTTCTCAACGATTGAAGAAATAAAATGTAAATCTACAATTAAGGAAATTCGTGGATGTTCTGGACCAGCTGTATATTAAGGTCTCGTTCTTAGAAGCCATTGATCAGATGCCCACTTACGCTAAGTTGCTCAATGACATCGTCACCAAGAAAAAAAGGTTGAGCGGTATGCGACAGCTGATACAGCAAGTGAATGATATTCTATGTGGAGCAAATTGCCTTCTAAAAGACAAGATCCAGGCAGCTTCGTTATACCGTGTTAAATAGGTGATAACTATGTGGGAAAAGCTTTGTGTGACCTTGGATATAGTGTAAATATCATGCCAAAGTCAGTCTTCATGAAGCTCGGCATAGGATATGTAAGGCCAAATACGGTTATCCTACAATTGGTCGACCGATCTCATGTACGCCCAGAGGGAAGGATAGAAGATGTAGTGGTGAAGGTGGACATGTTCTTCTTCCCAGTCGACTTCCTCATTCTTGATTGTGAGGCGGATGATAATGCACCCATTATTTTGGGGTGGCCATTTCTAGCAACCAATAGAATTCTGATAGACTATGAAAATGATGAGTTTACCATGAGGGTGGCTGATCAGGAGGTGACAATCAATGTCTTCAACACTCTCAAATATGTAGACAAATATGAAGAGTGTCAGTACATGGATGCTACAGCAAAAAGGGAGACTACAGACTTTTGCTACAACAATTTCTTAGAAATGGATGAATATGAGCAGATCCAAGATGAAGATAATAGGGAGGACTACGAGATCGAGTATGAAGAATTCGAGGAATTATCATAAGAGGTGGAGCAATCGAGCCTGATCGAAGCCAAACCTGGTACGCACTTTGAACCTCTTGATTTGTCAGAATTTATTCCTCCTAAACCTTCACTTGAGCATGCTCCTACATTAGATTTAAAGCCCTTTCCATCTTATCTTAAATATGCTTATTTGGGTAGCAATGAGACTTTGCCTGTGATAATCTCATCTAGTCTTACACCTAAGCAAAAATCTAGTTTAACAAATATGATATCGCAACACAAAAGAGCTTTAGGTTGGACTATGGCTGACTTAAAGGTGATTAGCCCTACTATTTGCATGCACAAAATTTTGCTTGATGGTTGTCACAACAATTCCATTGAACCCTAAAGAAGGCTCAACCCCATCATGTAAAAGGTGGTGATGACTGAGATAATCACATGGCTTGACGCTGGTGTAGTCTACCCCATATCGAACAGCTCATGGCTTAGTCCAGTCCAATGTGTGCCTAAGAAGGGAGGCATCACCATGGTGAGTAACGATGAGAATGAATTATTTCCAGCAAGGACTGTAACGTGATGGAGGATTTGCATGGGCTATAGGAAGCTCAACAAAGCGACCAAGAAGGACCATTTCCCTCTCCCATTCATCGATCAAATGCTAGATAGATTGGCGGGCAAAGCATTCTATTGTTTCCTTGACAGATACTCAGGGTACAATCAGATTGCTATAGCACCTAAGGACCAAGAAAAGACGACATTATCATGTCTGTATGGTACATATGCTTTCAAAAGAATGCCCTATTGACTTTGCAATGCCCCAGCAACTTTTTAGAGGTGTATGCTGGCTATTTTCTCATATATGGTTGAGGAAATTTTAGAAGTCTTCATGGACGATTTTTCAGTCTCCGGGGAAGATTTTGGTTCATGCCTGGGAAATTTGGCCAAGGTGCTAAAGCGATGTGAAGAAGCTGGTTTGGTGCTCAATTGGGAAAATGTCATTTTATGGTGACCGAAGGAACGATTTTGGGTAACAAAATATCGAAGAATGTCATTAAGGTGGATAGAGCAAAGATTGAGGTGATTGAGAAGCTGTCCCCTCCCACCAATGTGAAGGGCATCAAGAGTTTCTTGGGCCATGCTGGCTTTTATAGAAGGTTCATCAAGGACTTCAACAAAATCTCCAAGCCACTATGTAATTTGCTACAGAAAAATCAGCTCTTCATATTCGATGAAAAATGCCTCAGCTTTTTCGAAGAACTGAAGGAGAAACTTACCTCAGCACCTATTGTTGTTCCACCTAATTGGAGCTCACCTTTTGAGTTGATGTGTGACGCAACTGACCACGCAATAGGAGCAGCTCTTGGACAACGCCGAGGTAAACTCTTTCATGTTATTTATTATGCTAGTCGCACATTGAATGATGCACAAATTAATTACACCACAACTGAAAAAGAATTGTTGGTTGTTGTATTTGCCTTTGATAAGTTTAGGTCATATATAATAGGCACTAAGATCATTGTTCACACCGATCACTCGGATATTAAATACTTAGTGACTAAAATGGATGCTAAGCCTAGACTTATTAGGTGGATATTACTCTTGCAATAATTTGATTTGGAAGTTAGAGATAGAAAAGGGTGTGAAAACCAAGTAGCCGACCATCTTTCTAGGCTAGAAAATAATAGAGAAAACAAGATGAAATGGAAATTAAGAAGGAATTCCCTGATGAGAAAATACTATATGCTGCAGCAATTCCATGGTATGTTGATATTGTTAACTTTCTCGTTAGTGGTATTTTGCATCATGATTTGAATAGATAGGGACAAAGAAAATTCAGGCATGACACAAGATCTTACTTTTGGGATGAACCATATATGTTCAAGCAAGGCGTTGATCAGATCATTCAAAGGTGTGTCCCCGAAGAATAGCACAAGGAGATACTTTTCCATTGTCATTCATCTCCTTGTGGCGGATATTTTGGAGGAGCTAGGACTGCTGTAAAGGTCCTACAATCGGGATTCTATTGGCCCACTCTCTTCAAGGATGCGCACGCATTTTGTCAATCATGTGATCATTGCCAACGAACGGGTAACATTTCTAGGAGGCATGAAATGCCTTTGCAAGGAATCTTGGAGGTCGAACTTTTTGATGTATGAGGAATAGACTTCATGGGATTATTTCCCTCATCTTATGGAGACTTATACATTCTTTTGGTTGTGGACTACGTCTCTAAATGGGTTGAAGCAGTTGCTACTCTAAGGAATGACTCCAAGACCGTCATGAAGTTCCTTCACAATAATATCTTCACAAGATTTGGAGCACCAAGAGCAATTATTAGTGATGAAGGAACCCACTTTGAAAACAAGCTAATTGGTAAATTATTACAAAGGTATGGTGTGAGGCAATGGATTGCTACAACATATCATCCTCAGACTAATGGTCAAGCTGAAGTCTCGAATAGAGAAATCAAGCAGATTCTTGAGAAAGTGGTCAACCCAAAAAGGAAATATTGGTATCCTAAGCTTGATGAAGCTCTTTGGGCATACCGAACAACCTACAAGACACCTTTGGGAATGTCACCATTCAAGCTAGTTTATGGGAAAGCTTGTCATCTACTCGTGGAACTCGAGCACAAGGCCTATTGGGCCATTAAGAAGCTTAACATGGATGCACAACTGGCTGGAGAAAGAAGGTTTTTAGAGTTGAACGAAATGGAAGAATTCAGATCGCAAGCCTATGAGAATGCACGCCTATACAAGGAGAAAACAAAGAAGTGGCATGACAAACATCTTTTGCCACGGCATTTCTCAGAAGGGCAACAAGTGCTCCTTTATAACTCCAGACTTAAGCTTTTTCCAGGTAAACTGAAGTCACGATGGTCAGGTCCTTTCCTAGTTCACAAGGTCTATGCCCATGGTGCGATGGACATTAGAAAGCTTAATGATGACACGGTATTCAAGGTCAATGGACAGCGTCTGAAGCTGTACAATGGAGCCATAGTCCTGCGCGATAAGTCATCCCTCATCCTCCATGATGCTTAAGCGTTTGAACCACCTCCTTCTCTTTTCTATTTTGCTACACCATTTTTATGTTTTTCTTTTCATAAATAACGTAGTTTAATCTTTATTTTTATTTTATACTCTAGGTTTTATCCCATTTGTCCTTTTGTTCCATTATGCCTTAATGTCAGGTTTGTTTGTTTGCATCGAGCACCCCAGGTACGCAGGTGGCAGGTCAGGGTGCAATAGCGTATCAGGATTTTGTTTTATAAGGATATAAGGAATGAGCAATTAAGCATTTCTAAAATGAGAGGAAGCCGGCTCAAAAAGGGAAAAAGAGAAGGAATTAATTAACCCCTTCAACTTTTCATTTAAAGAACACCCTAGCAATTATTTCCTAGGTATTTTCTCTTTCTTACTTTTCACCTTTTCATTTAATATCCCTTTGTCCTTACCTTACACACACGCCGCCTAAAAACCCCAAAACTCTCTCTCTTTCAAATCATGTCAGTTACATCCCCTTAACTCCCATCACTCGCATCATCAACTCCCACTAACTCCCTCTCTCATCACATCGACACAAATAAAACCAAAAGACCCCCACTTCATCTTCTCCAACCCACTCAAAAACCCTAACCAAACCTTTTCTCCCATATCACACATCTTCACCCTCTTTTTTCCTAACGATGGTGCGTTGCAAGCGAGTAGAAGGTGCGTATGGCAGTGGCCAACCCAAGCTCGTGCTGATAAAAAAGTTCTTAGACGACAAGGCCAAAGAATGATTCCAAGGTCTGCAAGATCGGAAACTGCTACCAGAACAAGGCTTCAAGTTCCCAAATGAAGGGGAACAAGGGTTCGATAAGGATGTCTTGGATGTCGTCGCAACCCACAAATGGGCTACCTTCATTCCTCACCCTGGCAACTTTTGCATACCCATTGTTCAAGAGTTATATGCCCATCTTACCAGTCCTACACAATTCGGTGTGTACGTGTGTGGAGATCAAATCAAGTTCACTGCAGCCAAGATCAACAAGTTTTTTGGCTTGAAAAATTCAGAGGACCACCACACACCTTTCGCCGAGAATGCCGACCCACAAACTGTGAAGGAAGTGTTGGAAGACCTATGCTTCGAAGGTACCAACTTGGATGCATCAAGCAAAGTAATGGAGCGTGCACGACTCAAGCCAGAGGCAAAACTTTGGATCCACTTTGTCAAGAATAGGCTCATGCCAACTTCTCACACGACAACAATGAATATTCCAAGGCTCCTCCTCCTTCATTCTATCCTCAATGACCGATCCATTGACGTGGGGAAAATTATTGTGGATGAGGTATATGCATGTTTGAAGAGGAAATCTAGTCCGCTCATCTTTCCCAACCTCATCACGGCCCTATGTTGAGAGAAAGGAGTGTTCGAAGACCCCATTGCTGATGCAAAGAACTCAGGGAAAGGTCCTATCACACCTAAAATGGTCCTCTCTATCAAAGGATTCGATGAGGATGCTCTAGCAGAGACACTGGCTGGAGGAGCGAAAACATTTGCTGCTGCAAGAATTGTTGTATTGGTTGCCTCCACCAATCGTCTCCGAGAGGATATGGACAAGATGCATCAAGACCAGACTATTTTCTATGGGTATGTTAAGGAGGGAGATGTTGTTATGAATGACTATTTCAAGGAAATCCTACCACATATCAGCATAGACTTCTCAGCCTTTCTAGACTCTTTAAAGGCACTCGCTAAGGAACCTCCTCCCACTGCCCAGAAGACTCCAGTTTCCAACAAGAGGCCTACTCAGACCCAGCCTTCCTCACAGAACCAGGACACAGATGCTACAGCAAGCCCACTACCCAAGAAGAGAAAGAGAAAAACAAAACCTACCAAAGCTGCCCCAGCAAATGAGGTGTCCGTTGATCCTGTCAACCCTGTGACAGATGAATCAGAAGATGCCGAGCACACACATTCTATGCCAGCGCAATTGCAGAGCGTCTGGGTGTTCTCTTTTTATGAGCGAAAGTGCACACTCTTGTCAAGTTATAATATAAAAGATGTCGTCTCCCACATGGATTGGAACGAATCCTATGAATGTTTTCCTGCGCAAGGATTTAGTAAATACATAATAAAATTTCTGAATGTGAGAAAGTAAAAACACAAATAAGAAAAAGATAGTGATGATAGAGAGAGATAAGGTCAATAGATTGGGTAAGGTAATTGTAGCTCAGTAGTATGTAGACTGCATTGTAAAGCCTAAGTGTGTTTTATGCTGCAACGATCTGCTGCCTCGGTGGATAGCGGTGAACAATAACTACGACCCTGTCACGCGGCCGCAGCGGGTCTATGCGCTCGCAAATTTTGTTGTCTCGGCACGTGGAATGGAAATGTCCTGGCAGCAATTCTGGCAGATACTTCAAGTTCAGCAGAGCAATTCTTAAGTGATACTCCCTATGTCTAGGCAAGGATTCTGTCACCACGTGATGTACGCAATACCTAGAAATCTTAGCGTAAACCTAACACAGGCAGTCGACGTTTGGTTGCTCCTTTTAGCCGCTTAAACTCAAATTTATGTCTAAGCCGAATTAGTGAACACCTCGATATGATGAGACCGTGCTTAACCCTTTCGTGAGTTTGAGACTCTCGTGCCCGAAAAATGGATTTCCTCAACTGGACTTTTGGAACTAATTGAAGAAGTGAAGAACATGAATTAAGCAAACTTGAGAATACTTTATAGAAAACACACTTAAACTATTACAATTGTTTCTCACAACTACTTTACATACAAAAACCTAAACCCTAAGAGAGTTGGGTCGCGACCTCCAACACCTTTGTTAGTTTATCTATCTACCTCTCCACTATATCCCCTCATGCCCCTATACCCTCACATACATGGGTATATATAGGGATCATGGCCTAAGTTTGAATCCTTATGGAGTAGAAGTCCTTAAATTAACTTTACATTAAATGCTAACTCCTTTTTGACTTGAATATGGACTCTTTGGACATTGCCTTCTTCAGCAAGTAAAGATAAGTCATCTTACTTATCAATCTTTAATCAGCTCTTCAAGCCGCTACATACTTTAGATAGTTACAAGGTTGGGCTCATTGGGCTCAGGTAATTTCCCTTTTTTAAACATGACCCATCTTGACTAAGTAGGTTTAACTCCTGCCTGGGCAGCAATTGGCGGTGGTGCTGCTACGTCGGCGTTCTTGGCGGCATTTAGAGCTGCATTAGTACAGCTCATTTTGCTCCAACTTTCCTGTCCTCTCCGGTCCTCTCCATAGCTACACATCTACATCACCTAAAAATAAAAACTAAACTAAAACAGTATCTTTTCTTAACCAAACATGAAATATTCAATAAAAGCATGGTAGAAGAGCAAATATTGTTATTATGCATGCAATGCACCTAAATATGCCTAAATGATCTTAAAAACAACAATAATAAGGGCAGGAGTGTGTACAAAATATAGAACTCGTGGACACTCTACACACCCCCAAAGTCGAACTATTGCTTGTCCTCAAGCATTGCAACTTAACTAGTAAACCTGCCCCTTGCACAAAATTAATAGAAACGTAGCCTTTAACTCGATTTCTTACCTGAAGGTCGTGGCACCTATTTAATGTTAGTGATAGGGATTGGCATGAATTAACTTAGAATTTAATTTTCTTAGTGTCGGTGCAGTGTGTGCAGGTCTGTGTCCATGTTAAACATGCTAAGTATGATAAGTTAACAAAGAATGCTAAAAATAATTAGATTACTAAAAAGGATACGAGCTGTTGCCTTGGCAGCACAGTTAAGCACTTCTTTTCTTCTTTTTCTGATCATGGCTTTAAGGGCTTCAGCTCATCACAACTATTCTCTGGGTCTAAAGCTAAGATAGGTGTACACTACGAAACTACGAACCCTTTTGAATAGATTCATCCCGTGAAGCCTTTCATTCACTCTTGCTAATTTGTCCGTCACTTGGTTCAGATACTTGGACTTTGATAGCACCAGAGTGTCCTTGCTCATGATCCTTCATAGAGCTTGTTTCGGGCACCTCTGGGGTATTTAAACATCCTGCCTAGAGCTTGTGGGCCGGTAACTCTGATGGAAAGGCGGGTAACTGTGGGCCGGCGTCACGGTACTTGTCAAGCATGTAGGCTACAAATGCCTCTTGCACCTCCGTAATGTATTTGGTGAAGATCACATGTTTGTGCGCGATCCTCTGGCAGCTCTCCACAAGGCTGGGCAGTAATGGGACTACGACGGACGCGAGGGCAGCACCAGTACTACCCGCTGCGGCTGGGGTGGTGACAGGTTGGGAAGGCGGCTGGGCAGTTGACGGCGTTTCTGGATCTGGCTCCTGCATCACCTGGAGGCTCGCCTTTCTTGTCCACCCTTCCTTGGCGGCAATGATTGTATCTTTTGGATGCGACGGCACACGGAAATTGGCCCATAGTTATGTGATGAGTGTAGGGAACACGAGGGGTCCCTTGGTGTTGGGCTTGTCTGCATGGGCATAGATCTCCTCAAGAATCACTTCGCCAACGTTTATTGGCCACCCCTTCATAATATTGTGGATAAGGGCCAACCGCAGCTTGTTGACTGTTGATCTATGTGAGGTGGGCATCTGGCGGTGTTGGACGAAGTTGCTCCAAAGGATGGCCTCTGGCAGCAGATCGTGACGGTTCACTGATTCGTTATTCTTGTCGATTAGCCACTTGGTGTTGGGCCGACAGATTTCTTTCTTGATCTTTTCATAGTCAGCCGTCGTAGATAGAACCTCCACTCTTCATACGTGTTCCCGTTGATTTCTATGTCGTGGTATCTATTGATGGTCTCTACCGTGAACTTGACTCCTTCACCTCGGACATAGACGAAAGGGTTTTCCGGTGTAGGCTTGTGGGAATAGAATTCTCGCACCTTATTGTTGTTTATTTCCTCTGGCTGTCGTAAAAAAATATCCCAACCCAAGTTGTGAACCCTCTCGAATATGGTGGGCTCAAGTTCAAAATCCCCATCTGGACTGGTGTATTGGAACCCTATTTCTTCCCAGAGTTGCCTCTCGGTGAAGTGTTGTTTGTAAGTTGCCGCGACAGCAGGGTTTAATTGTTATGTCACGTCGGCACGCCCCGTGGCGCAGCAGAAAAATTAACCGACGTAATCCAGCCAGAATCCATGTACAGGAACGAATCCGGGGTGAAAAGATGAAGAGTTACCTTTTAAATCTCTGGAAACCGGAAAACCGACGGTATGTCGGAATAACCTCGTCAAGTAAAACCGGAATCGTCACAAGTTCGCAACGACCTCTACAGAGTCTACCCGAACAAAACGAACAAAGTTTCCGCCTCCCTAACACTTAGGGATAAATTTTGACAGGTTTGAACACCTTCCAGGGAGAAGTCGAAATCCCTCTAGGGATTCCTGAGGGAGTCTGAAATCGACCAGGGGTTCTACCGGGACTAGGATTCGAACTAGGAAATCGCCAAGAATTTGCCAGGGGGCAAGAGAAACACCAGAAAAATATCGAACAGCTTCTCAGAAGAAATCTGGGACTTGTCGAAAATTCCAGAGGGGAATTCCCAGGGATATGTCGAAATTTGCAAGGAGGAATAGGGATGGTTTGGTTGCTAGCCCTTGTCCCTTTAAATAGTATTCATAGACTTAATTCTAGTTGAATTCCTTAAATCCAAGTTCAACCAAAATTCATAGAATCTAATTCTACTTGAAATTGGTTTATATTAAACATACATTATATTTAATAATATTAAATGAAATATATATATTTAATTATGTAGAATCTTATTCTACATAAAACATGGGTTAGTCACACTTGCGTTGTCCATCTAGTGTTCTAATTTTACAAACAATGAGTGGCATCTAGCAATACATCATTGCTACCTAAGTTGCATGAAGCCATGGTTTGACTTTCCTAATTCCTGAATAAACTTCCTTTATGTATTTCATCCTTTTTTCCTTTATATCTTAGATGAACACAAGTCATGGGTTAGTCACACTTGCGTTGTCCATCTAGTGTTTCTTGATGTCTTGAGTAGATTATGATAAACAAATCTCTATGATATCTCATATCATAATATTCGAGCATGGTCATGCATTTTCTAATCTCACTCAATCAAGTGGCCGAAGATATTTCTCCCATTATGTAGGAGGGACAAATCCTTTCTTGATCAACCATATTTCATTACATAGGTCATCACGTATCCAATCATCAGTCTTTATAATGTAGTCAGTTACGACACACGTTTGACTATGTCAAAATACGTAAATCTTTATGTTGAAATCATGTTGATCTCAAGTCTGAGGATTATACATATGTTTATCATGAGCAATGTTGTGACTGTCACATAATTACCAAAGAAACATGCTCATAGCGGGTCAATCCAGTATGTTGTTCTCTAACAAATACTTACGTGTTGATTTTGACATCTCTATGTCAATGACAACGCTTGTCATCAACCACATATTAGTCCTTATATATTATCATTGTCCATACCCGTAATGATATTCGACTAAGGATCCTATTTAACAATAATCGTATTATTGTATGGACATTATTATCCAATGGTTAGTTTGATGCACAGAAACATACCAAATGATAATAACAGTAATGCCATTACTTGATAAATCTAGTAAAATAGTATGTCTATTCAATCATCATATGATTGGTCTTTGTGCATACTCCAACAATCTCCCACTAGCACTAAGACCAATCATTCTCGTATCTAATACGATATGGCTTAGTGTAACTGACATGCTTATGCTGCGTCAAAAGCTTTGTCAGGGAGTTGACAAAGTTATCAACTTTGTGCGATGTTGCATACTTTCACATCTCCAAGATGTAAGTACTTTAGAATTTGTTTGGATTTACTGATGAGATCTGGGTTTTATTTACTTACGCAAAGGTTCCATCATAACAGAGTTGTGTAGCATCTAATATGTTGGGAACAACCCTTAGTTCAGAAGTGAACCCTTTAGATCCAAACATCCTTCTTTATTATTACTATGTCGACTGTAATATATTCAGCCTATGTTGTAGAGTTAGATACTGTCTCATGTTGCTAACTCGCAGTATGTTTTATTAATGCAAAACGGATTGCGATCTTTAGTTCCTTTTGATGAGTATGTCATCTCCATACAATACTTAGGAAAGTAACAATGCTCCCACTAGCTCTTTTGAAAACTAGACTCCCCTTTATTTCTAGATAAACCAAACCTTTTGATTGTATCTTCTGAAACGAATATCCCAACTTCGAGAAGCTTGCCTTAGTCTACGGATAGACCTTTGTAGCTTACATACCTTCCAAGTGTTTACTGGAGTGACAAAACCTTCTGGATGTGTCATGTACACATCTGTTTCAAGTTTTCCCTTAGGAAAGTGGTTTTGACATTCCTTTATTTGATTCCATAATCATCGTATGTAACTACTTGCAAGTGAGATTAAGATGGATTAAACATAGCTACAAGGAAGATGCTTTATCATAGTCTATACTATGAAGTTTGTCAAAAACTTTTAGCGACGAATCATCCTTTGTATGTTTTATCATCCATGTCGGTTTTTCCTTTTTGAAAAACTCATCCATACCTCATAGGTTTTACCCTTTTAGGTAACCAAAGTCTATACTTGGTTTTAGACATGGATTCCATCTCATATCTCATGGCTCTTAGCCATTTCTCGAATTTTGGGCTCACTATTGCTTTCTGATAAGACCTAGTCTTTATCTTGATCCGAAAAGAAGAGTGTTTCCATGTACGGATAGTGAGAAATCCATATTTCTCAAGTATATGGTATTCTCTTAAGGATCAACACAATGGTTGTGTTTTGTTCCAATGTTCCTTGATCATTTGTGGAACATTCTCAATCTTTGGTTCATAAATTTGTTGTCTAAAATTTCTTCACATTCCAAATTCCATTTTTTTTCTTTTTGTGAGAGGTAATCTCTTTCGAGAGAAACTCTCATTTGAGCAACAAACAATTTGTTCTCGTTGAAAAATGAAATCCCTTAGTGATAAGTATTCTCTTTCGAGATAAACTATCGTTTGAGCAACAAATATTTTGTTCTCGTTAAAGTTGAAGAAATAATATCCCTTTGTGAGAATTAATCTCTTTCAAGATAAACTCTCGTTTGAGAAACAAATGCTTTGTTCTCATTAGGATAAACAACAAATGGAGTTTTTAAGGTTCGAACTTTGTAAACATTTTAACATGTAAGTAAACTTAAAACTTCAAAGGTATCCTAGAACAATTCTTAGTCCATATCTTATATGACGTTTCGAAAAAAAACGATTAAGTATGAGAGTTGTTTTTCTAGTGTGTAAAGAAGTCGAAAATGACTTGTTCTGAATCAAAACATGTCTAACATATTTGATTCTCTTTCAAAGACTTTTCGTTCCACTTGTGGGATTTAATTATGGGACAATCCCATATTCTTTGAAAGTTCATCAAACTTTAAATATTTTTGAATTTGATCTCATCAAATTACCTTAATACTTTTTATGAGTTTGAGATTAGTCATTTGTTTTATTTATCTTATAAATATTATTGATTTGATTAGTTTAAAGATCATTGATTCGTTGTGCCATAAGAGATTAAAAGAATAACATTTATTTAAATAATCTCAAAATTAAAATATCTTGTCCTTACAAGATAACTAGAACTTAGGCACAAAATAATAATCTTAAAAACTAAAACAAATCTATTTAAGCAAAAACACATGTCCTAATGGATGATGTAGCAACTCTTGCTTTATTTCCATTCGCAGGTCCATGTCTATTCTGATGCCTTCTCTTTAGAAGCCTCTGAGGTTGATGCCTCACTCATTTTTGCTTTCTTGACTTCTTGTAGGTGTGTGGGGCAGTTTCTCTTCCAATGTCTGGTCTTGCCGCAATGGAAACATTTTCCATCCTTCTTGATTCCCTTCTTATGTTTCAATGCCTCCTTTCCATCGATTTTGGTCTTACCATCACCTTTAGACTTTGCTGCCGATTTACCTTTCTTCTTGCCCTTGCGGACCATCAGAACAGGTTTAGGTCCTACCTTCTTCAGGTTGATTTCAACAGTTCTCAACATGCCGAGCAACTGTGGCAGCGTCTTGTTAATTTCATTCATATTGAAATTAAGGACGAACTGATTGAAACTATCCGGCAACGATTGCAGGATGACATCAGTAGCTAATTCGTCTTTCAGCGGAAAGCTGAGCTTCTCCAACGTTTGGATGTAGCCCATCATTTTGATGACGTGAGCTCCTACGGGAGATCCCTCACTCATCTTGCATTGAAACGGAGCTTTAGAGGTCTCGTACCTCTCTTGACGAGCTTGCCCTTCATAAATCTCCTTGAGATTTTGAATCATATCATAAGCTAACATGTCCTCATGTTGCTTCTGAAGCTCAGGGGTCATGGAGACAAGCATAAGACAACCGACATCCAACATGTCGTCCATGTGTTTCTTAAACTTGTCTTTGTCAGCTCTGGAAGTAGTGGCAACCGGTTCATCAGGAACATGTTCTTCAATGACATATTCCTTCTTTTCCTGTTTGAGAACAATTCTCAAATTGCGAAACCAGTCAAGGAAGTTTATGCCATTGAGCTTATCCTTCTCAAGGATAGATCGTAGAGATAGAGTATTATTTGCCATTAATTCTACAACAAAGAAAATATGCTACATAAGTTTTACTAAATTTTAAAATTTATAGATAGGTCTTTACTATAAATTTACTCCCACTATTTTCTTCAAAATTAAAAACCCTCTAGTTTTAATTTCAGAAAAACGTTTCGATAGTTTTTCTAGTGAGTGAGGATCCGTATTTCACCATTCCTAAATCAGCTTTGGCCAGTCTTTTAGGAAATGGTTATTTAGTTAAGTAACACCTTACTAATTACATCTCATGTAATTCCTCATCTTTTGGCGAACAACTCTTGTTCTTTAAATCATCTTATGATTAACCAAAACTTTTAACCACTAGGTTTTCTAATCCTATTAGAACAACCCACTTAAGTCAATACCAATATCTCAACCGGCGAATATCACTAGCTTATTCTTCGCGTTTAACTAAAATAGATAAATGTGACATTGCTTTGGCAAAGCTCGCATTATATCGATCAAAGCTTTAACGAAGGGTAAATATTGGATGGTTAAAACAGACTTCGAATTATAGTGAGGGGTTTACTTAACTATCTCATCATTTTAACATTGATCCTATCAATATAACTATGTTTAATCATGCTTATAAAACATCCATTGCATCACATACAAGGTAAATATAAGCGGTATATAGATATGCAATGATTATAGCCCTTCTTAACCTAAGGCGACCCGTCCCAAGCCAATGGGAGGACCATTCTACTGAAGATAGAATCTGCTTCTGAAACGCCCGGTCCACCAGGGAAGGCCCACCACGTTGCTACCTTGGTTCTTGCTTTATCTCCATGAGTATTTACAATTTTCAGAAACTCGCGTTACATGCGAGGGAGTGAGATGAGAAGAGAAGTACAATAGAAGATAGAGAAAGGCACGACATGCAGGTCGTATTTATAAAAACCAAAACTATAAAGGCTGTGGGCTATAACCATGCAAAACAAACATCATGCAATCTAACATGCATTTCAAACATCGTGCGAACAAAGTAACGACGTGTTTACGGAGTTTTAAACTGATTATCCCTATGTTGCGGTTAATGGGCCAAAGAAGGATCAGGAGGTTTCATAAACCATTTGCGTCAACGAACAAATGCACCAGGTAGGTCAACATGAAACAGAGGTGGCGCACTAGGCACACTTAAGTACCAGGTCTTCGATGATGCCAATCCTAGACATGCATTTTTCATAACGTCTAACCATAACTCTTATGGATTCACCGTGAAAGATAGTTTGATAACTTTTATCAAATTAGAAGCCCTTTCAGAGATTTCATAAATCTATGAAACTACGAACAACTACTTGTTCTCTAGACTAACTATTAGTCTCAACATGTTAACATTTAACATTGAAGCAACCTAACATAGTTATGATTAACTCTTAATCATTTAGTGATAATCGAAATAAGTCTTTATTAGGTGTGATACAATAAACGATAAATATCTAAATCGATTCAAACATCATACATCTCATACATAAACATCACCCAAGAATTTAAGTCTAAATTCGTATGATACAAGTGGCTCTGATACCACTGTTGTGTCACGTCGGCACACCCCGTGGCGCAGCGGAAAAATTAATCCGGCGTAATCCAGCCAGGATCCATGTACAGGAACGAATCTGGGGTGAAAAGATGAAGAGTTACCTTTTAAAACTCTAGAAACCGAAAAACCGACGGTTTGTCGGAATAACCACGTCAAGTAAAACCAGAATCGTCACAAGTTCTCAACGACCTCTACGGAGTCTACCCGAACAAAACGAACAAAGTTTCCGCCTCCCTAACACTTAGGTATAAATTTCGACACGTTTGAACACCTTCCAAGGAGAAGTCGAAATCCCTCCAGGGATTCCTGAGGGAGTCTGAAATCGACCAGGGGTTCTACCAGGACTAGGATTCGAACTAGGAAATCGCCAGGAATTTGCCAGGGGGCAAGAGGAACACCAGAAAAATATCGAACAGCTTCTCAGAAGAAATCTGGGACTTGTCGAAAATTCCAGAGGGGAATTCCCAGGGATATGTCGAAATTCAGAGACTTAATTCTAGTTGAATTCCTTAAATCCAAGTTCAACCAAAATTCATAGAATCTAATTCTACTTGAAATTGGTTTATATTAAATATACATTATATTTAATAATATTAAATGAAATATATATATTTAATTATGTAGAATCTTATTCTACATAAAACATGGATTTAAATATACATTATATTTAATCCAAATATATATATTTTTATTATATAGAATCTCATTCTATCTTTACTTGGATTTAAATATATGTTTTTAATTATGTGGAATCTAATTCTACATAAACTTGGAATTAAATATACATTATATAAATTCCAAATATATATTTAAATTTCTAGAATCTTATTCTATAATATTTAAGTCTCTAAATATTTTCCATACTCTAAATAATATTTGATAAATACAATATTTATCCAATATTATTCCCATTTAAGGGAGTTGCCGATTTCCCTTATCCCATAGGGGATTTTCGGCAACCTCCCTAAAATAGGGAGTATGGTTTCCAATTTTTGTTCGTTTCATTCGAAGGGTGTGACCCTTTGTAGGTTCATGCAACGTTAGCAGCAAAATTAGAACTGTTCTAATTTTACAAACAACGAGTGGCATCTAGCAATACATCATTGCTACCTAAGTTGCATGAAGTCATGGTTTGACTTTCCTAATTCCTGAATAAACTTCCTTTATGTATTTCATCCTTTTTTCCTTTATATCTTAGATGAACACAAGTCATGGGTTAGTCACACTTGCGTTGTCCATCTAGTGTTTCTTGATGTCTTGAGTAGATTATGATAAACAAATCTCTATGATATCTCATATCATAATATTCCAGCATGGCCATGCATTTTCTAATCTCACTCAATCAAGTGGCCGAAGATATTTCTCCCATTATGTAGGAGGGACAAATCCTTTCTTGATCAACCATATTTCACTACATAGGTCTACACGTATCCAATCATCAGTCTTTATAATGTAGTCAGTTACGACACACGTTTGACTATGTCAAAATACGTAAATCTTTATGTTGAAATCATGTTGATCTCAAGTCTGAGGATTATACATATGTTTATCATGAGCAATGTTGTGACTGTCACATAATTACCAAAGAAACATGCTCATAGCGGGTCAATCCAGTATGTTGTTCTCTAACAAATACTTATGTGTTGATTTTGACATCTCTATGTCAATGACAACGCTTGTCATCAACCACATATTAGTCCTTATATATTATCACTGTCCATACCCGTAATAATATTCGACTAAGGATCCTATTTAACAATAATCGTATTATTGTATGGACATTATTATCCAATGGTTAGTTTGATGCACAGACACATACCAAATGATAATAACATTAATGCCATTACTTGATAAATCTAGTAAAATAGTATGTCTATTCAATCATCATATGATTGGTCTTTGGGCATACTCCAACATTAAGAACCTTTGAAATGTAGGATTGGAGGTTGAGGTGGGTTGTTTTGATGTGGCCATAACTGTGAGAACGGTTGTGTTTTCCTAAAGAAAGAAAAAGAAATTGCAGAAAAAGTAAAGCAGACGAATTCTTGAAAGAAAAGATTGAAAAGAAGAACTGAGAGTAAAAGAGAGAGCAAAGTGAAGTATGAGGGGAGAATAGTTGGCCTTATATAGTCGCTACTCTCCGCTGCCTTGGCGGGCACGCTGCCGACGGGTTGCAATGATTGCAGAGCAATTTTCGCACTTCTAGTCGTTACGCAGATATCTATTTCGCTAGCTGTTGCAAATATAGCCGTTGCGGCTAGCCGTTATGAAGCCACTAGCCGTTATCCTCATCTACCTTGGGATGCCTTGGCCATTGGGTTGGGATTCTCCTTTATTCTTTCATCCTTCTTGGTCTTGCCTTCATTCCTAACCTGAAATAAATTAAATGCAAAAATTAAATAACTAAAATTAAATTTGATCCTAATATATAAAAATAAATTAAAGATAAAAATGAAAATAAAAATTTGGTTATGTTAGGTTGCGCATGTCCTTCCCCTCCTCAGGTGGATGTTGGCTGCCATCTTTGCCGCCCTGGCGGGACATACGCCAAAGACAAGCAAGAGGCATATTTTTTTAAATTAAAATAAACAGAAATTTAAGTGCAAAACCTAAAATAGAGGTGCAGAAATTCAAACACACAGTGCCAAAAACTTGCAGAGCGTCTGGGTGTTCTCTTTTTATGAGCGCAAGTGCACACTCTTGTCAAGTTATAGTATAAAAGATATCGTCTCCCGTAGGGATTGGAACGGCTCCAACGAATGTTTCTCCTGCACAAGGATTTAGTAAATACACAATAAAATTTCTGAATGTGAAAAAGTAAAAACACAAATAAGATAAAGATAGTGATGATATGGAGAGATAAGGTCGATAGATTGGGTAAGGTAATTGTAGCTCAGTAGTGTGTAGACTGCATTGTAAAGCCTAAGTGTGTTTTACGCTGCCACGATTTGCTGCCTCAGCGGGTAGCGACGGACGACAGCTACGACCCTGTCATGTGGCCGCAGCGGGTCTCTGCGCTCACAACTTTTGTTGTCTCAGCACGTGGAATGGAAATATGTCCTGGCGGCAATTCTGGCAGATACTTCAAGTTTGGCAGAGCAATTCTTAAGTGATGCTCCATATGTTTGGGCAAGGATTCTGTCACCACGTGATGTAGGCAATACCTAGCAATCTCAGCGCAAACCTAACATAGGCAGTCGACGTTTGGTTGCTCCTTTTAGCCACTAAAACTCGAACTTATGTCTAAGCCGAATTAGTCAACACCTCGACATGATGAGACCGTGCTTAACCCTTTCGTGAGTTTGAGACTCTCGTGCCCGACAAATGGATTTCCTCAACTCGACTTTTGGAACTAATTGAAGAAATGAAGAAGATGAATTAAGCAAACTGGAGCATACTTTATTGAAAACACACTTAAAATATTACAACAGTTTTTCAGAACTACTTTACATACAAAAACCTAAACCCTGAGAGAGTTGGGTTGCAACCTCCAACACCTCTGTTAGTCTATCTATCTACCTCTCTGCTATATCCCCTCATGCCCTTATATCCTCACATATATGGGTATATATAGGCTCATGGCCTAAGTTTGAATCCTTCTTGGAGTAGAAGTCCTTAAAGTAACTTTACATTAAATGCTGACTCCTTTTTTACTTGAATATGGACTCTTTGGACGTTGCCTTCTTCAGCAAGTAAAGATAAGTCGTCTTACTTATCAATCTTTAATCAGCTCTTCAGGCCGCTATAGGCTTCAGATAGTTGCAAGGTTGGGCTCAGGAAATTGCCCTTTTTTAATCATGACCCATCTTAACTAAGTTGGTTTAACTCATGCCTTGGCAGCAATCAGCGGCGATGCTGCTACGGCGGCGTCCTTGGCGGCATTTGGAGCTGCTTCAGTACAGCTTCTTTTGCTCCCAAGTTTCCTGTCCTCTCAAGTCCTCTCTGGTCCTCTCCATAGCTACACATCTACATCACCTGAAAATAAAAACTAAACTAAAATAATATCTTTTCTTAACCAAACATGAAATATTCAATAAAAGCATGGTCGAAGAGCAAATAATGTTATTATGCATGCAATGCACCTAAATATGCCTAAATGATCTTAAAAACTGCAATAATAAGAGCGGGAGTGTGTACAAAATATAGAATTCGTTGACACTCTACAGCAATCACCTGCACAAACTCCAAGCACTGCCCCATCTACAAGAACAAGAAGCAAACACACTGCTGGTAGAGTTTGGAGTACACCAGCCGAGGGAAATGAATCCGACATAATGTCACGGGGCTAGGCTTATATGGCTAGCAACGTGCGGCACTTGGTCGGGAAAGAACTTCGAAAGGGACCAAGTAAGCCTTAAAGTCAAGTCTTGGCTTGGCTAGACGAGCGGAAGCGTTGCGAAGAAGAAAGTAAAGGAGATGGCTCGAGTGATTTGCAAAACGAAGAGCATCGTTAAAAACACCCTCTAAGCCTAGTTAGGGGGAAAAGAGTACTCTACGCTGCTAGTATTTTATTGATGAAAGAAAATAAGAAAACAAAGGAATTCAGGATGATTACAAATGAGGGGGTGAGGCTCTATTTATAGCCTGGCACCTCCCGATCTAACGGTAACTATCGATTACAATGGATGGCCAAGATTGGCCTAATCTATCTAATAAAGGCAAGAGAATAGGATCAATGATTCCTTCCTTCTTGGTAGTGATTCTTTCCATTTGAAATAGATGTCGATCTCCATGAATCGGGAAGGATATTGGTGCATGATCCTTGCCTTGAATACCATGGTCAAAGGGGTGAAAATTCCCCAAGAAATGGGCTTGAATGGCCATGGAATGGTGAAATCCGGATAGGCTCTCGGACAGGCCCATGGGTGTGGCTTGGCGTGCTGCTGTGTGCGGCTCGGACAGGCCCATGGGTGTGGCTGCTTGGTGCTGCTCGGACAGGCCCTCGGGTGCGGCTGGACGGGCTACTCGGTCGGACAGGCCCAGGGTGCCTGGCAAGGTCCCTTGAGCGGATGGCTCGGCTGGATCGTAGCCCCTAGGGTGCGGCAGAATGGGCTGGACGGACTCGGACCCCTCGGGTGCGTTGGGCGCGACACGGGGTGCTGGAACCTCGGCCCCAAGGTCTCGAACGATGGTGCTGGATATGGACCCTAGGTGTGCGGTGGACTGGACCCTAGGGTGCACCACGGTAACATTCTCCTCCACCGAATTGAGCGATGCCCTCGTCGCTCGTTGGGCTTCGAAATCGGCAACTTTGTCTTCAAATTGCCACAAGTCTTTGTCTAACTCCCAACTACCTTCGGCTTCGGTTAGACCCTTCCAAAGCACAAAGTACTCGTGCCTTGGTTTGAAGCCTTGGCGTCGAATGACTTGATCGGCTAAGATGGTTTCGGCTTCTCTCTCGAATGAAGTCCTAACTCCAACGGGTGCTCGCTTGGAGATGTTCCTTTCCGGATCTTCCTTATCCTTGTGATAAGGCTTAAGGACACTAACATGGAAGACGGGATGGACTTGGATATTGGGCGGCAAGTCTAGCTTGTTGGCCACCTTGCCTAGTCTCTTTATCACACGAAATGGGCCTTCGTATTTCCTCACAAGAGCCCTGTGAACAGAGGAATTGCGAAGAGTTAGATGAAGCTTAGCTAAAACCAAATCATTTACCTGGAATTCGACGTCGTGTCGCTTCTTGTCGGCCCACTTCTTCATTCGCTTGCTTGCTTTGTGGAGGCAAGCGTTGGCTAAGTCCCTTTGTTCTTGAAAGTCCTTCACTACATGGAAGGCGGTGGGATTTGGACCTTGATACTTGATCACGATTGCGTCGGGTGTAAGCGGTTATTGGCCCATCACTATCTCGAAAGGACTTTGATTCGTGGCTTCACTCCTATGCAAGTTGTAGGAGAATTGGGCCACGTCTAGCAAATCGGGCCAATTCCGTTGAGATGCACTAACAAAATGCCTTAAGTAAATCTCCAACAAAGCATTGGCCCTCTCGGTTTGTCCATCGGATTGCGGATGAAAGCTTGTTGAAAGGTTCTCTGAGGAACCCAACAACTTGAACAACTCGGTCCAAAACTTACCCGTGAACCGAGCGTCTCGATCACTTACTATGGACTTTGGAATACCCCAAAGCTTCACGACATGCTTTAAGAAAAGGCGGGCGGCTTCATCGGCGGGGCATGTCTTGTTGACGGGAATAAAAGTTGCATACTTTGAGAACCTGTCTACTACAACCATGATACTAGAAAAGTTATTAACACAAGGAAAACCAATAATAAAGTCTAGAGAGATACTTTCCCATGGTCTTTCCGGTATCGGCAATGGTTGAAGTAGTCCCATCGGCTTGTTTGCTTCAGTCTTGTCTTGTTGGCAAACAAGACAAGTCTTCACGTATGCTTCTACATCTTCATTCATACGAGGCCAATAATATCGTTCATTAAGTAAAGCTAAAGTACGATGCATACCTGGATGTCCCGCCCACTTCGAATCATGACATTCTTTCATTAATGTCTTTCGCAAGTTGTTGAAGTAGGGGACGAATATATGTTGGCCTCTTGTGAAGAGAAGATCATCTTCGACCCAAAAACGGTGTGACTTACCCTCTTTGGCAAAGGTGATCAAGTTCTTTGCGGTGGGATCATGGGTTAAGCCTTCTTTGATGGATTCGAGTAACTCACCACTTGGTTGGCTAATGGAAGCAAAAGTAGCTTTGTGGCTAAGCGCATCGGCCACGATGTTGGACTTTTCGGGCTTGTGCTCCATCGAAAAGTCGAATTCTGCCAAGAAGTCTTGCCACCTAGCTTTCTTAGGAGACAACTTCTTTTGGGTTAGAAAATAAGAAATGGCGGAATTATCGGTAAAGACGACAAACCTAGAACCCAAGATATAATGTCGCCATGTGCGAAGGAAATGGATGACGGCGGTCATCTCCTTCTCTTGAATGGTGTAACGCCTCTCGGTTTCGTTCAACTTTCGGCTTTCAAAGGCAATGGGATGGCCTTCTTGCATCAAAACTCCACCAATGGCATAGTCGGATGCATCGGTGTGGATGACAAACGATTTGGAATGATCGGGCAAGGCTAGAACGGGCTCACTTACCATGGCTTGTTTAAGCCTTTCGAACGCTTGTTGACAACTTGGACTCCATTCCCAAACTTTGTCCTTCTTCAAGAGTTTGGTCAAAGGCGTGGCTATGGATGAATAACCTTGCACAAATTTACGATAATAGTTAGCTAAACCAAGAAAAGAGTGAAGTTCGGTTACCTTAGTTGGCGGTTCCCAATCATCGATGGCTCGAACTTTGCTTGGACCAATTCGGATCTTACCACCTCCAATGATGTGACCTAAAAACGGAACTTCTTGTTGAGCGGAACTACACTTTTCGCGCTTGATGTAAAGCTCGTTTTCTCGAACAACCTGCAAAACCTTTCTCAAGTGCATTAAATGTTCTTGAAAAGTCTCACTATAGATGACAATGTCATCTAAGTAGACAACCACAAAGTGATCAAGAAAAGGTGAAAGTACCTTGTTCATTAAAGTGCAAAAAGTTGCGGCAGCGTTTGTAAGGCCAAAAGGCATTACAAGAAACTCGAATGAACCATACCTTGTGATGCACGCGGTTTTGGGCTCGTCACCTTCGGCTATTCGAACTTGGTAGTACCCCAAACGAAGATCTAACTTTGTGAAGAACCTTGCACTTCCAAGTTGATCAAATAAATCAGAAATCAAAGGGATAGGGTACTTGTTTTTTACCGTAAGTTTGTTTAGAGCGCGGTAGTCGACACACATGCGCAAGCTACCATCTTTCTTCTTCTGAAAGAGAATGGGTGCTCCAAACGGACCCTTGGATGGGCGAATGAAACCGGCATCCAAGAGTTCTTCAAGTTGCTTTCGGAGTTCTTGTAACTCCGGTGGCGCCATTCGATAAGGTGCTTTGCTCGGTGGCTCGGCATTTGGCACCAACTCAATTCGATGATCCACCTCACGCTTGGGTGGCAAAGCCTTTGGCAATTCGGAAGGCATAGTGTCCTCTAACTCCACGAGAACACATTCCACTTCTTCGGGAACTTCTTCGGCTCTAATCGCCTCGTCTTCCTTGAGCACGGCAAGGAAAGACTCTTTCTCCTTTCGCATACCTTTGCGGAACTGGATGGAAGACAACATCTTGGATTGGATACCTACATCTCGACTCACGAGCACCAAACATTGTTGGGCGCGGTCGAGTACAACCAAAACATCGACAAATGACAAGAGAAGTGCATTAATCTTGTCCAAAAAAGATAAACCAATCACAAGATCATAATCATCAAGACGAATTACCTTTATATCCTCACGGCCCTTCCAACTTCCAAGTTGGATCTCGACCCTTTTTGCAACTCCGGCAATGGGCTCTTCTTTCGAGTTGACCGTTTTGATCCACCCACTTTTCTTCAACACATTGAGATTAAGTTTTTGGGCGGCTCCTTCGGAAATGAACAGCTCGGAAGCTCCGGTGTCCACAAGTGCACGCAATTGCTTTTCAGCAATCGTGACTTCTACAAACATAAGACCACTTTTGGGCTTGTTAGATAAAGAATTTACTTGGAGATTACTTACAATTGCTCCAAGTTGGGCGGTGGGCTCGTCGTTAACTTTGACGGTAGAAAGACTTGTCCTCTTTGGGCAATCTCGAATATGATGAGGTCCTTTGCAATGGAAACATTCCAGACCTCGTCTCTCTCATGGTTTATTTGATCGGCCTTGTCGGTTATTGTTGTTGGAAGGCCTATCGTGGTTAAATTTCTCACCTCCGGCTTTGGCATTCTTGTCTCCCCAACCTTTGGATTTTGGCTTTGGTTTGGGCGAGTCTCGCTTCTCGAACTTGGCTATTGCCTCGGCCTCGTCAAGGGCATGAGAAAGATCTTTGACACCACGTCTTTCCAACTCCATGTTAGCCCATCGGTTCAATCCATCCATGAAAATTGAGAAGCCTTCATCTTCTCCTAAGTTGGTGATTTAAAGCTTTAATTCGGTGAACTTCTTCACGTACTCATGGATGTTGTGGTCGTGCTTGAGTTGGCGTAGCTTTGAGCGTAACTCTCTTTGAGCATTCTTGGGATAGAATGCCTCATGGATCTCGTCTTGAAGCTCTTCCCAAGTATCTACGGGAACGTCTCTATCGGACTCTTCAGCACACCTGCGTCTCCACCATAAAAGAGTGTTGTGAGTAAAATAACTAGAAGAAATATTTACCTTAGCGGATTCATCCACGATGTTGGTGTTGCGGAAATATTGGTTCATGCTCCACAAGAATGTATCGGTTTCTTGGGCATCTCTCGATCCTTTGAATTCCTTTGGTTTCGGCACATCGGCTAGCACTCTACTCGGGCTTGAAACCACTCCATTGGCCACGGCGGACTTATAGATGTTGAGCTCGGCCCTTAACACGTTCATCACCTTCTCTAGTTCGGTTAACCCATCTTTAAGAGAATGATTCTCTAACTCCACGGTCTCGAGTCTATCTTCGAGATCTTGGGAATCATCCTTGCGACCGTCACCCCGAGATTCCAACGCATCTAGTCGGGTCTCAACAACATCGAGCCTCTCTCTGGACTCATTCGTGTTGTTCTCCAAATGGGTAACTTTGTCTTGCAAGGTAGAGATGGCATCTCTCAAACTAGCCCTTTTGGCTTTTCCTCCATGAGTCTCCATGGTCTTTGTGGTGGCGTCGATGGGAGCGTCACTTGGATTCGTCATCTCGAACCGATTTCTTCGCTAAACGTAGGCTCTGATGCCACTTGTCACGGGGCTAGGCTTATATGGCTAGCAACGTGCGGCACTTGGTCGGGAAAGAACTTCGAAAGGGACCAAGTAAGCCTTAAAGTCAAGTCTTGGCTTGGCTAGACGAGCGGAAGCGTTGCGAAGAAGAAAGTAAAGGAGATGGCTCGAGTGATTTGCAAAACGAAGAGCCTCGTTAAAAACCCCCTCTAAGCCTAGTTAGGGGGAAAAGAGTACTCTACGCTGCTAGTATTTTATTGATGAAAGAAAATGAGAAAACAAAGGAATTCATGATGATTACAAATGAGGGGGTGAGGCTCTATTTATAGCCTGACACCTCCCGATCTAACGGTCACTATCGATTACAATGGATGGCCAAGATTGGCCTAATCTATCTAATAAAGGCAAAAGAATAGGATCAATGATTCCTTCCTTCTTGGTAGTGATTCTTTCCATGTGAAATAGATGTCGATCTCCATGAATCGGGAAGGATATTGGTGCATGATCCTTGCCTTGAATACCATGGTCAAAGGGGTGAAAATTCCCCAAGAAATGGGCTTGAATAGGCTCTCGGACAGGCCCATGGGTGTGGCTTGGCGTGCTGATGTGTGCGGCTTGGACAGGCCCATGGGTGCGGCTGCTCGGTGCTGCTCGGACAGGCCCTCGGGTGCGGCTGGACGGGCTGCTCAGTCGGACAGGCCCAGGGTGTCTGGCAAGGCCCCTCGGGCGGATGGCTCGGCTGGATCGTAGAACCTAGGGTGCGGCAGAATGGGCCGAACGGACTCGGGCCCCTCGGGTGCGTTGGGCGCGGCACGGGGTGCTGGAACCTCGGCCCCAAGGTCTCAGACGATGGTGCTGGATATGGACTCTAGGTGTGCGGTGGATTGGACCCTAGGGTGCACCACGGTAACAATAAGTTCCACCAACCAAGGAACCCCAGCCGAGCCAGAACATACCCCTCCACTAGAGCAGGACGAGGCTGACCCTCCTATCGCCTCATTCAAGTCCTCCGGCGTCAAGCACAAAGCCACAAAAACCGCCAACACCAAGAAGTAAGATACTTCTTCATCTTGCATTGCATTTAGTTTAGTTGCATGTCATTTTATTTTGTTGCATTGAGGAAACTACACTATTTAAGTTTGGGGGTGTTAGTGCCCTTTAGTTAGTCATTTGCATTTCATTAATAGGTAGAAACAAAAATTATTCTATGGCATTTTGTTTAGCTCTATGATAGTTGTATGAATAAGTTAATGATACCCGATGATGACCATATTTTTTGGCTATAGATTGACATGTATGACTATTGAGATTGGTAGAATTAATTCTAGGGTTTGATGCTTAATCTTTGTTTTGATACATGATTGTATGCTCTTTAGGTTTGAGAGTGTTAGAGAATTTTTTTTAAAAAACTTATGCTTATCCTTGTGAAATTGAACTGAAATGAGCTTATATAAAAAAATGAAGCAGCAAAGGCTTAGTTAATCTCCCTTTTGTTTAATAGAATATATCAAACTGTGAATAAAATGATACGACATATTTTAGAGGGACACTCCGCTTTGTGTTGCACTGCCTAGAATTCAAACTTAAATAAATGGCAGCAACATCAAATGAGTGAATGAAAGTTGTCACGTGATGACTCTACCTACTAGCTCAGGGATGAGAGGTTTGCTCCATGCTCATCTAGAGTGAAGGATGGTAGTTGTGATGAGCTGACACCCCTCTTCTAAAAAACAGTTCACTTGTGGGAGTAAAATTTTGTGCTAAATTAGTTCAAACACTAGGATGAACTTGAGTTCTATTAAGAAATTTTTCTAGCTCTATTAAGCCTAAGTTGTATGCAATCAAGCACACACTAACAATGGATCTCACCCTAGGAAATCATTCTTAAAATCTCAATTATGTCTTTAAAGCCTTCCTTTTTTGAGGGTTGAAATTTTGCCATAGCATCTACCTTGAGCTAAATTTGTGCCACATCATTTTCTTTGTTTCTCTCTATTCATTGCTTTAGGACAGGCAATAGCTTAAGTTTGGAAGTGTGATGAATTGCCAAAATGCTTATATTTTACACCTTTTTGCTTAAGTTTTTGTTTGTTCTCGAGGTCATCTCATAGCATGTAGGTGCATTTAGAGCATACAATTGCATATATCTCTACTTGTTGGTGGTTTGACTTAATTTCATGAGACTAGATGCTGCTTCAAGGGTAAGTGTTGGTGTGGTGTTGTGCAGGTTGAAGCTGATGTGAAGCAAGGCAAGGAAGGAAAATGCTATAGAAAATTGGACATCAATTATAGGCGCAGAAAAAGACAAAGTAACGCGCACACGCTGATAGCCCACATGTGTGAACCCCCTTTTGTCTGATTGTGCCCCACATGCATAGGGAATATTCTCAGGACAACAAAGAATATTATGGCACAAAACCCTAGGAGCCCCCACTATATAAAAGACATGAGACCCTTATTAAAGGGAGAGCGTGAAAAGGGGACAAAAAGGATAGGGAGAGAAAGCAAAGGCGGCTCTTTTCTTTTCTTCTTCTTCCACTTGGTGTCCTCCATCGTTGAAGCTCCAAGGGTTTGACCTTGTTGACCTTGAGAGAGGCGGCAAGCCTAGGGCGGTTCGTGGCGTTGCAGTCCATCACGGATTGGGAGTTTCTTCTTCCTTTTCTGTTGCTTTAGCATTTCTTTTATATCTTGAAAATGGGTTGTATGAACGAAGATATTTCGGATTATATTTGCCCGGCTATGAACTAATTTAGGTGGCTTGGGCTGTTTGGATGAACTATGTTTTAGTTTCTTTTATGAATGTTTATTTATCTCTTACTTCTATCTATGCTTTGTCTATGCTGTTAAATTCTTAGGATTGTAAGAGCCTTCGAGAGTTGGCCTTTCCTTAGGTGTGAGTTGAGGTTAGTGGTCGAGAGAGCTTTCTTTAACCTTCATAGACAATGGAGTTGGATGCTGAGAGGCACAGCTCTAACCCACCTTAGAGATAAGTGATGGGTTTCAACGTCTAAGAAGGATAGAACTTTATGGGTATGGGGAGTGATAGAGTTTACGCTGAAAGGTATTGCTGTAGCATTTCCTACTTCCAGTTCCCTTGCTAGAGATAGTTAAGGAGCACCTTGAGTAAATCCTGCCGAGCATAGCGTAAGCTAGAGAGGTAAACCCTAGTTGAGAGCTAAGACATAGGTCAACCAGGCAACCCAGCCAGTAATTCCCAAGTGAGTTTCGCATAAGTAAGAGGACCTGTTAAGTCTACTAATTTCAACACCCTATCTTTTGTCTCTATTTGCTACATCATTTATATCTTTGTTCTGATTTGCTACAACATTTATCACTCTGTCTTGATTTACCACAGCATTCTCTATTTACATTTCGTGACACTTGTGTGCTTAAACTTACCTCTAAACACCTCCAATCCTTGTGGAGACGATACTCACTTATCACTGTATTACTTGTTCGACGTGTATACTTGCACCATATTTGCGTACCATTTATAGTTCATCACACACGCAAACAATGTATAACCGCGCGAACCTCTCAAGTATAAAATCCATACGCACATGCAAGAAATGAGCAGACTTGGTCAACTGATCTACTATTACCCATAAAGCATCATGTTTCCTTTGGGTCAACGACAAACCCGTCATAAAATCCATGGTCACTCGATCCCACTTCCATTGTAGAATTTGTATGGGGTGAAGCAAGCTCGAAAGAACTTGGTGTTGGACCTTAACTTGATGACAAGCTAAGCATCTAGTCACAAGCTCAGATACATCTCTTTTCATACTAGGCCAGCAATAAAAAGGATGAAGGTCTTGGTACATCTTATTGCTACCAGGATGCATAGCAAACGGACTATGGTACGCCTCTCAAAGGATACAGTCTCACAAATCTTTCAAGGCTGGGACACATAACTGACCTTTAAAGTACAAGATCCGACCATCTCGCACCTTAAAACCAGATGTCTTGCCTCTCTGAACCATCTCTATCTTTGCCACCAACTCTTTTTCCAACACTTGCATTCTCTTAATCTCTTACACTAAGGTGGGCTCCACACGAAGCTCGGCTAACAACCCACCATCCTCGATCATCCTCAAATGGGAAAACATCACCCTTAACTCTAACATAGACTTCTGAATCAAAGCATCAGCCACTTGATCGATGAATAATTGCCGCACGAACTGTGCAAGTGTACACTGCCGATGCAAGTATAGTTAACAGTTGGATCCTGTTAGATATCGATCCCACGTGGATAGGTATTTAGTCGTACTATTATGTGGCCACAAGCAATTCTGTAAATCGAAATATTGTGAGTGTAATGGTGGTTGTAACAAAGAAATAAAATATTGAATGTAAGAACAATTGTGATAGCAAGAATAAACAATTATAAGAAGGTAAAAGAAATATTAAGGAAATATTTGGATATCCTCGGCTCAGCTCAGCAGAACATCAAGTGCAACAAGGAAATAATATATGATCGTTCATTTGACAAGTAAAAGAATAAGCTCGCTTATTAACATCCATTTGAATCTCAACCGAAGACGCAAAGATGTAGATCAACCACAACTCCTATTGTTCGTCATTAGAAAAAATCCTCGAACAAGTGGATCAACTCTCGTTGTATCCTCATTCAACTCTTGTTGTAATGGCTTATTAACCTGACTTGTCACTGCATCTCTCAATATCAGTGACGATGTTTAACAATCTAATGCAAACAAAAATCAGATTCAACAATTGAAATAAGAAGAAAGCTAATAATGATATACTGAATTGAAAAATGAAGTTTAAACAAGTTCATACAAAGCTTAAAGAGTCAAACCATCATCATTAACACAAGAAATATAATAAAATCTTCAAATAAGCATCTATCTCTAGAAAGATTTAAAGAAGATAACACATATTCCTCCTTGATCTAGCACTTGAATCCTCATTTCCTCAGATATTTTTGCCTTGCTTCGCCTTGCATATCTAGAAATGGAGTTTAAACCACCATGGGAGGAGAGCTCGGAAGGTTGAAGATGATAGGAAAAATGAATATAGCGTGAGCGATGTTCTCTCTCCTCCAAAAGTGAAGTTTTATAGGCTGCTAAGGTAAGGACACATATCCTTCAAGTGATTTGCCTGACTTTTTGCCGTACAAAATTTATTGTAATTGAAAATCCAACTGGCAGATTTGTCCTTATCCTTGGCAGTCTGGACAGTTGGCCGTTGTGGTGTCGAACTGGCTGCAGTGGTGAAACTTCCTCTACAATGACATTAGTAATACAACGACAACATAGCAAAAATGCAAAAATATATACAAGAGGGACTATGACTTGAGTTAGACAAAATACAGAAAATAAACATGAAAATGCAAAAATGGATGCATGAAACATTAATGTGGAGACAATTAATCCATGAATCTAGAGGAAATGCATGCTATTTAAAGAGCTATCACACCCCCAAACTTGAATTTTACTTGTCCTCAAGTAAAATTGAAAGCAACAAGGTCTAACAAAAGTTTAGAGGCATTCTAGCTACTTGAATCATTCCAACCAACCAATGAATCAATTGCAACAACACGATAAATGATTGCATTAGCAACTCAAACATAAACATATGAACAAGAATTTCAACAATACCCATCATCATGCCTATCATCTCAGATTCCTTCCACTTATCAGCATTTATTTAATACAACTCAAAACCAAATATAAATATCAATATATGTATATATATTTCCTTTTCTCTCTTTTTTATGTAGCGAGGGATATCGAACAATGAATGCACTATAAACCCTAAGAAGTAAGATGTTGTGCAACGAACCCCCACAGAATTTAAAACTAAATGCAACGACAATGACAATAAAACTAAATGCAATTACAATGACAGTGCAGATGTCATGACAATACAGAGAACAAAATGAAATTACACTATATGATATGCATGCCTACAAAAACTAAAAACTAACTTGGTCCTTTAGGGATCTCGAGAGGAGGATGCGGAGCGACGCTTCTTCTTCTTGCTCCTATTTTCTTCCTTGCGCTTCTTCTTGGTCTTGTCCTTGGATTTTGAGGGCTTGTGTTTCTTCTCTTTCTTGCAAAGAAAGGCCTCCTCTTTTTGATCAAGCTCCTCTTCATTCACGGGCTCCTCTTCTTTGTCGGCATCATTGATCGTAATTGTAATGGGGATGAACTGGGGTGGTGCTTTGTAAACCATCATTGCAAGAGGGTTGTCCTCTTGTTCATCCGTTGCAGAGATAGTTTCCGTTGGTCTCACAGAATCTCGCATAAACTCTTGTCCTTCACGGGTTGCATCCACAACCTTGGATGCAATAGACTTTTCTTCAGCAAAAACTTCTTCAGCATTAACCTTCTCAACTTGGGTGCTTTATTCTTCATCTTCATCAATGTATTCCACAAAAACTTCATATTTTTTAGGAATGGTAGGGGTGGAATCATCCTCAATTCCGACATTCAAATCAAAGAGACAGTCTTTGATTATCTTGCTCGATGCTTCTTCTTTCGGTGTGTCTGTAGCCTCTCTTACATTCTCAGAGGAGTTAACAAACTTAGCTGAGACTTCCTTTATGGCCGCATCCAAGAAAAAGTCATAACTACATATTATAGAAGGAAATTCCGAGAAGTCTAGCAATGAAACTGGGGTAACTCTACTCATTACCGAGAGAGAAGATTTATGCCATGTCTTGACATACGCATAGAACAGGTTCTATGCAAGGTCAAGCATTTGAACTCTGGCCATCACCTTTCCCAACGTGCTTGTTATAGCATCGAGTTTGTCCTCAATTTCCAGAACTTTCATCCACACTTAATTGCTCGTAGGGGTGTCCTCGTCAACATGTTCCACCTTAGCATTCCCCCTCTTCTGTCTCGTTGCATGCCCACTTTTGGTGTACGAACCCCAGTAGTTCTCACCATTCTCTCAATGGCAACCTCATTAAGTGGCCCCTTGTTGGCTGTCATCTCCTCATTTTTCAAGGTTTTGACTATTTTCAGATTGCATAGTTCATGATCAATGATGGGAACACCAAGATTCCCTTCTTCCTATCAGCAAAACATGTTATCTCCTTGTGGACAGTTGCAGCCACATCTATTTTTCTTCCCTTGAAAATAGAATGTATCAAACACATTCTATCTAAGGAGATTGTGGTGCTATGAGTCGATGGCAACAACCTAGAAGTGATAAACTGGAACCAAATCTTTGTCGGCAGGGTTAAAAATTTCCTATACATTGCACACTTTCCCACATTGGTCGTCGACCAAATTGTATTATCAACACAAAAATCCCTAACTAGCAAATTTAGTTTCTCATCATCAATTTCTTTCACAAACAATGAGTGTTCATCAATATTCAAAGTGGTTTTCAACATATTATTAATGGTAACAACACTTCATGGTATAGAACTCTCCCTTACAAAAACGAACTTCAATGAAGGCTCGTAAAGGTTAGTGTAAAATTCCCTTACTAGAGCAGAACTGTAACTACTAGGGTGAGTGCAAAAGGTGCCATATTTGTGAAACTCGATGGTCTTGTGAATCAGTTTTTCAGGTTCATTTTCTTTGGAGAGCACAATCGCATATTCCAGAAAGATACTCCGCTTGAGGATGCGTTTCTTGTGTCGTGCCCTTGCCATTTCCGTGTGGAACACCTCGTACTCAGTATTCTCCTCTTATGCAGCAAACTCATCGGCTTGAGGCTTGATGGCAGAGCCTTGAGTTTCTTTTGCATATGTCTCCATGAAAATTTTTCGGGCAATTGTAGTCTTTGCCATGAGAGAGTAAGGATGAAGACAAAAGGAAGGATTTTTGCAACAAAAAAAAATTGAAGCTTTGAAGATTAGAAAAAGAAGAGAAAGAAATCTAAGTGCAGAAGGTCAGTGTAGTCAAAGTTATTAAATAAAAGTGGAAGAAAAGAAGGAAATGAAAATGCGCAATCTTTACCGTCTGATGCGATGAGATTCAACGGTTCTGATTGTGGCACAAAAATCACGCTCGTCCGATGCATCTCTCGCTCTTTTGCATCAAAGGATGTGATTGGGGGTAATAAATCGGTGTAATGAAATTACTCGAAATGCCCCCAACATCATACATATCATGTGTTGCCTCCTTGCAATACAAGTAGTTGGAAGAAGAATCCATGCAAAACAAGGGAGGATTTGTTATACAAAAAGAAATAATAGAAATTTAAAGATAAACAAGGAAAAGAAGAAAACTAAATCTACATCTAACAAAGAATTAAAAGAAAACATAAAAAAAAATTCGACCAATTTAATGGTCTCAACACTTTTAGAATCAGAGTCACCAAAATAATGCATGAGTCTTTGTCCATTGACTTTGAATGATATCCCCTCTTTACTATCTTTGATTGTGACTGCACCATGTGGAAATATTTCCACAACTTCAAAAGGTCCCAACTAATGTGATCGCAATTTGCCTGGCTGCAACTTCAGTCTTGAATTTAATAGCAAAACCAATTGTCCAACTTCAAATTGTCACTGCAATATGATCTTGTCATGCCAGCGTTTACTCTTGTCCTTGTAAATAAAGGCATTTTCATAAGCATTGTGGCGAGTTTCTTCCAATTCAGTGATGTCCAGCAATCGTTTCTTCTCCGCAGCCTCATAATCCATATTTACTTGTTTCAAAGTCCAAAGAGCCTTGTGTTCTAGTTCAACAAGCAAGTGTCAGGATTTTCCAAAGACAAGCTGATACGGTGACATCCCAAATGGAGTTTTTTATGCAATACGAATAGCCCACAAAGCATCATCCAAACGCGAGGACCAATCTTTCCTAATGGTATTTACCACTTTCTCCAAAAATGTTTTTGATAGCCTATTTAGAAATATCGACTTGTCCATTGGAGTAAGGATGATACATTGTAGCGAGTCTATGATTCATTCCATACCATTTCAACACAACAACCACTAGGTTGTAAAGAAAATGCTTTCCCTAGTTGGTGATTAATGCCCTTAGTGTCCCAAATCAGGTAAGTATATGTTTGTGGAAGAACTTTAAAACCGTTTCGGCATCATCCTTCAGCACAACTACAACTTCTATCCACTTAGAAACATAGTCCATGACAACTAAAATGTATAGGTTGCCAAAAGAACTTGGGAATTGACCCATGAAATCCAAGCCCAGACATCAAATAACTAAATTTCCATGATTGGCTGTTGTGGCATCTCATTTCTTTTGGATGTTGGGAAAATTCATGGGCATCTTTAAATAACGAAGGCCAATAAAAACCAGATTGAAGGACTTTTGTAGCATTTCTCATACCGCTGGAATGCTCTCCATATGGAGCATTATGACAATGTTGTAAGATTGACATCATTTCTTCCTTAGGGACACAACGTTGAATGGTATTATCATTTCAAATATTGAACAAATAAGGTTAATTCCAACGGTATTTAGTTGCATCGCGAAGAAATCGTGCCTTCTTGTGCCCAGTGACACCGAAAGGAGTTTTTCCACACATAAGGTAATTAACAAAATCAGCGTACCAAGGTGTTGCGTCCATAACAAAAATCTTTTCAGCAGGAAATGCATCGACAAAGGTGTTGCGTCCACACATAAGGTAATTAACAAAATTGGCAACTTGATTTTCTGACCCTTTTCGATCCTTTATCTCGACATCAAACTCTTGCAGCAATAAGATTCATCGAATCAATCTTGGTTTTGCATCTTTTTTTGCAAAAAAGTATTTCAAGGCAGAATGATTAGTAAATACTGTAATTTTTGCATCGACAAGGGAAGAACAAAACTTATCAAAAGCAAAAATTACTACTAATAGCACTTTCTCAGTAGTAGTGTAATTAATTTTAGCTTCAGTTAGAGTCTTACTAGCGTAGTAGATTGCATGAAATACCTTGTCTCAAATTTGACCTAATAGTGCCCCCACAACGAAATCATTGTGTAAGACCTGAAATTTATCCGGTTATACCTATATATACATATGTATATCTCTATAAATAAAACCAAAAATATATAAATAGTAAGTATAAATAAATAAATCCCCATATTAAATAAATAAAAAAAGACAGTCCAAAAATCTCAAGTGTCCATAAATACAATGTCCAATATACACAAAGCCCAAGTTACATATTACAAAGCCCAAATCTTCTTTTTATTAGCTTTCCCGCCCAAATCCAAATATACATAGTCAAAGAAACACAAATCGGTCCAAAATCAATTTTTTCCCGCCTAAATCCACCACGTGGAAGCTCCTGGTTGGCCCCAAAGAGTTCACGTGGATCACGGTTTTCTTTCTTATTAGTTGGATCCAGCTGGCCTACACCGTGACATCAGCAATTCAGACCCCTATAATTAGAGGAGAGAGAATGCCAGCCCATCAATCATTAACCACCATTAATACTAATCAATAAAATACTAAATCATACTACTAATAATAAATACTCTTTCTGTCCCACTTAAAATGTCTCTTTTGTGTTTTGAAATTGTCCCAATTAAAATGTCTTATTAAAAAAATCAACTACTTTTACAAGGTGAATTTACCTTCCTATCCTTTTTTTTAGTTTTCCAACAAAATAAATTTCAACTTTTAAGGGTAAAATTGTCTTTTTAATTAATTTACATCACATTTCTTACACAAATTTTTTTTCTTCTAAAACTGCGTGAAAAGTCAACAATAAACATCTTAAGTGGGTGGGACGAAAGGAGTATAACAGTAATGATGAGAGAGAGGGACCCGGTTATCGAATTGACCAAAAGTCGATGAGTCACCGCTATGAGAGTCACTAGAGCAGTGAACAATCACCAGAACTAGAGAACATGATCACCGTTTCACAGCTGAGAAGGTAATCCCTTCTCCTTCTTAATTACCTGCGAAAGTAGACATAAAAATCAGATCGAAGCAAAAATAATAGGAAAATAGAATTGAAAATGAAAAGAAAACAAAGATCAGATTTATCTTGTGGTGGCCGAAATAATTTCAGTGAGTGATTTAGGGAGGTAGTCGGATTTGAAGAAGGCATGAGCTCGGTTAGCTAGGATTTATGGGTGAAGCTGGGAGTTTCAGATGAAACGAGTTAGATTTTAGGATTTAGGATTAAAATTCGAAATTTTTGGGTAATTTTAGGTTTCCGGCACGGCGGCCAGAAATCGTTCGGTCGCGGTGGCCGGCGTTGCTTGCTGCGGCCGGCGAACATGTCTGAGGCAATCAGAGAACGACGGTGGAAGATCTAGTGGCAGCGTTCACAGCGGCTCTAGGCCATAGTTCTTCAAGTTTATCCATTTTCGAAGGAACATATGAAGAACATGTTAAAAAAACAATGGATTTTGATCCATTTGGATCTGTTCTTCTAGAAATAGGAGGTTTGTGTTCAGAGAGTTTGAGAGTGAGAGAAAGTAGAGAGAGAGGGGAAAGATAAAAAAAATGAATGAGTTAACTCAGTCAGGGCATATATAAGTGGATTGAAACGATGTAGTTTTGACAAGGGATCCACGCATTTCTATTCCGGGTCGGGCAGGGGATCCGCGAATTTTTAAGTTTGGTTAAATTATAGTTTTGGTCCCTCAAGCTTTGTACTGTATCTCATTTTAGTATCTAGAAATTAAATTAAACCATTAAAATTCATTTTAACATCAAAAGGCAATATAATTGATAGGAAATCAACACAAAATAATTAGGAGATCATTAGAAAATCAAAGCTTACCTAAATAAATTGGAAATTAAAAATGAAGATTGCTCCTCCAATCTTCCAACGTGAAATCTATTGAACAAAATAAGAGAAATCAAAATCTCTTGTGTGGTTATTGATTAGAAATGGTTTAGGAGAAAAATGAATAGAAATTGGATAAGAAATCAAAGAAGATTAAAATGGTGTTTGGAAGAACCTTGAGAGAAGATAGGAGATAAGTTTAGACACAGTTTTCTTTCTTGAAAAAATAATAACTATCGTCATTTTCTAGTTAGAAATATGTGATAAAAAATTTATTTAATAAATGTGTCAAATTATCCAATAAAACAATCAATTTAGTTCTTTTTACAATTTTGTCATTAATAAAATTTGTAATCCTTGTAATATAGTCACTATATAATTTAATATTAAATCAACTCATTTAAAATTACTCAAGTTCAATTTTATCCTTTGACAAAAGCATTAAAATATTTTCAAAAATAATTGTCACGATAAATTTATCGGAAATCAATTTAATTAACCCAAATTATTTTCCAAAATTAATTAATTAGCTAATGCTAAACCAAAAATTCTAATCCAATTTCGATAATTCACCCGAATCTTCTAGCCCATTTTCCAGGACGTTACAGCACAACACTCCTCTGTGAGTGCAATGGTCTGTATAGCATTGAGCTTTTTCTTCTTAGATAGGATTTCCTTCATGAACTTTGCATAATTAGGAATCTACGTAAGAGCATCCATCAAAGGGATTTGTGTAGAACTAATGTTTTGATATAATAATTGAAAAATGTTTTGGACTAATTTGAAAAGATTTTAAAACTTGATTTTAAGTCCAAACAACTTGAATTTATGTTTGAGGTATTTTAAGAGGTTTTTGGCAAAGATTTTTCATGTTTTTAATAGCCAAACTCGTATTTTCAACGTACCCGTATCGATACGGTTGTACCCGTACCGATACCTTTTTGCCCCAGCTTGGCCACTGTCAAAACCCGTATCGATACAGGCCTTTGCCGTTTCGATACGGATCGGGGTCGTTTCGATACGCCATGTAAGTGTACCGATCCCCTTTCAACCAACCCCAACGGCTATTTCCCAACGGCCATTTAAATGTGAACCCGTACCGATACGCCCTAAAGCGTATCGATACGCCTATGCTGGCAAGAGCCCAACGGCTAGTTCCTCATGAAGGCCGTACCGATACGGTTCCACGCGTATCGATACGGATAGCTGCAGAACAGCATTTATGAAGGGAAATAAAGTCCTCAACGGCTCCAATTTATCCCCAACGGCTAGTAGCGGCTACAAACTCAATTGGGAGTATAAAAGGGACCTTCAAGCATCAAGAACATGTGCATGCTTCAATTGTTACAACATTATGATGTCAAAATTTGTCTAGAGCTTTAATTGTACATTTCTTGCTTAGACAACACTTGTGAGCTTACATTGTTAAATTTGCTCAAGTGTTTAGGTTTTGGGTGAGTGCTTAGAATTGCAAACAAACACCTTTTAGAGGGATTTCTAGTTTGCTAAGTCTTTCTTTGGAAAGAGAGTGTTCCTTCAAGCTTTGGGTAGAAAGCTTTGAGGGTTGTAACGGTTTCCTCCTAATCCTAGAAAAGGGGACAAAATTCTTAGTGAATTTGTTAGAAATCCTTAGTGGGGAGCTAAGGTAGTGGATGTAGACCTTGGTTAGAAGGTTGAACCACTATAAATCCTTGTGTCAAATTGCCAAAATTTCACCTCCCACTAAAACACCCAATTATCCAACTTCTCCACACTTGGCGAGCAAGAACGGTTGATCGAATCGAGCCCCCAAAATCTCAACAATTGGTATCAGAGCTTGGCTCAATCGAAGGGGATTCACATCCTATTGAGAAGATCCGGCAAGCTCGATCAACATTTCACCAACCGGCTCAATGGCACAATCAATCGACAAACCGCCTTTCTTCGACGGAAATCACTATGCCCATTGGAAGACAAAGATGAAATTCTTCTTGAAGTCAAGAGATTACAAGTTATGGGACATAGTTGAAGATGGTCCGTTCGTGCCTCAAGGAAGCAAAGCGGAATGGAGTGCCGACGATCGCAAGAAGATGGAGCTTAATTGCAAAGCCTTGCACATGCTTTTTTGTGCATTTAGCCCAACCATCTATGAGAAGATGTCTTCTTGTGAGAGTGCCAAGGAAGTATGGGACAAGCTTGAAGTCACATACGAGGGAACCAATGAAGTCAAGGAGACCAAGATTGGGCTCCTAACCTTAGAGTATGAAAACTTCAAGATGGATCCGGAAGAGAACATCGAGAAGATGTTTGATAGGTTCTCCACTATCACCAATGGACTTAAAGGTTATGGAGAAGCCATCCCGGAAGAGAAGCTTGTCTGAAAGCTCATCTACTCCCTTCCCGAGTCATGGGACTCAAAGAGGACCGCCATCATCGAAGCCAAGAATCTCAAAACATTGAAGCTTGATGAACTCATGGGGTCTCTTCTCACTCATCAAATAATGAAGAAAAACAAAGAAGAGGAGAAGAAGGAAGAGATTAGAGCGATGGGGAAGAAGAAGATCATGGAGCTAGGCATCAATGCTAGTGCCATAGCTCTCAAATCCTCCACATGCCATCATGTAGATTCAAGTGAGGAGGAAAGTGAAGATGAAGAGATGGCCTATCTCTTCAACAAATTTGCCCGGTTCATGAAGAGCAAAATGGAAAAATCCAAGCATGAATCGACAAAGAAGATGAAGGACTCCCACAAATCAAAAAAGAAGGGTTCATCTTCAAAACAAGCATATGTGGCCACATGGAGTGATGAAGACTCCACCGATGATGAAGTAGCCCACCTATGCTTGATGGCCCTCAATGAGGGGGAGGTAACTTCTAACTCATCTATTTCAAATTCTTTATACATTTGATGAGTTACAAGATGCCTATGATGATTTGCTTTTGGAATTCAAGGCATCATTTTCCAAGAACAAAAAGTTGATTTCAAAAATAAAAATTGAAAATGATTTGCTTTCCAAAACAAATCTTGAACTTGAAGCAAAATTGAAAGATTTTGAACAAAAATGTCTTGATTTACAAAATTTGCTTCTTAAAGTTCAAAAAGAAAAAGATTTGATTTCCAATGAACTTGAAAAGAAAAATAATTTTGGAAAATCAAATTTTTATGTAAGACAATCTAGTGCCCCTAGATTTGTGAATGGAAAATGTTTTAGAAGTGTTTGGGTCCCAAAAGGACTAACCACTTCAACTAAAAAGGATGAAATTGAAAAATGGATTCCTAAGGGGACTAAATTTTGTGCAACTAACGTCTATAGATCCAAAGCAATTTGGATACCAAAAATTACTTGATTGTCTTGTTTTAGGTGTGATGGAGAGTGATCAACAAGTCAAAAATTGAGGGGGAGCTCCATGCACACATAGGAAGAACACTTGAAGAAGGAAGGCTTCACATCCTCCCTTGAGTTCAAGTGTGGTAAAATCTAGTTGCTTTAGTGTTTATTTGATTTATTTTCTTTTATGTCAACTAGATATTCATATATGTTGAACTAACATTCTTATGATGCTTTGAGTAAGGGGGAGCCAATTTTAAACCAAAAATTTTAAGTGTGTCAATTTTTTTACCTCCTATGTTATTTTGACCTAAATGTCATTTTAAATTCTTTTTGATATAACAAAAAATGGGAGAAATTGGTTTGAAAAATTGAATTTTCAAATGAACAAGGGGGAGCTTTATTTGATTTCATATCTTTAATCTCTTATTCACATTTTTGAAGTTAAAGGGGGAGAATCCCAAACAATTTTTCAAGTGAGTTTTATTATATCAAAAAGGGGGAGATTGTAGAACTAATGTTTTGATATAATAATTGAAAAATGTTTTGGACTAATTTGAAAAGAATTTAAAACTTGATTTTAAGTCCAAACAACTTGAATTTATGTTTGAGGTATTTTAAGAGGTTTTTGGCAAAAAATTTTCATGTTTTTAATAGCCAAACTCGTATTTTCAACGTACCCGTATCGATACGGTTGTACCCGTACCGATACCTTTTTGCCCCAGCTTGGCCACTGTCAAAACCCGTATCGATACAGGCCTTTGCCGTTTCGATACGGATCGGGGTCGTTTCGATACGCCATGTAAGCGTACTGATCCCCTTTCAACCAACCCCAACGGCTATTTCCCAACGGCCATTTAAATGTGAACCCGTACCGATACGCCCTCAAGCGTATCAATACGCCTAGGCTGGCAAGAGCCCAACGGCTAGTTCCTCATGAAGGCCGTACCGATACGGTTCCACACGTATCGATACGGATAGCTGCAGAACAGCATTTATGAAGGGAAATAAAGTCCTCAACGGCTCCAATTCATCCCCAACGGCTAGTAACGGCTACAAACTCAATTGGGAGTATAAAAGGGACCTTCAAGCATCAAGAACAAGTGCATGCTTCAATTGTTACAACATTATGATGTCAAAATTTGTCTAGAGCTTTAATTGTACATTTCTTGCTTAGACAACACTTGTGAGCTTACATTGTTAAATTTGCTCAAGTGTTTAGGTTTTAGGTGAGTGCTTAGAATTGCAAACAAACACCTTTTAGAGGGATTTCTAGTTTGCTAAGTCTTTCTTTGTAAAGAGAGTGTTCCTTCAAGCTTTGGGTAGAAAGCTTTGAGGGTTGTAACGGTTTCCTCCTAAACCTAGAAAAGGGGACAAAATTCTTAGTGAATTTGTTGGAAATCCTTAGTGGGGAGCTAAGGTAGTGGATGTAGACCTTGGTTAGAAGGTTGAACCACTATAAATCCTTGTGTCAAATTGCCAAATTTTCACCTCCCACTAAAACACCTAATTATCCAACTTCTCCACACTTGGCGAGCAAGAACGGTTGATCGAATCGAGCCCCCAAAATCTCAACAATTTGTATTATAAGCTGTTGCAAAATATCTTGAAAGAATTGAAATTGATTATCATACTTAGTATTCTTGAATCTCTGAGGAAAAGGTGGAGAGGGATTATCTTCTGATTGCACCGATGGCTGAAATTGCGCTAACAACTTAGATTGCAACACAGGTGGTAGCAGAGTGATAACTGAAGGAGCATCATCCCCATGCCATCCTACATTCCATCTTTCGACATTAGATCACTTTTTGAAAACTCCCCTTGCTCGTGAGAAGATATGGGTGCTTGTTGTGTCGAGCCAGTCGTTTGCTTGCCACTAAGAAGGGTAATAGCCTTGTAGTGCTCTTTACCCTTAATTATCAGACTCTCAGTATTGCTAGGAAGTGTGCCCGGTTGTCGAGAGTTCATGTCAGTAGCTAACTTCCCCAATTAAGCTTCCAAAGTACGGATCGATGAAGAGTGACCTTATACTATAGCTTTTGTTCGAGAGAAGTGTTTGCACATCATTTCCTCAAAGAGAGCAAATGGATTAGATATATATGATGGGGCGTAATGACTAGTTTCTAATTGTATCTGAGACAGTGCTCCATATTGTGATTGCGTACTAAACTACGATTGTTGAGTTTGTGAAGAAGGATGTTGTGGTTGTATCCTATTATGATGTGACTACAATGGGGCCTGTGGTGTAAAATGTTGTTGCGGATAACTAAAATTCCCTTGACGCACGCTAAAGTTTCCTTGAAAAAAAATTATTTCCAGATCAGAATACTCCATAGTTTTTGTGCAGAATTGGAATTTCCCCAAGATTGCCTATTGTAAGAGTTGCCCATAGTAATTCCCCTCATGTTGTTTACATAACTTGCATTTTCTGCATGTTGTGGCCAATCTTCATAGCTATGGTTCTCACCACAAATCTCACAAGAGAATACAAGAGTAGTGGTTTGTTGAGCTAACTATATAGGAACAACTTCACTTGTGCCTCCATATTCTTGATTTTGTTCTCTAAAGACGAAATCTGAGCCTTTAGAGTAGAAATATCATCTAGCTCGAAATGCCTGGTACAGCTTTGCATGAAGCAACTTTCGAAACAGGATATTGAGAGTCATTTTGTGCAAATTATTCCATCGCACTAACAGCAGCGGTGTAAGTGTAATCAAGTAAAGGTCCATTAGATGATCTGTTGATAAGATGTCTTGTGGTCGCATTTAACCCAATGTAGAAGATATCAATTTGAGTTTCTTGTTGAAGGCCATGGTTGGGACATCGTCGCAACAAGGACTTATATCTTTCCCGTGTAGTATGGAGAGTTCCATCAACCAACTGATAGTAGGTAGTGATATCATTCCTCAAGTGTGAGTTCATTGTCGATGGATTAAAGCGCAATACGAACTACATTGCAAGGTCATTCCATAACGTGATAGATCCGGCAAGGAGTCCATGAAACCACGTATGAGCTCTTCCCCGCAAAGAATATGGAAACAATTGCATAAGTAAGGTATAATCAGGAACACCTTGTTGACTAAAAGAAGCACAAATTAAAAGAAATGATTGAAGATGCTCTCTAGCATCATCATGTGGCAACCCCGCATACTGCCCATTTGAGTTGAGCATTTGAAACATAACTGGCTTCAACTCGAAATTTCCAGCTTAAATAGGTGGTCGAACAACACCCGGTTGCAAATCGTCCATCTAAGGTACTAAAACCTCGCGAATTGTTATGTTCTGGGTTGGTGGGTGCAGTGGTGGGTTTTCAGGATCGTAGGGGATACCCTCGTTGACATGTCTTGTCATCTCACTTTGTTCTCTAAGTCTTCGTCTAAGAGTCCTTTCATCTTCTGGATCAGGCACGAAGAGTGGTGTGGTAACATTTCTGGTCATACAACACCTACAAAACTAATAAAAAGAAAAAGAAATGACAAAAGGTTATTAGAAACAACTACAAACAAGATAAAGGAAACATAATTGCAAGTAGAAACATAAAAATCAAATAACGCCATCCCCGACAACGACGCCAATACTTGATCGGTGAGTAATCGTCAAACGAACTATGCAAGTGTACACGGATGATGCAAGTATAGTTAACATGCAGATGATGTTATATATCGATCCTACGGGGATAGGTATTTAGTCATACTATTATGTGGCCACAAGCACTTTTGTAAATCAAAATATTTTGAGTGTAATGGTGGTTGTAACAGAAAAATAAAGTATTGAATGTAAGAACAATTATGATAGCAAGAACAAACAATTATAAGAAGGTAAAAGAAATATTGAGGAAAGATTTGGATCCCCTAGGCTCAGCTCGGCAGAACGTCAAGTGTAACCAGGAAATAATATACAATGGTTCATTTGACAAGTAAAAGAATGCGCTCGCTTACTAACTTCCATTCGAATCTCAACCGAAGATGCAAAGATTTAGATCAACCACAACTCTCGTTGTTCGTCAAAACTACAAATCCTCGAACAAGTGGATCAACTCTCATTGTATCCTCATTACAGTCTTGTAGTAATGGCTTGTTAACCTTACTTGTCACCACATCTCTCAATGTCAGTGACGATGTTTAACACTCTCATGCAAACAAAAATCAGAACCAACAATTGAAATAAGAAAAAAAAAGCTAATAATAATATATTGAACTGAAAAATGAAGTTTAAACAAGTTCATACAAAGCTTAAAGAGTCAAACCATCATCATTAACGCAAGAAATATAAAAAATCTTCAATAAACATCTACCTCCAGAAAGATTTAAAGAAGATAACACATATTCTTCCCTGATCTAGCATTTGAATCCTCATTTCCTCATATATTTTTGCCTTGCTTTGCCTTGGATCTCCAGAAATAGAGTTTAAGACGCCATGGGAGGAAAGCTCAGAAGGTTGGAGATGATAGGAAAAATGAATATCGCGTGAGTGATGTTCTCTCTCCTCCAAAAGTGTTGTTTTATATGGTGTTGAGGTAAGGACACATGTCCTTCAGGTGATTTCCCTAACTTTCTACCGTACACAATTTATTGTAACAGAAAATCCAACTGGCAGATTCGTCCTTATCCTTGGCAGTCTAGACAGCTGGCCACTGCAGTGTCGAACTGGCTGTAGTGGTGAAACTTCCTCTACAGGGACATCAGTAATATATTGACAACATAGCAAAAAGGCGGAAATATGTACAAGAGCAACTACGACTTGAGTTAGACAAAATGCATAAAATAAATATGCAAATGCAGAAATGGATGCATGAAACATCAATATGGGGACAATTTAATCCATAAATCTAGAGGAAATACGTGCTCTTTAAATAGCTATCACCACTATATTAACTTTACCGGATACTCTATGATGCAATCATAATCCTTTAGCAGTTCAATCCACCACCATTGCCTCAAATTCAACTCTTTCTAGGTGAGCAGATACTTTAAACTCTTATGATTGGTGTAGGTATAACATTTTTCTTCGTACATATAATGCCTCAAATTCGTCCTTACCCTCTTGCATGTGAACACAACTAAGCCCATTCAACGAAGCATCATTGTACACAATGATGAGTGTGTAAAAAAATTGTTTTTCTTGCTCTTCTTACTCATATTATTGTTAGACTTAGGCTCATTTTAGATGCATTCATAGGCATTCATGCATAATTTCCTAGTTTCCTTGATTCAAGAGCTTGGTGTTGTATTTTGTTGGGTTTTGTGTAGAATTCGCTGTTGGTTTGCCTATTTTTGTGCATGACGAATTGTCGTGGCAATTAAGGAGATTTCTGAAGGACTTGTCAAGTTGTTTGTAGCGGCAATTTCTGGATAAACATGATTTATTTGCAGATTTTTCAAAACGCAGCAGATAAATCCAAAATTAAATCCTCAACCGCTGATAAGATAAAGATAAAACCTGGACGAATTTCAACTGCATTCAAACCCTACTTCTCATCTATTTAAAGGGATCAAATCAATATGGGGATTCGATTGGGAGAGAGAGCATGTAAAGCCCCAATTTTGGGCTTGGAAGTTAGCCGGTTGGGTAGGAAGTTCGTTAGAATCGGTTCGAGCAAGTTAGACTAGTTTCGAGAATAATTTGAAATAAATGGTTTTCGAACGAGATAAAATTTGGAGAAATGTTTTAAAATCATTATTTTATATATAAGTAATTTTGGTGAATCTAATTTTGAAAAATGAGTTTTGGAAGAAAGACATTTTAGCTTTAGTGACTAAAATGCGATTTTTGGAAACTGTCTTTTTAGTGACTAAATTGTAAAAGACCATAACTTTGAATCTTTAAGGAGTAATTGACCAAAGGTATAATTCATCCTTTTTCCTCTAAATTGATTTATTTTAAGATGGTTTTTAAGAAATAAAAAGAATTGATAAAGATTAAAAATCCTTTATTTTCCAAAACACATTTTATGCAACTAACTTTCTCTTTATCATTTTTTCTCAAATTCTCATCAGCCAAACAATATTTTCCACATCAAAGATTTTAGGTAAATTTTGGATTTGATCTATCTTTGATTTCCTAATGATCTATTATCAAAATCTCATGTTTGTATCTTTGGTTTTCTCATGAAAATCCATTCAATTGAAGGAAAAAGCCAACATTAGAGGTAATTTCGTTCTTCTCATCTAATGATAAAATCTTTATTGAAATTCTCAAGTTTTTGGTCTTTTATGAATGATTTCTATTGGGTTTTGATATTATGTTTATGGAAAAATGGATTAAATTGATGTTGTTTGGGTTTAATCAAAAGAGCTTTATTTCAAATTGATTTTGTGAGTTTACAATGAGATTTAGATATGTTTATGATGTGTGGAAATGTCGATTTAATGATTTTAGTAATGGAAACCCGAAACAAGTTAGATTGCTTGAGTGAAATCTTTGAGATTATGGGTTGTTTGTGTGGATATATGATAGCTGAAGGTTCTTTGGTGTTGATAAGAGGTTTTTAAGTGTAAACCGATGTTGTTTAGATGTTAATTTCGATGGGTTGTGGCTGGAGGTTAATTAGAGAGTGTTTGTTGATGATTTTGGTTGTTTTCGGATGCCAATTGTTTGGCGATTATGGGTAGAAATTGAGATGTTGTGTTGCTAGAGATTTTGGTGCATTGTGGTGCACTAATTCTCTGTTTTTCTTTGGTTAGAAGCAATGAATGATGTTTCGTTACCTTCTGAAGGAGTTTCGGTTGATCCGTAAGCTTGATTACGCTTCGGCAAAGCGAGCGAGGCGTTTTCAGTGAGTGGAATTGGTTTTAAAGCCTTTCAAAGACTTGAAAGCAAGGTTTGGGGTTTAGATTGAATTTGAAACACTAATCTAAGCCCGTAAGTAAGTTTGAGATGTTTCGCTCTCGTTTCTCGATTTTATCCCATTATTTTATGTGATCATGCTCATGTCTTGAAGATAGAATTAAACCTACTATTTTATGCATGTTTAGTGAAATGATTTGATGATTTATGTGATCCCATGAGATAGATTTATGATTTCAAAGAGATAGAACTTGTTGAGAAAATGCTATGCATTGTTTATGCTTTTGAAATGGGATGAGAAATGGTTTATGTTTATGCATTGAAAAATATTAGGTAAGTGATGTTTAAAGGTGTATATTGGCATGAGATGAGATTATTATTACCGAATATAATTGGTCGACCAATAGAATGAGAAGTGCACTATAATATACAAAATTATTACGTGCTCTTTGGTTCGGGCAATGGGGGTAGTGCCAACCAGTTTCCAAAGTGAGAGTGTGGTGATGAGAGATTCCACCACGATAGGTCTTGATGACGTGAGATTCCATCAAGCTTTGTGGCGATGAGAGATACCGCCATGGGAGTTCAGTGATATGAGATTCCACCGAGGTAGGACTTGACGATGTGAGATTCCATCAAGCTATCCGTATATCCGAGTAATGTTGCTAAAATGCAAATATATGAGATTCACATGTACCTTGATTATAAATGATTTTATGCATTTTGTTTATTATATGAGAACATGTTTTGAGAAATGCTTTATGAGAGACAAGCATGAGTAAGCTTTGCTTTGATATTTTGCATTCTGGTTAATGCATGAGATAGTGTATGTGGTTTTAATTATGTAGTTTTTGCATTGTAAATGGTTTCATGCATGAGATGGAATGAGCATGATGAGATAGAGATTTTAATTAAGAAAATGGTTTTAGATGCATTGTTGTGGTTAGTTTTGTTTTGAGCACCCCTCACTAAGCATTTGTGCTTACGCTATCTTTTACCAACAATGCAAAGAAATAATTCTTTTGGGGCAGCAAGGAAGAAAGAAGGCTTTCAAGGAGTGATACATAGCTCAAGTATGGTTTTATGTTTACATATTAGTAATAATTGGCAATAGGAGGATGCCTTATTGTTTGGGAGGGTGTGTTTTAAAACTCCATGTTTTGTGGCAAGTTTGTAATGTCTATGTTGACTTGTAAATGGCCTTTGGTACTTGGTTTATGCTTGGATATGCATTTTGGTATCTTGCTTGGCTTATTTTCTAGGTTGCATGTGTAGAAAGGTACTGAAAGGAGTCTCAGTTTGAGTACTCTAATTTCTGTTATTTATTTGATAAAGAAAGACCATATTTATAGATTACAAGAGAGAGCCTAAACTAGGAAAAAGGAATTACAAATAAATTACAAGAATCTAATTCCTTATTTACAGCTATTAACAAGATATTAGGAAGATAATTGCTAACTAATAGCAACTTGATATTAGGGAATTTACATCCCTAATTTTCTGCAATCACACAATCCACACTCTCCCTCAAGCTGGAGAGTATATATTATATAATCCCAGCTTGCATGTAAACTCATCAAAGGTTACTCTAGGAAGTGCCTTGGTGAGAATGTCTGCAAGTTGATCTTTAGAAGAAACAAAGTTCAGTTTTACCAGACCACTGTTGACTTTCTCTGAAATGAATTGTCTATCAATTTCCACATGTTTAGTCCTATCATGATGGACTGGATTTCTCACTATACTGATGGCAGATTGACTATCACTGTATAGTTCAAACTCTTTAGAGTCACTGAAGCCCAATTCAACAAGTAACCTTTGTAACCATATTCCCTCACACATTCCCAGTGCAATAGCTCTATACTCAGCTTCAGCACTGCTCCGAGACACAACAGACTGCTTTTTGCTCCTCCAAGTTACCAAATTGCCCCAAACAAAAGTGCAGTACCCACTGGTGGATCTTCTATCTGTCCGTTCTCCAGCCCAGCTAGCATCAATGAAGACTTTTACTGATCTGTCATTGGTTTTCTTGAAAATTAGCCCATGGCCAGGTGTCATCTTTAGGTATTTTAGTATTCTGTTGACAGCTTCAAGATGCTCCTCTCGAGGGTCACTCAAATATTGACTAACAATGCTCACAAGAAAAGATATATCAGGTCTAGTAAGAGAAAGATAAATTAATTTCCCAACTAACCTTTGATACAATCCCTTATTAACTGGACTTTTAAGAACATCCTTCTTCAGTTTGAGATTGAACTCCATAGGAGTCTCAGCTGGTTTCCAGCCTTTCATCCCAGATTCAGATAACAAGTCTAGGATATATTTTCTCTAGTTAATTACTAGACCAGCTTCTGATCTTGCAACCTCCATGCCAAGGAAGTATCTTAAAGTACCAAGATCCTTGGTTTCAAATTCACTTGCAAGCAATTTCTTTAAATTTCCAATTTCTTCATTGTCATCACCAGTGATGATGATATCATCAACATACACAATGAGGATTGCTTTCTTCTTTTCTGATCCCTCTTTGATGAACAAGGTGTGGTCTGTTTGGCCTTGCTTGTACCCATTCTTCACAATAACCTTTGCAAATCGATCAAACCAAGCCCTAGGAGACTGTTTCAATCCATACAATGACTTCTCAAGTTTACAAACTTTTTGTTTGTCAGAATGATATCCCAACCCCTGTGGAATTTCCATATATACATCTTCTTCAAGATTACCATTCAAGAAGGCATTCTTGATGTCAAGTTGATGTAATTTCCAGTCCTTGTTAACTGCCAAAGACAAAAGAACTTTCACTGTATTCAGCTTTGCTACTGGAGCAAATGTCTCTTGGTAGTCTATCCCATAGGACTGAGTAAATCCCTTGGCCACCAATCTTGCCTTATAACGTTCAATGCTCCCATCAAATCTATACTTGACAGTAAAAATCCACTTGCAACCCACTGGCCTTTTTCCTGGTGGAAGATCAGTGATTTTCCAGGTTTTATTGTCTTCTAGTGCCCTTATCTCTTCTTCAACAGCCTTCTTCCATCTTATGTCTTTCATTGCTTCCTCTATTGTTTTTGGAATGAAAGTGTTATCAACACTAGAAGTGAAGGCTTTAAAGGCAGGCTTTAAGTTTCCATATGCCACAAACTTCTGAATAGGATGTGTTGTACACTTCCTTACACCTTTTCTCTGTGCAATAGGCAAATCATCAGTATCCACAGTCGGAGCAATGAGAATTTTTCATACCTTGTGGATTCTCTGAGGCTGTAGGAGTAGGTTCCAGCTCTTGGAAGTTACCAGGTTGTATGTCGGTCTCTTTATTGGGCTTTGTTCTCCTTTTATAGACACTGAGCTCTTTGGCCTCAAGTTGCTCTGGTTGGGTTCTTTGTGGTGTGCGAGGTGTACTTGGAGGCTCCAAGACAGTAGTTTCAATGGAGTTAGGAATGATGGAAGGTTCATTGGTTTTAGTAATAACAATGGGTTCATGTTCAGAAGAAATAATAGTGGGAATTTTAGTGATAGGAAAAATGTCAAAAGCTTGGAATTCACTTAAGCGCTCCCCCTGAATTTCATGCTTGGTATAATATGGCTTTTGTTCAATGAAGGTGACATCCATTGAGGTATAGGTTCTTTTAGTTATGGGAGAGTAACATTTGTAGCCCTTCTTAGTAGAAGAATAACCTAAGAAGATGCATTTTAAGGCTCTAGGATCTAACTTAGACCGAGAATGAGGATAAATGTGAACAAAGACAGTGCATCCAAAAACTTTTACTGGGATAGAGGAAGAGAGGGGCTGAAAATGAGGAAAGGATTGAAGAAAAAGATTTCTAGGTATTTTAAAATTAAGAGGTTTACTAGGCATCCTATTGATGAGGAAGGTTGCTGTAAGGATGGCTTCCCCCCAATAAAATTTAGGCACATTAGTAGAGAACATAAGAGACCTAGCAACTTCTAACAGATGTCTATTTTTCCTCTCGGCAATGTCATTTTGTTGAGGAGAATCTACACAAGAAGTTATATGAACAATCCCCTTTTCTTGAAGAAAATCCCCCAAAGCTCTAGAAAAATATTCACTACCATTATCAGTATGAAGGATCTGAATTTTGCTTTGAAATTGAGTTTCTATTAGACTATGAAATCTCTTAAACACTTTTTCAGTTTCTGACTTTTCTCTCATAAGAAATGTCCAAGTGATCCTAGTGTGATCATCGACAAAAATGATGAACCATCTAGAACCATCAATATTCTTAACTTGGGAAGGGCCCCAAATGTCACTATGTATGGTGGAAAAATGTTTAGAGGTTTTATATTTAGAGGGAGGATAAGTGTTCTTTGTATGCTTAGCAAGAGGACAAATTTCACAAGAAAAAGATTGAGGATTTTTACCGATAAACAATTGTGGTAGCAATTTGGCAAGATATTGAAAACTAGGATGCCCTAATCTGTAATGCCATAAAAGAACATTTTTTGAGGATTCTGATATATTGGAAAAACAAGGAAAAGGATGAATAGAGCTTGAGTGTGCTTGTCCACTTTGAGAAGGCTGCCCTTGAAGAATGTAGAGGCCACCACACAACCTAGCACTGCCAATCACTTTCCCCGAGTCCAAAGCCTGTAATTTACAACCAAGAGGTGAAAAATTAGTTGTGCATTTTAGGTCAGCAGAAATTTTACTGACTGAGATGAGATTACAAGCTAATTTAGAAACATATAACACATGTTGCAGTGTTAATTTCGGAGATATTTTAACAGAGCCACTTCCTGATATGGAGGAGAAAGAGCCATAAGCAATCTTTATTTGAGAGGAGATTGATGAAGGCTGAAATGTATGGAAAAGGGAGGCATTGCCAGTCATATGATCTGAGGCCCCTGAATCTACAATCCACTCGAAACAGTCAGTAGTATCAGCCATGGACGCAAAAAATGGACTACCTTCTGGGATTATAGCAGCACTGGTCGATGCAGATTTTTCTGGAATTTTTATGGAAGTAATTTGGGTGGTGGAGATATCTGATGTGTCATCAAGAATAGGATTTTGTTCTGTTTCAGAACTGATTTTAGCGGAAGTAGAAATATCAACCATGTTGAAAGTTGATAGGATCGAGAAATTAGACTGATACCATGTAGAAAGGTACTGAAAAGAGTCTCAGTTTGAGTACTCTAATTTCTATTATTTATTTGATAAAGAAAGACCATATTTATAGATTACAAGAGAGAGCCTAAACTAGGAAAAAGGAATTACAAATAAATTACAAGAATCTAATTCCTTATTTACAGCTATTAACAAGATATTAGGAAGATAATTGCTAACTAATAGCAACTTGATATTAGGGAATTTACATCCCTAATTTTCTGCAATCACACAATCCACAGCATGCCTATAGTTTACTTATGTTGCTAATTGCCATGAAATGGTGTTGATCATGCTTGGAATGTTTGAAGTTTGATGTTTGGATATGTTAGATGTAATTTGGAAGCATGCTTGGATGTTTATGGTTGCTTAAAAATGAGAAAAAACCAGCAAAAATGTGACATTTCAGGTCCTGTGTTTCAATACGCCTAAGAATATATCAAAACGGTGTCTCTAAAATAGGCATGGCATTTCGAAACAAGGCATGGGGTATCAGAACAAGCTCGTGAGGTTTGGCTACTGGAATTTGGTGTACCGAAACATTTTAGAGGGTGTTTCGATACGGGCTCGTGTTTCGAAACACTAGGTCTTGTTTCAATACGAGCATTTCGGTACGGTGCTCTGTGTACCGAAACACCAAGTTGTTAAAGGTTCTGTTTTCTTTACGTTTTAGTCCCTGAATGTTGTGGATGCAATTAAGTGAGCTTGGATGATTGTTTTGAGTTGAGATTTGACGGAGTGACATTTAATGTGACTAATTAAAGGATGGTAATCTAAAAATGTAAGAAGTCCCTTTAAATTATTAGAATTACAAAATGGTCCCTAAAATGTGTTTGTGTTCATTTGAGTCCCTAATCATTGGATGATTGAGAATCTAATCATTCTGCTATGAAGTTTATCACATAGGATAATAATGAGCATCTAGACAAGATAAAAGAAAAAAATAGGGTCATTTATTGGGTTAAACTTCCCAGTTTACTTCAATATTCCCCGTGTGACCCGTTCGGTTCGGTCTTTCGCTCAGGCTGGGTCGAGGGGGTTACATTTTGTGGCATCACAGCCAGGTTTTGAAAGAATTGGGATGTAAGGTTGGTATGATATTGTTGTTTTGATGATTTCTTAATGAATGATATGCACGATGGTTGTTTATGCTATGCTATGATCGTTGTTTGCTTTGTGTGAGATGCACGGTGTTTGATAGCATGCTTTATGGTTTTTATGTGCTGTTGGGGGAGAGATTAAGGGTACCCATTGTCATATTACTAATAGTATAAAGAGGATTTTGGTTTAAAGAAAAACTTGAGAACCCTGGATTCTTGCTTCGGCTAGCCTGATTGTTTTTAATGTTGTATTTTTAGCTCAAAGATTCATACCGTTTTGATAATGGGACCGAGACGAGAGCTTATAACCAATGTACGTAATGTGGTTGAGAATGAGGTTGTAACACCCCAATTTTGGGCTTAGAAGTTTTGGGTTTGAACCGGACCGGTCGGATTTTCGGTTCGAATATAAAAGGTGGTTTTAGGGAAAGCCTAGTTCGGGATGCATTAAAAATATGGAAAATATCTAAAAATCCTCTTTTAATATATATAAGAGGGTGGTGAAATCAATTTTACAAAATGAGGTTTGGAAATATGACATTTCAAGTTAGTGACTAAAATGTAATTTTTGAAAAGTTCGTGTCTGTTTTAAAAGGATTGAAACTTTGAATCTTTAAGGAGCTAATTTACCCAAGGGAGGATTTCTCCAGATTTTTCTTGATTTTTAAAGACTCATTTAGTGTTTAATTAATAAAGAGAAAAGAGGGAAAAGTGATATTTTAGTTTCATAACTAACTTTTACCAAAATTTTCCCATTTCATTTTCTCTCAAAATTCCCTCATCCAAACACATTTCCACAGCAACTTTCCTTTTGATTTTCACACCTAAAGAAGAGTATTCAATCTCCAAATGATTCCTAATCATTTCTACATCAAATCCTCACCATTTGCTTAATGAATTTTCAAGGATTTTGGCTCTAAACAAGGAGAAATCCACATTTAGAGGTATGAACGTCATTCTCCTCTAAATACTCAGTTCTTTACTGAAATTCCCAAGTTCTCAATCCTTAAATTGAGTTTTATTAAAGGTTTTAATGATGTGTTCTTGATTTTGGCTTGAAATGCAAGATTTGGATTTAATTTTGAGGAAATTCGTATTGGATGATTGGGCTCTGTTTTGAGATGTCTTTTTGATGTATTTTGGATGTCTAAATGATGTGTAATTGAGGTTTAATCAATGCAATCCCGAATAGGTTGATTTTCCTAAGTTTTTACTTGTGAAAATGGTGGTTTTTGGGGTGATTTTGGTGTTCTGTTAATGCTGGAGGTATAAGGACGAGTTTGGGATCATTTTGGATGTTAATTGATGTTTAAAAATGGTTAGAAGTGATGGATCTTGGATGGGTTAAGTTTTGGAAGAGTTTGGAGGTGATTTCGGTTGTGTTTGGTAGCCGAAATGTCGGATTTGTAAAGAGCAGCGAGTTGAGTTGTGTTGTTGGTGTTTTTAATGCATGATGATGCATTAATCCTCTGTTGTTATGTGTTTAAAATGGGGAGGATGATCCGGAGGCAATAGAGGTGGCGTTGGAGGTTTCGGATACTTGGAAGGCTTAACAGCTAGCGTAGTTTTGTGTATCGGTGAGTGAAGTTGGGTTTTCAGCTTTGAAACCAATGTTTGAAGGTTATGAGAGCTTAGTTTAAGTCTAAGCAACTTAAATAAGCTCAAGTGTAAGTTTTCGGGAAAACTCTTTCTCTTGAATGAACCATGAGATAGATGGATGCATACATTTAATTTGCAAGTTTAAATTCTATTTTGAAAGCATGTTTTAGCATGGTTTAATGCTGGTTTTGAAAGTCATGTGTTGAAGGATGCTCAAGATAAGAGATCCTTGGTTTTGTACTTTGGAATTGTGGAATTGATGCATAGTGTTGCATGTTGTTAAATGGCTTTGTTTAATGCTTTAAAACAGTGAATTGATGATGGTAATTGATGGTATTGGCAAGTGATGTAAGTGGTTGTTGGTTACTTTAATCGGATATAGTTAGCCGGCTATAGGATTGGGTGCACCGTGAATTGAGTCGCCTTGGATGTTGAGGGGTTGTAATGGTACCGTAAACTCCATCCAAGTATCCTAGCGATTGAGAGAGTTGGTGTCACCACGATGGAGGATGGCTCTCGTGGGTGGGCTTTGTTAAGTGCCACCACGATGGAGGATGGCTCTCGTGGGTGAACCTTGTTAAATGTCACCACGATGGAGGATGGCTCTCGTGGGTGGACTTTGTTAAGCGTCACAACGGTGGAGGGTTGCTCCCGTGTGTGAGCTTGGTTAAGGTGATTACAATGGTTGTGGTAGCTTCCATGTGTAAGACTTGTGATGTGTCCCGGCTCTCGCTAGTGAGTTATACAACTTCCGATGAGTGATGTTGAGGGGTTGTGATTGTACCGTTAAACTCCATCACAGGTGTTGAGGGGTTGTGATTGTACCGGTAAACTCCACCTTGTGTTGTTCGGTTGTGTGTATGAAGCGTGTGGGACAGCGCTTGTAATCCGCGTATCCTATTGTGTCTTGAGTTGAGATGGTTTGTGAATTATCACTTGGAAGCCAATATAATGTTCTTGAATGTAATGAAGCATGAGATGCTTGAAATGTTGCAAGGTTGCATGGGAAATACGTAAATGATGCAAGAATGCATGTGATGTTTGTTAAGCTTGAGCACTTGTATATTTTGCTAATGTAATGTGCATATGTGCATAGAATCTCACAAATGCATTGAAGTCTTGTGAAGGCTTGTCTAGAAAGGCATGTAATGCAAATGTGCTTTTAGTAGTTCATGAGTTTTGCATATGTTGAATGCATGAGATAGTTGGATGGAACAAATGGTTTGTCAAAGGTTTTGTTTTAAATTGATCATCAAGCATGTGGAAGGTATGTTGTGAAGTGGAAGTGTTTTCTAAGGAACTTGAGTTTAACTTTGCATAAGGTGTTCATGCTTGGAAAGGTTTTATTTGATGGTTTTGCAAGAATGTGCTTTGAAGTGAGTTATTTAGCTTTTCTAAGCTAAAGGTTGGTTTTCATGTTGAGCAAGGCATGGTTTAAAGCATGTTGTTTCAAAAGAGGTTTTTCAACCAATGTTTTGGTTTATTGAATTACATCTACTTTTAGAGAGGGTTTTATGATTTGCTGCATTGATGGTGTTTTGGTTTTGAGCATTCCTCACTAAGCATTATGTGCTTACGCTCCTTTTTGTCCATCAATGCAGATAATTGAAGTTGGGACAGCAAGAAGCAAGGGATTCAAGGAGAGCTCCACTTGAGAAGTATGTCTCGGTTAATAGCTATAGATAATAAAGGCAATGGGGGGAGAGTCTTTTATATTGGTTTGTAATGAGATTGTGTATGTTGGACAAGTTTGGTTTATGATTTGAACTATGTGGTTTAACGCTTGCAACGTTTGAATCTTATCCTTCATAAGTTGTTATGCTATGCTTCTTGTTTTTAAAGCTTGATCAAGTGTTGGATGTGTTGAAAGAGTTGGTGCACCTAAGGTTTGCTTTGCATCTAGATTTTAATGCAATTTGGTAGTTATGATGCTTGGCCTGTTGTTGATATGTTGAGGATTGTTTTGGAGTATGTTTGATGGAGTTTGGATGTGTAAAAACATGCTTTTCTGCTGTTTCTGGGCAGGGTGTTTCGAAACACCCTTGCCTGTTTCGAAACAGGTGCATGATTTGGCCTGGGTGTTTCGAAACGGGTAGAGGTGTTTCGAAACACTTTGGCTACTGCCAAGACGTGTTTCTGAACGGTCAATTCCCATTTCGAAACACTTGACCGTTGGGCACTAATTTGAATGGTTTTGAGGTTTGCAAGCTTTACGTTTTAGTCCTGATTTTTGTATGTGCAATTGCTTGAGTTCGAGAGGTCCGTTTAAGGTGAAATTTGACAGGGAAGCAAGTAATATGACTAATTTCATAATGGTATCTTTAAAATTTGTAAAGTCCTCTTAATTTCCAGATTTTACATTTTGGTCCCTAAATTCGTATGTTGTGTAATTGAGTCCCTTATTGTTTTCCGATTGCTGTGATTTTTGAGTATGCTTATCTCAAGAGTATGACTAGGATTAATGTGCATCTAGACAAGTTTAAAAAGAAAAAAAAGGTCGTTAATCAAGGTTGACTTTTGGGTTGACTTTGGTTTTCCCCGTGTAATCTTCGTAGTTCGAGTCAACCGTCTAGGCCGGGCTAAGGGGGTTACAGAGGTTAATGATGTTGAGAATTTGTCGCCCCCTCCACCTCTTCCTGATGGTGAAGGAGTACGTGCGGGAGCTGGCGCTGGAGGTGTTGGACCTCATGCAACACAAGGGCATGCTGCTGCTGATATGACATCGTTGATTGAGGCTATAGCTGGGGCTTTTCAGGCAGCAATGGCGGGTATGCATGTGGATGCACCACAGCCTGGTGCTAATGCTGGTTTACCTTTGGAGCGTCTACGCAATTTGGGTGGAACTGAGTTTCGAGGTCTGTCTCTTGATGGTTCTGAGGCTTGGTTTGAGAGCACCAAAAGGATTCTTGGTCAAATGGGTTGTAATGATGTGAATAAGTTGGGTTGTGTTGTATCCTTGTTGCATGGAGATGCTTATACGTGGTGGATGACCATTACCACGGGTATGGAACCACCCGATGTGACTTAGAAGTTCTTTGGAACTGCTTTTAAGAGGAAGTATTTGGGTGTTCGTTGTCTTAATGAAAAGAAGCGAGAATTCATGTCTTTGGTGCAAGGAATGTAACCCTCTCGACCCGGTCTGGATGAAAGATCGAACCGAATGGATCACATGGGAAATATTAAAGTAAACTGAAAAGTTTACTTCAATAAACGATCCTATTTTTTTCATATTATCTTGTCTAGATGCTCATTATTATCCTATGTGATAAAAATCACAACGGAACGATTTGCAACTTGATCAGAAAACTTTTAGGGATTCAATTGTATGCAAACACATTTTAGGGACCATTTTGTAATTTTACCAAATTACAGGGACTTCTTCACTTTTAAGTTACCAACCATTAATTGGTCACATTACATGCATCTCTGTCAAATCTCATCTCAAAAAAATCATACATGCTCATTTAATTGCATCTACAACATTTAGGGACCAAAACGTAAAGAATCAGAACTTCATAAGATTCCAATAACCAACTTAACTATTGGGTATTTCGGTATAGGTTGCCTTGTATCGAAACATCCGTTTCGGAACAGGGTCACGTGGCTCGAAGCTCGGGCCCGTATCGAAACACCCTCAATGTAACCCCCTTAACCCAGCCTAGACGGTTGACCCGAACTACGAAGGTTACACGGGGAAAACCAAAGTCAACCCGAAAGTCAACCTTGATTCACAACCCTTTTTTCAGTTTAATCTTGTCTAGATGCACATTAACCCTAAGTGAGTTCCCATAAAGCTTATTTGAGAAGGGCACAGCGGTTGGATAACAAACAGGGACTCAATTGCACTTATTATAAGAATAGGGACCAAAATGTAAATTCTGTGAATTAGAGGGTCATTACTGATTTTTATGTTACCAATATGAAATTAGTCATGTTACATGCTTTCCTGCCAAAATTCACCATAATTGGACATCTCAAACTCATACAATTGCAAACACAACTTTCGGGACTAAAACGTAAAGCTTGCAAACTTCAGCACCATTCAAATCAGTACCCAACGGTCACATGTTTCGAAACACCCACCTGTCATATCGAAACGCAGGATCGGAACGGCGTTGACCGTTTCGATACGCGGGTTGGTTCCGAGACTGGTTCCGAAACGAGGCCTTCTAGTGGCAAATTCGTCTCGAAACATTCCTTGGCGTTTCGAAACACGAAGGCCATTTCAGGCCCCCGTTTTGAAACACTAGGGAGTGTTTCGATACGGTTTGCCCAGAAACAGCAGTAATTGCTGGTTTTTCAAGCACAAACTCGATCCAACACATCCGAATGACTTCCCAAGCATATCAACAAGTCAACACACATAAATGGTACATGTTTAGGACACCCTAGCACATTCATATCACCAAACATGAAATTTCACAAGACTAGAGGCAAGCTTCCTATTATCAAAACCAAAAGGGCAAACAAACTTCAAATCAAGCATTTAAAGGCCATTTACAATTCAAACCAATAAAGGTAAACATGCCACAACCCTTAGGGAGTTCAACACATCTCCCAAAACAAAACTTAGGTTCCCATTGCCAAATTATCAAAACTAATAGTGTACGAAAACTTCACCATACATGAGCTTAGCTTCCCTTGGATATACTTAGCCCCCTTGATGCCCTTTAACACCTCAATTATCTGCATTATTGGTAAAAGAGAGCGTAAGCACAAATGCTTAGTGAGGCAAGCTCTAACCAAAACCAATACAACAATGCATTTTTAGAAAACACTTTCAACAAAGCTTTTAAACCACATGCTCATCTCTTTTCTCATGCTACCATGCATCATTTTCTAGCATCTCATGCTTCTTTACATTTAAATACATTATATTGGCTTTCAAGTGATAGTTTATAACCATTTACACAAAACACAATCGGATACGCGGATTACAAGCGTTGTCCCACACGCTTCATACACACTACCGGACTACACAAGGTTCACACTCAAGAGCAATCCCTCCATTGATGTGACACCCGTGGTGGAGTATAACGGTACAATCACAACCCCTCAACACCACTCATCGGTAGTTGTATAATTCCTCTAACGAGAGTAAGGGACACATAACACAAGATCCACACACGGAATTTCAACCACCGTTGCGATCTTACCTCAATCGTTAGAGTACTTGGATGGAGTTTATGGTACAATCACAACCCCTCAACATCCAAGGCGACTTTACTTACGGTGCACCCAATCCTATAGCCGGCTAACTATATCCGATTCAAGTACTAAAAAACCATTTCATCACTTGCCAATATACATCAAATACCATCATTGTTTCACTGTTTTAAAGCATAAATCAAAGCCACTTATCATCATGCATCACTATGCATCAAAACCATATGAATAACATGTCAAACCAAGGATCTCTTACCTTGAGCATCCTTTAGTACATGGCTTTCAAAACCAGCATTAATCATGCTAAAACATGCTTTCAAAACAGAAATTAAACATGCATTTCATAACTAATGCATCAAACCACATCTTAGCACATCCGAGGGAGTTTTTCCGAGAACTTACTCTTGAGCTTAGCTAAGTTGTTTAGACTTAAACTAAGCTCCCAAAACCTCCAAATAATCGTTTCAAAGCTAGAAAACCATCTCCACTCACCAATTTCGTTTCGCTTGCTTGCCGAAACGCCAATTAAGCCTCCGGATCAACTCCGAAAGTGTCCGAAGATGTCTCCCTTGTTTTAGACACATCAAAGCAGAGGATTAATGCATCATCATGCATTGAAATCTTCAGCCAACACTCCAAAACTCGCTGCTCTACCTAAACCCAACATTTCGGATACCAAACACAACCGAAATCACCTCTAAACTCTTCCAAAACTTAACCCAGCCAAGATTCATCACTCCTAATCATTTCTAAACATCAATTAACATCAAAAACAACTCTCTACTCGTCCTTATACCTCCAGCTATAACAGAACACCAAAAACACCTCAAAAACCACAATTTTCATAAGCAAAAACTTAGGAAATAAAACCTATTCGGGATTGGATTGATAAAACCTCATTTCCAACATCATTAAACATCCAATACACATTAAAGAATCATCTCAAAACAGTGTCCAATCCATTACAACGAAAATCTTCAAGATCTCTTCCAAATCTTGAGTTTTAAGCCAAAATCAAATTTCTAACATTAAATCCATCTATAAAACATTAATAAAGGATTGACAACTTGGGAATTTCAGTAAAGAACTGAGTATTTAGAGGAGAAGAACATCCTTACCTCTAAATGATGATTTCTCCTTGATTTGGGCCAAATTCCTTAAAAATTCAATGTGGAAATCAAAAGGATTTGATGCAAGATTGATTAGGAACCAATAGATGATAGAAATCTCATCAATTGAAGTGAAGATCAATGTGAAATTTGCTGGAGAAAATGTGTTTGGATGATTGGATTTTGAGAGAAAAAGGAATGAGAGAAAATTAGGAAAAGGTAGTTATGAAAATCCAAAAAGTAGTTTCCCTTTTCTTTTTATTTAATTAAAACATTAATTAAATCACCCAAATTAAGGAAAAATCTGGAGAAAAAACATTTTGGGTAACTTAGCTCCTTAAAGATTCAAAGTTTCAATCCTTTACAAAACAGTCACTACTAAACTTTGCAAAAATCGCATTTTGGTCACTATACCGAAATGTAGTATTTCCAAACCTTATTTTGTAAAATTGATATCACCATTCTTTTATATATATTAAATGAGGATTTTTGGATATTTTCTATATTTTTAAAACATCCCGAACTCGGCTTTCCCTAAAACCTCCTTTTATATTCGAACCGAAATATCAGACCGGTCTGGTTCAGACCCTAAACTTCTAAGCCAAAAATTGGGGTGTTACAACTCTCCCCCTCTTAAGAAATTTCGTCCTCGAAATTTACATGGAGGAAAAAGGTAAGGAAACTGCTTCTTCATGTCATCCTTCCTTTCCCACGTGGCTTCCTCGACACCACGATGTCTCTACAACACTTTAACCAACTCAATGGTCTTACCTCGAAGAACTTTACTATCCGAATCCAGAACCTCAACCGGCTCCTCGTCATAGGTCAAATCTGGATTCAACTCTACTTCTTCCACATGCATAACATGCGAAGGATCCGATCTATACCTCCGAAGCATAGAGACATGAAACACATCATGTATCTTTTCCAACTCTTGCGGTAACCTCAGCTTGTACGCAACAGGACCCACACGTTCAATCACCTCATATGGTCCAATATACATAGGGCTCAACTTACCCTTCCGGCCAAACCTCATCACCTTCTTCCAAGGTGAAACCTTCAAAAACACACGGTCACCCACCGCAAACGAAATCTCCTTACGCTTCAAATCCGCGTAAGACTTCTGTCGATCAGAAGCTGCCTTCAACCGCTCACAAATGAGCTTCACCTTCTCGGTGGTTCCTTTCAACAAAGCTGGCATCGAGCCAACTTCTGACCTGTTTCAGCCCAGTAAAGAGGAGTTCTGCACTTCCTCCCATACAAGGCTTCATAAGGTGCCATTTGAATACTTGCCTGGTAGCTATTGTTATAAGCAAACTCCACCAAAGGCAAATGCTTCTCCCAAGAACCTTGAAACTCAATCACACAGCACCTCAACATATCCTCAAGCACTTGGATAACACGCTCCGACTGACCATCCGACTGTGGATGATAAGAAGTATTGAAATTCAACCGCGTACCCAAAGCTTGGTGCAAACACTCCCAAAAACGCGATGTAAACATCGGATCTCTATCCGACACTATAGACTTTGGCACACCATGCAAACGCACAATCTCAGCAATGTACATCTCTGCAAGTTTGTCCAAAGTATACGTAGTATGCACTGGCAAGAAATGCGCACATTTCGTAAGGCGATCCACAATCACCCACACCGAATTTTTCTTTGATGGCGACAAAGGCAAACCAGACACAAAGTCCATGGTAATCCTTTCCCACTTCCACTCAGGAATCCTCAACGGTTGCAACAATCCTGAAGGAAACTGATGCTCAGCCTTAACCCGTTGACAAATCATGCACTTACTCACATACTCCGCAACATCTTTCTTCAATCCCACCCAATAGTACTCATCCTTTAAATCACGATACATCTTCGTACTACCAGGGTGCATAGCAAAAGGACTACTATGAGCTTCAGTCAGAATAGTACGCCTCAACTCCGTATCATTCGGCACTACTATCCGACTTCCAAAACATAAAACTCCATCATCATTAAAACATAAATCCGACGGTCTATCCTCAGCAATATTCTGAACATGTGGCACCAAAGAATCATCCAACAACTGCTTATCCTTTATCAACTGAACCAAAGATGGTTTCACTTACAATTCAGCCACAAGACCTCCATCTTGCGAAATACTCAAGCTGGCAAACATAGCCCTTAACACCACTGCCACCTTCCTACTCAAGGCATCCGCCACAACATTAGCTTTTCCCGGATGGTACTCGATCGTCAGATCGTAATCCTTAAGCAACTCCACCCAACGTCGTTGCCTAAGATTCAACTCTTTCTGCGACATCAGATACTTCAAACTCTTGTGATTCGTGTACACCGTACACTTCTCACCATACAGATAATGTCTCCAAATCTTCAAAGCAAAAACCACCGCAGCTAACTCAATATCATGCGTAGGATAATTGCGCTCATGCACCTTCAACTGTCGCGATGCATAAGCCACCACCTTACCCTCCTGCATTAGCACACACCCCAAACCAACATAGGATGCGTCGATGTACACCACAAACTCTTTTCCTGATTCAGGTTGAACCAAGATAGGAGCTTGCGTCAATGCTGCCTTAAGCTTCTCAAAAGCTTGTTGTCTCGCTTCCGTCCACTCATATTTAACATCCTTTTGCAACAACTTTGTCAAAGGGGCAGCAATCTTTGAAAATCCATCCACAAACCTCCGATAATATCCTGCCAACCCAAGGAAACTACGAACTTCATGAACAGACTTAGGAGGCTTCCAATTCATCATCGCCTCAACCTTCTGAGGATCAACACGAATCCCCTCAGCAGAAACTACATGACCAAGGAAAACAACTTCCTTAAGCCAGAATTCGCATTTGCTCAGCTTAGCATAAAGCTAATTCTCCAGAAGCGCTTGCAAGACAACCCTCAAATGGCCTTCATGCTCCTCTTCAGTACGAGAGTACACAAGGATATTGTCAATGAACACCACAACAAACTTATCCAAGTATTCATGGAACACTCTATTCATCATGTCCATGAAAGCTGCAGGAGCATTCGTCAAACCAAACGACATTACAAGGAACTCATAATGCCCATACCTCGTTCTAAAGGCTGTTTTTGGCACATCCACATCTTTCACCTTAAGTTGGTAATACCCTGACCTTAAGTCAATCTTGGAGAACACAGCCGCTCCCCGAAATTGATCAAAAAGATCATCAATCCTCGGCAAAGGATACCGATTCTTGATGATCAACTTGTTCAGCTGACGATAATCAATGCACATTCTCATAGTGCCATCCTTCTTCTTCACAAACAAGACCGGTGCACCCCAAGGTGACACACTCGGCCGAATGAACCCACGGTCAAGCAACTCCTGAAGTTGCATCTTCAATTCCTTCAACTCCTTAGGTGCCATGCGATAGGGAGCAATGGACACTGGAGTTATGTTTTCATACAACTCAATTCCAAACTCCACCTCTCGGCTAGGAGGCAATCCATGTAACTCCTCCGGAAACACTCCAGGAAACTCTCGCACAGTTCTTATATCTTGAACGCGCACCTCCTTCGAACTTGGATTCATAACAAAGGCTAGATAAGCCTCGCAACCTTGCCGCAACATCCGACTTGCTTCCAAGGTAGACACCACATTACTAAGAAACTTTACATTTTCACCCACCACCACTACCTCATAATCGTCCGCAAGTTTCAACGAAACTCGCTTGTTCTCAAAATCCACTACAGCTCGATGCTCAACAAGCCAATCCATACCAAGGATTACATCAAAACCATAGAATGGCAACTCCATGAGATCAACAAGAAAAACATGGTTTTGCACTTTCAAGGGACATCTTCTATACAACTTTCGTGTTACAACTGTCTCACCAAAGGAACTAATCACACGCATACCAACATCCAAAGACTCAACAGGTAAACCAAGCAGTTGAGCATGTTCACGCAATATGTATGAGTGTGTAGATCCAGAATCAATCAAAGAAAGTAATGATGGGATTGCAAAGTAAAGGTACATGCGATCACATCCGTATCATTCCTTCCCTCACGCTGAGCATACACTCGAGCCTGGCCACCACCCTCAGGTTGTACAGCCACAACATGCGCCACATTTCTCCCACCATCATCTCTGCGCTGAAAGTTACCACGGCCGCGCCCACGACCTCTCTAAGGTGCAACTACCCCAGGAGCACATCCCTGACCACCACCGGCCAACAAAGGACACTCCCTCCTCATATGGTCTGCTGAACCACAATTCCAACATGAATTACCTGTCGCTGCAACATGAGCCTGAACCTCCCTCGCTGCTCGAGGACAATCTCGCCTTAAATGGCCACGAGATCCACACGTCCAGCACGTGTTCTGATCAACCCTCATCCTATCTCCCTGAACAGGCGTACCATGTCCTCCACCACCACGCCTAGCAGTAGGCTGATACCTCTTATCTCGTCCTCTCTTGTTCCGTCCACCACCAGAACTATGATCAGCAGCTCTTTTACCCGAGCTATAACTAACGTCTCTGGAAGACAAACCCAAGTTCTACTCGATGTCCTTCGCCCGACTCACAAGCACATCAAAATCTGAATATTCAGCCGCAAGCATAAAAGTCTTCACATCCGTTACCAATCCATAACGGAAACGTTCACACCTCTCCCGCTTATTAGGGATTACCTCAGGTGCATACTGACTAAGGCGGACAAACTGAATCTCGTACTCAGCTACCGTCATGTTGCCTTGCACAAGAGACATAAATTCTCTTTTCTTCTCATCTAGGTATCGCACACCCAGATACTTCCGCTTGAACGCGTTCAGGAAGAACGTCCAAGTTACATCATTGTCCTTCATTCCAGAGATAGTGGTCGTCCACCACGTATAAGCATCATCATGCAGTAGTGACACCACACAACCCAACTTCTGCACATTATTGCAGTTCAATTGCCCCAAAATCCTCTGGGTGCTTTCCAACCAAGACTCAGATCCTTCCGGAGATAAACCTCTGAACTCAGTCCCTCCGAGACTGCGAAGACGTTCTAAAGGCAATCTCACATTAGCATCATCCTGATGCGCAGCTCCATGAGCTCCAGCTACTGCTGCCTGAAAGGCTCCAGCAATAGCCTGAATCAACACAGTCATGTCAGGAGCAGCTTGCCCCTGCACACCTTCAGGTCCAGCGACCCCAGCACCAACACCAGCATTACCACCTCCAGCACCACCACCACCGGGTGGTCCACCGCCAGGAGGAGGAGGTAAATCCACAACATTCTCAGCGTTCTCATCATTCTCGTTCTCATTCTGAGCCATAGCTCTTGTATTTATTCTCATCTCTCTACGCGGCCCCATTTACAAGAAAACAATACACTGACACAAATGCAATAAACACAATTAGGCTCAATAAGGTAAGTAATCCAAGTACTCAAGCTCTTTTTCCAAAAACAATTCCTTTCATTAGTTTTGATATGGCAATGGGTTCCCCTAACTCGCTTCAACATAGCATATCATCACAATTGAAACCATGCAACACTATTCATACAGCATTCTTTCACCTAAAAGGCTCATCATGCAAAGACACATACATCACTCACATAACAATTTCCCAATTACACGAGAACCTAAGCTTTGATACCAACAAATGTAACCCCCTTAACCCGGCCTAGACGGTTGACCCGAACTACGAAGGTTACACGGGGAAAACCAAAGTCAACCCGAAAGTCAACCTTGATTCACAACCCTTTTTTTCTTTTTAATCTTGTCTAGATGCACATTAACCCTAAGTGAGTTCCCATAAAGCTTATTTGAGAACGGCACAACGGTTGGATAACAAACAGGGACTCAATTGCACTTATTACAAGAATAGGGACCAAAATGTAAATTCTGTGAATTAGAGGGTCATTACTGATTTTTATGTTACCAATATGAAATTAGTCATGTTACATGCTTTCCTGCCAAAATTCACCATAATTGGACATCTCAAACTCATACAATTGCAAACACAACTTTCGGGACTAAAACGTAAAGCTTGCAAACTTCAGCACCATTCAAATTAGTGCCCAACGGTCACATGTTTCGAAATACCCACCTGCCGTATCGAAACGCAGGATCGGAACGGCGTTAACAGTTTCGATACGCGGGTTGGTTCCGAGACTGGTTCTGAAACGAGGCCTTCTAGTGGCAAATTCGTTTCGAAACATTCCTTGGTGTTTCGAAACACGAAGGCCATTTCAGGCCCTCGTTTCGAAACACTAGGGAGTGTTCCGATACGGTTTGCCCAGAAACAACAGTAATTGCTGGTTTTTCAAGCACAAACTCGATCCAACACATCCAAATGACTTCCCAAGCATATCAACAAGTCAACACACATAAATGGTACATGTTTAGGACACCCTAGCACATTCATATCACCAAACATGAAATTTCACAAGACTAGAGGCATGCTTCCTATTATCAAAACCAAAAGGGCAAACAAACTTCAAATCAAGCATTTAAAGGCCATTTACAATTCAAACCAATAAAGGCAAACATGCCACAACCCTTAGGGAGTTCAACACATCTCCCAAAACAAAACTTAGGTTCCCATTGCCAAATTATCAAAACTAATAGTGTACGAAAACTTCACCATACATGAGCTTAGCTTCCCTTGGATATACTTAGCCCCCTTGATGCCCTTTAACACCTCAATTATCTGCATTATTGGTAAAAGAGAGCGTAAGCACAAATGCTTAGTGAGGCAAGCTCTAACCAAAACCAATACAACGATGCATTTTTAGAAAACACTTTCAACAAAGCTTTTAAACCACATGCTCATCTCTTTTCTCATGCTACCATGCATCATTTTCTAGCATCTCACGCTTCGTTACATTTAAATACATTATATTGGCTTTCAAGTGATAGTTCATAACCATTTCAACACAAAACACGACCGGATACGCGGATTACAAGCGTTGTCCCACATGCTTCATAGACACTACCGGACTACACAAGGTTCACACTCAAGAGCAATCCCTCCATTGATGTGACACCCGTGGTGGAGTATAACGGTACAATCTCAACCCCTCAACACCACTCATCGGTAGTTGTATAATTCCACTAACGAGAGTAAGGGACACATAACACAAGACCCACACACGGAATTTACAACCACCGTTGTGATCTTACCTGAATCGTTAGGGTACTTGGATGGAGTTTACGGTACAATCACAACCCCTCCACATCCAAGGCGACTCTACTTACAGTGCACCCAATCCTATAGCCGGCTAACTATATCCGATTCAAGTACTAAAAAACCATTTCATCACTTGCCAATATACATCAAATACTATCATCAATTCACTGTTTTAAAGCATAAATCAAAGCCACTAATCATCATGCATCACTATGCATCAAAACCATATGAATAACATGTCAAACCAAGGATCTCTTACCTTGAGCATCCTTTAGTACATGACTTTCAAAACCAGCATTAATCATGCTAAAACATGCTTTCAAAACAGAAATTAAACATGCATTTCATAACTAATGCATCAAACCACATCTTAGCACATGCGAGGGAGTTTTTCCGAGAACTTACTCTTGAGCTTAGCTAAGTTGTTTAGACTTAAACTAAGCTCCCAAAACCTCCAAATAACCGTTTCAAAGCTGGAAAACCATCTCCACTCACCAATTTCGTTTCGCTTGCTTGTCGAAACGTCGATTAAGCCTCCAGATCAACTCCGAAAGTGTCCGAAGATGTCTCCCCTGTTTTAGACACATCAAAGCAGAGGATTAATGCATCATCATGCATTGGAATCTTCAGCCAACACTCCAAAACTCGCTGCTCTACCTAAACCCAACATTTCAGCTACCAAACACAACCGAAATCACCTCCAAACTCTTCCAAAACTTAACCCAGCCAAGATCCATCACTCCTAATCATTTCTAAACATCAATTAACATCAAAAACAACTCTCAACTCGTCCTTATACCTCCAGCTATAACAGAACACCAAAAACACCTCAAAAACCACCATTTTCATAAGCAAAAACTTAGGAAATACAACCTATTCGGGATTGGATTGATAAAACCTCATTTCTAACATCATTAAACATCCAAAATACATTAAAGAATCATCTCAAAATAGAGCCCAATCCATTACAACGAAAATCTTCAAGATCTCTTCCAAATCTTGAGTTTTAAGCCAAAATCAAATTTCTAACATTAAATCCATCTATAAAACTTTAATAAAGGATTGACAACTTGGGAATTTCAGTAAAGAACTGAGTATTTAGAGGAGAAGAACATCCTTACCTCTAAATGATGATTTCTCCTTGATTTGGGCCAAATTCCTTGAAAATTCAATGTGGAAATCAAAAGGATTTGATGCAAGATTGATTAAGAACCAATAGATGATAGAAATCTCATCAATTGAAGTGAAGATCAATGTGAAATTTGCTGGAGAAAATGTGTTCGGATGATAGGATTTTGAGAGAAAAAGGAATGAGAGAAAATTAGGAAAAGGTAGTTATGAAAATCCAAAAAGTAGTTTCCCTTTTCTTTTTATTTAATTAAAACATTAATTAAATCACCCAAATTAAGGAAAAATCTGGAGAAAAACATTTTGGGTAACTTAGCTCCTTAAAGATTCAAAGTTTCAATCCTTTACAAAACAGTCACTACTAAACTTTGCAAAAATTGCATTTTGGTTACTACACCGAAATGTAGTATTTCCAAACCTTATTTTGTAAAATTGATTTCACCATTCTCTTATATATATTAAATGAGGATTTTTAGATATTTTTCTATATTTTTAAAACATCCCGAACTAGGCTTTCCCTAAAACCTCCTTTTATATTCGAACCGAAATATCAGACCGGTCAGGTTCAGACCCTAAACTTCTAATCCCAAAATTGGGGTGTTACACTCAATTTTGTTTCGGAACAGGGGATTCCAGTAGTAAAGTGTTCTGAAACACGCATTCCCTGTTTAGAAACCCTTAAGCCATATCAGGCTCACCGTTTTGGTACAGGCTCAAGTGTACTGGAACACCTAGGCTTGTAATGACACTTTTTGTTGGTTTTTCATACTTTAATCCAATCAAAAACATTTCAACATACTTCCAACATGCATACAACATATTTAAGCATCAATCCTCAAACATCCATGAGATATTCATCATCATAACATGAGCATTTGCATCAAAGGTAAACTATAGGCATGCAACCTATTGTCAAACCAAGCAAGATACCAAAATGCAAAGTAAAGCATAAACCAAATACCAATGGCCATTTACAAGTCTAAAACATCAAACCAAACTTGCTCAAAAGGGAGTTTACACAAATCACCCAACAACTCAACGGATCCCCCATTGCACTTATTACATATAGTCTAACTGAAACATACTTTTGTGATTGAAGTTTTTGTGATCCCTTGCTACTTGTTGCCTCCAAAACCTCAATTATCTGCATTGATGGACAAATGAGAGCGTAAGCATACAAGGCTTAGTGAGGAGGCTCATAAGCAAAACACCATCAATGCATTAAAACCATTTTTCATGTCCTCATTGAAATCTCATTTCAATTTACTAAAACATCATTTGAAAACCATCATGCCCTTTTAAAACCATGCACTTTCCTTAACCAAAATCAGCATGTTAAACATCAAACCACATGTATCATGAATCATCGACAAGTTCCAAACCACACTCAATTTAAGCCTTCCCATGCATAGCTACCATATGCAAAGCTTAAAGAGTAAAACATGCATAAACCACATTATGCAACATAAACCATTCCATGATACATCATCAATTATAGTGGCTTACAAGTGATCATTAAACAAGTTCACAACTCAAAACCTCATATCGGATACACGGATTACAACAAGTGTTACCCGACACTTTAAGCCGTCTTAACTGGAATTGGTACATTCACAACCAAAGGTACTCTATCAATCGGGTACAATTACAACCCATAGGGACACCAACTCTATCATCGGTTAGATGTTTAACCACTAACGAGAGACTGGACACCAACTTCCTCAATCGTTAGGGTACTTGGACGGAGACACAAGACACCAACCCCTCGACATCCAAGGCGACTTTTTATAGTACACTCAATCCTATAGCCAGCTAACTACCTCTGATATCATTTATAAATCATTTCACAACATCACTTGCCAATATAATTCACATTTAACGCATACCTCACTATTTTCAAAGCATCATCAATAAATCATATTTCCAAGCATTAAACCATGTTTAAAATCACAAGTATAAGTCATATACTTACAAGGATCACTTACCATGTGCGTCCTTCAACATCACATCATTAAAAATAGTAACCATATTCTTTTAAACATGCTTTAACAATAGGTAAAACCATTAATTCAAAATAGTGCATAAATCATCACAAATAGCACAATCGAGAGAGAAAATTCCTTTCACTTACTTCCGAACTTAGTTAAGCGTTTCGAGCTTACCACTAAGTTCTCAAATCATCTTTCAAAGCTTTCAAAACTGAAATTCACGTTCTCACTCATCGACACACGCAAACTCACTAGCCGACGTGAATCCAAGCAATAAAAGCTCACGAACCTTCACTGATTGCTTCCGATACGTTCTCCCCTATTTATAACACACAAGAACAGAGGATCAATGCATCACAATGCATTAAAAACACCAGCAACCAAAGCCATCACGCTGCTCTTCCCAAAAACACCAAAACGCCTATTTGAAACAACCGAAAACACCTTCGATTACTCTACAAACTTAACCCAGCCAAAACCTAACACTTACATCCAATTTTAATCATCAATTAACATCCAAAATCAGCCTATTTGCATTCTTATACCTCCAGCAACTCAGATTTCACTTTTATACCACAAAAACCCAAAATCTACTAACCTAAACAACAAGAGATCCAGCTTGTTTCGGGATTAATATGATCAAACCTTTATTTTAACATTATTCAACATCCAAAACATGATTAAAATCAGTCATAACTCAGCCAAATCAGATCCAATACGAAAATCATTCAAAATCACCATTTAAGCTTGATTTACCCATTTTCATCAAATTAATCATGAAACCTTGTTAAGAAACATAATTAGAGAGCCAAAGACTTGAGAATTTCATTAAAGAACCTTAATTAGAGGAGAGAATAAAGATCACCTCTAACACAAACGTTTTCCCTTGATTGCAATGATTTAGAAGAAATCCTTCAAGAAATCCATAGCTAGTTGATGTAGAAAGCCATGAGAATCATTTAGAAATGAAAAGTGGATGAAAAGAGATAAATCTTTGTAGATTTTAGTGATGAAAAGATAGTTTGGGTGATAGGAAAGTTGAGAGAAAAGTTTAGGAGAAAAGCAGTTACGTAAGAACATGTTTAGCCTTTTAAAATCCTTTTTGTCAAATCCCATTTAATAAATCAATTTATTAAATCTTTTAAAAACAAAAAATCAAGGGAAAAGTCTGATAACACCTTGGTGTAATATCTCCCTAAAGATTCTAAGTTTTGGCCCTCTTCAATTTAGTTATAAAAACGTATTTTGCAATTTTTACAAATTAGTCACCATTTTCAAAATTCCCATTAAATAAGTCCAATTTTATCAAATTGAACTCTCTAAAACCTTTAAAACATTATTTTAAGATTATAAAATATTTTTCCATCTTTTATCTCCCTCAAAAATCATTTATTTCAAATTAATCTCGAAACTAGCATAACTCGCTCAAACCGGTTCACCCGAACCTCTTAGCCAAACCCGACTAACTCCTAAGTGCAAAATCGAGGCGTTACAAGGACACATGTTTGTGTCAGAAAATGAGGTTTAGTTTGTTCGGTTAAGCCAATATACCCCTAAACTGGTTCCCAACGAACAAAAGAGATGTGGTCGTTTTCGCTACGGTCTTGTGGAGGAGGTTAAGACGTATATGTTGGCTTCGAATTACACAGATTTTGATATCTTAGTCACTCAGGCTAAGGACATTGAGCCGAATTTAGGTTTAGTCACTTGTTCGGGTGGTTCTGGTTCTGGGAAGAGGTCGGCTGAGTTTGATGCTGGTAGAGATTGTTTCAAAAAGTATAAGGATAGGAGGTACCAGTCAGATCCAAGGCATGGTGGTGGTAACCCTGGTCATGGCCAGCAAGGACAGAATGCTTTTGTTTGTACACCAAAGTGTAAACGGTGCGGTAGAAGGCACACGGGAGAGTGTTGGGGTAATCTGGGTATATGCTGGAATTATGGGTCATGAGGTCATATGAAGCGTGATTGTGCACAACATGTTAGAGATGGACAAGCTCTGGTGCAAGTTTTTTACCAAAAAGAGGTTGTGGGCTCAGTCGTGGTAATTTTTAGCGTAGATAGGATGGACAGAGGAATGTTTCTCATGTTGTTGCTGTTCAGCTTGAGAGAGGTGGTAAGGCTAGGATGTATGCACACTGAGAGGGAAGGAATGACACGGATGTGATCGCAAGTACCTTTATTTTGCAATCCTTATCATTACTTTCTTTGATTGATTCCAATTCTACTCATTCATATATTTTGTGTGAGCATGCACAAGCGCTTGATTTACCTACTGAGTTGTTAGATGTTGGTATGCGTGTAACTAGTTCTTTTGGTGAGACAGTTGTTACGAGGAAATTGTATAAGAGGTGTCCTTTATCTGTTCAAGGTCATGTGTCTGAGGTTGATCTTATGGATTTGCCTTTCTATGGTTTTGATGTAATTCTTGGTATGGATTGGTTGTCCGAGAATTAAGTTATGGTTGATTTTGAGACCAAGCGAGTTTCATTGAAACTTGTCGATGATTACGAGGTGGTAATCATAGGTGAGAATGTGAAATTCTTGTCTAATGTGGTTTCGACTCTTGAAACGAGTCGATTGATGCGTTTGGGATGTGAAGCTTTTCTGGCTTATGTTATGAATTCAGGTACGAAGGAGGTATGAGTGCAAGACATACGTATGGTATGTGAGTTTTCGGGTGTATTTCTGGAAGAGTTGTCTGGTTTGCCATCGAACAGAGAGGTTGATTTCGACATTGAGTTGCATGAGAATACGACTCCAATGTCTATTGATCCTTATAGAATGACACCGAGGAGTTGAAGACGCAACTCCAGGAGTTGCTTGATCAAGGATTCATTAGGCCTAGTGTTTCACCTTGGGGTGCATCGGTTTTGTTTATGAAGAAGACAAATGGCAAGATGTGAATGTGTGTAGAGTATCGGTAATTGAACAAGTTGACAATTAAGAATAAGTATCCCTTGCCAAGGATTGATGATCTTTTTTATCAGTTTTGAGGTGCTTTAGTGTTTTCCAAGATTGATTTGAGATATGGATATTATCAGTTGAAGGTAAAGGATGTAGATGTACCTAAGACTACTTTTTGCACAAGGTATTGGCACTATGAGTTTTTGGTGATGCCGTTCGGTTTGACTAATGCCCCTGCTGCGTTTATGGACATGATGAACCGAGTATTTCATGAGTTTTTAGACCAATTTGTAGTTGTGTTTATCAATGACATTCTCGTGTATTCACGTACCGAGGAAGATCAAAATCGACACTTGCAGATTGTGTTGCATGCATTATTGGACAATTGATTATATGCTAAGTTGAGCAAGTGCGAATTTTGGCTTAAGGAAGTTGTTTTCCTTGGACATGTGGTGTCGGCTGAAGGGATTTGCGTTGATCCCCAAAAGGTTGACCCAGTGATGAATTGGAAGTCGCCTAAGTTAGTTCACGAGGTACATAGTTTCCTTGGTTTGGCGGGATACTTTCGTAGGTTCGTAGATGGTTTTTCAAGAATTACTGCTCCTTTGACAAAGTTGTTACAAAAGGATGTTAAGTTTGAATGGACGGAGGTTAGGCAACAAGCTTTTGAGAAGTTAAAGAAAGCGTTGACGCGAGCTCCTATCTTGATTCAACCCGAATCGAGTGAAGAATTTGTGGTTTATAGTGATGCGTTCTATGTAGGGTTGGGATGTGTGTTGATACAAGAAGGTAGGGTGGTAGCTTATGCATCTCGGCAGTTGAAAGTGCATGAGCGCAATTACCCTACGCATGATATCAAGTTAGTTGTGGTGGTGTTTGCCTTAAAAATTTGGAAGCATTACCTTTATGGTGAAAAGTGTACGGTTTACACGGGCCATAAAAGTTTGAAGTACTTAATGACACAAAAAGAGTTGAATCTTAGGCAACGACGGTGGTTGGAGTTGCTTAAGGATTACGAACGATTGAGTACCATCCGGGGAAGGCTAATGTTGTAGCCGATGCCTTGAGTAGGAAGGTGGTTGTAAAGTTGAGAGCGATGTTTGCTCGGTTAAGTATATCACGGGATGGTGGTTTGGTGGCTAAGTTACTAGTGAAACCCTCGTTAGTAGAGTTGATTAAGGAGAAGCAATTGTTGGATGATTCGCTGGTATTGCATGTTTAGGACATTGTGGAAGGTAATCCAACGGACTTTTGTTTTAATGATGATGGTGTTTTGTGTTTTAAGAGTCGAATAATTGTGCCGGAGGATGTTGAGTTGAGGCGCACTATTTTTACTGAGGCGCATAGTATTCCTTTTGCCTTGCATCCTGGTAGTACAAAGATGTATCATGGGTTTAAAGATGAGTACTATTGGGTTGGTTTAAATAAAGATGTGGCTGATTTTGTTAGTAAGTGCATGGTTTGTCAGCATGTTAAAGCTGAGCATCAATTTTCTTTTGGATTGTTGCAACCGTTGAGGATTACATAATGTAAATGGGAGAGAATCACCATGGATTTTGTGACGGAGTTGCCTTTGACACCGTCCAAGAAGAACTTCATTTGGGTGATTGTTGATCGTTTTATGAAGTGTGCACATTTCCTGGCGGTGCATACTACGTATACGTTGGTGTAGAGCGTTTGGGTTTTCTCCAATTATGAGCATAAGTGAACACTCTTGTCATGTTATAGTATAAGAGATATCGTCTCCCACGAGGATTGGACAGCCAAATTCGAATGTAAATCCCTGCACAAAGAATATTTAAATGCACAATTAAATTTCAGTTTGTTTAAAAGAAAAGTAAATAAACACAAGTAATTTAAGGAAGAGATCAAGTTGATAGAATGGGCCAGGTTATGCTGCTTCGTAGTGTGAAACTGCGTTGAATAGGTTAAGATGTATTGCGCTGCCATACTGTGTTGCCTCGGCGAATGATGGTAGATTGGTGCTTCAACAACATCCGTTGCCTCGGCAGGTGGAATGGATGAATGGCTCAGCGGCAAGTTCAGCAGTTCTTCAAGGCTCGGCAGACGCTTCTGAAGTGATTCTGCTTATGTCTAAGTCAGAATACTGTGGATGCCCGCTGCAGAAAATACTAGTTGGTGTGAATCGTGCAATGAACAGCAACCTTTGGTTTGTTCTCTCTTAGCCGCTTTAAACCCAAACTTATGTCTAGGCTGGATTGATCAACACCTGGTATGGATGAGATCGTGCTTACTTCTTTCGTGAGTTTGACTCTCTCGATGCCAAACAAATGGACTGTTCACAATCAATCTTTCGAACTTAATTGCAAACAGTGAAGAACATGAAACAAGCAAACCTTGAATTTTTATTGTAAATACAAACTTTAATCCTAAACAAATGTTCTCACACTACTCTACAACACAACCCAAACCCTAAGAGAAATTAAAACATAGTGGCAACAAGGAAGTACAAGAGAAACCTAAGCTATTGCCGACTAGGGAAATCTTCTTCTCTAATTATCTAAAATACAAAATATGATCAAGTATATATAGGGCATGGCCTAGGTTAAGTCCTCCTTGGAGTAGAAGTCTTTCTCATGATAAAGTAGATTTTGCATTAAATGCAACCTTTAAATCTGACTTCTTTAACTTTAATTTGGACTTCTCTAGTCGTTGCCTTGTGCCGCAAGCAAGCCTTGATCTTCTCCTTTGGCGGCTCTATCCGATGTTTCCGACATCAGTAAATTGAGTGGATGGGCTCAATGGACTCGTCAAATTATACTTTACCGATCGCACCCCAATTCACCAATTCCTCAAGTTGCTGCCCTGGGCGGCAGTTATGGCGGCGGTAGCTACTCGGCGGCATCTCTCTCTGTGTTGAACTGCTTCAGTACAACTCCTTGGTTTGCTGCCTCAACATCCGCTCCTCTAATTTCTCCTCCTCCTGACAGCTTCTAGCATTTGAAACTAAAACTAAACTAAAACAATATCTTTTCTTACCAAATCAAAGATATTCAATAGAAACATGGTAAAGTAAAGAATATTGTAAATAATGCATGCATGTACCTAAATATGCCTAAGATGCACTTAAGAATAGCAATAATATGAGATGGAATGCATACAAAATATAAGACTTATGAGCACTTTACACACCCCCAAACTCGAACTATTGCTTGTCCTCAAGCAATGCAATCCTAAACATACTTGCCCTTGCACTAATCAGAAAGAAAAACATGTTTTAAACTTGATTCCGCACCTCAAGGTCGTGGCACCTATCATTAGATTAGTGAAAGGAAAATAACATGAATTACCTTAGAATTAGACTATAATGCCAGTGCAGTGTGTGCAGAAACTGTGTACAGGCTGAATCTGAAGAATATTCTAAGTAAACAAAGATGTTGTCAAGGTAATGTAAGGTTGTTGTCGAGGCAGCACAATTAAGCACAATTTGCAATCATGGAAGTAAGGGCTTCAGCTCATCACACCTACTCTTTAGGTCAGAAATTAAGATAGGAGAAAACTACAAAACCACGAACCCATTGAGTTGAGTCATCTCGTGAAGACTTTCATTCACTCATGCTAATTTGTCTGTCACTTCAAAATTTTCAGATACATGGACTTTGATAGCAGCGGAGTGTCCTTGGCACATGATTCTTCCTAGAGCCTGTTTTGGGCACCTCTGGGGTAAAACAACATATATTTCTTTGTTCATATTGTGGCAGTACTTTTCTTTTTTTGTTTGTTGTCTGTCGCGGCAGCTACCTGCAACCATGTTAGAATTTTATAAATAATTCAAGCAGGCAGTGTTTACCAGAAATTCACTCAAATTCAGCAAGTAACAGTAGTGTTTATGATTTTTGGCAATTATAGAAAAATTCTAAGTTTTCTTCATGCTTTCCCCAAAATTAAGTTCAATTTTAATGGTGCAAAATATTTAAAATCAACTATCCTATCATAGGCACAAGTTCTAACAATTTTTTTTCTTTTGATTAACTTAAGGCAAGTACATATGCAACTATATGATCTAAGAATGCCTAAACAATAAATGAGTGATAATCCCCCCAAACTCGAGATGGGCATTGCCCTCAGTGCACCAAATTAAAAACAAAAAAAGACAAGAAAAATAATTAAAACAAAAAAACAAGAAAGAAAAAAAGAAAACAAAACAAAACTAGAAGTTGTCTGATTGTGGAGATGTTGCTGGAGCATCTGCGGTAGAGGAGGAAGACGATGTTTGGATGATCAGGCGGCGGTTGGCAGAGGTCCTGGCAGCTGTCTTGGCGGGTGAATTCTTTGTTGTGCGTGGCGGCTGGACTCTCGTAGGGTAAAGAGCTTCAGTATGGACTGGTTCTGTCTCTGAGTCCTCATATTCCGGCTCCACCAAGATGATGTATCACTTCCTTTTCCTACTGGTCACTGCCATGGGTGTTGCCAATGGTTCTGTATTGGCCATTGGTTCCCTGGTTTCTACTGTATGCTGCCCAGAATCCTTGGAAAGGTGCAGCTCTTTCGTTGCCGCTGTGGTGGCTACAGAGAATTGTTGGTAATGCCTTTTAGGAGTGTCTGCCACAGTGTTCGAAGAAGAGGTGGTTGAGTATGTCGGGTATCGTGCGGGAGAAGGCATCTGGAGACGTGGCAGGCAGCAGCATCTGGGGTGTAGCCGCTCTTGGTTAAGCTGCGGCGGCCAAGTCCTCTAGAAATCTGGGTAGTGAGGGGTCGTCATTGGGAAATTTCTGCAACAAATAGGCCACAAAGGCCTCTTGAACCTCACCCATGTACTTCATGAATGTCAGTTGTTGCTGCTCAATTCGCTTGTTACTTTCGATCAATGTGTCGAGCAGCTTGATGACTTCAGGGTTTTGGGCAGCCTCAGTACTGCCGGGGTAGCTGTGTGCGCGGCTGATGGCTGAGATGGTGTGATCGGCTCTGCTTCAGATGCATGCATCATCTAGAGCCTGACTTTCCTAGTCCAGCCCTCCCTTCCCGTTGTCATCACATTCATGGAATTGGTGGGGACGTTGAAATTTGCGCACAGTCCGGTGATGAGGGAGGTGAAATAGAGTCTGCCCTTCGACTTCTGGTAGCATTTGTAGATCTCTTTGCAGATGATATCTCCTACATTGATTGGTCGGTTGTTCATGATTGAATGGATTAAGGCTAGATGAGGCCAATCAACTGTCGAGTTGTGGGAGGTGGGCAACATGCGTTGCTGGTTGAAGGTGTTCCACAGCATAGCCTCCGACAGCAAACGTCGGTGCTGCACAGACCAACTGTGTTTCCCTGCCAGCCATAGGGTGTTTGGTTCGCAAAGCCGCTCCTTCTTTCTGTCGTAATCCCCTACTGTCAATGTTTGTCGCCATTCCTCATGGGGATTATCGTCCATCTCCAACCCGTAGAATCTGTTGATGGTGGCGGCGTTGAGTTTTACGGCCTCCCCTCGGACGAAGACAAACGTTATTTTTGGATGGGGTGGTGGGCGTAGAACTCTCTGACTAGTGTGATATTTCCCATCTCGAGATGTTTGGCAAAAATCTCCCATCCTTGACTATGTATCTTCTCAAAGAGGGCGGGCTTTAGATCTAAATCTCATGTCTGTTATGAGTAATAGAACCCTTGCTCCTTTCATATTGATCAATCGGCGAATTGCGTTTTGTGCCTCTTTTGATCTAAATCGGAGAAGAATCGCTGGAAAGAGGGTTTGGATTATGATGATGCCATAGTGGTGAGACAGTTTATATTCTGAAACTAAAAAAATAAGTAAGAAATCAGGCGTGTAAGAAGAGGTTAACAAGGAGATAGAGTAAAGAAAATGAATGAAATAGTGGGGTATTTATAAGGATTGTTGATAGATGTCGGGGCGGCATGAAACTCCAACGGGCAGATTTTTTAGCGCACGTTACGGGATTAAATGCCTGTTACGATGTAGTCGTTGTCAGCTAGCCGTTAGCGGTATTCTAGCCGATACGTGCTTTTGTCGTTGGGCTGCACTCAGCTGTTTTGGTGGTGTGGTGGGCGGGCTCCTTGTTGGGCCTTCTTCTTGGTCATGCTTCTTTATTCCTAAACTAAAATAAAACAAATAATTAAATGTTGAAAATAAAGGAAGCTTAAAATCTGAAAAAATAAAAATGTGGACAATAAATTGCAATAAATTAAAATCTAATCCTAAAACATAAAAATAAAAAAAGGAAGAAATTAAAAATAAGTTAAAATTATGTTGGGAGTGTGTTGAGATGCATCTCCCAAACATAACCACTTCCTGAGTTAGTTTGCTTTTCTTCCTGGTGGGTTCTCTTGTTCTTCGGGGTCCCTAGTTTTGCCCTGCTTCTTTCCCTGGCGGCTGCTGCCCTGCTCTGTCTCTATGCTGATTTTGGAAGCATGTGTGTCTTTGCATCCTTCTTTTTCCTTGGCTGGGTGCATGGATTGTAAGACATTTAGCTTTATGCTCTGCTTATCTGCCCTCATTATTAGCTCCCCATTCTCTACATCTATTAATGTTTTGTCCATGGACAAGAATGGTCGCCCAAGAATGATGGTGGCGTTCTCGTCTGCCTCACAATCCAAGATGAGGAAGTCAGGTGGAAAATTGAAGTTGCCCACTCGTACAAGGATGTCGTCGACTTTTCCCTCTGGTTGCACAAAGGAATGGTCAGCTAACTTGAGCATGATGGAAATTGGTTTTGCTTTCACAATTCCTAATTTGTTGAAGACAGCCTTGGGCATCAGGTTTATACTAGCTCCTAAGTCACATAGAGCTCTCATGTCATGGTTGCTACCTATCTTGCATGGAATAACAAACCTGCTTGGATTTGTCCTCTTGGGCGGCACCTTGTTATGCAGCATTGCCATGCACTCTTCAGTGGAAGCTATCGTCTCGAATTCCCCAACTCTCCTTCTCTTGGAAACTATATCTTTCAAATATATTGCATAATTTGGCATGTTTTGTATGGCTTCCACGAGTGGGATGTTGATGTGCACATGTTTAAGTATATCTAGAAATTTCTTGAACTGGTGATCTTGCTTTTGCTGTTTGAGTCTTTAGGGGAAGGACGGCGGCAGACGGATGTCCTGGATGCGTTCCTTACAGGGAAATCTGATATGTGGGGGTTCAGGATCATCTATTTCAGGGCTGTTGTCATCTACCTGGGCCTCAGTTTGTGGTGCTGCCATGGCGGGCTGTTCTAGTTGATGTTCCTTTGGTTGCTCAACTCTGGGATCATCCAATTGTTTCCCACTTCTTGTCGTTATTGCTTTACATTGTTCATAAGTGGGTTTTGTTGTGGCCTCTGTGTTGCTGGATGATGCACCCATTGACCTGTTGATTATGATCTAAGTGAATTGCCCGAACTGGGTTTCCATGTTCTTGATTGATGCCTCCTGATTATGCAACCGCATCTTAGTCCTGTCCATGAAAGACTCAGTCTTGTCAATAAATTTATTAGTATGAACAATAAAATCACTAGTACGAGACATAAAAGTATGTAAAGTAGATTCGAGTGAATTATTGTTCATATTATGTTACTGTTGTGGCTGCTGCCAGGACAGGTTCTGCTGATATCCTTCTGGTTGCTGGGTTGGATTTGCAGCCATGTTAGGGTTACTCCAGGAGAAGTTTGGATGCTTTCTCCAGCCCGGATTGTACGTGTTAGTGTTGAGCCTGTTGTTCCTCTCATATGTTCCCATGAAATTGGCAGATTCGTTGCATTCGGAGGAATCGTGGTTGCCCCCACACTCGTCACAGAAGGGCTGTAAAGTGTCCATAAGTTCTATATTTCATGTACACTCCATCCCATATTATTGATGTTTTGAGTATATTTTAGGCATAATTAGGTTCATGCATTGCATTTTACAGTATTCTTTACTATACCATGCTTTTTATTTATTATCTTTTATTTGGTAAGGAAAAGGTATTGTTTTAGTTTCAGGTACTAGAGGCTGACAGAAAGAGAGAGGAGCTAAGGACAAGATGTTGAGGCAGCAAACTGAGGAGTTGTACTGATACAGTTCTAGACAGAGACAACAGCTGCCAAGTAGCTACCGTCGCCCTACCTACCGCCCAAGATAGTAAGATGAGAAACTGGAGAACTACAGTGCGATCTGTAGAGCAGAAAATCCTGATCTTAACAAGTTGTCCACTCAATTTTCCGATGACTGTAGCGACAGGCAGAGACGCCGAATGAGGAACTTGAGCTTACTTGAGGAGCAAGGCATCGTGATTAAGTCCACATTCAACTCAAAGAAGTAAGCATTTAGAGTTGCATTTAATGCAAAAAGCTACTTTGAAGACTTCTACTCCAAGAAGGACTAGACCTATCTAATGCATATATATACTCATTATAATTGTACTTCAAAACAACTTAGGTTCTCCCTTAGGCATAGTTTAGGTTTTCTTGCCGCCATTATGTTCTAAAACTCTCTTTGGGTTTGGGTTATGTTGTAATTAGTGTGAGAACAGTTGTTTAGGATTTATGTTTGTTTTTACAATAAAGCTTCAAGGTTTGCTTATTCCATGTTCTTTATAGTTTTCAATTAAGGCGAAAGATTAGTTGATTACTATCCATTTGTTCGGTATCGAGAGAGTCGAACTCACGAAACGAGTAAGTACGATCTCATCTATAGAAGGTGTTGATCAATCCAGCCTAGACATAGGTTAGGGTTTAAGGCGACTAAAAGAGGATGAATAAACATCGATGTCTTTGCATGATTCACGCCGCGACTGGTATTATCGGCAGTGGGCATCAACAACATTCTAACTTAGACATAAGAGGGATCACTTTCGATGCGTTCTACCGAGCCTTGTAGTTCTGTCGAGTTTGCCGTTGAGACACAAGTCCATTCTCCTACCGAGGCAGCGAGAGCGTCTCAGCAGCTTATCTACCATCCCCGCTGAGGCAGCAGAGTCTGGCAGCGCAAAGCAACTTGTCCTATTCAATGCAGCTTCACACTAAGCAGTAGCATAACCCTGCCCATTCTATCAATCTGACTTCTTCCCTTTTATTTTTTGTGTTTTTTTTATTTTCTTCTTAAACAAACCAACTTATTTGTGCAATTTACTTTTCTTGTGCAGGAACAGCGAATCGAGTTAAGTTGTCCAATCCCTGTGGGAGACGATATCTTTTATACTATTACTTGACAGGAGTGTGCACTTGCGCTCATATTTAGAGAACACTAAAACACTCTACAAGTTTTTGGCGCCGTTACCGGGGATTGATAACAGTGAAATTCGTTTTAATTTTTTTGCGCTCTTAATTCTATTTGCATTTAATTTCAGTTGAAAAAAAAAACTAAGTGGGAAAGTTCTTATTCAGGTGCAGTTCAAGTCAAGGGCATCAACACGTGGGAATATTCTTGCAAATTTTTTGAAGGAAACCATGCGTTCGACAGTTGCCCTCATCTTTTTGTAACAGACACATCGGGAAAAACCACTTGGGAGTTGATGTCTGAATATGAACAGTAGTTGCCGCCGCCGCAGCAACAGGGACAGCTGATGCCGCTGCAGCATCAAGATTTTTCATGGTATGATCAAAAATCTCAAAAAAATTACCATAACAGTTTTGTGCAGAAATTGACATGCCCTGGCAATGTAATCATCTTCAAGAGCAATCAACATCCTTGGAGGACACACTTCAAACTTTCCTTACACTAACCCAAAAGGACAAGAGGACGAATAATTAAGCGAGGGAGGATCTCCGATGTGTGAGGAGCAATTGGAAACTCCAAGCCAGGAGGATGCAGAACACTACCCGGGCAGCAAGATTGACAGTTGTTTTGGCAGCTACCTAGAACCCTGCCCTGAAGATGAACTGAGCAGTGAAAGGACAGTACTTGAACAAAGCAATGCCACAGGAACACCTAGTGAGGCTGACAAAGGAATTGATGATGCCATGAAAACATCACATGCTTTGACAAATAGTCCTGCCACGACAGAAGCCTCGACAACAATGCCCGCCTCGACAGAAGCTGCAGCAACTATGGACTATATATATCGAGAGGAGTCAATGCTGGCAGATTTAAAGCCATCAAAATCTCTACTAATGGAGATTTTCGAAGGGCAAAAAGAAAACGGTGTTGGGAGTCATGAAGCTTTTTCGAAAATTGAGTTTTCCCTTGACATCATCATGGCAGAAGACTATCGCAACAACTGGTTACCGCAGTAGCTACCGCGACAGCAAAAGCAACTTTCCATCATAATAAACTTCGACAAAAATGAGGTAAGTACATGGTTAGATAGTGATATAATTTTTCCTAATCACATGTTCATGCCTTTAAGAATAGAAACAAGGAGGAATGATCACATGGACTACAAGGGAACAAGGAAGAAGGACTCCTCCACCATGAAAATAATCACTCGATGAAGGGTGCATGTGGATTACAAGAAGTATCATAAACGACCCTCTCGATAAGGGAGTAACTACTTTAGGAGATGCATACCAATGCACTCCTAGAGTAACATAATTTTTATTTTTAGCTTCCACATTTTTTATGCTTTCATAGACTTAGAATTTTTAAATTTTCAGTTTTTATTTCTTTCTGCATTATTATTATTATTATTATTATTATTATTATTATTATTATTATTATTATTTCTTCGTCTTGCAAATAAAATTCAACCGTCTCACAACCTATCAATGGCCACAACCAGCAACCAACCAGCCTTCCAGAGAATTCTAATAGAGGTAGTCGAGCAACATTATCGATGACAGTTTGCCACCCGAAAGTACTGATGTTGCCGCCCAGGTCCCGCCGCTCGGCAGTACTGAAGCTACCAAATAGACCCTAATACCAGCAGTACTCCTCCATCATCTCCGGAACCAGCTCAATAGGATGGAAAGGTAGTAGCTCCGATCTATGTAATACACCAGGGATGTTGCCTGACAGTGCAGTTCGGTTCCCCATATTTCCTGCTGAAATACTTACCTGTCATCACCCGCCCTGGCAACCCAGATTGATGCCACAACAACTGCAACTACAACTGCCCAGGTTTGCCAAGGTAACGACTACACATGGTTCGAATAGCAGATACACACATTCGATATCCACACAAGCAAACATGGCTCGAAGGAAATTCATCATGAAAGGTGACGACCTTTGCGACTACCTCATTTATTTTTCTCATGCATTGAGGACAATGCTCCTCTCGAGTTTAGAGGGTTAGCACTCATCATGTTTAGGCATACTTTAGTGCATATTAGATTGCATAATGTACATGCCTTAGAAAAATTAATTGAAAAGAAAAAAATTGTTAGAACTTGTGCCTATGATAGGATAGTCGACTTTAAATTTTCGCACCAAGTTAAAAAGAACTTAATTTTGGGGAAAAGCATGAAGTAAACTTAGGATTTTTCTATAGTTGCCAAAAATAAAATAAAAACACTATTGTTACTTGCTGAATTTGTTAGAATTTCTGGTAAACTTTTCCTACTTGAATTATTTGTAAAATTCTAACATGGTTGCAGGAAGCTGCCGTGGCAGGCAACAAACAGAAAAAAAAAACAAAAGCACTGCCAAGACAGGCAAAAGAAAATTTTATGTCGTATATACCTAGAGGTGCCCGAAACTGGCTCTAGGAAGAATCGTGTGCGAGGACACTTTGATGCTATCAAAATCCATGAATCTGAAAATTTTGAAGTGACAGACAAATTAGCATGAGTGAATGAAAGTCTTCAAGGGATGACTCTACTCCATGGGTTTGGGGTTTTGTAGTTTGCTCCTATCTTAATTTTAGACCTAGAAGAGTAGTTGTGATTAGTTGAAGCCCTCATTTCCATGATTATTTAAATTGTGCTTGAATATGATGTCTCGGCAGCAACCTTGTACATCATGACAGCATCTCTGTTTACTTAGAATGTTCTTCATATTCAGCTTGTTCACAGTTTCTAAACACACTTCACTAGCATATTATAGTTTAATTCTGAGGTAATTCATGTTATTCCCCTCTCACTAAATTAATGACAGGTGCCATGGCCTTGAGGTGTTAAATCAAGTTTAAAACAGAAATTTTTCTTTTTGATTAGTTTAAAGGGCAAGTATGTTTAGGTTGCATTGCTTGAGGACAAGCAATAGTTCGAGTTTGGGGTGTGTAAAGTGCCCATAAGTTCTATATTTCATGCACATTCCATCTAAGATTATTGTTGTTTTTTAGTACATTTTAGGCATAATTAGGTTCATGCATTGCATTTTACAGTATTCTTTACTCTGCCGTGCTTTTTATTGATTATCTTTTATTTGGTAAGGAAAATGTACTGTTTTAGTTTAGTTTTAGTTTCAGGTACTAGAGGCTGACAGAAGGAGATGGGAGCTAAGGACATGATGCTGAGGCAGCAAACTGAGGAGTTGTACTGATGCAGTTCTAGACAGAGACAGCAGCTGCCGAGCAACTGTCGCCGCCCTACCTGCCGCCCAAGACAGCAAGATATGAAATTGGAGAACTGGAGTGCGATCTGTAAAGCAGAAAATCCTAATCTTAACGATGTTGTCCACTCAATTTTCTGATGACTGTAGCAGTAGGTAGAGCCACCGAATGAGGAACTTGAGCTTACTTACGGAGCAAGGCAACGTGATTAAGTCCACATTCAACTCGAAGAAGTCAGCATTTAGAGTTGCATTTAATGCAAAAAGCTACTTTGAAGACTTCTATTCCAAGGACTAGACCTAGCTAATGCCTATATATACTCATTGTAATTGTACTTCAAAACAACTTAGGTTTTCCCTTAGGCATAGTTTAGGTTTTCTTGCCGCCATTATGTTCGAAAACTCTCTTTGGGTTTGGGTTATGTTGTAATTAGTGTGAGAATGGTTGTTTAGGATTTTAAGTTTGTTTTTGCAGCTTCAAGGTTTGCTTATTCCATGTTCTTCATAGTTTTCAATTGAGGCGAAAGATTAGTTGATTACTATCCATTTGTTCGGTATCGAGAGAGTCGAACTCACAAAAGAAGTAAGTACGATCTCATCTATAGACGGTGTTGATCAATCCATCCTAAACATTGTAGTGGGCATCAACAGCATTCTGACTTAGACATAAGCGAGATCACTTTCGAAGCGTTCTACCGAGCCTTGTAGTTCTGCCGAGTTTGCCACCGAGACACAAGTCCATTCCTCTATCGAGGCAGCGAGAGCGTCTCAGCAGCCTATCTACCATCCCCCACCGAGGCAGTAGAGTCTGGTAGTGCAAAGCAACTTGTCCTATTCAACGCAGTTTCACACTAAGCAGCAGCATAACCCTTCCCATTCTATCAATCTGACTTCTTCCCTTTTATTTTTTGTGTTTTTATTTTATTTTCTTCTTAAACAAACCAACTTATTTGTGCAATTTACTTTTCTTGTGCAGGAATAGTGAATCGAGTTAAGATGTCCAATCCCTGTGGGAGACGATATCTTTTATACTATTAGTTGACAGGAGTGTGCACTTGCACTCATATTTAGAGAACATTAAAACGCTCTACAAGGGCTCCACATCTTTAACCTCGTATTTTTTCTCAGTGGATTTGGTCATATTCATCACCAACTGTATTAGTTTATCAAGGTGGGCAGTGACAGATTCAGTGGTTTCTACTTCATTCGCAACAGCTAGCCGCCTCATATCGCCGTGGCAGGCTTAGGGAATTTGTAGTCGTTTTTCGCGATTCTGTTCAGAATCTATAGTGCCTCATCGGGTGGTCTGTCTAGGATGATTCCATTGGCTGAAGAGTCAACCATCATTCTCGTCGGTTGATTGACTCCATTGTAGAACATTAACACTTGAGTCCAGGTTGGAAAACCGTGAAGCGGGCAGTTGTTTAGCATCTGTTGGTACTATTCCCACACTTCATACATCGGTTCATCATCCCCTTGTTGGAAAGCGGTGATCTCGTTTCTTAACTTGTATGTTACGTTTGAAGGGCTGAAACGATCTAGGAAGTCCTTGCACAATTCCGTCCAAGTGCTAAACGATCATGCCGGTTGGTTATTCAGCCACTGTTTTGCACTATCCCTTAGTGAATAGGGAAATAGTCTCAGCTTAAGCACATCTTGATGGACTCCATGTATCTTAAAAGATCTGCAAATGTCAAGGAACCCCCTCAAGTGTTGTCGGGCATCTTCCGTGGCAGTTCCTCCAAATTGCCCCAGTGTGTTTATCATGTTGAACATCACTAGTTTCAGCTCAAAGTGATCTGCTTCAATTTCAGGCTCTGCCACAGTTGGATCAAATCCTCTGAAATCGTGCTCCAAGTAGTCCCTAGTAGTGCGCACATACTGTTGCTGCATGGGCTGAATTGGGAGCTGCTGCCTATGCGGCGGAGCTTGCTGCATGTCCATGCCATCTCGGGCATTGTTGCCAGGGTTGTTATCTTGGCCGTTATGCATGGCTGTCTCTGATTTTCCTTAGCTTTTTCGAGGGCTTCTCTTGCTTCTTTTATTAGTTTTCTTGCTCTTCGTTCGATCTCATCTATGTAAACGATTTCGGCCGACGAGAGGACTCTTATCATACACTAGACAAGAAAACTGTAAAATAAATTCGAATAAAAAGGAAAAATAAAAACTGAAATTAAATGCAATAAAACTGCAGAAAAATAAAGACGGATTTACTGTTGCCAATCCCCGGCAACGACGCCAAAAACTTGTAGAGCGTTTGGGTGTTCTCCAATTATGAGCGCAAGTACACACTCTTGTCAAGTTATAGTATAAGAGATATCGTCTCGCACGAGGATTGGACAGCCAAATTCGAATGTAAATCCCTGCACAAAGAATATTTAAATGCACAATTAAATTTCAGTTTGTTTAAAAGAAAAGTAAATAAACACAAGTAATTTAAGGAAGAGATCAGGTTGATAGAATGGGTCAGGTTATGCTGCTTCGTAGTGTGAAACTGTGTTGAATAGGTTAAGATGTATTGCGCTGCACGACTGTGATGCCTCGGCGGATGATGGCAGATTGGTGCTTCAACAACTTTCACTGCCCCGGCAAGTGGAATGGGTGAATGGCTCAGCGACAAGTTTGGCAGTCCTTCAAGGCTCGGCAGACGCTTCTAAAGTGATTTTGCTTATGTCTAAGTCAGAATACAGTTGATGCTCGTTGTAGATAATACATGTCAGCGTGAATCGTGCAATGAACAACAACCTTTGGTTCGTCCTCTCTTAGCCGCTTTAAACCCAAACCTATGTCTAGGCTGGATTGATCAACACCTGGTATGGATGAGATCGTGCTTACTTATTTCGTGAGTTTGACTCTCTCGATGCCAAACAAATGGATTCCTCACAATCAATCTTTCGATCTTAATTGCAAACAGTGAAGAACTTGAAATAAGAAAACCTTGAATTTTTATTGCAAATACAAACTTTAATCCTAAACAACCGTTCTCACACTACTCTACAACACAACCCAAACCCTAAGAGAAATTAGAACATAGCGGCGGTAAGGAAGCACAAGAGAAACCTAATCTATTGTCGACTAGGGAAATCATCTTCTCTAATTATCTAAAATACAAAATATGATCAAGTATATATAGGGCATGTCCTAGGTTAAGTCCTCCTTGGAGTAGAAGTCTTCCTCATGATAAAGTAGCTTTTGCATTAAATGCAACCTTTAAATCTGACTTCTTTAACTTTAATTTGGACTTCTCTTGTCGTTGCCTTGTTCCGCAAGCAAGCCTTGATCTTCTCCTTTGGTGGCTCTGTCCGCTGTTTTCGGCATCAGTAAATTGAGTGGATGGGCTCAATGGACTCAACAAATCATGTTCTACTGATCGCACTCTAATTCACCAAGTTAGCGGATTTGTACATCTCTGAGAATGTGAGGTTACACGGGGTGCCTAAGTCCATTGTTTCGGATCGAGATCCGCGTTTCATAGTGAGGTTTTGGGAGAGTTTACATCGAGCGTTAGGCACATGGTTGAGTTTCAGTACTTCGTATCATCCGCAGAAGGATGGTTAGTCCGAGCGGGTTATCCAAGTGTTGGAGGATATGTTGAGGTGTTGCATCATTGATTTCCAGGGTTCTTGGGAGAAATATTTACCTTTGGTGGAATTTTCTTACAATAATAGTTATCAAGCGAGCATTCAAATGGCTTCTTATGAGGCCTTGTATGGGAGGAAGTGTAGAACGCCTCTTTGTTGAGTAGAAACGGGGCAGAAGTTTGTCTATTTGCCTAATATATTAAAAGGCACTACAGAAAGAGTGAAACTCATTAGTGAGCAGTAGAAAGCGGCTTCAGATCGGCAAAAGTCTTACGCAGATTTGAAGCGTAAGGAGGTTGAGTATGTTGTAGGTGATAAGGTGTTTTTGAAGGTTTCAGCTTGGAAAAAGGCGATGAGGTTTGGCTGGAAGGGTAAGTTGAGTCAGAGGTTTATTGGGCCTTATGAAGTGCTTGAGTGTGTTGGACCAGTTGCTTATAAGGTAAGGTTGCCTCCCGAGTTGGAGAAGATACATGATGTTTTCCACGTATCCATGCTTTAGAGATATAGATCGGATTCGTCTCATGTTATGCCTGTTGAGGAAATAGAGTTAAATCCATATTTGTCCTATGGTGAAGAACCGGTCGAGATCTTAGATTCGGATAGTAAGGTTCTACATGGTAAGGCCATCGAGTTAGTCAAGGTTTTGTGGCGACATCGTGGCCTAGATGAAGCCACATGGGAAAGGAAGGATGACATGAAGAAGTAGTTTCCTTATCTCTTTCCAACAGGTAAATTTTGAGGACAAAATTTCTTAAGTGGGGGAGAGTTGTAACGCCACGATTTTGGGCTTGGAAGTAAGCCGGGTTGGCTAGGAAGTTCGTTAGAATCGATTCGAGCAAGTTAGACTAGTTTCAGGAATAATTTGAAATAAATGGTTTTCGAACGAGATAAAATTTGGAGAAATGCTTTAAAATCATTATTTTATATATAAGTGATTTTGGTAAAACTAATTTTGAGAAATGAGTTTTGGAAGAAAGACATTTTAGCTTTAGTGACTAAAATTCGATTTTTGAAAACTGTCTTTTTAGTGACTAAATTGTAAAAGACCATAACTTTGAATCTTTAAGGAGTAATTGACCAAAGTTCTAGTTCGGCCTTTTTCTTCTTAATTGATTTATTTTAAGATGGTTTTTAATAAATAAAAAGAAATGAGAAAGATTAAAAAGCCTTTAATTTCCAAAACACATTTTACGTGTAATCTTTGAGATTATGGGTTGTTTGTGTGGATATTTGATAGTTGAAGGTTCTTTGGTGTTGAGAAGATGTTTTTAAGTGTAAATCGATGTTGTTTAGATGTTAATTTCGCTGGGTTGTGGCTGGAGGTTAATTAGAGAAGGTTTGTTGATGATTTTGGTTGTTTTCAGATGTCAATTGTTTGGCGATTATGGGTAGAAGTTGAGATGTTGTGTTGCTGGAGATTTTGGTGCATTGCGGTGCACTAATTCTCTGTTTTGCTTTGGTTATAAGCAGGGGATGATGTTTCGTTAGCTTCGGAAGGAGTTGTGGTTGATCTAGAAGCTTGATTACGCTTCGACAAAGCGAGCGAGGCATTATCGGTGAGTGGAATTTGTTTTAAAGCCTTTCAAAGACTTGAAAGAAAGGTTTGGGGGTTTAGATTGAGTTTGAAACACTAATCTAAGCCCGTAAGTAAGTTTGAGATGTTTCGCTCTCGTTTCTCGATTTTATCCTATTGTTTTATATGATCATGCTCATGTTTTGAAGATAGAATTAAACCTACTGTTTTATGATTTGATGATTTATGTGATCCCATGAGATAGATTTATGATTTCAAAGAGATAGAACTTGTTAAGAAAATGCTATGCATTGTTTATGCTTTTGAATTCGGATGAGAAATGGTTTATGTTTATGCATTGAAAAACAGTAGGTAAGTGATGTTTAAAGGTGTATATTGGCATGAGATGAGATTATTATTGCCGGATATAATTGGTGGACCAATAGGATGAGAAGTGCACTATAATATACAAAATTCGTACGTGCTCTTTGTTTCAAACTGATTTTGTGAGTTTACAATGAGATTTAGATATGTTTATGATGTGTGGAAATGTCGATTTAATGATTTTAGTAATAGAAACCCGAAACAAGTTAGATTGCTTGATTTCATGAGTGAAAACTTTGAGATTATGGGTTGTTTGTGTGGATATTTGATAGCTGAAGGCTCTTTGGTGTTGATAAGATGTTTTTAAGTGTAAACCGATGTTGTTTAGATGTTAATTTCACCGGGTTGTGGCTGGAGGTTAATTAGAGAGTGTTTGTTGATGATTTTGGTTGTTTTCGGATGCCAATTGTTTGGCGATTATGGGTAGAAATTGAGATGTTGTGTTGTTAGAGATTTTGGTGCATTGTGGTGCACTAATTCTCTGTTTTTCTTTGGTTAGAAGCAAGGAATGATGTTTTGTTACCTTCGGAAGGAGTTTCGGTTGGTCCGTAAGCTTGATTACGCTTCGGCAAAGCGAGCGAGGCGTTTTCAGTGAGTGGAATTGGTTTTAAAGCCTTTCAAAGACTTGAAAGCAAGGTTTGGGGTTTAGATTGAATTTGAAACACTAATCTAAGCCCGAAAGTAAGTTTGAGATGTTTCGCTCTCGTTTCTCGATTTTATCCCATTATTTTATGTGATCATGCTCATGTCTTGAAGATAGAATTAAACCTACTATTTTATGCATGTTTAGTGAAATGATTTGATGATTTATGTGATCCCATGAGATAGATTTATGATTTCAAAGAGATAGAACTTGTTGAGAAAATGCTATGCATTGTTTATGCTTTTGAAATTGGATGAGAAATGGTTTATGTTTATGCATTGAAAAACATTAGGTAAGTGATGTTTAAAGGTGTATATTGGCATGAGATGAGATTATTATTACCGAATATAATTGGTCGACCAGTAGAATGAGAAGTGCACTATAATATACAAAATTATTACGTGCTCTTTGGTTCGGGCAATGGGGGTAGTGCCAACCCGTTTCCAAAGTGAGAGTGTGGTGATGAGAGATTCCACCACGGTAGGTCTTGATGGCGTGAGATTCCATCAAGCTTTGTGGCGATGAGAGATACCGCCATGGGAGTTCAATGATATGAGATTCCACCGAGGTAGGACTTGACGATGTGAGATTCCATCAAGCTATCCGCATATCTGAGTAATGTTGCTAAAATGCAAATATATGAGATTCACATGTACCTTGATTATAAATGATTTTATGCATTGTGTTTTGTATATGAGAACATGTTTTGAGAAATGCATTATGAGAGACAAGCATGAGTAAGCATTGCTTTGAGATTTTGCATTATGGTTAATGCATGAGATAGATGATACATGTGGTTTTAATGATGTAGTTTTTGCTTTGAAAATGGTTTCAAGCATGAGATAGAATGAGCATGATGAGATAGAGATTTTAATTGAGAAAATGGTTTTAGATGCATTTGTTGTGGTTGGTTTTGTTTTGAGCACCCCTCACTAAGCATTTGTGATTACGCTCTCTTTTACCAACAATGTAGAGAAATAACTCTTTTGCAAGAAGGATTTCCAGGAGTGATACATAGCTCAAGTATAGTTTTATGTTTACCTATTAATAATAATTGGCAATGGGAGGATGCCTTAATGTTTGGGAGGGTGTGTTTTGAAACTCCCTGTTTTGTGGCAAGTTTGTGATGTCTATGTTGACTTGTAAATGGCCTTTGGTACTTGGTTTATGCTTGGATATGCATTTTGGTATCTTGCTTGGCTTATTTTCTAGGTTGCATGCCTATAGTTTACTTATGTTGCTAATTGCCATGGAATGGAGTTGATCATGCTTGGAATGTTTGAAGTTTGATGTTTGGATATGTTAAATGTAATTTGGAAGCATTCGTGGATGTTTATGGTTGCTTAAAAATGAGAAAAATCAGCAAAAATGTGACATTTCAGGTCCAATATTTCGATACGCCTAAGGCTATATCGAAACGGTGACTCTGAAATAGGCATGGGGTTTCAAAACAGGGCATGGTGTATCGAAACAGGCTCGTGAGGTTTGGCTACTGGAATTTGGTGTACTGAAATGTTTTAGAGGGTGTTTCGATACGAGCTCGTTTTTCGAAACACTAGGTCTTGTTTCGATACGGGCGTTTCGGTACGGTGCTCTGTGTACCGAAACACCAAGTTGTTAAAGGTTATGTTTTCTTTACGTTTTAGTCCATGAATGTTGTGGATGCAATTAAGTGAGCTTGGATGATTGTTTTGAGTTGAGATTTGACAGAGTGACATGTAATGTGACTAGTTAAAGGATGGTAATCTAAAAATTGAATAAGTCCCTATAAATTATTAGAATTACAAAATGGTCCCTAAAATGTGTTTGTGTTCATTTGAGTCCCTAATCGTTGGCGGATTGAGTTGCTAATCGTTCCACTGTGAAGTTTATCACATAGGATAATAATGCCCATCTAGACAAGATAAAAGTAAAAATAGGGTCGTTTATTAGGGTAAACTTCCCGGTTTACATTAATGTTACATGTGTGACCCGTTCGATTCGGTCTTTCGCTCAGGCTGGGTCGAGGGGGTTACAGAGCATATCGCACACACCTTCTTCTTCTTCTTTATTCTTATGTGATCTATGGCCGTGAATTTTTCCTTTATATATCTTTCGAACTCAACCATGAATTAATGTAAATTGGCTAGGGTTATTTTGGGTTTGTGGTTTTGATAACGATTATATTGTTTAGGTTCTTGTTTGCAATTTAAATTCAAAGTTTATTCATTCTTGGTTCTTATTTTGATTTCGAGTGAATTGAGAGAGGATCTCGAGAGATATCCATTTATCTAACATCGGGAGAGTTAGATTCAAGAAACGAATGAGCATGATCTTCATTCAACAAATCGTTAATGGAGGTTAATCCATCTTAGGGATAAGATTTGGATTTCAACGGCTAAAAGAAGCGTAAGATCGGTAGTAGTTCACCCAAGGTTAACGCAAGGATGTATCACCAATGCATGCACAATTAACCAGTTCTTTGGGTTAGGGATAACAAGGAGACATTGAAGAACACTTTGTCGAGCTTTGAAGGAAGGAACCCATTTGCTACGGAAATTGAACAATTGCCACAACAATCAAGTTGTCTCAGCAATCAATTGCCTAGAAAATCCATTCGGACATCATACCACTAATCACAATAACCCAGCCTACTCTCTTCAATCGATTACTCTTTTCTTTCTTTCTATTTACTTAAGTTTATTTTACTTATTATTCATCACCTTCAATATTATTTCTTTTATAATGTAATAACTTAAGCAAAGTGGCCCAAGCCAATCCTTGTGGAGACGATACTTGATACATATCACTTTATTACTTGCGACGCGTACACTTGCACCGTTTGCGTAGCACTCAAAACAAGCAACACACAACATAATCCTTTCTTGGTTCGGGTTGCATCAAAACCAGAGCCTCCATTAGATAAGACTTTAACTGCTAGAAGCTTTGTTGTCGTTTCTTGTTCCACTCAAACCTTTCCATAACAACTTGGTCATAGGTGTCTCTATGATAGAAAAGCCCTTGACAAAATGACGGTAATATCCGGTAAGTCCAATGAAACTACGGACCTCCATGATATTTCTAGGTGGTTTCCACTCTACCACTGCCTAAATCTTTTGCGGATCAACATGGATCCCATCCGCTGCAATAATGTGACCTAAGATGTATTGCCCCGATTTTGGGCTTAGATGTTTTGGCGAGTCGGGTCGGGCAGTGGAACCGGTGTCGGTTGTTCGAACCGTTAAAAGGTGGTTTAGGGAGATCGAGGTTCGAGATAGGATAAAAATATGATAAAAATTCCTAAAATCCTCTAAAATGATGTTTAAGAGGTTGGCCAAATCAATTTTACAAAATGGATTTTCTAAAGTGTACATTTTTAGATGTGACCAAAATGTAAAAATTTAAAAGTTGGAAAATGTGCTTTTCAAGAAGAGTCAAAATCTTAGAATCTTTAGGGAGCTACTTGGCAATTATGCCTTTTCCCTAATTTGGCATGTGTTTTAAATGTTATTAAAAATTAAAAAGGCTTTTATTTGGGTTTAATTAAAGAGTTAGTTAATCGGTTAATGAAACTTTTGACGAGCTTTTCATTCCTCTCTTTCACTTCAGCCAAACACTTCTCATTTTCTCTCAAAACTCCAGATTTTATTTTCTCTCAAATCCTCTTTTGATTTCTATTATTTCTCCATTGATTTCCATTTTCCTTCAAGTTTCTTCAAGCAAATCTTGCCAAATTAGAAGAGAAGCAAGGATTGGAGGGGGTAATATTCCAGAATCAAACGAAGTGTTTTTAGAGGCCTCAAACGATCGATAGTTGCATCAGCAAGCGTGGTTTTTCAAGTTGGTGAGTGGAACTTGGTTTTCCAGTGTGGAAACGTTTTAGAAAAGGTTTTGGGAACTTAGTAAGAGCTTGAAACGCTTTACTAAGTTCGGAAGTAAGTAAAGTGAAATTCTCTCTCGGATTGTGCTAGTTTTGAACCTTTGATTGAACTTGATTTTAATTGCATTTACTTACTGTTTTAAAGCATGTTTTGAATATGTGGAATGAGGTTGATGATGCCATGTGGTTTAAGGATGCACTAGGTAAGTGATCTGTGTATGCATGTGTTGATGCATGAGGTTTGAAGCATGGTTTAATGCTTGGTTTATGGCTTATCATGAATGCTTTGTAAAAACAGTGAGGTGTGCATATGATATGGATTATATTGGCAAGTGATGTTGTATAAAATGTTTTATAAATGAAATCGGATATAGTTAGCCGGCTATAGGATTGAGTGCACTGTAAACAAGTCGTCTTGAATGTTGAGGGGTTGTGATTGTACCGAATACTCCATCCAATTACCCTAACGATTGAGGATTGTTTAAGGTTGCAACGGTTGAGGGTAGCTCCCGGGTGTGAACCGGTGTGTGTCTCGTCTCTCGTTAGTGGATTATACATCTATCGATGAGTGGTGTTGAGGGGTTGTGATTGTGTCGAATACTCCACTACGGGTGTCACAACGATGGAGGGTCGCTCTCGTGTGTGAACCTTGAAATTCTGGTAGAGTGTATGAAAGGTGGGGGAAACCCTTGGTAATCCGTGTATCCGATATATGTTTTGAGATTGTTGTTTATCACTTGTGAGCCAATATAATGAAATGAAACATTGTGGAAAATGTTGTTAATGCATAATTTGAAAGATGCATGTTTTGGTTTAAGCTTAGCATAAAGGTGATTATGCTTGGAAGGCTTGTATTATGAGTAGCAATGGTTTAATTGCTGGATTTATACGTATCATGTGACATGATGTCCATTACAATGGTTTTGAGGTTAAAGTGCATGTTTTGTCAAAGGAAGCTTGATGGTTTTGAAAAGAGTGAAAAAGATTTTGTGCATTGATGATGTTTTCGGTTTGAGCAATCCTCACTAAGCTTGTATGCTTATGCTCTCTTTGTTCATCAATGCAGTCAATTTAAGCTTTAGAGGCAGCACTTATATGAGGATCGATGGAAGACTTTGATTGAAGGTAAGTCTTGGTTTTGGAACTAGTGTAATGAAGGCAATGGGGCGTCCGATGTTATAAATGTTGGTTGCTTTAGTGTTTTCCATGTTTGTGCAAGTATGATATGTGTATTTAGTTGTGTGAATGACCTTTAAGCTTTGGTTTATGCTTGAGTATGCAATTTAGCCTTTTTGTGCTTTTAACTTCTAGGAAGCATGCCTTTAGTGTCGTAGCTTGTGAGAATGATGCTATGATGATGCTTGTGCTTCGTATATGTGGTCATTAATGTGTATTTAAGTTGTATGTATGTTAGGGCGTGTTTCGGGATGGTTCCGAAGGGCGTAAAGTGAATTAAACCAACTTTTTGGAAAATTGCAGGCCCAGGCGTTTTGGAACGCCCTTACCTGTTTCGATACAGTGGCATGTAATGGCCTTGGAGTTTCGGAACGGTGAGGCTCGTTCCGGAACATTTTGCCTCTGTGAACTATCGTACCGAAACGTGTCTCTAGGGGTTTCGAAACGAACCCACGTATCGAAATGGTCAGCCATGTTTTGAAACGACCGTTCCGTTACGGGGCATTCTGTTCCGGAAAACTTGACCGTTGGGTCTGTATTTGAATTGTCCTGAGTTCTGTTTCTTGCATTTTGGTCCATGTTTTCCTTGCATGCAATTGAGTGAGTTGCAAATGTCTTTTTGAGCTGAAATTTCACTGGAAGTATGTAATGAAACTAATTGAAGATTGGTAACTTGAATTTGGTGAAAGCCCTCGTAATTTATCAAATTTGCAAAATGGTCCTTAATCCTTAATCGATTTTAATTAATTGGCAATTGTGTTAATTTTGAATATGCTGCTTGTGTACGTACACTTAGGAACCTAAGGTGCATCTAGACAAGATAAAAAGAGAAAAAATGGTCATTTATTGAGGTAAACTTTCCTAGTTTACTTCAATATTCCCCGTGTGATCCGTTCGGTTCGGTCTATCGGCCAGGCCGGGTAGAGTCGAGGGGGTTACATAAGAATGCCATCTCAGAAAGCAAAAATTCACACTTACTGAACTTGGCGTGGAGTTGCCTTTCTCTCAAGGTCTGGAGGACAACACGAAGGTGATAGTCGTGCTCATCCTCTGAGCTCGAGTAAACCAAGATATCATCAATGAAGACAACCACAAACTGATCTAGGTAGGGCTGAAAGATCAGGTTCATCAAATCTATAAAAGCTGATGGTGCATTGGTTAACCCAAAGGGCATAACCAAGGAATCATAATGACCATACCACGCCTTAAAAGCGGTCTTTTGGATATCCTTATCCCTTACCTTCAACTAGTAATATCCCGATCTTAGGTCGATCTTCGAGAACACACAAGCACCTCTCAACTGGTCAAACAAGTAATCTATTCTTGGAAGAGGATAGCAGTTCTTCATCGTCACCTTGTTGAGCTGCCAATAGTCAATGCACAACCTTATCGACCCATCATTCTTCTTGATAAACAAGACCGAAGTACTCCAAGGTGAGATGTTTGGTCAAATAAATCTTCTCTCCAACAACTCTTGAATTTGATTCTTTAACTCTCTTTATTTTTTCGGTGTCATGCGATACGGTGCAATGGACACTAGTTCCGTGCCTAACATCACCTTTATCTGAGACTCTAGCCCATGATCTGGAGGTAGTCTAACTAACTCTTTCGAAAAAACATTGGCAAACTCTCTAACAGTCCGAAGGCTATCAAGCATTGGACTCTCAACTCTTGTATCAACCACGTGAGCCAAGTAGGCCCCACAACCTTGTTGAATCATCTTTTGTGCCGCCAAAGCCGACAATACATTGGGAAGGCAAGGGTTCCTCTCACTTTTCACAACTAGTTTGGTTCCATCCAGACCATGAAGCTTAAGGCTCTTCGCCCTACATCCCAAACTCGAATCATACTTGAATAACCAATCCATCCCTAAGATGACCTCAAACTCTTGAAATGGCAATACCATCATATCAGCTAGAAATATCAAACCTTGGACCTCAATCAGACACCTCCGATACATCTTATCAACTAAAATAGCATAACCCAAAGGGCTAGTCACACAGACTCCTATCTCAAGATCCTCGATAGGAATACCCCACATATGGAATATTCCATTACGGATGTAGGAATGGGTAGTCCCTGAATCCACTGGAGCAACAATGGGAACTAAAAACAAGGTAAATTTACCTGAGATGGCGTTAATAGCCTCACAATCCTCCTAAACCTTGATTGCATAGTGCCTTGCTGGTGCCCTCGCAGTTGACTGGACCGTACCCCAACTCTGATGTCCAGACATATGGCTCACTCCTCCTCTAGCAAAGCCCCGACCCCTCTGAGCTTGATAAGAGGTCTTTTAAGTTTGAATCGAAGTGGCACCAACAACTGCCGAACAATCCCTCACATAATGATCTAGTGACCCACAACCATAGCAAACTCTGGATGTCCCCCAACACTCGCCTCGATGCTTACGTCCACACTGATAACAAATTGGTGCGCCCGCACTCCTCTGTAAGCCCTCCAAGCTCATTATGGACGAAGATGATAAAGGCCTCTTACGGCCAACAGATTTCGACCTACGGTTCAATCTTAAATTCTGTTCAACGCTCCTCTACCTTGGTTCCATCAGTTTTTATTTCTCCCAAAATATGACTACGAGTTGTTAGAGAAGTTCTAAGTCTTCCCACTCGAACCTCTATACCCACTAGCCTAGCCATAGGTCAAGCCTTGGACTTGCTCGAGCGATTTGGCACTAGCGGTCAATTTTGAGAACACTTTTGGTGGGGCAATAGTCAAATATGTCTGAATTTCCTTCCTCAAACCCTTTCGAAACCTCTTTCACCTCATCTTCTTGGTAGCAACCAGCTCTGGGCATACCTGCTCAACTATAGAAACTCTTGTTCATGTTCAAAGACTAACCAGTTCCCTTAGACAAAATGAGTGAACCGATCTCTCAAACTATCAACGAGGGCTTCACCCACGTACTTCTTCTCGAACTCATCCAAGAAATCATCCCATGAAGGTCGGTTAGGGTACCACCTCAACTCTATAGTTTCCCACCACTCTCGAGCATTCTCTTTCAACAGGGAAATGACACATGTTACCTTGTCCTCGGGTTCCAAACGCATCTATCACATAATCCAGCGAGTGTCCCTCAACCACTGATCCATCTTAACCAGATTGTCTTGTCTGGTTCTAAGGAAATCCGTTGCACCATGGCGAAGAACTCTCTTAATTAATGCCTCACGAGGGGTAGCCGAGGGCCTAGGTATGGCCCTCACAATCTAGTGAAGGGCCTGATGTAGATGAGAGAAATAATTATCCCCTTGGCCCCTCTCGTCTTCTGTCATCTCCCTCGTATCGGGAACATAATCCTCATCGTAGCTCCCTTCACGGAGCCCCAACTCTCCTAATGATCCCGTGCTCTTATAGGCATGATTACTTTTTGTGCAAGCAAACAAATAAGGTTACACCATCGAATATTCAGCTTAAACGAGTACAACTTCGACTTATGAGCAACATATTCGCTAGACACCTATCTACCACTCTAGACAACCCCAGGACTTTCCTAGAACCACCTAAACCTAGGCTCTGAAAGCACTAAATGTAACACCCTTAACCCAGATGTCACATTTGGGCCTCAAGCTCAACTCGTTACCAAAAAATTTAAACCTAGTTTAGCCCAAATCACATCAATTTCCATAAAATACATTAAGTTAAAATATTTAAACATTGATAATTAATTAAAAACATTACATGGGAGCTCCATTTAAAAATACATGATTAAAAACATTCGAATTAGGATTTAAAATCTAAAATAAGAGTTACAATACAAAACATAGGGTCCTACAAATACATGTCCCAAATAAATCTAAGTATTGTACTCAGAACAAGTCGATGCTGAAGTCCAACTCTGATGGTGCTCCAACAATGCACGTCGATCTACTAACCTGCGAACGGAAAAAATAATTTCGAACGATGAGCTAACGAAGCTTAATGGATACACTTCCACTCAACCATGCTTCATGCTAATCATAAATATGAGCATATGTAGCTAAAGATGATATCATGACAATACAATAACATATGACACTACCTCTAGCCACCTAAACACATAGCAAACAACAAGGATGGATTAATCTCACAAAGAATATATGCATCATACCAAACAAACCTGGAGTGAGGCCCGGTGTCACATAGCATTGGGAACGTACACTCGGAGTGAGGCTTGGTGTTACACAGCCTCGGGAACGTACACTCGTACTTGAAATCTCTCATTGAGTATCATCGGGTTAGGCATGGTATCATAGCCTCGGGAACGTACATTCGACATCTCATCTTATGGTGTTGCAACATGCTCTCTAGATTCCAACAATCTAGGGTGACTCTACCACACAAGTGCCCTTACTTGGCACACAACATTACTCGATCCACCAATGATCCCTATGGTTGCTATTACAACAACCACCCAAGGTTACCAAGTAATTACACATTATGCTCGTATATGAGGGTTAAATCTCGTTTTCTCAATTTTACCATTTATTATACCACATTAGAAGCCCATTGGGCCATAGTCCTCGAATTATAATTCCTTCAAACTCAAAATGCATTTTTTGGGCAGATTGCCCAATGGGTACAAGTACTGGCTCTCGCGTACCGGTACGGTACCCCTAGGGTACCGGTACTCATAGCATACGACCATGAATTTAGCTCACTAGAATTTCATCTAACATTCGTGTACAGGTTGAACACTGTATCGATACCCCTCTCTTAGTTCATCCAATGCAACAATGTTCTTAAAACCTAGAACACTGGGTACCGGTACTGACTCCCCGCGTACTAGTACCAAAGTCTAGAAATGGCTTCCTAGGCTCGGGAAATCACTTCCCAAGCCCTCTAAATCACAACCATTAACCTCATAACTAGATCCTACATCTTATTGGAGTGTTTAGGGTGGTTTACTACCTTTTTTACAAGTTATTAACAACAAATCCGGATTTTACCATTAAAGAGGGTCTCTAACCTCTAACACCCAAACTCAACCACAAACATCAAATTTAAGCAACAAAGAAATCAAATTTATGATTCCCATGAAAACATAGGAGTTAGTAGTGTACTAACCTTGATTCAAAAGTTGGAAAAGAAGCCCTCAAGCCAAGCTCCTCAAGCCTTCTTCTTCCCAAGCTCATTGGAAGAATTTCCAACCTCCTTCACTACACAACGAAGTTGTAAAATGAATTACAACTTTGCAGAAGAGGAAAAACCAACTAAAACTTACTCGTGTGGCTGGAAAACGAGATTAAATCTCCATATAACCCATTTCCACCAAACCCCCCCACAAAACCCATATTTCTAATCCACCATAAAACTTAATGAAACTTACCTCCAAACGTAGATTCTTGGCAACTAATAACAACCCTCTTAACTAGAAATCAGAGATTTACACTCTAAAACACAAAGATTCAACCTTTCTCTTTTAGGTGGAAGTTAGGAGATGAGGATGAATGAAAGAATTAGACAATGGGACAAGGGTGAGTTCATTCTCTTGCTTTTTCTGCAGAGAAATTAAGGAGCCACCCTTCATTCCCTCTTCAAAAAGAAGAAATTACATCACTACCCTCCCATCATCCCCCTAACCCATCTCCAAACCAAAACTCAAGCCCAACAACCACCTATAAGCCCACTAAAGCCCCTCACAGGCCCAAAACTCACAGCCCACGGTTTGGGTTTAACCGACCCACGAATTTCGAAATCAGGGTCGTTACAATTTGCTTGATGGCTTGGAGCCATCTACATCTTGGTGAGGTGTATTAATGCTCGAGGAGTATATCCCATTTTATGGTGGTTGCATAGGAATCTGAATGTCTTAAATTCAGTACTATAATACTTAATTTAGAGGATGTGTACTTAGGGCTATGTGAGCAAGTACATCTGACGTACCCAAGGGCTATGTGATTTGGGTGCGATTATATAAGAGATGCGTACTGAGGGCTATATGAACAAGTACATCCAACATACCCACGGGCTATGTGATTTGGGTGCGATTAGTAACCTATCCGTGGCTATGGTGATTCGGCTACAGTATTTAACTCGATGGCTATGTGAGCTCGAGTAATCCTGATGGCTTGGTGACCTCAGGTAAGGACGAATTGTGGCTAATGTGATCCAAGTACATTCGGGACATGTCCATGGATACGGTGATCCAGATATGGTCCATTCAACCTGACAGCTATGTGAGCACGGGTAACCCAACGACTATGTGAACACAGGTAAATTAGGGCTTCGTTGGCCATTTTGTGGTGATATAGGGATTTAAATTATGCATGTTGTTATGGATGTTATAGATGATAGCTTGTGGTTGTTTTAACCTCAATAAGCTAAGGTGATCTCAAGTATTGTAAAGTGTTGTGAGACATGTAAGACTTCTTGTAGAATTAAGGATGCCTTAAGATGGGTGATCTAAGAACTCTAGCTTGTGTGGGCTAGATGATGACTCATAGATAGTGAAGTCATATCTATGCTCTCCAAACTATATTTATCTTGCATGCTTATTTTATGATAATCACGAATTATGGTTGAGTAGAAATGTACCACAGAGTTTTGTAAGCTCAGCGTTCGAAATCGTTATTTCCGTCCGCATGTTAGTAGGTTGATCGTGATTGAGGAGCACATCGTGGAGGGATTTCCTAACACTACATTGCTTCAGAGTACAATACTTGGTATTTAGTCTTGGGCTTATGTACTCATAGGGCCTTACAAGTGTAGCAGCGTCTGTAACTCTATTTTGAATACTATTTTGATATTCGATGTTTAAACTCGGAGCTCATGTTTTGTAAATGAGTTTATATTGCTTATTTAATTAAGAATGATTTAATGATTTTTTAAATGATGGATAAATATATGGTTTTTAAATGGAAATTTTTTTGGTCGAATTTTGGGTGACCCGAATGTAGCACTTCGGATTCGGATCGAGATCATGGTGTTACACTCTAACCTTCGACAGACGTAAATGACTCTTGAACCAAGCTTCGATTTTTAATTTAAACATATACCTTATTATGATTATTCAGTTGTACCTAACCTAAAATGACCGATGTAGATCCCATTCTTTGTCGAGCATTCAAGGACTTGAACATTTTTCGAGTTGGATAAAAAAACAGTTTTGACAATTACACATCTCACTTTTTTTAGCATGAAACATATATCATTACTTAAAAAAGATTACAAAAAGTAGCAGATGGTGATTCCACCCAGTTGGATGGGCAAACACCTTGAGCAGAGGCTTTAGTTACTAAACCCGCGACAGAATTCCCCCTCTTTCAACAAAAAAACGAAAAAGACAATAACATACTGAAGAGGAAATTTTCGATAGGAGCAGTGGTCCAATTAGATGGATTACGAAATCTTAATATTTCAATAAAGCCAAAGTTGTCCAATTCACAAATAGTACTGGACAGTCTTTGGGTGTGAGCCCAATGAAAACCCATTGAAGGGCTGAAGCTTCGGGTTCGTCAACCAAAGTGACATAGATAAACTTAGCGAGACCTGCAATAATACATCCTTCAAATTTTCTGATAACAACGACAATACCAGAAAAATAGATCGATCTCAGAAAAGCAACATCTATGTTGATTTTAGAATGGCCAGGGGTAGGTGGGGTCCATGAGCAAGGAATTGGTGGAGAAGAAGAAGAAGGAGGATTCTTGGAGAGCAAAGCTTGAATTCTGAGAATATGTATATCTTATATGAATAAAGAAATTTGTTTAAATTAGAATTTATATGTACCATAATGTTATAAATAATTAAAATTAATTTTGAAGATAAACTCGAATAACTTGACTCGACTCGAATTTTATACTCATATCGACTCGAAATTGTTTTAAATGAAGTTTGAATCATAGAATAAAACTTTTCAACTCGAAATATTTTGACTCAACTTAAGTCGACTCGATCAAATACTCACCCTAGAAATAAATTGTATGTTTATAATTCTAAAAAAGTATATAAATGAAATTTATTTAAATACTAATCAAATAATAAAATTATGGTTATAATTTTTGGAATAAAATACTTTTTCCCTCCAGGATGGTGATGTAATTTAGAGTCCATTTGGTTCTAGAAAATATTTTTTATTTTTGTTTTCTGTTTTTATTTTCAAAAAATAATTTTTATTTTTAATTTTCCAAAAACTAGAAAACACATTTGGTAAATAGAAATGAAAACTTATTTTCAAAAATGAAAATAGTAAAATGTATTTGGTATATAGTTTTTAAAAATTAAATTAAATAATATTAAATAATTTAATTGAAATACAATTATTAGATAAAGATTATTATAATAAACATAAAATAAGATTAAATAAGCCAAAGTTTTAAAATTGATTCGAACTCAGATTAAATAAAGTTAAAATTTAAAAACACTTATTTACATCTTTTCCACTTTTCTAAAATATTTTAAATATAATGAAAACATCTTCTTTATATATTTTAAAAAATTTACTAATTTTTGTTTTAATTTTCTAAAAATTATTTTCAAATTTTGTAATAAATAACTTATATTCTCTGGCCCACCCTTAATTTAAATAAAATTCTCAACTCATATGTAACTTATAACTCCAAACTATATATAAGGTTTAACCTGTTTCGTTTTCCAGTTCGATTTTGCTATTTGTTTATTTTTCTTAACCAAACCCTAACCATATCTCAGACAACAGCATCAAAAACCCTAATCTTAATCTTCAAAATAACGTTTCGGCATTGAAAAAATTCTTCTATGGATTCTCAATTCGAGACGGCCTCGCAACCTGACCCAGCCGCGGATGCTTACACCTTCCTCGAATTTAACACCCAAGGTGAGTCCGATTTCGAGTACACGGACTTCCGCGACCCGATTCGTTCATGGCCAACACCCTCCGACGCACACTCCGCCGAACGATCCGGCTCCGACCACCACTCGGACACTGCCGCTTCCTCTCCCTCTAGCGCTTCGAAAGGCGTTGGCCGTGCCTCAACGAGCAATAACAACAGCCATAGCAATAGTGCGACCGCGGTTGATGCGTTGGCGACGGGAATTAGTGGATTGAATTTTGAGGAGACGGTTGGGGATGAGGATGGCGGGTATGACTACGGAAAAGGGGATTTTGCTGAGCACGCTTGTCGCTATTGTGGGGTTTCGAACCCGGCTTGCGTGGTTCGCTGTAACGTTCCTTCGTGTAGAAAGTGGTTTTGTAATTCAAGAGGGAATACATCAGGCTCGCATATTGTTAATCATCTCGTAAGTTTTCTTATTTCATTCATTATTTTAAAACACCGATTAGGTCTCAGTGAGCGTGGCATTGGTGTAGATTCGCATGTTTGGGATCTAGGTTGAAATGCAGAAGGCATATGTTAGGGAGAGAGTGCATTAAGTAGGAACGGTTCTTTTATTTTAGGTTGATGACTTGGGATTTTGTGTAGCTTAAAAAAATGCATTTACATTGAGAAAGTATATGATTCATACATGGTAGAATTGTTTATGATACTTTTCAAACGGTTACATTTCATACTAGGTTTATAGATGCAGTTTTGAAAGTTTTGCCTCGGTTATGAAGTGCAAGCTTCTTGATCAAATGTATTGTGAACAAGCACATAAATTACGGCATCATTCAGTGCCCTTCCTCTTGTAGGCTATTCTGACATCGAAATAAGAGAGTTTTGTTGGATTCAGGTTGAAAGTAGTTTTGTACCTCATTTCCTTTGAGATTGTTTGGAAATTATTACATATAGTACTACATTCCAGAGGATGATGCATACAGGAACTGTTTTTTTCACCTTAAATGAAGGAGTTTTCTTATAAGACACTTAGAAGTCAGATTTTAATCTAAATATCTTCAGATGTAAAGTCATGTTCAATTATGACTAGTACATAATTCTGTGACCTGAGTTTATAGTTTTTGAAAGAAAGGGATAGTAGAAGGCAATAAGAAGTCGGGTCCTAAGTCTAGACATATCACAAGATGTTCTTTTGTTCATGTTGGAATTGTAACATTGATTATTATTTTCCTTGGCTATTGGAATCGGTTTTGTTTAGTTTACTTTGCTCATGCCGATGACCACTGTTGATTATTGAGAATGTTAAGTGTACCTTGCTTTTTTTATATGTTAAGAATTGTATCTTCTTGTAGCTAGATAGCCTCTCACAGTCTGCAGGTTTTGTTCCATCTATTGGTTTTGGAGGTGCCATCCGTGTTTGTTTTCTCTTTTTTCATGTTGTGTTCATGAACCTAGAAGAACTGACAACATAAACTGCAATCTAGTTTACTTTTATATGAACAAAGAAACAATTGTTTGCTACTTGCTTTATACTGATGATGCTGTAGGAATATGTGATTAACACAATTGGGGCAAAATTGAATGTTTGCAACTAAGTTTTCAATATACACCTTGTCAGTCAAGCCAGCCTAGGAACGTAGTTCCACGTTTCCATGTCTTATTCTGTTTGATACAGTTCCTTTTAGTTGTCAATTTGTCATAATTTTAATTTGTTAAACATCATCTGAGTTGCTTTACTAAGTGTGTGTTATTTAATGGGATTATTGAATTCATCATTAACAAGTCTACTGGATAAACCAGTATTGGTAGTCACCGGATGCTATTGATTACTGAGTTTTTTTTTTGTTTTTTTTTTCCATTTTAGGTACGATCTAAACACAAGGAAGTCTGCCTTCATAAGGATAGTCCTTTGGGAGAAACAATTCTTGAATGCTACAACTGTGGATGCAGAAATGTTTTCCTTCTTGGTTTTATATCTGCTAAGACAGAGAGTGTTGTCGTTCTTCTCTGTAGAGAACCTTGTTTGAATGTCAATGCTTTGAAGGACATGAATTGGGATTTGAGTCAGTGGTGCCCCCTTATCGATGATAGGTGCTTTTTGCAGTGGCTGGTTAAGGTTGGTTTTTCCTGAATCATGTGAAAATGACCTATTGGTTTGAGGGCATACTAATACATTTCATTTCAACAGATCCCATCTGAACAAGAACAGTTAAGGGCACGACAAATAAGTGCTCAACAAATAAACAAGGTAGAGGAGCTTTGGAAGACAAATCCGGATGCCTCCCTTGAAGATCTTGAGAAGCCCGGTGTAGATGATGAACCTCAGCCTGTGGCATTGAAGTATGAAGATGCTTATCAGGTTCTCAGACTCACAACAATTGAAATAATTGGCCTTTCATTATTTTTTAAAAGGCAAGAAGTTATATCATATATTATGTGGCTTACGAATCATGTTGATGGTTTCCTTTGCAGTACCAAAATGTTTTTGCGCCGCTTATTAAGCTTGAAGCTGACTATGATAAAGTACGTAGCATCATGTTCACACTCATTATATCCTCCCAGCTGCAATTAATTTAACTGTTTATGGATATTAATTTATTTTTTAGAATGCAATGTTCTTGTCTAAATTGATTTTTCTTTTTCTGGCAGATGATGAAAGAATCTCAAAGTAAGGACAACGTTACAGTTCGTTGGGATATTGGGTTAAACAAGAAGCGAATTGCATATTTTGTCTTTCCAAAGGTGCTTTACTGTAGTGTTTCTTTTAATTGTTTTCTATGAATTTATTCCAATTCATAATTGTTTTCTTGGTTTTTACCCCCCTTTCCCCTGTATGTCCCTTTTTTTTGAAGTTAATAGAAAAAGTTGTGTTGTAGGAAGACAATGAGCTGCGTCTAGTACCTGGTGATGAGTTGCGACTGCGTTATTCAGGAGATGCTGCGCACCCAGCTTGGCAGGCTGTTGGGCATGTGGTACGTCTCCTTTATGATCTTGCTATTCAATCCTGGTTCTGATGTGTGCTTGTACATACACGATAATGATTAAATGTATTGTTTATGGAAAACCTGATTTTGTTGTATTCCTCAGTAAGGTTTTTGCATTTGGTGAACCTCTGAGGAACACACTTATAAGCTATCTTTCTGGTGTTCCAGATCAAGCTAACAGCACAAGAGGAGGTTGCGCTTGAGCTCCGTGCTAGTCAGGTAGTTCTGATGTTTCTTTGTTTTCTTGGCTAATGGCTTTTGGGAGGTACTTAAAATTTGGTGCTTGTTGTGGTGTAGGGTGTTCCGATTGATGTGAACCATGGGTTCAGCGTTGATTTTGTTTGGAAGAGCACAAGTTTTGACCGGATGCAGGGGGCAATGAAAACGTTTGCAGTTGATGAAACAAGTGTTAGTGGGTATGTTGGCTCTACTTGTTTTCTTTGCACTTGCTTCCTTGTTATTCTAGATTGTTATTTGTTATATCAGATAGTTTACTGGTTGATTTGCAATATACTAGTCATTATATGCTTTTGAGGGTCTATGTTTACTATAACCTTGGTATAGTTTCTTATGCATATTTTAAAATAGGTGTATGTAGGGCATGGGTCGGAAATCAGTTCCCTCTGACATCAAGTTTTTAACCTAAAAAAAGTATACTGTTCAGTCTGATGCATGCGTGTCTTCATTGTTGTCCTTTCTGTTCAGGGAAAAGATGGCCATTTTCATTTCAGCTAGCTGTCTAGCATTCAAAAAATTGTTATTGATTTCAAAGGTCATGCATCTGTTGAATTTGAATTGTTAGACTTAGTCCCTTCCAAGTAAATTAATTGGTTAATTTCTTGCAGATATATTTATCATCACCTTCTTGGCCATGAGGTTGAGGTTCAGATGGTTCGTAATACACTGCCTCGCCGTTTTGGTGCACCTGGTCTGCCGGAATTGAATGCATCTCAAGTATGGCCCCCTTTTTTTCCCATTTTCTTTATGAATTTTTTGCTAAGTAACATTTTTTCGTGTCAATTTCTGTTGACCTTCCTTTCTTGGAAAGGTTTTTGCAGTAAAGAGTGTTCTTCAGAAGCCTATAAGCTTGATTCAAGGTCCCCCTGGCACAGGAAAAACTGTAACTTCTGCTGCCATTGTCTATCACATGGCCAAACAGGGTCAGGGGCAGGTAAGAACATTAGTGATATTTGTAGAGAAACAGAACAAGAAGAAAAACAGAAAAAGTAGTTTTTGTTATTAAAAGAATTCTGTCATAAAAAAATTACAACTAGTTTACAGACTATTTAAAGACTAAAGAATAGGACTTTTTAGTACATTAGGAGTCCTACTTACAATAGACTTTTAACTCTAATCCTCTTAGGAGATTAACTCTAGATAGACTATTTACAACAAGTAAAAACTGTAATTACACATTAAGTAAAACTCTAATATTTTTCGGATAAGCTTACAATATTCTTATATAGTTCATGTTTTTGTTCAATATTTATTTATGATATTCCATTCTCTTACCAGGTTCTGGTCTGCGCTCCAAGTAATGTGGCTGTTGATCAGCTAGCTGAAAAGATAAGCACGACCGGGTTAAAGGTAGTGAAGTTAAACTTTTCCAGTCTGCTTGTGCCTATGCTAATTATTTATTTCTTCAAAGGCGTATCTTATGATGCATTAGTCATATTATATTCGAGGGAAATATTGTTTAAGTATCTTGAAGGTTTAACTAATAGGATACATTAGTCATATGATTCTGGGCAATTATGGTTACATATCTCAAAGGCTTAGCTTGTATTTATCTGTAAATTCATATTTGTTACTAATATGTTTTTTGTCCAAAGGTTGTAAGGCTTTGTGCAAAATCTAGAGAGGCTGTCAGTTCTCCTGTTGAACATTTGACCCTGCATTATCAGGTTTGTGGTGTTGAATTCTTCATTTGTTGCTCTTCTGTGCATTTTGGTTAGTAGCATAATTCATATTTGCAATTGTTGCATGTAGGTCCGGCATCTTGATACATCTGAGAAGAGTGAACTTCACAAGTTGCAACAATTGAAAGATGAACAAGGTCGGGATGCAGGATGCTTGTCCTGCTCAAAGATGAAAAAAACTTAATAGCTTTTTTCTTTTCCCTTCTTTTCCCTGATGAAAATACCCAGTTAGAGCTTATAGGGGCATAACCTGTTGATACTGATATGAAAAGGAACTACTATTCAATTAACTTAGAAAGTAACAATGAAGATTGCATGTTTTTTTTCTCAAATTGATAATTTTGAAATGCTCCAATGGCTTGTTATTTTAATCCCAAATTTACAGGTGAGTTGTCAAGCAGTGATGAGAAAAAGTATAAAGCATTGAAGCGAGCAACAGAGAGGGAAATATCCCAAAGTGCTGATGTCATTTGTTGCACTTGTGTTGGGGCTGGAGATCCTAGACTGGCTAATTTTAGGTTCCGGCAGGTGAAAAATATCAGATATGTAATATTTAGTAACCACTAATAAAATAAAAGCTCTGACAGTCTTCTGCCTTTATTTAGGTACTTATTGATGAGTCTACTCAGGCGACAGAACCTGAGTGTCTCATTCCTTTAGTTCTTGGAGTGAAACAGGTAATGAATGATGAAACATAACGAGATATAAATTCTTTTGCTCTGCTTGAATGCTTCTCTTTTGATCTTCTAACCAATATATTTTTATTATAGGTTGTCCTTGTTGGTGATCATTGCCAACTTGGTCCTGTTATAATGTGCAAGAAAGCAGCTCGTGCTGGGCTAGCTCAGTCTCTGTTTGAACGTCTAGTTTTACTTGGTGTGAAACCAATTAGGTTGCAGGTGATGTCCTTGTATGTTTGTTGGTTTCGATCTTCATTTCAGTGTGATCGCTAATAGATCTAAACATGTTTGTTTCTGACGGTAAATGTTCTGTTCCACTTTAGGTTCAATACCGTATGCACCCATGTTTGTCAGAGTTTCCTTCTAACAACTTCTATGAAGGCACATTACAAAATGGAGTGACAATCAATGAAAGGCAATCTTCTGGCATTGATTTCCCTTGGCCTGTGCCTAATCGTCCCATGTTTTTTTATGTACAGGTATTGTAACTTTTTAAACATTGTAATAATGAAAATGCAATTATTGTTCGCCCCTCATTCATAATCTTATTTTTAAATAACCCTGCGCCACTGGGGACAGGCTGAAAAGGTGAAGAACATCATATATTATAAAAAAGGCTTGCTTGAGTTTATTTATTTCGTGGTTATGTTTTGTAATTAAATAGTTTTGTTTTAGATGGGACAAGAGGAGATTAGTGCTAGTGGAACATCATATCTCAATCGAACTGAGGCTGCAAATGTTGAAAAGATTGTTACCACATTCTTGAGGAGTGGTGTTGTTCCCAGCCAAGTGATTTTCTGGACTTTTCCCCCTTTTTCTTTTCAGATTGATATCAGGATGTATTCTAACATCCAGTTTAACAAAATTTTCGATACATTCAGATTGGGGTCATAACACCTTATGAGGGACAAAGGGCATATATTGTGAACTATATGTCAAGAAATGGTTCTTTGAGACAGCAGCTTTACAAGGAAATTGAGGTTCTGTCTGTTTTCTGACTTTAGGAATAAATGGTGTAGTGATAATTAGTTATAATACAATTATTTATTATTTTAACTTATGGGGTATATATCAGGTTGCAAGTGTTGACTCATTCCAAGGACGGGAAAAAGATTATATTATTGTGTCCTGTGTGAGAAGTAATGAACATCAGGTTAGTTAACATATAGATACAGCATAGAGGATGTGAAATTAAACTTGCAACACGTGCTTGATTGATTTTTCATTCTGACTCAATATTATCAGTCTGTCTTTTGTAGAACTAATTTTTCAATTTCTTGACTATCCATAAGTTTGTTAATTTGTTTGATAGATCAACCTTCAGTTATGGCGTTTGTTCTAGGCTTAATGCTTATATTTTAACTCTCTCTCTCTCTCTCTCTCTTTATGTTTTAAATATGAAAAGAACTACCATGCTGTTTAACTGTTTTTTCTGCCTTTTAGGGTATTGGATTTCTAAATGATCCTCGCAGGCTTAACGTTGCCCTGACACGTGCTCGATATGGTATTGTGATTCTTGGTAATCCTAAAGTTCTTAGCAAACAACCACTGTGGAATGGTTTATTGACACATTACAAGGTAGCTTCTTTAGTTTCTTCGAACCAGGCTATTGCTAGAATACGTAAATGTTAAAGGCGGTTTAATGCTAATTGTGCTGGAGAGAATCTTGTTCTCCTTGTCACTGATCTTTCGTGCTAAAATTTGCAGGAACATGAGTGTCTGGTTGAAGGACCCCTCAATAACTTGAAGCAGAGTATGGTTCAGTTCCAAAAGCCCAAAAAGGTTTGTATATGGAATAGAAAGATGGTGTCTGTTATCTGTTCAAATCTTTAGCTTTTGCTTCTTGACTCCCCTTTGATATTTGGTTTTTTGAAGTTATCGAGGATAATGTAAATGTCAATTAATGTTTGGTTTGTTATAGATCTACAATGACCGGAGACTGTTCTTTGGTGGTGGACCTGGGATTGTACCTAATGATAATTTTGGGGCTGCTGCTTCATCTACTGCAAATGTTGATAGAAGAAGCAGTCGTGCTCGGGGTAAGCTCCTGAGCATCTTGAATTTATGCCACCACTTATATTATCACTTTGGAGACATGCAAGGGATATTTCTTTTATGAGATTCACAACAACAATAGAATATTCCTTTGGCACTGTGTTTTTAATGTTGAGGAGTCCTAGCTGCTTATGATATAATGTGAGCCTAATTGTGTTGTTAACTGCAGGTACTTACATGCCTCCTGGTCCATCCAATGGCACACACAAGCCTGGAGTGCACCCTACTGGGTTCCCAATGCCTCGGATTCCTCTTCCACCATTTCCAGGTTCTTCTCAGCCTTATGCTATTCCATCTCGTGGAGCTGTACATGGACCAGTGGGAGCTGTTCCTCAAGTCCCTCAACCAGGAAGTCGAGGATTTGGGGCTGGTCGTGGTAATGCTAGTGCTCCTATTGGCCATCATCTCCCACACCAGCAAAGCACACAGCAAAATGTTGGAACTATTGGGTCTCCTTTTAACTTTCCTCCTCTGGATAACCCAAACAGCCAGCCATCTGTAGGTGGTCCATCGTCTCAACCTGGATTTGTTAACAATGTCTGTACTTTATCCTTTTCCTTTTATTATGGTTTTTGTTTTGCACTTTTAGTTCTTTCTTTGACATAATGGAATTCTGAGCATGGCTGTGATCTGAATAGATGCCTGTCCAAGGGCCAAGCCAAACAATTCGTGATGGATTTTCAATGGGAGGAATGTCTCAGGTATTAGATTTTTTTGAATCTTCTCATTTTCTTCCATAATTGCAGTTTATCTTCTTGATAACTTATAATTGGTTTGTTTGACCATCCCACAGGACTTCTTGGGTGAGGACTTCAAAAGCCAAGGCTCACATGTTCCTTATAACATTGCTGATTTTTCAACGCAGGTAGTTGCTGTTTACTTCTAGTATTTTCTTTGTATTAATATTATCTTCTCAATCCTGTATGGCATACATCAGTTATTGGTAATTGCTTGGTATTTTATTGGAGATTGCTTTAGTAGCTTATTGCCCACTTGAAATGCCTCAAGAATGTGGTCTAAAATTTGTAGAAAGAGAAAGAAAAGGTAGAACCACCTTATAGCATTAAAGTGGTGTTGAAGAGGTTATTCTCCACACGCCTATCTCTTCTATGTTTGATTTTGCCAGGTGTGTCGAGAGGAGGTATCATTGTCAAAAGTCTCACATTGCTTTCCGCTTTTAACTTTGTGGTTTATATATCCTATTAAATTCACCGCCTTAAAAGTTAGCTTTTGAGGTCCATTAGTTTCTCATCTCTGTGTATTTTTCTTTAAATAGTAAAAGAAAACTACTTTTGGTGTTTGACTTCTGGTTTCATTATGTGGGTTGCTTGATTATGTGTTTTCTTGAAGGTATTTAGATTAAGTTCACTAGCTTCTCTTCATTTTGTAATTTTCTGTATTTAGATAAAAAGTGTTTCTTTCGGTGTTCGACTTCTGGCTTAATATATGTTGCTTGATTATGTATTTGCACGCTGGCTTCAGAGTGGATATTCTGTTGATTATGCTACACAAGGAGCACAGAGTGGATATACTGTTGATTATGCTACACAAGGTGCACAGAGTGGCTTCCCAGGGAACTTCCTAAACCAGAATTCTCAAGCTGGATACTCCCGTTTTGGTGCTGGAAATGATTTCATGTCTCAGGTTGCTCAAAGTGCTGCGTTGTGACTAGTTAAATTTTTTCCCTAGTTTCTCTTCTAAAAAAATCTGATTTTGCAGGACTACGTGAATCATGGATCACAAGGCCTGTTCAGTCAGGCTGGCTTTAATGATCCTTCACAAGATGATGCATCACAAAGCCACTTTGGTGTGGCTAATCCCAACCAGCTTCAGTCTCAGGTTGGCAAGATTTAAAATCCTTTTGTTGTAGCTATAAAGTTGTCTGTTAATGCTTTTAGATTCGAACCATTAGGAGAGTAGTCTTAGCCTCTGTCCAAAATCTTTGGCATCATGTCATGGTTGACCATTGTCTTTTGGTCCATGCATTTTATGACATTATTAAGCTGTTTTTTGTATTATAAATGGGAATGTAAGGTTGATCTATTTGCAGGGTTTGATGAGTTCTCTCTACTCCCAGCCCTTTCCGCACTTCAACACACAGCCACTAAACTTGCAGTCTCCCCAACAGCAGCAGCAGCAGCAGCAGCAGCCTCAGCAGGGCCAGGCCCCCCAAAACCAACACCTTCATTATACTGGTTAAGAATAAAGATGCATTTGGCTGCAATGGGTTATAGTCTTTGCAATCAGCAACTTGGTTTGTGCTGTCCTTTCTTGCCCAAATATATCCCTCCTCTCGAGTGCAAAATGTTTGCCTGTTTGAGGGTTCAGTTTAATTCCTGTTCATAAACTGTAATATGATTCCAGTTGATGGGAATAAATGTAAATTGGAGTGAGGGATTATATGGCTGCAACGGGGCATTGTTCAAACACAGGCGGTGCATCCAAAGCTGAGAAAGAAAATGATAACCCCAAATGCCCCCTACTTGGAAGTGTTGCGTTGTTTTCAATTGAGAGAGCATTTACATGATAAGGTTTGTTGAAAGGGTTTGGTGATGGCAGGTGGGTTTGTTGAATTAAAGGGGCAAACCCTCTATAACATACAGAGAAAGCCTAGTAGAGTTAGAGGTGAAAATTTTGTACAGCATGCTGCTGGCTGGGGAAAATCGCCCGATCCTTTCAAGCTCTTCCTGACATGTAATTATGCAATACTCTTTCACTATTGTTAGCAGACGATGGCGGCTATATCTTAGTGTTTCGCAGTACTTGTAGACATTGTTATTATATAAAATGTGAAAAATTGGGTTTGTTTGATTAGGCATTCAATGTTCCATTGCTGCAGGATATAAGCTTTCCTTCAAATTATATTATAGGCTTAGATGAAAAATAAGTGTTCAATTTTATTTTTTTTGAACTTTATGTGCCTAAAATATTTTTTTTTATAAAAATAGGTGTTTAAAGTTTTAACATTTATAATTTTAAGTGTCCGCCCGTTTAAAAAAAAGCATTGCCCAATAAGAATGTGTTGTATGTTTTTTATTATTATATTAAAAAATAAAAAAAATATAATTAAAAGAAGGGTAAACTACTTGGATGATCACCAAACTATTGGGTCTGACCTGTTTTGATCACTGAACTATAAAAATTTAAAATTCAACCATTTAATTATTTAGTTGGACTACTGACTGTTAATGAAAATTTGTATAACTACATAGTCGGTCACTATTAGTTATCTATTATATCAATTTGATCCTTTCTGTTTTGCATTTGTGTTCGGATGACTCTCTTTGTGTTGTTTCTCCAGCGCCTCTGATGAAGGTTCTTCCTTCCCTTTACAACAATATTCCTCATTCTTTTTAAATTTTGGTTGCATGCGAGAAAGAATTTCTATCGAAGAGCAAGAAATGAGTTCTCTGCAGCTTCTTAGAATAGTCAACCACGTAAACTCCTATTTCTTAAAATAAGCATGTAGACATACGTTAACATAAGCTCAGAACGTCATGCCCTCAGATCTTGCAATCTCAGATATCAATTTTGAAACATAATTAGCGCACGATTCCTCCTCAATGTCCCTCACTCCTGCGTTTTTAATACCATTAAATGTGACCACAAGCAAACTCAGAAAGAGAGAAGAATGTGCAGTTCCTTGAAATGGAAAACACAACACACTTACTGTGATCTGTAAAAATAAAAAAAAGTTAAGATATGATTTGGAGATACGAGCAAAATTACTACCACATTACTTACAGCCACACTGGATACTTTCTAACTGAAGCCACAAAAAGGAGTTATCAACCTATAAGTCGAGAAACAAAATATATCACGACAAATATGCATGTCTAGAAAATATTGTAAAGAAATCATGATAATTATTCAGGACCCAATGCAAATTACGGGTAGATGGCCATGTACTCTTGAGTTAGAAATAATTGTAAATTGGGTTTACCGAGAGATGACATGGTCTTCATGTCTAGTGAGAAACATTTTAAAGAAAAAGAAGGCAATCACTAGATATCTCCTATCACCCTGCACTTACGTTCTATTTTATCATTAAATTCAGATTTTAAAGTCGAAACAAGAGAAATGACATGAAATGAAAGTTGAAACACACGTAATAACATCAAAACAAAACACCTTAATACCCTAACGGCAGTAAGCCAGCTGCCCTCACTTGATGGGATAAGACCAAGACAAACCCGATCTGCAACTCCCTATAGGAAATAATCAATAGGAATCAATCAACACACGGTTTAGTTTGATACTTCAAGGTCATGATGCCATGTCAATACGATACTTTTAGTCTATTTAAAAAGCTGAAGAAAACTTCAAAAAGTATCATTTCATGAAAAAGTATATATTTCCATATGCATGCCTTTGGTATAGAAGTTTACAATGCATCCACGCAGATATTAAGCATGTCAACATACTTTGGGTGCTGTATTCCGATTATCTCCTTCACGTATGATACAACGATCAGAGATAGAATTGGCTTTCAGGTTACGTTTACGAGCCTCAACGACATGAGGATTCCATTCACAAGCATAGACGAGCTTCGCTTTTCCCCTGATTCATGAGTAGTGCAATTCAAAAAAAAAAAAAAACACTGGAACTCATTTCTCGTGAATGAAAAACAAGTAAAAAGGAGAACCCATTTCTTGCTCTTCAATGGAAACTCTTTTTCGTATGCAACCAAAATTTAAAAAGAATGAGAAATATTATAAAGGGAAGGAGGAACCTTCATCGGCAGCACAGGATGATATCAACAACACAAAGAGAGCCATCCGAACACAAATGCATGATAAAAGGGACCAAATTGATATAATAGATAATTAATAGGGACCAAATGTGTAGTTATACAAATTTTCATTAACACCCATGTCACCCCCTCCGTTAGATTTTAACGGCCGGTGGTCAAAGTATGTCCAATTAAATAGTTGAGTGGTCAAATTTTGAATTTTTGTAGTTCGGTGGTCAAAACAGGTCACACCCAATAGTTAGGTGGTCGCCTAGATAGTTTACCCAAAAAAACTCAAAATTTTCAAAATTCTCAGAAAACCTACAAATTTTTAATACCCAAAACCATAAATTCTTCAAATTGTTGTCGCTGCCATCATCGGACACCATCAATGCCATTGCCGGAGGCAACCGTCCATTTCTCCCAACAACACATCGCCGACAAATGTCAATAAGTGTGTCAATCTGACGTCGTTCGAATAGAACCATTCACGTTCACCAACCAATTAACACACTTCCCGTTGGTTACAGTCGATGGGTGGTTAGGGGAAATGAGTAGCTGCCTCTGACGAAAGCGACGACAAAGGTAACGACAACAAATTGGAGAATTTGTGGTTTTCGGTATTAGGGATTAAAGATTTTTTTAAGAATCTTGAGTTTTTTTTTTTAAAATTATATTCTTTTTAATTTTTTAAGTAATAATAAAAAACATGACACATGTCACATTCTTATTGGGTAATTATTTTTTAATTGGTCGGACACTTAAAATTGTAACCGTAGAAATTTTAGGCACATAAAATTGTAACGGTTGAAACTTTAGGCACCTACTTTTATCAAAAAATACTTTAAGCACCTAAAATTAAAAAAAAACTATAGTTTAGACACTTATTTTTCATTTAAGCCTAGATTATATTATAAATAAGAATACGAAGTATACTAATTTTTTATTTTAGGTAAAATATTTTTGGTCAAAATAAGTAAATTAAATATATTTTTTGGTCAAATTAAGTACCTAAAGTATTATTTTTGTCAAAGTATTATTTTAAGCATAAAGAAAAAAAACCCATAACATTTGACTAAATAATTATTTTGGTCCATATTCTTTTTTTGAACTAATTTAACCTCCAATGTTTCGTTTTTGGGTCAAAATGGTCATCATGCGGATGAAATCTATTAGTTAATTAACAATAAATGATTTGAAATGATGTGACAAACCTACATGACAGTGCACGCTGACATGACAATGTTATATAGACAAAGGTATTGCCTTAAAAGAATGTTATATTAGTTAAAAAATAATTTTATATTTTATATTTTTTTCTGCTGACTTGTCGTTTTGTCAAGTCATTTCAAGTTGCTTATCGTTAGTTGACTAACAATTTTCATCCTAGAGAGACTATTTTTACCCAAAATGAAACATTAGAGGCTAAATTGGTTCAAAAAGAATAGAGGCTAAAATGACTATTTAGTCAAACGTTAGAGGCTTTTTTTGGCATCATGCCATTTTTTATTTAGGTTTCTAAAAGCTAATATGTGGCATCGGTTAAAAAATTCATTAGGTATTAATTGTGACAAAAAGTATACTTTAGGTATCTATTTTAACCAAAACATATACCTTATGTATTTATTTTGACAAAAAAAAAATTTAGGTACCTAAATAATAAAATCGATATAATTTACCAGCATGATTGATCTAAGTGGTGATCAACTTGGCATCGCTTAAGCAATTCTCGAGTTCGAAGCCTTGTGCATGTAGAAAGTCCTTGTTGGGAGACTCACCCACCAAAACCAGTTATGTGACCGACTTAGTCCAGATTAGTCAAAGTAAAGCCTTAGAGGACCAAGTGAGCAACAAAAAGAATAGTATACTTCTAAGTATTTAATTGTGATTGAAGGGTTTTTTGGTGCTCGATTTCCTTTAACCGTTCTAGCTCACCAAGTGTGGAGAAGTTGGATATTTGGGTGAATTTGTGGGAAGTGAAATATAGACAAAAGACACAAGGATTTATAGTGGTTCGGCCTTCTAACAAGCACCTACATCCACTACCTTAGCTTCCCACTAAGGATTTCAACAAATTCACTCTTTGAATTTCGTCCCCTTTTCTCGGCTTAGGAGGAAACCGTTACAACGATTAAGCTAACCACCCTTAGCTTAATCAAACACTCTCAAACAAGAGAAATTCTAAGCAAACTTGAAATCCTTCTAATAGGTATTTGTTTGCAATCTTAAGCTCTCACCACAAGTGTTGTCTGTACAAGAAAATGTACAAATAAGCTTTAAGACAATTTTGACATCATATAGTAGTTGACAATTGAAGCATTTATCTTCTCTTGATGCTCGGAGCTCCCTTTTATACTCCTAATTGAGTTTGTAGCCGCTGAGGACCGTTGTGGTTGTTTTAGAGCCGTTGGAGACTTTATTTCTCACCATAAATGCTGTTCTGCAGACGTCCGTTTTGAAACAATCGAACCCGTTTCAGAACGTCCTTCTTCAGAACTAGTCGTTGAAGTCTGATGCAGCAAGCCATTTCGAAACGCCTCTGGCCGTTTCGAAACATTCTTGATCCGTATCGAAATGGTAGCAATCCCGTTTCGGAACGTTTGACAATTGAGCTGTATTTAAAAAGCCGTTGGGAAAATAGCCGTTGGGGAGGTTTTGACCGTTGGGCGTATCGAAACACCAAATGGGTGTTTCGAAACGAAGACCCTCCATATCGAAACGAGAAAGCCCTATTTCGGTACGGGTTTTGGCAGTTTCAAAATGTTTCGATACAAGTCCCCCTGTTTCGAAACAGGTACCTTGAAAACTCTGGTTTGGTTACTTAAAAACGTTTCAAACATTGCCAAAACCATTTAAACCATCCACAAACTTATTTTCAAGTTGTTTGGACTTAAAGACACTTTTGAAATCTTTTCAATTTAGTCTAATACTATTTTCTAATTATTATATCAAAACATTAGTTCTTTAGTGATATAAGTTTTTTTTTTTTATCTTGGTACTAAGTCTCTTAAATATTTTTTTTATAATTTTATTTTATAAATTATTATACTCTACGCCTCACTAAATATTCTTTTTTAGCTAATATAGAAATCGAAAAGCACAACTTTGTTTGAGTAAGGAGATCCTTTAGTAGCAGCAACTCCATTTCGATCGGAGGCTCCAGAAACAGTCGTTCTACCAACGAGCCATCACGGCTTATCGCTGCAAGCATGCCCGCAATTACGTTCACCTCACATCTGATACCTGCAAATCTCGTTGATCGGTGTTTTAACGTTACCGCAATAATGTGCAAGCGAATACTATCGATGTAAGTATAGTAGACAAATAAAAGTATGTCGGATATCAATCCCACGAGGACGATAGTTAAAATGCTTAAAAATGTCAATACAACAATAATAAAAATATGGTAATTGCGAGAGATAATGTCGGAACAATGCAATGAAATGAAAACTGAAGTAAGATAATAATTACATTGGGATTCCCTCAGTGAACCTTCAGCATAATATCAAATGCTAGCAAGAAACAAAAGCTTAAGCCGCCATAGCCATTAAGAACAAGCTCCAAAAAGGAAGGGAAGATGAGGGTTTTTTTTTATCCTCTTGCCCTTTTTATACTCTCCAATAGGTTGATAATATTTTGTCTTGTACATATGTCCTTCACGGATTTCTTCCTGCAACTAATTGGCAGCTAATTATCTTTGTTCTTATCTGCAGTAAAAACTTCATGACAACTGTTTAATGCAGCGACAGTCCTGAAAACAATCTAAGCAACAATATTGCAGCGACATCATTAATAAATCATGAAAATTTCAAGATTAACAAGCTAAAGCTCATTGAGTTACTAATTGTAATGCAATGCAATGAAAATGCTTAGAAACACTTACTAAAAAGACTTAAATAAGGACAAAATAATCATTAAGCAGGGTGAAAACACATGTTCTTTATAGTATTATCACACCTTTAAACTTGAGGTTTTACTTGTCCTCAAGTAAAATAGAAAATAGTAAGGATCATCAGAACTATAAAATTTACTAAGGCTAACAAACATTTCAGCTACTTGCATCAACCAAGATATCAGTGAATAAATCACATTTAGATGACAAAAAATTGCATTGACAAATCACAAGAATGAATGACATAGTTTGCAACTTCAAGAAATCTAGCATCTTCGGGAGCGATTTGCTTGATTGCACTTTCAATTACGCTATTGGTGTTCTAGAGCGATTTCCTGAAAATGACTATCAATATCCTATTTCGAGAGCTGTCAAAGGGAAAGCTACTGTTGGATTTACGGAGTTGGATGATATATCTGCTCTCAGAGCTTAAATTTCTTCTTTGGAGAACAAGATCAAAAATATGGAAGGCACTAGTGAAGTTACACATATTCAACTTACTCAACAGAAAAACATCCTTGTATTTTATTGTGAGATTTGCGGTGACAATTATAGTTATGAAGACTGCCCACAATACGTTGAGAATGCTTGTTACATGAACAATATGCGGAATAGTGCATATGGAAATTCTTATAATGCTGCCTCACGTAGTCTACAATCTTGGGGAAATCAGAATTCTGGGCAAAATGCTGGAGCATTCCGATTTGGAAACACTTGATAGACAGTATCAAATATTCTTGAGTACTTTGCAACAACCTCATGTGTAATTTCCTTTGATGGATGCTCTTACTCAAATTCCAAATTATGGGAAATTCATGAAGTAACTTTTCTCCAAAAAGAAGAAGCTGAATGAGATGGAGACCATTGCACTTACTGAGGGGTGTAGTGCGATTATCACCAATAATTTGCCTTGAAAGGTGAAGGATCCTGAAAGTTTTATTATTCCATGTTCAATTGGAGATCATTATTTCATCAAGGCTATGTGTGATTTAGGAGCCATCATCAATCTAATGCCATTGTCTACTTTGCATAAGATAGGCATCGGGCAGGTGAAACCCACTGTAGTGACATTGCAACTAGCTGACAGATCTTTGGCTCAACCTGAAGGATAAATCAAAGATGTTTTAGTTCGTGTGGATAAATTTGTGTTTCGGCTTGACTTTATTATACTTGACCGTGAGGCAGACAAGAAGGTTCTAATAATTTTGGGACGACCATTTCTAGCTACTAGAAAAGCAGTTATTGATGTTTCAAAAGGAGAACTAACCATGCACGTTGGCGATGATAAGGTTACCTTTGGCATGTTCGATTCTGTTTTGTGGAAAGACAAGGAAGAGTGTCATACTATCGTTGTGCTAGGAGATTTAATCTAGGACGAATTTGATAGAAACAAATTGCTTATCTCATCGATGTTTACGCTGCCATATGATGCTGATATCTTCACAGAAAGTGATAGCATTGTTGAAACTAATAATGTTGATGTACGACATGGATGGGAGATTGAATCTTTAGATCTTGCCAACCATACAACACCAATCTTCAAGCCTTCTATTGAAGAAGCCCCTACTCTAGAATTGAAACCGCTTCCTGCTAATCTAAAATATGCATTTCTTTGTGACATTGATACACTCCCAGTTATTGTCTCGGCAACTTTGGAAGCAACTCAAAAGACGAAGCTGGTTAACATTTTAAAGCAATATAAAAGAGTTATTGCCCGAAGCATTGTTGATATCCAAGGCATTAGTCCTTTTTGTATGAACAAGATCAAGTTGGAAAACGTAAGCAAGCAGTCAATCGAACATTGGAGGAGACTAAATGACAAGATGAAAAAAGTGGTCAAGAAGGAAATTATTAAATGGTTGGACGCCGAAATCATTTATTCTATTTCTGATAGTATTTGGGTTAGTCTGGTTCATTGTGTTCCAAAGAAAAGTGGTATTATTATTGTGAGTAATGATAATAATGAGCCGATTCATACACACATTCCCATCGGTTGGCGGGTATGTATGGATTATTATAGACTTAATGCGACCGCAACACCCTGATCCCGATCTAAATTTGAAGCACTACATTCGGGTCACCCAAAATCTGACCCAACAAATTTCCATTTTAAAACCTTAGATTTAGCCAATTTCAAAACATCAACTCATCCATAATTCCATGTTAAATAAGCATTATAAATAAGTTTACAAAACAAGAGCTCCAAGTTTAAAACATCGTATATAAAAATTGTAACACCCACATTTCCGTCCTAGAATTTAAAGCCGTTAAATTTAATTAATTTATTTATTCTTAGAAAACAATTGAGATTATGATTAAGTGAATTATTCAATTTAGTCCTTGAACTTCTTTTAATTGGGCAATTATTGCACCAATTCGAATTAAAAGAAAGTAATTAAGCTTTTGAATTAAGGAATTTAGCCGAGTTGATAAATTAGTGGATTCAAATTAGTAGTAACAAGATTCAAAGTAATGAAATTAGAGGAATTAAAAGTGACTAAAGAGAGGTACCACTCCTTTGTGGAAATCGGACCAAAATGGAAAATTAAAGAAAGAATGGTAGGGACAATTGATGACCAATTTAAAATAAAAATAATGTTCAAAATTTGCATGTTAAAAGTTAAAATTCCTTAGGGCTGCCCTTAGTAAAAAGCTAATTAAAGATATAGGATGAAGGACACTTAAGTAAAATTAAAGGCTATCAAATCCCCCAAATTAAGGGAGGATGTCTTCTCTCCATCATTTCTCCTACTTGTGCCGTGAGGTTTGAGAGAAAATGGAGATGAGGGAAGCTCAAAAGTCTGAATTTTTGAAGCTCAAATGGTGAAGAAATGGCTTGCATGTTTGAAGAATTAAGCTAGGAATTAAGAAGGGTAGCTAGTGGTAACAAAAAAATCAAGAAGTAAATTTCTATTACTCCTTGTAGCTATTCGAATACGTGTCAAAACCATGCATGCAAACTTAAAATTTGTTTAAACATGAAGCTATGAGAGTCTCGATGATTATGATAAGTTGAGCTAATGAAATTCTTGAAAAACTAATTGTGAAATGATGAATAGTTTTAAAAAGGGGACTGTTTTGAGATAGAGTGTAAAGTCATGAATAATTGAAGGATTTGTATGGTTAGAGACCAAATTAGAAAATTCCTATTAGGAGAAAGTTGTAAGGAAATAAGAATTTTATAAGGAACTACTTTTGGTTTGCTGGAAGAATGAATTAGAACGGGAAATTTCGATTAGAACTAATATTGGACATGTACTCGAAAATTATGAAATTTAGGGACTGAACTGGAAAATTTGTAAAATTGAGGACTTGACTGTTGATAATAAAAGTTAATATGGACTTTAAAATGTTATGAAAGGATAGTATAAATCATGCCATAAGTGAATTTAGAATTTGAATAAGGTAATTAGGTGAATTTTAAGCTAAAGATGACAAATGAGTAAGCTGTCCAGTGAAATACAAATCATAAGCTATAACTTTGGAAATTCACCAAAAATAGGATTTAAGGTATTTTGAATTGAAATTTTTAATGTATAAACTTTGGTATGTCTAGAAACACTGAGAGAAAACGAAACTCAATTCCAATATGTAAATTGGAAGATATGAATTTAAGAAGTTGGGCAGTACAAGCTGTCCAGATTTATCAAAAAGATCATATTCAAGTAATAAACTGTATTTACTCGAACTAGATAAAAATATGAGATTTACATGGTTGGAAAACTGAGTTTAATACCTTTCTAATGGTGTATGATAAGTGAATTTTGGATCAATAATTAAAGAGATATGATTAAAATACTAACTGGTCCTCCAACTAATTTAATAGAAAATCAGATTTGAGAATTTATGTTCATGCTTGAATTTAAAGAGTGATTGTAATTGAATTGCTCTCTAATATAGTGTGTATTCATTTTTATGTTGAGAATTAAGATCAAATTTGTGAAGAGACTTTGGAGAAAGCTAGAATCGATCAATCAAGGGGAAGGAACAAAGGCATCTTAGTTCAAGATCAAGCTTAAGGAATTGTGATTTTGCATTAGGGTTGGGACTAGTGTCCGAACCACCTTATTATTGATGTAAATTATGAATTTATGCATGAAATTGGACCTAAATGATGATTGGTAATATGCTTAGTAAGGGAAGGAGATTGAAGGAAAATGGATGCATGATTTGAGACTCTGGTTAATGTTTGAATGTGTGAAAATGTGGACTGCTTTATGTGGTTTTGAATGTCATGATTTATATGCATGATTTAGATTTTGTTAATGTTTGAATGTGTGAAAATGTGGACTGCTTTATGTGGTTTGAATGTCATGATTTAGATTTTGTTAATGTCTGAATGTGTGTAAATGAGGACTGCCCTATGTGATCTTCTTGTATGTTGAATAAGCATGAATTTGGATCCTTGATAATGCTCGATTATATGAGTATGTGAACTGCCCTATGGTACTTTTACTATGCTTAATATGCATGTGATTATATGTGAAGTTGTTGCCCATGTATGTTGATGTGATCGAATAAGCATACAAATCGAATTATGAAAAAATGTATATGCTAAATAAAGTAATGAATAATAAATTAACAAGAATAATATGCCCTCGGTCGATTAGAAGTCTTAGATAGTACGACATGCCTAAAGTCTGAGCTCTCTTGTTTGTTGCTTCGTGCAACCCTTGTTTGTTGCTTCGTGCAACCCTTGCTTGTTGCTTTGTGCAACCATTGTTAGTACCTTGTGTACTCTCCGACTTGATGATTAAGGTGATCTTGATTGGTATTCAAGACACATTGATGCTATTGAACATCCTTTGACTTGTTGCTTAGGCAACCCTTGCTTGGTACTTGGTACCCTCTTGATGACTTGAATATCTGATTCGTCTATTATAGCTAGGGCAATGTAAATTAAATTAAATTAAATGAAATCGCTTAATTATGAAAAACTTATGAAGTGGATAAATGGATTGATATGTTATGAAGTGAAATTTTTGGATGAATTTGTGGACATTGGTCCTTCCGATTCTGGTTTAATGTATATGAGATGTTGCGATATCCGAATATAAGAAAAGTGGGCAATGGCCCTGATCGAATACATTGAAAATAAAATGTGGTATGCTCGATAATTTTGGTTTATCGATAATGGTTTGTGACCTATTCGAATGACATGCTTAAGGATAATTTGTGATTTTGCTTTAATAAATTGATAATGCTATGTTTCGATTGGCATGATTTTTGGATATTTCAATCATGAAACATGGAATTGAGTATGCTGGAAATTTAGTTGAATGATGGTCTTGACTAATCGAAATTGAAGCATGTGATTAAATTAATGTTGGTTGAAATGTATTCGAGCATGAACTATGAATGTTTGTTTATGTTATGCAAGAAGCTATTTGTTTTTTATTTTGCTAAGCTTAGTTGGGCATAAATTGAATGTTAACAAACCTAGCTAAGTAAACTCAATGCTTGATCACACTTAAATTCAAGAATGAATTAGATTTAGCATTACCTCGCTAAGTACAATTTGTACTTAAACGCTCCGTTGTTTTCTTCTTCCCAACCTTAGCAGGGTAGCTTGGACCTAAAGCTAGCATTCGACCGGATCAAGTTACAAGACCAGAAAAATGTATGATCTTAGTCTTATCTTTAGACTCCTAGATGGTGGCTTCGAAGTTTGTCTAAGGGCTCATTTTATTTTGTTTGGTCGTAGCCTAAGTTTGCAATGGTGTTTAAGGTTATATGCTCCTTGATGCTTAATTAGGAGGCTAGAATCATGTTTTGTATTTAAGTAGAAAGCCTCATTATTTTGTTGTATATATGTAAGTTGAGCTAGTGGTCTTGTCTATTCTTTTTGTTGTACATAGTTAATAGCTTGACATGGTTTAGGGGCATATAAAACTTGATATTTTGTAACGATCTAGTTAAAGGAAATCGAATGACATGGTGTATGAAATCTAATATGCCTTGTATGTAAAATTGATGTTTTTAATTATTGGTAATTGATATAATTCGAAAATCACCTAGACTAATTAATCAAGTTTTGAATGGCATGGTAATGAATAGCTTAAGCATTCGGCATGTTTGATTCAATTACTATCAAGAAAATAAAATGGTAAATTTAGTTAAGGTTTGGGATTAATTGATCAAAACAAAAAGGCCTAGTGATCGAACGGTTATGGAATGGGTTTTAAATTGGAATTTGATAAGGTTAATAAGAAAATTGAATTGCCATGTAAATTGATAAGTTTGATCAAATGAAATTTTGTTAGTCATGTATGTTTAGAAAAAAAAAGTTTTTGTTAGCTCAGTTTCCGCGTGCGCAAATTAAATTGGTTGTTTAAATTAGTTTATGAAGTGAATTCTTGTTTCGATATTTCCGTTCCGATTTTCTGTTTTCCAATTCCGATAATGCTCCTAGCTCCCGGCCCGGGTTAGGGGTGTTAAAAAAATGTTTCAAATAGAGTTTACAGACTCAATCCCTGTGAGGTCCTATGAATACATTAGCCCGAAACTAAACATTAAGTATAGTACTCTAAAGCAATACGGTGTTGGGAAATCCTTTCACAATGTGCTCCTCAATCACGATAAACCTACTAATCTGCGAATGAAAACAACGATTCTGAACGCTGAGCTTACAAAGCTCAGTGGTGCATTTCTACTCTACCATAATTCGTGATTATCATAAAATAAGCATGCGGGAATAATATAGTCTAGATATCGTAGATAAGGCTTCACTATCTATGAGTTTTCATCTAGCCCACACTAGCTAGAGTTCTTAGATCACCTATCTCAAGGCATCAATAAATCTACAAGAAGTCTTACATGTTCCATAATGCTTCACAGTACTCGAGATCACTAGCCTATCGAGTATGTTTCGTACCGCACCCTGATCACTCAGCCATCGGGTACATAACTTATCCTCTATAGCATCCACACATCATACATGAATAAATCCATACATTCCCTACATAATGGCCAACGAAGCCGTCAGGTTACCCATGCTCACACAACCACGAATGCGTCCTGGACGTACTTGGATCACATTAGCCACAATTAGTCCTTACCTGAGATCACTCAACCAATCATGTTACTCGAGCTCACATAGCCGTCGAGGATAATGGACATGATAGACAATATCAAATATTCTTGAGTACTTTGCAACAACTTCATGTGTAATTTCCTTTGATGGATGCTCTTACTCAAATTCCAAATTATGGGAAATTCATGAAACAACTTTTGTCCAAAAAGAAGAAGCTGAATGAGATGGAGGCCATTGCACTTACTGAGGGGTGTAGTGCGATTATCACCAATAATTTGCCTTGAAAGGTGAAGGATCCTGAAAGTTTTATTATTCCATGTTCAATTGGAGATCATTATTTCAGCAAGGCTATGTGTGATTTAGGAGCCATCAATCTAATGCCATTGTCTACTTTGCATAAGATAGGCATCGGGCAGGTGAAACCCACTGTAGTGACATTGCAACTAGCTGACAGATCTTTGGCTCAACCTGCAGGATAAATCAAAGATGTTTTAGTTCGTGTGGATAAATTTGTGTTTCGGCTTGACTTTATTATACTTGACCGTGAGGCAGACAAGAAAGTTCTAATAATTTTGGGACGACCATTTCTAGCTACTAGAAAAGCAGTTATTGATGTTTCAAAAGGAGAACTAACCATGCACGTTGGCGATGATAAGGTTACCTTTGGCATGTTCGATTCTGTTTTGTGGAAAGACAAGGAAGAGTATCATACTATCGTTGTGCTAGAAGATTTAGTCTAGGACGAATTCGATAGAAATAAATTGCTTATCTCATTGATGTTTACGCTGCCATATGATGCTGATATCTTCACAGAAAGTGATAGCATTGTTGAAACTAATAATGTTGATGTACGACATGGATGGCAGATTGAATCTTTAGATCTTGCCAACCATACAACACCAATCTTCAAGCCTTCTATTGAAGAATCCCCTACTCTAGAATTGAAACCGCTTCCTGCTAATCTAAAATATGCATTTCTTTGTGACATTGATACACTCCCAGTTATTGTCTCGGCAACTTTGGAAGCAACTCAAAAGGCGAAGCTGGTTAACATTTTAAAGCAATATAAAGGAGTTATTACCCGAAGCATTGTTGACATACAAGGCATTAGTCCTTCTTTTTGTATGAACAAGATCAAGTTGGAAAATGTAAGCAAGCAGTCAATCGAACATTGGAGGAGACTAAATGAGAAGATGAAAAAAGTGGTCAAGAAGGAAATTATTAAATGGTTGGATGCCGAAATCATTTATTCTATTTCTGATAGTACTTGGGTTAGTCTGGTTCATTGTGTTCCAAAGAAAAGTGGTATTATTATTGTGACTAATGATAATAATGAGCTGATTCATAAACACATTCCCATCGGTTGGTGGGTATGTATGGATTATCGCAGGTTTAATGCGACCGCAACACCCCGATCCCGATTTAGATTCGAAGCACTACATTCGGGTCACCCAAAATCTGACCCAACAAATTTCCAATTTAAAACCTTAAATTTAGCCAATTTCAAAACATCAACTCATCCATAATTCCATGTTAAATAAGCATTATAAATAAGTTTACAAAACAAGAGATCCAAGTTTAAAACATCGTATATAAAAATAATGTTTCTAATAGAGTTTACAGACTCAATCACTGTGAGGTCCTATGAATATATTAGCCTGAAACTAAACATCAAGTATAATACTCTAAAGCAATGCGATACTGGGAAATCCCTTCACAATGTGCTCCTCAATCACGATAAACCTACTAATCTGCGAACGAAAACAACGATTCCGAACGCTGAGCTTACAAAGCTCAGTGGTGCATTTCTACTCTACCATAATTCGTGATTTTCATAAAATAAGCATGCGAGAATAATATAGTCTAGATATCGTAGATAAGGCTTCACTATCTATGAGTTTTCATCTAGCCCACACTAGCTAGAGTTCTTAGATCACCTATCTCAAGGCATCAATAAATCTACAAGAAGTCTTACATGTTCCACAATGCTTCACAGTACTCGAGATCACTAAGCCTATCGAGTATGTTTCGTACCGCACCCTGATCACTCAGCCATCGGGTACATAAGTTATCCTCTAGAGCATCCACATAGCATACGTGAATAAATCCATACATTCCCTACATAATGGCCAACGAAGCCGTCAGGTTACCCATGCTCACACAACCACGGATGCGTCCTGGACGTACTTGGATCACATTAGCCACAAGTAGTCCTTACCTGAGATCACTCAGCCAATCATGTTACTTGAGCTCACATAGCCGTCGAGTTAATTACCTTATCTGGATCACCATAGCCACATATAGGTTCTTAACCGCACCCAGATGACGCATCCTGGGTACGTCGGATGTACTTGTTCATATAGCCCTAAGTACACATCATTTATATAAGTACCATAGTACTGACTCTAGGACATCTGAATTCCTTTACAACAATCATAAGATAAGACATGCTGCTTGAGCATTCATACACCTCACCAAGAGGTAAGTTGCACCAAGCCAAACTATCAATCAAATTCCCCAAGGCATGACACCAACCGACATGGTTATTTCTCTATTTATCATCAACAACCCCTCATGTGCCCACCCGACACACAAGGACAACATCATTTCATTTACCAACCTCTATGGTTACTATCATAAACAAGTCACCCAATTAAGTTACCAAATTGTTACTCAATTTGCTTGTATGAAGGCGGTAAAATCCCATTATCAGTTTTGTAGCATTTGCTATCTCTTTAGAATTCCATTGGACCACATTTCATAATTTTTTAGCCCCAATGGATCAAACTCAACATTTTGGGCAGAATGTCTAGTGAAAACCGATACTGGCCATCGCGTACCGGTACTCATAGCGTACTGATACCAAAAAGGCTTACTGGAATTTCTCCAAGCCTTTGCAGACCAACACAGGTTGACCCATACCGATAGTGCTCTGCACGGTGTACCGATACTCCTTTCTCTGCTCAGCTCAATCGAACAATTTTCTTCAACCAAGAACACTTAGGTTACTGGCTCCGTGTTGTAATCACCTATTTTGTCCGGGGTGTTAACCCGTCTTTCTTTAAATAATAACGAGTTCTATATATCGTGATAAAAAAATTTAAAACAATATATATATATATATATTATTACTATTAGAGTATCTATTGTTACTATTTACTATTATTTATACTATTATCGTATACTAGTATTATCCATTACATTATTATTATTTTTGCTTATTATCCACCAATATTATCATAATTATTATCATATATTACTATCCATTATCATTATCATAATTATTATTATTATTCTTATTACTACTATCTATTATTATTATTATCCTATTTGTTATTATTAGTGTTATATTTAATATTATTATTATTATTATTATTATCAATTGCTTTGGATCGAATCTGAAAATACATATATATATATATAAACACATATTAAATAAATGAAAAACCCAATTAAATAATAAAGGCCAATGTACTTATAATAAAATAAGTATGGTTCATATTTACAGTCCATATACAATTAAAAGGCCAAAAAATACATAAGTCTGGATTACAAGGCCCGTTGGCCCAAATAATTAAACCCTAATATGATCTGAAAGAACCCTAATGGTCTCATTTGTTTTGCGCAGACGGCTCCCAACCGTTAGATCTGGGATAGATCTAACGACTCAGATGACACCTCAGCAGAAAACCCTAGAAGCCTCTCTTGAGCTCCAGCGCCGCAACATATCCACCGTTGGATCGAGATCATGATCGAACAACTCATATCGGTCTCCCCAGGCGCATGTGATCCATGCGCGACTCTTCGCTGCCCCGACGCGCGCGTGCATCGTACGCCCGAGCCCTTTCGAATCCCTCCGACGGTCAGGATCGCCCCACGACTCCGATTCTTCAGCCAAGCCTTCCTCTGGTCCCCTCCCTTGTACGAGAACCTCACATGCAGCCAAAAAAATAACCAAAATGTCAAGAATTACAAAAAACAAAAAATGAAACAGAATGGCAGAGGCAATACAACAAACATATCAGCCGAATGCAAACAAAGCCAAGAGCAACCAATAGCAAAATTTTCCTATTTTATGTAATTCACAAATCTGTAACATCGGGGCTATAAAACCCGAAACCAATATTGTAAAAAAAAGAGAGCAAGTTTCAAAAAAGAGAACAAGTTGTAATTGAGAGAAAAATCCAGAGAAAGCAATACAAGTAGAAACCTCAAAGTTTTCGAGGTATACTTTTCTGGTCTTTCATTTCGAAGCAGAAAGAAAAAAAAATAAAAGAACGAGTTAGGTTTTTTTTATTTACCTCTGTGCCGTTCCGTCTTCCTCCGTCATGTGTTCCTCCTTGCCGCCGATAAGCCTCCTGGCCCCTTTGGGGCCTTGCATGGTGAGCCGGTAAAGGAGGTAACATTGGAAAGGGAGTTTTTTTTTAATATTTTGGTTTTTGGTTTTTCGAAGAAAAGAAAGGGGTTTTGGTTTCTGTTTTCTTTAAAAATCGAAAAAAAAGTTTTTCGGTTTTTTTGGGTTTCGGAAAGGTCGAGAAAATGGTTTCATTTTAGCGTTCCGACGCCGGCAACGACGACCAGAACGATGACGACACCGGAGAAATAAGAGAAAGAGGGTTAGAGTTTCGGCTGAGTTTTCTTAAAACTTTTAAAAGGGGTCTCAATTGTTTTGGGTCGATTTTATAGTTGTTTTTTTTTTAAATTTGGCTTAATTTTGGTTTAAACCCTTCCGCGTTTTTGTAATACCGCCCCAGGCCCTTCCGTGTTTGAAAACCTCGTCCCAGGTCCCTCTGTGTTTTTGAGCTTTTTCAATTTCATCCCTGTTTTCGTTCTAATCAATTTTCGGGTGGGTTAGTTCTCGTTTTGGTCCCTGTGGTTTTTCGTGTCTATTTAATTTGGTCCCATTTCGTGTTTTGATCAGTTTTTAAATGGGTTTATTGCAGTTATGGTCCCTGCCAGTTTGCATTTTATTTATTTACCTTGCACGTTATTTTGGTTATATTATGTTGTTATTCATGCGTTTTGCCCTTTTAATACATGTTTGCATCGAATATAGGTTATTTTGCATATTGTTATGTTCGTTTAATGTGCATATAATATATGGTTTTATAATATGTGACATGTGCATTTTATGTCATAATATTTGATCATATGATTTTCTTTAGCCTTGTTTAAATATGTGGTTTCCTAATATATTCATGGCTTAGTTTCTTTATGGTTCGAATATATGTATATTTGTGAAATGCATTGTAATTGTCATCAATGTGGCTCTTTAATATTTAAATTTGCATGATAATTAATATTAACCATAAAAAGGATATACCTATTAATTCGCGTATTCGAGTCGAATATCCTAGCTTATTGGATATTCCTCGGATATTCGGATTAATTTGAATCGTCTAAAGGTAAATCCGTAATTAAAACGAACAAGGCCATAACACATATTTTAACTGCCCGCATCATGCATAAAGGTGACGTACGAGATCCGAACCCTAAACTAACACGACAGTCAGTCTTATATGATATCGGTTTAGTCTTTGGTCCGGTGTACCGTCATCCTTTTTAATTAAATGATAAATTAATTTGAAACCACGAATTTGTAATAGCTCGTATGATTAAAGTTTAATTTTCAATTAAGGGCCCCTAATTAAATTCATTTTAAATTTCAGATAATTTCCATCAGTTAAAAGCAACAATTGTTTTGGTACCGATTTCTGGGCGTGATGGGGGTGCTAACCCTTCCCCACACGTAACCAACTCCCGAATCCTTTCAAATGAATCTCCGATTTTGTTTTTTTACGGTGTCCGGCCTACCTCAGTGGCCGGTGGCGACTCCAACTGAAAAGATTTTTTTAAGGTTTTTTAAAGCTCGAAATTAAAAAAATCCCCTTTTAATTAAATGTTTTCAAAAAGTGGGACTTTTAGAACAAAGAGAAAAAAACCTTATCACACGTGTACCGATATTGAAGCCCTAAAATGACTTCATAGGCTCGGGAAATTGTCCCTAAAACCCTCAAATCATACACCACAACTTCATATGTCGATCCTACATCTTATGAGAGTTGTTTAGGGTGGTTTGCTACCATTTTACATGCTTCTAACATCAAATCCGAGTTTTACCATTTGAGGGTATCTACTACCCAGCCACCCAAAAGCAACCCAAAACCATAAAATCAAGCAAGGAAATTAATTTGTGATCTTCAAGAAGATTATGATACAGAGATGTACTGACCTTTTTGCAAAATCCCGGAATGCACTCTTACCCTAAGCTCCTTCAAGCTTCTTCATTGACTAAAGCTTGGAAAAACCTTTTAACCTTTTTCACATGCCAAACAAACATGAAAATCGAATCAAAGCTTGAACTATCCATCATGGCGAGCTTAGCTACGAAAATACTACTTCAAAAATCATGGAAAAGCTCTATGAAAACCCCCAAAGCTTAAACCTCCTAAAAAAACTCATAAATGTAAACCTTACCTTTTTTCTCAAGAATGATCTTTTCTTGGAGATCTTGAAAAGGAGATTAACATATCTCGATCTTGAATCTCAGATAGAAGGATTGATGGTGAAAGTTTAGATCTTTAAGCTTTGAAAATAAGGTGTCTTGGAAGAAAGATGGGGAAGAAGGAAGAGAGAAAAATGATGGGGAAGGTGATGTAATGTTGTCTCTCCCCATTCTCACGTGAAAGCCAAAATAAAGTGAGGGGGATCAGCCTTTCACCTTTAAAAGGGTATAATTACCCCATAAAACACTCTACTTTCTCCCTTGTCACACAATGGTCACTTCTCAAGCCCAAACCATCTAATTTTCATCCGATAAGGCCCAAACTTGGCCCAATAGGTCCAATTATTGAAACTATCACGAAGGTTCATAACTCGGGTCAATGCCTAATTGTTGACTCAGAAATTTGAGTCGTTACAACTCTCCCCTCCTAAAAAGAAATTTTACCCTTGAAATTAAATGAAGGAAAAATATGCAACAAATGAAAACCCAACCATTTCCCATCTCACACACATTCACCTCGATTCTAAAGTTCCTCTACAAAACTTCCTTAGACAAAGCTCATAACACTGGACTCCTCAACACCTCTCTCATGAATCTCCAATGATTCACACTCAACAATCGAACAACACTCACATCAAACCCTAAATCAAGACAACGTAAGATGAACCCAAATGATATTATCCAAGCATCAACCTAAGGAACTCACTTCGAACGAGTTTCATCTCAGTTAACAATCTTCTCTAACATCATCCATGATTCAAAACCCTTGAACTCAACCCTTACATGTGTCCGGAACGCGAGACCTCTTCGAAGATATACTACTAGAGACACTTCTTCATCTATTATTAACACCATGACCAAACGTTTCAAGAACAAGCAAACCTCTGACAATAAAAATCTACCATCGATCTATCTTGAATTAACAACCCTTCTTCCTCGACTTGGCTAACCAAGTCGGGACTTAGTATTTCACTTTACTTGAACTCGCCCCAACTTAACGAAAGATAACTCACGATCATGCAACTTCACTAATCGAGATACTTGATTCCAATCGAAAACCATTGCCGCTTACGAACCCTTCTAGAGATCAAAACTCACCCAACTACCCTTGAAGGTTCTAATATTCTCTCCAAACTAACCACTTAATTCCAATGAACAATTGTGCTGAAACTCTAACAAGCCCTCAAGGATTTCAAATGGTTCTTCCAACAAGATCTGTTGCAACACAAGAATCCCAGTTCCACATACAACCATAGCCGATAAACCACACTTCCGCTGCGCTATTCTGACAATATTCACATTGTTTTACCGTACATGTAGTCAATCCATCTAAAATAATTTGGTAGAACAACCATTCAATTCATTAAGCCCATGATTATACCGACACACTCATGAGTCTGAACTATCTCACGACTTGTTCTTAGAGTCCAATCAACACATCGAACACAATCTTTATCACGACTTCTCTTTAATCTTCAACTTACGATACTCGAATTTTAACCCATCATAAAAAACCCTCGAAACTTATCGACTAATTGTAAGGTCATTGACCATAAGGAACGGGTAATGGCCTTCCGTCGCTACTCATCAGCTCACAACATTCCACGCCAACACTCTTCGTCATACCACTATTGGTAAGTGTTCAAAAGTACTATTTTATTACCCTTTCTACTCATATTATTGTTAGACTTAAGCTAATTTTAGTTGCATTATTAGGCATTCATGCATGTTTTAATAATTTCCTTCACCGTCATGCTTGATTTCATAATTTGGTCGATTTTTGTGGAAAAGAGTACTGCAGATGTTTGTTTTTGTGTGTGCAGGATAATTGCCCGAGCAAGCTGGAAGTTGCCGAAGCAACTGGAAAAGAAGAAAGGGAAACTACCGATTTCTTTGGGGATGAAATCCATACAATTTGGATAATCATGAAGAACAAGGATAAATCTTAAAAGAGTTGGAGTTCCATGAAGAGGTCAAAGGGAGATTAAATTCCAAGATTTTTAGGAGAAGTTTTTGGAGGAATAAAAATATATTAATGGAGTTTTATCTCTTTAATGCTATTTAATTCAAACTTAACTTCCTCCTCAAGAAAGACTTTGACCTAGTCATCTCATATATAAAGAGGGCCTAGCCACTAACCTGAAGGACATGTGCGATAGAGAGAGAGAATTCAAGAGAGAGAGTTGCTCAACATCATCATCATCTTCTTTCTTGTTTTGATTAGATTCATGCTAGGGATATTTTATTTTGTGTTTCTTTTAAACCCAACCATGAACTAAATCTATTTGGCTTGAGTATTGTGTTTTTGTGGTTGTGAGAACGATTGTATTTGTTTATGTAATTGAGTTTGCAATTTTAATTCAAGGTTTGTTCATTCCTGGTTCTTAATTTTGTTTGCGAGTGAATTAAGTGAGGATCTCGTGAATTTATCCATTTATCTAATATCGAGAGAGTTAGATTCAAGAAACGAATGAACACAGTCTTTATTCAATAAATCGATGGTGAAGACTAATTCGACTTAAGGATAAGTTGCGAATTCCAACAGCTAAAAGGAGCGCAAGATCGGTTGTTGTCAACCCTTGGTTCACACAGGGATGTATTATTAAGGCTTGTACAATTAACTAGTGTTTCGAATTAGGGATAAGGAGAAACCATTGAAGAACGCTTCGCCGAACCTTGAAGTTTGTCGCCCAGTTTCCCAGGCAATCGCTACATCAGTTGCCCAGGCAATCCGAATGTTGCCAGTTGCCAAGGTAGTTGAGTTGCTCTTGCATTCAATTACCAAGATGGTCCATTCAACTACCACTCCATGACTCACGATAACCCGACCTATTCTCTCTTATTTGATTACATCTCTCTTTTATTTAATTGCTCTTTAGTTTACTTGTTAATTAGAACTCCTACAATCACCAAGTTGTGTTTTTATTTTCAGTGTGAGAAATTAGATTCCCGAAGTAGCACCAATCCCTGTGGAGACGATATCATTCTATACTATAACTTGCGACGAGTACACTTGCACCTATTGCGAAGCACTTATTACATGCAACAACTATTGATAACAACACATGCATGTCCCAAGGTGAACCACTTGGCGATGACACCCGTATTCACTCACTTTTGCAAATGAGTTCCTGACAGGTCGCCGTTTAGCCGGTCAAAAATAAATATATATTTAACCTCTTTCAACAATAAATAAAATAAAGAAATTGAATAGATATAGGGAAAGAGGGTCGATCCGCAGGGAGATTAGCTGGAATTGTTGACTTGAATTTGTCGAATCTGAATTCCCAGGAATATCTGTAAAAGCAAAGAAATAAAAGAAGGGGGTGATATGATTTTTGGTGAAGTAATAAAATAAAAAAAGAATTAAAAGTAGTAGAAAAAACCAAGTTTGCAAATCAACCTCGAACCAGCTCCTTCAATTCTTTCGATCATCGAAATAGATTTTTATTTCGGGGATCATGTCGGTTACAGTCTACGAGGCCCAACCCGTCGTAACTTGTTCTTCTCTCGAGTAACCAATTCTCTCAAGTCTATCTTCGAAAGACGGTTCTTAAATAAATCAACCACGTCTATCGCCGTTAACGTATTTAGAATAAAGCAGGAAAAACCCGACTCAGAAATTGTCTAAAAATAGAATCGGTTCTGATTTTATCTTTCCTTAGCGGACCGCCGCTAAGAGTGTTCACAGGAAGTCAAAATTTGCCACAGGCCGATCCTTCCTCCCAACTGTGTTTTTAAGCGAATTCAGACCAACGGGCCCTTTTGATATGAAATACGGTTAAAAACTTTTAGTAAGGCCGATTGCCAAACTATCTAAACAGAAAGATAAAAATGATTTCCCAAAAGAATTTAAGCAAGTTCAATTCTCACGAACCGAATTGACTTGGCTGGTTCTTGGCTTAAAGGATTTAGCTAAGCATGATATTGATTATCATACTTAACTTGATTTTAGAAAAATAATTGAATAACATAAAATAAATGAAACAAGAAAATGAAGGAAAATGAACTTGGATTAAAACTAGAAATGTTTACAAAGATAAAAAGACTCAAAACTAGAAGATGATCTTAAGCCTTCACCAAAGGTTGGTATTTGTAGGCTTAGATTTACAAAGATAAGAGATAAAAAAAATAATTCAAATTCAAATGTTGATTAAAATTCAAAATAAAACTAAATGGATAAAAGCTGATAAACTGATCGGATTCTTTTCTCGGAACATTCCAGGATCTTCTAGAAGTTGCCACGTCATTGCCACGTCACTGCCACGTCAGACGCGTCGTGCCTGGTGTCGTGCCCATGATGCCAGTCGTGACAGAATTATAATAAAAACTGCAGAAATGCCCCATTTTCACTGCTATTTCCAGAATTGGATCCCTGCACAAAATATAACGAAAACAACATGTATTAAGCAGCAAGAAGTCCAAATAACTAGAAAAATAGCAAATGAAATATGTCATATTTGAGAATTCATCAAATTCCCCCTCACTTGTCTCATACTTGTCCTCAAGTATGTCCGAAAAAGATATTAACCAAGAATGCACTTCTCAAGCCATCACAAGTATCAAGCATAATTATGAGAGTTCAAGTGCAAAAGAAATATCATGAAAGAGACACAAATCAAACCAAGTGGATATAAGCAAAGAACAGTCTTTCATTCTTTCAATCGTCTATCAAGTAGTAATCAAATCCTAACCTAGTCTTAATCCTCACCAAGGTACACTCAAGAGCACTCAAAGTGTTTAAAGGTAAATGTGAAGCAAAAGCACTCTACGTCATGCATGAACAAAGGTTTCCATAGGCTTGTAACAAGTTCAATTCTCCACTACTTTAATAGAATCGAGGTGCAAAAATCATTAGGTCTTTGTTCAAGGTGAATTTGGGTTTAGAAAAAAAGATAGAAAGATGGGAAGAGAAACAAAAGAAGATGATCAATGCAAGATATTTCAAACATTCAGCAGTGAAGACATTAAAAAGGAGCTAAAAATGGGCAAGCAAACACACATTTTTTCTTTTCTTTTTTTTCTTCTTTTCGAAATTGTTTTTTCTTTTTTTTTTCTCGAAGCAATTGCTTCTTTTATTCTGTTTTTTTTTTCTTCTTCTTTTTTCGAAAAATTCTGCCCTTAATTCGAATTGCAGCCCTTTTTTGTCTAGCAATACAATTTCTAGCATTTGATCAATCAAAAAGTTTGGTTGAGGGTTAAGCCAAAAAAATGGGATATAAGGTTTCAACAGGGTTCACTAAGCAAAAGGTAAGTTTTAATGAAAGAGAGAAAATCCTAATGCCTAAATCATCTTAAAGCACCTCATTCTAGTGTAGTCTCAAATCGTATACATGCCACAAGTTCTAGATTCCTAAATTCAAGATGACACTCTCAAGCAAGGAAAAACGAGCATAAAAAAGATGCATGCTCAAGGCTCAAATTCTCACAAAATTAGGCTAAGTTGATTAAGCTAGGAGAAAAATCAAATTATCACAATCAAGGCAAATTGAAAAGAGATGTCAAACTATCATTATACTCATGCCATTTGATTATCAAAATGTCAACATTCAAATATTCCTATGCACTATCACAATTATAACATGCTGGACAGCAAGCAATGGCAAAGAAAATATGTTCTCAAAGTTAAACCAAAATCAAACATATATCAGATAAGCATGGCAAGTGGTTTGCTACCCTCCCCCTCACTTAAATGAATTGCCCCAATTCATAAAAATTAAAGAAATAAAGAGAAAATAAGGGCAAAAGATACTCCCCGTGAATGTAGAGTGAGTCGATGGAAATGGTGCACTATGAGTGGCTCGGATCAGCGGCGGCAGAGGGCTTTGAACGGAGCTGCCGGATGTGCGAAAGATGGTGCAGCAAAGGGTGGTTCAGCATTTTTGTTGGGCAACCATCGAATAGTTGCTGGTCGTCGGCCACCACGGTAGAGAGGAGGAATCTCGTTCGAGGGATTGGGGGCTTGTCGTCGTCGACCATCGCGGCGTGGAGAAGGTGCGGACGCCGGTTTGGAATGCTGATGATCGCCATAAATCGTGGCGATGCAAGACGCCACCGATGACCAGCGACGGTTCTTGGGGAAGCCGGCGAGCCTGCTGTCACGTGCGGGGCATGGTTGATTGCGGCTAAGTGAATCGGATGGTGAATTATCTAGGGTTTGGTGGTTTGCGGGAATGAAAGAAAGGGAGAGGGGGAAAAAAAGGAAAATCGGGGTGATATGCCAAGGGGAACGGGGATGGGCTAAGATGCGCCAGCTTCTTTGGGTTATGCTAATGTGCACTGTTTAATGAAACGGTGCACTCCAATGCTTAGGGTCGAAATGTGCTGCTGTGAAGGGTTAGAAGCGTGGCTTGGCATGCTGTGTGCGAAAAGAAACCAGCAAAGGGAAAGGAAAATTTATTAAGGCAACGAAAGACAATGAAAAATAAAGAAGCATAAATTAAATAAAAAAAGAAGTAAAAATTGACGTAAAATAAACTAATGGGTTGCCTCCCATTTAGCGCTTTGTTTAACGTCGTTTAGCTCGACGACCTTTGCTAAATTTTTGGTTCTTCAAAAGCAAGTTCTTCAAATAAACGGTAATGTCCATCCCTTGTCGTTTTAACGCCTTCCTTCATCTTTTTATGTGTGCGCAAAACAACAACTAAGCTTCTACCTCCTCCCCGATGCGACAACTTACTCGAAATGATGATTGGAAAAGTTTGGTTGTCGCTTAGAAGTACATAATTAAATTGCTCCAACTTCGGCTTTGGTTCCTGCAAAATTGAGAGAAAATGTTTAGATCGAGTTGGAATTAATCGAAAATCGTAAAGGGAAGAAAAAGTTGAAATGATTTTGCCTATATTTTCATCGTCGAGATCCGCGAATTCCCTACAAAAGTCATAACACATATCAGTTTCGATCAAATCATCAGCTAACGGATCTATAATATCAACGAAATTTAAACTTGCGACCGAATCAGGATACTTCATAGCTTTATACATATCAAATTTAACTACTTCCCCATCAAATTCCATAGTTAAGATGTCGTCGCGGACATCAATCTTTGTATGCGCGGTTGATAGGAAAGGTCGGCCAAGCAAGATTTCGGATCCGTTATTGCTGCGATCATTTTCCATGTCAATAATATAAAAATCAGCAGGGAAAATAAGATCTTTTACCTGTACCAACACGTTTTCTAGCACTCCCTCGGGGTAGATAACTGAACGATCAGCTAGTTGAACCGTCACTCGCGTTTCCTTCAAAGGCTCAGTCGAAATTTTGTTGTAGACGCTTAACGGCATGACGTTGATAGATGCGCCTAAATCGCACATCGCTCTTTTAATCCCAACTTTCCCAATTTTACAAGGAATCGAAAACATACCTTGGTCCTTGTACTTTGGCGGCAACAGCTTTTGAAAGATGGCCAAAATATTTTCACCAAGGTTAACTTTTTCATTTCCGGATAGTCGCCTTCGGTTTGTGCATAAATCCTTCAGAAACCTTGCGTATTTGGGCACTTTCCGAATAACATCAAGAAGTGGAATATTAATTTCCACCTTCTTGAATGTATCCAAAATTTCCTTCTCTTCCTCCTTTTTATCTCGTTTCGCCAATCTACCTGGAAAAGGAGGAACAGGTTCGTAAGTAGAAATAGAAATATTGGATTTAGAGTTACCTGTAGTGGGTGGAGACTTTTCGTTCTGGTCCTTCGAAGAGCTGCCTTGCTCGTTGGATTTCTGCTCGGTTTGCTTGGGCGGTTTAGGCGTTATCACAGTTCCACTACGCAGAGTGATCGCGCTCACATTTTCCCTTGGATTGATTTCGGTTTGTGATGGTAACTTTCCCTGGGATTCTATACGGATAACGGCTTGAGCTAGTTGGCTTATTTGTTTGTCGATTTGCTGGAGATGGGATTGTGTTTGGGTTTGGAATTTTTCCTGCGAAACTGCCAATCTCTCAACAATAGACTCAAGCGAGGATTTTTAGGGTGCTTGGTTTCGGTAGGGAGGTTGTTGCCTAGGTTGGTAATTCGGGTTCTGATTACCGTAGCTCAAGTTTGGGTGATCTCTCCAACCGGGATTGAAGGTATTGGTATGTGGGTTATAGGGTCTTTGGGGAGGTCCGGGAAAGTTGTGTATGGCGTTAACCTGTCCACCAGATGTATACTGCAATAATGGGCATAAGTTGGTTGCGTGATCTGGCATAGTGCATATTCCGCATACCTTAGCAGTTCCTAACTCCCCTGAAATAAGAGAATACACAATATTAGTCAAATTGTCTATCTTATTCTCTAATGAAATTGTGCTTACTGTTTGAACTCGTCGACTGGGTTCACTTACAGAACCAAATTGCTGCGAATTTGCAGCCATTGTGGAGATTAATGTTCTTGCTGCAGTAGGGGTCATATTAACGAGCGCTCCACCGCTTGCTACATCTACCATCATTTTGTCCATCGGTAACATTCCTTCGTATAGGTATTAAAGGAGTGTTTGCTCGGATAACCCATGTTGCGGACAGCTTGCGCACAGCTTCTTGAATATTTCCCAATATTCATACAGGGATTCATCGTGCATTTGTTGGATACCCAATATGTTTCGCCTAAGTTCAGTCGCTTTTGCTGCAGGGAAATACCTGTCAAGGAAAACACGAGAAAGATCAGCCCATGTATTAATAGAATTCGGAGGTAAATAAAATAACCATTCTTTAGCCATTCCGGCTAAAGAAAAAGGAAATGCCCTTAGTTTTATCTGATCCTCTGAAACTCCTTGCGGTTTCATACTGCTGCACACCATATGGAATTCGGCAAGGTGCTTGTGTGGGCTTTTAGTAGGGAGGCCATTAAAGGTAGGGAGTAAGTGGATTAATCCTGTTTTGAGCTGGAAGGGAGTATCGCCTTGAGGAAAAGCGATGCAGAGTGGTTGTTGCACGGTAGGGGCTGCGTTCAGCTCTCGAATTGTTTGATCTGCCATCGGTTCTGGTTCTTGTGTAGGTTCGTCGACTTGTGCAGTTTCGGAAGTAGATTCTTGATTGGATTGTCGTGTGCTTTGTTGTTGTTTCTTTCGTCGAAGTGTTTCGCCGTGAGTTCTACGAGCACTTGCTTCGATTTCCGGGTTGTATGGAGCTAAAATACCCGGGTTCTTCCTGGTCATAAAATAAAACAAAAATCAGTCAAAAAATGCCGAAAATAAATCTCCCCCCGGCAACGGCGCCAATTTTGACAGGTCGTCGTTAACCGGTCAAAAATAAATATATATTTAACCTCTTTCAACAATAAATAAAATAAAGAAATTGAATAGATATAGGGAAAGAGGGTCGATCCGCAGGGAGATTAGCTGGAATTGTTGACTTGAATTTGTCGAATCTGAATTCCCAGGAATATCTGTAAAAGCAAAGAAATAAAAGAAGGGGGTGATATGATTTTTGGTGAAGTAATAAAATAAAAAAAGAATTAAAAGTAGTAGGAAAAACCAAGTTTGCAAATCAACCTCGAACCAGCTCCTTCAATTCTTTCGATCATCGAAATAGATTTTTATTTCGGGGATCATGTCGGTTACAGTCTACGAGGCCCAACCCGTCGTAGCTTGTTCTTCTCTCGAGTAACCAATCTTCTCAAGTCTATCTTCGAAAGACGGTTCTTAAATAAATCAACCACGTCTATCACCGTTAAAGTATTTAGAATAAAGTAGGAAAAACCCGACTCAGAAATTGTCTAAAAATAGAATCACTTCTGATTTTATCTTTCCTTAGCGGACCGCCGCTAAGAGTGTTCACAGGAAGTCAAAATTTTCCACAGGCCGATCCTTCCTCCCAACTGTGTTTTTAAGCGAATTTAGACCAACGGGCCCTTTTGATATGAAATACGGTTAAAAAATTTTAGTAAGGCCGATTGCCAAACTATCTAAACAGAAAGATAAAAATGATTTCCCAAAAGAATTTAAGCAAGTTCAATTCTCACGAACCGAATTGACTTGGCTGGTTCTTGGCTTAAAGGATTTAGCTAAGCATGATATTGATTATCATACTTAACTTGATTTTAGAAAAATAATTGAATAACATAAAATAAATGAAACAAGAAAATGAAGGAAAATGAACTTGGATTAAAACTAGAAATGTTTACAAAGATAAAAAGACTCAAAACTAGAAGATGATCTTAAGCCTTCACCAAAGGTTGGTATTTGTAGGCTTAGATTTACAAAGATAAGAGATAAAAAAATAATTCAAATTCAAATGTTGATTAAAATTCAAAATAAAACTAAATGGATAAAAGCTGATAAACTGATCGGATTCTTTTCTCGGAACATTCCAGGATCTTCTAGAAGTTGCCACGTCATTGCCACGTCACTGCCACGTCAGACGCGTCGTGCCTGGTGTCGTGCCCATGATGCCAGTCGTGACAGAATTATAATAAAAACTGCAGAAATGCCCCATTTTCACTGCTATTTCCAGAATTGGATCCCTGCACAAAATATAATGAAAACAACATGTATTAAGCAGCAAGAAGTCCAAATAGCTAGAAAAATAGCAAATGAAATATGTCATATTTGAGAACTCATCAAATTCCCCCTCACTTGTCTCATACTTGTCCTCAAGTATGTCCGAAAAAGATATTAACCAAGAATGCACTTCTCAAGCCATCACAAGTATCAAGCATAATTATGAGAGTTCAAGTGCAAAAGAAATACCATGAAAGAGACACAAATCAAACCAAGTGGATATAAGCAAAGAACAGTCTTTCATTCTTTCAATCGTCTATCAAGTAGTAATCAAATCCTAACCTAGTCTTAATCCTCACCAAGGTACACTCAAGAGCACTCAAAGTGTTTAAAGGTAAATGTGAAGCAAAAGCACTCTACGTCATGCATGAACAAAGGTTTCCATAGGCTTGTAACAAGTTCAATTCTCCACTACTTTAATAGAATCGAGGTGCAAAAATCATTAGGTCTTTGTTCAAGGTGTAATGTGGGTTTAGAAAAAAAAAGATAGAAAGATGGGAAGAGAAACAAAAGAGGATGATCAATGCAAGATATTTCAAACATTCAGCAGTGAAGACATTAAAAAGGAGCTAAAAATGGGCAAGCAAACACACATTTTTTCTTTTCTTTTTTTTCTTCTTTTCGAAACTGTTTTTTCTTCTTTTTTTTCTCGAAGCAATTGCTTCTTTTATTCTGTTTTTTTTCTTCTTTTTTTTTCGAAAAATTATGCCCTTAATTCGAATTGCAGCCCTTTTTTGTCTAGCAATACAATTTCTAGCATTTGATCAATCAAAAAGTTTGGTTGAAGGTTAAGCCAAAAAAATGGGATATAAGGTTTGAAGAGGGTTCACTAAGCGAAAGGTAAGTTTTAATGAAAGAGAGAAAATCCTAATGCCTAAATCATCTTAAAGCACCTCATTCTAGTGTAGTCTCAAATCGTATACAAGCCACAAGTTCTAGATTCCTAAATTCAAGATGACACTCTCAAGCAAGGAAAAACGAGCATAAAAAAAGATGCATGCTCAAGGCTCAAATTCTCACAAAATTAGGCTAAGTTGATTAAGCTAGGAGAAAAATCAAATTATCACAATCAAGGCAAATTGAAAAGAGATGTCAAACTATCATTATACTCATGCCATTTGATTATCAAAATGTTAACATTCAAATATTCCTATGCACTATCACAATTATAACATGCTGGACAGCAAGCAATGGCAAAGAAAATATGTTCTCAAAGTTAAAACAAAATCAAACATATATCAGATAAGCATGGCAAGTGGTTTGCTACCCTCCCCCTCACTTAAATGAATTGCCCCAATTCATAAAAATTAAAGAAATAAAGAGAAAATAAGGGCAAAAGATACTCCCCGTGAATGTAGAGTGAGTCGATAGCAATGGTGCACTATGGGTGGCTCGGATCAGCGGCGGCAGAGGGCTTTGAACGGAGCTGCCGGATGTGCGAAAGAGGGTGCAGCGAAGGGTGGTTCAGCATTTTTGTTGGGCACCCATCGAATAGTTGCTGGTCGTCGACCACCACGGTAGAGAGGAGGAATCTCGTTCGAGGGATTGGGGGCTTGCCGTCGTCGACCATCGCATCGTGGAGAAGGTGCGGACGCCGGTTTGGAATGCTGATGATCGCCATAAATCGTGGCGATGCAAGACGCCACCGATGACCAGCGACAATTCTTGGGGAAGCCGGCAAGCCTGCTGTCGCGTGCGGGGCATGGTGGATTGCGGCTAAGTGAATCGGATGGTGAATTATCTAGGGTTTGGTGGTTTGCAGGAATGAAAGAAAGGGAGAGGGGAAAAAAGGAAAATCGGGGTGATATGCCAAGTAGAAAGGGGATGGGCTAAGATGCGCCAGCTTCTTTGGGTTATGCTAATGTGCACTGTTTAATGAAACGGTGCACTCCAATGCTTAGGGTCGAAATGTGCTGCTGTGAAGGGTTAGAAGCGTGGCTTGGCATGCTGTGTGCGAAAAGAAACCAGCAAAGGGAAAGGAAAATTTATTAAGGCAACGAAGACAATGAAAAATAAAGAAGCATAAATTAAATAAAAAAAGAAGTAAAAATTGACGTAAAATAAACTAATGGGTTACCTCCCATTTAGCGCTTTGTTTAACGTCGTTTAGCTCGACGACCTTTGCTAAATTTTTGGTTCTTCAAAAGCAAGTTCTTCAAATAAACGGTAATGTCCATCCCTTGTCGTTTTAACGCCTTCCTTCATCTTTTTATGTGTGCGCAAAACAACAACTAAGCTTCTACCTCCTCCCCGATGCGACAACTTACTCGAAATGATGATTGGAAAAGTTTGGTTGTCGCTTAGAAGTACATAATTAAATTGCTCCAACTTCGGCTTTGGTTCCTGCAAAATTGAGAGAAAATGTTTAGATCGAGTTTGAATTAATCGAAAATCATAAAGGGAAGAAAAAGTTGAAATGATTTCGCCTATATTTTCATCGTCGAGATCCGCGAATTCCCTACAAAAGTCATAACACATATCAGTTTTGATCAAATCATCAGCTAACGGATCTATAATATCAACGAAATTTAAACTTGCGACCGAATCAGGATACTTCATAGCTTTATACATATCAAATTTAACTACTTCCCCATCAAATTCCATAGTTAAGATGTCGTTGCGGACATCAATCTTTGTATGCGCGGTTGATAGGAAAGGTCGGCCAAGCAAGATTTCGGATCCGTTATTGCTGCGATCATTTTCCATGTCAATAATATAAAAATCAGCAGGGAAAATAAGATCTTTTACCTGTACCAACACGTTTTCTAGCACTCCCTCGGGGTAGATAACTGAACGATCAGCTAGTTGAACCGTCACTCGCGTTTCCTTCAAAGGCTCAGTCGAAATTTTGTTGTAGACGCTTAACGGCATGACGTTGATAGATGCGCCTAAGTTGCACATCGCTCTTTTAATCCCAACTTCCCCAATTTTACAAGGAATCGAAAACATACCTTGGTCCTTGTACTTTGGCGGCAACGACTTTTGAAAGATGGCCGAAATATTTTCACCAAGGTTAACTTTTTCATTTCCGGATAGTCGCCTTCGGTTTGTGCATAAATCCTTCAGAAACCTTGCGTATTTGGGCACTTTCCGAATAACATCAAGAAGTGGAATATTAATTTCCACCTTCTTGAATATATCCAAAATTTCCTTCTCTTCCTCCTTTTTATCTCGTTTCGCCAATCTACCTGGAAAAGGAGGAACAGGTTCGTAAGTAGAAATAGAAATATTGGATTTAGAGTTACCTGCAGTGGGTGGAGACTTTTCGTTCTGGTCCTTCGAAGAGCTGCCTTGCTCGTTGGATTTCTGCTCGGTTTGCTTGGGCGGTTTAGGCGTTATCACAGTTCCACTACGCAGAGTGATCGCGCTCACATTTTCCCTTGGATTGGTTTCGGTTTGTGATGGTAACTTTCCCTGGGATTCTATACGGATAACGGCTTGAGCTAGTTGGCTTATTTGTTTGTCGATTTGCTGGAGATGGGATTGTGTTTGGGTTTGGAATTTTTCCTGCGAAACTGCCAATCTCTCAACAATAGACTCAAGCGAGGATTTTTAGGGTGCTTGGTTTCGGTAGGGAGGTTGTTGCCTAGGTTGGTAATTCGGGTTCTGATTACCGTAGCTCAAGTTTGGGTGATCTCTCCAACCGGGATTGAAGGTATTGCTATGTGGGTTATAGGGTCTTTGGGGAGGTCCGGGAAAGTTGTGTATGGCGTTAACCTGTCCACCAGATGTATACTGCAATAATGGGCATAAGTTGGTTGCGTGATCTGGCATAGTGCATATTCCGCATACCTTAGCAGTTCCTAACTCCCCTGAAATAAGAGAATACACAATATTAGTCAAATTGTCTATCTTATTCTCTAATGAAATTGTGCTTACTGTTTGAACTCGTCGACTGGGTTCACTTACAGAACCAAATTGCTGCGAATTTGCAGCCATTGTGGAGATTAATGTTCTTGCTGCAGTAGGGGTCATATTAACGAGCGCTCCACCGCTTGCTGCATCTACCATCCTTTTGTCCATCGGTAACATTCCTTCGTATAGGTATTGAAAGAGTGTTTGCTCGGATAACCCATGTTGCGGACAGCTTGCGCACAGCTTCTTGAATCTTTCCCAATATTCATACAGGGATTCATCGTGCATTTGTTGGATACCCAATATGTTTCGCCTAAGTTCAGTCGCTTTTGCTGCAGGGAAATACCTGTCAAGGAAAACACGAGAAAGATCAGCCCATGTATTAATAGAATTCGGAGGTAAATAAAATAACCATTCTTTAGCCATTCCGGCTAAAGAAAAAGGAAATGCCCTTAGTTTTATCTGATCCTCTGAAACTCCTTGCGGTTTCATACTGCTGCACACCATATGGAATTCGGCAAGGTGCTTGTGTGGGCTTTCAGTAGGGAGGCCATTAAAGGTAGGGAGTAAGTGGATTAATCATGTTTTGAGCTGGAAGGGAGTATCGCCTTGAGGAAAAGCGATGCATAGTGGTTGTTGTACGGTAGGGGCTGCGTTCAGCTCTCGAATTGTTTGATCTGCCATCGGTTCTGGTTCTTGTGTGGGTTCGTCGACTGGTGCAGTTTCGGAAGTAGATTCTTGATTGGATTGTCGTGTGCTTTGTTGTTGTTTCTTTCGTCGAAGTGTTTCGCCGTGAGTTCTACGAGCACTTGCTTCGATTTCCAGGTTGTATGGAGCTAAAATACCCGGGTTCTTCCTGGTCATAAAATAAAACAAAAATCAGTCAAAAATTGCCGAAAATAAATCTCCCCCGGCAACGGCGCCAATTTGGACAGGTCGTCATTTAACCGGTCAAAAATAAATATATATTTAACCTCTTTCAACAATAAATAAAATAAAGAAATTGAATAGATATAGGGAAAGAGGGTCGATCCGCAGGGAGATTAGCTGGAATTGTTGACTTGAATTTATCGAATCTGAATTCCCAGGAATATCTGTAAAAGCAAAGAAATAAAAGAAGGGGTGATATGATTTTTGGTGAAGTAATAAAATAAAAAAAGAATTAAAAGTAGTAGGAAAAACCAAGTGTGCAAATCAGCCTCGAACCAGCTCCTTCAATTCTTTCGATCATCGAAATAGATTTTTATTTCGGGGATCATGTCGGTTACAGTCTACGAGGCCCAACCTGTCGTAACTTATTCTTCTCTCGAGTAACCAATCCTCCCAAGTCTATCTTCGAAAGATGGTTATTAAATAAATCAACCACGTCTATCGCCGTTAAAGTATTTAGAATAATGCAGGAAAAACTCGACTCAGAAATTGTCTAAAAATAGAATCGCTTCTGATTTTATCGTTCCTTAGCGGACCGCTGCTAAGAGTGTTCACAGGAAGTCGAAATTTGCCACAGGCCGATCCTTCCTCCCAACTGTGTTTTTAAGCGAATTCAAACCAACGGGCCCTTTTAATATGAAATACGGTTAAAAACTTTTAGTAAGGCCGATTGCCAAACTATCTAAACAGAAAGATAAAAATGATTTCCCAAAAGAATTTAAGCAAGTTCAATTCTCACGAACCGAATTAACTTGGCTGGTTCTTGGCTTAAAGGATTTAGCTAAGCATGATATTGATTATCATACTTAACTTGATTTTAGAAAAATAATTGAATAACATAAAATAAATGAAACAAGAAAATGAAGGAAAATGAACTTGGATTAAAACTAGAAATGTTTACAAAGATAAAAAGACTCAAAACTAGAAGATGATCTTAAGCCTTCACCAAAGGTTGGTATTTATAGGCTTAGACTTACAAAGATAAGAGATAAAAAAAATAATAATTCAAATTCAAATGTTGATTAAAATTCAAAATAAAACTAAATGGATAAAAGCTGATAAACTGATCAGATTGTTTTCTCGGAACATTTCCAGGATCTTCTAGAAGTTGCCACGTCATTGCCACGTCACTGCCACGTCAGATGCGTCGTGCCTGGTGTCGTGCCCATGATGCCAGTCGTGACAGAATTATAATAAAAACTGAAGAAATGCCCCATTTTTACTGCTATTTCCAGAATTGGATCCCTGCACAAAATATAACGAAAACAACATGTATTAAGCAGCAAGAAGTCCAAATAACTAGAAAAATAGCAAATGAAATATGTTATATTTGAGAACTCATCAGTTCCTCACTCTAAAAGTTCAGTCGGTGCCATACTACAAGGTGATGGACACTAACACTAAACTCGACATTACCTCTATCGTGGGTTCTAACCCATCATCAAGAGGTAATCCCGCTCATTCCTCAGAAATCACAATAACAACCTCTTAATTGTTGGCAAGATCTAAAGCTTCAGACTCTCAACCCTTGTATCCATTGCATGGATTGAGGATGTCTCAAAACTTACGAATCCGTCCTTGAACTAACATCAATGAAACATGGTGATCACGCTTAGGAGTAATTGGTACCTTGTGTCCATGACCAACAAAGGGGTTCACCTAGAACCACGAAACTTAGAGACTCCCGCTAGAAAACCAGGGTGTACGATGTGCTCACACGACCAACATATACCAACGGTAATGTCCACTAACTAGGGAGAGAGTAAATCTAACAAATCCATGAGGACTGTTACTCCCAGTTCCAAATTTGACTAATTAATCAATCCAACATCTACCTCTAGATCTTACCACAACACTTATTCGACAGAGAATTAATACCACTGTACAACAACTGAAACCAAAATGAAACATAGGTACCTGACATATCATCGATGGCAAAGCTGTCATCTCTAGCTTGAATGGCAGACTGTCTTGCAACAGCTCGAGTGTCGACTCTAATGGTGGATCTCAAAGTACCTCCACCTTGATATCCAGACGGTGTCCTAGCACCGCCTCTAGCAAAACTTTGACCACGCTGAGAATGACCCAACTCTCGAGACTAAAGTTGTGAGTAATTCTTAAATGAGTCGATTTAATATTAAATTAAAAAGTGACTATTTTACAACATTTGTAAAATGTTAGTAATGACAATATTGTAAAAAAGAATTAAAGTGATATTTTATTGGAATAATTAAAACAATTATTAACATATCTTTTTTTCTCTCTCATTTTTAATAAAAGAAAATGACGGTCATTATTTTCCCAGAGATGAGATAAACATAACTAAGCTTTTCTCTCATTTTCTCTCTTGAATTTGCCAAACACAATTTAAGGAAAATTGAATTTCCTTCTTGATTTTTATTTCTTTTATATCCTAAATGATTTCTAATAAACAATCTAGCAAAAGCTAGTAATCTTCATCAAATCTTCTTGGAATTCACGTTCAATTGGAAGATGATGTTTTCAACTTTTATTTTCCCTACAAATTTGGTAAGCTTTTGATTTTTAAAGATTGTCTAATTGTTTTTAATTGATTATCTATCATTTCTATTGGAGTTTATGAATTAAAACAAATTTCATTTGATTTGTTTGATTTTTGGATAATAAATGGTGATTGTGATTTGATAGATAATATCAAGATATTTTAATTGGATTGATAGTTAATCTTAGGGGAGCTTATTCTGGATATCACAAGACCATGGTGTATTGCAGGGGATTTTAATTCGATACGCTGGATATCAGAACGTGCAGGGTGTAGTTCGGTGGCGACAGGGGGTTAAAATTGATAATATTATGGTCAAGCTCCGAACCATGAAGAGTTTTCTGCGTAACTGGAACTGTACGGTGTTTGGCGATATTGAGCGAGAAATTCAGTCGATTCAAGCAAAGCTGGAGGGTGTAGATGAGGCGGGTTTGGAAGGTGATCAACGTGAATCGGAAATTGAATTGATAGAGTGGAAAATGGAGTGGTTGCAACGGTTATGGCAGGCTATCAGGCGTAAGGAATCTCTTTAGAGACCGAAATCGATGGCGAATTGGTTACGTTTAGGAGATCGTAACACATCGTTTCTTCCACCGCGCGGCAAAACTTAGAGCAGTGCGGAATTTTATTACGGGGCTGTTGATAAATGACCGGTGGGAAACGGATGTACATCGGCTTTGGAAACACATTGTGGCGGCTTTTTCTATGCATTTTGAGGCAATCAAGCGGCTATGCGTTTGGACTGTTGTAGGAGAGTTCAGTAGAGAGCTGTACCAATTTACACTCGGTATGTTTTTCACATATTTTTCGTGAGGCGAATGGCTTAGCAGATGCTTTGGCTAAGGAAGGGGTGGCGCGGGTTTCGTTATTTTGTGCTTGTCAGCGCTAGCGGTTGGTTTTTTTGTTTTCCGTTTGTTTGTTCGTTGGTTTTCGTTGTATTGTCACATACGGGCCATACTCTTTTCCTCCATTAGGTTTTAGGGAGGTTTTTAACGAGGCGACCGTTGTGGCGTTTGGTTGTATATTTCTCTTTAAATATACGACATTATTGAGCAAAAAAAATATTAATTTTATAAAATTGATTCCGGAATTAATCTAATTGGTTAAATTTAGATTTAGATTGTTGAATGAAGTGCTTGGTAGAATAGTTGATTGAATTATTGGATCACATTATTAGTGTGCATTGTGGGTGTTTGATGAAATCACGTAAGGAATTAAAGGGGGAAACGGACGTTCGAAACCGGGCTGGTCGCTGCTGCCCATTTCTTTTCCGTAAATATATAAATGTGTTTGTTGGATTCATAGTGTTGCTGCCTTTTGCTGGGGATTTTAGTTTGCGTATGTGGGACCATTGTGGTCAATTGAAGGCCATTAAATGGCTGTAAGATTATGAAAAAAGGGGAAACAAAGTGAGGCAGTGGCGTAATAGAGCAGTGGCGTGAGCAGGGGAGTAGCCTAGTGCCCTTCCTTTTTCGTGTAGTTGTTTGGGATATAGGAATGGTTCGAATATTTATGTTATGATGGCTAGGGAAATATTTTAATAAAATGGTTACTTTATTTTGGTCCAATTTATATTGATCCTTGTATTTTTTGTGTGTGTGGAAGATGGAAAGTGCTTAGACGATTTCTGGTTAGGCGTTGAGGCGTTGGCAACGAGGCGATAACAAGTTGGTGAGTGCAAATGTGTTTTAGTACCATAAAGAGGTTTGATTTATGGCTTTGGAAATTTAGTTAAAGCCTAGCAAGCTTAACTAAGATCGAAAGTAAATTTTTCCTATTTTCGCCTTTGAATATCGGTTTGATATGAGTATCGGTTTACATGTTTTGGTTTAAAGGCATGGTTTAGTTTACTTACTGTTTTATGCATCTTTTAAATGTTATGAAATGATTTATCAAGTATATGGATGCCTAAGAGCATTTAGAAATGGTTCCTAAATGGAATGTGGTTGTTGCCTTGGGTAATATGATTTTTGCATATAGATATGTTTTCCTAAATGCATATGGAAAACAATAAAAGTGTATATTGGCTATGTAAAAAATGGAAATAAAGTATAGGATATAGTTGGCATGTTGTAGGACTTTAAGTGCACTATATTATGTTAAGTCGATCGCACCATAGTCCTTGAGAAAAACAGTTTAACTAGGCTACCTGAACTGTTGGATTATCACTTGGGGTATGTGGTTTAACTAGGCAACTCAAGTTGATGGTGAATCTTGCGATATAACTAGACAAGGTTGATGGTATCTTGCGGTTTAACTAGGTAAGGTACGGTTTGGTAGAGGTGAGTCTACCGAGAAATTCGTGTCTCCGATGTGATTTTAATGAGACAATGGTTTGTCTAATGGTCACAATATTTGCCAATATATGAGAAACAAATGGGAAACTATATTTTGCATATCGATATTATGCATGTTATGTTTTCAAAGGAAGTAAGCAAATTACATTGGCTTTAGACTCACATCTTACTTTACAATGAATGCATGGTTTATGTTGGAAGATATGATGTTTATGATTTGATCAAGCATATTTTATTTAAATGCCTTAAAAATAAAAAGATTGTTATGAAAGTATGAAGTATATGTTTCGAATAAGCATGTTTTATTTAAATGCTTTGAAAAATTTGTGTTTGACTTGCTTTAATTTGGTTTTCTAATAACGATTTTGATTTCGAAAATGCATTGATGATTTATTCTTTTGAGCGTACTCACTAGGCATTATATGCTTACGCTCTTTTTTTCTGTCAATGTAGTGAATTAAGTAAGTGCAGGGTTGTGGTTCAAGGGAAGGAAGGATCCCAAGATAAATATATAAATAGTATATTTTATGGTGTTATCATTATTTTTTAATAAGGCAATATGGTTGGGATGTTAGTTTGTATAAGGTTTGATTATGTGGTTGGAGTTTATATTATTTTGGATGATGACATTATTTAATGGCTATGATGTTGCTTTTTTTAATGCCAAGTACATTTGAGGGTTATGATCTAATGATTTAAAATGGCTTAAATAATGACTAGATTAATTACTTGTATTCTAAGAGTACATATGGTCATATGCTTCTGTCTTAATTGATCTATAGCCTATGTTGAGGTCTTGACCATTTGGTGCTTATTGGAAAATGTTTTATATTGTTAAAAAGCATGCCTCTAGATTACTTGTATGAATATAAATTATGTTGATTAATTGACATTTAATTAATTGAGCCTATTTGACTAATGATGGTGTAATTTTAAAAGCTAGACAAGGTCGTTCGTATGTAATTGGGGTATGTTTGGTTTGGGATTCGAATCTCCTAATATGAATTTTGGATCATCCCATATCGGTACGCTCAATGTTTAGTATCGGTACGAGTGATCATTCCAGTGTTCAATATTGCATGTGGGTACTAGTGTGCTTGACCAAGATATGGTACGCGTAACCTAGTACCGGTACGCCATGTATCGTACCAATTCTAATATTTGCTTCGATGTTTTCTTGTACTAGTATGGTATCCCGTGTACCAGTACGGCCGATAGTTTGTTCAGTTAATAAGTTTTATCGAGTTTAAGTTCTTTACATTTTTGTCATTGTATGTTCATGCAATAATTGGATAAGTAAATGATGTCCGTTTGACTTGAGCTTTTGCATGCATGTCTATAGTGTAGCTAGTTACAGTAATTTTCTTTTATAAACATGTTAGTCCTTGTATTTTGGAAATTTTACGATTTAGTCCTTAATTTTGTATTTTGCTAAATTGGATGCTTAACTATGATCCGTTTGAGCTAAAAATCAACATGCTAGTATGAAAAATGATTAATTGATAATTGGTAACCTAGAATTTGTATAAGTCTCTGTAATTCTTCAGATTTGCATTTTTGGTTCATAGAATGCTTGTATTTGCATCTGAGTGCCTTATCGATCTTCGTATCGAATGAAAATTGAACCGATGCTTGTATGAACACCATAGGTCTTAATGATGCATCTAGATAAGTACCAAAAAATGGACCGTAATTCAAGTAAGAGAGTTGGGGATTTCTTTGGCAAACCCAATGTGATCTTCTTAGTTCGAGCCTTTCGACTAGGTCAAGTTAAGGGGGTTACACCCTACGAATCCTTGGTCTAGATCCCCGACTGACTCTCAGTAGCTGATCTAAAGCAACTCTCTTTGAACCCCTCGATGCACGGAACCTCATAGACGGAGCCTGAGAAGGACTTATGACGTCCTGGGTCCCCACAACATGGTCTCTATAGTCCTCAATCTGACTCAGTGTCGTACCCTGAAGTCATTCAAGTGCCTTCTCACTATTAGCTAACTTCAAGGATGTCCCAAGTGGACCCACTGTCAAATTCATCTGAAGGTTAATCTTTAATTCATGTCTAAATATCTCTTACACCTCAACTTCTCGGTGGCAACCAACTTTTGGCCATATCTGCCCAGCCGCAGAACATCTTGCTTATATTCAAATACTAATTGGTCTCCTGAACCAAATGCATGAGTTGATCCCTCATCTCATCCATGTGAACCTCACTGATAGACTTCTTCTTGAAATCGTCCAAGAAGTTATCCAAGGTCGGAAGTGCAGGTAGCAATCCCAACTCAATAGTCTCCCACCACTCATGGGCATTACCCTTAAGGATGGAAATGATGCAATCGAGGTCATCATCTAGACTACCCCTTATCTGTCTCAGAATCCTTTGAGTATCTCTCAACAACTTTTTAGCTTTGATAAGGTCATCCTCAGTCGAACCTTCAAAGTTCTTAGGTCCATATCGATGAAGTCTTCATTGTACTCTAAAGAGCATGTATTTTCCCCTATTTATTAATTAATTTGTCCCCACATTGGTATCTCATGCATTCTTGCATTTTTAGTTACTATTTGTATATTTTCTAACTCAGTTTACCTTGCTCGAATTCTCCTTATTTTTGCCAGTTTTTTTGTTGTTTTGTCACTACACTGCTAATGTCTCTATAAAAGCATCTTATTATTACATCCAAGACTGTCTTTGTATTGTGATGTCGCTGCATAAGCGTTGTTGAGATTGCGTCTAGGACTGTCGGCATTGAGAGATGTCAAAAAGATAAGATCAAATGACGCTGGTGAGAAGATAAGATCGAATTTCTGAACAAGGAAGCACCATCAAGATTTCCAATCTTCGAAGAGTACAACTTAAATTTAAGGGCTTCTATTCACTAGACACCTTACCACGACCTCTATACCACCCCAAGGTTTCCTAGAATTGGCTAAACCTAGACTCTAATACCACTAAATAAAACACCCTGAACCCGATCCAGATTCAAAGCGCTACATTAGATCACCCAAAATCTGGCCCAACAAATTTGACCCACTACATATGAGTTATCATCTAGCCTACACTAGCTAGAGTTTTTGGATCACCTATATCAAGGCATCAATAAGTCTACAAGAAGTCTTACATGTTCCACAATGCTTCACAGTACTCGAGATCACTCAACCTATCGATTATGTTTCGTACCGCACCCTGATCACTCAGCCATCGAGTACACAAGCTATCCTCTATAACATGCACACAACATAAAGCCTTTTGGGCTATCAAAAACATTAACTTGGACAACCAGCTAGTTAGAGAGAGACGACTGCTGGAATTGAATGAGTTGGAAGATCATCGTCTAAATGCTTACGAGAATGCCAAGATCTACAAAGAGAAGACCAAGAGATGGCATGATGTGAAACTGATGCCTCATCATTTTTTTGAAGGCAAAAAAGTCATACTCTGTAATTCTTGCCTCAAACTCTTTCTAGGAAAGTTGAAATCTCATTGGTCCGACCCATTTTAGGTTGTCAAGGTGTATTCACACGGTGATATAGATATCAAGGATCTTAAGAATGACCCAATCTTCAAAGTCAATGGTCAAAGACTCAAGGCCTACCAAGGAGCACCTGTTCATCCTGACAAAATTTCAGTCACGCTACTAGATGCTTAAGCATCTAGTCCACATTTTTTTAATTTTCTGCATTGATTACTACTTTCCCTCTAAAACCCATAACCCCACAAAAACCTGTCCATCTTTTCCACAACTCGTTTGACCCCTTTATAACCATAGGAGAAAGAAGCAAATCCCTTTACAACTCAAACAATGTCGTCCTCTTTCTCGACCAAACCTTTGATATATTTTTCTTTCAACCTTCTTCCTCTCAAGTCCTAAAGGAAATAATCAGGACCGATGTATGTACCGGCCACAGTTTCTCTTCCGTTCAGTGTCAAGAAGCAAGCCCTTCACCATCTCTGATGCCTACTTTCTCTACCTCTCAATGCCCCCTCAGATGCCGAAAGAACATGACCCATTTTGGTGGTCTATAATGATGAAATTGACAAGCGTTACGATCTTTTACAAAACCGGCCACTCACGGCGGAGGAAGGATTGGAGTTCTCTGGTGAAGATCGCTCCCAGTTCGACACCACAACCCTCATCGTGATCGTCGCCCATGAATGGGAGGAGTTTGTTTAACAAGCGGGTCAGATAAACATCTCTTTGGTTAGGGAGTTTTATACCCACATTCCCCAATCCAGTGATGATTCGACATTCGTTCAAGGGAGGCTCGTCAAGTTCTATGCTGATGTCATCAATGACTATTTTGGGTTGGAAGATGATGAAGATGAACACACCGACTTTGAAGCGGCAACCACTTCAGCAACGTATGATGAGGTGCTTCGTGACCTTTGCGTTCTTAGAACGCAATGGATATGGAAATAACCCACTTCTAGGGTGATAAAAAGGGTCAACTTAAAGTTGAATCCCAAATTTTAGACCCACTTCATGGATATTCGTCTTAAGCCAATAGGGTATCATTCTACAATATTTGGAAAATGACGCCCTTACTGCATTTGATAATGAAGGGTCATCGGATCAATATAGGGAAAATGACTCACCAATCTATTGTGGGGAAGGTAACTTCCACAGGTACACATAGTCCTTTAGTCTTTCCTAATTTAATCACTACCATATGTGCACAGGCACAAGTTTCTGAAGACTTTGTGGACGTGATAATTGATGCCCAAATAGGGACGCTGCCATCCCAGATGCTGATGCTCAAGGGACTCGTCTCAGCTATTTCAACCAATGCATAATACACAACTCTGATCAGTTCCATGGCTGAATACCTTAGGCCATTCTTTTTCTACACCCATGATAGGGATATAACCCTGCGGTCCTTGTTTCATGAGTGATGACTGTGTAGATAACCTATTATGTGTACCCTTTGTACTTAACTTTTGCATGTGTTTAGGCTCATATAGTTGTATATAGGAGTAGTTCGCTTATAGTTTGGGAGTTATGGTGCCTGCACTTAATTGTTATATTCTGAAGAATTTAATGGGGAAGAAGTGCTCTTTAATGGTGCTTGTGTAGGAAGCTGTTGAGGCAAAGGAGCGCTAGAGCGGAAGAGTAGATCCCTCTCATGTTGAGCTAACAAAGCGGTAGAGTTGGAAATGAATCAGACTTTGGCACACGTGGATCCTCACCTGATACGAAACTCATTAAATGAAGCGGGAATGCAAGATCCTCTTTAAGAGGGGTCGCATGCTCTAGGGTTTGTAAACCCTAACTTTTCTACCTATATAAAGAAGACTTGAGCCACAAGCAAAGAGAGCTTGATCTTAGATGACAGACCATTGTCTTCAGCTATTGGAGAACTACCAGAGTCGAAGGTATAGAGGAGTCTCTACACAACAAGAGCTATCAAGAGAGCCTTGAGGAGTGTGGGACCTGCATCACAGTTAGAGAGCTTAGAGGAGAAAGTCGAGGACACTTGATTCTTTCTTTTCCCTTCGTTGATAAACTGTCATGTCTTTAATACTTTTATTATGGAATTTTTAGGCTCGGACATGAGCTAAATACTCTTGTTGGGTGTATTGTTTTAGGATATTATGTTTTGATTAACTGTTTAATGCTATAGTTTTTCCTTTATCTATTATGTTCATTGTTCTTCATGTGTAGCTATTGTAAGAGCTATCGAGAGAGGTCTTTTAACTATTGATTAGTGGCTTAATATCAAGAGAGTTGGGTTATATAAACGTGAACAGTGGAGCTTAATTTTAAGTGTATAAAAGTGCTATAATTTCACCCTTTTACTATGACAATTATTGCTAAATCTACACTCATTTGAGTCACATTGTAGCCTTCCATGCATCAATCACATTGATCTCATCTTTATCATGTTTGATCCTTATGTTTGGTTTATTTGGTGGAAAAGGTACTGCTTTAGTGTGTGTTTGGTGCGTGTGCAGATTTTGTTACTCACTGCCCGGGCAAGCATTGTCGAGGTAGTGAAGGAAAGGAAGGAACGGTGCAGAACCATCTCTCGACGGTCCAGATCAAGCCAACCGTGGATGTCAGTTTCTACTGAAAGAAGCTGAATCATGAGATAGAGCCCTGCTAAGCGGAAAAGACAGACATATCATTGCCATGGCAATATCCAAGCTACTACCGAGGCAATGCCCAGACACAGTCGACAAGGGAGAAAATATGCAAAGTGGTATACGTTCTGAAGAGCATAAAAAACTGAATTTTTCTATGTACTTTGCATGAAGATCAGACTGCGTGGAGATCATGAAAATGTCGAAGGTAGGTCAAGAGAATATTCCACGCAAGTGGGAGGATTTTAAGGAAGAATGGCATAATACTTAAAAGAAGATCTTTTCTTTTAATGTATTTAATTCTAACTTGACTTCTTCCTCAAGAAAGACTTAACCTAGACCTCCTCTATAAATACGAAACCAAAGTCGGCCATTCAGGGGCATCTTGGAATTAAGGAATCGAGAGTTGAGAGAATTTGTAGTGAGCTTACATTGATATCATGTTCTAATTTCTTCTCAGGGTTTAGATTGTATTGTTTAGTAGTTGTGAGAAAACGGTTGGATTTTTTTTAAGTTTTTGTTAATGCAATTTTAGTTCAAGGTTTGCTTATTCTTGGTCATTACGTTTTCTTACAATGAATCGGGAGAGGAAATAACAGTTGCATCTATTTGTATAATATCGAGAGAGTTAGACTCACGGAACGAATAAGCATGGTTTTCAGCCCAATCGATGAAAACTAACTCAGCTTAGGGATAAGTTCGAGTTTCAACGGTTAAAAGAAGCGTAAGATTGGATGATGTTCATCCTTGGTTCATGCTGGGAGGTATTATCAAAGCATGTACATCAACAGTGTTTCAACTTAGGGATAAGAAGGAGCCACTGAAGGATGCTTTGCTGAACCTTGACGTTGTTGGTTGCTGCCCAAGCAAGGGATTGCCGAGGCAGTTGCTTAACCAATGGCCGCAGCAATTACTTTGGTCATTGCCGAGGCAATTCGGTGTTCGTTGCATTCAAAAACCGAGACAGTTCCAATTGGTTTCCACACTACGATGCAATATAATCTGGCCCATTCTCTTATCTTGATTACTCAACTCTTTAGTTTACTTGCTTATTTTATTTTCTGTTTATTAGATTATTCTAAAAACCCAATCAATCACACGTGTTCTTTACTTTTATTTCTTTTCAGTGCGAGACAATAAACTTTGGAAGTTTCACCAATCCCTGTGGTGACGATACTCAATACTCATCCCTTTATTACTTGAGACGTGTATACTTGCAAAATTGCGAGGCACTTTACACACGCAACACTTAAGCTGTCAACTTATGTTCTAACCCGGCGTAGACATAAGTTTAGGATTTCAATGACTAAGAAGGGGAACTTGAATAGATAATAGAGTTCTTAAGGTTCATGCAGACATGTATTGTCTTAGCTTCATTGTTATCAACTTCTAGGCATCAGGAGAGTTAGAAGTTATTTAAAAAACCTTGTCGAATAGGTAAAGACATGATAGATTTACGTAGACATGTATTACCAACTGCTATAGCATTGAAATAAGTAATCGGCATAATTCCTAGGCAATAAACCCAACTTCAATAATCATCTAAATATCTTCTACAACATCTGCTTGTCTTGATCATTGCTATCTTTATTTTCACTGCATTTAGATTTGATAATCACCATCAAAACAATACTTGCTCACCAACTCTTAAGTATGATCGTTTCATATTTGTCAATACAATCCCTGTGAGTTCGACACTCTACTCTATCACTTTATTACTTGATCGAAGAGTATACTTGCTCTAAATTACATACTTGTTTACCAAGAATCAAGCTTTTGGTGTCGTTGTTGGGGATTGGCAATTGATAAATACATAGTAATTACGCTTAAGATTTTTTTAGTTTATTTTTACTTTTTGTTTTTTTTTCAGGTGCGTTATAGTGCGTGACCAGATGCACAAATCGAGAGAACCCATTATTCCATATTACCTAGAAATCGAAAGATACTTGTGAACCCTACACAGAGAACATAGTATAATGGCAGACCAAATCGACAATAACGGCCTGAATAACGCACAATTTGTCAACGATCCACGATTGAGTGGAGGAGTAATTTCCAGTGATGCAATGCTAACAGAGAACGAGAAAGTTAGTCGGCTGTTCCACCACCAGCCCGACCTCTATGACCCATTCGCGACAACTTTTCACCTATCCTTAATGACCTCAGCCCATCTGTAACACCCCAGAAAATGGGCTAGGAGTTTTTAGTGTTTCGGCTCGGGTGGATTAGTGAACCAGTAGATAGGTTGGCTAATTAATTAATTCTGACAATAATTTGGGTTGATTAAATTAGTTTTCGATAAATTTATTGTGGCTAATTTTTTTGGAAATATTTTAATGAGTTTGTCAAATGGTAAAATTGAACTTGGGTAATTTTAAACGGGTTGATTGAATATTAAATTAAATAGTGACTATTTTGCAAAAAATTGTAAAATATTAATAATGACAGTGTTGTAAAAAGAACTAAAGTGATGGTTTTATGGGATTATTTGACACATTTATTAAATAAAGCTTTTATCACCTATTTATAACTAGAAAATGACAATGGTTATTATTTTCTCTAGAAGAAAAGCTATGTCTAAACTTATCTCTCTTTTTCTCTCAAGATTCTCCCAAACACCATTTTAATATTCTTTGATTTTTCTTATCCAATCTCTATTCATTTTTTTCTAAACCATTTCTAATCAACAGTCACACAAGAGATTTTGATTTCTCTCATTTTGTTCAATGGATTCTCCCAAACACCGTGTTAAAATGAATTTTAATAGATTAATTTAATTTCTAGATGCTAAAGAGTGAATCATAATTTGAGGGATGAAATATAAATGTTTTAATTGAATTATGAGTTATTATTGTGTGTTAGATATAATATAATCTTAATTTTATGAAATTGATGCCAAAATTAATCTAATTAGTTAAATTTAGATTTGAGTTATTGAATGGGTGATTGATAAAATGTTTGATTGAATTATTGCATCAAATATAAGGATGCACCATAGGTGTTTTGATTAATTTTTTTGTAAGGAGTTTTATAGAAAAGAGATTCGGGAATGTTCCCATGCGTTGTGCGCGCATAGAATTGAGGCGCTGAATTTTGATGGAATTCGTGATTCCCTTATGCAGCTTCAGCTGCTGTTCTTTCGAATTAAGGTTGATATATATAAGAATTTCAAAAGGCCCAAAGCAGGGGCGTGAATTGGGGGTGGCAGTGCTGCCATGCCATTTAATGGCTTTAGTGAAAAGAAAAAAAGAAAAAAAAAACAAGGGATTTCAAGGGATTTGGAATGAAGGTAACAGGGCAGTTGCGTGAAAAAATAGAAAGTTTTGTTGTGATTCGTGAGGATAGTGGTTGTTCGGAAGCAAGTGGTGCGTTGAGGTATTTTAATAAAGTGGTTACTTTGGTGGGGTCTAATTTATATTGATCTTTGTATTTTCTTGTCGAAGATAGTAAGTGTTTAGATGATTTTCAGTTAGGCGTCATGGCGTTGGTGTCAAGACGTTGGCATCAAAACAGTAGTATGTTAGTTAGTACAAATGTGCTTTGGTACTATAAAGAGGTGTTGAGTGGATGAATGGTATCGAAAATGGCCAAGAGGGGTGAATTGGTTTTTTAAAATTGAAGGGAGCAAATTGAAAATGAGAAAATTAAAGACAAGATAATTTATATTGGTGCAAACTTAGAACAAGGTCTACATCCACTACCTTAGCTTTTACTAAAGATTTTCAATCAATTTCACTAGAAATTCGTCCCCTTTTCTCGGATTAGGAGGAAACCTTACAAATCGGTTAATCTTTCTACCCAAAGATTAACCAAGACTCTCTCAAATACAAAGAAGGTTTAACAATCTAAAAAATGCCTTTAACAAGGTTGATGGATTGCCCAATTATAAGTAAACACTCCCCAAACTTGAAATAAGATAATACAATGAAAAATTACACAAGTGAGGTTACAAATATTTGACTTTAATAGCTCAAGGGTTTGGATATATGCTTGGATGTTGAAAATAGGTTCAATAGTTGTTGGTGTAGCTTTGGAGACTTGCATATATATCCTTGCATTGATTTCTACCCGTTCTGGTAGTTGAGACCATCAATAGAGTTGTTGGACTCCATTTTTCCCGCAATAAATGCACTTTTGCAACATACCGTATCGGTACTCGAACAACCGTATCGATATCTGTCTCAAAACAGGAAGAGTCATTGTGCATATTCAAGAGGGTGTATCGGTACACGTATGGGCGTATTGGTACATGCATAGTGTAAAAAGAGGGGCGTATCAATCCTCAAAGACCGCATCGATACGATTTTTGCTCACTAGAATCCTGAGGAAAACTTTAAGAAAAAGTGTATCGATACACAATATGGGCATATCGGTACGGTCCAACGACCGTTTGAAATTTTATTGAAATCATAACTGACAAGCAATAGTCGAAAACTTTAAATGCAAAGATTTATCGAATCAAATCAAGTCGTATCGGTATGAGGACAACCGTATCAGTACACTATGCCTTAAAGTTAAGCCCAGATAAAATACCGTATCGATAAGGGTATAACCGTATCAGTACGCTTTTGTCAATTAAAGTTCCAAAACTTTAAAACCGTATCGATACGACTTGAGCGTATTTATACGCCTTAGCGTACAAGTAGAGTTTGGGCTTGAACACTTATAAAAATTTGTTTGAAAAGTTTATTTGACTTAGAAATAGTTTTGGTTCAAGTTTGCTTGTTAATTTGTGAGACTTTGAAATACTTAAAATTTTATTTACTTTTACAAATAGGTCCTTAGACACTTTGTTATATCAAAATCAAATTAGGTTTTACAAAGCTATTTCGCCTTTTGAATATCGGTTTGATATGAGACTTGAATTACATGTTTTGGTTTAAAAGCATGGATTGGTTTACTTATTGTTTTATGCATCTTCTAAATGATATGCAATGATTTATTAATTATATGGATGGATAAAAGCATTGAGAAATGGTTCCTAAATGGAATGTTTTTACACAGAGGTTTTTTAGGAGATGTCTTTTAGTTGATCAAGGTCATGAGTTTGCGGTTGATTTAATGGAGTTGCCTTTTCATGGTTTTGATGTAATCTTGGGTATGGATTGGTTGTCCGAACATAGGGTTGTGGTTGATTTTGAAACCAAGCGAGTTACCTCGAAACTTGATGACGATTATGAAGTGGTAATCGTGGGTGAGAATGTTAAATTCTTGTCTAATATTGTTTCGGCTATGGAAGCGATTCGTTTGATGGAATCGGGTTGTAAGGCCTTCTTAGCTTATGTTATGAATTCAGGATTGAAGGAAATGTGAATTTAGGATATACATATGTTATGTGAGTTTCCGGGCGTATTTTCGGAAGAATTGTCTTGTTTGCCGCCGAATAGAGAGGTTAAGTTTGGCATTGAGTTGTACGAAAATACAACTCCAGTGTCTATTGCTCCCTATCGTACGATACCAAAGGAATTGAAGGAGTTAAAGACGCAACTTCAGGAGTTGCTTGATCGATGGTTTATTAGCCCTAGTGTTTCACCTTGGGGTGCGTCGATGTTGTTTGTGAAAAAGAAGGATGGTACGATGCGAATGTGTATTGATTATCGGGAACTGAACAAGTTGACGATTAAGAACAAGTATCATTTGTGAAGGATTGATGATCTGTTTGACCAGTTTTGAGGTGCTTCAGTGTTTTCTAAGATTGATTTGAGGTCCGGGTATTATCAGTTGAAGGTGAAGGATGTAGATGTACCTAAAACTGCTTCGTACGAGGTACGAGTATTATGAGTTCTTGGTGATTCTGTTTGGTTTGACTAATGCACTTGTTGCGTTCATGGATATGATGAATCGTGTGTTTCATGAATTCTTCGATCAGTTTGTGGTTGTGTTTATTGATAATATCCTTGTGTAATCTCGTACCGAGGAGGATCATGATAAACACTTGTGAATTGTTCTTTATGCTTTGTTGGATAACCAGTTGTATGCTAAGTTGAGTAAATGTGAGTTTTGGCTTAGAGAAGTTTTTTTCTTGGACATGTAGAGTCAGTCGAGGGTAATTGGATTGACCCATAAAAGATCGAGGGGTGATGAGTTGGAAGTCACCTAAATCTGTGTCAGAAGTTCGTAGTTTCCTTGGATAGGCTGGTTATTACCGTAGGTTTGTAGATGGATTTTCGAAGATTGCTGCTCTATTAACTAAGTTGTTGTAAAAGAATGTTCGCTTTGCGGTTTATAGTGATGCATCATATATTGGTTTGGGTTTTGTGTTGATGCAAGGTGGAAAGGTTGTGGCTTATGCATCTAGGTAATTGAAGGTGCACGAGCGCAACTATCCTACCCATGATCTTAAGCTTGTCGCGGTTGTGTTTGCTTTGAAAAATTGGAGGCATTATCTTTATGATGAGAAGTGTGTTGTTTATACGAATCATAAGAGTTTAAAGTATTTGATGACTCAAAAGGATTTAAACCTTAGGCAACGTAGATGGTTGGAGTTGCTTAAAGATTATGATTTAATGATTAAGTATCATCCATGGAAAGCTAATGTGGCAGCCGATGCTTTGAGTAGAAAGGTTGCGGTTGAGAGCATTGTTTGCACGGTTGAGTGTGACACAAGATGGTGGTCTTTTGGCCGAATTGCAAGTGAAGCCATCTTTGTCACATATGATAAAGGATAAGCAACCTTATGATGAAGAGTTGGTACTGCATGTTAAGGATATTATGGATGGGAATCTGATAGATTTTCATTTTAATGATTATAGAGTGTTGTGTTTCAAGGATCGGATAGTGGTGCCTAATGATGAAGAGTTGAGGTGAACCATTCTGACCGAAGCGCATAGTTGTCCTTTCGTTATGCATCCTGGTAGTACTAAGATTTATCGAGGCTTGGCGGAAGAGTACTATTGGGTTGGTCTAAAGAAAGATGTGGCTAATTTTGTGCTAGGTGCATGGTGTGTCAGCGTGTTAAGCCTGAACATCAATTTCCTTCCGGGCTGTTGCAACCGTTGAGGATAGCGGAATGGAAATGGTAGAGAATTACCATGGATTTTGTGTCTGGGTTTCCGTTAACACCAACTAAGAAGGATTCTATTTGGGTGATTATTGATCAGTTTACGAAGTGTGCACATTTTGTGCATGTGCATACGACGTATACTTTGGATAAGTTGGTGGATTTGTACATCGCTGAGATTGTGCGTTTGCACGGAGTGCCCAAGTCTATAGTTTTGGATAGAGATCCACATTTTACAGCGAGGTTTTGGGAGTGCTTACGTCGAGCTTCGGGTACACGGTTGAATTTTAGCACTTCGTATCATCCCCAGTCGGATGGTCAATCTGAACGTGTGATTCAGGTTTTGGAAGATATGTTTAGATGTTGTTTCATTGAGTTCAAAGGAACATACGTGATACAATTGCCTTTTGTGGAATTTACGTATAATAATAGTTACCAAGCTAGTATACAAATGGCACTGTATGAAACCTTGTATGGTAGGAAGTGTCAAACGCCTTTTGTGTTGGGCTAAGGTTGGGGAAAAGTATATTTCCTTTCCTGATGTGTTGAAAAGCACAAATGAGAAAGTGAAGCTTATTTGTGATAGTCTAAAAGCTGCCTCAGGTCGTCAGGAATCCTACGCGGATTTGAAGCATAGCGAGATTGAGTATGCGATTGGTGATCGCGTGTTTTTGAAAGTGTCACCTTGGAAGAAGGTGATGAGGTTTGGACGTAAGGGTAAGCTTAGTCCAAGGTTTATTGGACCGTATGAAGTTTTGGAGTGTGTTTGTCATGTTGCGTATCGTTTGAGGTTACCTCCCGAGTTGGAGAAAATTCATGATGTGTTTCATTTGTCGATATTACGGAGGTATAGGTCGGACCCGTCGTATGTTATGCTAGTGGAGGATATTGAGTTGCGACCGAATTTGTCTTGTGATGAGGAACCTGTTGAGATTCTTGATTCTAGTAACAATGTTCTTCGTGGTAAGACGATTGAACTTGTAAAGGTGTTGTGGTGTCATCGAGGAGTTCAGGAAGCCACGTGGGAAAGCAAGGCAGGCATGTTGAAATAGTTTATGCACCTTTTTCCTCCAGGTAAAATTCCGAAGACAAAATTTGCTAAGTGGGGGAGAGTCGTAACACCTCGATTTTGGGCCTAGAGGTTTTGAGATGGTTTTAGGGTCCGTTGGACCAAGACTAGAGATTCAGGTTAGTTTCGGGATGAGTTCAGGGAAAATCTATTTTCGGAGGGTGATAAAAATATGGAAAAATTATCTAAAATTCTTTTTAAATATATAAAAGGTTTTGGTGTAATCAATTTTGGAAAATGGTATTTGGAATTCAGACATTTTGGATTTAGTGACCAAAATGTAAAGTTTGAAAACTATTTTTAGTGACTATTTTGTAAAAGGATTGGAATTTTGAATCTTTATGGAGCTATTTGCCCAAAGTCTAATATCAGACTTTTATCTCTTGATTGGCTTATTTTAAATGGTTTTTAATTAATAAAATAGGTTGGAGGAATTAATTGGTGGTTATTTTTATTAAAACAAATTTGACGTAACTTCTTTTCTCTCAAAAGTTTTCTCTCAAATTCTCTCCAGCCAAACACTCATTTCTTCTACAAAATCTTAAGGTAAACTCTTGATTTCTTTAATATGTTGTTATCAAATAATTTCTTATTGTTTTCCTATTAAAACTTTATTGTTTTAATATTGTTTTTACATGAAAATCTATCCAATTGAGGAAGAAAGCATCCATTAGAGGTGAGCTGCGTTTTTCTCCTCTAATGTAAAGTTCTTTATTGAAATTCCCAAGTTCTTGATCCTTTATATATATATTGTCTTATGGGTTTTGATGTTTTAATTGTGGAAACTTGGTGTAATTGAGCTTTAATTGGTGGATTTGTGTAATTTTCGTAATGGGTCTATTTTGTTGGGTTTAAGGTTGATTTTCATCATGATTTGGAAGTCTAATAATGTTAAGATAAATGTTTAAGCATGGTAATCCCGAAACTATGTGAATCTCTAGTTGTTTAGGTTACTAGATTTGGGTTTTTGTAGAGTTGTAGGGGTTTTGTGAATGCTGGAGGTATAAGGTTGATAATATGATGATTTTTGGTGCTAATCAATGATAATTGATGGTTAACAATGTTAGGTTTTGGTTGGGTTAAGTTTAGAGGTTAATTAATGTTGTTTTTGGTTGTTTCGGATAGGCGATTGACAATTTTTGGCAAGACAATGTTGTGGAATTGCTTGCTAGGATTTTGATTGCATTGAGAAGCATTCGTCCTCTATTATTATGTGGTTAAAATAAGGGAGGTTGATCAATAGGAGATCGGTGAAGCTTTGGAGGCTTCGGAGGCCTAGTTTCCCGTCGGCGAATCAAGGTTTCGTATATCGGTGAGTGAGAACGTGGATTTCATATTTGAAATGTTTCAAAGGTGATTTTGGGAACTTAGATTTAAGCTTGAAATGCTTGTCTAAGTTCGAAAGTAAGTATAAGTGGTTCTCTCTCTCGATCGTGCTATTACGAAATGGTTTATGTACTTGATTTTGATTACGTGAATTTACCTACTGTTTATGCATGTTTTAAGTATATGATATAATGTTTTTGATCATGAGATAATGATGGATGCACATGGTAAGTGATCCATGTAAGTATGTGTTTTATACTTGTGTTTAAAGTATGGTTTGATGCTTTGCAAAATGGTTTTATGTTGACGCATATGAAAACAGTGAGGTGTGTGGTTATAATGAATTATATTGGCATGTGATGTGGTTTTAAAAATTCTATCGGATATAGTTAGTCGGCTATAGAATTGAGTGCACTATAAACAAGTCGCCTTGGATGTTGAGTGGTTTATATGGTGTACCGAATACTCCATCTAAGTACCCTAACGATTGAGGAATGTGTGTGGTGTCCCGTCTCTCGTTAGTGGGGTTATACATCTACTGATGAGTGGTGTTGAGGAGTTTATACGGTGTACCAAATACTCCACCACGGGTGTCACAACATGTAGAACTAATGTTTTGATATAATAATAGAAAATTGTTTTTGGACAAAGTTAAAAAGAATTCAAAACCTTTTCTAAGTCCAAACAACTTGAAACTATGTCTATGGGATATTTCAAAAGAGTTTTAAGTGTTTTCAAAGCCAAATCCAACAAAACCATCCATGCGTTTCGAAACACCCCTAGGTGTTTCGATACGGGTCCTTACAGTGGAAAAACGTTTCGAAACGTGTTTCGAAACGGGCTTCAATCTGTGTGAGATTTTGCATGGCGTTTCGATACGGCCTCTGCCATTTCGATACGCCTATGTGGCATTGACCTCAACGGTCATAAACCCCCAACGACTATTTCCCAACTACCTTTTAAATGCAAATCGTTTCGATACGGGGACAAGTGTTTCGATACGGCCAAGGGCGTTTCGATACGGGTGCTGCATCTGACTGCAATGACTCTTTCTATTTGAAGAGTGTTTCGAAACAGGGAGCTGCAGAACTGCATTTATGGTGGGAAATTAAGTCTCCAACGGCTCCAATTCAACCCCAACGGCTAGTAACGGCTACAAACTCAACGAGGAGTATAAAAGGGACCTCCAATCATCTAGTAATGGTTAATGCTTCAATTGTAATACAACATATGATCAAAAATGTGTCGTAGTGCTTAAGTGTCAATTCTTTGTATAGACAAACACTAGTGAGCCAAAATTGTTAGATTTGCTCAAGTGTTTTAGGATTGGGTGAGAGCTTAATTGTGCAAACAAATACCTATTAGATGGATTTGAGTTTGCTTATCCTTTTCTCTTTGTAAAGAGGGTTTGATCAAGGCTTTGGGTAGAAAGCTTGATTGGTTTGTAAGGGTTTCCTCCTAAGCCTAGAAAAGGGGATGAATCAATAGTGGATTGATTAGAAATCCTTAGTGGGAAGCTAAGATAGTGGATATAGACCTTGGTTAGAAGGTTGAACCACTATAAATCATCTTGTCTTTATTCATTTTAGCTTCCACACCTCTTACACCCAAAATTCCACTTTTCCACCACTTGGCGAGCAAGAACGGTTGAACGAATCGAGAACCACACAACCCAACAATTGGTATTAGAGCTTGGCTCAATTGAAGAGGATTAACATCCTATTGAGAAGATCCGGCAAGCTCGACCATCATTTCAATCAACCGGCTCAATGGCGCAATCTATTGACAAACCGCCATTCTTCGACAGAACTCAGTATGCCCATTGGAAGACAAGGATGAAGTTCTTTATAAAGTCAAAGGGCTACAAGCTTTGGGACATAGTAGAAGATGGTCCGTTCGTGCCTCAACGAAGCAAAGCGGAATGAAGTGCCGAAGATCGCAAGAAGATGGAGCTCAATTGCAAAGCATTGCACATCCTATTTTGTGCATTTGGACCAAACATCTATGAGAAGATGTCTTCTTGTGAGAGTGCCAAGGAGGTATGAGACAAGCTTGAAGTCACATACGAAGGGTCAAACGAAGTAAAAGAGACCAAGATCGGGCTCCTCAACCTAGCGTATGAAAACTTCAAGATGGATCCGGAAGAGGACATCGAGAAGATGTTCGATCGGCTTTCCACCATCACCAATGGACTTAAAGGTTTTGGAGAAGCCTTCCCGGAAGAAAAGCTTGTCCGAAAGCTCATCTACTCACTTTCCGAGTCATGGGACTCAAAAAGGACCGCCATCATCGAAGCCAAGAATCTCAAAACCTTGAAGCTTGATGAGCTAATGGGGTCACTTCTCACTCACCAAATAATGAGGAAGAACAAAGAAGAGGAGAAGAAGAGGGAAGAAATTAGAGCTATGGGGGAGAAGAAGCTCAAAGGGCTTGGCATCAACACAAATGCCATTGCTCTCAAATCCTCCACATGTCATCATGTAGATTCAAGTGAGGAGGAAAATGAAGATGAAGAGATGGCCTATCTCTTCAACAAATTTGCCCGGTTCATGAAGAGCAAAATGGAGAATTCAAGGCATGAATCGAGGAAGAAGATGAAGGAATCCTACAAGTCCAACAAGAAGGGATCATCTTCAAAACAAGCATATGTGGCCACATGGAGTGATGAAGACTCCACCGATGATGAAGTAGCCCACCTATGATTGATGGCCCTCAATGAGGGGGAGGTAACTTCTAACTCATCCATTTCAAATTCCTATACTTTTGATGAGTTACAAGAAGCCTATGATGAATTGGTCTTTGAATTCAAGGCTTCATTTTCTAAAAACAAAAAATTGATTTTAAAGTTGAAAAATGAAAATGATTTGCTTTTGAAAACCAATTTTGAGTTTGAAGCAAAATTGAAAGATTTTGAGCAACAAGTTTCTAGTTTACAAAATTTGCTTCAAACAATGGAAAAAGATCATCAAAAGGAAGTTGATGATCTTAAGAAAGAAAAGATTTTGATTTTCAAAGAACTAGAAAACAAAAATGATTTTGGAAAATCGAAGTTTTATCAAAGACAATGTAGTGCCCTTAGATTGTAAATGGAAAATGTTTTAGAAGTGTTTGGGTCCCAAAAGGACTAACCACTTCAACTAAACAGGATGAAATTGAAAAATGGATTCCTAAGGGGACTAAATTTTGTGCTACTAATGTCTATGGATCCAAAGCAATTTAGATACCAAAAATTACTTGATTGTCTTTTGCTAGGTGTGATGGAGAGTGATCAACAAGTCAAACATTGACGGGGAGCTCCATGCACACAAGGAAGAACGCTTGAAGAAGGAAGGCTTCACATCCTCCCTTGGGTTCAAGTGTTGGTAAAAATCAAGTTACTTTATTTGTCTAATTTGATTTATTTTTTATTTCAACTAGATTATGATCATATATGTTGGACTAACATTTTAATGATGCTTTGAGTAAGGGGAGCCATTTTAAAACCAAAATTCTCATTTTTGAAATCTTTTTAAACCTCCTAAGTCATTTTGAACTTAATGTCTTTTGAATTCTTTTTGATATAACAAAAAGGGGGAGAGTTTGGTTTGAAAAATTGCATTTTCAAATGAATAAGGGGGAGCTTTACCTTATTTTAAACTTTTCATCTCTTATTCACATTTTTAAACTTAAAGGGGAGAATCCCAAACAATTTTTCAAGTTGGTTTTATTATATCAAAAAGGGGAAGATTGTAGAACTAATGTTTTGATATAATAATTGAAAAATGTTTTGGGAAAAAGTTAAAAAGAATTCAAAACCTTTTCTAAGTCCAAACAACTTGAAACTATGTCTATGGGATATTTCAAAAGAGTTTTAAGTGTTTTCAAAGCCAAATCCAACAAAACCATCCAGGCGTTTCGAAACACCCCTAGGTGTTTCGATGCGGGTCCTTACAGTGGCAAAACGTTTCAAAACGTGTTTCGAAACGGGCTTCAATCTGGGTGAGATTTTGCATAGCGTTTCGATACGGCCTCTACCGTTTCGATACGCCTATGTGGCATTGACCTCAACGGTCATGATCCCCCAACGACTATTTCCCAACTGTCTTTTAAATGCAGATCGTTTTGATACGGGACAAGCGTTTCGATACGGGCGTTTCGATACGGCCAAGGGCGTTTCGATACGGGCGCTGCATCAGACTACAATGGCTCTTTCTATTTGAAAAGTGTTTCGAAACGGGGTCGAGCGTTTCGAAACAGGGAGCTGCAGAACTACATTTATGGTGGGAAATTAAGTCTCCAACGGCTAGTAACGGCTACAAACTCAAAGAGGAGTATAAAAGGGACCTCCAAGAATCTAGTAATGGTTAATGCTTCAATTGTAATACAACATATAATCAAAAATGTGTCTTAGTGCTTAAGTGTCAATTCTTTGTATAAACAAACACTAGTGAGCCAAAATTGTTAGATTTGCTCAAGTGTTTTAGGATTGGGTGAGAGCTTAATTGTGCAAACAAATACCTATTAGAGGGATTTGAGTTTGCTTATCCTTTTCTCTTTGTAAAGAGGGTTTAATCAAGGCTTTGGGTAGAAAGCATGATCGGTTTTGAAATCCTTAGTGAGAAGCTAAGGTAGCGGATGTAGACCTTGGTTAGAAGGTTGAACCACTATAAATCATCTTGTCTTTATTCATTTTAGCTTCCACACCTCTTACACCAAAAATTCCACTTCTCCACCACTTGGCGAGCAAGAACGGTTGAACGAATCGAGCACAACACAACCCAACACAACGGTTGAGGGGAAGCTCTCGTTTGCGAACCTTGAGTTGCCGGTGAGATTGTATAAAGTGTTGGGACAACGCTTGTGAATCTATGTATCCGATGTTGTGTTTTGAGAACGGAAATTGGTTAATGATCACTTGTAAGCTAATATAATTGTTGATGTATCATGTTATGTATAATGGGATTTATACATGTTTACTCTTTAAGCTTTGCATATGGTATGTTATGAATGGGAAGGCTTAAATTGAGGTTAGCAATGTGAGTTGTTGTGGTTTAATGATACATGTTGCATATGGTTTAATATGTTGGTTTTTGAATAGTTAAAGTGCATGGTTTTTAAAGGGCATGATGTTTCAAATGATGATTTGATGTAATTGAATTGAGATTTCAATGTGGTTTTGGAAAATGGTTTTAAATGCATTGACGGTGTTTTTTAGAACTTCTCACTAAGCCTTGTGTGCTTACGCTCTCTTTGTCCATCAATGCATAGAATTAAGGCTTGGAAGGAAGCGATGGGCAAGGGATCAAGCAAGACTTCGTTAACCGAAAGTATGTTTTTAGCTTAGACTATGAGTAATATGGGCAATGGGGAATCCATTGTGTTTTTGGGAGAGATGTGTAAACTCCCTATTTGAGCAATTTTATATTTCTATTTTGAACTTGTAAATGGCCTTTGAAGTTTGGATTATGCTTTGCTATGGTTTTCGGTACCTTGTTTGACTTGGTTTCTAGGTTGCATGCCTATAGTTTCCCTTTGATGCAAGATAGCATGTGTGATTGCTGATTCTGATGTTTTTGGTTGAGGAATGATCCTTGAATATGTTATGTATGCCTTAGAAGCATGTATAAGTAGTTTGCTTAGCGAAATCGAATGATAAACTAGCAAAACTAGACATTTCAAGCCCAGGTGTATCGGTACGCAGGGTACCGTATCGGTAAGGGTAGTCCAATTCTGGCTTGGCGTATCGGTACGAAAAGACCTATATCGATACGGTCTTTGTGAAATTGGCTGGGCGAATCGGTACACAGGACCGTATCGATGCGGTTTTGAGCTACTGGAATCTTAGTGTTAAATTATCTCAAAACCGTACCGATATGGTGCAAAGTGTATCAAAACAGTGGCAGGTAAGTTAGTTGTTTGGAATCTTTTTGAAGTTCTATTTCTTACGTTTTATTCCCTAAATGTTGTAGATGTAATTAAATGAGTTTGGACGACCGAATTGAGCTAAGGTTTGACCTAGTGGCATGAAATATGACTAATTAAAGGATATTAACTTTAATTTTTTGAAGTCCCTATAATTTGCTAAAATTAAGAATTGGTCCCTAATATATATTTATAAGCAATTGAATGCCAAATCATTGTATGTTTCATTGAAGTTTCTTCCGCTGCAAGTGTGAATCACATAGGATGTTAATGTGCATCTAGAAAATATAAAAGAAAAAATAGGGTCGTTTATTGAGGTAAACCTTCCCGGTTTACTTCATTATTTCTCGTGTGACCCATTCAGTTTGGTCTCGCGTCTAGATCGGGTCAAGGGGTTACATTTGTTTGTAACAGAGCCAGGTTTGTGACAATTGGGAGGTAACTTGTAATTGGTTGGTATTTTTATTGATTACTTAAGCTAAGTTGTAATAATTTGCAATGTTGATATTGGCAAAGATCTCCAAAAATCAATCTAAAATAGAGCTTAACAAAACAAGTCCAAAAATCAAGATTTTAATCATTTTTTTGCAAGATTTTGATCTCCAATCAAAACTATAATGAAAACTCAACCAAAAACATTAATTAGAAGCCAAAGATCTTGAGAATTTCAATAAAGAACTTTGGTTAGAGGTTGAGAACGGGATTTACCTCCAATCCTTACTTTCCTCAATGAATGACAAGTTTTTCCTTAGCAAAATCTTGAAAAACTTGAAAGGATTCTTGAAAATTGTTTAAAAAATATTGAGAGAGTGTTTGGGAGAAAATAATTTTGGAGAAAATGAGTTAGAATTGTGTTTGGCTGAAAATGAGAATAGAATGGTAGTTACGTGATGAAATCTCACCAATTAACTACCTAATTAATTAAATAAATTGAAAGCCAATTAAATTCATTTAATTAAAAACCATTTTAAACACATGTCATATTAAGGAAAGGCTAAATTTCCATAAATCCCCCTAAAGATTCTAAGATTTTGGCTTCTCCTTTAAAAATCACATTTTCCACAGTTTTGAAACTTTACAATTTGGTCACTACTCAAAATATACCACTTCCGAAACTCTTTTTGTAAAATTGATTTGACCAACCTCTTAAACATATTTTTAGAGGATTTTATCAATGTTTAACATATTTTTATCCTATCCCGATCCTTGATTTCCTTAAATCACCTTACACGATTCGAACCGTTCTCGATCGGTCCGGTCCGATGTCTAAAACATCTAGGCCCTAAACCAGGGCATTACAAATGTAGTTTAAGCTGTTAACTTAGGCTCTAATATGGCTTAGATATAAGTTTAGGATTTCAACGACTAATGAGGGGAACATGACTAGATAATAAGTTGTTAGGGTTTACGCAGACATGTGCTGTCATAGCATCCTGTTATCAACTTTCGGTATCGAGAGAGTCTAGGAGTTAATTAGAAAACCATGTCGAATAGATAAGAGTATAATTGGTTTACACATACATGTATCGCCAACTGTTATAGCATTCGAATGGTAATTAAGCATAAGTTTTAGGCAATAAACCAATCATCCATAATTATTCGAATAACTGCTACAACATCTATTTTCCTTCTGATCATTGCTACCTTTACTTTCCTTGAATTAGTTCAAAATCATATCACCACACAATAAATATTTCAACTAACTCTTAAGTATAATTACCTTGAGTTTGTTACTCCAATCCTTGTGGGTTCGACACTCTACTTATCATTATATTACTTGATCGACGAGTATACTTGCTCTAATTACATACTAGTTACAAGTCTGTCAATATTTATCTTGAGTTGTTCGACTAAGAATTTTATTGATGCTTGATTAAGGGGGAGCCAATCTATTTTTCTTTCATGCTTAATTTTTTTTTCTCTCCATTGTTATTTTGTACTAACAATTGATATCAAACTTAGTTCTGACTTATTTTTGATATAACAATAAAGGGAGAGATATGTTTAAAATATTAAATTTCAAAAAGAAAAGGATGAGCTTTAATATTTTTATAAAATATTTTCTTTTTCTAAAATTATTTTTTAAGGGGGGAGAAATTTCAAAAACAATTTTTTTAAGTTGTCTTGTTATATCAAAAAGGGGGAGATTGTTGAGATATTAATTTTGTTATAACTTAAATTAAAAATATTTTTGAACATAAACAAACTTGTAAAAATAATTCAAAGTCCAAATAACTTGAAAAATATGTGTGGAAGGTTTTCAAACTATTTTTTACTTGTATAAACATTTTCAAACTTCAAAAATGTCAAAAATAGTGTGTATGTACCGGTACTTAACTCTCGGTATCGATACACAGACACTTGTATTGGTACAGTCGTACGCGTACTGTGTAACCCCCTCGACCCGGTCTAGTCGCAAGACCGAATCGGGAGAGTTACACGGAGAAAACCGGAGAGAAACCCGAGGATTTCCCACCGATTAACAACCCAAGGTATATTTCTGTTCTTTTTATCTTTTCTAAAGGCTTCATTATTATCCTATATGTTCATGTAAGCAGTGGTTAAAACCTCACCTCAATCGGACATCGATTCGAAGTCCAATTGACCCTTTATGCGATTAGGGACTAAATTAATGTAAAACGGATAAAAATAGGGACTTTTAAGTAATTAAAGTTACCAATATGCAATTAGTCAAGTTTTATTCTCTCGTGTTAATTTTCAGCTCTAAAAGATCATTCAAACTCACCCAAATGCATGTAAAAACAATCAGGGACCAAAACGTAACTTTTCAAACTAATTTTTAACTTTACCAAACAAAGGTTTCGAAACCTTCTCAAAGGTTTCGAAACTTTCCTGCAGATTTCCAGAAAATTCAACAAGTTTCAAAATCTTAAGGCCGGTTTCGGAACCAGCTTTAAAAGGTTTCGAAACCTATTCAACTAGTTTCGAAACTTACCTGCAGATTTGCAGAAAATTCACATTCAAGACACTTTAGAACTTTTCTAAACATAACCGAAACTACCCCAAAACTCTAACAAACTTCAAACATAACCACAACATGATTAAAGATCAAACCTCATCTACATAACACATAAACATCATCAAAACATCAAGTCTCCAAACATCAAACATAGCATCCCCATTGCTAGTAGTATTATTACAAACTTAAAATCATACTTGAGCTAAAGTGGAAAAGAAATGGCCTTGCTCCCCTTGCTTGCTTGTCACCCGGAACTCTAACGATCTGCATTGTTGGAAAAGAGAGCGTAAACATTTAAGCTTAGCGAGCGGGGCTCAAAACCAAACAACAACAATGCAGTTTTAAAATCAATTAGAGCTTTGAAAACCAAACCTTTACCAAACCAAAATGCGCGTACGACATCTTGCAACAACACATTAGCCAACAATATCATCTTACTAAACAACCATTCATACAAAACACAACTTACTCTTACAAGGCCTTACCAAACCTTAACCCAACTTACCATAATATATCAAAGTCTTACAAAGGAGAAGAGTAGCATATTGGCATAATTAACAACAATACCCGAATATACGGATTTCTTACAATTTTACAAGTCTTACAGGACGTCGATGAGAGTAAACTCAATCACCGCGCCCAAGCTAATCTTACACGTACGAATTTGTCTGTCACGTCCGAATTTTCTTACACGTACGAATTTGTCTTACACGCATGCGAGTTTTGTCTTACAAGTCTTACATGTGCACATTAATCCTAGTTGATCGATCAACTATATCCGGTAAAGATTCTAACTTATGTCAATATTCTAACAATGGTCAAACTTACCAAATCTTACATGGCTATCAAGCCCATCTTACAACATCTTACTCTTATCAACATTTTCATACCATGCATGCCTTTACCAACACACACATCTTACAATCTTACAACAACAACATAAGCATGCTCACAACATATCATAGGCAATAAAGGTAGAAAAAACAGTAGGCAAATCAATCACAAGTCTTACCACAATTTTATAACATATCATACAATATCAAAAACATGGTGAAGTGTAAAACCACTTACTCTTGGGTTTAGATTGGCTTATCAAGCCCAATCTAAACTCCCAAAATCATCTTTGAACATTTCCAAATACTTTAAGACATTCCCACTCACTGATAAACTCGTTCCAAAAAGCTGAAACCCACAATTAGTTAACGGTCACCCGAATTTGCTCCCAAACTAAAATCTTTTGTTTCTAAACAAGTTAAAACAGAGTATTAACACCCAAATAAGCTTCCAAACTTGCAGCAACACTGAAATCCAACAATTACTCTCAAATACCCAACAATCAAATATCGAAATTCACCAAAATCACTTCTAAAACGTCTAAAACACAAACTCAGCCATTACCCAACATTTCAACCATCAAAAATTCATCTATTAACATCAAAATCAGCAACTTAAACATGCTAAAATCACTGTTGCCATTAAAAACCCAAAATTAAGCTTAAACTCAAGATTTTTCATACCAAACTCCACTCAAACTTCAAGTTTCAGCTTCCTTATGATCCTTCCTTCATATAAACATCATTTAAACACCAAAACACCATTTAAAAACATTCCAAAACCCAGCCTAAGTCGTTTGAACGAAAATCTTCTAAAAACCCATTTTATTTCAAACTTGAACATTTAAATCAAAAGAGGTAAATCATTTGATATTGATAGAAAATTAATAATAAAAAGTTTAATTAAAAAAAAGCAAGATGAAATCAAGTTTACCTCCCAAAACCTTGATGGGTAATCCCTTGGATTGAAAATGCTTCAATGGTGGCTTGTTTTAATAAACTAACGTAAAATTAATGGAAAATGGAGTTGATTCAAAAGCCATTCTTTTGTTATGAAACCATTTTAAAATAAGTTTGGGTTTAATTAAAACTAGAACCAAATTTTTGGCTGATTTTGCAAAATGGCCACAAACTTTTGAAATCTTGCGATTTGGTCACTAGATCGAAATCTCAACCTTTTAGAATTGATTTTCCGAAATTGTTTTCACAAAACTCTTATACATAATAAATAGTAATTTTAGAATTTATTCCCAACTTTTTAGGAATACCAGAAGAGGATTTTCCCTGGTCAAAACCCAAAATGCCAAACTAACTCATCGAGTTTCAAAATCCACATCCGCGACATCTAGCCCCAAAATTGGGGTATTACATACTGATACATTAAGGCTTTGAGATTTTCTAGTAGCCAATCTTCATACCGATACAGTCACATTGACCCGGTACGCAAGGGCCCGTACCGATACTCAATATCATGTACCGATATGCATTAAATACTGAAAATTAAGTCCCCAACGGCTGTAATCAACCCCAACGACTAGTAACAGACATGAAGCCATTAGAGGGGTTAAAAGACCACTCCAAGCATCCATGTAACAATAAGAAACCAACTACCAATATTCAATCTATAGAGAAAATATTTTTGAGCTTTAATTATTATTTTTATTTTAGAACATACTTGTGAGCTTAATTGTTATATTTGATCAAGCGTTAGTCTTTTGGATGAGAGCTAAATTGTGCAAACACTTTGCCTTTGTAAGGTTTTTCTTGTTCGCTAAATTTGTATTCTCTTGAGTGAGAGTGTCTCAAAGCTTTGGGGTATAAACTTTTCGGGTTTGTAAAGGTTATCTCCTTGAGCCTTGAAAAGGGAAAGATAAATTTAGTGAATTTGTGGAAAATCCTTAGTGGGGAGCTAAGTTAGTGGGGGTAAACTAGGTTAAGAAGTTGATTTCGGCGAATTTCAATAATCGATATTGCTTGGTGTGGAAGTGTAAGCAAGTTGGTGAGTGAAACCGATTTCAAGTGCTCAATTGGTTTGTAAACTGATTTTGAGGGTTTAATGAAAGCCTAAAATACTTTCTTAGGCTCGGAAGTAAGTATTATATTTTCTCTTTGAATTAGTTTTAACTATTGCGTAGGTATGGTATGATTTGATTTATTTTGGAAAACATTATTTGGAAAACTTAATGTTTTTTTGCATTTAATTTTGTTATGTTCTGATTGTTCGCTCCACTTATTTGGTGGGTGTAGAGCGGAAGGCCGGATGACTAATGGTTATGGGATATAGATATGATTTGATGGGGTGATGACCTAATTTCGTGTTTTGATAACTTCGATCTGTGTATTCGGTGTTTTGTATAAAACTAAAGTCACAAGTAATATTTTCAATATGATATGATATGAACATTTGTTCAATATCTGCATTCGATTTGATAAGCATATGAATTAGAAGATGGTTATGATTTGAAAAGTGCTTTTGCGCAATGATTTGATTTTCAACATTGCATAGATGAATTATTTATTGAGCTTCCTCACTAGGAATTATATGCTTATGCTCCTTTTTTATCTTTGCAGAGAATTAAAGCTTTTGAGGGCTTCACTTTGGGCAAGAGTCATCAACAGGGCAAATCAAAATCTTCGAATATATTTTGAAACTTTTTTTTTGTATGTGTAATAAGGCAACATAGGCAATTTACTTGGAGATTTGTAAGCTGAGTCTGATGAGACATTTTTTTAAGTTTTTAGCATGTTTTGAATTTAATTGATGTTGCAGATCCATGCTTTAGAATGTTGAAAATGTTGTGTAATTGTTTAAGTAGTTGTTACGAGCTGGATTTTGAGTTTGGAGGTCAAATGATGAAATATTAGTGTAGTTGTGATTTCAGCATGTTTAAAATGAGTAGACTATTTATGACTTGTACAAATAGGTAAAAGACAAAGCATAAAATAACTAATTAGATTCTTCATGTTAAACTTATTATGCAATCTTTGACTTTTAGGTTGACAATTTAATATAGTGGTCCGTTGATAATGAAAATAGTGTATAAATGTGTTTTTATATGTTTGATATGCTCATAATTATTAGAAACATGTATAGGTCATTTGGATATAATTTGGGGGTTTTAAAGTGTTAAAAATCTGTAGATTCTGCAATTTTGCATATAGGTAACGAGATCTAATGAACAGGTTTCGAAACCTGTTGATGGAGGTATCGAAACCAGTGCCCTGTTTTGGCCAGAATTTTGGCTACTTGAAAAATGTACCGAAACCGTAGGTTCATGGTTTTGAAACCTTTAGTGAAAATCATAGGGACGTATCTGTTTTGATGAAAAAATAGTTTGAAAACTTGCAAAATGGTCCTATGACCTTCACACATCAATTAAATGAGATTTCGAAGTCCGTTTGATCTGAATTTTTGCATGTAAGGTTGAAATATGATTGAATACAAGTTGGTAAGTTCAATTTCAGTAAGTCCATGTATTTTGGATGTTTTACAATTTGGTCACTAATCTTCTAGATTTTGCAATTGAGCATGATTCGTGATTCTGATTCAAATAAAATTTGATACGTTGCTTGTTTGATTGTTCTAGGGATGTATGATGCCTCTAGTTTTGTTTGGGTGCTTGAAAGTTTTAAAGTTGTGAATTTTGGGTTCGTTTTGTTTTGGTTCACTTCGGTGAATTAATGTAATCCATGTAGTTCGGGTCTAATCTTATAGGTCGTACTATAGGGGTCACATAATGACTTTGTCTGATGTGACATTGGTGAGGTGAATGTTCGGACTGGTCAGCCCTCTAGGGGCCTGTGGATATTTTAGCCTATTACGAGATAATTTTTCCATATATATTGCATTATCTTTTTGAATATTTTGAATTAAAAGGTTAAATGGCTTTTAATTCAGATATTATTTTGATGATCTTTTTTAATATTCCGAATTAAATGGATAAATGACTCATTTAGTTCGGATATTAATTTGATAATCTTTTTGAATATTTCAAATTAAAAAGATAAATCGATCATTTAATCCAGATATTATTTTGATAATGTTATCTAATTCACAAAAGAATATATTCGAAAAATCACAAATCTTTTCACTTTTAATTCACAAATTTTATTTCCAATAAAACCCATATGTTATCTATAAATATTGTTTAAACCTACTAGGTTTAATACAACACAAACACAGATTTTTCTACTATTGTACTATGTGATTTTTGAAAATATTTTCGGTGATGGAAGAAGATGAGGTTACGGTTCGTTGATCACTGCAGACATGCTACTACCGTTGTTGTATCCTAGGAGATAGATGTCCAACCTTTCTCAAGCACCATAGTAGCGGGTGAGTTATTCTTAAGGCAATTGTATGTTACACATGCCTCAACAAATCTGCTTATTCGAATTGTTGTATGGATACAAGTAACCGGTTCTAATTTACATTTTTAATGTTCTATTTATTTTTTAAAATATTCTTGTATTTATTTTTATGGTCTGTTCGATTCAATAATAATTTCAGTATTTTATATTTATTGTTTTATTTTTCTTGGATTGTTAGAGTTTTTCTAACCATATTTTACAAAGAGTCTTCATGCAATATGAAAAGCTAAGAAAAGAAAATTGAGCTCATTTATGTGTATTTTGACAGCTGAAGTTCCCAAGATGGATGTAAATTACATTTGTTGCACAACTTGTTTCAACTCGCCAGACCTAAAACTTTCTTTAGATTTGATCTATGCTTGCTTGGTTATCCTGTAGTGGTGTGAAGCAAATAGCTTTTTCTAGTCCGTGTCTTTGGCATGCCATATCTATAGTGAACCTTCAAATCTCTTTCTGAAAATATGATGTCAAAATTTAATCTAATTTTGGACTGATGATTCGCTTAAGTACATAAACAACTAATGTTCATAAAATATTATTTTTCGATACAACACATAAAAATGACATGAATATGCAAATTATCAAGTTTATTATCATTCAAATGAGGCTAAATCCTCCTAAATTGCTTCGGAATTCGAGCGGATGTTTTTCAGAACCTCTTTTCTTATCAAGCTCCTCTAAGTACTCCCATAACTTTGGGTCCTCGTAATCCTTTATGAGAACTGTAGGATTAGCTTCCCTAAGTAAATTTTCAGGGTAGTTTGTAGTTAACCCCACAACAGGCATTCCAGCTGCAACTCCTGCTTTTATGCCCGGTACAGAGTCCTGGACAATCGAGAAACCAGAGCATCATTCAAAATGATGTTCATATTCGTGACTACTTTATGTCGAAACCATGGTTGGGAAAAGAAGGAAAACCTCACAAACAAATGTGTGATCCTTTGACACCTTGAGTACTTCAAGTGCCTTCAAGTAAGGGTCTGGATATGGTTTGGCATGCTCACAATCACTTCCTACAATAACAAAATCAAAAAAATCTTTGAGGCTGAGTTTCGAGATCATTAGTTCAGCATTCTGCTTCGGAGCATTAGTAACGGCTGCTCGTTTCAACCCACGATCTTCGATCCATTTCGTTAATTTGTATAGACCCTTTATCGATGGTAAGTTTTCTGAGGCCAACCTGGTTCATCCAGACAACCAGACACAGTATTTACTACTATGGCATATATCAAACTCTAAACGTCAATAGTTTGCAAAATGAATCAAAGGTTTTTAGTTTTTTACCGACGAAATATTGCATCAGCATCTTCCAGAAACTTTATGCCCTTTGGTATATCATCAGGGAAGAGAATAGCAGCAATATCATCATTGTGCTTCCCAGCAATACTTTTGGTCAAGAATTCTTTATCTGGAACATCCAAACCAATCTGCTGAAACAAATTAAGAGTAAAACCCAAAATTGCTCTTAGATATGTAACTACAAAACAGGTTGAGCTTGACACGAATTGAAATAAAATAAGATAGTAATTTAGTTCCTCCTGAGTTACAACAGATTAAAGGTTGAAAAAATAAAGTGAAGAAATTCAACAAATACTTGTGAGAACATTTCACAGAAGGCATCATAGTGGAGAGGATCCGAATCACATAAAGTTCCATCGACATCGAATAGTACTGCTTCCAAAGGAGCAAGATCAGGAATAGACTTGTTGCTGCAATCCAAAAGGAAAAAAAAGAGAGGACAATTAGACTGACAGTGCAAGATATTTGTTCTTACTAAAACATAAGTACAGATAAATACAGTGGGTAAACACAAACAAAAGCAAAGGAATAAAAAATAAGCAAGCATAGCTCACAAGATCAATCAAAATGCCAATTGCAAAATAAATAAATAAATAAACACAAAAGAAAGAAAAACGAGTAATCATGTACTAAACACACTAGGAAAATCAACTGAGAAAGAAACGTCAAATGATAAGAGCAGTAGAACAAGAGTATACATAGCTCTTAGCAAAAGCCAAATAGTAAAATAAAAGAAAAATATTATCCGGGAAAAGGGTACCAGAAAGAAAATGAAATCGGTGTTAGCCATGGATGAACCCGATAGGAACAGCAAGAAACACAACCCAGATTGCTACATTGGATAAGTAATAGTTGGTGGTGTTTGAGAACTTCAAAAAAATATCAACAGCCCCTCTTAGATTGAAATTAAAGCACAAGAAAAGAATGAATTTTACATACCTTTGCACAGAGCTTTCAGCAGCCTTCATTGTCAAAAAAAGATTCTTTACCAAAACCTCGTTTCGTAGTGATGGGAGTACTGTTGGAGCAAAGTGAGAGTGATGATGAATATAAAAGAAGAAAAAAAATTGACAGAAGGGATATTTTAACGGTAAAGTCACTAAAGTTTCAGAAGTTATAAAATGGTCATTATAATTTTTATTCAATTACAAAATGCTTCATACTACTGATAGTTTTTTCATAAATTTTGATAAGTTGAAGGAAATTTTTTAACATTTCGGTAAGTTTGGTGACCATTTTTAATATTTGAATTTTTTAGATAATTATAACATACTTCATACTAGTGATCATTTTGTAACAATTTTTACGCATATTTTAATTTGATTGGGCATGCAGTGTCAGCAACAGGAATTATTAATAACCCCTTTATTGGTCTATACTCTGCTGTAGTTGCAAATGTTGAAATCAAATTTCGAATACGGATCTAAAATTATATATATATATATATATATATATATATATATATATATATTAGTTTAGTGCATTTTTAATATTTCAACATTAAATATATTAATATAATTGTATGCTAAACATGTAACTTTTAAAATAGATTTGTTATTTTATCATATAAATACAAAATATAATCAGATTAAAATTTAATTGACCAATCAGTCAGATTTTAAACAAATCAAAGGAGAAATTTATATTTATCAAGCACTAGGAAGAGGAATTGAACCAGGGACCCTGTAACACCCCAAGATCCGGTCTTGTCGAAATTGAGTTTCGGTGATCGGAAATTTCGCATCGATAAAGTCTAAATAAATATTGGCTAGCTAATCATTGATATTGGACTTTAATTGAGTTAAATCATTGCTATTGGTAGAGGTGGCAATCGGGTCATTCGGTTCGGGTTCGATTCGGGTCGTTTCGGTTCGGGTCATTTCGGGTCTATCTAGAATCGGTTTAGATTCGGTTCGGGTCGGTTCGGGTTCGGGTCTAATTCGGGTCTGTGATGAGTCGGATTCGGTTCGGGTATTGGATCGGGTCAAAATCGGATCAGTTGTTTTCGGGTCGGGTCAATATCGGATCGGTCGCTTTCGGTTCGGGTCAAAATCGGGTCGTTCGGGTCGCTCTCGGTTCGGGTTAAAATCGAGTCAATTTCGGGTCGGGTCAACATTTAAATTTTTGGGTCAATTCGATTTGAGTTGGGTTAAAGGTTTGAGGTTTAGTATTTATGGTTTAGTTTAGAGTTATTGGTGTATGAGATTAATTCTGATTCAACTTGTTAATCTATGCATTTGAATTTGATTAAATATTTAAATCAAAGCTTCATGTATCCATATAAATTTTTTTTGTATAATTATATTAAATCAAAGTTTATAATAATAATAATAATGTCTGAAATGAATTAATTTATTAAACTTAGGATCTAATTGAACTAACTAAAATCTAAAAGCATAAATCACGGACATAATTAAAATAATTTTAAAACTAAATGTGAAATTTCAATTAAATTAATCTAAATTGAAACTCAATTAAATTAAGAAAAAGAGAAAGACAATTGGTAAAAATAGAGAGGGAAAAAACAAAATTTTGGAGGGAAATAAGCCACCAATTTTTTAAGCTAGATTGAAAAAAAAAGAAAAAGACAATTGAAAAAAATAGAGAGAGAAAAGACAAAATTTTGGAGGGAAATAAGCCACCAATTTTTTAAGCTAGAGATTAATTACTTTTTAGGTCATGTTGCATTTAAAATGTTACATTTTAGTCAACTTTAAGTTTTAATTTAATTTAATTTAATTTAGTCACAAGTATTCCCACGGTTTAGACTTCGGATATAGAAATCCCCTCCCCGTAGTGATATTTAGTCTCTAAAAATTTACTTTTAGTTGAAATTAACAAATCTTTGTAACTTAGTCTATTAATTTAATATATTGATATTTTCGTTCATTTTAATTTCAAAGATTTAATTTTTAGCCAAAATTGACCCCTATTTATTTATATGGTATAATTACAAAATTGGTCATTGGACTCTCAAATTTCTCCACTTCCAAATTGTCAATTTAGTCTACAATTTTAATTTTATGCTATATTTTATGATGAAATTATAAAATTGGTCACCAAGATCTCAAATTTCTATACTTCATTTTATTATTTATTATATTGTTAAAAAAGATATTCGGGTCAAAATCGGGTTGATATTCGGTTCAGCTTTCGGTTAAGCTTTCGGTTCGGGTAGCATTCGGTTCGGGTCCATTCGGTTCGGGTCTATTCGGTTCGGGTCCATTTCGGTTCGGGTCCATTTCGGTTCAACAAAAAATTTCGATTCGGTTCGGTTCGGTTCGATTCGGGTTTCGGGTCAACTTTGAATCATCATGTTCGGGTCAAAATCGGGTTTCGGTTCGGGTAATTCGGTTCGGGTTTCGGGTCTCGGGTCAAGTTTGCCAGGTCTAGCTATTGGATCCTATTGAATAGGATCGAAAACATTTTAGTAATTAAATTGTTAATATCGAAAGTTGAGAAATAATAGTATAAGGTTTAAAAAGGTTGGAGGACTAATCTTGTAATTAGCCCTCCCTAAGCATAGTTAATATCCACGTTCGATGTTGAAATACAATTCCTTCATTTGAAGGAAAGCCAATTCGGCTATTGTTGATAAAAGAAAAGAAATAATGAATTGAAAAGGTACCCGAAACATTGCAAGCAAATATCTCTCCAAATTATTCATCTTCTTCATCTCCTACCTAAGCAAGCACCTCTATTGAAGTTAGCTTTAAGTTTTGTTTTTCTTTCGTTATATTGCTATCAAATCGTTGTTAGTGATTGGGTAAGTTTTTCCCCTCAATCTAATATTGCAAATCTATAGTATTTTGAGATTAATCTCAAGTTAGGTTTTGGCCATCTATGAAAATTCTTAACTAATAATTATGTTGAGTTTGGAAATCGATTTTGATGTCGTTGTATTGATCTTGATATCGTATTATTGACCCTAACAACTTTCCTATTGATTTTCTAGCTCGAGGAGTGCAGAGAGAGGTTTCGCCATCTCCACCGAAGGCTAGAAGTAAGGGTGTTGTCATCCGAGAGCCGTAAGTGTTAGAACCAAATAATAATAGATATGAAATCTAAACTCCATGATCTATCATGTTAAATCATCAAGAACAACAAACCGAATAAACTGAGTGCGAAAGCGTACATAAATTCATTGATAGATTGAAAATCTTGAATCTTGATGTTGAAATCCCAAATCTTTAGTATTGATCTTCCAAGAATATAGGTTATTTCTTGAAGTAAAACTCTCTGACGGGGAAGGAGAGAAAAACAAGTTAACCTATTTCTTGGGGACCACTACATCTTTATATAGTTGATTATTAAATCAACTATTAAATATTTATAACTCTGTCTCTCATTGAATTATAAATATATCTTATGGTATCTACACTTTTATTTCCATGACATTTTAATACCTATGACACGCCTAACATAATTGGTCACTTAATTTTGTGTCATACTTTATAATAGCAACATACATTTTACATATGTGCCCACAATTGCGGATTTTAATCCAACAATCTCTCACTTGGGCAACATATGTTTCTTGATAAATGTACAACCTTATGCGCTCAAAATTTTGCTATTATATTATAGGTATTCTATAACAATCTCGTCCATCAACTATATCCACATAGGATCAAAGCGGTCTTCACCATATCAATCATGACTGGACCCATCAATAGTCACATATACAAATATAGTCAAATGACATAGATCAATCATGGATGTGTAGCATGGAAAATTACATGAAATGTGAACCATACATGTATATTTCTAACTGGTCCTCCTAAACCTTAGTGAGATCAACTTTACTAAATTCAGAGTGTGCATAAACCAAAAGAACTTTATTTCTGCAGGAAAAAAATCTTAAATAACTTTAAACTAAAGTAACTAAAATTGTGTCTAAATCGAATGAGCTTTTTTTTCAAAATTACAAACTCCCACTAAAACCGAATATTCTTAAATAACATTATACCCACATGAGTAGTGTGCTTATGAAAGACCTAGGGTGACACTTTCTTAATATGCACGCAATTATGGAGTTTGTACCAGCATGCTCTATAGACACACAACTACTCTGAATTTTCTTTAACAACTAGGAACGTAATATTTATGTGCTTCAAGTTTAAAGTGTTCCTATTGTTTATAGAATAAATGAATGCATATTTATTATCACAAAATAACTAAAGTGGTCTTTCTATTCAATCTACAATTAGCAGCTCAAGTGACAAAATTCTTTTGCATCAATATTCTATTAGAATCGAAGTCTGTAAACGTAATGATCTCTAACTTACCAGAACTTCGACATGTGAGCATGTAATTTTTTGTTCTATGAAGATCTCATAACCCTATTGGCTACTATCCAATGGTCCATAATATGATTCCTCAAATATCTGTCTAACATTCCAACAAAGTACACAATTTTCGAACGCATACATACTTAATCATAAATTAGATTCTCAATAGCTTATGCATAGAGAATCTTTTGAATTTTCTAAATTTCAAGGTTACTTTTAAGGCACTAAAAAAGACTAAATTTGTCTTCTTTAACAATATGAGTATCAATTGATTTTACTCCCACTGAACTTGTAGTATATACATTTGTCAACTAAATTTATCTCAAAACCGAATCAGATAATCAACTTGAAATTTACAATTTTATTAATGAGAGACCTACTTAAGCTCATAGATGAATTTCTTTAGTTTACATATCATTGATTTTGTATCATCAGACACAAATCTATGATTGTACCATACAATTCATTTCTTCAATGTCGTCATTGAAAAACACAAGCTTAACATTCACCTTATGTAATTTAAGATTAAAATAAGCAATAAGTGTCATGATTATCCTGGAAGATTCTTTCAATGAAACTTGAGATAAGGTCTCTACAAAATCAATGTCTTCTTTTAGAGTATATCCTTTAGATACAAGACATACTTTATACTTATCCACATTACCATTTCCATCTCTATTGGTTTTAAATATTCATTTACAACCAATTAGTTTGCACCTTAAGGTAATGAGATAAGTTCCTAAACTTTATTGTCTTGCATAAAATTATACCCTTCTTAAATGACATCAATCCACTTTTGAGAGTTTGAACTTTTATGGCCTGATAAAAAATGATTGAACATTTTCTATCATTCTATTGTTATCTTATTTTCTAGAAGAAATACAATATAATAATCTGGAATAGTATTTCATCTTCCTCTCGTGAACCTCTTTAATGACACTTGTTTTTTTAAAGGTTGTTGAGTTTGTTCTTCTGAAACAATTATCTTATCTTGAATGAGAGTTGTTCAACATTATTTTGCTGAGGTACTTGATTCACTTCTTGATTAATGATAGGATGTGTAAACCTAAACATCATCAAAAGTGATAGTATGACTTAAATTATAATTCAATTCCTCCTCAATAACAAAAATATCTAACCTTATTTCTCCCTTCAAACTCAACATCCAAAAAAATATATATATAAATATCTCCTTGAAATAATCTTAATTGTGGGATCATAAAATTTACAGCCCATGGATCACTCAAAATAACCGAAGTAGTTGCTCGCTTTTAAAGTTTAATTTCTTTACACGTGTCCTAATTTATACAAAAGAATCAACACTTAAAAACTTATTGTCGTTTCTTTTGGCTAGAACCCTTAATAATTTTATTCTAATATTTTCTTTTATTTCCCTTATTCTTAGAGACACTAACTAAATGAGCATCAACCAAATGAGTACTTGTACACTTATAATGCTTCAATTTTTCTTCCTCTTGAAGACAATGAGAAATGAGCCCAAATAGAGTCTATTTATCCCATTGACAATTGTAACTTGAATTGGTTAAATTGTATAGGAAGCGGTGCCAAAAACATAAGAACAAACAATTGTTAGAAAGTTTGATCTTATGTGCCTTAAATTTTGAAGCAATATAAAGAATTTTTCTACTCTCTCACATTTCCTTGACCCTTATACTTCATAGACATCAAAAAAATGTATAAGTAATGTCATCTTAACCTTAATATTTTGGGTAAAACATTTCTTAATTTTGTCAAAGAAACTCTTAGTTTGAGTAGTTTCTTTAAATTTGTGCTCCTAAAGACATCTAGAATGTTGTACTTTATGATCATTAGACTCATGCAATTCAAACGATCTCACCTCTCAAAATACCTTTTATGGGTGCTTACCGTTGTGAGAGGTGCAAAATGTTCTTTCCTTAGTGAAAAGTCTATGTTCATACAACCAAATACTATATGTAAGCGTCTTTTCTTTTCCTTGAAATTAGTTTCACTAAACATGAGTGTAGAATGTATTTAACAGATATTGTGACAACAAAGATAATTTACCTAAATATAGAACAAAAAATAAGTAAATAAAATAAAAACAACCTCACATTAATACTCATGAGTAAACAAATAAATTCAAAATAATGGCTAGTTCATCTCAAGATACCAAGCACAACATTAATATCAAGTCTTTGGACAGTAATATTAACTGTAAGCGGTACTCTTGTTGTAGCAATCAAATATTGACAATAAACTATGTGAAACAATAGGCTAATCTTTGGACTAACGTATTGCTCACATAAAATACCTTATAATTGTCACACATTTATCGCCACAGTTGTCGTTGTAATTCTGCCAGATATTAATTTTCCTTTGGGACAATTAATAAACGCATGAATTACAAAAACCCATAATCATCTTGATATTTTAAATAAACTAATCTACACAAAAGCGGTCACTTTGGTGACATTATGTTTCAATTAATCTATTAAAATATTAGACATCTGAAGCCAAAATATAAATTTAATTGTTTCAAAATGTTTGTCTTAATTTTATCTTTCAATCAAATTAAAAGATAACCAAAATAATAATAAATTTGAATAAAGGTAAACCTCATATCAAGATATCGGATATTCCATTAATATTTCATCTTTGGACAAAATATTAACTTGCAAGTAATATCTTGGTACATTAATCAAACATTGATAATAAGAATATGTCAAACAGAAATCTTCCTTTGGGCCGATTTATTGCTCACATATAAAACTGAATAATTATCACATGTTTATTACCATAGTTGCACATGTAATAATGTTAATTATTAACTTTCCTTTGGGCCGATTAATACTAACATAATCCGACTTACATGCACAAAACTTTCTATATTTTAAAATAAAATAATTTCCACAATAGAAATCACTTTGGTGACTTAATGTTTCAATTAATTTATCTTAAAATATATACTATAAATATACCGATATCCAAATTTAAAATTGTGTAACAGTCAAAACTGAAATTTCTAATAATACTTAAGTTTCTGAAACAACCCAAAATAAGGTTGTCTGAATGGGGCTATCAGAAATCGAAAAAACTTAAATCTTTGATTGTTTCTTAACAAAAATGTCTTAAACCTTAAGCATGCATTTCCCAAAATTAAAGTCGAATTCAAAACAACCAATCTTTAACTAAAAGTCAAAAACAAAAATATCATATAAATGAATAATTCATAAAGTGGCCGCATTAAACTTTAACATATCCATAATAACCTAATGGTTAAAATTGAAATTCTTGGTCAAACCGAATCAAATATAAATTCCATAAGCTTAATAACATGCATTCCAAAATTGTATCCATATGTTCATCGAATGTAATTAAAAATTCAGTTTATATCATGATAAAATTCTTAAAACGGAATAGATAAAAGAAAAGTATACCTAAAACTTCAACATCAGCCTTTAATCAAATCAAAATAGCAAATCAATATATAACCAACCATAAATATTAGAGTGATTTAATAGCAAAAAGAATTCTCAAATATGAATTCACATAAAATCAAAACCAACTCTTATTTTTTTTATACAGACTGAACTAACTTAAAATAAGAGGGCATTATGCAGAATTTTCCCTTAAAATTATATGTGGTCTAAGATTAAAAATATCAGACTTCACATGCCCCTATTCCTTATTACCTTTTAATTAGAAAACCTACCGTAACCCATAAATTTTCTTAACGCGTTAATGCATCAAAACCAAACATATCAATTTGCATTAACAGCATTCACCATAAGCGTTTTTTTGTTTGTTTTTGTTTCTACCTTATGTCACCGAATCAAATTGACGCAATGATCCAAAACCATAAAACCTTATTAATGAATCAAATAAGCGCAAAATCTAAAAACCTTATTGACGAATTAATGCAAAATAAATAAATTAATTCTCAATGATTCAACATGACGAGGCGCTGATGCCACTTGTTAGAACCAAATAATAATATATATGAAATTTAAACTCCAGGATCTATCATGTTAAATCATCAAGAACAATAAACCGAATAAACCGAGTGCGGAAGCGTACCTGAATTCATTGATAGATTGAAAATCTTGAATCTTGATGTTGAAATCCCAAATCTTTGGTATTGATCTTCCAAGAAGATATGTTATCTCTTGAAGTAAAACTCTCTGACAGGGAAGGAGAGAAAAACAAGTTAACCTATTTCTTGGGGACCACTACCTCTTTATATAGTTGATTATTAAACCAACTATTAAATATTTATAACTCTGCCCCTCATTGAATTATAAATATATCTTATGGTATCTACACTTTTATTTTCATGACATTTTAATACCTATGACACGTCTAGCATAATTGGTCACTTAATTTTGTGTCATACTTTATAATAGCAACATACATTTTACATATGTGTCCACAATTGCGGATTTTAATCCAACAGTAAGAGCATCAGATTTTAAGGTGAGTGTAGTCGGAGTCTCGAGATTAGGCGAAGAGCCTTCCCGAATCCTTTATTATTGATTTCGATCACTTAGCTAACATTATTATCGAGGAAGTTGCATCGGATTGTTAAACGGACTCATGGGTAAGCGTTAGTAAGTTTGTTATTGAATATCAGACATAATTATTGGCATTGCCATTTTGCATTGTCATTGATGTAGTATTGCTATTGAAATGTTGTAAAGAAATCATCGAATATTGATATTGACATTGACATTGAAATATTGATAACGAGACATGTTTGCTATTGATAATATTGAAGTCATTGGTCATTGGAATTCTCATTGAATATTAAACATGGATATGGACATTGAAACCTTGGATTTGAATGGACATTGGATACAATTGGCATGCCATAGAATTCATGAGCTCAGTGTACGGGTGGACTACGGTCCTTGAGCTACGACCTATAATGATTTGGCGAGGCGGAGGGATGTGTTTTGATATTGGTCATATTGGCGAGGCGGAGGGGTTAGACCATTCATTGATTTGGCGAGGCGTAGGAATTCACGTATCCACTATCTTGATTCAATCCAAGGGTTAATGATGAAATTAATATGTTAAACATTGTATTTTGATGCATAGTATTGACATTAAGAAGCATGAGATCATACATATATATATACTTGCTACATTGTTGTTCATATTGGTTATGACTACCTCACTAGGCAATGTATGCCTAATGTGTCTCATCTCATGCATTTCAGGTTGAAAGGTCATTGTGCTTGGAGATCAGGTAGTCGAGGCGAGACAAGTCACTACAAGCCAAAAGTAATGTATTTTGACCTTACAAACTCCTAGGGAGGTGGCAAAGTAGTTGAACTAGTCTTATGTGCTCATTTTGTTATGTTTGTAATGTGCATATATTGTAAGTTGGTTAAAGCCCCTAAAATGTCTTTTGGTTTGGCTAAAAATGGTTAAAATGGCTTATTTGGCTCACATAGGTGAAAACCTAGTAAACGTATTCGAATGATGATGAAATTTGACATGCCAATAGTTTATAGCATTGAAATGTTGTGTGTAAAGTTTTATTGCATTTGAACAGCGTTTGGTAGGTCAATTCGATTAAAAACCAGCAAAATTTTGTCATTATAGGTCAGGCCGTATCGATACGGGGTAATGGCGTATCGGTATAGTTAAGCATATTTGGACTCTAAGAATAGGGCGTATCGATACGGTTTGAGGCCGTATCAGAACATTTTGCTACTGGAATTCACTGTTTCGATACAGGTCTATATCGTATCGAAATAGGTCAAAGTCAAGGTTAAATGGAGTCAACTCGTACCAATACAGGGCTTGCCCGTATCGATACGGTTTAAAGGATAAAGTCAACTTAGGTTGACCATCGCACACCTATTCCGAAACAGACTTAAGGTGTTTTGATACAGAGTCAGTTAAGTTAGTTAAAAGGGCTGAAACAAAAGGTTTACAATGTTCACAGTTTGGTCACTGAATTTTGAATGATTAAATTGAATGAGTAAATGAACTCCAATTTGTATGAAACCTTGCAGGCTTGTTAATATTGTATTGAATTTCACTGTAGTATAATCAATTGCATCAAAGGACCTCCAATTTATCGAATTTATAGTTTGGTCCCTAAAACTTGTAATAGTTAAGAATTAGTCCTAAATGATTAATTATTGCTTCATAAGGATTAATTGGACTAAGATGCATTGTGGTAACATGTTATTGTATATTATTGTTTTAAATTTTGAGTATAAAAATGAAATTTTATTGCACCATTCACAGTATTGTTTATCGGTATCACCTTTCGACCTGGTTCTCGACCAGACCGAGAAGGGGGTGTTACAGACCTCCTGCATAAGGGGTCATCACCTAACCACTAAGACAAGCTTAGGATTTGTTTGAATTTTATCCAAACTAATATTTAACTTATACTCTTCCAACCTCAAAAATAAGTAAAACTACATTTGTAGAGGTTTGAACCAAGAACACTTTGAACTAACAGTCAGGTGTTTAACCACTAAACTAGGTTGAGAGTTTATTATGTATCCACAAATTTTAATATTTAATTTAAGATTTATTATCACCTCAAAAATAAATCAAAATACTACTATAATTATTTTTCCAATTCTTTTTGGAATAAAAAATTAATTATTTTTTTAAATCTATTAGATCAAGTCTAGATATGCATCTCATATTTTTCGAGAATGCATAATGTCGAAAATTTCCCTCACGTTTGCTTAGATAGTTATTGTGGTTTTTATTCTATTCTGAATCACTTTAATCCTCAATGTTTCATTTTAGGCCAGAATGACTCATTTGTTGATAAAAACGGTTAGTCAACCAACTTTAAATGAATTGAAATGACGTGACAAACGGTGCACACTAATATAGCAATGTCATATAAACAAAGGTGTTGACTTGACATAATGACACATCAATCAATTTTTAATAAAACTATATAAATTTAAAATTATTTTTTTGTTGACGTAGCATTCTATCAAGTCATTTCAAGTTGTTTATTATTAGTTGACTAACAATATTCATATACGAAAGGGTCATCTAGATCCAAAATGAAATGTTGGGAATTAAAGTGCTTCAAAAAATATTATGAGGAAAATGGGGGTTTAAGGGTTTTGGCTTGGAGAGTGTTTGGACTGATTTCCATGTTACAAATTCGTTTTAAATCCTTTATCTGGTCATATGAAAGTGTAATGATTCACTCTTATACTTATTTGATTTGCTACAAAGTGGGAGAACCATCTAACATAAAGGGTAAAGAGAAGAAATGAACAAAGCTTGCTTGAAGAAGAATTCACTCTTACACTTTGAAATGTTTCTTATCTGTCAAAAGTGTGATTGCTTTGCATGAAAATATTTTGTATGTTGGGTCTTTTACCATTTTGTCTTATGGATGACTAAATCATGATGAACTTGTTGTTGAAAAAGTGATTTAATGATCATATTGGTGTCTGATAAAACCTTAACGGGCTTTAAGAAGAATTGAGGACTAAATGTTTAACACCCAAAAATAGGGCTAGACGTTTAGAGGTTTGATCGGGTTGGGTTCGACTTGGTCAAATCGGATTAACCGATAAAATGAGTTTCGGGAAAATTAATATTTAAAAATTCGAATTGATGAGATAAAAATTGGTTTGAGTTATCAAATATGTTTAATTATATTGTCAAGCATTTTGGAAATTAAAGTTGGAGTTAATTAAATTGGTGTAGGTTGACATTTTGATTTAGTGACTAAATTGTAAAGATTGTAAAACTGTTTTTAATGACTATTTTGTAAATGGGCCAATACGAAGAATCCTTAAAGAGAGAATATTTCTTAATGTTTTTAATCATAAATGACCACCTTAATTGATTAAGGAGTTAACGGTTAGTTGTTTTCTAAAATTATTTTCCTAATCTTTCTAATTTTCTCTTCTTATTTCCCCTCACTTTGTTTTCAATTTCCAAACATGAATCTCCAAAATTCTTTGCTAATTTTCTATGGAGAAATCATCATTTGATTCTACTCTTTATTCCTAACAAAACCTCACAATAATTTCTCAAAGATTTCACAAGTTTGATTTCAAGAAAAATCTAGGTCAATTTTGGTGGGAGCTTCTTCAAAGGTGATTTTCTTTTTCTCTCTTAAAACTAAGGTTATTTATTGTTTTTACCTAGTAGTTGGCTGTTATTAGATTGATTTTAACTTAGTTTTGCAATAGATTTCTCAAACATTTGCTTGAATATGGAAACTAGTTTTAATTCGGTTAATAAGGCAATTTGTTACCATGTTTTGGGGGGATTTGTAAACTGGTTATTGATGATGTTGTGGAGGTTTATATGTTGTGATTTGATGGATTAGTATGTCGATGTTTTGAGGCACGTTTGTTGTAACACCCTTATTTTGGGCCTAGATGTCTTGGAGTTTGAATCGGACCGGTCGAGAAGATTTCGAATCTTTAAGGGAGAGTTAGGGAACACCTAGTTCGGGATGCTTTAAAAATATGGAAAAATACCTAAAAATCATCATTTAATATATGGATTATTATGGTGAAAACAATTTTACAAAATAAGGCTTGGAAATGTTACATTTCAGTGTAGTGACCAAATCGCAGTTTTTGCAAAAGTTGAATAGTGACTGTTTTGTAAAGGATTGAAACTTTGAATCTTTAAGGAGCTAATTTTAGCAAAATGTTTTTAATCAGATTTCTCCTTATTTTGGGTGATTTTAATAATGTTTTAATTAAAGGAAATAAAGATAATTAAAAGGAAAAACTATCTTTGACTTTTCATAACTACTTTACGTCAATTTTCTCTCATTTCATTTTCTCTCAATTTCTACTCAGCCAAACACATTTCCTTCATCAATTAGCCTCTGATTTTCATTCCTTTTGATGAGATTTCAATCTCCTTTTGATTCCTAATGTTTTCCTCACCAAATCCTCTTGTTTTCACATTGGTTTCTCAAGAAAACTTGCCCAAATCAAGGAGAAATCAGCCATTAGAGGTAAGCTTCATCCTTATCCTCTAATGACCAGTTCTTTACTGAAATTCCCAAGTTATGAATCCTTTGTTAATGATTTTTGAGTTGCTTTAATGTTAGAAACAAGAAATTGTGCTAAAACTCAAGGTTCTTTGAGAGATCTTGATGATTTTCGTGGTTGTTGGTTAGCCTCTGTTTTGAGGTTGTTTTCTAATGTATTTTGGTTGGTAATTGATGTTATAAATGAGTTTTTATCAAACAAATCCCGAATAGGCTTGGATTCCTAAGTTTTGTATGCTAGAATGGTGGTTTTTGGGGTGGTTTTGGTGTTCTGTTATAGCTGGAGGTATAAAGCCCGTAGTTTCCTTGGATTGGCAGGTTATTACCGAAGATTCGTGGATGGATTCTCTAAGATTGCCGCACCTTTAACTAAATTGTTTCAAAAGGATGTCAAGTATGAGTGGACGAAAGCTAGACAACAAGCTTTTGAGAAGCTAAAAGCAGCTTTGACGCAAGCTCCTATCTTTGTTCAACCTGAATTAGGGAAAGAGTTTGTGGTGTATAGTGATGCATCCTATGTTGGTTTGGGGTGTGTGTTAATGAAAGAGGGTAAAGTGGTGGCTTATGCATTGCGACATTTGAAAGTGCATGAGCGCAGTTATCCTAGGCATGACATTGAGTTGGATGCATTGGTTTTTGCTCTAAAGATCTGGAGACATTATCTCTATGGTGAGAAGTGTAATGTGTACACGGATCACAAGAGTTTGAAGTACCTGATGTCTCAGAAGGAGTTAAATCTTAGGCAACGATGTTGGGCGGAGTTGCTTAAGGATTATGATCTAACGATCGAGTATCATCCGGGGAAGGCCAATGTTGTGGCCGATGCTTTGAGCATGAAGGTGGCGGTGGAGTTAAGAGCGATGTTTACTAGCTTGAGCATATCGTGAGATGGTGGTCTTGTTGCTGAATTGCAAGTGAAACCATCTCTAGTTCAGTTGATAAAGGATAAACAACTGGTAGATGATTCCTTGGTGCCACATGTTCAGGATATTGCTGAAGATAGGCCATCGGATTTCTGTTTTAATGATGATGGTGTTTTATGTTTTGGGGGTCGAATAGTGGTGCCGAATGATGTTAAGTTGAGGCGCGCTATTTTGACTGAAGTTCATAGTAGTCCTTTTGCTATGCACCCTGGTAGTACAAAGATGTATCGTGATCTGAAGGATGAGTACTATTGGGTGGGATTGAAGAAAGATGTCGCTGAGTATGTTAGCAAATGTATGGTTTGTCAGTGGGTTAAGGCTGAACATCAGTTTCCTTCGGGGTTTTTGTAGCCGTTAAGAATCCCTGAATGAAAGTGGGAGAGGATCACCATAGACTTTGTGTCTGGTTTGCCCTTATCGCCATCAAAGAAGAATTCTGTTTGGGTGATTGTGGATTGCCTTACGAAGTGTGCGCATTTCTTGCCTATGCATACTACATACACCTTGGATAAGCTTGCGGAGCTGTACATTGATGAGATTGTACGGTTGCATGGAGTGCCAAAATCTATAGTGTCGGATAGAGATCCAAGGTTCACCGCAAGGTTTTGGGAGTGTTTGGATCAAGCTTTGGGTTCGCGGCTGAATTTCAGTACTTCTTATCATCCGCAGACGGATGGATAGTCTTAGCGTGTTGTCCAAGTGCTTGAGGATATGTTGAGGTGCCGTGTTATTGAATTTCAAGGTTCTTGGGAGAAGCACTTGCCTTTGGTGGAGTTTGCTTATAATAACAGTTACCAAGCAAGTATTCAAATGGCACCTTATGAAGCTTTGTACGGGAGGAAGTGCAGAACTCCTCTTTGTTGGGCTGAAATGGGACACAAGTTGGTCTCGATGCCAACTTTGTTAAAAGGAACCACCGAGAAGGTGAAGCTCATTTGTGAGCGGTTGAAGGCAGCATCGGATCGACAAAAATCTTACGCGGATTTGAAGCGTAAGGAGATAGAATTTGCTGTGGGTTATCGTGTGTTTCTAAAAGTTTCACATTGGAAGAAGGTGATGAGATTTGGCCGGAAGGGCAAGTTGAGCCCGAGGTTCATTGGACCATACGAGGTGATGGAACGTGTGGGTCCTGTTGCTTATAAGATGAGTCTACCTCAAGAGTTAGAAAAGATACATAATGTGTTTCATGTATCCATGCTTCGGAGGTATAGATCGGACCCTTCGCATGTTATGCCTGTAGAGGAAGTTAAGTGGAATCCAAATTTGACATATGATGAGGAACCTGTTGAGATTCTGGATTCGGATAGTAAAGTCCTCCGTGGTAAGACCATTGAGCTGGTCAAAGTGTTGTGGAGACATCGTGGTGCCGAGGAAGCCTCGTGGGAAAGGAAGGAAGACATGAAGAAGCAATTTCCTTACCTTTTTCCTCCAGGTAAATTTCGAGGACAAAATTTCCTAAGAGAGAGAGTTGTAATGCCCCGATTTTGGGCCTAGATGTCTTGGAGTTTGAATCGGACCGGTCGAGAACGGTTCGAATCTTTAAGGGAGAGTTAGGGAACACCTAGTTCGAGATGCTTTAAAAATATGGAAAATACCTAAAAATCCTCATTTAATATATGGATGATTATGGTGAAAACAATTTTACAAAATAAGGTTTGGAAATATTACATTTCGGTGTAGTGACCAAATCGCAGTTTTTGCAAAAGTTGAATAATGACTGTTTTGTAAAGGATTGAAACTTTGAATCATTAAGGAGCTAATTCTACCAAAATGTTTTTAATCAGATTTCTCCTTATTTTGGGTGATTTTAATAATATTTTAATTAAAGGAAATAAAGATAATTAAAAGGAAAAACTATCTTTTACTTTTCAAAACTACTTTACGTCAATTTTCTCTAATTTCATTTTCTCTCAATTTCTACTCAGCCAAACACATTTCCTCTATCAATTAGCCTCTGATTTTCATTCCTTTTGATGAAATTTCAATCTCCTTTTGATTCCTAATGTTTTCCTCACCAAATCCTCTTGTTTTCACATTGGATTTTCAAGAAAACTTGCCCAAATCAAGGAGAAATCAGCCATTAGAGGTAAGCTTCGTCATTCTCCTCTAATTATCAGTTCTTTACTGAAATTCCCAAGTTATCAATCCTTTGTTAATGATTTTTGAGTTGCTTTAATGTTAGAAACAAGAAATTGTGTTAAAACTCAAGGTTCTTTGAGAGATCTTGATGATTTTTGTGGTTGTTGGTTAGGCTCTATTTTGAGGTTGTTTTCTAATGTATTTTGGTTGGTAATTGATGTTATAAATGAGGTTTTATCAAACAAGTCCCGAAATAGGCTTGGATTCCTAAGTTTTGTATGCTAGAATGGTGGTTTTAGGGTGGTTTTGGTGTTCTGTTATAGCTGGAGGTATAAGGATGAGTTTGTGGTGTTGATTGATGTTTAGAAATAATTAGAAGTGATAGATCTTGGCTGGGCTTTGTTTTGGGAGAGTTTGGAGATGATTTCGGTTGTTTTTGGTAGTTGAAATGAAGTTCTTGAGTAGAGCAACGAGTTTAGGTGTGTGGCTGATGATTTCAATGCATCATGATGCATTAATCCTCTGCTCTTATGTGTTATAAACAGGGGAGACATCTTCGGACGCCTTTGGTGTTGATCCGGGAGCTTAGATAGCATTTCGGCGAGCAAGCGAAACGTAATCGGTGAGTGCGAATGGTTTTAGAAGTCATTGAGGGACAAACAAACAAGGTTTGGGGATTTAGAAAAGGTTTGAAACACCTTCCTAAGTCCGGAAGTAAGTATTGGCTAGATTGCTCTCAAATGTGTGGTGGTTGCCCCTAAAATGCTTTTACATGCTCATGTTTTGAGATAGATAAATTCCTATTGTTTCATGCATGTTTTGTAGCATGAGATAATGCTTGAAGAGATTTCATGAGATAGTATGTTGCATTGATGAGTATTGAGCTTTTGATTTTAAGCAAATCATGTGTTATGATTTTGAAATGAGATGAAGAAGTTTTGAAAAATGTTGCATTAAAAACAGTAGGTGAGATGATGTTTTGACATAATATATTGGCATAGAAGATGAGATACTTACCGAATATAATTAATCGATCAATAGGATAAGAATGCACTATAAACTAAAAATTCGTACGTGCTCTTTGGATTCAATCCAAAGGGAGAGACCGATGATGGGCATTCCATCGGGTAGGACTTGGTGAAATACCCAAGCTTTGTGGCGATGAGAGATACCGCCATGTGAATACGGTGATGTGAGATTCCACCGGAAATTATGTTTTACTAGACGAGTGAGTACGATGATGTGAGATCCCACCGGAAGTGTCTAGTGGGTTTGAGGAATTTATCCGCATATCCGAGTAATAATGAGATGTGAAATGCCAATATAATATATGAAAATGCTTTTGATTCACATGTACCTAATGATGAGATGATTTATGCTATGAGAAATGCATATGAGATTTATACATGAAATGCTTTAGTTTTCACAAGCATGTGTATGGCTTTGCTATGAGATTTGCATTGGTTTAAATGCATGAGATAGAATTGAGGTACATGTGTTTTCAATAGAGAACTGCTTTGAATTGGCTTTCAAGCATGAGATAAAATGAGCATGTTGTAGAGAAAGGATTTTTGGAAAGTGTTTTGAATGATGCATTGTTGTGTTGGTTTTCTTTAGAGCTTGCCTCACTAAGCAAATGTGCTTACGCTCTCTTTTACCAACAATGTAGATAATTGAAGTGATTTTTGGGCAGCAAGAAGGTTAAGAACATCCAAGGAAGTGCAAAGCTCATGTATGGTGATGTTTTTACATATTTTAGTATTGATATGTGGCAATGGGGTTTCATGGTTGTTGTTGGGAGATGTGTTTTGAACTCTCTATGTTTGTAACAAGTTTGGTGTGGCTTTTGGAGTTTGTAAATGATGTTGTTTGAGTGGTTTGAGGTTTGAAAGCTTATGTTTGATTTTGTGACTAGGAAGCATGCATATAGATGGAATATTCATGAGTTTGATGCCATGCTCTAGCTTAACTTTCCTAAATATGATCTCTAATGTCTAAACAAGTTGCTGGTATGATATGGTATGCTTTGAAGCACGTTTGAGTGGGTTAAGAGGTGAAAAACCAGCATTTTCTACTGCTACAGGGCAGGGTGTATCGAAACACCCTTAACTGTTTCGAAATAGGGGCCTGTAATGGCCGTAGTGTTTCGGAACGGTTGAAGGTGTTTCGGAACATTTTGGCTACTGGAGAGGCCTGTTTCGATACTGGTCTCGAAACGCACCCGAGTACCGAAACGGTCAACATCGTTTCGATATGGGCATTTCGGTACGAAGGTCAGTGTTCCGAAACGGATGCCCGTTGAATGATGATTTTGAATTGTTCTAAGTTTCCATGTTTTACATTATAGTCCTGATTGTTGTGGATGCAATTGTTTGAGCTTGGAATGTCCTTTTGTGACGAAATTTGACAGAGATGCATATAATATGGTTTATTACAAATTGGTAAGCTTAAAATCTGTAGAGTCCTTATATTTTCCAAAATTTACATTTTGGTCCCTAAAAGTATGATTTTGCAATTGAGTCCCTAATTGCTTTCCGATCGATGTGCCTTTCTCTCATATGATTCTTGTGTAATCACATAGGCTTAATGTGCATCTATAAAAGATAAAAAATTGTCGTTAATCAAGGTTGACTTTTGGGTTGACTTTGGTTCTCCCCGTGTAATCTTCGTAGTTCGGGTCAAGCGTCTAGGTCGGGCTAAAGGGGTTACATTTGTTGATGACTTGCATATATGAGTTTGATACTTAAAGGTCTCACAGTTTGCATATAGGATGAATATGCCTATGTTTACGCTTTTGTGGTTCAAGCATGTTCATTTTGGTGTTATTTGACTATAGATGTGATGCCTATGCTGAAATGTACCTTGAATCTCTTTTTGAGTGTTGAGTTGAATGGTTTTATGAAGCATGCATCTAGAATTGTGATATTATGCAATATACCTTTTGAGGTTCTTATTTCCATGAGCTTTTGACTTGATTTAATCCTTTGTTTAGTGGTGTATATGTGTATGTTTGATTAAGGCATGTTTGAGTTACCTTTTGGGTGAAAAACCAGCAAGGTTGGACATTACAAGTCTAGGGGTACCGATAATCGAGCCACTATATTAATACAGATATACACAAATTTGGCCTGAGTATCATCACTCGAGCAACCGTATCGGTACGTGTAAGCGTATTTTGGCCTGGGTATCGGTACACAATAAAGTATACCAGTACGACTTTTAGCTATTGGAATTTGGAGTTTTAGAAAATGTGTTAGGGTACCGATACTCGAGAAAGGGTATCGGTACGCCTTTGTAAAATTGTAGCGAGGTACCGATACCCTTGCCTGAGTATCGATACGGATAGTCGTTAATTTTAGTTGAAGTGATTTCAAGGTTTTTGCTTCTTTCATTTTGGTCCCTTGATTTAATGTATGCAATTATGAGAGTTTGGTAGATTTTTTAAGTTGAAATTTTGCAGTGTGCATGTAACCTGACTAATTGAGGATTGGTAACTTCAAATTTAAATAAGTCATTGTAGTTTTATAAATTTTCAATTTGGTCCCTAATTTGTAAATACGTGCAATTGGAGGTCAATTCGATGTCTGTTTCAATTGAGATTTCACCATATGCCAGCATGCACACCTTAGGTTATAATGTTGCATCTAGATAAGATACAAAGGAAAAATGGACCTAATCTTAGTTAATAATTACGAGTTTGTTTCATCAAACCCAATGTAGTTCACTCGATTCGGTCTAACATCTAGGCTGGGCCAAGGGGGTTACATTTGGTGGTATCAAAGCCAAGTTTGTGATTGTTGGGTGTTGTTGTTTGCTTGATTTTTATTATGTTGTTCATATACATGCTTATGAGTGATACCGAAGATAATTGTTGTGTTTGGGATATAATGGGAACACATTGCCTTTTACCGTGGTTTTAGAAAAGATTTTTCAAGGTTGTCTTGGATCCTTCGCCGAATACTACCTAACTTTATTGTGTTGTGATGTATGTCGTAGGCTTTTGTAACTATGGTTCCACGACGTGAAACTCGAGTTTCTACGAGAAATGCCAAAAATGGGCAAAACAACGTGTTACCCCCTCCTCCACATATTCCTCTTGCTGGTGCTGGAGTTGGGGGTTCATAAGGGCCAATTTTGGTGATATGAAGCCGTTGATCGAAGTGATGATGCGAGCCTTTCAGGTAGTGATGGTTGGGTAGCACCTGTTTTGACCATTAACCATAGATTACCATTGGAGCGCCTTTGTAGCTTGAGAGGTGTAGAGTTTAGAGGATTGAATCCTGAGGCGGTTGAGGAGTGGCTAGAGATTACTATCCATATTTTGAGTCAGATAAAGTGTAATGATGCGCGTAAGTTGGACTGTATTGTATCTTTGTTGCAGGGTGATGCTTATCATTGGTGGATAACCACAATTGCTAGAGTTCTGGATGCTTATGTGAATTGAGAAATCTTCCTGAGAGCTTTCAAAAGGAAGTATCTCGGTCTACGGTATCAAGATGCTAAAAAGTGAGAGTTTATGCCATTGGTGCAAGGTGGCATGTCGGTGTTTGATTTTGAAGGGAAACTTGTTCGTTTGAGCCAGTATGCTCCTGAACTGGTTTCGGATGATCGACAGAGGTGTGACCAGTTCCTGTACGAACTGGTGACCAGTTCCTGTACGAACTGGTTAATGACATCAAGACATATTTGTTGGCGACGGATTACACAGATTTTATTATGTTGGTCAACAGGTCCAAGGATATAGACCAGTCCTTGGGTGGTTCGTTAAAAGCTGTGAATGCGAATTCGGGAAAGAGAACCTCGGAATCTAGCTATGCTAGGAGATAGAACAATAGATCGTGTGATAAGCAATACAAGTCGAATTATAGGCGTGGTGGTATTGGCCGTAATCGGGGTGTACGTGTTGCTATCGAGAATTTGGCTATGCTGGGAGACATAATCTGAGGTCGTGTGATAAGCAATACAAGCCGAATCATAGGCGTGGTGGTAGTGGCCGTAATCGGGGTGTACGTGTTGCTACCGATTGTAAGCGTTGTGGAAGACGCCACACAGGTGTATGCTGGGGAACGAATGGTTCTTATTGGGAGTGTAGATCACCTGATCTTTTAAAACGTGATTGAGCACGTGTTGCGAGAGATGCACTGGTGCAAGCAGCTGTTGTACCTGCTAGAGGCCGAGGCCATGGCAGGAGTAATTTTCAGAGGCGTGAGGATGGTGAGAGGGTTGTGGCTTATACAGTTGCTGTGCGATTGGAGAATGGTGGGCCAGCTCAGATCTATACTCATCGCGAGGGCCATAATGACACCGATGTGATCCTAGGTACTTTTACCTTGCAATCTTTGTCATTATTTTCCTTAATTAATTCAGGGTCCACTCATTCTTACATTTTGAGCGAGCATGCATATTTGTTAGACGTACCTGTTGAGATCTTGAATGTTGGTATGTTAGTCACTAGTTCCTTTGGTGAGACGGTTACAGTTAGAAGTTTGTATATGAGATGACCTTTGGTTGTTCAAGGCCACTAGTTTGCCACTGATTTGATGGAGTTGCCATTTTATGGTTTTGATGTTATTTTGGGAATGGATTGGTTAAGTGAGTATAAAACGGTTGTGGATTGTGAATCCAAAAGGATTTGTTTGAGGCTTTCCAACAATTATGAGGTTGTGGTGGTTGGCGAGAATGTTAAATTTTTGTCTAACATCGTTTTGGCTACTCAAGCGGAAAAGATGATACAAGAGGGTTGTCAGGCATATTTAGCAATTGCGATGAACCCGGATGTAAAATAAGTCCGAGTGCAGGACATTCGGACTGTGTACGAGTTTCAAGAAGTGTTTCCTGAAGAGTTTCATGGATTACTGCCGGATAGGAAGGTGGAGTTCAACATTGAGACGTACTCGAGTATGGCTTTGGTGTCCATTGCTCCGTATCGTATGACATCGAAAGAGTTGAAGTAATTAAAAACTCAACTTCATGAGTTGTTGGATCGAGGATTCATCCGACCTAGTGTTTCGCCTTGGGGTACACCAGTTCTTTTTGTGAAAAAAGTATGGAACAATGTGAATGTGCATAGATTACCGGCAGTTGAATAAGTTGATGGCTAAAAACAAGTATCCTTTGCCTTGGATTGATGACTTGTTTGATCAATTCCGTGGGGAGGTTGTGTTTTCAAAGATTGATTTGAGATTGGGGTATTATCAATTAAAGGTTAAGGATGCAGATGTGCCAAAGACTGCTTTTCGTAGGAGGTATGTGCATTATTAATTTTTGGTGATGTCGGTTGGTTTGAAAAATGCCCTAGTTGCTTTCATGGATATGATGAATAGGGTGTTCCTTGAATATCTTGATAAATTTGTGGTAGTGTTTATCGATGATATTCTCGTGTACTCTCATATCGAGGAGGAACATGATCGGCATTTGCGGATCGTATTGCAAGCTTTAAAGGATAATCGGTTGTATGCTAAGTTGTGTAAATGTGAGTTTTGACTTAAAGAAGTCATATTTCTTGGTCATGTGATTTCAGCAGAGGGTGTCAGTGTTGATTCGCAAAATATTGAGGCTATTCTTAATTGGAAATAACCTAAGTCGGTGTCCGAGGTTCGTAATTTTCTTGGATTGGCTGGATAATATCATCTCTTTGTGGATGGTTTCTCTAGTATTGCTGCTCCATTGACGAAATTATTGCAAAAGAATGTTCCTTATGTATGGAAAGAGAGTCAGCAGTGTGGTTTTGAGAAGTTGAAGGAGTTTTGACTCATGCTCCTGTCTTGATTCAACCCGAGTCTGGTAAGGAGTTTGTGGTCTACAGTGATGCATCCTATGTTGTATTGGCTTGTGTATTGATGCAAGACAATAAGGTTGTGATTGCTTTGAAAATTTGGAGACATTATCTTTTTAGAGAGAAGTGTATTGTTTTTACAGATCATAGGAGTTTGAAGTATTTAATGTCCCAAAAGGAGTTGAATCTTAGGTAATGAAGGTGGATTGAGTTGCTTAAAGATTACTACTTGTCGATTGAGTATCATATAGGAAAAGCCAATGTTCTGGCAGATGCGTTGAGTCGTAAAGCTGTTATTGAGCTTAGGGCGATGTTTGCAAGGTTGTGTGTGACGCGAGAAGGTGGCTTATTGGTTGAGTTGCAAATTAAGCCTACATTGTCTCAAGTGATTAAAGCGAGGCAACCGTATGGTGATTCTTTGGTTCCGCATATTAAGTATATTTCATATGGATTTTCATTTCAATGATGATGGTGTTTTGTGCTTTAAAGGTAGAATAGTTGTGCCGGAGGATTCGAAGTTGAGGCACACTATTTTGACTAAATCCCACTCTAGTCCTTTTGCTATAAATCTTGGTGGTACGAAGATGTATCGGGATATGAAGGAGTTGTATTATTGGGTTGGTTTGAAGAAGGATGTGGTTGAGTTTGTTTCTCGTTGTATGATGTGTCAGGGAGTTAAGGTTGAACATCAATTTCCTTCTGGGTTGTTGCAACCAGTTCAAATTTTGGAATAGAAGTAGGAAAGGATCACCATAGATTGTAACGGGTTTGTCCTTGACACCGTGCAAAAAGGATTCAGTATGGGTGATTGTTGATTTTTTTACGAAGTGTGCACATTTTCTTGCTGTGCATACAACGTATACATTGGACAAGTTGGCGGATATGTATATTGCTGAAATTATAAGGTTGCATGGGGTTTCTAAGTCAATTATATCGGATAGGTATCCACGTTTTACATCAAGGTTTTGGGGAAGTCTTCAAACAACTTTGGGTATGAGACTTAATCTTAGTACGACATATCATCCCTAGACAGATGGGTAATCTGAACGTGTTATTCAGATTTTGGAGGATATGTAGAGGTTTTGTATAATTGAATTTCAAGAGACATGGGAGAAGAAACTATCGATGGTGGAGTTTGCTTACAATAATAGTTATTAGTCAAGCATCCAGATGACTCCTTATAAGGCTCTTTATGGTTGTAGGGGTCGTACACCTCTTTGTTTGGCAGAAACGTGCGAAAAGCACGTGGCGGGGCCCAATTTTCTTAAGGATACGAATGAGAAGGTGAAACCCATTTGTGAAAGGCTTAAGGTAGCTTCAAATCGGCAAAAATCCTATGCGGATTTGAAGCGGAGAGAGATTGAATATCAAGTGGGTGATAAAGTATTTTTGAAGGTTTCACCTTGGAAAAAAGTGATGAGATTTGGGCGCAAGGGGAAGCTAAGTCCTAGGTTCATTGGACCTTATGAGGTGATTGAGCGTGTTGTTCTAATTGCGTATAGATTGAAATTACCGATCTAGCTTGAGAAGATACAAGATGTTTTTCATGTGTCGATGCTTTGGAAGTATAAATCGGATCTGTCGCATGTTGTGCCTGTTGAGGAGATTTAGTTGCGACCAGAGTTGGCTTATGATGAAGAACTAGTAATAATATTGGATTCTAGTACTAAGGTTCTTCATGGTAAGACTATTAAGTTGGTTAAGGTGTTGTGGAGACATTGAGGAGTCGAGGAAGCTACGTGGGAGACGAAAGCGGATATGAAGGAACAATTTCCTCATATCTTTCCTCTAGGTAAATTTCGAGGATGAAATTTCTTAAGAGGGGGGAGTTGTAACACCCTAAAAATAGGGCTAGACTTTTAAAGGTTTGATCAGGTCAGGTTGGACTTGCTCGAACCAGATTAATCGGTAAAATAAGTTTTGGGAAAATTAATATTTAAAAATTTGAATTGATGAGATAAAAATTGGTTTGAGTTATAAAAAATGTTTAATTATATTTCCAAGCATTTTAGTAATTAAATTTGGAGTTAATTAAATTGGTGTAGGTGACATTTTGATTTAGTGACTAAATTGTAAAGATTGCAAAACTGTTTTTAATGACTGTTTTGTAAATGAGACTATACTAAGAATCCTTAGAGAGCTAATATTTCTTAATTTTTTAATCATAATATGACCACCTTAGTTGAGTAAGGAATTGACGGTTAATTGTTTTCTAAAATCATTTTCTTATTCTTTTAATTTTCTCTCATTTTATCTTCTTCTTTTCCCTCACTTTCTTTTCAATTTCCAAACATGATTTCTAAAATTCTTTGCTGATTTTCTATGAAGAAATCATCATTTTATTCTACTCTTGATTCCTAACAAAACATCACAGAAATTTCTCAAAGATTTCATCAATTTCACATGTTTGATTTCAAGAAAAATCTTACGCCAATTTTGGTGGGAGCTTCTTCAAAAGTGAATTTCTTTTCCTCTCTAAAAAATAAGGTTCTTTATTGATATTCCCTAGTAGTTGGTTGTTATTAGATTGATTTTAACTTAGTTTTGCAATAGATTTCAAGAATTGATGGATTAATGAAGATTTTGATGGTTTGCTTAAAGATTTGTTTAAGTTGATGAAACCTAGAGATTTTGATTGAGTAATTTCACGTTTTGATAAGGTAATCATAATTTGAAAAGAGATTATTGAAATAAATCCCGAAACTATTTGATTGGTTAATTTTTAGGTGAGATTCTAGCGGGGCTATTACGAGTGTTTATGAGTTGTTGGAAATATAAGGATGTTTAGGAAGTGTTTTTGTTGTGCTTTGATGAGGATTGAATGTTAGAATCATGGGTTTGAAGATAGGTGTTGGGTGAATGAAGTTTGATGTGGATTTCAGTAGTTTCGGCTAATTTTTGGAAGGTTAATGTTAAGGTGCAGAGGATTGTTGTTTTGGCAGCGATTAGAATGCATAATGATACATTTTCCCTCTGGTTTTGTGTGATTAAAATAGGGGACGATCAAGGAAAGGTTGCCTAGTTGCGTACGTTGCTTTTCGGAGGCTCGATTCACGTTGGCGAGCAAAGTGAAGTGTATCAGTGAGTGTATAAACGCGTTAAAGCTCTTTGAAGGTTTGATCGGTGGATCATGGGGTTTAGTTATAGCCTATAAAGCTTGACTAAGATCAAGCGTAAATTTTCCCTTATTTCACTTGGATATTGATGAGATTTGAGCTTGTGGATTTCATGTTTTGATTTTTAAACATGGTTTGATTTACTTACTGTAAATGCATTGTTTTGGAATAACATGCAATAGTAAAGCATATGAATGCATATGAGCATTGAGATTAGTTCATAAAAGGGGAATGTGTTATTGCTTTTGGGAAATATGGTTTTTCATATTAAATGGGTTGTGAAATGCAATGGAAAACAGTAAGTAAATGTATTTGAAAATGATATTGGCTATGTGTCATAAATGAGAAAGTATCAGATATAGTTGGCATGTCATAAGATTAAGTGCACTATAAAAATAAAGTCGATCGTTCTGCGGTTGTTGAGGTATAATGGTTTAATTAGGCTACTCGAGTTGATAGTTTCTTCGGTTCTTGCAATAGGGGTGAGCCTATTTGTTATGTGTTAGTGGTAAGCCTAGCATGACGGGGTAGGGGTGAGCCTATTCCCGACCAAAGTGTGATTTGGTGGAGGTGAGTCCATCATGAGAAATCTGTGTATTCAATGTGTTTAAATAACATTCTATTTTTTAATGTGAGGTTGGAGGTAAGTCTATTTGGGGTCACTATTAATGGAAATATATATGATATATATATATATATATTAAAAGGATTTTTGTTGCATAAGCTTGCTATGCATGTTATGCTTTGGAATTAAAGGGAAATGCGTTGGTTTAACTAAGCATGTTTCATAACAAATGTTATGTGGTATTAAAAGAATTTCGAAATGCATCACTATTTTATTTAAGATTAACCTCACTAAGCATTGTGTGCTTACGCTCTCTTTTACCATTGATGTAGAGCAATAGAGTTGTGGGTCAGCGTTCTCTCGGCAACAAAGGTCCAAGATCAATACATTTGCTTGAGTATGCAAACTAGTTTTAATTCGGTTAATAATGCTGCGAGTTACCATGTTTTGAGGGATTTGTAATCTGGTTTTTAATATTGTTGTGGAGTTTTATATGATGTGGTTTGATGGATTAGTATGCCGATGTTTTGGGGCACGTTTGTTGATGACTTGCATATATAAATTTAATACTTGAAGGTCTCACAGTTTGCATATAGGATGGATATGCCTATGATTACACTTTTACAGTTCAAGCATGTTCATTTTGGTGTTATTTGACTATAGATGCGACGCCTATGCTGAAATGTGCCTTGAAACTCTTTTTGAGTGTTGAGTTGAATGGTTTTAGGAAGCATGCCTCTAGAATTGTGATATTGTGCGATATGCCTTTTGATGTTCTTGTTTCCATGAGCTTTAGACTTGATTTGATCCTTGGTTTAGTGGTGTATATGTGTGTGTTTGATTAAGGTATGTATGAGTTACCTTTTGGGTGAAAATCAGCAAGGTTGGGCATTATAGGTCCAGGGGTACCGATACTTGAGCCACCGTATTGATACGAGTATGCACAAATTTTGCCTGGGTATCAGTACTCGAGCAATTGTACCAGTATGAGTAAACGTATTTTGGCCTGAGTATCGGTACACGGGAAGGTGTATCGGTACGACTTTTAACTACTAGAATCTGGAGTTCTAGAAAAACGTGTTAAGGTAACGATATTCAATAAAAGGTATATGTACGCCTTTGTAAAATTTTGGCCAGGTACGGATACCCTTGCTTGAGTATCGATACAGACAACCGTTAATTTCACTTGAAGTGATTTCAAGGTTTCTACATATTTCAGTTTGTTCCCTGGATTTAATGTATACAATTATGTGAGTTTGGTAGATTGTTTTAAGTTGAAATTTAGAAAGTGGGCATGTAACCTGACTAATTGAGGATTGGTAACTTCAAAATTAAATAAGTCCTTGTAGTTTTTAGATTTGCAATTTGGTCCCTAATTTGTAAATACGTGCAATTGGAGGCCAATTCGATGTCTGTTTCAATTGAGATTTCACGCGCTGCCAGCATGCACATCTTAAGTTATAATGTTTCATCTAGATAAGATGAAAAGGGAAAATGGACCTAATCTTAGTTAACCGTTACATGTTTGTTTCAGCAAACCCAAGGTTGTTCGCTCGGATCGGTCTGACATCTAGGCCGGGTCGAGAGGGTTACAAAATAAGGGTGTCTAGAGATTATTTTAGGTTTAAAATTGTGACTTCGATGGTCACTTCTGGGTTCGTGTACTGCTAAGTTTGAACCAATACTAATACTAGGTGTTTCGGGCACAAATCAGGTAAACTTGTGTCTGGATATCGGTATTGTACTCAAGAAATATTGATATGGGAGCTTCGAGTACCGATGAAGAAGGGCTAATACAGGTACTAGCTGATTTATTGAAACATCGACGATCTAGTTAGAACCAGTACCGATACTCATAGGACCAATACTGATACTCGATGTGAGGTATCGATACTGACTTTTAAATAAAAACATCAAATTAAATTTGGGTACTGGTACTGATGTAGTATCGGTACCCGTAGAGACTAGTATCAATAACCATATAGTCGTACCAGCACTCACTATGACTATGGGTTAATAAAGACAATTGTAGAGCCTTACACGAGAATTGTTCACGAAATAAAATACACGCTTGATCATAATGGATATAGATGATAGAGACTTGGTTGAGCTAAGATAGTGAGCTATTTAGAAATAAACCTTAATTGATTGGATCTTGTGATGTATAGCCTTGAAGGCAATTGATTGATTTATTGTGATTATGTGGGATCCAGATGCCCAATGAATGTACTGCAGTATTTGAGATCTAAATGCGCATTTCATGTCTATGTAGTCTGGGTGGCATACGCTATACCTGATGTCTATGTGATCCCAGGTATGTAGCGTGGTATTGTATTCGATGGTTTTGTGGTCCAAAAAATAGTTACAAGGTACTTGATGTATAGGTGGTCCCAAATATGTAAGCGGTTAGCCTGATGTCTATGTGGTCTCGAGTTGTACATGTTTGTTAGTATGTCATTGATGATGATATTGATGTTAGTTCCTTATATCACTGTATGGCAGTTAGCATGTGTAGCTTAAGCATAAAGCCATAGACAAATCATTATAATGATGTCATGTTACTAGATGTTTATCTTGCACGCTCACTTTTAAGAAATGCGTGAATTATAGTAGAGTGGAAATGTACAACTAAGGTTTGTAAGATCAGTGTTGGAAATTGTTGTTTCGGAGCATAAGTTAACGGCTCGCTTGCTTAGAGGAACACGTCAACAAGGATTCCACAGTACCGATTCAGAATTCGAGTAAAATAGCTTAGATTTTATTAGTTGGACTATGTATTCATAGAACCTTATTATAGTTGGTTTGTAACTCTTAATTTAAAATTATTTTGAAATATAATGTTTTAATCGTACGGAGCTCTAGTTATGTTTTTTATTTTAATTATCTATGAAACCTTATTTTATGAATTGACATATTTGTTTTAAATATGGCTAAACTTGAGGTTTTAAAATGAAAAAAATTTAGGTTGTGTTTGGGTAGCACTTCGGATTCGGTTCAGGATCGGGGTGTTACAATTATTCTTACCATTTTGCTTGTACTAGCTTGCATGACTATATTTATGATTTACACGAAGTATAGTAGTGTAGAAGTGTGTCACTCAGCTTTATAAGCTCAGCGTTAGGAATCATTGTTTACGTTCGCATGTTAGTAGATTTGGACATGATCATGGCGAGTACAATCGAAGCGGGATTTTAGCATGTTGTCTTTATCAGAGTACAATACTTGTATTTATTGGGCTTTGTATTTATATGAGCTTACATTGATTAGTCTATAATTATTTTATTATTCAAATCTTTTTAGTTATAAGTTGATTTGAAATCAGAGCTCTATGTTTTGTAAATGTTAGTAACTGCGAACATGCACCGCTACGTGTCGAGGAGTCACAACTTGTGAATACATACCACGGGAGAACGACGGTAACCTACCCCCGCAAACCCCTATATAGGCGAACAATTAGAAGTAACCTACGATAAACAAGCGGGCCGCGAACGTATCTGGGTGAACAACGTTTAGCGACCACGTGTCAAAACATGTGATCGCTACCGATGACCAAGCAAACCTAGGACGTCAAGTCATAGCTAGTCTAATCATAGTGCCATGACAAGCTTGTTCTGACATTTATCTGAGTAGTATAAAAGGACACATGCAACAAAGAAAACCCACGATCTTCCATTCTTAGAAATCATCACCCACACCGGAGAAGCCATACTCGAACTCAGACCTATAGCAACAACCACACCACCGTCAGACCATTGTGTCCGACTCTTGCTCACTTTACTAGAAAACTTCAGACTTTTTAGTTTTCATCACTAGGATGGGTGGAGATCAATCGGACGATATGAGTGAGAGGAGTACAGAAGATCTTAATCTGGTGGACCCATTAACATCATCAACCATGCAACAGTTACAACAATTTCAATAGAATTTCCAAGAATAGTTTTAGGGACATCCTCTTCTGTAGTTTACGACAGCTGGACTAGGCACACAACAAGCCAGATGGCATCGCCATCAGAAGAGAGCAATCAACAATTTTTGGACGTACAAGAAAGGCTAAAGAGCATGGATGAGTCCTTTTCACTTACGAAAAAGCTATATGAGCAACAGAAAAAGCTCATGCTGGAACAGGCCGAGCGGCATAGGCTAGCTAAGGAAAAGAATGAATGGTTGATCCAGAAGTTATCCGCGAGAGGTAAGGGAAAAATAGTCATAGATGAATGGACGGCGGAACAGGACATTCCTCGGTAGGATTTCAGGGGCATCAATCAGAAGATTTTGAAAGCGAGGATCTAGATTATCACCATATGGAAGATGATGAATATCAGACATTAAAAGCAAAGATAGAGCAGTTAGAAAGGAATTTTCAAAACATGAAAAACCTCTAGCAGAGAGATTCTTCTAAGGATCTTCGAAGGTACAAGAACGAGTCTTTATTTGAAAGTATTTTGTAGCAACATGTGTCTACATCTTTCGAATTCCTAATGTATAACGAGAAGGACGACTCCCAGGATCATATGTCCCATTTTTTTAACCACATGGATTTGTTCGGAGTCTGAGATCAAGTTAAATACAGTGCACTTTTGATGACCTTAAAGGAATCTACTCAGGCTTGGTATCTTTAGCTCCCGATGCATTCAATTTCCAGTTTTGATCAGCTTGCAGACTTACTTATGAGTCATTTCTTGACAAATAAGGTGTTAAAAAAATCTCTGGCTTATCTGATGTCTATATTTTAGACTAGATAAGCCTTTACGAGACTTTGTACAGAGATTTCACACTGCAACCATACAGACAAAAGATGTTTCGAGTGAATTCGTTATCGACGCTTTTATTAACGGTACTTCACATCAACATTTTAAGTACAATATGTTGGACAGATCGCTATCAATATTATCGGAGTTATATGAAAAAATGCATCCTTACACCGAGAATGAAGAGGTGGGCATATTGAGGTTCCAGGCACAGTGACCGCTGCCTACGGATGAGATACAGGATAATCACGACTCCAGACGAGGGAGACCCCCACTTCACCAGGGAGCTAGAGGCGGGAATCAACAATACCAGGGAAGACAACAATATGTTCATCATAGTAGTTAGTTCCAGCGGTATCAGCAGGACAACAGACAACGAGAGACACCCAGAGAAAAGTTATCTGCATTATGAATTTATCATGAGTTAACGGAGTTCCCTTCGTAGATCCTAAATTAGATTGAACATACCAGAATTTTGAAACCACCACACCCAATGAGGCAAAGTGAGCAAAGGGAACACTCTGGGAGAAAATGTGAGTTTCACAAAGACCAGGGTCAATACACTAACTATTGCACATATTTGAGGAACGCAATTGAGTTCGCGGTCAGAAATGTTTAGTTGGAGAGATTTTTAGTTTCACGTAATAGGCGGGATGAGAATGACAGAGGTGGTGTAGCCTAGAGCGCAAGATGGGAGAAGGAATAATCAAGAGCATAGAGGTACCATTCATATGATAATTGGAGCAAAAGAAGAATGGTCTCAATCATGTTCCAAACGCAAGGCACATATGCATAGTGTGATGTCGGTTTCGGTAGGTTTAGTAAAAAGAATGAAGTATAGAGATCCTTGGCGAGTCTCTTTTTCTGAGAAAGAGGAATAGAAGATCTTGGACGAGGAGAGTAATGACCCCATTGTTGTCACAATTTTGATAACAAGTTATGATGTGAAGAGAATTTTGGTAGAGACGGGCAACGCAATTGAAGTGCTAAGCTGGAATGCATTTAAGCAAATGGGGATCCGAGAAGTAGAATTAAAGTTGGCAAGTCCAGTATATGGGTTTAGCAATCAGCCCATTGAGGTAAAAGGATCCATTCAGTTGTCGGTAACTATAGGTGATGATAGTAACAAAGTCACTCAAATGGCTAATTTTTTAGTCATAGATAACACCTTGGCGTACAACGCCATCTTCAACGGACCTTTGATGAGAAAAGCCAAGATGATTGTGGCCTCATTCTGCTTACATGTCAAATTCCCTACACCTTCAGGAGAAGGTTTGATGCAGACTGACCAAAAAGTGGCGAGGCAGTGCCACATTATGTCCCTCTAGTTAGCTTAGAGGTAGAAGGGTCATAAACATAATGGAGAAGGAGGTGTAGTACAAGTGAGAGAACCTGAGGTTAATGCTTTCAGCAAGACCATGATGAACTTGGAAAGCCTTGATGTGAGAGAGGAAGACAGGTGCAGTAAGCCAGAGTCGGTGGACAAAATGGAGAATGTAGAGCTTCACCTTGGTGAGCCTGCAAAGGTCACCAGGATAGCGTCAAGGTTAGACAAGCATCATAAGAGGAGACTTTTAAAGTTTCTAAGGGACAATGTAGATGTATTCACATGGTCTACTGCGGACATGACTTGAAGATAATCAAACATTCCTTGCAGATTAACCAAACGGTCAAACCCGTCAGGCAAAAGAAGAAGAAATTTTCAGAGGAAAAGGTACAAGCGATCAGATAAGAAATTAAGAAGCTCGTCACTACTTTGCTCATTCCTTCCTTTTGCTTTGCCTTATAATCATTGTTCAATTCCTGCAACTCTTTCAGATCACGACTAATCTTCTTGTTTTGTTCCACCAGCTCTTTTTCCTTTCCCTCATGCATGCTTACATGTAGCTTCGCCATAGTCAGTTCTTCGGTGAGATCACTGATTCATTTTTCGTACTTCTTCAAACCCAACTCACGGTCATGCTTGAGCTTCTCTAAAGCCGAGGGTGCTTCCTTAGCAGTCTAAGTGGAGAAACTAGCATTTACCGACCTTTCTTGAAATGTGTTGTCGTTGATCCTTTGTGTTCTCCATTCATCGTATCTCGCCATCACTCCTGAGTCTTGATATGGTTGGACCCTTCTCCATTTTTCCCCATGCTCTTGCAGTATAAACTATTATCCCCTTGTATTCATTCGTCTTGTGTGCGTACTCAAACTTTGCCATTCCCGTAGTAGCCGGTATAAACTGTCTTGAAACAAATTGTCTAGATACTAGCAAAGGGAAATAAGTCATTCCTCCCCAAATTCCTGGCAGTGGAACCCACTCTCTGTCTCCACACTGATATAAGAAAGTTGTTCCCCTATTCAACCATGAAGCCTTCCATACCACATCAGTGTCTTTTAAGTCCTTGAAATATTATTCCCAATATTTTTCACTCTTTTCCTCTAAAGGACAACTAGCTATGTGTTCTTTAATCGGTGAACATATGTCAAGATACCTGATTCCTCTGTAAGATGTGTTCCACCTATGACATCTAAACCATATTTCAAGTAGTTGTGCGCATCCCAAAAACCTTCCTTCTCTTGATCTCTTGCAAGCACTCAGCGATCTGTAAGTTTCTGTCAAGAAAGCATGCACTGGGTTGACTCCTTTCTCTAGTTACTCAAATAGTCCCACTGTCGATGGGTCAATATGCCCCGGAGTCCTTGGAAATAAAACAACCCGTAGATACACAAGGCGAAAAGGCTTCTCACCCTGACCGACTCATCATTACTTGCCAATATCAGTTCTTTAAGACTCCTCCAGTTGATTCGTTGTTTATCTTCATTTTGATCAGTTCTGTCATTATTTTCCATTTTTCTGTCCAACCACTCTTTTGTTTTTCCTATTAATGATATTAATTTCTTGATGAAGCTTGAATTATTGACGTGTTTGGTATAAATCTTATCACTTTTAATTCTTGGACAGTTAACCAGTATCTCATATTCCTCCAGTGTTAGTGTCATGTCTACTTGTCCGAAGGTGAAACAATTGTACGCTGGGTTCCAAAATTGTGTCATGGCTCTAAGCGACTCTTGATCGACCTTTACACTTAATAGCAAGGCTATGTCTCCAAATTCCTTCTTAAATTGCTCCTTCATTTCATTATCCCACTGATCCCACATCTCTTTTACTTCCGGTAAACAAGTATTCTTATTACTATTTATCTTTACATAACCCTTTATTTTGGACACTTCACTCTTACCGAGGTTGTCCCCCTTCTCGTGCTTAGTTTGCTCGGACCAGGTCCAGACTATTGTATTATCTTCTCCTATCTTAAACTCTCGGGACATATCGAATACTTCCAAATTGATTAACTCCCAATTCGATGCCAAAACAAATGCAATTCATGTCAGGATTTATTCAAAACAAAGCAAACAAAACAAAAAAAAACTCATGTTATTACTGTGAATTAATATGAAAAGCAAGCAAACAAATTATTAATTTAGAGAAACACATAATATGTAGCAAGAAAAATAACCAGAGAAATGTATTTAAACCAGCAGCACCTGTCCTAGGTCCTTGTCTGGCTCTAGCGGGCTGGGCTTCTAAAACATAATGTGGGCTTTGTTCTAGACTCTTGGTTCCTGAACTGTCTTTACCGTCTATTGCGACAGTAAGACGTCGATTCGGTAGTATAGGTCCCTTATAACGGAGGCATGGGCCCCATGATGCATAAGGTTAGTATACCGCTACCCCTATTTTTCCTGAAAATCCATCCAACAATTCTCTTAGAAAAATTAAATTCAAATTATTGTTCGAAATGCCAAAATGCCACGTGGAATTAATTAATAGGCCTGACTCTTAATTTTGTCCCTAGCGGAGTCGCCAAGCTATCACGACCGTTTTTAAAAATCGTTTGTGGAAAAATAGCCTGAGGATTAGAGTTTTGGAAATCAGGATTTTTTCATTTAATTTAATCTTGAAATTAGGGTTTTTTCATTTTTAATCAAATTTCCTTTATTTTCTTAAAAATCGTTTTAGTGTCGCCACGGATCACTTTGGTAGACCGGACACCATAAAAAGTGGACTAGAGATTCTTTTAATAAAATTCGGGTTCGGGAGTCCGTTATGTGTAGGGAAGGGTTAGAACCCCTATAAACGCCCGTTATCGGTTACTTATTAATTCCACGTGACATTTTGGCATTTCGAACATTAATCTAAATTTAATTTAATTTTTAATTGTTAAACATATTCCATTTCGAATGGGAATATACTTTTGTAAGAAAATAAATTTTGGACGAATATAAGTTTTGAAACGTCCAAATACATTAGGAAACTTCAATTTATATTCAAAATGTATCTCAACACAAAAGGTTTAATGAATGTTCGATTATTGTCTTGTTCATTTTAAGTAAAACCTAATTAAGGTCCATTAATTTAATACATTAAAATTCCATGAATATTATTAATTTTTGGGCTTTTATGGTAACACCCAAATAATTGGACACTACACATATTAGGCCCAAAAGTAACAATATTCCTAACTTTAGTGTCACTAATTATTTAATCCTCTTTTAATTTTAGTTAAACTAACTATAAGTGATTTCCATTTTTTATGTTTAAATGGAACATTGAATTTCTTATTTAAATATCCCCTTGATTAACACCACATTACAATGTGATACTAACCAACTTAGGACATTCAAACTCTTATTCAATATCCATTTACTTACTACAATGTTCTTTCCTATCAAGTTATTTGGATAAATTATAGAACTTAGTCTTATAAGGATATAATTCTATTTTACTAAATGTATTAAATTCCCCTAATCATGCATACTAATTGGTAATTTAAAATCATGCAAGCATACATATAAATTAATTGCATTAAAATCAAACAATTTAAACTAATTCAAAACTGAAAACAAGGTCAAATTGAATTAAATTGCAAACCAGAGTGCCAAATTACAAGGTTTTAAGGACTAAATTGAGAGAAAAACAACATTAAAAGCCCGAAACATGAAGCACGGAAAGTAGGGCGCGAATCTTCTTTTTCAGACAGACTCGATCTCCCAGGTTGAGCCAACCCTTTGCCAAAACGGCACAACGATGAGTGGTGTTGAGGGATTGTGATTGTACCGAATACTCCACCACGGGTGTCACAACGATAGATGGTTGCTCTCGTGTGAGAACCTTCATATGCCGGTAGAGTGTATGAAGGATGTGGGACAACCCTTGGTAATCCGTGTATCCGATATATGTTTTGAGATTGTTATTTATCACTTGTGAGCCAATATAATGAAATGAGGTATTGTGGGAAATGTTGTTATTGCATAATTTGAAAGATGCATGTTTTGGTTTAAGCTTAGCATAGTGGTGTTTATGTTTGGAAGGCTTGGAATATGAGTAGCAATCGTTTAATTGCTGGTTTTATATGAATCATGTTGCATGATGTTCAATACCACGATTTTGATGATAAAGTGCATGATTTGTCAAGAAAGGCATGTTGGTTTTGAAAGAGTGAAAAACGATTTTGTGCATTGATGATGTTGTGGTTTTGAGCATTCCTCACTAAGCTTGTATGCTTATGCTCTCTCGTTCATCAATGCAGATAATTAGGCTTTTGGAGGCAGCATCTTCAAGGAATTTTACCAAGACTCTCTCTAAAAGTATGTTGTGTTCTTGAACTAGTGTAATAAGGGCAATGGGGTGTCTAATACAATGAATGTTGTTAGTTTGGTGTTCTCTGATTTTATGCAAGTTTGAGATGCATTTTTGGACATGTAAATGGCCTCTAAGTTTTGGTTTATGCTTTAAATTGGATTATGACCTTTTGGTGCTTTTAACTTTTAGGAAGCATGCCTTTAGTGCTTATGATTTTGTGAATGATGCTATGACGTTGCCTATGCTTCGTATATGTTGTCTTGGGTGTATATTTAAGTTGTTAATATGTTTGGGCTTGTATCAGGATGGTTTCGGATGGTTCGAATCCAGTTTAAACAGCATTTTAAAACATTGCAGGCCCAGGTGTTTCGAAACACCCTTGCCTGTTTCGAAACGGTGGCTTGAAATGGCCTTGGTGTTTCGAAACAGTGAGGCCTGTTTCGAAACATTTTGCCTCTGTAAACCATCATTCCGAAACAATCCTGAGGGGTTTCGAAACGAACCCACATATCGAAACGGTCAGCTGCATTTCGAAACGACCATTTCGATACGTAGATCTCTGTTCCGAAACGTTCGACCGTTGATTCTGTTTTGGACTATTCTAAGTTTCAATTTCTTACGTTTTGGTCCATGTTTGCCTTATATGCAATTGGATGGATTCTAAAGGTCATTTTGAGCTGAGATTTCACCAAGAAGCATGTAATGAATCTAATTAAAGAATGGTAACCTGAATTTGGTAATAATCCTTATAATTTGTCAAAATTTACAAAATGGTCCCTAAACATTAGCTTGGTTATAATCGAGGGGCGATTGTGTTGTTGTTCAATCTGTTGCTTGTGTGCGTACACATAGGAACCTAAGTTGCATCTAGACAAGATAAAAAGAAAAGAAGGGTCGTTTATTATGGTAAACCTTCTCGGTTTACTTCAATATTCCCCGTGTGATCTGTTTGGTTCGGTCTATCAGCCAGGCCGGGTCGAGGGGGGTACATTTGGTGGTATCAAAGCCAGGTTCCGAAAGGTTGGGATGATGGTAAGTTATTGGTAAGTGATTTGTGATGTGGGTATGTGTTTTGGTGATATTTGTTGTGCTCGGTGAATGTCCTAAGTATGTTTATGTTAAACATGTGATAGTTATGTTTATATGGTGATTGAATATGAATGTGAGTTGATCTATGATGTTTGATTGGGCTGAATCTTGATGCTTAAGTCGCATGATGGTTGTGGTATGCATGTAGTATGCTTTATTCTATGTTGGGGGGAAATTGGGATGCCTATTGTTGTATTACCTAAAGAAATGTTCTAAATTGGTTTTGGAAGTCTTGGAATCCTTGTTAAGAGCTGGCCTGGTCTTTTGTTTGCTTATGTTCATGCTTTAATGATAACTAGAACAATGGAACCGAGACGAGAGTTACGATCTGGAACAGTTGCGCCTGCTGTTGGGAAACGTAACAAGGAGAACGAAGTTCTGCCTGGTGGAAACTTACCTCCTCCTCCTCCACCATCATATGGGGGTGGGGAGAAGGAACAACAAGGACAGGCTGGTCCGGGGGTTGGGAGATTGGACGCCTTTAGTGCAGGCGATGACAGGAGCATTCCAGGTTATTGTTACCGGAATGCATGTACAAGCTCATGTTGTTGGGCAAGTGGGATTGCCATTGGAACGCTTGAGAAGTCTGGGAGGAGTGGAATTTCATGGATTATCTCTTGAGGCATCTGAGGCCTGGATGGCCAATATGATCCGGATACTGGATCAAATGGGGTGCAATGATGCACGAAAACTGGGTTGCACAGTATCGTTGTTGCATGGAGATGCATACACATGGTGGACGACTGCGACCGCGGCGTTGGAGCCGGAAGAGGTAGATTGGATGTTCTTTTAGTATGCTTTTAAGAGAAAGTATCTCGGAGTTAGATACTTGGATGACAAGAAGAGAGAATTTATGTCTCTGGTTCAGGGCAATATAATCGTAGTTGAGTACGAGGTCCAGTTCGTACAGATGAGCCAATATGCTCCAGAGTTGGTGCCGAGTGATAGGCACCGGTGCGATCTTTTTCGGTATGGTCTGGTGCAGGACGTGAAGACGTACATGGTCGCGACTGATTATACAAATTTTGATGTGCTCGTGACTCGAGCCAAAGATATAGAGCAGAGTTTGGGTCAGACCTCGTGTGGGGGTGGCTCCAGTTTGGGCAAGAGAGCTGCTGATGCTGGCCCTAGTGGTGGGCATAATAAGAGGAACCGAGACCGTAAATATCAGCATGCGGCTAGGCGAGGTAACTTTGGGCGAGGCGCAGGCTCCTGTGGTTGGGGCTAACTCGTGTTGGAACTGCGGGTCTGTTAATCACATGTGGCGTGAGTGTCCCCTATTAGCGGGAGGTGGTCAGGGTTGTGCACCAGCTATTGCACAACAGAGAGGTTGTGGGCGCGGCCGTGGCAATTTTCGGAGGAGAGAGGATGGTCAGAGAGGTGTGGCACATGTAGTTGATGTTCAGCCAAAGAGATGTGGTCCCGCGAGGGTGTATGCACATTGCGAGGGACGTAACGACACTGATGTGATTGCAGGTACATTCACCTTGCAATCATTGTCTTTGTTAGCTTTATTCGATTCTGGATCTACGCATTCATACATTTTGAGTGAGCATGCGCATCTACTTGATATTCCTGTTGAGATGCTAGATGTAGGAATGCGAGTAACAAGTTCTTTTGGCTAGACTGTTGTTACAAGGAAATTGTATAGAAGATGTCCATTGTCTGTTCAGGGTCATGAGTTTTTAGTTGATTTGATGGAACTTCCTTTATAAGGTTTTGACGTGATTCTTGGGATGGATTGGTTGGTTGAGCACCGAGCTGTGGTAGATTTTGATGTTAAGCGTGTTTCTCTAAAGCTTGCGGATGATTACGAGGTGGTAATCGTAGGCGAGAACGTGAAGTTCTTGTCTAACGCAATTTTGGCTCTTGAAGCGAGTCGGATGTTAGAGTTAGGATGTGAAGCTTTCTTGGCGTATATGATGAATCCTGGTACGAAAAAAGTGCGGGTGCAGGACATACGGACTGTATGTGAGTTTCCGGGTGTCTTTTTGAAAGAGTTGTCTGGGTTGCCGCGCAACCGAGAGGCTGAGTTTGGTATAGAGTTGTACGAGAATACGACTCTGGTGTCCATTGCTCCTTATCGCATGGCACCTAAGGAGTTGAAGACGCAACTTCAGGAGTTGCTTGCCCGAGGGTTCATAAGGTCGAGTATTTCACCTTGGGGTGCACCGGTTCTGTTTGTGAAAAATAAGGATGGTAGGATGCGTATGTGCATAGATTATCGGTTAGTCCGGGTCGAGGGGGTTACACCCACTTTGTGAGCTAACTCAGTCTTTTGGACCAGAAACTGTCTCTCTCTTCACTCGATACCCTCTCTCTCTCTACAAACACCCAAACCGAGATTTTTCTTCCCATTTTTGATCAAGACCTCTCATTTATCCCCAAATTCATCTCAGTTCTTCATTTTTTCCGTGTTCGATCTTCACAAACACATAAAAACTTCCATTTCTTTGTTTTTCGGATCAAAATACAATTATAACCCCTTTGTTCTTGCTCTGTTCTTCATTTTTTTATCTTTGATCTGCCATAAACACCTAACCTTCACTAATTCATGTTTCTTTTCGATCAAACCTATCATTTTCTCAAGAACCCAAACCACTTTCTTCCATTATCTCCCTTAGATCTTCAACTGACATGAAACCCTAACCCGACTTGTTTCCCAACCACCAGAGGCGATACCGGTCACCGGTCGTCACCTCCGATCATCCATGTCCTCTTTCTGATCGCCAGAACCTTTTCGGTCACCTTCTCCGACTATCATTGCAACTTTCGGTCACAACTGCAACTTCCAGCCGCCATGTTTCACCGTCGAAGCGATTTTCGGCCACCACCCTTCGTCGTGTCGAAACCCTAAAAGCTTCATTTTCCCCATTTTTAAGCCTAAACCCTAATCTACTACCCATTTCATTAGAAACGCCATGCTTCCCCACATAAACTACCTACTTCAAACCAAATCTCACTCTCCCTATCATTTTCAACTCTGACCGAACCTATCTCTCAACTCTCGAACTCCGGTGATACTCGAAAGAAAGCTAAGTGACTGAAACTCTCAATTTTCAGCTTTGGATTTAGTTAAGATCTAAGTTTATGTTATTGTTTTTAGGGTTTTAAGACTTGAATCTTACCTTTTTTTTCATTACTGATGCATGAAAGTAAAAGAAGGGATGGAAATATACCTTTCGGAAGGTTTGATGTGCTCCGGTGACCTTTTTGGCAAGCTATTTCGGCGACCGTTCGGCCTTCTGATATGTCTCTTTAGTTTCCCCCTCTCTCCTCAATTATTTCTCCCAATTAATTGTGCAATCATTAGTTAATCACTCCTTTTCTTCTCTCTCCAGGTGTCTATTTATAGCCGGTGTCAGCGCTGACGTTAGTGGAGACCAGAATCCGCGTGAAACGTAAAGGGCGAATGAGTGGCCGCCACGTGGCATTTTTGGTGGGCCAAAGAAACACAAATGTGTTTCTTTGGGCTTTTACCAGTTTCAGAGGCCAAATGGGCATGTATTTTGGGCGAGAAAGGCCTTTAGGATAGGATATTTTGGCTTTAGTTGGTCTTTTTGGCTAATTAAAGTGTAAATGGACTCAAATATGTTGGATAATTGACATTTGGACTTTATTTATTTATTGTTTATTTATAGTGAATATATATACTTATATACACCCAGGCAAAATACAAGTATTACAACTAGAAATCCAAAGAAGAGTAAAATTTATTATTGAATACAAACAACAACCAGCATTTGCAATAGAACAACAAGTATGCGAGCTTGATATGGGCAATACATGGATGACACTGATCGAAAAATACATCCAAACAGGGGCACTACCCGAAGAGAGAGCTCATCAAAATAAACTAAAGAAGCAAGCAACCCGATAAACATGCTTGGATGGTATATTGCACAAAAAGGGTTTCACTCAACCTCTGATGCGTTGTTTAGGTCCCGAAGAAGCGAATTATGTACTGCGAGAAATTCATGATGGGATCTGCGGACATCATCCAGGTTTGCAATCCTTGGCATAGAAGGCTGTAAGGCAAGGCTTCTATTGGCCAACAATGCAAAGGGACGCTAAAGAGTTAGTTTCCAAATTTTTTCCATGCCAAGAGTTCGCATCCTTCCAAAGACAACCAGCCAAGCTACTCAAATCTGTTACAAGTCCGAGTCCCTTTTGCAGTCTGGGGAATAAATATTTTGGGCCCATTTTCGTTGGCGGTTGGCCAAAAGAAGTTCTTAGTAGTTGTTGTGGACTACTTTACGAAGTGGAACGAGGTGGAGCCGTTAGCCATTATTATGGGGATACAAATGGAATGTTTTTGTGGAAGTTTATAATCTGCAGATTTAGCATTCCCCAAATAGTGATCACATACAACGACACACAGTTCTAGAGGAAGTATAATTTTTTTTACGAAGATCTACATATCACTTTAGCCCAAAGCTTTGTGAAGTCACCACAAACCAATAGTTAAGTAGAGGCACCCAATAAGAAGATCCTAATAGCATTGAAAAAAGAAGGTTGGAGACACAAATAAAACTTGGGTGGACGAGTTACCAGGTATACCATGGGCAATACGAACAACTTCCCATACTTGTACATGTAAACTACATTGTACATAAGTCCATAAAGAACAAGCAATTCCAAACTGGAGATCTGGTGCTGAGGAACACAAAAGCCAGCAAACCACCAATAGAGCGAGAAAAATGGCTGCAACATGGGAATGCCCTTACAAGCTACAAAAAGCGATTGGGTTTGGCGCGTACAAACTCATAGAGATGGATGGCAAAGAAGTTCCTCGAACTTGGAATGAAAGACACTTGAAGAAAATATATGTTTAAAGTCCTGCCTTTGATGTTAAGTTGTATGTACTCTCAAGACGATGAATGTTACTACAAATTAGATGAATTCCTTTAAAAGGTGAGCTAGAAAAACAAAGGGTTGTCTAAGCATCTGCCACTTTTAAGAAGTGTGCATAAAGGAATCAGCTTAACGATCTCCTCTTCCAAATAAGCGAGCAAGAAAAATAAAGGGTCGTCTAAGAGTCCGCCACTTTTAGGAAGTGTGCATAAAGGAATCAGCTTAATGATCGCCGCTTCAAAGTAAGCGAGCAAGAAAAACAAAGAGTCGTCTAAGCGTCCACAACTTTTAAGAAGTGTTCATAAATGAATCAACATAACGATCGCTGCTTCCAAGTAAGTGAGAAAGAAAAACAAAGGGTTGTCTAAGCATCTGCCACTTTTAAGACGTGTGCATTAAGGAATCAGCTTAACGATCGCCGTTTCCAAGCAAGCGAGCAAGAAAAACAAAGGCTTGTCTAAGCGTCCGACACTTTTAAGAAGTTGCATAAAGGAGTCAACTTAACGACCGCCGCTTCCAAGTAAGAAAGCAAATAAAAGAAAGGTCATCTAAGCGTCTGCCACTTTAAGAAAACTAGGCAATTTTGACATTTACTTTCAAGAATGCCTTAACTGGGGGCAACAATTCTTATATCTAAAAGTAACGATTTTACATAATGCGACCATTGCTTTTTGCAAAAGAATGAGATATATGCCCTCCACCTAAGACATTCTCTAAGTAAAGCCAACGAAAGCTTAAACAAGCCTGGCCAAAAGAAAATTTTCACCACATGCAAGAAAGAAAGTACAATTTTTTACTTATATCCTTTCATTAAACACCAGTAATAATAACAAGAGCACAATGCGATTGCAAGCATCAAACAAGCACCACTATTTAGAAAGAAACCAAGAACGGATAAAAATCTTTCTAAATACGCCACTTGTTTGAGGTTAGCAGCCTCAAATGGAAAAGCCGAATAAAATTCTTCATCAATAGCGGTAATAACAAGATATGATGTGTTTACAAACATCAAACAAGCAACAATATCTGGAAAGAAACCAAACAAGGATAAAAATCTTTCCAGATATGCCGCTTGTTCGAAGTTAGCAACTGCAGGTGCACTAAGTCAGTAAAAAACTAGCAAATAAAGAGAAAGAAATTACAAATCATAAGCTGCAGAATAATTCAAATGGAAAAGACTTATTTATAGCCACCAGGAGAAAACTACTTTCGCGCGAATATCAAAATTTTAGGCGGGAAAATTCATCATTTGTACAAATTCAAAATTATAAATATAATGTAAAACTATTGTTTTGATATAATAATTGAAAAATGTTTTGGACTGATTTAAAAAGAATTCAAAACTATTTCTAAAGTCCAAATAACTTGAAACTATGTTTAGGGGATGTTTTCAAAGGGTTTTAAAAGTTTTCAAAAGCCAAACTAGACAAAACCATCCAGGTGTTTCGAAACACCCTTAGGTGTTTCGATACGGGGTATTCCAGTAGCAAAAATGTTTCGATACGGGTATCGAAACGGACCTTCCCTAGATGAGATTTTTGCCCAGCGTTTTGATACGGCTATGTCGTTTCAATACGCCTACGTGGCATCAACCACAATGGTCATAAACCCCAACGGCTATTTCCCAACTAACATTTAAATGCAGATTGTTTCGATACGGAGACAGGCGTTTCGATATGGGTGTTTCGAAACGGCCAAGGGCGTTTCGATACGGGTGCTGCATCAGACTACAACGGCTCTTTCTACTTAAAGGGTGTTTCGAAACGGTCACGAGTGTTTCGAAACGGTGAGCTGCAGAACTACATTTATGGTGGGAAATAAAGTCATCAATGACTCCAAATCAACCCCAACGGCTAGTAACGGCTACAAACTCATCAAGGAGTAAAAAAAGGACCTCCAAACATCAAGATATGGTTAATGCTTCAATTGTCAATCAACAAATGATCAAATATTGTCTTTGTACTTAAATTGTCATTTCTTGTATAGACAAACATTAGTGAGCCAAATTTGTCAAATTTGCTCAAGTGTTTTAGGTTTTGGGTGAGTGCATTATTGAGCAAACAAATACCTATTAGAGGGATTTAAGTTTTCATTTTTCCTTTCTCTTGCAAAGAGGGTTTGATCAAGGCTTTGGGTAGAAAGCTTGATTGGTGTATAAGGGTTTCCTCCTAAGCCTAGAAAAGGGGACGAATCAATAATGGATTGATTGGAAATCCTTAGTGGGAAGCTAAGGTAGTGGATGTAGACCTTGGTTAGAAGGTTGAACCACTATAAAATCATTGTGTCATCTTTATTTTAGCTTCCACACCACATCCACCCAAAATTCCACCTCTCCACCACTTGGTGAGCAAGATCGGTTAGAGGAATCGAGCACCTCAAAACTCAACAATTGGTATCAGAGCTTGGCTCAATCAAAAAGGATTAACATCCTATTGAGAAGATCCGGCAAGCTCGATCATCATTTCACACAACCGGCTCAATGGCGCAATCCATCGATAAACCGCCCTTCTTCGACGGAACCCACTATGCCCATTGGAAGATAAAGATGAAGTTCTTCATCAAGTCTAGAGACTACAAGCTATGGGACATAGTTGAAGATGGTATGTTCGTGCCTCAACGAATCAAAGCGCAGTGGAGTGCCCGCAAGAAGATGGAGCTAAATTGCAAAGCCTTGCACATCCTCTTTTGTGCATTTGGCTCAACCATCTATGAAAAGATGTCTTCTTGTGAGAGTGCCAAGGAGGTATGGGACAAGCTTGAAGTCACATACGAGAGAACCAATGAAGTCAAGGAGACCAAGATTGGGCTTCTCACCTTAGAGTATGAGAACTTCAAGATGGATCCGGAAGAGAACATCGAGAAGATGTTTGATAGGTTCTACACCATCACCAATGGTCTCAAGGGCTATGGAGAAGCCATTCCGGAGGAGAAACTTGTCCGAAAGCTCATCTACTCACTTCCCGAGTCTTGGGACTCAAAGAAGATCGCCATCATCGAAGCTAAGAATTTGAAGACCTTGAAGCTTGATGAACTCATGGGGTCACTTCTTACTCATCAAATCATAAAGAAGAACAAAGAATACGAGAAGAAGAGGGAAGAAATTAGAGCTATGAGAGAGAAGAAGCTCAAGGGGCTTGTGTTAGAGTATGCCCAAAGACCAATCATATGATGATTGTAATAACATACTATTTTACCAAATTTATGGAATAAAGGCATTGCCATTATTATCTTTTTCATATGTTTCTGTGCATTAAACTATATAAATGATAATAATGCCCATACAATAATATGATTATTGTTAAAAAGATCCTTAGTCGAATATTGTTACGGGTATGGACAATAACAATATATAAAGACTAATATGTGGTTGATGACAAGCATTGTCATTGACATAGAGATGTCAAAATCAACACATAAGTATTTGTTAGAGAACAACATACTGGATTGACCCGCTATGAGCATGTTTCTTGGGTAATTATGTGACAGTCACAACATTGCTCATGATAAACATATGTATAATCCTCAGACTTGAGATCAACATGATTTCAACATAAAGATTTACGTATTTTGACATAGTCAAACATGTGTCGTAACTGACTACATTATAAAGACTGATGATTGGATACGTGATGACCTATGTAGTGAAATATGGTTGATCAAGAAAGGATTTGTCCCTCCTACATAATGGGAGAAATATCTTCGGCCACTTGATTAAGTGATATTAGAAAATGCATGGCCATGCTCGAATATTATGATATGAGATATCATAGAGATTCGTTTATCATAATATACTCAAGACATCAAGAAACACTAGATGGACAACGCAAGTGTGACTAACCCATGACTTATGTTCATCTAAGATATAAATGACAAAAGGATGAAATACATAAAGGAAGTTTATTCAGGAATTAGGAAAGTCAAACCATGACTTCATGCAACTTAGGTAGCAATGATGTATTGCTAGATGCCACTCATTGTTTGTAAAATTAGAACAGTTCTAATTTTGCTGCTAACATTGCATGAACCTACAAGGGTCACACCCTTCGAATGAAACGAACAAAAATTAGAAATCATACTCCCTATTTTAGGGATGTTGCCGAAAATCCCCTATGGGATAAGGGAAATCGGCAACTCCCTTAAATGTGAATAATATTGGATAAATATTGTATTTATCAAATATTATTTAGAGTATGAAAAATATTTAGAGACTTAAATATTATAGAATAAGATTCTAGAAATTTAAATATATATTTGGAATTTATATTTAATTCCAAGTTTATGTAGAATTAGATTCCACATAATTAAAAAAATATATATTTAAATATATTTAAATCCAAGTAAAGATAGAATGAGATTCTATATAATAAAATATATATATATATATGGATTAAATATAATGTATATTTAAATCCATGTTTTATGTAGAATAAGATTCTACATAATTAAATATATATTTTTCATTTAATATTATTAACTATAATGTATATTTAATATGAACCAATTTCAAGTAGAATTAGATTCTATGAATTTTAGTTGAACTTGGATTTAAGGAATTCAACTAGAATTAAGTCTCTGAATACTATTTAAAGGGACAAGGGCTAGCAACCAAATCATCCATCTTCCTCCTCTTGAAGATTTCGACAACACCCCTAGGGATTCCCCACTGGAATTCGACATATCCCAGAAAGCTCTCTGAGAAGTTGTTCGATATTTTTCTGGTGTTCTACTTGCCCCCTGGCAAATCCCTGAAGGTTCCCTTGCTCGATTGCAAGTCCCGGTTGAACTCCTGGTCAATTTCAGACTCCCTCAGGAATCCCTAGAGGGATTTCGACTTCTCCCTAGAAAGTGTTCAAACCTGTCGAAATTTATCCCTAAGTGTTAGGGAGGCGGAAACTTTGTTCGTTTTGTTCGGGTGGACTCCGTCGAGGTCGTTGCGAACCTGTGACGATTCTGGTTTTACTTGACGTGGTTATTTCGACATACCGTCGGTTTTCCAATTTCCAGAGTTTTAAAAAGTAACTCTTCATCTTTTCACCCCGGATTCGTTCCTGTACATGGATCCTGGCTGGATTACGTCGGATTATTTTTTCCACTGCGCCACGGGGCGTGCCGACGTGACCCAACAGCTTGACATCAACACCAATGCCATTGCTCTCAAATCCTCCACGTGCCATCATGTCTACTCAAGTGAAGAGGATGATGAAGAAGAAGAGATAGTTCATCTCTTCAAGAAGTGTGCCCCGTTCATGAAGAAAGCCTTGAGAGAGCTTGAACGAGAATCCATGAAAAAGAAGAGGGCAAGCACTTCAAGCCATAAGAAGAAGGCATATGTGGCTACTTGGAGTGATGAAGACTCCACCGACGATGAACAAGCCAACCTTTTCCTTATGGCCATCGAAGAAGATTCAAGGGTAACTTCTAATTCATCTACTTCATGTTCATATTCTTTTGATGAATTACAAGATGCATATGATGATTTGGTTTTAGAGTTTAAAAATCACATTTTGGAAAACAATAAAATGATTTCAAAGTTGAAAATTAAAAATGATTTGATTTCTAAAACCAAACTTGAACTTGAAGCAAAACTCGAAGAGTTTGAACTAATATGTGTTGATTTACAAAAATTGCTTCAAAAAGTTCAAGAAGAAAAAGATTTGATTTCCAAAGAGCTAGAAAAGAAAAACAATTTTGGAAAATCAAATTTCTATGTAAGACAATCTAGTGCCCCTAGATTTGTAAATGGTAAATGTTTTAGAAGTGTTTGGGTCCCAAAAGGACTAACCACTTCAACTAAAAAGGATGACATTGAAAAATGGATTCCAAAGGGGACTAAGTTTTGTGCTACTAACGTTTATGGATCCAAAGCAATTTGGATACCAAAAATCACTTGATTGTCTTTTGCTAGGTGTGATGGAGAGTGATCAACAAGTCCAACTAATGAGGGGGAGCTCCATGCGCACAAGAAAGACACTTGAAGAAGGAAGGCTTCACATCCTCCCTTGGGTTCAAGTGTTGGTAAAAATCTAGTTGTTTTTTGTTTTTATTTGATTTAATTTTCATGTAATTCAACTAGATGATCATATATGTTGGACTAACACTTTTTTTGATGCTTTGAGTAAGGGGGAGCCATTTTAAAACCAAACTCTTATTTTTGTCAAATTATTCCTCTATAGTTATTTTGAACTTAATGTTTTAAATTCTTTTTGATATAACAAAAAAGGGGAGAAATGGTTTGAAAAATTGAATTTTCAAATGAATAAGGGGGAGCTTTATTTGATTTCATATCTTTCATCTCTTATTCACATTTTTAAAGTTAAAGGGGAGTATCCCAAACAATTTTTCAAGTTAGTTTTATTATATCAAAAAGGGGGAGATTGTAAAACTATTGTTGTGATATAATAATTGAAAAATGTTTTGGACTGATTTAAAAAGAATTCAAAACTATTTCTAAAGTCCAAATAACTTGAAACTATGTTTAAGGGATGTTTTCAAAGGGTTTTAAAAATTTTCAAAAGCCAAACTACACAAAACCATTCAGGTGTTTCGAAACACCCTTAGGTGTTTTGATACGGGGTATTCCAGTAGCAAAAACGTTTCGATACGGGTATCGAAACAGACCTTTCCTGGATGAGATTTTTGCCCAGCGTTTCGATACGGGCTATGCCGTTTCGATACGCCTACGTGGCATCGACCACAACGGTCATAAACCCCAACGGCTATTTCCCAACTAACATTTAAATGCAGATCGTTTCAATACGGAGACAGGCGTTTCGATACGGGTGTTTCGAAACGGCCAAGGGCGTTTCGATACGGGTGCTGCATCAGACTACAACGGCTCTTTCTACTTAAAGGGTGTTTCGAAACGGTCACGAGTGTTTCGAAACGGTGAGCTGCAGAACTGCATTTATGGTGGGAAATAAAGTCCTCAACGACTCCAAATCAACCCCAACGGCTAGTAACGGCTACAAACTCATCAAGGAGTATAAAAAGGACCTCCAAGCATCAAGATATGGTTAATGCTTCAATTGTCAATCAACAAATTATCAAATATTGTCTTTGTACTTAAATTGTCATTTCTTGTATAGAAAAACACTAGTGAGCCAAAATTGTCAAATTTGCTCAAGTGTTTTAGGTTTTGGGTGAGTGCATTAATGAGCAAACAAATACCTATTAGAGGGATTTAAGTTTGCATTTTTCCTTTCTCTTGTAAAGAGGGTTTGATCAAGGCTTTGGGTAGAAAGCTTGATCGGTGTATAAGGGTTTCCTCCTAAGCCTAGAAAAGGGGACGAATCAATAGTGGATTGATTGGAAATCCTTAGTGGGAAGCTAAGGTAGTGGATGTAAACCTTGGTTAGAAGGTTGAACCACTCTAAAATCATTGTGTCATCTTTATTTTAGCTTCCACACCACATCCACCCAAAATTCCACCTCTCCACCACTTGGTGAGCAAGATCGGTTGGAGGAATCGAGCACCTCAAAACTCAACATTTAAGATGCCCAATTTTCGAAGTACATCTATAACATACATCTTACACCAATTTCAGGAAAGGAAAGAATAACTTCCATTCATAGACAAAATATAAAATATTCATTTACTGATAAAAAATTAAAATGACAACAACAACATACAAAAGGGAATAATAATAATAAAACAAGTTAAACCCCACTAGTCATATTCCTCACCCCTTCTTCACCTTCAGCACCACCTTCGATAAAACCACCTAAAGACATAGGCGTACTAGGTTCCATCACAGGAGGGATCAGAACAACCCTATAATCAGTAACAAAATCCCATCAAGAAGACCCAGAAGGATTTCCTATGTCAAAATTCACAGCCCCAGCTACCTCGCAAAGGGCATTAAAATTCACACCAACAACATCAAGCAGACCACGGGCTACTTGGAAGCTAAGAATAGTAGTATCTTGCGACCTATCCATCCCCTTAACCATCAAAGAAGAAGTCGCATCCGCAGCCACCTTAACCTTCTTAACCAATTCCACCTCATGGGTAGCTTTCAACATAGTTAACTGATTCTCATGGGTCACCCTTAGTTCGGTCAATTCCCTCACGAAACTAGCAGTGGCCTCATCAGCCACATCCTTCGCACGCTCTATCTCCTCCTTAAGCCCCTCGATTTTAGTCTTAAAGCTCTTCTCTACAGCTTAATGAAGTTTCTTCAATCTCATAAGAGAACAACCATGTTTGGTCTGCATATTAGCAATATCCTCATAATGTCTCTTGTTCAACTCTTCTAGATGAGCAGACATTTTCACCTCATGCTTTTTGCTCAACTCTTCTAGAAGAGAAGAAATTTCTCTATCGCAATTACTCCTAATGTCATTTAGCCGAGCAACAAGTTATCCAACTGCGAATGCAACATTTGATCTTTCTCTTCGAGAGCCCTTGTGTTCCTCTCCATGTTGTACTATACACAACATAACTCTTGAATAAGGCCCCAACCCCCTTCAATGGTCCTCCTACTTTCAGCTGAGGGAATATATGATGCGATACTACTTGAGTACAAAGTCGATAGCCTATTGGAAGCAGTTTCAAGATGAAACCATCTCTCCGTATCCCAACTACCTCTCTAAATATAGAATAAAATCCATGGAGCTAGAGCCCCGAGAGGCTCGCTGGACGAAGGACCAGAAGGCGATGAGGCCATAGGAGCTGAAGAAATCACGAGAGGTGTTGGAACCCAAGAGACGCAGCAATGGTAGATACACCTTGCAAAGTACAGTGCACGAAAGTGGAGTTGACGGGGATAATCTCTACGAAGGCACCATTTCAGTAGAGCCAAGTTAAGTTAATGAGGAAATTAACAAAACAAACATAATGAAAAATTTTAGATAAGAAAGAAAAGCACCTGAAGGAATAGAGGAAATAGGCAGAGAACCTGTTGAGCCGACAAAGATTGGAGGAATAATTGTGGTAGCACCAATCGAACACATGGAAAGAGGAGACGCATCAACAACAGAGCGTGTTAACTCGACAGAAAGAGGAGGAGCAATTGTCGCATAGCTAGTCAAGCTGGCCGAAGACTCTCCAGGCCACCTCAAAGTCAATTTTTTCATTTTTCCTAGCCTCTTATCTTGACCGGAAGTAAAAAGCCTTCTTGAGCTATAAGTTTTTATTTGGCCAGCCACAGATTTCATAGCTACCTCCAAAACATCCAGCGCTCATGGGCTCACAATCTCTGTGTTCGTAACATTTGCAGTAAAAATAGAAAAACATTAACAGAGCTCACTAAGCAGGGATCAACAACACTTGTAATCACAACAGAGGTCTCCATAATCTCTAGCTTCAAGGAAGAGGGTGAACCCACTTGTTCGCTGGAAATCGCATGCAGGGGGTGGCCTCTGGTAAGGCAAGCAAACTCACATGTTCACTAACAATTTCTTGCGGAAGACTTATGTAACACCCCTAAATAAAAAAGAAAGAAAGAAAGAAAGGATGGAGTGAGAGTTGTGGGAATCGAACCCACAACCTCCTGTATTTTCAGCTGGATGCCCAGCCAATTGAGCTAGGTAAGCTCTTGGTTTAGAATCAACCCAATTGATTTTTATTAAGATCCGAAATTAATATAATAATTAAATAATAAAAATATCTCAACCACCCCACTATCAGATATGATTAAAGGGGATCAGATTTGCTCGTTTTGGGATGAATTATTTTCCCATTATTATTTCCCCTAACCATAAACGCCGGCCACCACCGATCTCCCTCACCGCGCCGCCGTGATCGACACCGCCCGTACCAGGAGAACCGCCACACCGTCTCGGTCTCAGCCGTACCAGCCACGCGCGCCGTCGGGCTCTCCATCGTCGGCCGTTCGCCTGGAATCGCCAGAAAACCGCTGCTGCCGCCGTCTCTGCGCGCGCTTCGCTGCCGTCGAGCTAGGTGAGTAATGGGTCGGGGTTTTCGGTCGGACTTCGGGTGCGCCGTCGCCGGCCTGTGGCTGTTGGGCCGTGGCCGCCGTGGGTTCGCGGGGCTGTGCAGGGGTGGTGGGGCGCCGCCGGTGTTAGGGTTATAAAATTTGGGATTTAGGGTTTGGTGAACCGAACCGGCCGGCTGGGTTGAGCCAAACCGGTCTGGTTGGCTGATGCACTGATGACGTCATGTTGACGTCAGCGATGACGTCATCACAGTCATCACAGTCATGCTGACGTCAGCGATGACGTCAGCGATGACGTCAGCGTTGACTTTTGGTCAACTTTTTCGACCGAGCCCCTTTTATGTTTTTCGACGTTCCGGTTCCATTGGCGCTGTCCGTTTCTTCAAATTCGAACCCGAAGTGCCGTTTTGGATCAATTTTATATATTGAGCTCAGATTTTCAGTAAAGTGTTAAATCGGAATTTGACTCAGATAATTTCGTGTTCAGGTGACGTGAACTCTGATCCCGAGATTTTACCTCCTCCACCGTCAGACAAACCTCCGGTGGCACAATCTTCGAGACCTGCTAGTAAGATATTTATTAAGAGTAATTTATTCGGATGTGGCATAGTAGGAAATCTAACATAGTGTCCTGTATTTTTAGGAACTGATTCTGTCCGACCTTCCGCTAGAGCTAAGCGTGGGAGACGTCACTATCGACGTTGACTATTTAGCTGCCTAAGGTGTGTTCTCTGTTTTGTGCTACATTTTTATGTGTTACATGATTTTGTGATTTGTATGATAAATATTGCATGACTCATTGGTATGTCATCCTGCTTTGTGATTTGATAAATAATGTATACTCGGATTTTATGATCATGTTATGTAACACATCGGAATCGGATTATTATGTACATGCATCTTAGTTATATAACAAGATTGCATTCGGACTTTGAAATCGGATTACATGTCATATCATTGGGTTGGGATATTGTACGGAGGAAGCTCAGCGACTTCATCCTTCGGGTTGAACTTCGCTTCGGATCAGTGGTTTCACCCTTCGGGCTGAATTCCGCTTCGGATTAGTGGTTCCACCCTTCGGGCTGAGTTCCACTTCGGATGGTGACGATGGAGAAAGTAGGTTCTGGGGAACCTTACTTTTCGGTGTATCGGAGATGGGTATTATGATTCATGTGCATCAGACATCATATCATTATGATCCGGTTTTTGTTGCGTTTTCAGAAAAGTTTTTATCAGAAAATAAAATACAGTTCTGTTTTGTTTTCAGTTGCACTTTAGAGACACACTGAGCTTTATAGCTGACTCCCCCTTAGTATCTATTTCAGATTTCCAGACTTAGGTTTCGGTACTTGGAGGACTACGTACGAACAGTATTTGATATTATCTATCAGTATGTTTCGTTTCAGACTTATTAAATGATTTAAATATTTTCAGTATTTGGATGTAAACGTGGACTTTGGACATTTATTACTATTTGGATTTGATAACTATTTTGAACATGCTTGTTTTAAAACGAAACAGTAAACGATAACTATTATAATTGAATAATAGTTTCGGTACAGTTTTTCATAAATGACCTTACTTGAGGGGAAAGTTTTCAATTCGCCAAATTCAATTTATTTCAAAACCCTAGATCAAAATTGGGGGTTACATTTAGTGGTATCAGAGCCTAGGTTACACCCCTCGGCCTGTGCGGCTCAATGGAAATTTGATTTTTAAAGTTTTCAAAAAAAAAAAAAAAAAAAAATTTGCAAGCATCATAAATGTTTTCGGAAATTATGAGATTTTCAGATAAATGTCCGGATTTTAAAGAAGTGATATATGATTTAATTAAAGTCTCCAAGTACCAATGTTGACTTTAGGACTCTTCTTTGTAGATAGACTATTATGCCACGGTGTATGCCACGGTGTAAGAGTTTTAATCTATTGTTTGTTCGATGTCGTGATCGAGCCTGTACTACTACTTCTGGTAGTGGTCACTCGCATTCTGTTGGCCAAGCAGAAATTCAGAATAAGTTACATGTTGAAGAGAACCATTCGTTAGGAGGATATCAGATCGGAAGTGATAACTCACTTGATATTGTAAACACTGACCGATATGTAAGAGCCGAGCTCGTATCGAAGTGTTAAGATTATTTTTTTTAAATTTGAATCAGAATAGCAAGACAGTGAATGATTATGAGATATAGTTTCGGAGGTTGGTCAAGTATGCTACTGAGTTAGTTATGATTGAGAAAAATAAGTATGATTTAAAAAAAAAAAAAAAAAAAAAACTTCAGAATTTGACCAAATCGGAAAGCAACCAGACACATTTGTACAACAAGGTTTTGTCAACTAGTTGGGAAAGAGATCTAGGATGAGTTTGTTCCTCAGAGTATCAGAATGTAAGACTTGCAGTATCGTCAGTTCTGTCTGACAGTCAGGGTAATACAAAAGTCTGTTGGCCTATTTCTGTATGTGGTTTTTACAACAAAAAGTGTAACGAGGAATGCAGGTTGATGAGCAGAACGTGTCTCAGATGTGGTTCTCATGATCACTACTTAAATAATTGTCCACGTTCAGCTACTGGTTCATCCGTTCAGAGTTATGCATCAATTCAGACACCTCACCGAGGTAGAAGGCAGTTCATGTCAATTGCTTCTAGTACTGCTAGTAAAGGTAAACATGCTCCGAGTGGGTGATCATGTCAGGATTTCTAAGGTGTACAAGATGTGCCCTTCGGAAATGCAAGGGAAAATATTCTCTGTTTATTTGATGGAGTTACCTTTCAGAGAGTTCAAACTTATTTTCGGAATAGATTAGATATCCGCTCATCGATTTTGTTTGGATTGTAAAAAGAAAAGGGCGACTCTGAAAATCTCTGATGGGTACGAGGTGATTATGGTGGGAGAGCGTAGAGGTTACTTGTCCAATGTTGTTCGGTTCTCAAAACAGAAAAGATGATTCGACATGGAGCTACTGCCTATCTTGCTTATATTTTTGACTTGAGGTAGTCAAATTCTGTTTTGGATAAGATCCGGGTGGTTAAGAATTTTTCTAGATGTTTTCGGAGGAATTGCCAGGAGTACTGCCAAAACGTGACGAGGTTGAGTTTGGCATAGATGTATGTTCGGGTACAACTCCTATCTCTATGGCAATGTGAATAAGGACTGAAATTGGAATGTGCGCGATTGAAGGTATTCAAAGTTCCTTGTATTCAGGATGTTGAGGATGTCGCAATTGGGTTCGAGAGTGATCGAACGGAGTACCATGGTCAAATGATATAACAAGTATTAAAGGTAATACACTACTACCTCTAGTATGCTTTGTGAACATGTTGATATTCGGTTAATGCATGCATGAATATGATGAGGAGTGCTGTTAGTCCTGCTCAAGTCAAACCAGATATGAAATCGAGTATGATAACCTAGATATGATTGAAATGCTCGACCGAGGAAGTTAACAAATGTAAGGACCTGGAGTTCAATGCTAAAATTTTTTTTGATATGAAATTACGAAAATGCTCTATGGTATGAGAATGACTAAAATACCCTTGGATTTGGAAGTAGTCTAGAAATCTGCACTGGATATGGTAAAACAACCCGATTCATCTAAAAACCTCGATCTACTTGGAAAATTATGGTAACAAGATTCAAACATTCGAGATTGTAAGGTGTTAGGTTTCCTTGAATTGGGAACGAATTTCCAAGTATAGATTTACGGGAAACTACTCATAATTCTGAATTAATCAAGTGGCTCAAATACTGAATTGATCGTAATGACTAAAAGTATTGGAAATACTGTCATGGTTAAATCATTCGGAATGATCGTATTGATAAAAAGGGCTGAAGTATCCTCGGACATCGAGTTTTGCGAATTAACTGGAATGATGGATAAAACCTTGAGTTCTGAAATGAATGAAGTGGTTGGAGGTACCGAAATTTCTGAAATGGCTGAAAAACCCATGAGTACTTAAATGATTGAAATTCTACAAATGGTTTAATTGACAGTAATGATGGATATCTCAAACATTGAAATGACCGAAATACCCCCATGATTGGAATAAGTAAATTACCTCTGATAAAATTTTGGAAATGCCAATAAAGTTGGAAATGACAAAAATACCCTCAAGGGTGAAGCATGACTCTGGTATATAAATCTCTCGTGATATTAATATGAGGATGGAAGCTTTTCTTGCACAGAATATAAGTTTGACTACTTTGCGGCAAGTCCGATGGTGAAATATAAAAGTAATCATTCAGATATACGATACAGTCAAATACATTCAAAGGGTTGGTTAGTAATGCAAGGTTGGGATATGTTAGTTCGAATGGTTTTGGTTGCAACTATCTCTACGAAGACACTATCTCTACGGAGAGAAGTGATATATCTTCACCGATCACAAGAGTATAAAATACATCCTTACGCAGAAAGAGTTGAATCTGAGACAACGTCGCTGGTTGGAATTTCTTAAGGATTATGACTGTGATTATTTCTTTTTCTGAAATAAGTACATCTAAACCTTCTATCCATAATAGCTTGATCTGTACTGGGAATGAATATCGGTAATGTTTGTCTATGAATTTGATTAACTTAATGAATTTGAATCTGGATAGAGAACTTGAGATGGTCTATGCATATGAAATTGAAGATCTGAATCAGGTTAAGAATAAATGTTTGATCATATGGGGTAACCGATATAAGACTGCATGTAAGTTAGCTCGGTGATAATGATATGCTCGAAAATATCAAAAAAAAATGATGATAAATGCAGTATGAATCTAAGAGAGAGATGACTATGAACCCAGCGAAAGAGTAAACTCGGTAGTTACTCTGTTAAAAACAAAGAAAACAATTGTATGACCTTTACGTTGAAGGTAAATGCAAATCATTTAAAACTTTGGTTATGTCGGATTGGCTTGGAGGAAGAATTCACTGGAAATATGGCATGGTGTATAGTCATACATATCATCCTTGACTGAAATTCAGTGTTACGTCTTAACTTTGGAAGGCTCTGTTGGAAGCTTGGATTACTTGCTTGGATTTCAGGTACAGATTCTCATTCGTAAATTGATGGTTGACTTGGTATATTAACTCATATCCTAGAGGAGATGCTTCTAGGAGGTATGGTTATTTCTGTGATTGTTGGAAATGTTTCGCATCCCTGACTGAGACCGCATATAATGAAAGCTGTAAGACAAGTGTTCGTTTGGCTTCGTACAAAGTTCTGTATGCATTCAAATACCGTAACATGATTAGTTCGTATGAGTTGTATGATAGGATGACATTGCATTTAACGAATAGCTGAGTGACTAAGGACACTCCCAGATTGATCCGTGATTGTTTGCGAGTCCCGAGAAACATTGGTACTCTATTGGATAAGTTTCAGTACAAGAATGGATGAAAGAGTAGTTTCTGTTTTTCCCCAACTCTGATAAATTTCGAGGACGAAATTTCTTTTAAGGGAGGGAGAATTGTAACACCCCTAAATAAAAAAGAAAGAAAGAAAGAAAGGATGGAGTGAGAGTTGTGGGAATCGAACCCACAACCTCCTGTATTTTCAGCTGGATGCCCAGCCAATTGAGCTAGGTAAGCTCTTGGTTTAGAATCAACCCAATTGATTTTTATTAAGATCCGAAATTAATATAATAATTAAATAATAAAAATATCTCAACCACCCCACTATCAGATATGATTAAAGGGGATCAGATTTGCTCGTTTTGGGATGAATTATTTTCCCATTATTATTTCCCCTAACCATAAACGCCGGCCACCACCGATCTCCCTCACCGCGCCGCCGTGATCGACACCGCCCGTACCAGGAGAACCGCCACACCGTCTCGGTCTCAGCCGTACCAGCCACGCGCGCCGTCGGGCTCTCCATCGTCGGCCGTTCGCCTGGAATCGCCAGAAAACCGCTGCTGCCGCCGTCTCTGCGCGCGCTTCGCTGCCGTCGAGCTAGGTGAGTAATGGGTCGGGGTTTTCGGTCGGACTTCGGGTGCGCCGTCGCCGGCCTGTGGCTGTTGGGCCGTGGCCGCCGTGGGTTCGCGGGGCTGTGCAGGGGTGGTGGGGCGCCGCCGGTGTTAGGGTTATAAAATTTGGGATTTAGGGTTTGGTGAACCGAACCGGCCGGCTGGGTTGAGCCAAACCGGTCTGGTTGGCTGATGCACTGATGACGTCATGTTGACGTCAGCGATGACGTCATCACAGTCATCACAGTCATGCTGACGTCAGCGATGACGTCAGCGATGACGTCAGCGTTGACTTTTGGTCAACTTTTTCGACCGAGCCCCTTTTATGTTTTTCGACGTTCCGGTTCCATTGGCGCTGTCCGTTTCTTCAAATTCGAACCCGAAGTGCCGTTTTGGATCAATTTTATATATTGAGCTCAGATTTTCAGTAAAGTGTTAAATCGGAATTTGACTCAGATAATTTCGTGTTCAGGTGACGTGAACTCTGATCCCGAGATTTTACCTCCTCCACCGTCAGACAAACCTCCGGTGGCACAATCTTCGAGACCTGCTAGTAAGATATTTATTAAGAGTAATTTATTCGGATGTGGCATAGTAGGAAATCTAACATAGTGTCCTGTATTTTTAGGAACTGATTCTGTCCGACCTTCCGCTAGAGCTAAGCGTGGGAGACGTCACTATCGACGTTGACTATTTAGCTGCCTAAGGTGTGTTCTCTGTTTTGTGCTACATTTTTATGTGTTACATGATTTTGTGATTTGTATGATAAATATTGCATGACTCATTGGTATGTCATCCTGCTTTGTGATTTGATAAATAATGTATACTCGGATTTTATGATCATGTTATGTAACACATCGGAATCGGATTATTATGTACATGCATCTTAGTTATATAACAAGATTGCATTCGGACTTTGAAATCGGATTACATGTCATATCATTGGGTTGGGATATTGTACGGAGGAAGCTCAGCGACTTCATCCTTCGGGTTGAACTTCGCTTCGGATCAGTGGTTTCACCCTTCGGGCTGAATTCCGCTTCGGATTAGTGGTTCCACCCTTCGGGCTGAGTTCCACTTCGGATGGTGACGATGGAGAAAGTAGGTTCTGGGGAACCTTACTTTTCGGTGTATCGGAGATGGGTATTATGATTCATGTGCATCAGACATCATATCATTATGATCCGGTTTTTGTTGCGTTTTCAGAAAAGTTTTTATCAGAAAATAAAATACAGTTCTGTTTTGTTTTCAGTTGCACTTTAGAGACACACTGAGCTTTATAGCTGACTCCCCCTTAGTATCTATTTCAGATTTCCAGACTTAGGTTTCGGTACTTGGAGGACTACGTACGAACAGTATTTGATATTATCTATCAGTATGTTTCGTTTCAGACTTATTAAATGATTTAAATATTTTCAGTATTTGGATGTAAACGTGGACTTTGGACATTTATTACTATTTGGATTTGATAACTATTTTGAACATGCTTGTTTTAAAACGAAACAGTAAACGATAACTATTATAATTGAATAATAGTTTCGGTACAGTTTTTCATAAATGACCTTACTTGAGGGGAAAGTTTTCAATTCGCCAAATTCAATTTATTTCAAAACCCTAGATCAAAATTGGGGGTTACAACTTACCTCTGGTAAAGCAAGCGAATTTACTTGTTCGCTAAAAATTTCTTGTGGGGAAGTTCCCTCTGGTAAATTAGGCGAACCTACTTCTTCGCCCACAAGAGCTTGTAGAGAAACCGCAATAGTCTGTAAATAACAAAAAGAAAGGTACATAAAAAAGAAGGTACAACCACAATAAACAAATGGAAATACAAAAATACGAAATGTAAACATCAGTAACACAAGAGTACCTTCAGGAATACATCAAGATGAAACAACCACATCCATTTGCCTCTTTGTCCTGCATTCCAAATTCATCGAACTGCTTTCCTCTTTTGAAGAGGAAGAAACATACGTAAGTGGAGCCACCCGCTTCCTATTGCTACCAGCAACATTTTAGCAAGATTTCTGCTATGACTATGACCGAGCGGAGCAACATCGACACTACCTCTAGGAATGATGGGAGCAGCTTCCCCACTAACCTCGCCCGAAGGAGCATCTTTGTCTAGGTACTTCCATGTGTGAATGCGGAAATTGGTATGAGTAGCAAAGAATTTTGTTGGCTCATTCTTACGTCCCAAAAGAATCCTAGCCACATGCTGATCACCTTCCCCACTAAAGGGACACACTTCTGCGCAAGCTGGTACATTCGCTAAAAATTCCTCGGGAGGTGAATTAAAATCCACATCACCCCAACCATTCGGGCTCTTCCCCCCTAAATATTTCACCCACACATTCCTCAAGGTACACACATTTTCATATTGTGACGGAGAACCCCTCTTCAATATATGAAGCAGCGATAGCTAATCAAATGATAGTTCGCTTAGTTTAGGGGCTTTAACCCTATCTTTTGCCGGTCTACGCCAAACAACAAGAAAGGCAAAACCCCCAAATTCGCACTCCACCTTGATAAACCTCTCCCTATCCAGCTAAATGTTGTTGGTGTAGTTGCTCATTACTTGCATCTTCCCGGTGCACAGGGCAATAGACACAAAGCCCTTCGTAAACTTATCGTTATCAACCACAACTTGGTAAAAATAGCAAAATATGTTCACTGAGGGCTTCTCTTCATGAAGCTTGCAATTGAAAAAATGTGTTACCAAAATCCACCAACCTTCTCCTGATAACTGGCATGGGGCTATATCGAACCAGTTGAGCCGATCCACGAAGAAAGAATGAAGCGATAATTGGATTCCAGCTTCGAAAGCGTACAAGAGGATAAGGCACCACGCCTTATCTCCATCAAAACAGGCACTTAGGCACCACGTTCCCGCCGACAAAGTGAACTTGTAACGAAAATTATCTAAAATGCACAAACCTTTGCACTCTAATGTACTACGCATCTTATCGTACCTTGTAGTATATGGATACTCCTCGCTTTCCACCACTATTAAATCAACCATCAGAACAAAGGAAGTATATCTGCTTAGTCTTCACAAATTCAAAGCCGGTGAATCAAGAAAGAAAAAGATGAAGTAAATAATCTAAAAGAATAAGACGAAGTAAAAAAAACCTAGAAAACCGAAAAAGCCAATTTATAATCGGGAAATATATCTTCTTCAAGACGTTTCACTCATAAAGAGATTTAATCGCGTGACGATTAATATACAACGGTCTGTTTCTAAAGAAACCAAATGGTTCACTCAACATACACACGTGGCAAGCAGAATAGCCTCATAAATATACCCCACAATACAAAAATTAAAAATTAAAAAACAAGCTACATCACATAAATATTTTCCGCCACAAAACTCCCGCCATAGGAGCCCGCCAGATTTCTCATGTTCGCCAAGTTCACTTTATAACCTTCCCTCATATGGGGGGCAAGTGTTAGTACATGCGAACATCCACCGCTACGTGTCGAGGAGTCACATCTTGCAAACATATACCGTGGGCGAACGAAGGTAACCTACCCCTGCGAACCCCCATATATGCGAACAAGTAGAAGCAACATGCGATAAACAAGTGGGCCCGCGAACGTATCCAGGCGAACAACGTTTAGCGACCACGTCTCGAAGCACGTGATCGCTCTCGATGACCAAGCAAACCTAGGACGTCAAGTCATGGCCTGTCTAATCACAGCACCACGACAACCATGTTGTGACATATGTCTGAGTAGTATAAAAGGACACATACAACAAGGAAAACGCACGATCTTTCATTCTAAGACACTATCACCCACACCAGAGAAGCCATAGTCGAACTCAAACCTAGAGCCACCATCGGACCACAGTCTCCGACTCTTGTTCACTTTACCAGTCAACAGTAAACTATATTGTCACGGTCCGTTCATCGTGACAGGCGGGACCGTACGAGATGCTTTCTAGTTGTGCTTAATGTGAGATGTGGGATAGCAATAAGGGTGTAGTACGTGCCGTACAGCCGTCCAGTCCTTGGATGGGTGTGCTGGTTAGGCACCACACTTGTCGGGAGCTGTCCCCGCTTCCCCGATGAGCCCATGGGAGGGCGAAACCAGTAAGCGTCAGAGATGGAAAAGGCATAGCCTCGGGCGTGTGGGAGCCCTGAGGTACCGCACGTGGAGATGTCCCTGCGCCAAGACTCTGACCCCGTGACAAGTGGTATCAGAGCCAGACTGTGTGCTAGCTGTGAGTTTACCAAGCACTCCTTGTGCTGCGTAGCGAGTCAAGTGGACGAGCATGTGCCTCGCACCCTAATGAGGGGGTGCTCGCGAGTGGGTCCACTAGAAAGAGATTGAGACGAGGACGGGTAGGCAGGAAGCCGTAGCGAAAGTTCGCCAAGCACTCGTAGCCGCATGTGTCGGAGCCTCAGTGAAGAGGGCGAGCAGGCAGGGAATTGCACACGAGATCCGGGCTAATTAAAAGAGAAGAGGGAAAGAGCTTTCTCCTCATGCACGAGGGCGTGCATGAATTGAGTGAGGGAGAATGTCACGGTCCGTTCGTCGTGACAGGCGGGACCGTACGGGATGCTTTCTGGTTGTGCTTAATGTGGGATGCGGGATAGCAATAAGGGTGTAGTACGTGCCATACAGCCGTCCATTCCTTGGATGGGTGTGTTAGTTAGGCACCACACTGGTTGGGAGTTGTCCCCGCTTCCCTGATGAGCCCATGGGAGGGCGAAACCAGTAAGCGTCAGAGATGGAAAAGGCTTAGCCTCGGGCGTGTGGGAGCCCTGAGGTGCCGCACGGGGAGATGCCCTTGCGCCAAGACTCTGACCCCGTGACAATATCATACTCGGTTAATAATTTTATAATATTTATGTTTTATGATGGAGATATTTTAAATTATTTGACTAAATTATGATTTTAAAATTTGTGGGTCGTTTTGGTGGCCTAATGTGGCATCTCGGATTCTCCGGATGGACCGAATTGAATCGAGGTGTTATAAAAACTTTAAATGTTTATAAAAAAATTTATTCTAATTTCATTATACAAAATTTAAATATCCACATTTGCATCTCTTTTCTACCTCTAGATTTCAAGCAAAGATTTCATGAAGATAGTATCCTCGTCCTCCTACACTCCCTTTCAAATCCATTGTAGCTGTTTAATTGATGATGAAAAAAAACTCGTAATTTGATGGAGAAATGACAGGGAATTAATATATCATTTTGTATATACTTATCAAATGTTATACATTTAGTATTTGAATTTGTCAGTTTCACACACGTGATATTTATATTTTCTTTTTATCAATTTGGTGTCTATGTTTGTTAAATATTACTTAGTACATGTATTTATTAAATCTATATCAAGTCTTTAAACGTATATTGTGTAAGGTTGTAAACGAACCGAACGTTCAACGAACCGTTCATGAACCGTTTGATAGGAAGTTTATTTATGTTCGTTTATTTATTAAATGAACAAGATTTTTTGTTTGTTTAATTAAATGAACAAACAAGAACAAAGTGCTCGTTCGTTCAATTATGTTCATGAACGTTCGGTAATCCGTTCGTTTATGTTCATTTATGTTCGTTTAAACTTATTCACATATGTCTAGGGGTGAGCATTAGATCGATTCAAGTCGAGTCGAGTCAAAAAATTTCGAGTTATTCGAGTTGACAAGTCCTATTTTGTGACTCGTTAAAAACTTCCTTCTTATCGGCTGTGGGTGTTCATTGTTCGCTTAAACCGAACTAACCGACCGAACCAAAACAAATTTGGTTAATCTGTTAGATAATTTTAGGTTTTGGCTAATGATTAAAAGTTTTTTTTTTAATTTCAATTATCGATTAATTTAATTTAAAATCGACCAATTAACCGAATTAATCTAACTAACTTAAAATATTAAATATTTAACATATTATATATGTTATTTGTGTTCATTTATATTCGTTTGTGTTCGTTTATCATTTTAACGAACGAACATGAACGAACACAAACAAGCTACATTCCTTAATGAACGAACACAAGCTACATTCCTTAACAAACTAACACGAACAAGAAATTTTGTGTTCGTTTATGTTCGTGTTCGTCCATTTGTTCGGTTAAAGTTAAACGGACGAACATGAACACACCCTCGTTCGTGTTCGTTTACAGCCATTTGTGGATTAACATTAAAATTATTATAATTTAGAATTTATTATTTATCAATATAAATTATATAATATGGATGATTTTGTATGATGTTTGATGAATACAAACACAATATGTAATGTTTGATGAATATATGTATTAAATTTGTTTAAAGAACAACAGAAATATCACATTTATAAAAACGACAAATCCATACACCAAATTAATTATAAAAAATATATATAAATTCAAATATCAAATGATATAGATATAGTTAAGGTATCGAGATTTGATGGGAGAAGGACAAAAGAAAAAGGCAGGAATCGGATGGCGAAAACATAAAAGTGAGTGGAGCACTCCGGAGTTGTTGCTTTCAAAGTACATGTACATGTCTCCACTAACTGATAGCTTTCTACAAAACTGAAACGGGGGAAAACCATTGTTACCAATAACAAAGATTCCCTTTGTCCTCTCCTCTACTCTGCTTTTACCGGAATGTAAAACCAGCAAGATTACCACACCACCCTTCATATATCTAAACACTATGTATAATGCGTTCAATGAAAGGAGACGGAACTATGCATGTTCTCTTCTGAAAGAAAAGAGCTTAGGATATAAAAAAAAACCTTTATGATGGATGACAATAACTGCAACATTGTCTTAAAATCTTTATGAACGCCAAGGCTAATTAATTAGCCATGTTGTTTACATTAAAGTTGACACTAACTGGGGGTCCCTAAGCCTAAATGGTTTCCATGTCACGGCTGATGTGGTTCAACGAATTTCTTTCACGTCAGTCCACGTCGGCGTGCTGTGCAACTGCTATTTCTTCTACCCCTCTTCAAGAAAAATTCTCCAGTCAGCTTCTCAATTCAGCAGACTCCCTGTTAATTTCTGGGGTCAGCACATCTAGTTGGATGCAGAGTTGAAATGTCTATTTTTCAATGAATTAACACAACCCTGATATATAAAAATCAAGCTCTCGAATGATTGTCAAGGTAGGTAATGTTTACAATGAACTTACTGAAAAAAGTGTGATCAATAATATCTAATCATCTCATTAATATATAAAGTAAAGACGCAAGATTCCTTTAAGCAGGGTTAGAGATTTAAATCCTAGTGTTATTAATGAGCAAACTGGGTCGGAAAGGTCACCCCCATAATCAATCAAGCTAAACTGGGTAATTTAAATGTTTATTCCGAGTCCAGATAATTTAGTCGACAAACATAGAAATCACAGGCCCTATAGTCAACAAATGGGAACCCAAAGGAAAATGACTGACCTGGGCTTGTTTAGTGGAAAACCACCAAACTCCCTGAACTTAATTTCTTCGTAGACCCTGATAAACCATTGTTACATAATCCTCATTCAAAGTACTTATTGTTTCAACTTTCAGCCCCCCTTATCTGACAATAACCTGTCATGTTCAAATAGCTTGCATCTGCACATTAGAGATTGTTTTGAGAATCAAACAAAGTTTCCACATTAGTTTTATATGGTATAACATTTCTTCTAATGTCAAAAGATAATATCAGTAAGATTGCAAACAAGGAAAAAATCATCCTGAAAGGCGGTTAAGGCGAACTTTAATTAAGTAAATAACTGGGAAACCTTGGTTATGATACACTACAAGTGTCTTTCACACTATAATAGAGTACAGTTGCATGACTACTGTCTAAATACTGGTAAGATATTTCAACAAGGGAATGAAAGTGATTTATAGAATAGAAAAGTCAAGAGGGATGTTTCCACATAATTCCCTAACAAGTAATTCTAATTTTTTTAAAAACATAGCTGGGAAAGACAACGTTCTAACAGAAACCCACTCAGTAATATTTACACAATGTCAAAGTTGGCAAAATTTACCAAATTAAGATATTGTGGCTGCTCGCTTCACTATAAATTCCAGCTGCAGACCCCGTTATTCCATGCACTACCACCTTATATCCTTTGCTTTCTTTGTTATCTTTGCTCATTAAATCATCTATGGCTCTCTCTCTTCAACCCCTTTTGATACTTTTCACAACTTTGCTTTTCAAACAAATTCTGGCAGAGGCAGCAACATGCAGCAACTGTTTCACCCATTCACGAGCAGCGCACTACCCAAACTCTGATGAACAGGGAACGGATGGTAAGATATAGAGAGAATGCATATATATCTTGTATTGTGGATAACACCAAAAATGCTCACTAATTTTCTAAACCAAATGCAGTCGGTGCATGCGGTTTTGGTTCTTTTGGAGCAACAATAAATGGTGGAGATGTATCAGCAGCATCTGACCTTTACCGCAATGGTGTTGGCTGTGGTGCTTGTTATCAGGTATTAAAGAAAAATGTGCTCGTGCACGTGTCATGAAATTTTTGAAGTATAATACTCAACTAATACCAAGCATGCTATTGGATGATGCAAATGGAACCTTCAATTTACATTGAACCAATTCTTGCTTTGCAAGGTGAGGTGCAGCATCAGCAACTATTGCTCAGACAAAGGTGTGACTGTTGTTATAACTGATCAAGGTTCAGGTCACAACACTGACTTTATCCTGAGCCAACGAGCCTTTGGTAGGATGGCCCAGACAACAGATGCAGCAGCATCTCTATTAGCCGTTGGAGTGGTCGACATTGAATATAGACGGTAAGATTCCACTGTAATGAGAAGCATTTCTGAGATAGAAGCAACTTCAGGAAGATCAATAAAGTTCTTTATTATTTCAGTTGTTTTCCTCAAAAGAAAGTATACTGCATAATGATAGCACAAAATGATGGATCTCTTATCTCATTCCTCTCTTTATACAGTGTTTCATGCAGCTATCCAAATAAAAATATTACAATCAAGATTGATGATAGCAGCAACTACCCTCATTATTTGGCATTTGTTCTATGGTATCAACAAGGTGACCAGGATATCACAGCTGTGCAGCTATGTGAGGTATTATGCACTTTCTAAACCTCATTTTCTATCTCCGCTGGAATGACTAAGTATATGATGGCCAAATCTATAACAACCAGTATAATACCTAAATAATGGGATACTTACCTCTAAAATGTGCAGAATCAAAACTCTGTGTGCAAGCTATTGGATAGGAGTCATGGAGCAGTATGGACAACCACTTCACCACCAAGTGGTCCATTGTCTTTTAGAATGTTACTGAGTGGAGAGGACGGAGATGAGTCATGGATTGTTCCTGTTAATAACATACCACAAAATTGGAAAGGTGGAGAGACATATGACACAGGAGTTCAAATTAATGTCTAGGAATATACACTTGGGTCTTTCACTTATTTGCTTAGCAATGCAGCTAAAATAATAAATTCCTGGTTTTCTTCAAATGTGTAGTTTCATCATGCTTAATTGGTTGGCATATATTTTGTCATTTTGTGTCAAAGAAAGGTATGAAAAGCCTTATTTTGATAAATTATGTAATCTAATCTTTTGGCAACTAATAAAATTTTATGTTTCTTAATAAAATAAATAAATTTCTCAAAGTTGTCAGCATGGAAAACAGATCCATATTGTCAAGGGAAAGATCTTGACTTGTTCTTATAAACATAATTTTGCCAGTTTTACAGTTATTCATCCAATTCCACTTATACCCAGTTTCCAGATTAAATCCACAAGTATGGTATCTATCCGTTTACAGTACAAAACAAATCTCATAATTATCGTGACAGTTTAACATACCCTATTTGCTCAGGCAGGGAATGATGCAGCAATTCTTAGATCACAAATAACCATTAACAAGGATGACCTAGTATCCCTCTGCATAATGCTTCTTCTATTAGTTCCAATAGCTAAGGTATCATTAAACCTAATTAATATCAATAATAATACACTGTCTACTGCCTTATCTTTCTGATGTTTAGAAGCACTAAAAATCAGCTCGGAATAGGTTGAGAAACATCCTTAGTAAAAAACTTAGTACCGCCAAACTATCTGATCGATAACACTATTTAAAAAGAAGAAAGAAGGATTTAGTAAAGTTGATAAAGAATCGAAGACTGCATGTCACCAGAAAGACAATCGAGGGAGCTGGTCAGATTGATTATTAGGCTGATTAGTGACAGATGATCAGGCCTTACCAGCCTTATTTAAAAATTGCTTTCTTTGTATAAATAAAAAATTTACTTATCCAGAAAACATTTTTCTTTCATAGTTTCAAATAAATTGAAGTTGACATGACTTGGTGAATATCTTCACTCCAGGAAAATGGAAAAGGAAGGGGAATTCTCAAACTAGATTCTGAAATATATAGCATAGTTGAACCAACTTCATAGAGTTATATATCTCAGTGATATGAGCAAAAAGAAAAGTAAATGAATATTGAAACATGAAGTGGATCAACACACCTCTTCAGCTTTATGTTCTCATGGCCTTATCCTACTAAGCAGTAGTTGAATATTCTAAGCCCATTCAGTTGTGATTTATAAACTCTGGTCAATTCCCTAACTGTGCCATTTTCGAGAGATGCTTTCCAAGGAATTTTATCTTTAACTTTCATTTGCATGTTTTTCCCATTTATTCATCCTCCCAAAATCTCAAACCCCTGTAGAATCTCCACAAGACAGTTTCAGCTGAACACCCAACTCCATCAACATAGAGTATATCATGGTTTTACGATGTGGTGAAGCATGTCTTTCTGACAACTGCCTATCCTTGATGAACTTTCTAATGTTTTCTACTTCACCCCACTTCTTTTCCACAGAATATATGTAAGATAACAACACATAGGGCCCAACATCCATCTGTTCCAAGTCAATTAGTCGCTTGGCTACAATCTTTCCAAGCTCTAAATTAGAAGGGGCCCTACATGCAGAAAGTAGAGCTCTCCAAAGGGCAGCTCCGGACTCCACAGGCACCTTACTCATAAGTCCATTTGACTGTTCCATCAAACCAACCCGGCCAAGTAAATCAAACATGCAACCAAAGTGCTCCACCTTGGGTTCAATCTCATAAACCCTGCACATTAAATCAAAGCACCACCAACCCTCTAAAACCTTTCCAGCATTTTTACAAGCAGATAAACAACTGGTAAAGGTAGCAGCATTTGGCGTTTGACTTCTCTTTTCCATATCAGTGAACATGTCTAAGGCTTTCTCAACATAGCCATGCATACCATATCCCATAATGATGGAATTCCATGACACCACATTTTTTTCAGGCATGTTATCGAAAACATCTCTTGCCAAATCCATAGCCCCACATTTTGCATACATCGTCAAGAGAGCAGTTGAAAGTAATACATCACATTTGATCTTGTTATTTTCAATGAAAGAATGAACCCACAAGCCCTTATCCAGCCTCCCCAAATTTGCACATGCTGTCAAGACACTAACAAGGGAAGCACTGTTGGGCCTAACCTCCCCTTTTTCCATCATCCTATCAAACAACATTAGAGCCTGGGTGACATACTTCTTACGCCGAACATATAAAGCCAACATGATGTTCCAAGAAGCAATATTCCTTTCAAGCATCCGATCAAAAAGATTTCGAGCCTCTGAAACATTTTCAATCCTTGCATACCCATCAATCATACAATTCCAAGAAACAACATCTCTAAACGGCATCTTTTCAAACAATTCTCTGGCCGCCTCCATTTCCCCAACACCCACATAGCCTGTAATGATTATATTCCAACTGAAAGTATCCCTCTCAGGCATCTCATTAAACAGCTCACGCGCAATACCAACCTGCCCATTCTTCACATAGCCATCTATCATCGAATTCCAACTAACTAAATCCAACACAAACCCATCATCAAACACCTCACGGGCATTCCCTATCTGCCCACAAACCGAATACAAACGAATCAAAGAGTTCTTAACAAACAAATCAGACTCGAATCCAAGTTTCAAAACCCGCGCATGAACCTTTCCCCCTTCTTTCAAGGACTTAATCTCAGCACAAATTTTCCCTAACAATGGAAAAGTATACTCATTATGCTTAACAAATTTTCCCAGCATTTTTTCATAGTAAAAAGTCAAAGCACTAAAAGGGTCCAAATTCAAAAGACCATTCAATAGAATATTACAAAGAAACGTATCAGGTTCTCTGATACAATCAAATACCAAAACAGCATGAGAAGCTGAGTTTAAATAGCCGCAGAGCTTCCTAATCAGCCGGCTCGCCACGGTAGGCTGTTGGAGGAGGCCAGATACGTGGAGTTGAGCGTGGATTTGGTTGAGTTGGTTGAAGTTGGTGCACGACTCTAGGGTTTGTAAAACGCGAGCCGGCTGTTGTTGGCTGTTTTCTGCGGGTGGAATTCGAAGTTGTGGTGGGTCGTTGGGCCATAGCCTTGGAGAAGGTTTGGAGAGATTTTTGTGGGATTTCAGGAATTTGTCGACGTTAAGCGAGGTTAAGCATACTGGAGCTTCTTTGGATAAGTTAAAGCGCAGAGTCATCTTCTCTTTCTGTCTTCCGTTCCTCGGCGGGAAGGTTTAAGCTTCTAAATCTATAGCCAGGCCCAGAATGCTTGTCAATATTCAGACTATTATAAAATGGGTTAACGGCTGATGCTGCATCGCTTACCTCAATTGTTTGTTGTGTTAAATTTGAACGGGAGGGTGGAAAAATTATTGCAGGGTCTCGTACTTCTACGTCATTCATAGTTCCTCTCACTAAAAATGTCATATAATTTATCTTTTTTATGTTATTTTTTCCTAAGGATAAATCTTCACCTTTTTTAAGTATGTAAACAGGGAGTGGGTGGTTACATAGAAGTTGATTATAAATAAAATAATGACATGGAAAAAAGAAATTATGTGGCTTATTTTTAATAGATAGGCACCATAGATAACGTGGTAGTCCGGGACCATGTAATTATTTTTCGGGAGGGTGATCTAGTACAATAATAAAATGATAAATTACTTAAATATTCTCTAAACCATTATTTAACTTATATTTTGGCTATCGAAATAAAAATAATTTATATAATTTCACATTCAATCTTCTATATTTACAAAAAGACCCAAAAAAAACAAGCCACAATTGTCGATTCCAAGTCAAACCTAGAAAAACTCTACTTATTGTTGTTTTTTAGTCTGTTTGGAAGTTAGAAATTTATATGCTTCCATGGTTTGCATCGCTAATGCTTTCAAACTCATTTATCTTAACCTCCACTTTTCTGCATTCATGCATGAGTTTATAATAGAATCACACTGTTTTTTTAAACAACGAGACGGTGCATTGATGCTTGTTCTTGAAATGAAAAATTGTTAATTCATATAAAGGTCTAAATGAACGTGGTTGGGTTTGATTTTTCAGGCCAGTGCTTGACTAGAATCTATACTATATGGGGATGAAGTCTATGACTACATATTCATCTACTTTCGTCAATATGCTTCCTGTTGTTGCCTTTATATTGGCAGTGATTTTTAGGTGAAAAATCAAAAGTACAAATAATTTAAACTAATTAGTCGCATAATTTCTTAATATTTGTCTTTCACTATATTGACAAATATGTGTGGACATGGTTCTAGTGAAAAAAATTGGGACTCCTTACTGGAAACATGCCAATCCCCTTCACATCACCCCTTTTCAAATAGCTTAAAAATTACAATATATATATATATATATATAGAATCATTGTTTAACAAGGTAATCATGTGAATCGGGTTAAAAAAAGATCGATTCGAAGAAGATACACAGTCTAGCAAAGATCGTCGAAACAACAATCACTATGGCAGATGACTTTGTACAAAAGTCTCATTGTTGATTTCATCAAATCAGGAGGGGTGGCACACCATGGAACCACCACATAATCTACCGATAAACACTGGGTTACCGGTATCATAATACTTCTAGGAAGTATTTTACATGGACAAGTTACTTTATTTTGTAAGTGAGTAGAAATTCGGTTTAAAGTTTAAACAACATATTATGAAGCTAATTGTATTGCATATGGTTTGTGGTTTTAATCTTTCACGTTGAAAAAGTACTCTGCCAAGCTCAGTCTCACAACTTGGATATGTTTCGTGTGAATGATAGAAGATGGTATTTTGGCCCTTATCATCGTCTGGGACCTAAGTGCATGGAAAATAGGGTGGGATTCAAGGCTCCTTGCTACAACTTACTCTGTAAGTCTTTTTTGCTAGCTATTCATGCACTTTGAAATACAATTGGTTCACTTTAATGTTACAATTTTATTGATTGATTAGGGGGAATAAATAAAAAAAATTATAAATATAGAGGATTAAATGTGAAATTATATAAATTATTTTTATTTCGGTGGTCAAAATATAAGTTAAGTAATGGTTTAGGGACTATTTAGGTAATTTATCGTTTTTATTGTGCGAGATCACCCTCCCGTTTAAATTTAACGGCAACATACGGTTGAGTGACCAAAAGTTTACGCCCCGAAAACGTAAGTCACTTTACTGGTCGTTTTTCAAAATCGGTGACCAACTCTGTACCGATGGGAAACATAAGTGACTATTCCAGTAGTTAAACCTTAATTATATTTTGGGTGAACTACATTTTCACCGAAATTTAGGGCGAATTCATTTTGGTCACCATAATTTTAAAATATTCTATAAGGTCACCTAATTTTTAGTTCAATTTCGATACGATCCCTCTTGTTACCTTCCGTTAGAAGTTGACGTTAGTTTTCGTTTTTTTCTTAATAAAAAAATGGTAAACTACACCAATCATCACTCAACTTTCTTCTCACACCTATTTTAGTAACTAGAGTTTAACAATTTTCAATTTAATAAATTTAACTTTCAACCTTATCTATTTTGGTAAAAAAAATTAAAATAAATTATTTTTATTCGGTTACAGTTCACAGTTTTAAGCAAAATTGATTAACCAGTCTAATATATTATATACAATATTTCTAAATTTTATGCATTACAATATCTTATAGCCTATTGATTTTGACACCCTTCTGACTTTTTAAAAGTTTTGGCTCTGGGTAGGATTAATATGCGTGAACTTTCAATTTTTGACTTTCTAGTTATTTTTACAATTTTATCACAACCGAACAATTATTAAATTTACCATATTATCATATTTGATATTTTAATAAACAAAGTAAAAATATCATTTCCAAAATCAAATATTTCGGTTAACTGGTTAATCGATTATTTGATATAATTAGTACAATATAAGATCAAGAATTGAATAATATGAATTTACCAATTAACCAAAATATTTTTTAAGGATTGATCAAATTTTTCTATTTGTATAAACATGTCATTTGAGAGTGGCCAAAATATGAACAATTCGAAAGTTAAGTTATTAAATTGAAAATTTTAAACTCTAGTGACCAAAATAGGAGCGAGAAAAAAGTTGAGTGATGATCGGTGTAGTTTACCCATTTTTTTATTAAGGAAAAACAAAAACTAATGTCAGCTTCTAACGGAAGGTAACGGGAGGGACCATATTGAAAGCGAACTAAAAGTTTGGCGACTATATTGAAGTCAAACTAAAAGTTTGGTGATCTTATCAAATATTTTAAAAGTGTGGTGACCAAAATGAATTTGCCCTAAAAGTTCGGTGACCATTTATGTAGTTTACCCTTATATTTTTATCATTCATGATTTAAAAAAAATAAATTAAATAATAATTTAATTCTTCACCTTCAACTAATGGCTCAATTTACCAATAATCAGTTGATCTAGGGAAATGAGGAGCTAAATCCCTTAAGCAATGTCAGAGGACTTGTGTTGTGAATAAAGAAAATTGAATTTGAAGGTCGCCTCGTGTTCGCGATCGTGAAGTGTACTATAAATGATACGCAAATATGGTGCAAGTATACACGTCGAACGAGTAATAAAGTGATGAGTGAGTAACGTCTCCACAGGGATTGGAGGTGAACACAGTTTTCGTATCCAAATTGCTATAGTAACCAAATTGTAATGTGAGTATGCCGAGGCAGTATGAATGATGGGAAAAATGCTGTAGCAAAACAAGCAAACAAAGAAGAGATAATCAAATGACAGATAGGTCCTCTCTCGGATACAAAGCTCTCCATGGAATGGCTGGCTAGCTCTTGAAGGATAATCTTTTAAAGTCTCTTAACACTACTAACGAGTCCTAGTTCTCTCCACTATGCTCGGTGGGATTTACTAAGGTTGCTTCTAAACTATCTCTAGCAAGAAGACTGGGAGAATAAAATGCTACAGCAGTACCTCTCGGCGTAAACTCTAAACACTCTACTCTCCTAATCTCTATCCCTCTTAGCCGTTTAAACCTATCATTTATCTCTAAGGCAGGTTGGAGTCCTTCCTCTTGGTGGTTACTCCATTGTTTATGGGATCTAAGGCTAGCTCTCTCGTTCATTCTCCCAGCTAATGCTAAAGATATGACCCTCTCTCGAAGGTTATCACACACTACTCTAGCTGTCACTATTAGCTAAGGCTTTCTCCCTCGATCACTACCCCCATCTGCACTTAGGGAACGACCGTCACTCAAAGGCATCATAAGGAATGGCCTATCTCCCGGGGCACTATCATCCCTAATCTCTTACAACCCTGGGTTGTTCCTAAGGTAAGGCCAACTCTCGAAGGCGCTTAAGGTAGGGCCTATATCTCAAAGCACTTACAACCCTCAGCTCTTACAGCTTTAGGAAATTATGCACACCATAAACAAAGCATAGATCAAGAAAGAACAATAAACATTAACATGAAATTAAGAAAATCAACAGAGTATTAACCAACAGAACCCAAACCATTTAAAACAGTTTATGGTTGGGCGATAATCAAACGTATCATCATCATATAACACTCCAGATAAATAAATGCTATAGAAAAAAGGAAAGATAAACTCCCAGTTCGCCGGTAGACTGCCATGACCGCCTTAGGCTCACCGCCTCGGAAGAGGGCGGTGAGGCCACGCCTCGAGCTTTCCGATGAAGGACACCAAGTCTGGTCAACGATGAAGTGCTCCTCCCCTCTACTGTGCTTCCTCTTGCACACTTTCTCTTTCTTTCTTCACCTTGCGCCCCCTCTCTTTTTGAAGATATGAAGCCTTTATATAGTGGGGGGTCTTCTAGGGTTTTGGTGCTTTGGTATCTCCTTGGGGATCCCAAAGAATATTCTCCGACAAGCTCTATCCTCCAGGGGACAAAGAGGACGGTCTGCAGATGGAGTGCGGCTGCTGCATAAAGTTGCCTGACATTGTCAGGCGTCCTTTTCTGCACTTCACGTGCTTGTACTTTCGTGCGCCAGCTAGCCTTCTTTCTCCTCCTTTGCTATAGCATTTTGTTCCTTGCTTCTTCCCTCACATTCTGCTCTGTCATCCTGCACACAAACAACCAAAAACTACCTTTCACGCAGCACCAACTCCACAGGGGCAATAAATTAAAAAGCACCCACAATATACTAAAAATGCAACCTACATGCAATGTAATACACTTGAAAACAGGCAATTGCTATAGCAAAGAAGCATAAATATAGAGGTTATATTGTAGCTATCACACCTCCAAACTTAAGCTATTGCTTGTCCTCAAGCAATGAGTAAAACTAAACAAAAAGGGTTGCTATGGCAAAGATTTAACGAGGAATAAATACTACGACAATGTTTCAGCTTTCAGAAAAAGATAGGCATTCAGTATCAACAACATTTATTTTAGACTGGCAAGAATTTCTCTTAAGAACAAGCTGCTAGTGAGTGTGTGCACAAGATTACTTTCGAACTATGCATGATATGCGATGATTTTTTTTAAGGAAGCTCAATAATAACGCCTTAGCAATGAATTTTCAATTATTACAGACTTCCACAAAAATGTAAAAGGTACTAGTACAAAGGGTGTTAGCTCATCACACCCACCGTCCTTAACTCTAGACGAGTAGGGAGCATACCTCTCACCCCCGAGCTAGTAGGTAGATTCATCCCGTGACAATTTTCATTCACTCATGTGCTTTTCATTGCCACTTATTTTTTTTATTATTTTTTTGGGCATGTGGCCTAGAGACTGCATAGTGGAGTGTCATTCTACAATTATGCTATATCATTCATTCAATTTTCAGTTTTAGGTACAGGGGAATCTATTCTCTTTTAAGCTCATTTTTCATTCTTTCATGCAAGGTAATACTAAAGTCCTTCCTAATAAAATTCTTCTAAACTTACCAAGCAGAGAAAGAAAGCGACACGTGTCTAACTTTTTAGCAAACTCACTCCTAAGATAGTTCTCTAAGTCTCATGCAGTTGTAAAATTTAAGTTCAAGCCTATTGAATTTCAAATGATCATCATTAAGCATCATCAACACATTTGCATATTTCTTCCTAGCTAAACAGAATGCCATAGCAAGACTTTTTGTATAATTTTACAATGTAAATTCTATGGTTCTAAACTAAGCGCAGGTGAAACACCCCCAAACTTGGAGATGCATCGTTCTCGATGCATGAAGAAAATGTTATGCAAAATGCCGATGCAAAAATAAACTAAAAAGAACTAAAACTAAAAAGAAATTTGTACCTTATGGTCGTTGTGCACCATTGGAACTGTTGAGGTCGCACTGTCGTCAGATTGAACAGGGGCTGGATCGGTTGGTTAGACGGTGCGCCCGGCTGTGCGTTTATAACGTTTCGGCTTGGATGCTGTAGCATCCTTATATGGTGGCACAACTGGGTTGGGTGCAGTGGTGGGCGCTGCCTCAGCCATAGGCTGATCATCGTCACTCAAGGCGGTGACTGGTTCCCTTTGGGATGCATGTGGCTGCGATGTTGCTGTAGCAGGCTTCTTGCTGTAGCAGGCTTCTTGCTGCTTCTTGTTCTCTTCTTAGTGGGTTTGGAAACAAGATCGACTTGCTGTGATGCTTGGGCAGGGGTCTGTTCTTCTTGGGCTGAGGGGTCTTGAGTGTCTGGTTCATGGTTTGGGGCTGGGTTGACTTTATTCTTAGCAGTCAACTTCCTCTTTTGGGCTGGTGGTCGAGGCGTGCTTGCTGTAACATTTTGGTCCTGAGGCTCAGGAGTGATGAGAAGTTCCTTTGGGAATGGAGGGAACTGAATTGCTATGCCTGGCAAGACCTCAGAAAATCATTGCGAGATAGCCACGTCCCTCTGGTTAGCATACTTGAAATAGGTGCTCAGCTGCACCTTAAGACTGTGAAGCTCTGAGGGTGGAAGGGTTGCTTTAGCAACCAATGCTGCGGTCCTAGCTGCAGCAAAGCTTTTGGCTCCTCCTTCCAGGGTCTCATTTGGTGCATCCTCATCAAATCCTTTTAGCTGAGGAATTTGGGCAGGCGTTAACCCCTTTTTGCCCTCCATTTGTTCGTCCTTGGCCGGGTTTTCAAAGGTTTCCTCCCTCTGACACATGGAGGTTATCAAATTTGGAAAGATCAGTGGGCTCTTGCTCCTCTTGAGGCACGCGTAGACCTCATCAACCACCAGTTTCCCTACATCAATTTTACGCCCATTAATTATAGAGTGAATAACCAGTAACAAGATAGGTTTACCATAGTTGTGTGCATTGTTGGCATCAATCGAGTTCGGGGTAAATGGTTCCAGAGTTTTGCTTCAGGCTTTAATCTCCCACATTTGACTGTCATGGTGCTCCAGTTAAGCTTTGTCCCTCGAAATCATAGTTCTTTCACGATTTCGTCTTGGGCCTTGTCATCTAGCCCAACAACAAAGCTTCTATGCTCGTCTACCACATTCTTCAGGTCGTAGAATTTGTCCACTGCTGCAGCAGTGAACTTTACTTGTTCTCCTCGAGCGTAGACGCTTGACTGTGTTGGGCTCGTCAGGTGCGCATAGAACTCTTTTACCAGTGGAACGCATATATTTTGGGGATGCTCAGCCAACTTCCTCCAGTCGTGTTTTACTATGACGTTCAGAAGGTCTGATTCGAAGTTCTCTTCATATCTCTCAGGAAATCAGAGTCCCTGCTCTGGAAGTAGTTTCCTATCCTTTAGGTTCAGCCATCTCTCTCGGGCTGCATCGTCGTAGAAAAAATTTATCTTGATGGCCGGTGGGTTCTGCGAACTCGATGATGTACCAAGGACATTTTTGCGTCGAATCATGGTTAGGTGGTTTGAAGGTAAGTTTTTCGGTCTTAGGGAACAAAGGGTTTTGTGAGAAAAAGAAGATGGAAGGTCTTTGGTTGAGGGAGGAAGATAAAGAGTGAGAAAGGGTTGAGTGGAGAAGTGGGAGAAGACGTGTGGGTGGTTTCCTTGGAAAACAACTAGCGACTGTCTCTCCTTAATGAGGAGAGAGGTTTGAGGGTGATGGGTGCCGTCTGTTGTTAGGAAAGAGAAAATGGTCTCTTAATTGCTCAAGGAAAAAGTAAGAGAGAGAACTAATTTATTTGTGGCTAGGGTTTAGTCTTCAATAAATAACCAAATATTCTCTCAATTAATTCCCTTTTATAATACCCTTTTTGTTTTCCAGCTTTTTCTCGCATCTGTCCACTTTCCACGTGAAGACAAATTTTTGTTCCCTCTAAAACCTGATTTTCTTCACTAACCAATGAAATAATCCCCTTTTTGATGTACCACCTGCATGTCTAATTAGTACTACAGAGGACATGTACTATGATACGGATCAATAAATAAAAAGAAAAGACAAATAAAAGATAGACAGAAAGCTAAAAACAACACTCCAAAATAGACTAACTACTCTTTATTGAAAATACTTAAAGCAAAAAGAAAAAGTTTAGGAGGCATACTGTCAAGGGTCGGGAAGGCTGAGGTGAGACATGGCTAGCCCCACTTCATTTGAGTGATTTTCAGCATCTGGGTTCCCTTCCTTGCTTAGGTCCTCTAATTTTTTCATTTGAAATGGTCCATCAAAGGCTTTCATCTGAATGTTGTTGCTACAACAAAATTCTTGTAGCTCATCCCATGCTATAGCGTTGCAGCACTGATCTTTCATTGACTTGTCATAGAGGGTGTTATGTATGTTGATGGTGATTGTTTCTTCACCCATTCTCATTGTGAATTCACCTTTCTCATAGTCAATCAAGGCTCGACTTGTAGCTAAAAATGGCCTCCCTAGAATAATAGGAGCATCGATGTCTTCCTCACAATCCAGGATCAAGAAATCAACTGGGAAGACAAAACGATCCACTTTTACTACAACATTTTCAATTTTCCCTCTGGTCGAACTTGAGAGTGATCAACAAGCTGTACCATAACTCTAGTAATATTGACATCCCTTAACCCTAGTTTCTAAAATATGGACTTAGGCATCAGGTTCACACTTGATCCCAAATCACACAATGCTTTTCCAACGAACTCATCTCCAATAGAGCAGGGGATAATAAACCTTCATGGGTCTTTTCTTTTTGGTGGGAGTTTTCTCCAAATGAAATAGCATTCCTTTGCTATAGCAAATGTTTCATGCTTTTCTACCTTCTTCTTCTTTGTAAAGATATCCTTGAGAAACTTAGCGTAAATGGGCATCTGGTCAATGGCCTCCAAGAATGGCATATTGATATGCAACTGATCAAGGATATCTACAAACTTTTCAGATTGGAGATCTTCTTTCTGCTTTTTGAGTCTTTGAGGGAATGGTGGAAGTGGCTTAGCTAAATCTGATGTAGCTCGTGGGGTTGTGTCTTTTGCTGTAACAAAAACTGGCCCTTCCTCGATTGGTCTTTTGGCTTTGCCATCCTCATTTATTCCTTCTATTTGATGTGGTTCCTAAAGATCTTCTTGCTGTGGGAGTAAGCTGGGTTGGGCTTCATCCTTCTCTCCACCCCCAAACTTATCACCTTTGTTAATCTCCGTGCCACTCCTTAGTGTGAGTGCACTACACTGTTCCTTGTCATGGTGCTTAGTGGGTTTAGTGTCACTAGGATACGTTCCTTGTGGTCGTACGTACAAGGCTTGAGCAATCTGGCCCACTTGAGTTTCTAAGGCCCGTAAGGATGCACTATGATTTTGTAGAATGGCTCCCTGATTTTTGATGTGTGCTGCCTGATCCTGTAGCAAAACTTTTGTGGTCCCCATGAAGTCCTTTGTCATAGCCATGAACTCCTTAAAAGTAAACTCCAATGAATTGCTTGATGAAGGTGTTGCTTCCTTTTTGTTTTGCCATGGCATATTCAGGATGAAGTGGTGTGCCTCTTGCGATTTTTGCTGTGGCATTTGATTGGCCGAATTGTTGTTGTGCCCTTGATTACCCCAACTCAGGTTTGGGTGTTAACACCATCATGGGTTGTAGGAGTTAGAATGAGGGTTGCTGTTGCTACGGTTGTAGATCCCCACATAGTTGGCAAATTCTGGATTGTCAGGGCAATCGTTAAGGTGGTGATTGCCATCGCATCTTAGGCATGAGCTTGCTGCCTTAACTTCCTTCACTTTGTTGGAACGTTTGAGGTTCTTTAGCATATCTGTGATGTTGGCCAGCTGATTCAGTACTGAGTTGTCAACTTCATTCTCCTTGGCAGCTTGAGTTCTCCTCCCCATTCCAAGCCTTGTTGTTGGGAACTGATAATCGTTGTTGGCTACCTTGTCGAGGATGTCAAATGCTTCTTCCGGTGACTTGTCCAACAGTGTCCCATTTGCTGCAGCATCTATCAACATCCTTGTGGGCGTATTGACACCATTATAGAACATAACCACCTGGGTCCACTCATGATACCCATGGTTAGAGCATTTCCTCAACAATCCTTTAAATCGGTCCTAGCACTCATTCATAGATTCGTCATCAGACTAACGGAAGGAAGCTATATCATTCCTCAACTGGGTGTTCATCACTGGCGGACTATGCCATAGCAAAAAGTTCTTGCATAAATCGGTCCAACTTTGAATTGATCTGGCTGGCACTTCATTTAGCCATGCTCTAGCACGATCTCTTAGAGAATACGAAAACAACTTTAATTTCAACACATCCTCGTGCACCTTTTTCCTGTTTGAAAGAATCACAAACACCCAAGAAAGCACGGATATGCTGTCTAGCATCTTCATGAAACGAGCCACCATACTGTCCAATGTTGCTCAACATGTTGAACATGACGGGTTTATGTTCGAACTGGGCTGCCTGAATTTCTGGAGCTACTATTCTGGGATAGAGATCGTCCACGATAGGAGTTAAATGATCTCTAATGGCTCGTGGTCGAGTTGCTTCTCCCTGGCCATTTGCCATAGCATCTCCGTTAACAAGTGCTGGTTCCATGACTCTAGCTTCTACTTGCTCGCGTCTTCTCAAGCGAAATAAACAATCAACTTCTGGAATAATGGGCTGGATAGGTCCTCTTGGTTTTCTTCTGGTCATAAACTAGAAGAATACCTGAAAAGAAAAGTATAACAACCAAAAACAAAACAGGTGAATATTTACAACATGAAAATAGAAAGCAAAATGAAAATAAAAACTATGGACAACCAATTGCCAATCCCTGGCAACGACGCCAAAAACTTGTTCCTGATCGTGAAGTGTACTATAAATGATACGCAAATATGGTGCAAGTATACAAGTCGAACGAGTAATAAAGTGATGAGTGAGTATCGTCTCCACAGGGATTAGAGGTGAACACAGTTTTCGTATCCAAATTGCTATAGTAACAAAATTTTAATGTGAGTATGTTGAGGTAGTATTAATGATGGGAAAATGCGGTAGCAAAACAAGCAAACAAAGAAGAGATAGTTAAAAGACAGATAGGTCATCTCTCAGATACAAAGCTCTTTATGGAATGGCTGGCTAGCTCCTGGAGGATAATCTTCTGAAGTCTCTTAACACTACTAACGAGTCCTAGTTCTCTCCACTAAGCTCGACGAGATTTACTAAGGTTTCTTCTAAACTATCTCTAGCAAGAAGATTGGGAGACTAAAATGCTACAGCAGTACCTCTCGGCATAAACTCTAAACACTCTACTCTCCTAATCTCTATCCCTCTTAGCCGTTTAAACCTATCACTTATCTCTAAGGCAGGTTGGAGTCCTTCATATTGGTGGTTACTCCATTGTTTATGGGATCTAAGGCTAGCTCTCTCGTTCACTCTCCCATCTAATGCTAAAGCAGTGACCCTCTCTCGAAGGTTATCACGCACTACTCTAGCTGTCACTATTAGCTAAGGCTTGCTCCCTCGATCACTACCCCCATCTACACCTAGGGAACAACCGTCACTCGAAGGCATCATAAGGAATGTCATGTCTCTCGGGGCACTAACATCCCTAATCTCTTACAACCCTGGGTTGTTTCTAAGGCAAGGCCAACTCTCGAAGGCGCTTAAGGTAGGGCATATATCTCAAAGAACTTACAACCCTCGGCTCTTATAGCTTTAGGAAATTACGCACACCATAAACAAAGCAGAGACCAAGAAAAAACAATAAACATTAACATGAAATTAAGAAAATCAACAGAGTATTAACCAACAGAACCCAAACCATCTAAAACAGTTCATGGCTGGGCGATAATCAAACGTATCATCATCATATAACCCTCCAGATAAATAAATGCTATAGCAAAAAGGAAAGATAAACTCCTAGTTCGCCGGTGGATTGCCATGACCGCCTTAGGCTCACCGCCTCGAGCTTTCCGGTGAAGGACACCAAGTCCGGTCAACGATGAAGTGCTCCTCCCTTCTGTTGTGCTTCCTCTTGCACACTTTCTCTTTCTTTCTTCACCTTACGCCCCCTCTCTTTTTGATGAGATGAAGCCTTTATATAGTGGGGGGTCTTCTAGGGTTTTGGTGCCTTGGTATCTCTTTGGGGATCCCAAAGAATATTCTTCGACAAGCTCTAACCTCCATGGGACAAAGAGGACGATCTGCAGATGGAGTGCGGCTGCTTCATAAAGCTGTCTGACATTGTCAGACGTTCTTTTCTGCACTTCACGTGCTTGTAATTCCGTACGCCAGCTAGCCTTCTTTCTCCTCCTTTGCTAAAGCATTTTGTTCCTTGCTTCTTCCCTCGCATTCTGCTCTGTCATCCTGCACACAAACAGCCAAAAACTACATTTCACGCAGCACTAACTCCACACGAGCAATAAATTAAAAAGCACCTATAATATACTAAAAATGCAACCTACATGCAATATAATGCACTTGAAAACAGGCAATTGCTATAGCAAAGAGGCATAAATATAGAGGTTATAGCGTAGCTATCACCTCATATTGGGTCTCTACAAACCTGATTCAAATTAATTGGTCAATGAATTGGATACCAGTAATTAAACCAAAAAATCTCATTTTTTTTAAATATTGCACTTGGAAAAATTTCCTAAATGCTGCCCTCTCCTTTTTATTTTCTAATCTATTACACTTTAAACAGTAAAATGTGAAGTCGACTTGTAGTCTCACCAACTTCATTGTGCAAAATATTTTTTTTATTAAAATAATATTGTCACCTTGCATGCTATGTCTAGGGGTGTTCAAAAATACCCGACCTGGCGACCCAAAATTTAAAAAGTTGGGTAATTTTTAAAAAAAATTACTCGAAAGGGCCAAGTACTCGACCCAAGATTTTTTCCGGGTAGTTAGGCCGAGTCTAAGCCAAAAACAATTGTAACCGGGTACCTGACCCGGTACTTTAAATTCATATTTTTAGTTTTAAATTATATTTTTATTTTAGTTTCTTAATATTTTTACCCAAAAGCTAAATTTAGATCTCGACATTTTTCTATGTTTATATTATGTACTTTTAAGTTTTAAATTTTTCAAAAATATTTGTATTAGTTTGTTAATACAAGATTCGGAAAAAATGAGATTAATATTTTTAATGTCTTTTTGGTGATAAACTTTATATATCCAAATATTTCTATCTTAAAACTAACTTCAAAACACTAATTTTTGTGTTTGGATTATGTATTATGAACTTTTAAATTTTATGTGTTTACTATGTGTTTTTTAAAACTATTAAATTTAAAAATAAATAAATAAATTTGAACCGGGTACTCGTTACCTGATTTTACAGGTGCCCAACTTTTACGGGTACCTGGTAATTACGAGTCGGGACCCAGTCAAAAAAATTCAATATCCAAAAGACCGAATACCCGATACTTCAGGTACCTGAGAATGAACACCCCTGACTACGCCAGCTGAAGTTGCCTGACATACAAGTCGACTTCATTGTTCATGAAGACGGGTTGTCTATCCTGCACACTAACTTCATATTATTTTAATAAAAAAATTGCACAATAAAATCAATAAGTGTGGCGAAAACTCAAATTCACTTCTCCGATAATGTTAATATGGAATTGTGTTCTTGTATTGCACAAGGGTTTGGTTTTAAAGTGGTGGAAGACTTGGGTACTTATTTGGGTGTACCGCTCCTACACAAAAGAGTAACAAAGGCGACACATGCATGCTTAATTGACAAAGTCTGAGAATGCCTATCTGGTTGGGTTGTTAGCTCGCTATCTTTTGCTAGTCGTATAACCTTAGCCAAATCAGTCTTGCAAGCCATGCTTATTTATGCCATGAAAACACCATATTTACCCAAATCGATTTGTGATGAACTAGAGAAATTAATCTGAAACTTCATTTGGGGCTCCTCCCTAGACAAAAGAAAGATTCATCTAGTGAATTGGAACACTTTGCAACAACCTATTGAACATGGCGGACTCGGTATGAAAGATTTACTTCGGAAAAAAGGCTTTTTTAATGAAGCTGACCTTCCAATTAGTCTTGAACGTTGACAGGTTATGGGTATGCGTAATCAAGGCTAAGTACAAATGGTGTGGTCAAGGTCTGATCTCTCTTCGGTTAGGTAATTGCTCGAGATTATGACGTTGTTTTGGACTGGTTTGGGAGGACATACATAATGGTTTCTAGTGGAATATTCAGAATGGAGTTAGTACTAAATTTTGGTTTGATATTTAGCTCGATAGTGAATGGTCGCTCCGACACTCTTACATTGGCCATGGTGATCTTGATGAATCCTGTGTCACAGATTGGGTGACAGTTTCGGGAGAGTGGGATTGGCTTAGTCTTCGCCAGGTATTACCAAAATGTGTGGTGAAACGCTTTGATGCCATTCCCATTACTTATTCAAGCCTTGGAGCCGATACACCTTGCTGGCATTGGGAGAACAAGCAAACATTTTCTACCAAATCAACATATAGATCATTGGGAGATGTCCATGTGAATCACTGAACTATTTGGAAATTACTTTGGAGGTTGCATGTACCTCAACAGATTCGTACGTTCATTTGGTTGGCTTTTTATGGAAAACTTGTCACAAACCAAGAGCGAACACGGTGCCATTTAACTATGGTGGATTCTTGTGCGATTTGTAACGATGGTTCTTTGAGGACATCTTACATGTGTTGCAGGATTGCGTTAGGGCCAAAACTATGTGGATGCAAGGTTGTTAGACATGATAAATTGTCACAGTTCATCAATCTGAATGTAATGGATTGGTTGGCAAGTAATATATTTTAGCCATGGAGTTATGTTAATGTTGGAGAGAACTTAGAGGCCCGTTTCGTTGTTATATGTTGGGTGTTATGGTCCCGTCGCAATAAAACATTGTTTGATAGTGGCTATGTTGAATCAAGATCGGTACTGGCCGAATGTACTAAGCCGTTGAATACTATGAACTCAAAACCGATTGTTCCACCAAGGACTAGTTCTTCTCCGTCCAAGTGGTCTACCACAAGGTTGGGTGAAGGCGAATGTTGATGGAGCGGTTCGTTTAAATGATTCCGTTGCAGCCTGTGGTGGTTTAATTCTTGATGAGGAGGGAAGCTGGCTGATCGGATTCTTTAGGATTCTCAGGTGTTGTCCCGTCCTGTTTGCTGAACTGTGGGGTGTTCATGAGGCCCTCAAACATGCCTGGAGTACGGACCATCAACATTTAATCCTTAAAACAGATAGTCCCGATTTTGCAAATGTGCTCAACCAACTACAAGATGCTCTCCAGGGTAATACACTTGTCTCACAGATCCGTCATATGCTTAGTCTCGATTGGGAAGTAAGAACTTGCAAAATCGGCCGTGATTGTAATAGAGCTGCAGATGCTTTAGCCGCAACAAGCCGATGTGCGCCTGTGGGAGAATCAATCTTCACTGCAACACCAAGTGTTGTCCTTGAGATAATCCATGAGGGATTTTAAATCTCTCCTTCTCTCTGTATAAACAAAAAAAATAAGAGTACATACCAACTTCACTTTTCACTTTTCAAAATGCAATAGATTGGATAATAGAAAGTGAAGAGCAATATTTAGAGTTTTTTAAGTGCAATATTTAAGGATTACACATTCAAATAATACATTAATTTAATTTAAACAATAAAAAATAACCTTTGACTTGTACGTAGGGATGGAAATAAGGTAGTTTTTGGTCGTCTCGATCCGATTTAAGATTTAAATATTGTAACACCCTCGACCCAAATGTCAGATTTAGGCTTCAAGCCCAACCGTTACTATAAAATTTCCAACTTATTTTAGCCCAAACAACGTTCATTTTTATAAAATCCATTAAGTTCAAGTATTCGACATAGACAAATAGTTAAAAACATTACAAATGAGCTCCAATTTAAATTTAAAACATTTGAACATTCGATTTGATTAATAAAATTTCAAAATAAAGATTACAAACTCCAACATGTAAGGTCCAATGAAAACATAGCCCACTAAACACAAGTACCGTACTCCCGAGATCACCACATGCTAGAATCTCGTACCAATAGTGCTCCTCGATCCCACAATCAACCTACGCATGAAAACAACGATTCCGAGCGTTGAGTTTACAAAGCTAGATGGTAAACATCTACCCTACTATACTTCATGCAAATCATAAACATAAGCATGCAAGCTAGCATGAGTAATAATGAGAGATAAATAAACATGTGTCACTATCACTAGTCGCCTAAAGACATGCTCTCATCATAGAAATCATCATATTTGACACACAAGGCCCAACCATACTCATAACATGGAAATATAATATCATACACATAAGACGCTACCCCTAGCCACCAAATCATATATCAACAGCCAACTCAAATCTTCACATAATTGAGAAGTGAGGCCCGGTTCCACTAAGTATCGGGATCATACACTCTGAGTGAGGCCGGATTCCACTAAGCATCGAGATCATACACTCCTTGGGGTGAGTCTCGGTACCACTAAGCACCAGGATCATACACCCAAGCTTGAAATCTCTCATCAAGCATCTTCGAATGAGGCCCGGTTCCACTAAGAATCGAGATCATACATTTAAAAATCTATAATCACGGTGTTGCAACACACTCTTTCTCTCACTGTGTATCCATATCCCACCAATCAAAGATGTCTAAACTATCTAGGTGTCCATATCAACACATAGCAAGGACACGTCTACCATACAACACACATCATTACACGATCCACCAAGAATTCGTACGATTGTTATTACCATCAAGTCACCCAACGTTTACCAAGTTATTAATTATTATGGATGTGTACATTAATCGTCCTCATTAATTATCTCTATTAATCCATATTTCCTTATTAATATTCCACTTCAATTTCCATCTTTTTATTAGCATTATAATTTATCTCATTCAGTGGGTACCGATACTCGAACACGAGTATCAATACTAAAATAGCTTAATAGAAATCCTTAATTTTTACAAGTATCAGTACGGCTAAAGCTCGTACCGACAACCTATTCACGAGTTCGTACCATTTCCTCGAATTACGATATTACCACGCTTTATTCTATTCCTAAAGCTTATAAAAGTCATTAAGGTTTTTTTTACTAATGCATCATGAATTCCCATCAATCACATCAATTTATTCGAATAAGCATACAAAGCATCGCAATTATCAACCAATCAATGAATCATGAAATAATCATATGGGCATCTCAAACGACCCTAAATAGTCTTTAAAGCCTTCATGAGTCTCATCATATTTGCAACACCGTCATGCATCTCATAGATATCAAGTCTCATGATACCGGTCTCCAGACATGCATATTTATTACCTACCTATTTTGCAGACACTAACATGCAAGACAATCACATTTATGATGCTCATGAAGTAATAGGAGTTTAAGGTGTACTAACCTTAAGCCGAATAATCCTCATATACAAACGAATACAAAAATACATTAATTCCAAGCATCATTTTTTCAATTCACAAGGTCAAATGTGTAAAAACAGTTTACCGGGTTCGAATTTGGCAAAACAGATCACGCCAACGGACTCAGAATGTCGAGAAACCCCCGGGTAGGGTCCCCTTGAAAAAGTCGATGGTCAACGGCTCAGCCAACACGGATTGGATAACGAGTGGTTCGGTTTGGTCAACCAGCTCATAGCTCAGCTAGGCTTGGACGGCTCAGCTTTAACAAATGCAGGACGAAGCCCATGTGCAACTGGGGCACATGCGGTGGCGTCCAGTGGCTAGAATCGAATGGCGAGCTCCAGATTCGTACATCCAACGACAGAGAGTCCAATGGTGGCCTTCAAACACGGTGGAGAGTAGCGAATTATAGAGCATTCGAAGCTTAAAGCTTTGTCTGACCTTGCATCCTACTATGTAGTCAAACTACGGCTCTAACAGAGAGAAGGCGACCGCCATCTGACTCATCTCGACGAGGGGAACCCAACGGTGTCGACGTTGACACTCTAGGCGGCTCCGTCGGTGACAAATCGGGGCTCAAAGCCTCCCCCTTAATTTCTCTCCTATCTTTTTCTCTCTCTCCCAAAATATCTTATCCAACCTTATCCTCTTTTTCACGACCCACCCATTTTAAATTTCAAAAACCCTCTTATCCAATTTGGATAAAACCATTTAATAAATACTCACTTTCCTCCCCTTTACCACAAAGCCCTTATCCAAAATTCTTAATTGGGCTTCCAACATAAAGGCTCAATTACCCGTGTCCGAGATCCGATTTGCTAACCCGAAGTTCGGGTTGTTACAACTCTCTCCTCTTTTAAGAAAATTTTGTCAAAATTTATACCGATAAACCAGAGAAGATGCTAAAACTTTTATAAATCTCCAACGTTCTCAAGCATATCCTGCTACCGTACTTTGATATCTTACAACACTTGTCAATTATAACCATTGTCTTCTAACGATACAAACATACTCTTAACTGATTCTTTCTCCTATAAGGAATCCATCTTCGCTCGGTACATCATAGACGACAAGTAAAACCCAACGGTACCCGAACAAAACTGTCACACGAATACGTCATCAAAGAAAATCAACTTATGCTGTAGTACCAAAACGATTTTTGCACAACAAAACCTTTCCACAACTCCACACGATCTAAAAGAGCAGGAGGTTACACTGCAGTTGTAACCAAAACGAAATGATTTCCTATTGCGGTGACTCCCTTAATGCGAGGTTCCATCTTTGACGACATCCCTTATCAATATCATTTCTTTCCCAATGCAAGACTTCTAAAAACGAACGATGTTGATTGTGTGTAGTGTACTATAAATGATACGCAAATATGGAGCAAGTATACACGTAGAACGAGTAATAAAATGAGTGAGTGAGTATCGTCTCCATAGGGATTGGAGGTATTCACGGTTTGCTGTAACAATATTGATTGAACTTCTTGCAGGTGAAAATACTATAGTAAAAGAGATGATGTAAAATAATGCAGTAGCAAAACAGTGCAAAGGAATGAGATAGCAATATGATGAACATGTCCCCTTTCGTATGTGAAACTCACTACGGAATGACTGGCTGGGAATGATGAACAACCTAAACTAAGCTTCTTAACGATACTAAGGCTCTTCAGCTGTCTACTATGCTAGGCGGGATTTACTAAAAGTGTTCCTAAACTAAGGTAGGTTAGAGTCTGCCTCTCGACAGCCACTTCACTGCTTATAGGGGTTCTAAGGCTAGCTCTCTCGATTACTAACCTCAACAAACACTTAAAGGACGTCCAACTCTCGAGGGCTCTTACAACTTTAAGGAAATAAAACGTATAAGCAAAGCATAGAATATGATAAACACTAAAAAAGTTATAGCATGCATTAAAAAGTACTCAAAATAAAATCATCCATCAAACCCAAGCCACCTAAAACAGTTCGTGGGTGGGCAATATCATCCAACGTATCATTGTGATAACATCCCAAAGATAAAGATATGAAAAGGAAATGCTAAAGTGACAGAAAGAAAGGTAAACTCTCTCTCCGCCATGAACTGCCCGACTGTCTTAGGCCCACCGCCTCTCCCGAGGCCGGTGAGGCCACTCCTTGTAGCTTCAACAATAGAGGACACCAAGTTGGAGAAGATGAAGATAAACCCTTCTCTCTCCTTGCAACTTTCTCTTTCTTTGCTCTCTTTCGCCTCTCTCTCTTTCTATATATCCCCCTTTCTTCTAGCTTCTCTCCCTCTTTATATAGTGGAGGCTCTAGGGTTTTGTGCCCTAAAGATTCCTTGATAATCCCAAGGAATATCCACCGACAAGCTCTGCCACGAGGGGACAAGGAGGACAGCCTGCAGGTGGGTACCGACTACTTCACATGTCGTGTTGTCCTTTTTGCATATTCATGTGCTTCTGCAGCTCACGTGCTTCTCACAGCTCACGTGTTGGCCAATATCTACTTCCACTATGCTATAGCAATTCCCGACACCAGCTTTCTCTCGCTAAACTCCTTTCCTACGCATCATCAAACCCAAAACCAACCTTCCGAGCAGTACCCCTAACCATGGACTAATAACCAGCAAAAATAAAGATGCACCAAGAATAAGAAAATGAAACCTAAATGCAGTCTAAATTCTATGATATGGGCTCAAGAACAGGCAAATGCTATAGCAAAAAGGTATGAAAACAATGATATTCATGCAGTTATCACACCCCCAAACTTAAGCTATTGCTTGTCTTCAAGCAATGAGTAGAACAGAACAAAAGAAAAACTATGGCAAAGATTTACCCTAGAGAGTTGCTATGGCAAAATCTCAGTCCTCAGAAATAACATAGGCAATCAAAATATAAACAACTAGAAGTGAGATCCTTAAGAACATTCCTTAAGACTAAGCTGTGTGTGTGTGTGCGCAGCTGCCTTTCTCCTATACTTAAGCTAGTATAACAAATTTTCAAGGAAGCTCCATAGTTATACCCTAACCATGCTCTCTAGCTCTTTTCTAAATTTCAGTCTCCCAAAGATATAGGTTTTCTGCTACGAAGGGTGTCAGCTCATCACACCTACAGTCCTTAGCTCTAGATGAGCAGGGTGCTAACCTCTCACCCCCAAGCTAGTAGGTAGAGTCATCTTGTGACAACTCTCATTCACTCATATGCTATAGAAAAACTTTATTTCTTCTCTCTGTTGAGTTTGTAGCACGCTCGAATCGACCTTCTAAAATTGTCAAGAGGGTTGAATTGAACTCCCGAAAGAATTGGCTAAAACCGATAAAAATGATAGACAATTTGCACGATGATTTTAGAGTGGTTCGACTTTCTAACCAAAGTATACATCCACTACCTTAGCACACCACTAAGGATTTTCCAATTCACTAATATTAATTCTTCCTTTTGAGGCCAAAGGGATAACCTTACAACCCTATCTTTTCAATGGCTAAGATAGAACCACTCTAGTTTTTTTCTTAGGCTAAACTAGAACCTCTCCCTTTTACAAGGTAATTTGTGTAAACAATGAAAACCTCAAAAGGTGGGTGTTTACAAGAATTAAGCTCACAGGAGTGTAAAGAATAAAACAATAAAAAACACTCTCTATACAATATATACAAAAGAAATGAAGAATAAAGACTTAAATGCTATTTCTCTTGATCATGAAGCTAGGATATTGTCTTTAACCATCTTCAAGTGTCCCAAGGTTGCTTTTATAGTGTGGAATGATATTCTAGCCGTTTATCGTCGTTGGAGATGTTTTGGAGCCGTTGGGAAGTCATAAAGTCGAGCTTTAAATTCTCACCTGCACAGAGGTTTCAAAACCTTTGCTAAGGTTTCAAAAACAGTGGCATTCTTCCCAGAAAGGTTTCGAAACCTTATAGGGATGGTTTCGAAACTTTCACTTAAAAACCCAATTTTGGCTAATTTTTAACTTTAAAATGTATATTCGATATAGGTACAAAGTCAAAACATTTTAAACATATTTTTCAAGTTTTAAGGACTTTTGAATTATTTTTGAAATCTTTAAACAAGTCCAAAACATTTTTCACATAATTGTTATATCAAAATATTTCTCAACAATCTCCCCCTTTTTGATATAACAAAACTTCTTTGAAAAATTGTTTTTGACAAAAGCCCCCCCTTAATTTTTTACTTACTTCTCCCCCTTTTTGGTATATCAAAAATAATTCAAATCTTTATAGTACATAATAACAATAGAGAATAAGTTAAAAAAGGTTTAAGTACAAAAAAATTGAAAAATAAAACTCCCCTTACTAAAGCATTCCATTAAATTTTTAGCACAAAACTTAACACTTAAGAGATTGAATTTCACCATTGAATCAAATCAATTTAAAATACATGAAATTCAATTTATCCAAGACTTTAAAACTTTATGCAAACATATGAATGAAACAATATGATTCATATGCATAAAGCATCATAAAATGCCATGCGCTTATAAATATAAATAAACAATGATGCATGGACATTTATCATCAAAATAGGTAACCAAATGATTTATAATCCAATGCATTAAGATTAGAGGTTACCCATCTTCTTCACTTGTGTGATTAGAGCATTTTCATATCTTTGCTTTTCTTACTATTGCTCCAACACACCTACAAAAGACAATTACTTGGATTTTGGTATCCAAATTGCTTTGGATCCATTTACATTAGTCACAATGTCTTTAGTTCCCTTGGGAACCCATACTTGTCTAGTCCTATAAGATTTTCTCTTCCTAATAGGACAAGTATGTAAGGAATGACCATAATAATGGCAATGTGAGCATTTTGCCATTATGTGACAATATGAATTATTGAAAATAATTTCCTTTTCTTTTGTTAAGCTTTCAAGCTTAACTTTTAAATCAAGATTTTCTTTTTTTAAAACATCTTTGCCTGTTTTTGAAAATTCTAAATCATTTTTTTAAAATTTCATTTTGGTTTTCAAAATCCACTTTTGTTTTTAAAAGAAAATCATTTTCAATTTCGAGTTTTGAAATCATTTTCTTAAATTTGGAATTCATGGTCTCAAATTCCAAAAATAATTCATCGAAAGCATCTTGCAACTCATCAAATGTATAATAATTTAATTCATTTGAGTTAGAAGATACCTCAGGCTCATCGAGAGCCAAAACACCATCCACCTTTGGGTTGGAGAGAAGGTTTGCACATAATTGATCATCATTTTTCTTTTCTCCTTTCTTGTTGCCATAAAGCTTCTCAAGTTTCTCCCATAATTCTTTAGCACTTTTGCATGTAGAGATCTTCTTGGAAACTTCTTCGTTAAGGCCACAATAGAGAATGTGCATCCCCTTAGTGTTTAGCTTTGCCTTCGTGTCGTTGGCACTCCTTTGCTTTTTCTTCTTCTTTGGAGCTTCCAAATACCCATCTTCGATGATGCCCCAAACCTCATAGTCTTGAGACTTGATGAAGTTTTTCATGATCTTCTCCCATTGGAAGTATGATTCTCCTTCGAAGAGTGGAGGACACGAGATAGAGCGGCCTTCTTCAAATCTTGCCATTTTCTTGAACGGTGGACTTCGAGCGTTGAATCTTTACTCCTAGATGTTAGTCCTTCGATGGAGACGATGCTCTGATACCAATTGTTCAGTTTGTAGCACGCTCTAATTGATCTTCTAAAATCTTCAAGAGGGTTGAATTGAACTCCCGAAAGAATTGGCTAAAACCGATAAAAATGATAGACAATTTGCACGATGATTTTAGAGTGGTTCGACTTTCTAACCAAAGTCTACATCAACTACCTTAGCACACCACTAAGGATTTTCCAATTCACTAATATGAATTCTTCCTTTTGAGGCCAAAGGGATAACCTTACAACCCTATCTTTTCAATGGCTAAGATAGAACCACTCTAGTTTTTTCTTAGGCTAAACTAGAACCTCTCCCTTTTACAAGGTAATTTGTGTAAACAATGAAAACCTCACAAGGTGGGTGTTTACAAGAATTAAGCTCACAAGAGTGTAAAGAATAAAACAATAAAAAATACTCTCTATACAATATATACAAGAGAAATGAAGAATAAAGACTTAAATGCTATTTCTCTTGATCATGAAGCTTGGATATTGTCTCTAACCATCTTCAAGTGTCCCAAGATTGCTTTTATAGTGTGGAATGATATTCTAGCCGTTTATCGTCGTTGGAGATGTTTTGGAGCAGTTGGGAAGTCATAAAGTCGAGCTTTAAATTCTCACTTGCACAGAGGTTTCGAAACCTTAAGGAGGAATTTGTAAAAACTAGCCGTTACAAGGCTAAGGTTTCAAAAACAGTGCCATTCTGCCCAGAAAGGTTTCGAAACCTTATAGGGATGGTTTGGAAACTTTCACTTAAAAACCCAATTTTGGCTAATTTTTAATTTAAAATGTATATTCGATATAGGTGCAAAGTCAAAACATTTTAAACATATTTTTCAAGTTTTAAGGACTTTTGAATTATTTTTGAAATCTTTAAACAAGTCCAAAACATTTTTCACATAATTGTTATATCAAAATATTTCTCAACACTATCTCTCTCTCTTTTTTGATGCTATAGCAAAACGGAGTGTCCTTCTACAGATATGTCGTAGTATTTATTCATTCGTTTTAGCACAGGGAAGTCTAATTTTTTTTAGATCTCTAGAGTTTACATGCCAGAGTTCACTAGGGTACTTCCCTAAAAAAATTCTAACGAACTTACTTATAGAAAAAGGGCAGTTGTGTAAACAAAAATTTAACAACTAGATCCTAAGGCTAGTTCTACATATCTCAACTAGTTGTGTTTGTTCTAAACTAATTCAAGCCTTTAAGATTTCGTCATTAGACATCATAGATATATTCATAAGCTGTCTCTAGACTAAACAGAATGCCATAGTAAAATTTTTATTCTTTCCTACTATGCATATGCTAAAGCAAAATACTAACTATGAACATGAACACCCTCAAATTTAAGGAATGTAGTGTCCTCAATGCATGAACTGGTCTATACTATATGCAATGAAGAATGATGAAAAATAAAATAAATGAAAAGAAAAGAAAAGTTACTTCATGGGTGCGGAGGCTATGTGGTGCTGCTGGTGTTGTCCATGAAAGTTTTAGACGAGTAGTGGTGGGGATCTGCGATATTGTCCACACTCTCGGAGGAGACTGGCTGAGCACTAGGTGAAGAGCGGACACGACCAGCGGTATGTTTGATGTGTGTCTTAGGTCTGGATGTTGTAGCATCCTTTGTTTGTGAGGAGATCGTCTCAGGCGTATGTACTGGGTTGTCTCCTTTTGAGGGGGGTCCTCATGATCACTCGATATATGGTCCAGCTCTCTCAGTGGGTTATCCGGTCGGGAAGGCACACGATTGGTTGCCTTCCAGCTGCGTTTTCTCTTTTTGGTCGGGATGGGCACAATGGTGGTTTTTTCGACAGGAGGTGGAACCGAGGGAGTTTCTTTTTCTGATTGGGTAGTAGGAGTCGCATGCATCTTCTTTCTTGCAGTCTTTTTCTTAGCAGCGGGCTGGACTGAGCTAGGGTCAACTTTGCTTTGATTTGGAGGGGCTGGGCTTGATGTGGCAGTGGTGGGGGCTTGCAATAACTCCAAGGGAAATAGAGGGAATAAAATTTTTTGGTCCGGGAGGAGTTTGGTGAAGCAAGATGCTATAGCACCACCACGATGGTGGGCATACTTAAAGTACGTCCGCTGATGTGCCTTCATCAGGTTGAGCTTAACGCTCAATTCTTTTGTTGTGGCCACCAATGCAGCTACCCTTGCTACAGCAAAACTTTTAGCACCCCCCTTCACCGTCTACTGAGGGACATCCTCGTTGAATCCTCAGAGCTCAGTGACTAGGGTTGGTGTGAGACTTGTTTTTCCTGACATTTTCTCATCCACAAGATCGTCTACAAAGACGTCCTTCCTCTTACACAGGGCTGTTATCAGGTTAGGAAACACTAAAGGACTACGAGGCCTTTTTAAACAAGCATAAACTTCATCCACAATAATTTTCCTATATCAATGTGTCTTCCATGCAATATAGAGTGGAGAAGATATAGCCTAGAGATATGGATAGTGGCTGTGTGCAATGTGGGCATTATCTTGTGTCTCAAGAAGTGATTTGTAACACCCCAATTTTGGGCTTGGAAGTTTGGGGTCTGAACCGGACCAGTCTGATTTTCGGTTCGAATATAAAAGGAGGTTTTAGGGAAAGCCTAGTTCGGGATGCTTTAAAAATATGGAAAAATATCTAAAAATCCTGTTTTAATATATATAAGAGAGTGGTGAAATCAATTTTGCAAAATAAGGTTTGGAAGTACTACATTTTGGAATAGTGACTAAAATGCGATTTTTGAAAAGTTTAGTGGTGACTGTTTTGAAAGGATTGAAACTTTGAATCTTTAAGGAGCTAATTTACCCAAAAATGATTTCTCCAGATTTTTCCTTAATTTGAGTGAATTAATTAATGTTTTAATTAATTAATTAGAAGAGAAGAGAAACTACCTTTTGGAAAAATCATAACTACCTTTTTCCTAGTTTTCTCTCTTTTCTTTTTCTCTCAAAATTCCATCATCCAAACACTTTTCTCCAGCAACTTTTTTATTGATTTCCACTTCAATTGATGAGATTTCAATCATCAATTAGTTCCTAATCCATCTTGCACCAAAACCTTGTGATTTCCTCATTGAATTTTTAAGGAAATTGGCTCAAATCAAGGAGAAATCACCATTTAGAGGTAAGATTGTTCTTCTCCTCTAAATACTCAGTTCTTTACTGAAATTCCCAAGTTCTCAATCCTTAATTTAAGTTTTATAAATGGTTTTAATGTTAGAAACTTGATTTTGGCTTAAAACTCAAGATTTGGAAGAAATCTTGAAGAATTTCGTTGTGATTGTTTGGGTTCTGTTTTGAGATGAATCTTAAATGTATTTTGGATGTCTAATGATGTGGAAATGAGGTTTTATCAATGTAATCCCGAATAGGTTGTATTTCCTAAGTTTTTGCTTATGAAAATGGTGGTTTTTGAGGTGATCTTGGTGTTCTGTTATAGCTGGAGGTATAAGGACGAGTTTAGGTTCATTTTGGTTGTTAATTGATGTTTAGAAATGGTTAGAAGTGATGGATCTTGGCTGGGTTAAGTTTTTGAAGAGTTTGGAGGTGATTTCGGTTGTGTTTGGTAGCCGAAATGTTAGTTTTGGTTAGAGCAGCGAGTTTAGGTGTGATGGCTGAAGATTTTAATGCATGATAATGCATTAATCCTCTGCTTTGATGTGTTAAAAACATGGGAGACATCTTCGGACACCTTTGGAGTCAATCCGGAGGCTTGATCGACGTTTCGGCAAGCTTGCGAAACGAAATTAGTGAGTGGAGTTTGGTTTCCAGCTTTGGAACAATTATTTGAAGGTTTTGGGAGCTTAGTTTAAGTCTAAGCAACTTAACTAAGCTCAAGTGTAATTTTTCGGAGAAACTCCCTTGAATGAACCATGAAGTGGTTGAATGCATTGGTTATGATTTACATGTTTGAATTCTGTTTTGAAAGCATGTTTTAGCATGGTTAATGCTGGTTTTGAAAGCCATGTAATGAAGGATGCTCAAGGTAAGAGATCCTTGGTTTAACATATTGTTAATATGGTTTTGATGCATAGTGATGCATGATGTTTAATGGCTTTGATTAATGCTTTAAAACAGTGAATTGTTGATGGTAAATGATGTATATTGGCAAGTGATGTAATGGTTTTAAAGTACTTGAATCGGATATAGTTAGCTGGCTATAGGATTGGGTGCACCGTGAATAAAGTCGCCTTGGATGTTGAGGGGTTGTGATTGTACCGTACACTCCATCCAAGTATACTAACAAGAGAGGTAAGATCATAACGATAGTTAAAAGTCCGTGTGTGGATCTTGGTAAGGTCACAACGGTGGTTAAAAGTCCGTTTGTGGACCTTGTGTTATGTGTCCCGTACTCTCGTTAGTAAGTTATACAACTACCGATGAGTGTTGTGGAGGGGTTGTGATTGTACCGTAAACTCCACCTTATGTTGTTCGGTAGTGTGTATGAAGCGTGTGGGACAACGCTTGTAATCCGCGTATTCGATTGTGTTTTGAGTTGTAAATGGTTATGAGTTATCACTTGAAAGCCAATATGATGTGTTGATTATAATGAAGCATGAGATGCTTGTTAAGTATGCAAGGTTGCATGAAAAGTGATGAGATTGTGTTTAAAGGCTTTGTTGAAAGTGTTTTCTAAAATGCATTATTGTGTTGGTTTATTTAGAGCTTGCCTCGCTAAGCAATTGTGCTTACGCTCTCTCTTTTGTACCAATAATGCAGACAATTGAAGTGTTTGAGGGCAACAAGGAGGCTAAGAGTCCAAGGGGAACTAAGCTCATGTATGGTGATGTTTTCATACACTATTAGTTTTGGTATTTTGGCAATGGGAACCTAAGATGTGTTTTGGGAGATGTTTTGGACTCCCTAGTTTGTGGCATGATGCTTTTGATGTTTTGGATTTATAATTGGCCTTTTGATGCTTGATTTGGAGTTTGGATGGTTGTTTGGTTTGGATATTAGGATGCATGCCTATAGACATGTGATGATTAATGTTTGATGCCATGAATGTGTTTAGAAGTTGCAAACATGTACCTTGTATGTATGATGACTTGTTGGCATGGTTAGGAAGTCAATAGGATGTGTTTGAATGGTTTAAAGTATGAAAAACCAGCAAAATCTGCAGCTTATGGGCAAACCGTATCGGAACGGGCACTAGCGTTTCGAAACGGGGCCTGTAATGGCCTTCGTGTTTCGAAACGGCTGGAGGCTGTTCCGAAACGTTTTGGCTACTGTCAAGCCCTGTTTCGAAACAAGTCTCGAAACGAACCCGTGTTTCGGAACGGTCAACACCGTTTCGAAACAGGTGACCGTTGGGCACTGATTTGAATGGTGTTAAGGTTTGCAAGCTTTACGTTTTAGTCCCGAATGTCGTAATTGCAATTGTATGAGTTCGAGATGTCCGATTAAGGTGAAATTTGACAGGGAAGCATGTAATATGATTAATTAAATATTGGTAACCTTAAAACCAGTTAAGACCTTATAATTTTCAGAATTTACATTTTGGTCCCTAATGTTTGTATGTTGTGCAATTGAGTCCCTTATTGAAATCCGATCGTTGTGCTTTTCACGTAAATGTTTCTCAAGTGTTCGCTTAGGGTTAATGTGCATCTAGACAAGATTAAAAAGAAAAAAAAGGGTTGTTAATCAGGGTTGACTTTCAGATTGACTTTGGTTTTCCCCGTGTAATCTTCGTAGTTCGGGCCAACCGTCTAGGCCGGGCTAAGGGGGTTACATTTGGTGGTATCAGAGCTTAGTTCTCGTATCTTTGGGATTTGTTGTGTGGTTAATGTATGCATATTTGCATGATATGCCTTTTGGGTGAAAGTGTGAATGATTGAATTGTGATGTATGGTTACAATTGTGATGTTATGCTGTGTTGAAGCATGTTAGGGGAACCCATTGCCATACCAAAACTAATGAAAGGAATTGTTTTTGGGAAATGAGCTTGAGTACTTGGATTACTTACCTTGTTGAGCCTAATTATGTTTATTGCATTTGTGTCAGTGCATTGTTTTTCTTGTAAATGGGGCCTCGTAGAGAAATGAGGGTGAATACGAGAGCTATGGCTCAGAACGAGAATGAGGAAAATGCTGATAATATTGTTGATTTACCTCCTCCCCCTAGTGGTGATGGTGTTGGGGGTGAAAATGCCGGTGTTGGTGCTGGTGCTGGGGTCGCTGGACCTGAAGGTGTGCAGGGGCAAGCTGCTTCTGACATGACTGTGTTGATTCAGGCTATTGCTGGAGCCTTTCAGGCAGCAGTAGTAGGAGCTCATGGAGCTGCGCATCAGGGTGATGCTAACGAGAGATTGCCTTTGGAACGTCTTCGCAGTCTGGGAGGGACTGAGTTCAGAGGTTTATCTCCTAAAGGATCAGAATCTTGGTTGGAAAGCACCAAGAGAATTTTGGGGCAAATGAGTTGCAACAATGTGCAGAAGTTGGGTTGTGTGGTGTCGCTGTTGCATGATGATGCGTATACGTGGTGGACGACCACTGTCTCCGGAATGGAGGAAAATGATGTGACTTGGACGTTCTTTCTGAACGCGTTCAAGCGAAAGTATCTGGGTGTGCGATACCTAGATGAAAAGAAAAGAGAATTTATGTCTCTTACGCAAGGAAGCATGACAGTGGCTGAGTATGAGATCCAGTTTGTCCGCCTTAGTCAGTACGAACCTGAGTTAATCCTTGATGAGCGGGAGAGGTGTGAACGTTTCTGATATGGTTTGGTGACGGACGTGAAGACTTTCATGCTTGCTGCTGAGTATACGGATTTTGATGTGCTTGTGAGTAGAGCGAAGGACATTGAGCAGAACTTGGGTTTGTCTTCCAGAGGTGTTGGTTCTAGCTCAGGTAAAAGAGCTGCTGATTATAGTTCCGGTGGTGGACGGAACAAGAGAGGACGTGATAAGAGGTATCAGTCTTCTGCTAGGCGTGGTGGTGGAGGACATGGTGCGCCTGTTCAGGGAGACAAGATAAGAGCTGATCAGAACACGTGCTGGACGTGTGGATCACGTGGCCCTTTGAGGCGAGATTGTCCTCGAGCAGCGATGGAGGTTCAGGCTCCTGTAGCGGTGACTGGTAATTCATGCTGGAATTGTGGTTCGGCAGACCACATGAGGAGGGAGTGTCCTTTGTTGGCCGGTGGTGGTCAGGGACGTGCTCCTGGGGTAGTTGCACCACAGAGAGGTCGTGGGCGCGGCCGTGGTAACTTCCAGCAAAATCTGCAGCTTCTGGGCAAACCGTATCGGAACGGGCACTAGCGTTTTGAAACGGGGTCCTGTAATGGCCTTCGTGTTTCGAAACGGCTGGAGGCTGTTCGGAAACGTTTTGGCTACTGTCAAGCCCTGTTTCGAAACAAGTCTCGAAACAAAACCGTGTTTCGAAACGGTCAACACCGTTTCGAAACAGGTGACCGTTGGGCACTGATTTGAATGGTGTTAAGGTTTGCAAGCTTTACGTTTTAGTCCCGAATGTCGTAATTGCAATTGTATGAGCTCGAGATGTCCGATTAAGGTGAAATTTGACAGGGAAGCATGTAATATGATTAATTAAATATTGGTAACCTTAAAACCAGTTAAGACCTTCTAATTTTTAGAATTTACATTTTGGTCCCTAATGTTTGTATGTTGTGCAATTGAGTCCCTTATTGAAATCCGATCGCTGTGCTTTTCATGTAAATGTTTCTCAAGTGTTCGCTTAGGGTTAATGTGCATCTAGACAAGATTAAAAAGAAAAAAAGGTTTGTTAATCAGGGTTGACTTTTGGGTTGACTTTGGTTTTCCCCGTGTAATCTTCGTAGTTCGGGCCAACCGTCTAGGCCGGGCTACGGGGGTTACATGATTCCATACCTTAGCATCTGGCTTGAGGCGACCTCTTTCTACTGATCTGCTATTTTCCAGCACTGTGCCCTCAAAACAAATGTCCTCTAACACCTCGCGCTGCGTTTGCACGCCCATAGTCATCACGAATGTGGTGTGATGGTCCACAGTTTGCTTCAGCCCGTAGTACTTGTTGATTGCTGCAGCGGTGAACTTGATCTACTCGCCACGCACATGGACAATAGACTGAGTAGGGCTTGTGAGATGGGCAGAGAACTCCTTTACTAGTGAAGTGCAAATTTCCTTAGGGTGGGCAACGAATGATTTCCATTCATGCCTACCGATGATGTCCATGATTGCTTGGTCGAACTGGACTTCCCCTCCTTAGAGTATTTGAACCCTAACTCCGGAAGAACATTCCTATCCTTCAGTTTCTTCCATCGTTCATTTAAGGCATCATCGACAAACTTAGTAATCTCCAGGACTGGGGGTTTTTTAGGGCGGTCAGAAGTTTCAGGGGCATTTTTGCAACGAGCTATGGAGATTTTTGTGGGAGTAGCGAGGAGTGAATGTTTGAAGGGAAAGTGATGATAATTTTTCTATGTTTGGAGAAAATAGGAGGGAAGAAGAAAAGGGTTGAGTGTTGAAGAAGATGAAGGGACTGGTGATGATGAGAAAGTTTGGTAAGTTGAAAAGGTGATGGGAAACAGACGAATTAAATGGAAGAGGGAAGTGATGGGGATGTGTGTCGGCTTTAAGGGAGAGAGAAAAAGCTAGGAGTTAATGTGATGGGTGACGGCTGGAGAAAGAATGAATAGGTTTTGTGGCTAGGGTTTTTACCACATTAATTGGATGAATATTCTCTATCTCACTTTTTGTTTTTGTTTTGTTTTTTTAATTGGCTGGAGAAAGCTAGGAGTTCCTTCATCACTAATGATGGCTCTGGGTGCTCCAAACCTCGTGAAGATGTTCTTTTGAAGGAACTTCATGACCGTCTTGGAGTCGTTCCTCGGGGTGGCAACAACCTCCACCTATTTTGACACGTAGTCGACTGCTAGCAAAATATATAGATCTCCATATGATGCGGGAAATGGGCCCATGAAGTCAATTCCCCACACATCAAAGATTTCAACTTCCAGAATATTTTACAGTGGCATTTCATTCTGCCTGGAGATGTTCCCCGTTCTTTGGCATCTATCACAAGTCTTGTAGAACTCGTGTGCATCCTTGAAAAGTGTAGGCCAATAGAATCCTGCTTGCAGAATCTTTGCAGCAGTCCTAGAACCACCAAAATACCCTCCACACGGTGATGAATGATAATGGTACAGATTGCTATGGTATTCTTCTTCTGGAACACATCTCCTTATGATTTGATCAGGACATTGCTTGAACAAGTAGGGTTCATCCCAATAGTAGAATCTTGCATCATGTCTGAATTTCTTGAGTCCCTGGCTAGATAAATCATTAGGCAAAATACCATTAACAAGATAATTAACTATATCAGCATACATTGGAATTTCTGTAGCGGACAACTGTTTCTCGTCAGGGAATTCCTCCTTAATTTCATATTCACTACCTTGTGTGATAACATTTTCTAGCCTAGATAGATGATCAGCTGTCTGGTTTTCACATCCTTTCCTATCTCTAACTTCTTAATAAAATTCTTGTAGCTAGAGTATCCATCTAATAAGTCTGGGCTTAGCATCCTTTTTAGTCACTAAGTACTTGATGGCTAAATGATCGGTATAAACTATAACCTTAGTGCCTATCAAGTATGACCTAAACTTATCAAAGGCAAATACTACAACAAGTCATTCTTTCTCAATAGTGGTGTAACTGATTTGTGCATCATTCAAAGTGTGACTAGCATAATAAATAACATGAAAGAGTTTACCTCGGCGTTGTCCAAGTGCTGCACCGACGGCGTAGTCAGTTGCATCACACATCAGCTCAAATGGATCATTCCAATCAAGTGGAATGACAACCGGTGCTGAGATAAGCTTCTCATTCAGTTCTTGAAATGTGCTATGGCAATCTTTGTCAAACACAAATGGTTGATTTTGTTGTAGCAAAAGCGGCTTTGAGATCTTTGAAAAGTCTTTGATGAATCTCCGATAGAAGCCAACATGCCCTAGGAAGCTTCTTACTCCCTTGACAATAATGGGGGAGGTAGTTTTTCAATGACCTCGACCTTTGCTTTGTCAACTTCTATCCCTTGCTTCGAGATCTTGTAGCCTAAGACCGTTCCTTCCGTTACCATGAAATGACATTTTTCCTAATTGAGCACCAAGTCAGCTTCCTCACACCTCTTTAGAACCTTGGCGAGATTTCCCAAGCATATTTCGAAGTCATCTTCGGAGACTGAGAAGTCATCCATGAAAATTTCTAAAAAAATCATCGACCATGTCTGAAAAAATAGCCAACATATATCTTTGAAAAGTTGATGGGGCATTGCAGAGACCAAAGGGCATTCTCCGGAAAGCGTAAGTTCCATAAGGGCATGTGAAAGTCGTCTTCTGTTTGTCTTCAGGTGCTATAGCAATCTGATTGTTCCCACAATACCCATCGAGGAAGCAGTAGAATGCCTTGCCCGCTAATCGATCTAACATCTGATCAATGAATGGGAGGGGAAAATGGTCCTTCTTGGTTGCCTTGTTGAGCTTCCTATAGTCCATGCAAATCCTCCACCCCATGACGGTTCTAGTAGGCAATAGCTCATTCTTCTCGTTGCATACTACTGCCATGCCTCCCTTCTTCGGTACACATTGCACCGGGCTGATCCATGAGCTATCGGATATCGGGTAGATTACTCCAACATCAAGCCACTTAATTATCTCTTTCATCACCATATTCTTCATGATTGGGTTTAATCTTCTCTGGGGCTCAGCAGAATTGTTGTGACAATCATCAAGAAAAATTTTGTGCATACATATAGCAGGGCTTACACCCTTCAAATCAGCCATAGTCCACCCTAGCACATTTTTATGATGTAACAACATATTTACAAAGCTAGTTTCTTGCTTAGGTGTGAGACTAGATGATATTATCACAGGCAAAGTTTCATTGCTCCCTAAGTATACATATTTAAGATGTGATGGCAAAGGTTTCAGTTCTAGAGTAGGTGCATGCTCAAGGGAAGGCTTAGGAGGTATAAATTCTGAAAAATCAAGAGGTTCAAAGTGCGTACCTGGTCTAGCTTCGAGTCGACTAGACTGCTCCAGTTCCCTTGAGAGTTCTTCTAGGTCTGAATCATCATCTTTGCAGAGTGCTTCAAACTCTTCCATTTGCATCTCATTGCTACGACAAAACTCAGTAGTTCCACTCTGTGTTGTAGCATCTATATATTGGCATACTCTTGGATTGTCTGCATACTTGAGGGTGTCATGAATATTGATCGTGACCGTTTGATCAGCCACTCGCATCGTGAATTCACCCTTCTCACAATCGATTAAAGCTCTCCCGGTGGCTAAAAATGGCCTACCCAAGATAATGGGTGTGTTGCTGTCAGCTTCATAGTCGAGGATTAAAGAAGTCGACTGGAAAAATAAACCGGTCCACTTTTACCACGACATCTTCAATTCTACCTTCTTGGCGAACATGAGAGTGATCTGCTAGCTGTAGCACAACCTTGGCATCAAGTTAACACTTGAACCCAAATCACAAAGTGCTTTTCCAACAAACTTATTGCCAAAAGAGCATGGGATATCAAAGCTATTTGGGTCCTTCCTCTTAGGCGGTATCTTACTCCACATAGAATAGCATTCTTCTGCTATAGCGACAGTTTCTTGTTGTCGACCTTCCTCTTTTTCGTAACTATATCCTTAAGGAACTTGACATATGTTGGCATCTGATCAATGGCCTCCAGAAATGGGACATAGATATGTAATTTGTCTGGGATATCCAACAAATTTCTAGAATTGAAGGTCTTCTTTCTGCTTCTTGAGTCGTTGAGGAAAAAGAGGTGGGGGTCTAACTTCATTTATCTAGACTGGTGGAGTTGCATCTTTTGTTGTAGCAAGAGCAGGTTCCTCCTCCGGTGTTTCTTTTTCTATGACTTCATCCTCATCTTTCTCTTCAACTAGAGGGTTCTGTGAGTTATCTTCTTCGTGAGGCAAGTTTGGCTGAGATTCCTCCTTCTCTTTTCCCCAAACTTTTCTTCTTTGTTGATTTCCTTTCCACTCCTTAATGTGAGTGTGGTACATTGCTCCTTGCTATGGTGCTTAGTGGCTTTAGTGTCACTAGGCAAACTTCCTTGAGGTCGCACATGCAAGGTTTGAGCTATCTGACCAACTTGTGTTTCTAAGGCTCTGAGAGAAGAACTATGGCTTTGCAATAAGGCTAATTGATTCTCAATGTTTGTTGCATGGTCCTGTAGCAAAACTTTCGCGGTTCCCATGAAATCTTTTGTCATAGCCATAAATTCTTTGAATGTAGTTTCCAACGAACTGTTTGTTGAAGGTGCTGCTCCCTTGTGACCTTGCCATGGCATCATCTGGTTAGAAGATGGTGCTTCGATCAGAATTTGATGTTGCGTTGGTTGAGCAGAATTGTTGTGCCCTTGATTACCCCAACTAAAATTTGGATGCTGACGCCATCTTGGGTTGTAGGTATTAGAGTATGGATTGTTGTTGAGGTTATAATTCCTCACATAGTTGGCTGACTCTTGATTGTCAGGGCATTCACTTAAGTGGTGATTGCCAACGCATCTGAGACATGAGGTTGCAGACTTCACTTCCTTGACTTCGATAGGACGTTGGAGGTTCTTTAACATATCGGTGATAGCAGCTAACTGGGTGGCTACCGAGTCATCAGTTTCACTCTCTCGAACTACTTGGGTTCTCCTCCCCGTTCCAAGCCTTGTGGTCGGAAACTGGTAGTCATTGTTGGCTACCCTATCTAGAATGTCGAATGCTTCCTCCGGTGATTTGTCTAACATGGTCCAATTTGTTGAAGCATCTAACATCATCCTTGTAGGAGCATTCACTCCATTATAGAACATAACCACTTGGGTCCAATCATGAAAACCATGATTTGTGCACTTCCTCAATAATCCCTTGAATCGATCCCAAAACTCGTACATGGATTCGTCATCAGCTTGCCGAGAAGAAGCAATATCATTTCTCAACTGAGTGTTTCTATTTGGTGGATTATACCGTAGCAGAAAACTTTTGCATAGATCTGTCCAAGTTTCCATTGATTCAGCTGGCACTCCACTTAGCCATGCTCTAGCACGATCTCGTAAAGAATATGGAAATAGTTTAGCTTTAGCACATCCTCGTGCACTCATTGATGTCTGAACGAGTCACAAACTTCCAAGAAAGCACGGATATGTTGTCTTGCATCTTCATGAGGCATACCCCCAAATTGACCAGTATTGTTCAGCATGTTGAACATAACATGTTTAAGCTCGAACTGGGCTGCCTGAATTTCTGGAGCTACTATTCCGGTATAGAGATCATCCAAGATAGGAGTCAAATGATCTCTAATGGCTCGGGGTCGAGCCGCTTCTCCCTGGCCATTTGCCATAGCATCTCCGTTACTTGGAGGTTATGGTACCTCTGCGTTCATGTTTCTGGTCTCTTCTCTTCGAACACGTCTCCTGAGTCACAAGAAATGCTCGATTTCAGAAATAGGTGATTGCAGGGGTCCTCTAGGTCTTCTTCTGGTCATACACTAGTAGGACGCCTGAAAAGAAAAATGAAAAATCCTAGATAAATATGTACAAAAACAAAAAGAATAAGCTATATAAACAAAAAAACCGTAAACAACCAATTGTCAATCCCAGGAAATGGCGTGAAAAACTTGTTGCTTGTGTGTAGTGTACTATAAATGATACGCAAATATGGTGCAAGTATACACGCCGAACGAGTAATAAAGTGAGTGAGTGAGTATCGTCTCCACAGGGATTGGAGGTATTCACAGTTTGCTGTAACAATATTGATTGAACTTTTTGCAGATGAAAAATACTATAGTAAAAGAGATGATGTAAAATAATGTAGTAGCAAAATAGTGCAAAGAAAGATGAGATAACAATATGATGAACAGGTCCCCTTTCGTATGTGAAACTCACTACGGAATGACTGGTTGGGAATGATGGACAACCTAAACTAAGCTTCTTAACGATACTAAGGCGCTTCAGCTATCTTCTATGCTAGGCGGGAGTTACTAAAAGTGTTCCTAAACTATCACTAGCTAGGAAACTGGGAGTCAGAAATGCTCCAGCAATACCTCTCGGTGTAAACTCTTCACACTTCTCTACCCTTCACGAACTATCCTTCTTAGCCCTTAAAACCTATCACTTATCTCTAAGGTAGGTTAGAGTCTACACCTCGACAGCCACTCCATTGCTTACGGGGGTTCTAAGGCTAGCTCTCTCGATTACTAACCTCAACAAACACTTAAAGGACGGCCAACTCTCGAGGGCTCTTACAACTTTAAGGAAACAAAATGCATAAGCAAAGCATAGAATATGATAAACACTGAAAAAGCTATAGCATGCATTAAAAAGTACTCAAAATAAAATCATCCATCAAACCCAAGCCACCTAAAACAATTCGGGGCCGGGCAATATCATCCAACGTATCATTGTGATAACATCCCAAAGATAAAGATATGAAAAGGAAATGCTAAAGCGACGGAAAGAAAGGTAAACTCCCTCTCCGCCATGGACTGCCCGACTGTCTTAGGCCCACCGCCTCTCTTGAGGCCGGCAAGGCCACTCCTTGGAGCTTCAACGATGGAGGACACCAAGTTGGAGAAGATGAAGATTAAAGCTTCTATCTCCTTGCAACTTTCTCTCTCTTTGCTCTCTTCTGCCTCTCTCTCTTTCTATATATCCCCCTTTCTTCTAGCTTCTCTCCCTCTTTATATAGTGGAGGCTCTAGGGTTTTGTGCCCTAAAGATTCCTTGATAATCACAAGGAGTACAGTCTACAGGTGGGTACCGGCTGCTCCACATGTCAAGTTGTCCTTTTCTGCATATTCACGTGCTTCTACAGCTCACGTGTTGGCCAATATCCACTTCCACTATGCTATAGTAATTCTCGGCACCAACTTTCTCTCGCCAAACTCCTTTCTTACGCATCATCAAACCCAAAACCAACCTTCCGAGCAGTACCCCTCAACATGGACCAATAACCAGCAAAAATAAAGATGCACCCAGAATAAGAAAATGCAACCTAAATGTAGTCTAAATTCTATGATATGGACTCAAGAATAGGCCAATGCTATAGCAAAAATGTATGAAAACAAGGATATTCATACAGTTATCAAAAGATGTCTCAACTCGCCTCAAGCACTTACCTTAAACTCGGCATGATAGCTCATATCGGCAACTAGAGTAGCTTCCGATAACTCGGTTCACACATGAGTCTTACAATCTCTCATCACATGAAATCCCACCAAGGGATAAGGTTCCATCACAAACCTCGAAACTCGCAAACAAACCAAGCAGACTATCTATCTGGATTTCACCTTTGTCGAAACATCAAACAATACTTACCAAGAATATATCTTTACTCAACGAAATCCCTTTGAAACTATGCACTCACTGGTCCTTTACAAGATCCACAGCCATCTGTTTAATTTCCACTAAGGAACATCAAAGCATCACAACAACTCTGAAGAACTCAATTTTAGACTCCCAACTAATAGCATGTCAAACACTTATCACTACCTCAAACACACAACTCCACACCGTCTCTCAAAACATATGGAGAAAGCTAGGTACAAACTGTCGTTCTCAAAATTCACCATATACCGACCACTGCACTATAGTGGAACAAATCTTATGCATCGATACATATTTCCCCAACATGCACTCAAGAAGATCTCGAGCTCATCAAAAGCCATCGAACTTACATTTACTCACAAGACTAAACCCATTCTATTAAAATCAGATGTTACTTTTCATAGTTACCAAAGCTAACCAATCCTCGACATGGAGTTTAAATATTCTCCTACGTCATCGCTTGACATCATTGGTTGGTTTACACGAACATCATGCCACTTAAACTCAAACTTCATGCAATCCCTCGCTCATCAAGCTCATTTAACTTATATAGGGACCAATCACGTAATCGAAGGTTCTCAATTACTTCAATTCGTGTCATTGTCCCAAATCTCCAATTCCTTAAAAAACAATTACTCGAAATTTCAATCTATTGAGGTAACACAACCTTCCCTCTTCTAGCACAAAAATACAACTCTAACAACATAACAAAAAAACCTTGAAGATCCTGAAATCTTATTCGATTTTTAATCGATCGAGCACCCCTATCACAACAAAATGGTCTTACGTAGCTTGGATCTCACCAATGTTCCTCGGCTCGTTCCAAGGAAACTGTGATACAAATCACAAGCATTTATGAATTCTCAAACCCTTGATTATTTACTGAATACACGGTAACTAACATTTCACACACACGCACAATGTTATTAAGGTAATTATCTTGCCAACACTTATGATCCCATATTTCCTTATACATTTACACGTGTCACGCAAAGCATCAACTTACATTCGAGAGACAACACGACTTCCTCCACCTTATCATAGCTGAAACACCTCAAACGTCACCGAAGACATCCAACGTTACCACGACTCGCCCTAAAGAGAGAAATCCTTATTCCAAAATTCATTTCAAAACTACTAGGCTCCAATACTTTAACTGTAACCATCTCATTCCCAAACCAATCCCTGAAAAAACACACGAGTACTTCACAATCAGTTAAACGAGCCATCCACCTTAGGACACAAGTAACGATCTTTTACGGCTACTTAACAAACTATCAAGGGTTTAAACATCACCTCAAATAACCAACTACTTACTAGCGAACAAGCCTAGTTCTCCCCTGGTGAAACACTTAGACAAAAGAAACCACGTTCGAGCTGCGCCTTCGCAACTGAACCTCTGACTTTCTCAACTAGGTCAGTGTCCTCTAACAAAGGCGATAGGCACCAACTTCCAACTCGGCCTTACCTTAAAATCCAATCAAGTTCTTAATGGGGAGGAAGTCCTGACTCCTCCTCCAAAAGGAATAAACAACCACTCAGACAATCTGAAAGCTCTTGAGTATCGAACTGGACACATTAGCATCTATCAAACGATCAAACATGTCTCACAACCCCATTGTCATTCTCAAAACGACCACCACGAAAATTCATGGTAAAAGGGCAAGGATCCAAACATTCTCATTACCAAAGGTTGGGTTCCCTCGAGGTCTCTTGGGACCTCGAGCCCACTCTCGACATTACTGCTAGATTGCACTTGATTAACCAAAGCAATTTCTATGATGCAACAACTCTCAAGAAGGTAGCTCTATCAAATCTGTAGAACGTCTAACTTAAGGCACATTCTAGCGAACTAGTAGATCCTGAATCTACTATCTCTGGGAAATGCCTTTGAAAAGGACGATGATACTTCCCAAGTATCATCACGAGTCATGACTCCATTTAAGCAAACAAAGGGTCCTCCAACCAATGTGCATCAACATATTGATTTCGGAAGTGAGTTATCCATACTCGCATCACAAGCGTTATTCACGTATAACAATGAAAATTATTTGCCTCAAAATCTCATAACGTATCTAACGGCTTCGAAACTACTAAAACACACAACGAAAACACCATTTAGGTGGCGGGAGGAGGACACATTCTTGACTCCAACATCATTCAACTAACTCGCATTCAACAATCTAGGGGAACCTCGCCCCCATGAGCGGCTCAACACTTAACTCGGCCCTCTTGGCCATGATCGTAACCATCTTAACGTCCCCAGATTGGGTGCACCATCAAGATTCCAGTCTTAAGGAGTACGAACTTAATTTAAGGGCTTGTATTCATTAGACACCTTACTAAAACACCTATACCACCACAGGGTTTCCTAGAACCGGCTAAACCTAGGATCTGATACCATTAAATGTAACACCTTCGACCTGAATGTCACTTTTGGGCCTTAAGACCAAATCGTTACCATAAAATTTCTAACTTTGTTTAGCCCAAACCATATTCATTTTTATAAAATACATTAAGTTCAAGATTTCGATTTGAAATTTAAAATATTTGAACATTTGATTTGATTAATAAAATTTCAAAATAAAGATTACAAACTCCGACATGTAAGGTCCTATGAATACAAAGCCCACTAAACACAAGTATCGTACTTTGGAGATCACCACATGCTAGAATCTCCTACCGATAATGCTCCTCGATCCAACAATCAACCTACACACGAAAACAATGATTCCGAGCCCTAAGCTTGCAAAGCTCAGTGGTACACATCTACTCTACTATACATTATGCTAATCATTAACATAAGCATGCAAGCTAGTACGAGCAATAAGGAGAGATAAATAAACATGTGGTGCTACCACTAGTCGCCTAAACACATGTTCTCACCATAGAAATCATCATCCATGACACACAAGGCACAACCATACTCATAACATGCCAATATAACATTATACAGATATGACGCTACCTTTAGCCACCAAATCAGATATCAACAGCAAGCTCAAAGGCTTCATATAGCATATAACCATTATTCCACAATATAGGAATGAGGTCCGGTCCCACTAAGCATCAGGATCATACACTCTAAGTGAGGCTCGGTTCCTCTAAGCATCAGGATCATATACTCTTGGGGTAAGGCTCGTGACCACTAAGCGTCAGGATCATACACCATTATTGGCATCTCTCATCAAGAATCTTCGAATGAGGCTTGGTTCCACTAAGAATCGAGATCATACATTCGAAAGTCTTCAACCATAGTGTTGTAACACACTATTTCTCTCACTAGGTATCTGGATCTCATCAATCAAAGATGTCTAAACTATCTAGGTGTCCATAACGACATATAGCAAGGACACGTCTACCATACAACACATATCATTATACGATCCATCAAGAATTCGTACGGTTGCTATTACCATCAAGTCACTCAATGTTTTCCAAGTTATTAATTATGATGGAGGTGTACATTAATCGTCCTTATTAATTGTCTCTATTAATTCATATTGTCGTATTAATATTCCATGTCAATTTCTATCTTTTTATTAGCATTATAATTTATCTCATTCAGCGGGTACCAATACTTGAACACGAGTATCAATACAAAAATAGCTTAATGGAAATCCTTAGTTTCCACAAGTATCGGTATGACTAAAGCTCGCACCGACAACCTATTTATGGGTTCGTACCATTTCCTCAAATTATGATAGTACCACGCTTTATTCGATTCCTTAAACTTATAAAAGTCATTAAGGTTTGTTTACTAACACATTCATTCAATTTTTATTAATTACCGGCTTCATAGTAATTTAATGGAGTATTTATCCCTTAAGCATAATTCCCATCAATCACGTCAATATATTCGAACAAATATACAAAACATCACAATTATCAATCAATCAATCAATCAATCATCAAATAATCATACAGACATCTCAAATGACACTAAATAGTCTTTAAAGCTTCCATGAGTCTCATCATATTCACAACATCATCATGCATCACATAGATATCAAGTATCACGATACCGGTCTCTAGGCATGCTTATTTATCATCTACTTATTTTGCATACACTAACACGCAAGGCAATCACATTTATGATGCTCATGAAGCAATAGGAGTTCAAGGTGTACTATCCTTAAGCCGACATTGCTAAAACCCTTATTAGAGCTTCCTGAATATTCTACTTGATCTGATAGCTGATATTGAATAATCCTCATATCCAAACGAATACGAAAAGACATTAATTCCAAGCATCCTCTATTCAATTCACAATGTATAATACGTAAAAATAGCTTATCGAGTTCGTATTTGGTGAAACGGACTGCGCCAACGGGCTCTGAACATCGAGAAACTTCTGGGTAGGGTCCCTTGGAAGAAGTAAACGGCTTGATCAAAAGCTCAGTCAATGCGGCTTTGCAAATAGTCAAAGTTGCTCGGTGAACAATTGATTTGGCTCGGTCAACCAGCTCACGGCTCGGGTTAGATGGCTCGACTTCAACATCTGCAGGGAAAATGTAACAACCCAAAATTCGGTCTAATCAAAATCGGGTTATGGTGATCGGAATCTTACACCGAAAAAGTCTAAATGTTGTATCAGTTTTTTACCGCGAGGTCAATTTATTGGTTTGGATCTCTAATTGAAATAGAGCATCAACTTTGGACCTTATTGAATTCATCGAAAACCTTTTAGTGACTATATTATAGAAATTTAAAGTTTGGGGATAATTCCTAATGTATTAAGATTCAAGGGACTAATGTCGTAATTAGCCCTCTTCAAATGAAAACTTTCACCATAGAGTAATCTGATGAGATTACTTCACCTTAAGGAAAGCTCTTAAAAGCTTTTCATTAAAAGAAAGAAAAGGTGAGAATAGGAAGCTTACCCGAAACTAAACTTAAGCAAGCACCTCTCTAATCCATCGACTCCTACCCAAGAAAGCCCCTCTATTAGAGTTAGGTTCAAGTTTCATTTCTTCAGTTTACTATTATCGAATCATTGGTATTGATCACGTAAGTTATTCCCCCCAAACTACTATCGGAAATCCATGGTATTTATGAGAGTAATCTCAAATTAGGTTTTGGCCATCCATGGAAATTCTTTGTTAATAGCTATGTTGAGCTTGGATATCAATTTCGATATCATTATATTGATTACGTTATCGTAGTATCGTTTCTAACACACTCCTATTGATTTCCTAGCTCAAGTGTTTGATAAAGAGAATCCACTGTGCTCACCCAAGGCTAGGAACAAAGGGGTCATCATTTGAGAGCCATAAAAGCTTCGGATTATCGAGGTGAGTATAGTCAGAGTTTCGGGATTAGGCGAGGAGCCTCCCCGAATTCATTGGTATTGATTTCGATTAAAATAACTAACATCGTCTGTAAGGATATTGTGTTGGATTATTAATCGGAAGCATTCGGTAAGTATTGGTAAGTAAAGTATTGTGCATCGATCATTGATATTGTCATGGCTATTGTGCACTGAAACAAATGTAGTTAATGTTAATGAAATACAGAAAAGAAATTCATTGATCATAGTCATTGGTGGTGTGATTATTGAACATCTATTGTTGTTGTTATAGTCATTAAACATTGTTATTGGACATTGTTATTGAAATTAAAACATTGTAAGCATTGAACATCGTATTGATCATTGGACATTGATTTTGATGTTAATATCGAACCTTAAATTTGGATGGACATTGGATACAATTGGCATGCCATAGAATTCATGAGCACAATGTACGGGTGGAGTACGGTCCTAAGGATACGACCTATACTGATTTGGCGAGGTGGAGGGATGTGTTATGGTATTGGTCATAATGGCGAGGCAAAGGGACTAGACCATTCATTGATTTGGCGAGGCGTAGGAATTCATGTATCCATTATCTTAATTCAATCCAAGGGTTAATAATGAATATGTTATGTTAGACATTGAATATTGGAGCATAACATTGATGTTATTGAGCATGAGTAGATGTAAATATTTCATACTTTAAAATTACATTGTTTGTGGCTACCTCACTAGGCAAAGTATGCCTAACGTGGCTAATCTCATGCATTTCAGGTTAAGAAATTGACCCTTGCGGAAGATCGAAAAAGTTGAAGCAAGACAAGTCACTACAAGCCAAAAGTAATGTATTTTGTCTTTATGAACTCCTAGAATGATGGAAAAGTAGTCGAACTAGTCTCCCGTGCCCATTTTGGTATGATTATATTGTGCATGGGTTGTAAGTTAAAGGCCCTAAAGTGACTTTCTGGTGGTGTGAAAATTGGTAAAACGACATATTTGGCTCATATAGGTTAAAACCTAGTAAACGTATTTGAATGATCATGAAATTTAGCATGCTAGATATTTATAGTATTGAAATGTTGCACGTAAAATTTCATTGCATTTGAACATCTACTGGTAGGATAATTTAGCTAAAAAAAAGGTAAAATTTGTCATTACAAGTCAAGCGTATCAAAACAGGTGATGGTGTTTCGATACAACCTCATTAATAAGGCTATTGCAAAATAGGGTAAAGCAGGGCGTATCAATATGGTTTAGAGCCGTTTCGATACGATTTTCTACTATCAAAGCTCGTTTTGATACGAGCTTAACCTGTATCGGAACGAGTCAATAGTCAAATGCAACGGAGGTTAACCCGTATCAGAACATGGCTTACCTGTTTTGATACAGGGTTTGGGCAGAATTAGTCTAGGTTCAATTCTTGTACACCCGTTTTGAAATGGCTCAGGGAGTTTCGATACATGGTTAGTTAAGTTGGTTAAAAGACATAGATTACAGTTTTGCATTGTTTACAGTTTGATCACCAATTACAGTATGGCTTAATCGAATGGGTAATTGACCTCAGAATGTCATGAAAATTTATAGGCGAATTATTCATAAGTTGAATTTTTTTCTAGTAAGGTTAATTTTAGATAAGGGTCTTCAAATCACTGATATTACGTTTTAGTCCATAAAACTTGTAGCACTTACAATTTGGTCCTAACAGGCTAGTCATTGTTTAGTATTGATTGAATTGGACTAAGATCTATATTTGGCAATGCTTGTTGACTATAATTTTGATAAGATGTCGCTTATTGAAAAATTTTATAGCACCAAACACCGCATTGTCACTGGTAACGTCATTCGACCTAGTTCTCTACCAGGCCGATAAAAGGGTGTTACAATTGTGGTATCAGAGCTAGAATTTAGTCGATTCTAAGACTAAATCGAAGCTTATTGCATTATTATTATGTTACCTTGTCACCTAGGAGTTATATTTTATGTATATTGTGACTTGTCGACTGATCTGATCTCTTTGAAATATAGATATGTCTGGAACTAATGATGCTCATATTGACGAGCCTGCTACTGGCTCCTTGACACATGGAGAGGAGATAAGAGGAGGAGATCCTATGAATCCTCTGAATCCCCTGGATCCACATGATCTTCCTTCTCAGTATGTTGAGCCTGTAGCACCCACGACTCAGGCTAAATGTTATAAAAACATGGCTGATATGTTCAAGCAGTTTATGACTGTAATGAGGGCTGAGCAGGTTATACAACCCATCGCTCCTGTTATTCAACAAACTCGGGCTCCTATCGATAAACTATCTCAGTACCGATCTTACACCTTTACCAGTCAAGATGATGACAACCCTAAAGTTTTCGAGTATTGGTTCAATAACACTATTCGAATCTTGACCAAACAGTTGCAGTGTTCGGACGAGCACAAGCTTGAGTGTGCCCTTGCGTTGCTGGCTGATGAGGTACTTCACTTGTGGGAGACTACTATTTTAACCGTCTCCAAAGACTCTGTGACATGGGAATTCTTCTTAAAAGAATTTTGAAAGAAGTACATCAGTGAGTTCTATCTCGTTGAAAGGCAAAGTATCTTCCTCCATCTCAAGCAAGGTGGGCGACCGATCGAGCAGTACATTCACGATTTCTGTAAGTACTGTAGGTACAGTGCGGAATACATTAAGAAGGAGGAAGAGAAGTACCGAATGTTCATTGATGGGCTCAATGATGAATTACGCCCCATGTTCAGTGCATTGAGCATTGTTGATTTCCAAGACTTGGTGAATCGAATCAAGGCTACTGAAGCTGCATAGAAAGCTCAATGGGCTAGTGGGTACGGTAAATCTAAGAAAAAGTTCAAGGATGATTCCCAACCTCCCAATTGGAACAAGAAAGGAAAGTATCAAGGCCCTAAACAGAATATTTATCCACGACCTTCCCGTTCTAGGAATATTGATACACCTTAATATGTGATTCAATCTTTTGCTAAGGCCGCATCCATCGATAGCACTGGAGGTTCGAATCGAAACACTCAACACCCAGTTTGCAACTACTGCCAGAATAAACGCCCAGCGGGCCAGTGCTAAAAGCATATTGGAGCTTGCTATTATTGTGGTGAGCAAGGTCATTTCATTCGTGATTTTCCACTAAATGCAACTAAATATATAGCTGCACCGACTACTGCTGCCTCTCTTACTTAATCCTTTCGAGGTAAAGGATCAAAGTAAGGATCATCGGGGACCTTTGGGAGACCAAGTGGCTCGGGGGAAAACATCTAACAAGAAAGATTCCAAAGCCCCTACCCAGATGTATCATGTGAGAAGCAGGGAAGAGGACGATGAACCTGATGTTATTGCAGGTAATATTGAGTTGTATTCACACTCTTTAAATGCATTGATTGATCTTGTTTCTACTCATTCTTTTATAAGTTCTATGATAGTCAAGAAGTACAATATGTTTTCTGAACAGAAAGCATCGAGAATCTTTGTAACCAATCCTTTATGTGATTATGTCACCGCGAGGGTAGTATGCAAGAACTGCACCTTAATCATTCAAGGGATTCCTTTTCTGTCCAATTTGTTGGCCTTACCGATCTATGCGTTTGATGTCATCCTAGGCTTAGATTGGCTTAGTGAGCATCAAGCTTGGGTAGATTGTTGTAAAAGGAAGTTGTATCTTAGGGGTCTTGGCAAGGAAAGCGTTGTCTTGTTGAATGCAAGGAATCATTCGTTGTATGCTTTGACGTTGGAAGCCAAGGATGAACCTCAATTACGGGACATCGACACTGTGTGTGAATTCCCCGATGTCTTTCCTGATGAACTTCTGGGGCTACCCCCAACTCGTGAAGTAAAGTTTGGTATTAGAGTGCAACCTGGAACCGCCCCAATATCTATTTCAACTTGTCGAATGGCGGCTGTTGAATTAAAGGAGTTGAAAGCTCAAATTCAAGAATTGCTAGATAAAGGCTTCATTCAACTGAGCTCTTTGCCTTGGGGAGCTCCAGTTCTCTTTGTGAAGAAGAAAGATGGATCCATGCGATTATGCATTGATTATCGACAGTTAAACAAAGTGACCATCAAGAACAAGTATCCATTGCCCAAAATGAGAGTTAAAGAATGTGACGTACAAAAGACTGCTTTCCATACAAGATACGGACACTACGAATTCTTGCTAATGACCTTTGGGCTAACCAACACACCAACAACCTTTATGGATTTAATGAATCGAATCTTCAGATCGTATCTTGTCAAATTTGTAGTGGTGTTCATAGATGATATATTAATCTATTCCAAGAATGCTACAAAACATCGAGATCATCTCCGCATCGTGCTTCAGACTCTTCAGGAGAAGCAGTTGTATGCAAAATTATCTAAGTGTGAATTTTGGCTCTGCGAGGTTGCCTTCCTTGGGCTTATCATATCAACTTCGGGTATCCAAGTAGATCCGAAGAAAATTCAGGCTATCATAGATTGGCATCCATCGAAGAAAATTGGAGAAGTTAGAAGCTTCCTTTATCTTGTTGGCTATTATAGAAGGTTCGTAAAAAGGTTTTCTATGGTATCGGCTCCATTAACTAAGCTGTTGAGAAAAGAAGCTCCATTTGTTTGGACCGAGGAACAACAAAGGAGTTTCAATCAATTAAAACAAGTCTTAACTCACGCACCAGTCCTAACCCAACCCGAGTTTGGAAAAGACTACAGTTTACAGTGATGCATCACAGCTCGGGTTAGGATGTGTATTGATGCAAGAAGGTAGAGTTATCGCTTATGCGCCGAGACAACTTAAGCCACAGGAGATGAATTATCCTACTCATGATCTAGAATTGGCTGCGGTTGTCTTTGCATTAAAATCTGGAGACATTATCTCTACGAAGAAAAATGTTATCTTTTTACCGACCATAAGAGTCTCAAGTATCTTTTAACCCAAAAGAAGCTAAATCTTTGGCAACGGAGATGGATGAAACTCCTTAAAGATTATGATCTTGCCATCGACTATCATCTGGGTAAGGCCAACGTTGTAGCTGATGCGCTAAGACGCAAACCTTTGTATGGTAAGTATTGATAATGACTATTGAGTTTTATGAATTGTATAGTATATCGCCAAATGGTAATACCATTGTATTGTAGCTCCTCGAGCAATTAATGCCTATTTCTGGCTACAAAAGCATCGTTATCTTGTGGCTGAACTTCAAGTCCAGTCTACCATCGTTTCGCCAATGAAGACTTTGCAAAACCAAGATCCTGTACTCCAATCCATTGTTTCCAAGTTGTCAGATAATCTTGATTTCAGAATTAATTCCGAGGGACTTCTATGTTTCCATGATCGGGGTAGTGTACCAAATGATGAATCTCTTCGTACTGACATCCTTACAGAAGCTCATTCAAGTTCTTTTTACGTTCACCCTGGGTCCGTGAAAATGTATAATGACCTTCCTAAACTCTACTGGTGGCCGAGCATGAAGCAGGCCATAGTTGATTACATATCTAAGTGTCTCATGTGCCAACATGTTAAAGCAGAACATCGCGTTCCTACCGGATTGTTACAACCTATTGACCTACCGCAATGGAAGTGGGAGAAGATCACTATGGACTTTGTTAGTGGCTTACCTTTAACTCCTGCTAAACATGATGTTATATGGGTCATAGTAGATCGTTTTACCAAGTCAGCACATTTCATACCTGTTAGGATAGACTACAGTCTTCCCAAGCTAGCTTACTTGTACATCAAGGAAGTGATCTGACTCCATGGAGTACCCAAGTTTATTATCTGCGATCGAGATCCTTGTTTTGCATCTCGATTCTAGAGAACCTTGCAAGGATCTCTGGGTACTAGGGCTAATCTCAGTACTGCCTTTCATCCTCAATTTGACGGCCAATCAAAAAAGGTAATTCAGGTAATTATCGAAAGACTGTTCTATTGAACCCTTGAAAATTTGTGTTGTTATTGAATTCTCCTATACAGATCAAAGAAGATATGCTTCGAGCATGCATCATCGACTTTGGTGCAACTTGGGAGAAATCCTTAGCCATTGTTGAGTTTGCCTACAATAACAGCTACTAGGCTTCAATCCAGATGGCTCTGTATGAGGCATTGTATGGCAGACAATGCCAAACTCCATTGTGTTGGTCTGAAGTCGGTGAAGGCAAAATGTTGGGCCCTAACTTACTTCGAGAAACTGAAGAACGAGTTACCATCATCTATGATCGCTTGAAAGCTGCCTTTCACCGACAGAAGGCCTATGCCGATCTCAAGAGAAGAGACATTGAGTACGAAGTGGGAGAGAAAGCATTTCTTAAAGTCTCTCTGTGGAAGAAGGTTCTGAGGTTTGGAAAAAAGGGAAAATTGATCCCCCAGTCCATTGGACCCTTTGAAGTCATTCAAAGAGTTGGCCCCGTGGCATATCCATTACAGCTGCCCTCAGAACTGAGTAAAATCCATGATGTCTTCCATGTATTGATGCTTCCGAAGTACCGTTATGATCCCTTGCACATTATCGAACCTGAATCTGTAGAAATTCAACCAAAATTTTCCTACGAGGAGGAACTGGTTCAAATTCTTGCAAGAGAAGTCAAGAGGCTTCGTAACAAATATGTACCATTAGTTAAAGTGCTCTAGAGGAGCCACACTGTTGAAGATGCAACTTGGAAACCTGATGACACTATGAAGAGACAAAATCCTCATCTCTTCGGTTCAGGTAAAAATTCGAGGATGAATTTTTCATAAGGGGGGAGAGTTGTAACACCCCAAAATTCGGTCTAGTCAAAATCAGGTTCCGGTAATCTGAATCTTGCACTGATAAAGTCTAAATGTTGTATCGGTTTTTGACAACAAGGTCAATTTATTGGTTTGGATCTCTAATTGAGTTAGAGCATCAAGTTTGGACCTTATTGAATTCATCAAAAACCTTTTAGTGACTATATTATAGAAATTTAAAGTTTGGGGATAATTCGTAATGTATTAAGATTCAAGGGACTAATGTCGTAATTAGCCCTCTTCAAATGAAAACTTTCACCATAGAGTAATCTGATGAGATTACATCACCTTAAAGAAAGCTCCTAAAAGCTTTTCATTAAAAGAAAGAAAAGGTGAGAATAGGAAGCTTACCCGAAACTAAACTTAAGCAAGCACCTCTCTAATCCATCGACTCATACCCAAGCAAGCACCTCCATTGGAGTCAGCTTCAAGTTTTGTTTTTCTTCGGTTTACTATTATCGAATCATTACTACTGATCACGTAAGCTATTCCCCCCAGACTACTATCGAAAATCCATGGTATTTATGAGAGTAATCTCAAATTAGGTTTTGGCCATCCATGGAAATTCATGGTTAATAGCTATGTTGAGCTTACATATCAATTTCAATATCAATATATTGATTACGATATTGTAGTATCGTTTCTAACACACTCCTATTGATTTCCTAGCTCAAGAGTTTGATAAAGAGCATCCACCGAGCTCACCCAAGGCCACCTAGCTCAAGAGCCGTAAAAGCTTCGAATTATCGAGGTGAGTGTAGTCAAAGTTTTGAGATTAGGTGAGGAGCCTCCCCGAATTCATTGGTATTGATTTCGATTAAAATAACTAACATCGTTTGTAAGGATATTGTGTCGAATTATTAATCGGAAGCATTGGGTAAGTGTTGGTAAGTAAAGTATTATGCATCAATCATTGATATTGTCGTGGCTTTTGTGCATTGAAACTAATGTAGTTAATGTTAATGAAATATAGAAAAGAAATTCATTGATCATAGTAATTGGTGGTGGGATTATTGAACATATATTGTTGTTGTTATAGTCATTGAACATTGTTATTGAAATTAAAACATTGTCAGCATTGAACATCGTATTGATAATTGGACATTGATTTTGATGTTAATATCGTACCTTGGATTTGGATGGACATTGGATACAATTGGCATGCCATAGAATTCAAGAGCTCGGTGTACGGGTGGACTACGGTCCTCAAGATACGACCTATACTGATTTGGCGACGCGGAGGGATATGTTATGGTATTGGTCATAATGGCGAGGCGAAGGGACTAGACAATTCATTGTTTTGGCGAGGCGTAGGAATTCGTGTATCCATTAACTTAATTCAATCCAATGGTTAATAATGAATATGTTATGTTAGACATTGAATATTGGAGCATAACATTGATGTTATTGAGCATGAGTAGATGTAAATATTTCATACTTTAAAATTACATTGTTTGTGGCTACCTCACTAGGCAAAGTATGCCTAATGTGGCTAATCTCATGCATTTCAGGTTAAGAAATTGACCGTTGTGGAAGATCGGAAAAGTTGAAGCAAGACAAGTCACTACAAGCCAAAAGTAATGTATTTTGTCTTTATGAACTCCTAGAATAGTGGAAAAGTAGTCGAACTAGTCTTCCGTGCCCATTTTGGTATGATTATATTGTGCATGGGTTGTAATATAGTTAAAGGCCCTAAAGTGACTTTCTGGTGGTGTTAAAATTGGTAAAAACGACATATTTGGCTCATATAGGTGAAAACCTAGTAAACGTAGTCGAATGATCATGAAATTTGGCATGGTAGTAGTTTATAGTATTGAAATGTTGCACGTAAAATTTCATTGCATTTGGATATCTACTGGTAGGTTAATTTAGCTAAAAACAAACTAAAATCTGTCATTACAGGTCATGCGTATCGAAACAGGTGATAGTGTTCCGATACAACCTCTTTAATAATGTTACTGAAAAACAGGGTAAAGTAGGGTGTATCAATACGGTTTAGAGCTGTTTTGATACGATTTGATACTGTCAAAGCTCGTTTCGATACGGGGCTAACCTGTATCAGAACGGGTCAATAGTTAAGGTTAACGAAGGTCAACTCGTATCGGAACATGGCTTACATGTTTTGATACAAGGTTTGGGCAGAATCAGTCTAGGTTCAATTCTTGTACACCTATTACGAAACGGCTCAGGGCGTTTCGATATAGGGTTAGTTTAGTTGGTTAAAAGACATAGATTACAGTTTTGCATTATTTACAGTTTGATCACCAATTACAGTATGGCTTAATCGAATGGGTAATTGACTTCAGAATGTCATGATAATTTATAGACCTATTATTTATAAGTTGAATTTTCTTCTAGTAAGTTTAATATCAGATAAGGGTCTCCAAATCACTAATTTTATGTTTTAGTCCCTAAAACTTTTGGCACTAACAATTTGGTCCTAACAGGCTAGTCATTGTTTCGTATTGATTAAATTGGACTAAGATCTATATTTGGTAATGCTTGTTGACTATAATTTTGATAGGATGACACTTATTGATTAATTTTATAGCACCAAACACCGCATTGTTCACCAGAAACGTCATCCGACCCGGTTCTCTACCTGGCCGGGAAGAGGGTGTTACAATGAAGTCAACGCGCGGTTGGCTGCGCGTATGGTGGTTGGAATTCAACAGCGAGCTCTATATTCGCACATCCAACGACATGGAGTACAATGGTGGCCTTCAAACACAACGGAGAGCGGCGAATGATGGAGCATTCGAAGCTCAAGCTTCGTCGGACTTTGCTTCCTCTCACGCAGGTGAACGACATCTCCAACGGCGGCAAGGCGACCGCCATTTGACTCGTCTCCACGAGGGGAACCCAACGGTTCCGGTGGTGACACTCCAGGCGACTCCGACAGTGACAAATTGGGGCTCAAAGCCTCCCCCTCACTTTCTCTCTTATCTTTTTTCTCTCTCCCAAAATATCTTATCAACCATTATCTTTTTTTTCACCACCCCACGCCCATTTTAAATTTCAAAACCCTCTTATCCAATTTGGATAAAACCATTTAATAAATACTCAATTTCCTTCCCTTTTCCTTTACCACAAAGCCCTTATCCAAAATTCTTAATTAGGCTTCTAACTTAAAGGCCCAATTACCCGGGTCCCAGAACAAATTCCCTAACCCGAAGTTTGAGTTGTTACAAGTATCTTTACTTGATCCGACTCAAATTTTATTATAACTTAATCCAACCTGAAATAATAGAAGCATAAACCAGAATAATTTAATTTCAAAATTAAAAAAAATCAGACTAAATACATGTTGACCTAAAAAAATATTAAATATATTATATAAAAATAATTATTAATAAAATGACATTTTAATAAATATATTGGGAGAGCCTAAATTAAAATTTCTATCACCGATTAAAAAAATAAAATCCAACTCTAATCAGTTCAGATCTAGACAGTTGGGAAAAAAGACAAAAATCCTTGCTCCTTTTTAGTGTCCCTTCCTATGTCCTAATATTAAAAAAATTAAATTTTAAGCCATGAGCTTAAATTTTAAATCATACACCATAAACACTAAAAACTACACCCTAACCCTAATTTCCTAAACCCTAACCATAAACTATAACTTTAAATCTTACCCCTAAACTCTAAACTTAATTTTTTAAACGCGAGGAATATATAGAAGCGCTAAAAAAGGGGGAAATGTTGTATTATGAGAAAAAAAGGTTACTCCTGCTCATACACATAACAATTTTTTCCTCGAATTTCTATTTCTATTCGGAGCAGACGTTGAGGCTCAAGAGCTTGAAGAACATCAATTGATCCTCTTTCTTCATAGTTTCTTAGTCCTAATTAATTTTTGGCCTAGAAAGAAATTTAAAAATAGACCCTAATGCAAATGAAATTTAATAGATGGGGAGATTTTTTGTTGAAGAATTTATATACTAAATTTGCAAGACAGCACTGACTGAATTCTTAAATTAAATAAATAACTTACATTATAATATGTAAAAAATTGTTAAAAAGAATAATAATGGCACATTAATAATTGGCCAAATTTATAAGAAAAAGAGTCATTTCTCTCATCTTCCTTATTGTCAGTTAAGCGTAACATATAAAAAATTGGAAGGAAAAATTTAAAAGCATGATCTTGACTAAAATTTTAAGGACAACCTACAATATGATTCAAGCACAGCAATTGGTGATATGCAATTGTGACTTTGTGTTTGTGAGAAGTATAATTCTACGGTAAATGTCATGTACCACAATGTACTACTATCCATATGTACTGTAATGTATCTTTAACTATTTTAATTAGTTTTGATATTTTAAGGACCGGAAGTGCTATTATCCCATTTAAGAATAAAGTTTTAAAAACAACTTTTATATTACTTTTTCATATTTTCTTTTATTTTTTAATTCAAAAAATATCAAACTTTTATTATTATAATAATTCTTACATTCACTTTAATTTAAGGGTAAAGTTCACAAATGGTCACTAGACTTTGATCAATTATTCAATTTGACAATCAAACTTCCAATTGCTTCAATATTACCATTAAACTTTTAGTTTTGTTTCAATTTGACCACTGACCCGTTAACAACCGTTAAAAGAGTGATGTGGCTATTAAAATATTTTATATAATAACACATTTAGTCCTCTACATTTAGACACTCAAACAATTTAGTCCTAATTCAAAAGAAATAATAAATTTAACCCTCATTATTTTAATTTCACCTTATTTTTAGTTAGAGATAATTTAATATTTTATTTTGATCCCTCAATTATAACGAATGTTATCTTGTCCCTCCCAAGTCCCAACTTCCGTTTTCATTTATCTTTCGTATACTATCAGATATTTAATTTTCAAAAACTTTAGGTAAGGTTCATATCATTTTCCTCTAATTATCGTTTCCGTATTTTGTCAATTAGGGATTCGTTTTGCTATTAATTTATCTTGATTCTGCAAAATTAAGAACGGGTTTTCCGTTTTCCTTTTGTTAACCAATGGGTCGATTTAATTTGCTTAAACGATTGCTTAGATATTGAAAAAAAAAATTGGTTGACGACAAGATATTCTGAAAACATTATGCTAATTATGGGTCATCAGAATTTTAAAGGATGGATTAGGTATAGTTTGGGATTGGGAGGTACAAGATAATATTAGTTATAATTGAGAAATCAAAATAAAATATTAAATTATCTCTATAAAAATAGGGTCAAATTGAAATAATGAGGGTTAAATTTATTATTTCTTTTGAATTAGGACTATATTGTTTGAATGTGTAAACATGGAGGACTAAATGTATTATTATACAAAATATTTTAACAATTGTTAACAGGTCAGTGGCCAAATTGAAACAAAACTAAAGGTTCAATGGTAAAATTGAAGTAATTAGAAGTTTGGTTACCAATTTGAATAACTGATCAAAGTTTAGTGACCATTTGAAACTTTACCCTTAAGTGAAAGTGAATGTAGGAATTATTATAGAAATAAAGGTTTAATTATTTTTTGAATTGAAAAATAAAAGAAATTTGAAAAAATGTTTTAAAAAATATTTACCCTTAAGTGAAAGTGAATGTAGGAATTATTATAGAAATAACGCTTTAATTATTTTTTGAATTGAAAAATAAAAGAATTTTGAAAAAATGCTTTAAAAAATATTTTTGAAGATTTTATTCTAAAAGAAGATAATAACACTTTCGGTCCTTAGGATTTCAAAAACTAATTAAAATAGTTAATGATACATTGTGCTACATATAAATAGTGGTACATTGCGGGTACATGCCATTTACCGTAGAAAGAAATATGAGAAATTAAAAAAAATGAGAGTAATAATTTTCAATGAATTGTGAGATACGGAGAAAAAAAAAAACAAGCTATTGTTTTTGGATTCAAAGACATAGGGTATTTGGATTTAAAGAAACCAAGTTATATTCAAAGATGAATCAACACAAGCCATACATGTCATGAATCAAGCAATGTGGAGGGAATGTTATGAGCTTTGGAATGTCAATGTCATATATGCATCCAGAAAATCTATTTCATGATTCATCTACTACTCCTAGTCCTAGATTGCAACATGTTTCTTCATAACTCCATCTTCATTTGTACTTTTACAGTATCTTAAGCAAGAACGAAAGGGATAAGGGTCGTATTCCTTAACTTTTAATAATGGGCTTTGCATGACTCAAATTGCAGCACCTTACAGAATTTGGACTTGATCTCTACCAACCTTTATTTCTTGAGAGGAATTCTCATTGTGATTGAAAAGAATGAACATTTACATTTGTACTAAATATTCACATTGTCAAAGATAAAAGGATCCAAAAGTTATTGCAATGAGTAAAGTGAAACTGGAAGATATAGATAGAACGGAACATGGTTTCAAAAGTTATTGCAATAAGTAAAGTGAAATTAGAAGATATAGATAGAACGGAACATGGTTTCAAATAGCAGACCGCAAATGCTATAGCGGCCGTTATTTCGCGGTAGCACTATCGATTAAAATTGGTATTGTCAAAAATAATGGTGTTAAGCGGAACTACACCGATTGCGGAAGATTGTGACGGCAATTTAGCGAGTAGCAGTTAATAACGGCGATAACGGACCATTATTCCCGTTATGAATCCGTTATGACAAATAAAATTAAAAAAAAAAATCAATCCCAACCTCAGACCAGTTACACGCAGAAGAAGCGGATAAAATGAGTTGAAAAAGAAAAAGAGACTCATTTCACTTTAAATTTTAATGCTGTTTTATTACTTTTTGTTGGGCCCGAGAAATTTTTTTTAATGAGTTAGTGGCTTGGTTTACTAAGCCAATTTTTTTCTTTTTCCCCCCTACTATTTTATTATAAGTTTTTATGTTAAAAAAGTTAATTTTTATACTTTAATTTTTATTAAGATTTTATTATTATTATTATTATTATTATTATTATTAAATTATATTATTAATTTTGTAACTCAAATATTTAATCTAGACCTAGAAATTTAATTTTAATAATGATTTTTATGTAAATTAATAATATTAATAAAATAAGATTTATTTTTAATATTTACTAATTTAAAAAATATTAAAACTACTTATTCAATTGATATTTATTTATTAATATTTTTGAAATTTACATATAATTGAAATATTTTTTATTTAAGCTTGTATAATATAATTGGTGTTGTGAATAAAATAGAGAAGAACAATAACAAGAACAAATAACAAGAAAGAAAGAACAAAGAGATGAGAGAAAGAGAGAGATTATTTTGAATATTCAAGTGTGTACAATGACTTCATAAAGTCATCTATTTATAGGCATAAGAAGTACATAATACATTAAACTCTAATTAATGGAGATAATATTTCTAATGATAAATTAAATCAAATCTCCTTGATAAACTTCTTATCATGATAGACATCCACATAGATAAATATTTATAACACTCCCCCTTGGATGTCTATGAAGATAATGTGCATCGTTAAACATTACTAAGATAAAAATTCAGTGGGAAAAAAATTTTCTTTAGTAAAAGAAAAAGAGTACACACATCTTTGATACCCATTGAGATAAAACCTCGGTTAAGGGAAAAATAGTGCAACGCGTATTTACTCCCCTTCGTGAAAACATCACATAATATCTTTGAATCTTCATAATTCAATCTTGAATACTATTTTTCTGAAGATCCGAGAGATGCAAATTTAGAGTAATATGTTTCATTTTTCCATATTTGATGTATCCACATTTCGATTTAGATATAAATTTTGCATTATCTTCATATAAAATAGCTTGTATCTTATCTTGTGAAAGTAAATCACATATCTTCTAAATATGTTGGATCAATAGTCTTAGCCAAACACGTTTTTAGCTTGCATCATGCATAACAATGATTTCTACGTGATTTGATGAGACATCATTTAATGTTTGAAGATCTAAAGGTAATGATCTTTGTAGCATTTAGATGGCATTCCTAAACCAACTAATATATGATGCTTCCAAATCAAGGATTCATTTATCTTTCTTTTGAAGATAAATTTATTCACATCCAACAAACTTACAATCATTAGGGTACTAAATAAATATGCTTTATCTATATTGAATCTTCTTTAAGATTCTGCCAGCTTTTGTCCATTCATAGATAAAAACACATTTAAGTGCTCGATCTTTAGGTCGAGACAAAACCCTATCTCAAGATTACTTTTTCTCAAATACTTTCATTAAATGCTTTGAAAGCTCTTCATGAGTTTCCAATTTGAAGTTCTTCAAGAGTTCTAATGATATTCAAATTATCATAATGAATCTTCATCCAATCTCCTTTATAAAATACATAAGAAAATTTGATTATTCTTATAGTATTTCCTCAATTAGTACTCACTAAGGCGATTATACCAAATGCGCCAAAATATAAATATTTAAAGGGCATATCTAAGTAAATTTTCTCAGAAATTTCCAAATGCTTCTAGCATTTTAAATCCTTCAAGGATAAATAGGGATCCACAAAATAATTAGACGCATATAAAATATTTCATAACTACCAAAGTAATTGCATCCACCATAAAGTAATTAAAATTCTTCAAAAATCATAATTCAAGTCGTATTTATATCTCACGGCTATTTATTTGTTCCCCACTTGCATTACACCTTTAGGTGTTTGGACTATTGGTCCAAAACTTCACGTTTGGAATTTCAAAGCGTCTTTCTACATTGGCCAATTCAATATCTATAATTATTGATAGATATCTATATAAGATCCTCGTTTTCTTTCTTTACTTCTATAGAAGTATTCTATGTAAAATTGTTGTCGACAACTTTTTGTATTTCGGTTCCATTGTTTTCTCGTAGTGACATAACTTATCGAGATCTCTTTTCAATCTCTATTTCAGGTACCTGAAACTCTTTTAGAGTTTTATTATCGGTTATGTTTTGGATCTCTTCAGGAGCACTCACCTCCAATATATAACCATCTCATATTACTTTCCATTTATGAGAATTTTGATCATTGGAACCAATTTGAACTATCATGCTTCGGGCATGATTTACATCCATTCGCTCTAACATGTAATTCAAATTTACATGAGACTTGATTACTCTCATTATGTCAGTAAATATCTTTGGCAGTTGACATATAATAACATGAATTATCTTATGAACTTTTGGTTCATATACAAGGATCTAAATAATGATAATTCATTTTTGCTCTTTATCCAGCTAATTATTCTCTCCCCTTGATGTTGAGAAAAATCATCTCATAAATGATTCTCCAATTAATGTTTAAGAATTTAAACATAAAAGGAGACTCATACTCAATATATATTCTAAACCATTTTTATTTACCCATTTTTGTGCGTTGTGGTGGAGTAATTCAACTATAGATCGCACATTCAAAATTATAAAATGGGAAATGTATGGTAAAGCTTAGATAGAGACGCGTTTGTTGAAAAATTACTTCATAAAAATAAAATACACTTAAGCAAACTTAAACTTTTAATTAGGAATAAAAGACTTGGATATCTTTTTAGGGTTTTTTTAAATCAAACTTAGAATAAACATAAATGCTCAACGCACTAAATTTCCTTGTTGCTTGAAAAGTGAAAATAATTTAATGCAGTGTCTTATCAAACGAAAATGACGGATTAGCGCCATAAATTTTGGAAGTGATTAAAGTTCATCTCCCGAGCGATAAGGCCGTTAAAATAGACTAATATTCATTAAACGGACAAATAAAGTTGAACCTTCATGAACTTGCAAATTCCAGTTTTGAAAATGATTTTAAAATCAATTAGGTACCAATTTTGGGCGTCGTGAAGGTGCTAACCCTTCCCCACGCGTAACCGACCCCCAAACTCGTTTTCTTGTTTTCGTAGACCAAAACCCTTGTTTTATTAAAGCAAAATGTTTTATTAAAATAACTCTGTTTTAAAGTGATCCAATCACACTTTTCAAAAAGATTGGTTGCGACTCCGTGTTTTTTTTAGTTTTCAAAAAGTCGAAGCTCCTAAAAAGAGTTGTGACACCAATCAAGCAGAATTTGAAGATGATCATTGGTCTACTCAGCTTAGGGGCAACGTCAAAAGGACCCAAGGGCAAGACGAGTTTGATAGAAGCATCACATCCTAAATTGAAGACGTAGCTAAAGCATGTGACGTCAAGAAGCTTCGTTTCTTCGCCCCACGTTAGACCGACAGGGAAATTAGGGCCAAGGCTCGAAAGATTGATCAAAGAAATGAGTGCTCGAGCCAAGACATATTTGTAGGACCTTCCTCATCCAATGGAAGCTATGTCTAGAGCAACACATTAATAGAATTGATGACCCTTCACTTGCATTCATACATATATTTTCTTCCATGCATTTGTTTTTTATTTGTTTGCATTAAATAATGTTTTGATCATTGCATTCACACATGTATATTAAAAAGATTAATTTTAGAAATTTCCATTTAAGTAGAAAAGATCCCGCGCAAACACGACTCGAGCCATGAACACTAAGGAAAGATTGACAACACTGGAAACAAATCAGAAGAGCATCCATGATAAGCTTGAGAAAATGGAAAATGATCTGAAGAAAGAGATTGAGATATCACACAAAAAAACAGTCAGCCAAATCGCAGCCATGGTTAGGTTAAAAGACCCAGAAGCGAGAGAAGACACCAACACTTTCTCGGGGATGGCTTTCGTACATTCACAGATGCAAAAGTAAGTGGCTTCATCTAAAGTAAAGATCTCACCCCATTACGTAGAGTCTTCTGCCCGTACTGAATTAAAAGACAACACCGATGAGGTTCACAGTCACGAGGTACCTAACATCGATGAAGTAACTGACAAGGCAAATGTCGAAAAGAAATGAGGAGACTGCTACAAGAAGCTAGAGGAGATGATTAAATCTTAAGGAAGCATCTATGGCGGCATAGATGCTAGAGATTTGAGTCTAGTATCTGACCTGGTGGCTCCACCAAAGTTCAAGGCCCATGACTTTGAAAAGTATAGTGGGACTACATGCCCATTGGCACATTTGACCATGTACTGTCGGAAAATGTCATCACATTTAGAAAATGAGAAGTTGTTGATCCACTGTTTCTAAGACAGTTTATTTGGGTCTGCTATCCGATGGTATGCTCAATTGAGTCGGGTCAACATAGGCACTTGGAGAGATATGTCAAAAGCTTTCCTCAAACAGTACGACTATGTAACAGATATGGCCCCAAGCAGGATTGTACTACAGAATTTGGAACAAAAGTCTAATGAGAGCTTCCGTCAGTATGCCCAAAGATGGCGAGATGTGGCAGCCCAAGTTCAACACTCACTGTCGGAAAATGAGGTTACTCCAATGTTTATGGAGACTCTAAATGGTCCTTTCTATGAATACATGTTAAATCATGCCACCGAAGGTTTTGCTGACATGGTCATGAATGGAGAGTTGATATTGGCAGCCATTAGAAGTGGAAGACTCGAGAGAGAAGAAGATGGTGAACGTGTTTAGTGTTTTGTCACGAAGTCGATGGGGGCAAGATTGGCTGGAATTTATGCTTTCCTGGAATAATGCTTAATTTTCTCTAGGCGGTTGGGATCATGCTTAGAACCAACCATTTTGCTTTTGCCCGCGAGCATTAGGGATCTTTTGTAAGGGCTTCTATGTCAATTTACTTGTTTAAAGATGCATTTTTTTCAAGTGGCAAACATTTCTCATTTTTGTTTCATCTTTTTCCCTTCTTCTCATTCTTCATCTATTTCTTTTCAAGCATACATCTTCTTTGCAAAGTCCCTATTATTGATCGTATGAATGATTCTTGAATCTAATCCCGAGATAGAGGGATAAAATGCGTGTTCATGTTTAATATACAGTTTTTCAGTGAATTCTCCTCTAAGACATTGTTGTTAGGGTCCTTGAATGAAGTGATAACTCTAAAACATCTACCAACTGAAGACTGCTTCTCTTCGACGGTATATATGTGTGAATTGACATTTGGCATTCCTTCATTTCACTTCACGAATAAGAAAATGAAAAAAATCCATTTGCTGTCCCCCTTTGAGCCTAATATTATTTTTCTTGTGTTTGAACTCTAACCAAGGATCACTCCCTACACTAGGGGAAAATGATGAAAATTGCAAAGGAAACACGACAAATTAAGAAAATGTCCTAAATTTGAAATGAAAAGGACACAAAAAGGAAAAAGAAGGAACAAGAAAAGGATGGTGAAAGAAAAAGAAAAAATTGGAAAAAAGAAAAAGAGAAAAAAGAAAAGGAAAAGGAAAAAGAAGAAATGAGAGTTGAAGTGCGAATGAAAATTTGAAATAAATCCTTCAAATGAGATGTGTGCCAGAAAAGGAAATGAACTCTAGGGTGAAAACCCAAAATGGGCGGTCTAGAGCGATCCAAAGAATAAAAGAAGAAGAACAGTGATTTCACCAGGAAAAGTTGATCCTTGGTTTAATCACTCTTAAACATGTATTTGAGCCTATATACCTTTTTGTGTCAACCCGAGCCTAGCCTACATTACAAGCCTCTAAAGACCATTTTGATTGCACATAAATATTTGAGAAAAGGAGTGTGACTTCAAAACACATTCCGCCTAATTGAGTTAACCTTTCTTCAGAGACCTCGAGCTTCTAGTGTCTGATTGAGATTAGAAAAGTGGGAAATTTTAATTTTGGGGAGTGTGAGTAAAAGAGAGCCACCAAAAGTGGGGTACTATCCGGTTGATTGATTCATAAATCATTCATGCTTTGAATTTTGGGGCATCTGACTTTTCCCTACTACTGTGTTTGCCATGACTTTTTTCCCTATCTCCTTCCTCTCTTAATTCATATTTCTAGCCTCTTCTTGCATCTTACAAGTAGGCTGACATAGATTCATGAAAAGCAAAAGATTTCTTGGTATTGATCTCAACTGTAGGAGACCATGAACGAATGTTTTCGTCACTTCAGAAAACAATTGAACCTTAGTTTGAATGGGGGCATCGCCTTGCATGAGAAGGTAAAAAGGAAAAGAAGAAGAAGCACATGTGTTGAAGAGTTTGAAGTGAGTCGTGTTGTCAAGAAAGATCCACATATAAGATGCAAAAGCTCAAAAGCATGAAAAGAGATAGAATTGCACTTGAGAAGCAAACCATGCCATCAGATTGGGGGCAGTCTACGTTGGCCAATGATTTAAGGCCCTTAGTATTAATACGCGTGAGAATAAGAGATTAAGGCATCAATATCATTCGAAGATATTCAAGGTGGAAATAAGCTTTCACATGCAAGCAATTCAAGATGACCTGCAGGGGCAAGAATTTGAGAATTCACAAGAAGCGCTGAAGATGCTTGATAAGGGGCATATGAATACTTGAAGCTTTCAAGACCACACGAGGAAGCCTTTCACTCAACATTGATGTATCAACCACATTGATAGTAGATCTTGAGACATTTTCCTAAGAAGATCGAATGTTTTCGAGAAAGCGAAGAGATATAAAGAATGAGAATGGCGAAAGCAATATGTCTTTCCAGCCAAAAGTACAAGATCACTAGATTAAGTGAGCAAGTTTGCAAAGATCAAATGTTTTCCATGAGTCGGAAAAAAATACAGTGAAAAAGTATAACTGCTTATCTGGATTGAGCAAGCAAACGTGTGGAAAAATTAATTCTGACAAAAAAGAATTAAAAAAGCAAAAAGAAATGCGACATGCATTCATGTTTTAGGCATCCCTAGGGGCATGCACATCATAACTGCATTAAATATCACATTTTTCAGGTACACGAAGGACCTTTCAGCAAAAGAACCCGCCTATCCATTCAGGCGTAAAGAGAATGGAGGTTGCTTATTCATCCGAGCATAAGAATGATGAATTTTTTTTAGAAGATTCACCTATCCGTTCAGGCGTAAGGATAATGGAGTTCTCTTATTCATCCAAGCATATAGAGGATGAAATTTTTCAAAAGATTCGCCTATCCGTTCAGATGTAAGGAGAATAGAGGTTGCTTATTCATCCAAGCATAAGAAGGATGAAATTTTTCAGAAGATTCGCCTATCTGTTCAGGTGTAAGGAGAATGGAGTTTCCTTATTCATCCAAGCATAAGGAGGATGAAATTTTTTAGAAGATTCGCCTATCCGATCAGGTGTAAGGAGAATAGAGGTTGCTTATTTATCCAAGCATAAGAAGGATGAAATTTTTCAGAAGATTCGCCTATCCGTTTAGGCGTAAGGAGAATGGAGTTTGCTTATTCATCCAAGAATAAGGATAATGAAATTTTTTGAAGTCTACTTTTTCATCCAAGCATAAGGAGGATGAAATTTTTCAGAAGAATCTGTCTATCTGTTTGAGCATTTGGAGAATGGAACCCAGCTCAGCTATTCGGGCATTTGGGAGAATAGAACCCAGCTCAACTATTCGAGCATAAGGATAATAGAACCAGCGTATCCATTCGGGCGTTTGGAGAATGGAATCTGCTCATCTATTCGGGCATCTGGAGAATAGAACATGTCTTTCGTTCGGGCATTTGGAGAATGGAACCCAGCTCAGCTATTCGAGCATAAGGGGAATAGAACCAGCCTATCCATTCGGGCGTTTGGAGAATGAAATTCGCTCATCTATTCGGACATCTGGAGAATAGAACACGCATATCCGTTCGAGCATCGGGAGAATGGAGCCAACTAGAAAATCGGTGAAAATTAGTGCCTTTTGGTCTTTGCTTTATCCTTGTTGCACAGAGATAAGCAAAGAGGGGCGGTTGTTGTCACTAGATTTTCACCCATCATTTTCAAATAAAATAATAATAAAATAAAACTTTTTTAAAAGCCCATTTTAAATAAAAACCCCTTCTAAAATAAAAGAACCCAAAAGCCCATCTCAATAAAGCCCATTTTTAAACCCATTTCAAAAAAATCAAATAAAAGCCCAAATCTTAAAATAAGTATTAAAACCATTTATTTTAAAAAAGAGCCCATTCAAAAACCCTTAGGAAGATAGACCAATCATAAAAAGAAGCAGCAAAAAAAGAAAAAAAAAGCAACAAAAAATAGTAAAAAAAATGGAAAAGGGGGAACGACGCGCGCGGCCACGCGCTCGAGCTGGAAGCCCCAATTCGACAACTTGGTCGACTGTCGGGCGTCCGTCCGCCGTCCACAGGCAACGGCTGTCGACACCGTTGGTGTCGTTCGATGCGTCTCGTCGTCGTCGACCCAACGACACCGATGCCGCTCGCCGCTGTCCAACGTAGCCGTCGGAATCTGCAAAAAATAGAGGAAATGGGTTAAAGCTAGGGCTCAAATCAAGCGAAAATTTGACTCTGAATCTGAACCAAATCATAATTTTTTTGAGGGGATTTTCCTAGGTTCAAGTTCTTGGTCGGATTTGAGCTTCAATTTGGGGATAAAATCCCGATTGTGCATTGAATTGAAAGGCCTAGGCTCTAGTATAAATACTCCCTTTCCCCATTATGTTCTTGACCAATTCACCATTTGAAAAGCTTCAAAAAATCTAAAATTCTTAGAAAATTTCTCTATAATTGCTAGAAATTCTTGGAGTGGAGTTCGAGCTTTGGGTCATTTTCCGGAGGCGTTTGGGAAGTAATTCGAGAAGGATCGCATACGAGTTCTTCATTTCCGGTAAAAAAATCTTTTTTTTCTTTAAAATATATTTAGAGAATTCCATACTTGTTCTTGGTTGAATTTTGTTTTCTTTGTGTTGTGTTTGTTTTTGTTTGCTTTAGGTTGCGATTGTTGAAGTTGGAAGATTAATTCTTGAATTCGGTAATAATTTCATTACAAAATTTTGTTTAGTTTTTAATTTAATCTTTAAAATTCTTACATGTTTAAAAATGTTGTTTTTAAAACTTTGATCTTAAAAATGAAATGGTTTTGATCCTTTTTGATTTAGGAATAAAAATGAATTAATTTTTTTAAAAGAAAATCTAAAATCAAGGGGTTTAATTAGAAGATAATAAATCATGGGTGAAAAAAATAAAAAAGGTCTTAATTTGTTAGAAAATAAAAATGGGTTTTGAAGTATAGCTTTAATAATAAAAAGGTTCTTAGGTAATTTAAAGTATTTTTTTTAGAAAAAAAATAAATAAGGGTGTTTTCAAAAAATAAATAATAAGTTTTAAAAGAGAAAAAACAAAAGATATTTTTAAGACAATAAAAGTTTGAAAATATAAAAAAACTTTTTCTAGAAAAATAAGTTAACTTAAAGGTTTTAAAATTTTTCAAAGTCATTTTTAAGAAAAGCTTTTAAAAAATAAAATAAAGAATAGTAATAATAATAATAATAATAATAATAATAATAATAATAATAATAATAATAATCTTTACAGTTTTAAAAGAAAAACTCCTTTTTTGAAAATAAAAATAAAAAGAATAAAAATGTAGAAAATCAATAAGACTAAAAAGCAAAAATGTCAAAAATAAGGGTTTTGGTTTTAAAGTAAAAAAAAAAGAATAAAAGGTTTTGTTTTAAAGAAACAATAAAAAAATAAAATACAAAGAAAAATTCAAGTTCCTTGTTTGTTCTTTAGAAATAGGTCAAAACTTAGGACTAGGTTCTAAAAGCTTAGATAGAGACATGTTTGTAGAAAAATTTTCTTCACAAAAATAAAACACACTTAAACAAACTCAAACTCCCAATTTGGAATAAAAGACTTAGACATTTTTTAGGATTTAAAATAACCAAACCTAGAATATATAAAAAAATGCTCAACACATTGAATTTCCATGTTGCTTGAAAAATGAAATTAATTTAATGCGGTGTCTTATCAAACGGGAATGACGAGTTAGCACCATAAATGTTGGCGGTGATTAAAGTTCATCTCCCAGGAGATAAGGCCGTTAAAATAGTTTGATATTCATTAAAAAGAAAAATAAAGTTGAACCTTCGTGAACTTGTAAATTTCAGTATTGAAAACGATTTTAAAATCAACTGGGTACCAATTTTTGGCATCGTGGGGTGCTAACCCTTCCCCACGCGTATCGACCCCCAAACCCATTTTCTGGTTTTCGTATACCAAAACTGTTGTTTTATGAAAACAAAATGTTTTATTAAAATAACCTCTTTTTAAAGTGATCCAATCACACTTTTTAAAAAAGATTGGTGGCGACTCCGTGTGTTTTTTTTAAAGTTTTTCCAAAAAGTCGAAGCCCTCCTAAAAAGGGTTGCGACAAACGTAAGCTAACTCATGATCAAGAAATTTCACTATTCAAGCCACTTGTTTCCCACTAAAAACCGTTGCCGCTTACGAACTCTAAGTAAAGATCAACACTTACCCAACTATCCTTGAAGATTCCGAGAATTCTACTCCAACCCAACCATTTAATCCCAACGAACAATTGTACTGAAACTCTAACAACCCATCAAGAATTTCCAATGGTTCTTCTATCAAGATCTATTGCAACACAAGAATCTCAGTTCTACATAGCCATGGTCGTTAAACCACACTGTCGTTGCGCTACTCTGATAATATTCTCACTCTTTTACCATACATGTAGACAGTATATCTCAAAAAACTTGGTAGAACAAACACTTGAATCCATCAAATTCAAGATTAAAATGACGCGCTCGTGAGTCCAAACCACTTCACGACTTGCCCTTAAAATCCAATCATCACATCAACTACAATCTTTATCACGACTTCCTTTTAACTTTAAATTGAAGATACACAAATTATGAACTATTACATGGTGTAACACCCCGAAATCCGGTCTAGTCGGAATTAAGTTCCGATGATCGGAAATCCTACATTGATGAAGCCTAAATATTGTATCGACTAGTTAATTATTGATATTAAAACCTAAATGGGCTTAAAACATCGTCATTGAACTCTATTGGATGATATTGGACCTTTTTGGTGACTAAATTGAAGAAAGTGTAATTTGAAAGGCAGAAACCATATTGTAGTGAGAAGTGAGAGACTAACCTTGCGATTAGCCCTCTTTAATTAAAATCTCCACTTACGTAGAGTGATCTGATGACTTTCCTTCAATTGAAGGAAAGCTTAGTGATAAAATATAGAAACAAAAGCAAGAGAGAGCTTACCCGATTGTTTAGTAAGCAAGCACCTCTCCATCCTCTTCATCTTCAACCTCAAGCACACACCTCCATTGGAGGAATTTTAAACTTTGCTAGTTCTTCGTTTTATCGATATCGAATCGTTGCTATCGATCGGGTAAGCTATATTCCTCAATCGGTTATTGGATTCCATGGATATATTGAGTGTAATCTAAGCTAGGGTTTTGACTATCCATGGATATCTCATCGTTGTCATCTCTATTGAAATCGATTATCAATCTTGATTTTGTTATATTGATTTTGATATCGAAATATCGACCTTAACAATCTCCCTATTGATTTCCTAGCTCAAGACATCGATAAGGAGCATCCATCGTCTCCATCTAAAGCTAGGAACAAGGGGATTGCCATCTGAGAGCCTTGAAAGCTTCGAAGTCTCAAGGTGAGTGTAGTCGGAGTCTCGAGTTTAGGCGAAAGGCCTTCCCGGATCATTATTTGATATTTTAGATTACATCGCTAACATTGTTGTTGAAGAAGTTGCATTGGATGATTAATTGGACACTTTGGTAAGTGTTAGTAAGTTGTCATTGAACATTGGTTATTGTCATTGACATTGTCATTGTGTACTGTCATTGATATAGACATTGTCATTGGATTATTGCATAGAAATCATCGGACATTGATATTGATATCAAACTGAGTTATTGATGATGAGATACATATATTGATCATCGACGATATTGAATTCACCAGTCATTAATATATCATTGATTACTCAAATAATAATGAATATTGCAACCTTGGATTGGAATGGACTTTGGATACAATTGGCATGCCATAGAATTCGTGAGCTCAGTGTACGGGTGGACTACAGTCCTAAGGCTACGACCTATATTGATTTGGTGAGGCGGAGAGATGTGTATTGTTATTGGTCATATTGGCGAGGCGGAGGGACTAGACCATTTATTGATTTGGCGAGGCGTAGGAATTCGCGTATCCACGATCTTGATTCAATTCAAGGACTAAGAATGAACACGAAACATGTTTATACATTGTATATTGTTGCATAACATCGACATCGTTGGCATGAGATTATGTTTGAGTATAACCATGGCATTATTGTTACTTACATTGTTTATGATTACCTTACTAGGCAAAGTATGCCTAACGTGTCTCATCTCATGCATTTTCAGGTTAAGAAGGTTTGTGTGTCGGAAGATCGGATCGGCAATCAAGATAAGTCACTACCAAGCTACAAGTAATGTAATTATGACTTTTGAACTTCTAGGAAGGTTGAAAAGTAGTTGAACTAGTCATACATGCCTATTTTGTTGTATTGGTGCGTTGCCTAACTTGTAATATGGTCATTGGCTCTAAATGGCCTTTTTAGTTATTTTGATATAGCCTTAATATGCATGCTTAGCTTAAAAAGGTAAAAACATAGTAAGCGTATTCGTATGACCATGAAACTTAACATGCTAGTAGTTTATACCATTGAAATATTGTGTGTGAAGTTTCATTGCATTTGGACATTGTTCGACAGGGTAAATCGAATAAAAACCAGCAAAAATCTGTCATTACAGGCCAGGCCGTATCGAAACGGGTGATGAAGTTTTGGTACGGGTGTACAATATTGAACCTAAGAGTATGGGTGTACCGAAACGGAATAATTCCGTTTTGAAACATTTTGTCATTGGAGACCAACGTTTCGGTACGAGTTCATAGCGTACCGAAACGAGTCAAAGTCAAAGGTGGTTAATCCGTTCCGATACGGATCAAGCCTGTATCGAAACATTCTAAAGGGAAGGTCAACAGGAGTTGACTCTCGTGCACCTGTTTCGAAATAGCCTAGGGTGTTTCGATACGGGGTTAGGTAAGTTAGTTAATGGTTCATTGGACAGATTGCTAATGTTACAGTCTAGTCACTGAATTTTTGTAAAGACAATTAATTGTGTCAATGATCTCCGAATTGAATGAAATCTTGTAGACCTGACTTTTGAATAATGGATTTCATTTTGGTAAAGTCATTCAAATTGAAAGACCTCTAGTTTGTCAAAATTACAAATTAGTCCCTAATACTTGTTAAAGTTTCAAAATAGCCCTAAATTGTTATTTGTGGTCTTCATCTGATTAAATTGGACTAGTAAGTACATTGGTAATGTTTGTATGTCTAATATTGATTAAGTGATGTTGTTAAGATGAAATTTTATCGCACCGATCACCGTAACGTCCATCGGTAACACGCTTCGACCTGGTTCTCTACTAGGCCGGGAAGGGGGCGTTACACATGGAAAACTCAAAACTCTTCAACCATTCACAAGATCATCAATCCCAAGAAACAGGTAACGATCTATCACCATTACGCCTCGGCTCTTAACATCCAACGCCACCACTTTTTGCTATACCAACATAGGCATGTCCCAAGGTGAACCACTTGGCGACAACACTCGTTTTCACTCACTTTTACAATTGAATTCCCACTCAAGATGTTCGGTTCGTGCCATGCTACAAGGTGATGGACACTAACATCAAACTCGACACTACCTCTATCATGGGGTTTTAATACATGATCAAGAGGTAAGCTCGCTCATTCCTCGATGAGCATTCCAACAACCTCCCAAACGTTCAGCTCTCTAAAGCTTTTAGACTCTCAACCCCCGTATCCAACATGGGCGAAGAACGTCTTGTAACCTACAAGACCCATTTTGAACAAACTTCACGAGAACACAACTTCCACGCTAGAGAGATGATAGTTCATCGCATCCATTAACCGCAACCTGGTTCATCTTGAACCCCGAAACTTCGAGACTCTTGCTTGAAAATCAAGGCATACATCAAACTCAAACGATCAACCTCTAGATAAGAACTTACAAACTGACGAGCTAAGCAAACCAACATCAACCTCTAGATCCTACCACAACACTTATCCATCAAGAATCACAACTATTATGAACGAGAGATCAAATTTCCATCAATGCTACAACTGAAAACAAAAACGAAACATAGGTACCTGACATATCGTTGGTGGCAAAGCTGTCCTCCCTCGCTTGAACGACAGTCTGTCTAGCAACAACTCGATTGTCAAATCTGATAGTGGATCTCATAGGATCTCCACTCTGATGCCTTGATGATGCCCTAGCACCGCCTTTAGCAAAGCTCTGACCATGCCGGGAAAAAGTCAACCTCTAAGATTGAACATGTGAACCGTTATCCATAATTGGGCAGTCATTCGCCATATGACCTAGTGACCAGCACCTGTAGCAGACTCTCTGTAGCAAAAAGCATACTCCAAGATGATGTCAACCACAATGCTCACAAGCCGGTGGGAGCGACACTCCGGCTAAACCATTAGTACTCCTTGTAGGAGCAGACATAAAAGAGCCCCTACGAACCCTCGCTCTAGATCCTTGACTGGCCCTTAGTAAATAATCTGGAGCAACTCTTTTCAAACCACTCGGAGCATAAAAACTCCTCGACTGGGCCGGTGAAGGACTTATGACATCTCGTGTCTCCACTACAAAGCCTTTAGAGTCCTCAACTAGATTCGGTGTTGAATCTTGAAGTCATTCAAGTTGCTTCGCACTGTTGGCCAGTTCAGAGAATATCCCAAGTGGACTCGCAGTCATGTACAACTGAAGGTCAACCTTTAATCCATGTCTAAACCTCTTACACCTCAATTCCTCGGTAGCAACTAACTCTGGAGTGTAATGGCTCAATCGTAGAAAATATTGTTCATACTCAAACAATGTTCAGTCCCCTTGAACTAGGTGTAGAAACTGATCCCTCATCTCATCCATATGAACCTCACTGATGTACTTTTTCCTAAACTCGTTTAAAAAGACATCCTACGGTGAAAGTGCAGGTTGTAGACCCAACTCAACAATCTCCCACCACTCATGTGCATTGCTTTTAAGAAGGGAGACAATATAATCAAGGTCATCCTCCGGACTCCCTCTCATCTCTCTCAGAATCCTCTGAGTGTCTCTTAACCATTGATCAGCTTTGATCAGGTCATCCTCACCCAAACCTTTGAAATATTTCGGCCCAAAATAGTGGAGCTTCTCAACAGGTGTCTTGCGAGGCATCTCGTATTGCCTCGGGATAGCTTGTACCACTTGCAAAAGAGAAGAGGTAAGATCATGGAGGTGACTCACCCCCTCTACTTATGGCACCTCCCAGAAGACTTGTGTCCCCAACATCTAGGACAAACTCCTTACCGGAGTCTTCAGTTTGAGAGACATGGCTCTCCTCGCAACTTTCCTGGTTGTGTTTGGCTACATTTGCCATCGAACTTTCTAAAACACAAGGAAGCAACATCAGGATTCCTAGTCTTGGAAGAGTACAACTTAACTTTATGGGCTTGTATTCACTAGACACCTTACCACGACCTCTATACCACCTCGGGATTTCCTAGAACCGGCTAAACCTAAGCTATAATACCACTGTTGTAACACCCTGATCCCAATCCGAATCCGAGGTACTACATTCGGGTCACCCAAAACCAAGCCATCAAAAATTCCATTTAAAACCCATAAGTTTAGCCATCATTTAAAAGCTTTAAACACTCATAAATCCATTAAAGTAAATAAGCATTTAAATAAGCTTACAAAATAAGAGCTCCGAGTTTAAAACACCGTAAACCAAAATAATATTTCAAATAGAGTTACAGACTCGATAGTGGCAAATTCCTATGAATACACTAGCCCAAACAAAAAGAACAAGTATTGTACTCTTAAGCGAACGCGGTATTGGGAAATCCTCCTCGATGAGCTCTTTCAAAGGGGTGACCTGTCAACCTACACACAGAAAAACCACACATCCGCACGCCGAGCAAATAAAGCTCAGGGGGTACATTTCTACTCTACCACAATTCGTGAGTATAATAAAATAAGCGTGCAAGATAAATATAGCCAAGAGAGCACAGAAAAGGCTTTTCTATCTATGAGTTATCATATAGCCTACACTAGCTAGAGTCCTTAGATCACATATCTCAAGGTCTCATTAAGTGTAAACAATTCATACATGTTTCCAAAATATCTTGCAATACTCGAGGCCACATAGCGTACCGAGGTACTCGAGCTCACACATCCCATCGAGCTAATACATGTCATACCCTGATCACTCAGCCATAGGGTGCATAAGCTATCAATCTATAGCAACCACGCAACATACATAAATACATCCATACATCATCAATATAAAGGCCAACAAAGCCCTACTTTACCCATGCTCACACAGTCGTCAGGTTACCGGTGCTTGCACAGTCGTGGTGTTACCCGTGCTCACACACTCATCGGGTCAATGGACCATATCTGGATCACAATAGCCACGAATAAGTCCTAGACATACTTGGATCATTAGCTACAAGTAGTCTTTACTTGAGGTCACTCAGTCAATCAAGTTACTCAAGCCCACTCAGCCCATCGAGTTTCTTACCTAATCTGGATCACCATAGCCACAGATAGGTTACTAACCGAACTGAGATCACTCAGCCTGTGAGTACGTCGGATGTACTTGATCACTCAACCCGAAGTACACATCCCCTTATATAAGTATCGTAGTAGTGACACTAGGACATCCATATTCCTTTTCATCTACCATAAGATAATACATGCTCCCAGAGCATTCATACACCTCACCAAGAGGCAAGTGGCACCAAGCTAAGCCACTCAACAAATTCCCCAAGGCATGACACTAAACATCACGATTATCATGAGTCATCATTTAATAAGTTATTACACGTTATTCTCATACATGAGGGTTTAACCTTGGTTTCTTAGTTTTACAATTCATTTTTCCCCATTAGGCCCCAACCTTCGAATTAAAGGTCCTTTACTGGAACTAGCCTTACTATTATAAAATTCTACGTGTTATGTGGAAAAACCAAGAAAATCGGTTGCTCACCAAGAAAAACAGTTGCTGACCAAGAAAACTGGTTGCTCACCAAGAAGAACAGTTGTTGACCAAGAAAAATAGTTGCTGACCAGGAAAACCAGTTTCTCTCCAAGAAAACTAGTTGGTGACAAAGAAAAAAAAGTTGGTTATCGATACGCAAACCTAGAATTTGTTTTTCGAGTTTGTAAATCACCCCCAATGCCCCTAAAACCCAAAGGCACAGCCCCAAATCAAACTTTCACATTATGAGAAGTAATTTAAGTGGTTTTCTACCATTTTTACACCTTTTTAACAACTAATCTGAATTTCACCATTAAAGGCTCTAAGCTACTTTAACACCAAAACTAACAACCTTAACCACAATATCAAGCAAGACAATTACTTTAGGATATTCAAGAATCAATGAGTCAAAAATGTACTGACCTTGTAGCAAAATCCCAAATTTGCTCCACACACCCAAAATCCTCAACTCCGTCTCTTTGGCTCCAACTTGAATAAACCCCACGTCACCTCCGTTATACCTCAAAACAAGGAAACAAACCAAGACTTAACAAGCACCAAAGAGAGGTCTAGCGACATATTAACAACCTTGAAAAACATGGAAGAAATCCCAAGAACTTAAACCCCTTCAAAAACCCATTAATGAAGAACTCACCTTTATACCTCAAGAGTATACTTTTCTTGATGCTCTTGATGGGGAGATTAACATACTTAAATCTTGGACCTTGGGCAGAGGATTTGATATATAAAGTTAGCTCTTTTAATCCAAAATGGCCATGGGTGTTTTAGAGAAAAAATGAAGAAGAAAGATGAAGAAAAGGTGTTGGGTGGTGATCTTACCAAGGCTCTTTTGTCCCCTTCCTTAAAACCCCACGTGATAGCAAAAACTAAAAGGGGATAACCAACCTTTCTCTTTAAAAAGGGGTATAATTACCCTATAAAACCGCCTACTTTCACCATTGTCCCAAAATTGTCCCTTTCCAAGCACAAATGACTGAATCTTCATCCAATAGGGCCCAAACATGGCCCAAAGAGTCCAATAACCAAATCTAATATGATGGTTCATAACTCGGGTCAAAGCCCAACGTTGCCTCAGAAATTTGGGTCGTTACAATACAAGTTTGGGGATTTGCATTTTGATTGTATTTGCTTTCGAGGATTGTACCTTGTTGTTTGTTGGATTGTTGTTTAGATTTTTATTGTGAGTTGATGGATTTATGCTTAAATTTAATTTCGAGTGCGTTGGTTGAAATGTTTTGGAAGCATGCGTATAGTTTACTCTTTTGTGTCCGGAAATACATATTTGATGATTTGGTATGTTGTGGATGTATGTATTTTATGTTAAATATGTTTAGTAAGCATTCTAGGATGTTTGGGACCAGTTTGCATTGGTTTGGAGGTCAAAAATTAGATAAAATGAGAGTTACAAGCCTCTGGTATCGGTACAGTACTCATTGTATCAGTACGAAAGACCTAATTGAGGTCTGAGAAGTGTGAAATTGGCTTGGATATCGATACCTGAGAAAGTGTATCAGTACAGTTTTAGGCTACTGGAAATTGTGTTTTGTCCAATTAAGCATGGGTACCGATACACCCTTTAGCTGTATCGGTACGTATGCAAATTGAATGTGTTTGATCAATCTGTTTTAGCTGAAACTGAACTTGTGAGCATGGAATCTGATTAACTATAGGTTGGTAACCTTAAATCTAAGTAAGTCCTTGTAATTTTCTAGATTTGAAATGTAACTCCCCGATTTTGGGCCTAGAAGTTTGTAGGTTGGGTTTAGGGTCTGTTGGACCGAGACTAGAGATTTGGGTTAGTTTGGGATTGGTTCAGGGAAAACCTAGTTTGGGAATTGATAAAAAATATAAGAAAATTTCTAAAATCCTTTTAAAATATATATAAGGGTTCAGTGAAGTCAATTTTAAAAAATAACATGTGGAAAGTAGACATTTCGGTTTAGTGACTAAATTGTAAAAATTGAAAACTATTTTTAAATAGCTATTTTTTAAAAGCGCAAAACAAAGAATTTTTAGGGAGCTAATCAATTATAATAAGCTATTCCTTAATTTGGCATGTTTTTATTGTGATTTAATTAAAGAGATTAAAAAGATTTTGATTAAAAAGGAATTAAGCTTTACAAATTCATTTTTGACGTAACTTTTATTTTCTCTCTTTTCTCATCAGTCAACCATTCATTTTCTTTCAAAACATCTAGAGATCTTTTCCTTTTTAGTTTACTTTATTTCCAAATGATTTCTATGGAGTTTCCTCAACTTATCGCAATGGATTCTTGAAGATTTTCCATCAAATCTTGTCAATTGAAGGAATAGCAAGGGATTATAGGTAATTTCCGTGCTTCTTCTCTAATCAAGGTTCTTTACTAAAATTCCAAAGTATTTGGCTCTTTAATTGTATTTCGTAATGGGTCAGTTTTGGTTGGTTTATGATTGATTTTAATCATGTTTTGGAAGTTTATTAATGTTGAGATTAAGGTTTAAGCATAGCAACCCCGAAACTATTTGGATCTCTAGTTGGTTGGGTTGTTAGAATTGGGTTTTTGTGGTGTTAATGTGTTTTTGTGAATGCTGGAGGTGTAAGGTTGATGTTAGGATGATTTTGGATGTTAATCAATGATTATAAATGGTTGGAGGTGCTAGGTTTTGGTTGGGTTAAGTTTGTAGAGTAATCGATGGTGTTTTCAGTTATTTCGGATGGGTGTTTTGGCAGTTTTGGGTAGAGCAGCGTGGTAGGATTGCTTGGGGTTTTGAATGCATTGAGATACATTAATCCTTTGTTCTTATGTGGTTAAAATAGGGTAGAGTGTTTCGGAAGAAACCTGTGATGTTTTAGGAGCTTCGGACGCTTAGTTTCGCGTCGGCTAGTCAAGGTTTCACGGGTCGGTGACTGAGAATGTGGATTTTAACTTGGAAAATGGTATTGGGTTTTACGGTGCTCGATTTCCTTCAACCGTTCTTGCTCCCCAAGTGTGGAGAAGTTGGATTTATGGGTGTTTTAGTGGGAGGTGAAAAATAGGCAAATCACACAAGGAATTATAGTGGTTCAACTTTCTAACCAAGGTCTACATCCACTACCTTAGCTCCCCACTAAGGATTTCAACAAATTAACTCTTGAATTTCGTCCCCTTTTCTCGGCTTAGGAGGAAACCCTTACAACAATTAAGCTAACTACCCTTAGCTTAATCAAACACTCTCTTACAAGAGAAATTCTTAAGCAAACTTGAATTCCCTCTAATAGGTATTTGTTTGCACTATAATGCTCTCACCCAAAACCTAAACACTTGAGAAAATTTGACAATATTTAGCTCACTAGTGTTGTCTATACAAGAAGTGAACAATTTAAGCTCTAAGACAATTTCTTGATCATAGTGTTGTTGACAATTGAAGCATTAACCATTACTTGATGCTTGGAGGTCCCTTTTATACTCGTAATAGAGTTTGTAGCCGTTGAGGACCATTGGGGATGTTTCGGAGCCGTTGGAGACTTTATTTCCCACCATAAATGCTATTCTGCAGACGCCCGTTTAGAAACACTCGACCCCATTTTGGAACACTATTCTTCAGAACTAGCCGTTGAAGTCTGATGCAGCAGGCCGTATGAAAATGCCCATGGCCCTTTCGAAACCCTTCTAGCTATATCGAAACTGTTACAACCCGTTTCGGTACGCTTGACAGTTAGGCTGCAAATTAAATTACCGTTGGGAAAAGGCTGTTGGGGATTTGACCGTTGGGGAAATAGTCGTATCGAAACGGTTAAGCCCGTACCGAAACATTGTGTAAAACCCTCACCTAAATTAAAGCCCGTTTCGAAACAAACAAGGCTGTATCGAAACGTTTTGTCTCTGTGAATGGTCGTTTCGAAACGCCTAGGGGTTTTTCGAAACACCTGGGTGGTTTTTTAAAGTTTGACTTTAGAAAGTGTATTAAAACCCCCTTAAAACTTCTTCAAACATATTTTCAAGTTGTTTGGACTTAAAAGCATTTTGAAATCTTTTCAATTCAATCCAAAACTATTTTTCAATTATTATATCAAAACATTAGTTCTTCAATCTCCCCCTTTTTGATATAATAAAACTAACTTGAAAAATTGTTTGGGATTCTCCCCCTTTCTTTTTAAAAAATTGAATGAGAGATGAAAAAATTGAAAGTATAAGTAAAGCTTCTCCTTATTCATTTGAAAATGCAATTTTTCAAACCAAACTCTCCCCCTTTCTGTTATATCAAAAAGAATTCAGATAACTTTAAGTTCAAAATAACTTGGGAGGTTTTTTTTTAAATGACATAAAAAGAATTTTGGTTTAAAAATGGCTCCCCTTACTCAAAGCATCATCAAAGAATGTTAGTCCAACACATGATAATCTAGTTGAATTAAAAAATAAATCAAATTAAATAAATAAAAAATAACTAGATTTTATCACACTTGAACTCAAGGGAGGATGTGAAGCCTTCATTCTTCAAGTGTTCTTCCTTGTGTACATGGAGCTCCCCCTCAATATTTGACTTGTTGATCAATCTCCATCACACCTATCATAAGACAATCAAATAATTTTCGGTATCCAAATTGCTTTGGATCCATAGACATTAGTAGCACAAAATTTAGTACCCTTAGGAATCCATTTTTCAATTTCATCCTTTTTTGTTGAAGTGGTTAGTCCTTTTGGGACCCAAACACTTCTAAAACATTTTCTATTTATAAATCTAGGAGCACTAGATTATCTTACATAAAAATTTGATTTTCCAAAATTATTTTTCTTTTCAAGCTCTTTGGAAATCAAATCTTTTTCTTCTTGAACTTTATGAAGCAAGTTTTGTAAATCAAAACATTTTTGTTCAAACTCATTTAGTTTTGCTTCAAGTTCAATTTTGGTTTTAGAAATCAAATCATTTTGAATTTTCAAATTTGAAATCACTTTCTTGTTTTTCAAAATGTGATTTTTAAATTCTAAAACCAACTCATCATAGAAATCTTGTAATTCATCAAATGAATATGAACATGAAGTAGATGAATTGGAAGTTACCATTGAATCTTCTTCGATGGCCATAAGGCAAAGGTTGGCTTGTTCATCGTCGGTGGAGTCTTCATCACTCCAAGTAGCCACATATGCCTTCTTCTTATGGCTTGAAGTGCTTGTCATCTTCTTTTTCATAGATTCTCGTTCTAATTCTTTCATTGCTTTCTTCATGAAATGGGCACACTTCTTGAAGAGATGGACTATCTCTTCTTCTCCATCCTCCTCCTCACTTGTATCAACGTGGTTGCACTTGGAGGACTTGCGAGCCATGGCTTTTGCATGAATGCCTAGCTGCATGATCTTCTTCTCCATCTTTCTTATCTCTTCCTTCTTCTTCTCCTATTCTTTATCCTTCTTCATGATTTGGTGAGTGAGAAGTGATCCCACGAGTTCATCAAGCTTCAAAGTCTTCAAATTCTTAGCTTCGATAATGGCGGTCCTCTTTGAGTCACATGACTCGGGAAGAGAATAGATAAGCTTTCAGACATGATTTTCTTCCGGAATGACTTCTCCATAGCCCTTGAGTCCATTTGTGATGGTGGAGAATCGGTGGAACATCTTCTCAATATCCTCTTCCGGATCCATTTTGAAGTTTTCATACTCTAGGTTGAGGAGGCCGATCTTGGTCTCCTTTACTTCGTTAGTCCCCTCGTATGTAACTTTGGGCGTGTCCCAAACTTCCTTAGCACTCTCTCAAGAAGACATCTTCTCGTAGATGTTCAGGCTAAGTGCACAAAAGATGAAGTGCAAAGCATTGCAATTTAGTTCCATCTTCTTGCGGTCATCGGCACTCCACTCCGCTTTCCTTCCTTTTGGTACAAATGGGTCATCTTCTATAATATCCCAAAGCTTGTAGTCTTTGGATTTGACAAAGAACATCATCATTGTCTTTCAGTAAACATAATTTGTCCCGTTGAAGAAAGGTGGCTTGTCGATGGATTGTGCCATTGAACCGGTTGTTTGAAATGTTGATGGAGCTTGCCGGATCGCCTCAATAGGATGTTAATCCTCTTTAATTGAGCCAAGCTCTGATACCAATTGTTGGGTTTTACGGTGCTCAATTTCCTTCAACCATTCTTGCTCGCCAAGTGTGGAGAAGTTGGATTTATGGGTGTTTTAGTGGGAGGTGAAAAATAGTCAAATGACACAAGGAATTATAGTGGTTCAACCTTCTAACCAAGGTCTAGATCCACTACCTTAGCTCTCCACTGAGGGTTTCATCAAATTCACTCTTGAATTCTGTCCCCTTTTCTCGGCTTAGGAGGAAACTGTTACAACGGTTAAGCTAACTACCCTTAGCTTAATCAAACACTCTCTTTTAAGAGAAATTCTTAAGCAAACTTGAAATCCCTCTAATTGGTATTTGTTTGCACTATAAAGCTCTCACTCAAAACCTGAACACTTGAGCAAATTTAACAATATTTAGCTCACTAGTGTTGTTTATACAAGAAATGGACAATTTAATCTCTAAGACAATTTCTTGATCATATTGTTGTTAACAATTGAAGCATTAACCATTACTTGATGCTTGGAGGTCCCTTTTATACTCGTAATAAGGTTTGTAGCCGTTGAGGACCGTTGGGGATGTTTTGGAGCCGATGGAGACTTTATTTCCCACCATAAATGTTGTTCTGCAGACGTCCGTTTCGAAACACTCGACCCCGTTTTGGAACGCTCTTCTTCAGAACTAGCCGTTGAAGTCTAATGCAGCAGGCCATATCGAAAAACCTATAGCTGTTTCGAAACCCTTCTAGCTGTATCGAAACAGTTACAACCCGTTTTGGTACGATTGACAGTTAGGGTGCAAATTAAATTACCATTGGGAAAAAGCCGTTGGGGATTTGACTGTTGGGGAAATAGCCGTGTCGAAATGGTGAAGCCCGTATCGAAACGCTGTGTAAAACCCTTATCCAAATTAAAGCCCGTTTTGAAACAGACAAGGTTGTATCGAAACATTTTGTCTCTGTGAATGGTCATTTCGAAACGCCTAGGGGTGTTTCGAAACACCTCGGTGGTTTTGTAAAGTTTGACTTTAGAAAGTGAATTAAAATCCCCTTAAAACATATTTTCAAGTTGTTTGGACTTAAAAGCATTTTGAAATCTTTTCAATTTAATCAAAAACTATTTTTCAATTTTTATATCAAAACATTAGTTCTTCAAATGGTTTTAGTGCATTGATGGTGTTTTGTTTTTTAGCACTCCTCACTAAACCTTGTGTGCTTACGCTCTAATTTTTCCATCAACACAGAAAATTGAGGCTCGGAAAGGCAGCATGGAGTAAGGGATCACAAGAGACTTCATTTGAGAATGTATGTTTCAGTTTAGACTATAAGTAATATGGGCAATGGGGGATTTGTTGTGTTTTTGAGAGATTTCTGTAAACTCCCTATTTAAGCAAGTGTTCATTGATTTTTTAGACTTGTAAATTGATCTTACTTGGCTTGTTTACTAGTTTGCATGCTTATAGTTTACATTTGATGCAAAATGCCATGATATGATGTTGAATATGCCATGAATTATTGAGGTTTGATGTTTGGATATGTTATATATATATTTTGGAAGCATGCTTGAGTGGTATTGGGTGCATTAAAGTATGAAAACCTAGCAAAATATTACATTACAAGCTCAGGCGTATCGATACACGGGATATCGTATCAGTAAGGTATAGCCAAAACAGGCATACCGTATCGGTACAGGGTAAACCGTATCGATACGGTTAAATGGCAAAATAAGAAACCATATCGGTACACGAGGCCGTATCGATACCCTTTTCTACTACTGGAAATCTGAGAAATTGACGAGATAATGGTGTATCGATATGGGCTGAAGGGTATCGATACGCTCAGCTGGTAAGTTGGCTAATTAAAGCTTTTGATGTTTTGTTTCTTTACGTTTTAGTCCTTGAATGTTGTGGATGCAATTAAACATGTTTGAATGATCGGATTGAGCTAAGATTTGATATAGTGGCATGTAATGTGACTAATTAAAGGATGGTAACCTCAAATTTTAAGGAGCCCCTATAATTTGTGAAATTTACAAATTGGTCCCCATCACGTGTTTGTAATCAATTGAATACCAACTCGATGTTCGATTGAGTTGATGTTTCTTCCACTGTGAGTCTTTAACACTTAGGGTAACAATGTTCATCTAGATAGGATAAAAATTAAAACAGGGTTGTTTATTGAGGTAAACCTTCGTGGTTTACTTCAATATTCCATGCGTGACTCGTTCAGTTCGGTCTTTACCCCAGGTCTGGTCGAGAGGGTTACATTTGGTGGTATCAAAGCCAGGTTTCGAAAGAATGGGATATTGGTAAGTTGATGGTACGTTATTGTGATGTAATTTCAATTTGTGCGTTGATTGTTTGCTTTGCATGGTGATTGTTTATATTCATGTTGATGAAGAATAAATATTGTTGATGCCATGCACGATGGTTGTGATATATGTGTTAGGTGTTATATATTGTTGATGTGAGTCGTATCTTGTTGATTGTTGTGCATGTGTTTGTGATATGTATGTTATCTGCATTATGCTATGCTTGGGTTTAAATTGGGATACCCATTTCCTTATGACTATAGTTGGAGTGTTTTAAATTAAATTGGAGGTCTTTGATCCTTGCTTGAGGCTGGCCTGATTACTTTGTTTTATTTTATTATCATGACTTAATTATAATAGCACAATGGGACCGAGGAGAGAGTTGCAATCTGGTACGATTGTTGTTGCCGTATGGTAGAGAAATCATGAGAACGAGGTACCTCCTTGAGGTAATCTACC